>OV121097.1:18979233-21379233 GCA_921293015.1 Phorcus lineatus | reverse complement strand
ACATTTAATATAATTTAGTGTTCAATAGAGAATGACATAAAATTAACTTTTAGTGTATCATCTTACAAACTACTTCAATACCATAAACAAAGCTGTCAAAACTGCCACCGCAAGAGTGGTCAATAAAATGTGCTAATGAATCATATACTTATTTTAGAAGAGTTAGGTGAAATTTTGTCATTGGAAGACAGCCAAAATTGAAACATATGTTTTTATCTAAACCAATATCAATCAATAACTTTAAATATTTGAATGATTTTTGTCAATACTGCCACCAGGTAAATGTCAATGCTGCCATTGCTTTCAAAGGTATACCATGTATCTTCTATGAAGGATACTTTGCATATGTAGAATCATGTTTATTCTTTTTCTTTTTAGATAGACATGTTTTTTCAGCAGGAGAAAGTCTCAATTAACTGTATGAACAACTCCAAATTGCTTCATATGTGATATACATGTCAGTACCGCCACCACATCTGTCCTTTCTGCTACCAAAATTTGTTAACAATTTTCTTAAAAAATGATTTAGTTAGTGATATCCACTTTTCAGTAAGAAATCATTGTATTGATGATAAAGGTCGAAACATTTATCCATGCCCGGTTTTGAGAAGAACAGATTGATATTTTGACACAAATAAAAAAAGTTGTCAATTACTGCCACCAAAGTTGTCATTACTGCTACCTGTCAGGATGAATTCCAATATTCTTTGTAAATGATTTACCAAAAAGCAAACAGATATGTTGATATAGCTTTCAATAATGTTGTACTTAAACACCACATTGAAAGTCAAACATCTACATGTATTATTGTTGCTAGTGATCATCAAAATCAACAAAATGTCAATACCGCTACCCTGAGTGTCAAAACTGCCGCTTTTTAGATGGTTGCAGTATTGACAGTAGCAGTATAGACATCCTTAAAAGTTTATTGAAATTAAATAAAAAGTATTATTATCCTAGACAAAAAGCACATTTCATTATTAGCATCCTTCATCAACTCTTTCAATCAGATTAAGGTGATAGATTCATAATGTTACTCATCTTGAGTTTGATTATGATTGAAATTGATCAGGGCTGAAATAAATCATGATGTCTTAATGAATATAGGAATGAAGAGATCCAAAACAAGAAGTGGTCTTTGTGAACGATGTAACTAGTGTTCATTTTTTAACAAAATTTGATGATGGTAGCAGTATTGACAAAAACATCTGTGACAGTGGTTTAAATTGGCAGAAAATTTTAAGTAAGGCATATAGAGACATGCAACTGTGCATTCAAAGCCTCTTTATTTGCTGAACCAATGCAATAGTAAAAAGGTTTGTAAAGCAAAAACATTTGGCAGAAACTAATCTTTATAGTTCATTATCTAACCTTGGTACAGCCAATTTTTTGAAATTTCACATACAAAAGATTGCTTCAAAGTTAAAATTTTCAGTGAACAAAAAAATTAATATTTGTGATTTACTTATTTGTTAGTTTTCTATACACTAAAAGTATAAAAACAAATAAAAACATTGTTAAACTTTAAAATATATGCCTGGACCAAAAAATTGGACTATTCAGGATTTTGACTATTTTAATAATATACATTGTATGTTTTTAAGTATACGCAATTTCATCAATCAAGGTATGATACCTTCTCATGTATATGTCTGTTTAAAGAAAAGTGAAAGGCTGAATTCGCTGTTTCAAATTGGTTTTGGACAGAATATTTGGCATTCATAGCATTCATAGGTTTTTTTTTAATGAAATATGTTGATAAAGGATGTTGTCGATAAATTGTTAGGTTAGCTTGCGTAACAGATTTTGTTTAAAAGTTAATATTTGATTAATTAGCTCTTGTGAACTGTTTCAATTGTGCTCATCAGTCGTGGTTTAAAACATCTTTGTTTCATTTTTGTCTGTATCGTTTCTTTTGATCCTGAGCATATGAAGTCCAAGATGTATTTTGTTCTAGTCTATGCATTATGCTGATACATAAGATTTTGTCTCCTATCGAAAATACTGAACGGAATAAAGTCATGATATGGTATATTCTGTATATGATTCATAATCATTGATAAAGGTAGCAATATTACATGCAGTAAAATAAATGTCAACTAAACGAACAAAAATCTAAACAGTGCGTGCATGACATGAATCAATAAAGTTTTCCATGCCTTATTGCAACGTAAAGTTGGTGTGTGAGCGACTTATTTTTCGTTTGGAGTGGAATCTCGTAACGATATCAAAATCTTGATCAAGCTGTGTTTCTTCAGGGAATGTGCTAACTCGAGGTACACACATCAGAGTTCGCAGTAAATCAAGATGTATTTACTCTTGTATGGAACGGCTTCACGAATGAAATCTGCCATCCATGTTCTTCTGGTTTGTGGAATAATCGCGTCGCTACATGATACATCGGTACGCGCCAAGCGGAGGAATGTACGTCTTAAACCAGGTGCGTAATGTAGGTCATGCATTTATCTCTGTGCAACTGTTGGTGTTTGTTGATAGCTCGATTACGCCGTATATGAAAGCATGCTCATTAGATATATTATATTTTATAAAATGTCGACATATAGGTGTGTCGACCATGCGAGACACTGAACTAGAAATAGATTTTCATTCGTGCCAAAACGTGTTGTTTATTGGATCGCACTTTCCCATAGAAAAAATCCTTGTAGAGATAGTAGGACGAGAATATTACATTGTTGGAGCCCACTACCTCAAATTAAATCACATCACTATTCAAAGGCTTATTTTACCGATGGTCTAATTTGTGGCTGTACGAGGGTGGATGGATATTTACATCCTGTATGACTTAGCATACTGTCCAATATTGAAATTCCATGCACCAAAGATCGCTAAAATGATTGCGCGGTCGTGAGGTGCAAAGTACAACAATATGGAGAATATTTAAAGAGCCACTCCGTGATTTTCATAACATATTATTTACCTTTGATACGAACCTAAATGTCATATATGGTGATATAAAATCAAAACATCTTAACTTTTCATGTCAAAAAGACATATATATATGAAAAATAATGGTTTTCCATGAAAATCTAAAACAGCCTTATAAATTCACAGAGGTGTAGTTATCACGTCCAATATAAATGGATACTAGTTATATAACCTTACAAACACTATCAACTCCTAACTGCCCTCCTGGCTGTTTTAGATAAGTCTCCAAAATTACGTTTGACTATTTGACGCGCGCCACTGTCCGGGTTTCGATAATAATTGCGACGTTCTACCTTCATGGTGGCACTGTAAAAAAAGCCAATAAGCTCTTAAATGTGTCTTTTTGGTCACAGTCGATACTTCGCGATCAAATGACACCATTGATTAAGTTTGGCATATATGACTCCAACAACTCACGGAGTGGCTCTTTAAGAAAAGATCTTTTTCACGCATAAACCACAACCAGTTGTAAATGTACTTTATCAACTATCAACTAGTTAAGAAATATATTTAAATATCAAATACTGAAACCCAACGTGAAACGTTTAACTTCAACATATCCAGGTCGTGAGACGTGTGCACCTGTGACGGACAGGAGTTCCAAAATCAGACTGAAATGTGGCTCGAAAGACGTCATATACACCCTTGCAATCAACACGTTTAACAAAACCGGATGTGACGGCAGTGGGTGTTCTGGACTCCAGCCCCAAGTCTTGACCGACTCTCTTCTGTGCTACTCCAGACGAAACTGCTCAATCAGTTTCAGTAACAGAGCCCCGATAGTGAAGACTGATAATGCCCTCTGTATCGGGAAAGCTCCGTCCTCTCTCAAACTTTCGTATCTCTGTGTCAAGAAAAGTAAGTCAAACAACGATGATATTTGGTTCATTTTTACTCTTTGTAAAAACCTTGTGATGCCACTCATATGGGAGTGTCGTAAATGATCAAAATCAAAACCACAATCTAAACAAAACCAGAATAACTATAGGAGAAAAGATTGTTAATGTTTCCTTTGTACTCATTGATGCCAATGCAAGTTTAGCCGCTAAAGCGTTTTAGATTAAAAATAACTCGCGCGCATTAAAAAGTAAGGATCTTTGCTTGAGGAATGCTATGTATCTCTGTACACGGCTCATGTTTTATTAATCTTATATAAAAAAAAATACTCAACATGATGATGTTACTTTAACTTATAATCAATGCTCATCAGTGACAAATGAATTTGATCTCTGCGCACAGAAATATTCATCGCTATCAACCGGAAGGGTAAGGATGAGGGTGTTGACGAGGTGACTCTTGACCAGGGGGTGCTGGTCAGCCACGCCACCTACCCCTGGCACTACTCTCCTGGGCTCATGCTCAACATGACCCTCCGCCCCAAGTCGCTGCACAGACGGACGTTGTACCTGAGTGTGCCTATGCTTGACATTGACAGCATTGATGAGGTTAAATTGAAGTACATGAAGGACGGGAATGCGACAACCAGAGATCTCGCATCTATCGCGACAGGGATTTCAACAGCGGTGCAAACGTCCTCTGAATCCGGGCTTGTTCTGATGTTTAACACGGACAATGCTTCTACTACAGGGAGGGGATTTCTGTTGTGTTTCTATTGTAAGTATTTGAATAAAATGCTGGTCGTTTTCTGACTAGAAATTTAGAAATGATTACACTCGAAGTCTTGCCATTTATCTATTTTCAATCGCCTCAAGCTATGTATTTCTTAAACAAAAGGTTAGTGTTTAAATACAATCAATTGAATATATATATATATATATATATATATATATATATATATATATATATTTGTGTTTTGAATAGGTTACATCCTATCAATTCAATATAACATATTATTTTTATTAACCCTTAAAACATCCTATAACACATCTCAATATAGAATTAAAAGAATAACGACGTTTGATTTCCTTATAAATCGGAAAATTTATATACATACATCCAGCCTAAAAAGGCTTATGAGACACTATAGCGTTTAGGGCGAATAAAAAGGACAAAATGATATAGTAAATGTATAAAACATGATATAGAAAGTTAAAGAGTTGTAACAATGGAAAAAATAAGTTTTCGATGCATCGTCGTTTATTTGTTAAGCAATATTCCTTGAACAGAAATAATTTGTTTTTATAGTGCTGTCAAACATTTACAGATCTGAAACTCATATAAATCTGTTGAACAACACTTCCTTGATGAGTAAACTCAAATACTACGACTTTGAAATCAAAAGTAAGAAGTTTAATCCTCTTAAGAACTTCCATTAAACTAAAAGGCCAAGGTTATCATACAATTGAAATTCGATTCAACATATATTTTAATCGCTGCATTTAGAGTATAACAGCATCTAAAAATGTAGATTAAATTTCAGTACTACAAATCAATCTACTCAATAGCTATAAAATTCATTATGATGAAAATTGCTTTGTGCCAAAAGACGTCATATTGGGAATTTCGAAGAAAATATATATGTTTTAACGTATCTAGTGGTAGAGTTATGCCTAAAGAGTATATTTTTGCTACTTACCAGGGATTTAGTAAAGTTATTAGGCGTTATTAGTAATATATGAAACTAAAGAATTTATCAAACTCTTTTTGCTCATAACTTGGATGTATATAGTGACAAATTGTGAATATGTGGACTAATGACTGTGAACATTTCTTGCAATTTCAAATCCGTCCAGGTACAAGCTTTTTTTTTATCCAAATGTGAAAATAAAGATAAAACTCCTCAATATATAGAGATTTTTGTGTGAGCTTCTATACTATGATTAGGACACGAGCTTAAGATCCAGGGATCATACCTTGTGTGTAAACAAATCCAACACGCAATAATATCTATTGGCGTCAATGACGTCGCTGTTGGATGGATATAAGTCATGAGTACTTTCAACCATGTCATGGGGTGCCTTTGGACAGTTGCAGTGTTCACCTGTAGGATTTTGTCACTCTGTTTGTCTTAATTCAAATTAAGGGTACCGGCTTCAAAATATGATACTCGTGCGTTTCTTTTTAAGTGAGTATACTTGATTATGAGATGTTAATGACATTTTGTCAACTCACATGCTTTGGGGACTGTTATATAAAATGAAAGTAGGTTTCCGCATACTTGTAAGAAAACAAACTCAACCAACCGATAGTCACATGGATAATGTAAATGTATGAAGTCGTGGTGGCATTTTCTTTCGTTTTACTTTACAGTACATTTAGAAATCTATAGTCATTCAAAGCCGTTGCACATTAATCATTAGAATTTTAGGATTTTGTAATACCAACTTCATCTTCCTATAGCTAAGGGGGGTACTACAGCGAAAATAGAATAGCAGAGAATTCATCTTACATGTTATAGTGTAGCAACGTCTTTGAACTATGAACTGAGCATCACAATTTCACGGCCTGAAAATGATTATCCTGCTGTTAGTAATTCAATATGGTAGATTTGATAATAAAAGTATTAAAAAATGAATTGTTATGTAGCACATAATACTTATGAAGACTGAATCCGTTCAATAACTCGCACTAGAAAAAGACATGTGACTAACAGCCGTTGGTTAGTACACGTCATGTCTTTTTCACATGCATGTGTGTAACGGTGAATGTTTGTTAGAAGAAAATGCGAAAAATTTTCTCAGTTCACTAAAAAGAATAACATTCGTTATAGTAACCAACCGGGTTTGAGGTGTCCATGAATTGGAACACCTATAGGCACGTGCGAATTGTGATTACATCACATGTGCCTACGTGTTCCGATTCATGCAAGTCGACAACGAGGTTGGTAACTGACTTACCATTCAACCATTAAAATTAGTTCCTAACAGAAACAAAATTTAAAATATTATATTCAGCACATGTTAATATAATTAAGGTACTTTTGTTGCTGGTAGAATATTATATATTTATTCCGCTTCGAGACAAACAATGCGATAGGTGACAGAATCCTGAGCAATCCGCGCCGCGCCTTACCTGCAGCACGCTGAAATATACATGCAACATAACAGACAGTATAAACAGTTTAAACATCACCAAAGTAAAGACAAAAAAAACCTCAATTTCAATATGTAAATAAGGAGATGTTTACCACCGTAGACGTTTAAGATTTAAAAATTAACTATGAATAACACAATCCATCACTTAAAAAAACTCAATCATTTGGTCATTAAAATCTCTTTCTTATGTCAGCTTGTTTGGCTGGTGTATAAGCTCACTAGAGGGAACAGAGTAGGACACGGGTTTGGTGCCCGGTTTCGACAGAAACATTTGTCAATGTCTTCTGTTAAAACTATAAGTTATTTTACGAACCACCTTCAATGTTAGAGTGCAAAAAAAGAACACTTTGCACTTGTTTAGAGGTGAGAAAGTTAGTTGAACACATGTGTTCATGAAACTTACCACCTTATCGCGTGCCAAAAAACGGGGATCAACTTAGTTACCGATTTAAGAAAACAAAAGAGTTGAATGATAAATATGATAATGCAACTATACTATCAACTAAAATATTCGATATTAGACTATAGCAATAAAGGAATATATATGGGAATTTGTTGCAATTCAATCTGTCAACAATAGACTTTTTCTTCCTTTGCAAGTAATTACAACTAACAGGGCTAAGATTTTTTCATGTGACAAAACTTGTGACATGCAAAATACCGGAATTATAAAAGCAAATATTGCAAAACATTACGACATCATTTGCATTGAAGCTTAGTTATAAACTTTTTATATTATGTTAATGACATTCTGATTATTTTTCTGAAACTGACTGGTACAAAATGAGCGTTGCGATATCGCCTGTGTAATTTACGTTATCAGTACGAAACAGTTCTTGTGGGATATTTTTAACCAATCTGTTATATTTCAGGGGCAGAAGCCGATGAAAATATGTCAAATGTCGACATTTGCTCAAGTAAGTGATTTGTATGTTCGGTAAGCTACTTATTAGATTGCTTTTCGTTTTCATTGATGAGTTATAAATAAATCTCGTTAGTAGATAGCTATCCCTAGCTTGCATAATAAAATATGTTTTGCGTGATAAATGTCAACTTGGTATAAAAAAATGTTTTTGACGATCAATGAATTTTAAAGTTTATTGTTTATAGTTTTTTGATCAAGGAAATATTTTGTATAAAAATTCAGTTTTCTCTCACATTTCTTTCTCTCGACAACTTTACATGCGGTGATTATTATTTCAAACAGTTACTCAATATATAAGCAATTGCTATACCTAAATTGGTGTACTCATTTGATTTACCATAACATTCCCAGAGCACCGCATCTCAGTTTACTAAATGGGAGTGCTTAAATGACGTTCTTTGTATATGTGTTGGTAAATACTGTGCTATGTCATGATGGAAATGAGGTCTTGGTATTCTGTACATTATGTCAATTGAAACTGATATTCCAGAATTCCAAAATAGTTCAATATTATAATATTCTAATGTACATGCTGAACATTCCGATTCAACACTATGCAGAAATGAAGCTGGGTTTTTTAGATAGCGGGCATTGGATATCAGCGTTCCAATAAACAGTTACTTGACAGGATGGTTTCGATGCTTTGAACGCTTAACTTTGTGTTTACAGAAGTAACATCGAGGAAACAAAAAGGAAGGAAGAGAAAGAAGGGTGAGAAGAGGAAAAGAAAGAAAGAATCCAAAAGTGGTAAAAAGAAGAGAAGAAGACAAAGAAGAAGACGGAAGAGCAAGAAGCGAGGCAAGAGAGGATGAAATTGGATCGCAATAGGTTTACTCCTTGAGAGTTGAGAGTGGCAAACCAGTGGTGACTCACAGCAAATTGGAATTATTTATTATTGAATAGTATTGAAGATTTAGATCGGCTATAGGACGGCCAGTTTACCGTTACGCAGAGAAGATAATATAGGTTGGAAACGACTTTCTCTCGACTCGAATTGAAATAATTTTTGTAAGTCCTAATTCATTGTTCCAAAAATTCAAACCAAACATTAAAAAACATGCACACGGGGTTTTGATCTCCTAATTCCATTCTAATATGTTTCATTTTCTCACCTACCAAATAGTTTGTTCAACATTTTAAGCGCTCTACACTGCCTCTCATTGTGTTCGTCGGGCTCATTACCGCCTAAAGCTCCTTGACTACTGGGTGAACAGAGGAGATAACACTAATTATCCGCTGCGTAACGATACACTTGGCCTTTGGTGAGAGTGTCTCGAAATCAAGACCTGCCTGGTACCCTTCGTGGTTTAACTCTCAAGTCCTACAAAATGTCATCTGCAATATCTCATACTCGGGTTTCATACTAATCGTAGATAATATTCTTGATAATATACTCACTTTTGCCAAAACCCTCGCCAAAACATTGATTGGACGTTTGATTATTATCCTTATTGTCAGATAGCTACGTTAGACCTGACGTCAGCAGAGTTTGAAATTGTAAACCAGTATGCGAGTTGATTCTATTCATGAATGTCGGTCTGAACATGTACATACCGTTTTATCGGGTAACATTTGATACCTTCAGTCAAGTGGCGAGAATTTGACAATATTACACTTGTCTGTGTTATAGCTTATTAGTGTAGAGGAGGGTATATATTATCTTTAGTTTATATATATTTCTAGATTGATTATCTTCAATCTGTGGTGACTATTTTCCCACTGGCAATTTGGTTTTTATGCAACTTATGTCTTCAGTTATGATTTGGCAAACATTTATATGAATAAACAGTTTTAATGTTTGACTGTTGTCACTTCTTTGTTATCTTTGAGAAAAAAATTCGTTTTTAAGTAACAAGATCGCATGTAATGTTAAGAAAATGTATAAATATTTCAAATAATTATCGAAAGGTATTAAACAAGTAGGAAACAAGTAAGTATAAATAATATGGATGAAACCTTCTTTATTCGTAGAGAAACGTTTCGCTACAGAATATCCATGCAGGGCCATTCTTGAAAACAGTACAAGAATCTGTATTGAAATGTCGCACCCTCACCGGTTACGTTTGTCTTTCAATTCTATATTTGACTTTGTTCTTTTTATTGAAGATTCAAGATGTTAAACAAAGTTCAAAGGATGTTTGTGAATTTCTTAAAACAGGCACGATTCGAACAAATTCAATTTGATATAGTTAGTGTTGATGATGTTATTTGGTGTGCATGAATAGCATAAACGCTGTCCATTGATCTTCATATCAAACACATCGTTTGTCAATCATTCACAACGATTTCTCCCTAAAGTGACAAAGTGTATGTTTCATGATTTAAAATGTGGATTTAGTGACAGCAAAATACCTTCTCACCTGAGTTCAGTTAAAATAACTTCCCTATGCTTGCATTTTTATCTCTAAAATGCCAAAATTATGATATTTTGTTTTCAATGATAATCTGAAAACAGCCCTATAAATGTTAATATTTCGAAATTCCGTGTCCAATTAACGTGTATATTAGACAAATGACCTACTTAACCCTATTAACCTATGTTTGTCTTTCCGTCCGCTGTGATTATATTTCTGAAAGTACGTTTGAGTCACTGTCTGGTTTTCGATCACAAATCACGACTTTTATCCGTTTATTGTAACTATACTGAACAGATAAGCATTTTGATTCTGATTTTCATTTCATTCATGAAGTTTGAAATATTTGACTCCAACAACATATTACTCTGTGTCCCTTTAAAGTGGCTACGCTGGTAACGTATAATCCCGTAACGTTCACAGGTGCCAGACTCTGAATTTACAATATCATGTATGTATATGTACATGTAGCTATATAACATAAACAAGGTGTTGCACCTGTTAAAATTATTTGTCAATTGTGTTCCATTTACAAGTACGTTTATGTTATGATCGTAATGTATGATGTATGGGTATTTTGTAAATAGGATCAAGGCGAGAAGACAAAACACTGGCCTCTAACTGCATGAGCTGCACGTGCGAATTCTGAGTACATTGCAGAAGATTGCACGAGAGAAACACGCTATTGATTTGTTTACAATCGAACGCGATAACCATGTCTAAGCTTATCTGCAAGTAACAAAATAAAAATATGTTATGCGGAAGACTTTTCGTGGTTATCACCGAAGTAACGCGTTGATTAAGTGGACACAAATCGTTACACTCGTGCAGATGTCATTGTGATGTTTAAATATATGTTAGATATTTAATATTTTATTTGAAATACGGTATGATTCCTTCAAGAATGATATAAATTAAACAAATCAAGTTGATATTGTTATTTTACGATTTATACTTAATTTCAAGTGAGCACAAATAACATATTTGATCTCAATGTTTTTAGATATCACTAACTATTTTCCCCAGTGTATTTAGATTATTTCGTGCAGTATACCACATGGAAGAATAAACATTAAAAAATGTCTATGACGTCTGAAGTCGACCATCAAGCACCTAATGCTACAAAGTGTATTAGTTTACTTCTTCCCCAAAATGGCGTGTTTCCCTCTGATTTGATAATAAAAGCACGTTCGCTTATCGTCCTCATGTGTCATCACATATATCCTTATCTCAAGGGAAGACTTCTGAAACTCAAACATGTTCGATTTTCAAGTACTATTGTCAAGTAGCATACGTTAAAAACACGTTCAGACAATCGCGTATACACGGATGATGACGTCACAGGGGAATACCGAGTATAAACATTTCAGGCCGTTGATATGAACCAATCAATACAACTTCCTCGTGTAGAGGACATCATGTGTCTCACCTGCAGTGAACACACCTGTACAGTATTACACCTGTCACAGCGGGTATGCTGGCGTCATCAGGAAAGTGCTGTTTCTGTCGTGTTACACATATTAAGCCGCAATTTAACTTTTAAGTTCAGAACGTAGAGAACTGGTTTGGTTTGAAGTGTTCAAAGTTAGTAGGGGGCGGATTGAATTTTTTTGTTAACAGTGCTTAAGGTCTTTGAAATAAAACTTATAAGATTGAAACAAAATATGATATAAGTATTTACACCAATCAAAGTTTCTTCTGAAAACAACATGCCACGACATTTTTTCAATAAAGAGAATTTTGTCATCCTTGAGTTAAGGAGTCATCTACCATGCGCATAACTATAAATCTAAATGCGCATGTCCCACATATTTGGCATCGAGTCTGCAAATGTATACATAGCGTTTCATCGGTGATAAAACAGTTTTGAAATACTAGGGCAGTCGAGTAACTGCCTTGACCTATTCGAAACCAGGATAATTCCAAGGTTTTGGGTCGTCTCAAAGCCATAACATGCATAATGCATTTTATTTCACAAGCCATTTATGATACCGATGTAAGAAAGAAAAGTAGCATGGAAGAATACCGTATAAAACACGGGCGGTTTATTTCGTGAGGAATTAAAAGCGCCACGAAGAAGATCAAAATAGTTTAATTGTATTTAGCGCATGTATAATAAACGTTTAATGTGCAATTCAAGACTGAATGAGTGATTGTGTCTTTATTATGTTACATTTATTTTTACAAATGCGCTCAGTAACTATCAGTTAAATAAAGAAATTCTGTTCATTTATGATTAATTTTTCATTGCAGGAGAAAGCTTACAGTAAATCATTTCAAGAAAGTAAAGAAATATGTAACATTTGATAAGTAGTTGTTGCGTTTCTTACAACACACTTACGTACATCATTAAATCGAAAAGAGTTTTCTATGGCGTATTTTAAAAGCTTATAAAACACTTTTTTCTTATGGTTAGACGAAATTTGGAATAGACAATCTGGTACTAATCCTGATTTTAATCAGTTTAAGTTTTGAAATAAAACAACAACACCTTGAATCAAAGACGAATAATTGAGTAAACCCAAGTGATATACGGTCCCTGAGTTACACACACTCAGTCTAAGCCAGCATATACATACGTATGTTGTTTATAAATAAATGATAAACTAACGAGAAGATTAAAGAAGACATAAACTCTCATGTGTATATATATAGGAAACATATCAGCTGTATAAACTATCGTAACGTATCAAAATACATTATCATTATGACGGTGCCAAGTAAGAAACAAAGATAAACATTGCATAAACTTGAAAACCATAGCATAGTAGTCTTTGAACAGCAAGGAAAGATGACCGGAAAGGGGGAAGTTTATAACTTCATGTATCTGGTGTTGGTATTTACTTCTATCGACGCAATAGATGGTGAGTATTCAAATTACCTTCCTAAACTTCCTCCTAAATTCTTCCTCGTGCACTGATAGCGGTACCGGTCGCGAGGAAGTTAGAGGGGGGAATCCCCCCGTAGAAGGAAGTTTCTACCCGACACTATTGGTAGATCACGTGATTACTCAGGTAAAATTGTGAACGACACTAGAGGAAGCAATTGGTAGATTCGTCTGACTTCAAATTCTTACTGAATGAATCATCATTAACACCTTGAACCAAGATGTTGTTAATAATTTTCATCCAAATTGAATTTCTAAAAGAATGCATGAATAATAAAGTAACAAATAATGAATATAATGAAATGAATCTGTGTCAGCATAAGTTTAGAAGGGTTGCAGGGTTATGTACTCTATCTTTTTACCTACAGAATCACAATTACCGTTACTACTTGCTTAATAGTAAGGTTTTGATGTTTTGTATTCCCATTTTTTAGGTTACGTTCACATCTTTACAACGATATGAGATATGCAGTCATATCATGCCAGGAAACAAATGTTTGATACATAATACCTTGTGTGTCAAACATTTATGTCATGTCTATAGTTTTTAGGACTACATGAATAAGAATGTGTGGAAACATGCATGGGTACATACAGAGAATGTGAGAGAGTTTGCGACTCTAATCGAATCGACTCTAGCGGGAACTTATGCTACCGGGGGTTTCCTCTTCACAAGGGTCTTATAGCACGGTGGCGCTCACTAATGCCTACATGGAGGAATGTCTACAGTCTTATCAAAACTTCTTCATGCACCTGTGGCTCTAAGTTTAACACCCTTCACCCTATTAGCAAAGTGGAATGTTCCACCAATGCATACAACGAAAACGATATTACTTTCTTATCCGTTTGGAATTGTTAAGTTAGTATAGCAAATTGTCCTGTTTGCTGAATAATTAGTAGCACATAATATTTTTCTTTGGATTCACCATGGTTAATGAGAAACATTTTATTAACACACATTAAAAACTAATACAATTCCTTCTCACTTAGACTACTGGTTACAAACTGTTAGTTTGCCGTCTTAACAATTGCTTGTTGTCTCTTATAGTTTCTTAATCTATCAATATAGTTTTTGGGAAAGTAATATATTCATGAATACATCGTTGTTAAAACACTTGCTGTGTGTCTCTTACTCTTCATCTACCTGTTAGCTAATGCTCTATTGTAGGCATTATTCCACCCTAATTGCAACAGTTCACATCCAGCTAGAGTCAATATTTAAAATCTTTTACGGTCGATTTTAACTTTATTGATTAAGAGTTTTTGTTCTGATGAAGATTCACTTATTTCTTTGTTTTTCTTTATATTATATAAGTAGAGCAGACATTTGTCAATTTACAAACATTTTCATTCAAAGGGTTATAATTTTTACCTTTAGATCGGAATAGAGTTATCATTGAAAATATATTTTGCGAGCAATTCTTAATCTAATCAATATGTTCTCAACAAACTAATACGCATTCAAAACATGGGCAATGGTTGCAATTGAATTATTACATATACGACCTGCCGGGCTTTCTCCTTACCAAAATCTCATTTAATCACTTGAATGTTTTAATTAGACATAATATGGAAACACTAATTAAACTACTGGGGCCCGTAATCTGCTGCCAGATAATAGTTATTTTGTGCTTTTATCTTTGGAAATATGATATTCTCATTGTACAAAATAATGCCACTTAATGCATGCAATAATATTTTGAAATATTTCATTTCACGAGGAAGCAGGTTACTGGCTAAATGGATATACTCACTACTAGGAGTTTGATTCGTCAGGTTGTTGATTGGCAAACCCATGAGAAAATTACAAAAAAATAAGAAAATCCATTCACTAAAAATCCATTAAATAAGCCTGAACGGATTAATAAGTCATCACAAGCTCGACTTGCTTTATTCTGTTGGAATAGTGATTTTTCTTTATATGTTCAAAGTGACCCAAAGTCTTCCAACACTATAACACCTATTTGCGATAACAAAATAAACTGACTGTTTTAGGACAAATGCGCTCACTTTAATGCAATGCAAGGTTTATTATCCTTTGAAGTTGACCGACACTCAACAATGAAAGCGTTAAGACGATCGCAGTCCCTAAGGTATATAAAAAAAAGTGTAAGAGTCAATTGAGCACAAAACGGGAAAAATAGATTGTTAGAAAACGACTGAACTAGGAATGTGTCATCTTTTGATATACTTTAAACCGATTCAACAGTCTTTTTAAAGGGGCATACAGTAGCCTGTTTCAAGACCAACAGATTGACCTCACAAACACGAAAATGAATGTTTCCAATTGCAAGCCTTTCTATGTTGATCAAATGGAGCAGTCTTTAAATGAACGTAGCATTACTGGTTAAGGCATGCCTATCTCGAATGATTAAAAGGTGTTCACACAAAAATGGCCGCCCGTTGGTTTTGCTTCATACTTGATAATTTCCTCCCAAACTGCGGACTATAGAGTTGAGTAATGAGATGTTGTGACGCTATGAAGATAATACATGTGGCATGAACTTATGTTATAAGTCGGGGAAAACATTCTACTGCCCCTATGAGATATGTATCTGTAACTTCACCAATTGTATACACACAGTATTCGTGGCGTCTACGGTTGTGGTTTTTCAGATTATAAGAATAAAATGAATATCGCCGATATCGTAGTTCATGCGGGTATAATGCAACCTAGAATTAAATACTTCAAGAATGTTAAAATTAACTTTTAAAAAACTTAATACGTACGTAGTTTCCAGATTACATTTATGATAGATTACCATCGTTCGGGTCGTTAGTTATATCGAGAGAAATGCATTTTCTGTTCATTATTACATTTACGAAGCAGTTATTGTGCTTTCGTGTCTTTAAGAAGCGATCATTAAGAATGATTGAGCTAGGCAAACACAGATGACCTCACAATATAGATTGACTGACAAGCATCATCACTACGGGCTTCCAAAGGTATTATACGAACGCTTCCCTTTGCAAAGGTTGATTAAAACAATTACTTCTTTTCTTATTTCATGGTTAAAGAGAACATTTGACACATGTTATATAAAAGGTACTAATACCAAGAGGAAGTATTTTAACATGGATCGTGGCCTCAACGTTATCAAGCTGGTCCGAGAGTCAAACTCACTGTGAAGACAACCGGTGCTACATGTACCTCTACCATTGTAAACTTCCACTTCTCCATCTTCTATTCTGCCGGTTTTGAATATATTTATCATCGTAACTTTTACTGCTACTACATATTTTGTTTTTCAATTTTCAGTTCTTCTCGCAATGTTATCTTTCATATTCTCTCCACATCAACCCCTACAACATTCACTACTACTACAACTACTACTACTACTACTGCTGCTGCTGCTACTACTACTACTACTACTACTACTACTACTACAGCTACTATTACTACTACTACTACCGTACTACTACTTCTACTACTACTATTACAGCTGCTTCTACTACTGCTACTGCTACTACTACTACTGCTACTAATTATACTACTACTACGACGACGACTACTACTACTACTGATGCTATACCGCTGCTGCCGCCGCTGCCACTACTGTGAGCGATGCTACTACTACTGCTGCTTCCTCTTTTGCTACAACTTATACTACTGCTATTTCTACTAGGACTTCTGATACTGATACTACTGCTTCCTTTACTGCTATAACTACTACTACAATATAAGAATAGAGCCAAGCCAAGCATTATCAGTACTGCACTATTCATTTTTGCGAAAGTCAAATATAAGACATTGGCTATGTAAGATAAGCTAATGACCGTCTTAACGAGATAGCATCACTAAGACAAATCAAAACTTGGCGAATATACAAGGGTGGTGTCGGGACACGGGTGGACTAAAAATAGGGGTGAATAAACAACAAGCACACAGTACTTTAGATGATCCCTAATCACTACTTGAGTGAGGAGTAAATGAATAAGAACACTAGTTTAGGTATAGTAGAACAAAGAAGATATGGTAGCTTATCTAAGGATATCGCGAAGCTGTGTTTCTTTGCGAAACTAAATTATCCCTAGCTCCATAAATATTTAAGTTATGGAGCCCTACAATGGCTTATTGTAGAGGGCGCAAACTCCTCTACAAGTAGATATAAATATATGTAACATCAGCATTGACATATTAATGCTACATGTAAAAAGGCTGATAAATGGAGCATGAAAATGACATTTGAACATATAAAAATAGCCACACCCGATGAAGGAAACTTTAGCTGCTAGTAGTAGAAAGTTATATAGCTTTGTTAGAATGCTACTATCACAACAGAGACGGTCTCCGTGTCTCTAGAGACATGAGGTTACTGCTACTAGCAAGGGAAAATGTCTTCATATACAACCTCTTATGCGCATGCTCGATATTATTTTACGTTTTCGCTGCTTGCTAAAAAAGGGAAAATCTTAGTCTAATTTAAAAGTTGATGACATATCTTTGGTGTTTCCATTATTTCTTTAGTGATTTTATTCAGCCTGCGTGAGCCTGAATACTGTGTCTTTGGTAATAAATACGATGCTTTTTTGGGGTTAAAAATCGGTAAAGCTTTTAAATCAATAAAAAGGTTGTTGTTTTCTTATGTTTAGTTGTTTTGGTCTTGTTTTGTTCTTCTTATATATCATTTATTTATAAGACCATATGAAATATATATTTTGGAAAATAGTTTTATTCCCGTGTACTTGAAATTTATCATACTGTGTACTGTTATATTTGCCAAAAAAGGATTTGATTAGGAGTATTTTGAATCTTCAGGATGAAACAAATGATAATTATAAATAAAACAAAAACATTTCCCGGCTAATTTATCCCAAACTTATTAATCAATTGTAAGGATTTTCTTGACACCGATGTTATTTTTAACATCTTGCCATTACTTTATATTAAACCATTTGATTGATTGCTTTCAACAACAAAAAATCGTTGAGCAGTGTGTATGTCAAATAGGCCTAAATAATGTTTTCTTCTATTTTTAATCAGAACAGTTGAAATACCTTTAGTAATGTTCAATAGGCCTAGCTAGATCTATATTTTTCAATAAGGGTGTATGAATAACCAAAAAGAGGTATCCGAAAACACTTCTCGATATTTTAAGTAGTAATGTCATGGGGGAACATATTCAAAGTTTAGTACTGTAAACTAGCAACATCTACTCACATCTGGGCATAAAGCTAGGCCACGACTATAGTTTCAATATTTTTTCAGAGCTGAAAATACTTTTAGATACTTCCAGACTTTAGAAGTTTATTATTTAACACGATGATATGGATTTTAATTTCCCCCATAGTATAAAAAAAAATAAAAAGATACAAGGATACAAGAACCCGATGCGACCCAATCTCTTTCCGTTTCCGAAATTTGTTTTGCTTTTGAACTTCCGGTTTTGTTTCCAAGACCGATGCCCGCGAAGAATCAATCGACAATGATCTTCACATCACGGTTCAGCGAGGTGAGTAGCGAGGTTGATAAACCGTTATCATACTAATTGTCTTCATGGACTAGACACGCTTCATACCATTATTCAAGGTCCAGGCCTTTACCAATATCGTCAATCATGATGGTGGCTTAACGTTTTCAGTACAGTGTCGGGTAAAGATGCGCAGTGGGTAAAGATAAGCACACAAATGAGAGATCGCTTGCAGTTGTTTTCTTTGCATGTTTTAAAAATTTGGAAGATACTATGAAGTATGAAAAGGTCAAAAGGAATGTTGATAAGCGGCTTAAAAGAATGTGCAAACAATGACAAAATTCCTAGCAAACTCACCACTAGGCTAATTCATTGTTGATAATGAAACCAAAATAGTGTTCTTACTATCAACCTGTCCATGCCTAATCTTATGATCATTATACAAATCTTTATATCGGAAATACTGTTAATCAAACCCTGCCAGTGGTTAGGGTGTTCAGCTTCGGATTAAGAGGTCCATGGTTCGAATCCCGCCAGGGGCTCGGAAACTTTGTCTGCAGTATAGATTTGTATAATGATCATGAGATTGGCAAAATGGCAATGACAAAATTCCTAGCAAACTCGCCAATAATTTATTGTTAATGAAACAAAAATAGTGGTCTTACTATCAACCTGTCCATGCCTAATCTTATGATCATTATACAAATCTTTATATCGGAAATACTGTAAAACAAACCATGCCAATGGTTAGCGCGTTCAGCTTCGGATTAAGAGGTCCATGGTTCGAATCCCGCCAGGGGCTCAGAAACTTTGTCTGCAGTAGAGAACTGTTCTACACGCAGTCAGGTTTGAATTCCAGCGCAGTAATGATAATAATAGTGCATATTAATATTGCGCACAAATCCACGCTCGAAAGCATGCTCATGGCGCTACCAGTACCACCCATGGTTTGCTAGTTCCAGCCAACTTTAACTGTGACACTGTTTTCTATGATAACCTGTATTTCACTGGCATGAATGATCTTATTGACCTGTGCGTAGCTTTACCTGACAGCATAGTTAAATCAATTCAGTATTCAGCAAAGTGAAGTATTCCTTCAATGACTTTTGAAAAAGAACTAATCAACACATTTGACATTTCAGCTTGGAACTGAGGGAGAGATGATTGTTCAATGTTCATTGACATGTGTTGCCTTGAATCAAAGATATCTTTGTAAGTTTAAGTGACAATTTGGAAGAAATGATAGTGGCTGGTTATGGCTGCATTAAACGGGGTGCCAAATGGACCTTAATGGCTATACATGGTAAGATTACTAAATCAATTTGATAATCTTAATAATTTAGATTAATATTAATAATATGCCTACTAATTTGATTTAAATAAAAGCTTACTATATATAGCGATTAGAGTCCCATTGGTACCCCATAACATTACAGTTATTGCCATCACCTCGCTTAGATATTAAAGAATTTGTCATTTCATAAACTACCTCTCAAAGGTTTAGATTATGACTATTGTAAGTAACACCTTAATACTAATAATCTATATAATAATCTCATAATTTATATTCCATTGTTTTGTTTACTAGATTGTCATAACTATCTTGGAAAGATCTGAGGGAATATCCTGGTGTGAAGATGGATATTGACATCAAGTAGGAAGGTCTTTCCAGATGAAATGCAGCAGCATGGTGCAAGAACCAATAACAATGGTAAGCTTGTTTGGTATAGTGAAATATGGTACACTAAGGTTCAGTTTGGTAAACATTGCAGGATGAAATAAAGTCTCATAGATATAAACTGATTTTTTTATTCCCCTGGCGGTATGCAGAATGAGGGATAATGTATTCAGTGGCATATGGATGTCATGATATGTGTTCAGATTTGTATTAATATGATATCCCCTGAAGCCAAACACTCAAAGTCTTTTGATTATGTTACTGTAGTAGTATGTATAGGTTCTCTGGCTTCTAATCACAGACAACCAACTACTGGGGGTGCGAGTCTTGACCGTTTTATTAAAAAAGTAATAACACGAAGAAACCCTGAAATACAGGAATAAAATGAATTAAAACATGGTCACATGATCATTTACTATTGTTACATACAATTGTAGCATCACTGCATCAAATTGACACATCAAGCACCTAACTATATATAGAAACAATATGACTGATACATTATAAGTATTACATTAGCATTACATCATACGTGAATCATTCAATCATATCATCTCTTAATAAAACACACACATGCATTTGGTTACATTATTTAAGATAAAGAGTGGATATTTATGAATATTAAATATGTTACTGAGACCAACTAATTACATTGGCCAGTGCATAAATATATATATATGAATATACTTTACTCTAAAGCATTATATTTAGATTAGATACCTATTTAGAATTAAAAAAGAATATATACAACACACAATAAAATAACCAAAACTATCCTGATTATTGAAAATCCAAATCCTCTAAATCACTTCCAAGATTATCCTTAGAAAACACTATCTCAACACAGAAGATAATAAATCCAATAAGTGTAACTGACTGATTTAAAAATCTAAAACCTGTACCTTATAAAACACCTGAAGACAATAGATAGTAATCCTGACTGTAAGAGAGAGGAAAGTTGAAAGGGAGATAGCTTAGGTACAGAGTAAGGTGCAGGTGTCAGGGCATGGCCTGAGTGCAGTGGCTATTGTTAATAATGACTAAGGTAAACTTAGTGTAAATGAAGTTGTCAATGATGAAATCTACAAATAGAAATTAAATGAAAGGTTAAATCTTTAACCAGCTAAATAACTATAATGTTAAGATATCTATCTCTAATAAATCTAATTACTAAGTTACTACTAAGCTAATAACCCTTGTCACTAAGGTTAATTCTTAAAACACTAACTAATATATTGTTAAAAGACTTGAACCACAACTCCAACTGGCTATCAATTAGAGTTAAACAAAAATAAAATATATACACTATTTCAACACTGCCACACAACACCTTACACTGGGGGATTACACATACATCTGACTTGTTAGTCTGTTATGTCATGAACTTTTGCACCCTTGGCTTAGTCTTCAAATTTAGTGCTAGCCTGCAGGGAGATTATACACTAATTGCCTTTAAATTTTGTGGCATCCTCTATCAGAGGATTCTGCAAACACTAGGCTTCTCCAGGAAAAAAGGCTTGGAAAGCTGAAATACATGTAATGTGTACATGCCCCTCAACCAATTGAGATTACATATTGTAGGTATTTATGCTCTACCACCCCTAATATGTCCACATCCTAAAAATATATTTTAATCTTCAGATCTTCTCCAGACCGATAGGATCTAGAAAGCTGAATGTTTGCGTACAAACTCTTCACCTCATGGGATTATTAATTGTTGATTAGCTGACCCAGGGGTGGCTCCTCATTAGAGTTACAGGGGCATCCACTTAAAGTGACACAGAGTATGTTTTTGGATTTTTTATGTTCCTAAAATAAGAGCAAAATTACCATATGTCCTCAAGTTAGTTCAAATCGCCTACCTAGCTCGAGTGTATATCTCCCAAATTCCCAAATTGTTATATTTTTATGTTTTCCATGATAAAAGAAAAACGGCCATTTAAATGTTAGGATGTCGAAATTCTGCGTACATTTTACATGTATATTAGTTAAATGTCCTAATCAATACTACCAATCCAGTTTTACATTTCTGTCTGCTGTGAATAAGTTTCCAAAATTACGTTTCAGTCATTGACGCGCGTCATTGTCCGGTTTTCGATCACAAATCGAGACTTAAACCTGTTTGTTGTCACTATACTGAACTTATAAGCACTAAGATGCTAATTTTTGGAAACAACAATCACTTCTCGATAAAATAACACCATTTATGAAGTTTGGCATATTTGACTCCAACAACATACTCTGTGGCCCTTTAATAACCAGGTATTTTTATGCGCAAATCTTTGACCTAACACAACTTATCATAAAAGATTGATGAACTACAGAGCCAATGACTACTTTTGAGGAAAGCAATTGTTTTATATTGTGTATCTATATTTCGTTTACCGGTAGTTTACTTTTACAGATAAGGATCTGACAGTCCCGAAGAAGGAAAAGGAGATGAGTCGAGCTCAGTTGGAAAGTCATTTCTTGTGATCAACACGACTTGTAGGTTAACAGAGGAGCTGTCAACTGCAGGAAAAGGTATGTGATGAAATCCATAAAGATATAAACAGGTAGACGCAGTCTTGAATTTCTAGTGTTGCCATAAGATGAGGAAGTCAATTGAACTAGATAAATTCCATTGATTTGTATCTATTCATATTGGGGAAACATTTGTTTCATATATATGTTCTGCCAATTTAACCCCACTATGACATAGAAGGGATAATATATACACTCATGGCAAAAATTGTTGTCACCCCCTAATATTTAATTAAATTGGAGTTTATATCACATTGTATGCATGGCAATGTTGGTTTTCCATGGAAATGTCATTACAGGCATGAAGTTACATTAACTCACACTTTACAATGAACAGTGTCAGCGGTTTCATGTAGACCACGTGCATTTCATTGAAATGATGGAAATTTGTCTCCTTAGGTTTGTCATTTCCATCGATTACTATAGACCTCTTTCATAAGATACAGCTTCACGACTATAGTTTTTGAAAAGCATAGACCATGCCTGGTCCCACTCCACCAGGAATCAGACATGAAATCATTGGCATGAGTCGTGGTGGCGCTTCGAATCGTGTCATTGCTGCAGCATGTAACGTCAGTGTTAGAACTCTTCAAAGGATTAAAAGACTGCACGCCATACAGGGAAATGTTGTTCCGAATAAGTCTTCAGGCCGTCCCAAGAAAACTACGGTTCGTCAGGATAGAATTCTTCTTCGTTTGACCCGACGTCATAGACGTCTTTCGTCTTTGACTCTTGCACAGAGATGGGGGGCTCATATTAATACGCCCATTTGCCGGAGAACTGTAGTGAACAGGTTGCTCCAGCATGGATATAAGGCAAGAAGACCTGCCATCAAACCATTCTGGACACTGGCCAACCGCAGGGCACGGCTTGCTTGGGCGCAGCAGCACCGCAGAATCCAACTTGGACATTGGCGTCACGTCATATTTACTGACGAGTCTCGTTTCCTACTGCATAAGGTGGACAGGAGAATGAGAGTGCGACGTTTACGTGGGGAAAGGCTCAATGACGACTGTCTGCAGCATCAGGTTGCCCACGGTGGCGGTTCTGTACACGTATGGGCAGGAATACACCATAACGGTAAAACGGATCTTGTCGTCCTTCAAGGAAACGTCAACCAGAGGTCGTACAGACGTCTTCTTGAAACCGTTTGCCTCCCACATGCAAGAAGAGTGTATGGCAACAACTTCCTGTTGCAGGACGATAATGCACCAGCCCATCGTGCACGTACAGTGAACGCTTTCATTCAGGCACAAGGAGTAACAAGATTGCCCTGGCCTTCAAAAAGTCCGGATATGAATCCGATAGAAGATGCTTGGGATCAGCTTGACCGTGCAATTAGAAGACTGGACCCTGCTCCTGCAAATTTACAGCAATTGCGGGCTGCTCTTGTGAATGAATGGAACAATTTGGCTGTTGCAAACATCAACACACTGATAGACAGTATGCCTGCCCGAATTATCGCCCTTGAAAATTCCAGAGGCGGTGCTACCCGATATTAGGCTTGTAAATATACTCATACATGACTGCAGAATGAAATAAAACCGACAATTGAACTTGAAAATGTAATTTGTTTTATTGATACCCATCCAATTGATACTATATGGATACTGTAAAAAATTGCCCTTTTTCACAGGGACCATACATATCCTAGTAGAATTTCTTAAATTGGCCAGCACAAGACCAAAATACAAGCTGGTATGTTTTACGAATGTTTTTCCCAATCACACAAATCATTCTGACAGTTATTGCATGTTTGATTATTTGTCAACACTCAGTTAAACTTGACGTAGCGTTCTCAGTCTGGGGGTGACAACCATTTTTGCCATGAGTGTAGTACTCAGTCGGTGTTGTGATTCTAAGATCATTTTTGTAGCAAAACTGGAAAATTTGAAATTGGTATGGATGTTTCATATCTTATGTTGTTTTGACTTTTAGGAGTATAAACTGCAGGGTGTCAAGATGTTTAGAGACAAATAACATTAACAGACCAGACCCATTTCTAACTGACGTGAACTAAAAATATAATTTAGTGCCAAATTAGGTTACCTTTGAAGTAGTGATCTTTCTTTTGGTTGGTTTCAATTTCAGGATGCTGAAGACTTAAGATTTTGACCAAAAGCAGCCAAAAATCAAGACTTACCTTTTTGATATTCTATATGTGATGCCCAGGGATAGGAGCTTTGTAATGTGATTAGCTGAATATACTAGATTGCATAAATAATGAATAGTTCCCAGTGCATTGAAAGTGTAAACTAAAAAATTTCCGATTGTTATATAAAAACAGGTCCTCTTTCTGTGAAATTTGTTACTTAATTTAAAATTTGTTTTTTTGAGATTTTTTGCAATGAAGTGTACAAGATTTTAAATTTGTCTTTTACATTTTTGCAGGGTTTACTGGATTGAAAAAAACACTGACAGTGATTCTTGGAACACCTACATGAAGTGTCACCTAATGTTAAACTGACTGCATTGTATCAAAGTGTTTAAGTTTGGAAGCTTCTTTTCAAACAAACAGTTGGGAAATTAACTTCTTAATCTTCCAAATCATAATGGGACAGTATTAATACATCATATTTAGGATATGTTGTGGAAAAACTTTGTATCCTCCTCTTGAAGAAAAAAATTTAGAAGCTCAAGAGTAACTCCGCTTATTTGGTTGCCAAATTTGTTTTAATTTCCAAATTAAATTATAAAGCGACATCAGTTGAATACGAAATATTATAAATGATTATAGCCCAGGATTGACAATGAACTTTACATTTGCTTTACATTTCTAATAACAAGATGGCGCTTTAATTCTAACAATTTTAGCTATCCTTTTAAGCCAGTATTCGTTATTGTCCCCCGCCGCAACGCGGAACGGGGGACAATGAATTCAGCGGCGTCCGTCCATATGTACGTACGTACGTCCGGATTCTTGTTAACGCGATAACTCATGAAGCTTAGCACCTAGAGTGGTCATATTTGGTGACAGCTTTCAATGGAGGAAGACTCAGACGCCAGTCGACTTTGGTGACTTTGAGGTCATTTTCAAGGTCACAACGACACCACGTACGTCTGGATTCTTGTTAACGCGATAACTCATGAAGCTTAGCACCTAGAGTGTTCATATTTGGTGACAGCTTTCAATGGAGGAGGAATCAAACGCCAGTTGACTTTGGTGACCTTGACGTCATATCAAGGTCACCACGACACTCCGTCCGTCCAGATTCTTGTAAATGCTATAACTCATGAAGCTTATTACCTAGAGAGGTCATATTTGGTGAAAGCTTTCATTGGAGGAAGACTCCGAAGCTAGTTGACATTGGTGACCATGACATCATTTTCAAGGTCACCACTACACTTTGACCACTGTGTAAAACATTGTTAACGCAGTATGTCGTAAAGCTTAGGACCTAGAGTGTTCATATTTGGTGACAGCTTTCAATGGGGGAAGACTTAAGACGCAAGTAGACATTGGTGACCCTGACCTCAATTTCATGGTCACCATGACACTTTGACCATTGTAATACATTGTTAACGCGATTATATTAATTATGCCAAATATTTCATAACAGCGGGGGACATTGCCATGTTAGTGGCAAACACTTGTAAAAGTTTGGTTCATAGATTGGAATTAAACAGTTATTTTAAAACTATATGTGTTTTGTATACCATTTGTAGTAGACCAATATCTAAAAATAAAAATATATAACCTTTGCCATTGTCTTCTCTCATATTTGGAAACTTGACTATACAAAGATAGAACCTTAACCAACTAAGCTTAGCAACTAATTTATATTCTCAAGGGTCATGCTATTGTTTGCAGTGACCTTAAAAAATAAAGGTCACCGAATGATATTTAGCTCCCAACTGTCATCAAATGATACCACATATTTCAAGATAAATCAAAAATCTAAAATTGATTTTGATAACAACTGTAACTTCACTGATATTAATCATTGATGAAACAAAGAAAATGCATTCATAGCAACAACAACAAAATCAAAAGATAATTTGGTTTTAGACATAAGTATATAAACTCTGTTTCTGACGCTGAAAAGTACATGGAGTCTTAAAAGAAATCAGCCAGGGAAGGAATCAACACTTAATACACAGCTGCTGGCTGAGGGATTATGTATGAAAATGGACTTTAAAGTTGTTCTGGTAAGGTTTATCACCAGCTACACTTAAGTTAAGTAAGGTCATACCTAAGCACCATACTTAAAAAATTCAAAATGTTTCTCATACCCCAACACATCCTGTATAAAAGTATATAACTAATTTTCTAGAATGCCAGGGAATATTGGAATTAATCAAATATTACCGCAAATCTATTAATGTCCATACCTAAATAAAATCAAGCTTCAAATTTTGCCCTTTCTGTCACAAAATATAGTTCGAGAACCGAAGAGTTGTAGCAATATTTATGGCTTACTTATGTATGCCGAGAAAGGTGGCAAAATGAATTAAATGAACCTAGTGATGATAAAACGTGGGAAACTATAGAAAAACTTACATTCAAGTCACACAACAACGTAAAACACTCCTGGTCCCAGTACAGTACATCAGGTTTCTGCCAACAAATGTTCTGTTATTAAAAATTAGATACAAAAAATCTAATGCATGCACTGTCTGTTAATCCGAGAAAGAATTTCACATTTGTTTTATGAATGTAAAGTTACCAAAGCTATTCTAAGAAAACTAGGAAAAATTTTTGGAGAGAAAAAAACCAACCTAAACTAATATAAGAAAAATGTTTTTTAAGGTCACTGCAAATTGTGAAGCGATGTTCTTAATTTAATCAATATTGTCGTCAAATATTTCAATTTACACTCTCACCCAGTCACATTCTAAATGAAAATCATATCTTTGCACCAGACAACCAGATTAACATCATGACCCGACACATTCTGTGTGAAACTCGTATTTTGCATCAAGTATTTCAATTAACACTCTCACCCAGTCACATTCTAATTGAAAATCATATCTTTGCATCAGACACCCAGATTAACATCATGACCCGACACATTCTGTGTGAAACTCGTATTTTGCATCAAGTATTTAAATTTTCACTCTCACGCAGTCACATTCTATATGAAAATCATATCTTTGCACCAGACAACCAGATAAACATCATGACCCGACACATTCTGTGTGAAACTCGTATTTTGCATCAAGTATTTCAATTTGCACTCTCACCCAGTCACATTCTATAAGAAAATCATATCTTTGCACCAGACAACCAGATTAACATCATGACCCGACACATTCTGTGTGAAAATCGTATTTTGCATCAAGTATTTCAATTTACACCCTCACCCAGTCACATTCTATAAGAAAATCATATCTTTGCACCAGACAACCAGATTAACATCATGACCCGACACATTCTGTGTGAAACTCGTGTTTGCATCAAATATTTCAATTAACACTCTCACGCAGTCACATTCTATATGAAAATCATATCCTTGCACCAGACAACCAGATTAACATCATGACCCGACACATTCTGTGTGAAAATCGTATTTTGCATCAAATATTTCAATTAACACTCTCACCTAGTCACATTCTATATGAAAATCATATCTTTGCACCAGACAACCAGATAAACATCATGACCCGACACATTCTGTGTGAAAATCGTATTTAGCATCAAATATTTCAATTTGCACTCTCACCCAGTCACATTCTATATGAAAATCATATCCTTGCACCAGACAACCAGATTAACATCATGACCCGACACATTCTGTGTGAAACTCGTATTTTGCATCAAGTATTTCAATTAACACTCTCACCCAGTCACATTCTAATTGAAAATCATATCTTTGCATCAGACACCCAGATTAACATCATGACCCGACACATTCTGTGTGAAAATCGTATTTAGCATCAAATATTTCAATTTGCACTCTCACCCAGTCACATTCTATATGAAAATCATATCCTTGCACCAGACAACCAGATTAACATCATGACCCGACACATTCTGTGTGAAACTCGTATTTTGCATCAAGTATTTCAATTAACACTCTCACCCAGTCACATTCTAATTGAAAATCATATCTTTGCATCAGACAACCAGATTAACATCATGACCCGACACATTCTGTGTGAAACTCGTATTTTGCACGATATATTCACTCATCTCATACCCCGACACATCCTTTGTGAAAATCATATCTTTACATCAGATACCCAGATTTATGTCATGAACCGACACATTCTGTGATAAAATCCGTATTTTTGCACCGAACATTCAAATTCATTTCTCACCCAGTCACATTCCATATGATAATCATATCTTTGCATCAGGCATCTAGATTAACATCATGACCCGACACATTCTGTGTGAAATTCGTATTTTTGCACCATATATCCAGATTTACGTCGACACACGAGGGGAAGTCAATAAGTTCATAGAAGTGACTATTGATAGCCCCTTAAAAGATCGTCTTTGATTTCATTATTAAGATAGGCCATCTGACAACAGTTTACAGACATAAACAACCCTAAAGAGACCAATCAGAAGACTGCTACTTCAAGGTCTAGAAAGTCTCAAAGACAACGGGGCAAACTGCATCGAGTTTATATTGAAAAATAGAATCAATATCAGAACCGTTGTCTTCTGGTTTATATCCACTTCTATGAACTTTTTGACTTCCCCTCATATACTATGTGTATTTTGCACACAATATTCCAATTATCTCACCCTTATCCATAGTCCGTAGGTCAGACCCTGAAATAAGGTAGAAGCCTAAGCAATTCTATAAAAAGACTTTAAAGCTTAATTTTCTGAAAATGAAGAAATTTCAGTCTCCTTTTAATTTCATTTATAAGTTTTTAAATTTTTCGATTTACTGATGCATTTTTCATTTCAGAGTCTAATTGTTAGACTACCTAATACACAATGTGTGAAAATCATCCTGTTTGTGTATTTTTTAGCACCAGGTACCAAGAGTTGCATCACGGCTTGAAATGGGAAATAAGTCAGATTCATGACACCTATGATTTCGAAATAATGAAATTTTAGATTCAGCATATGTCACACATCTATGCCAAATTTCTGGCTATCAGAAAAGTGCAGAGCTAGTTATAAGACAGTCGACAGAAAAATTATGCGATGACATAAATACTAGTATGTTCTTTACAATGCTACACTATAGTTATTAATATGTCATTTTCCCATATTGAATTGATTTTTATCTGTTTCTAATAAAACACAAAGACAATAATGGACAGAAATGTCTTTGAATCTGGTCAATACCAGACTTGTGTTTACAAAAGAACAGAGACATGCGATTTTCTTGTTTTCGGCGGGAATCAAACGTTAATGCCCTAGGCTATATCCCACCCTCCGGGCTGAGGACAAAATCTACAACCTTTCAAAACTTTCTTTTAAGTAAAATATCAGAAACAAAACCTGATTAAAGATCATGATTATTTATCAGCCATCTCAAACCATCTTGAAAATGAAACTTTTTTTCCTCAAAATTCTGTCAATAGTTTTCATTTGACCATAAAAAGAGCTATTGATGAATCACCAAGTCTGTAATTGTATAATGTTGATGTAAGGTATTTTGCAGCGAAATAAAAAGGAAGACACATGTAGTATTCTACTTTTTAATCATGGAATGCATGCAATATACAAATTAATGGATTGTTGTGACCTCCAATGTTTTCATTTTAACATTCACAGATTATTCCCTACGTTCACTACTTTTATAACTTGCCACAAAGGGTACATTAGGGCTATCATATTCAGTAGCAAGTGTCAAAGGCAAACAATATAGGTTCAGACCTGCATGTAGATCATATTTCACTGATACAAGGTAATAAAGCCAACATTATCATACCAAAATGGACCAACTATTTCACCACACAGTCTGCATGCATACAAAGTTTTAAGTGATACTGTCAACCAATTTCAGGGTATTAATGATGGACAAATAGATATAGTACTTCTTCACTTGTTGGGCGGTTGTAACAAATCTGATGCTTTAATTACTAAAATGACAAAAATAATAACAGTTCAGATTTTCTGCACAAGATTTAATCCATGACTCTAAAATTTAAAAAAATTGGCAACAAGGTCTAAGTGTTTTGCAAAATGGAGCCCATCTGAAAAATTACTTGGTTAAATAACCCTGTAATCAGCAGAAATAATTGCAGTACAAGACAATGTTGGTGTCTCTAATCTGTGATGACTCATTTAATTTCTTCTTTGACCATGACCGGATCCTCTTGTAATTGGCATAGCTCAGAATACATCTGAACTGTATTTCAAGCAGTGACGAGTGATTCTCATGGCAGTCCGTGTTGATGTCCCCCTGTCTGCAAGCTGCATTTTTTCCTGTGTTCTTCATCTGAGAGTTGAATGGCAATGCTTTGTCCTCCTGGAATTATTTTGAAGAAATAATTTATTTTTCCGTTTACTCACTTCAATAAGGAAAGTTTTTTTCGGGGATTAGATATATTCTAACATATTTTTGTCATTTACTATACAGGTCACGATAATGTAGGTCTAGGTTGAAATGAAAGATGCTGTAACTTTGATAATATTGGTGTTAGCTACACAAAAACTAGTACTCATCCATACATACACTGAGTTGCAAAAGAAACGTCACTATTGCATTTTTCCCCTGGAACCTATCCATTAAGTAAATAATGCAATTTTTCAAACAAATAATGTTCAGTATTGCCTAAACCATCTAATAACGTAGCCATTTCGTCTTTAAGGATCTTGAAAATTATAAAACAGATCTCCCGAACACAGCTTTAAATCCGATTATGGTAAATCATTCTGCATGTGCATCAGGCAAGTTGCTTTGCACATGATGGCACTTAGTCCCGATTTAAACCCCATCGAACACCTCTGGGATGAGATTCAGAGACTGATGAATGACGTCAGACCCAAGGCCGACAACTGCGATCTTATTGCGTCAGTTTATATTTGGAAAGGGTTAAGCTTTTGTCTCTGGAACAAGGAGTGAGTGAGTGAGTGAGTGAGCAATATTTCAGCCATTAGCAGCGTCTGGAACAATGATGTTATTCAGTAGATTTGAGCTTCCTGTCAAATTTGGTTTCGAAGAAGACTTTGTTAAAATATTCTTAAGAAATTGGCTGTCAGGACCATATGAACAGATTTCATAACATAGTAATGTAATAAAAGGTTTAAAGGAGTTAGGGGTGCAGAAGTTCATGTCGAGATTTCAAAATTAGAAGAATCTGATATATGACTTGGCTTTTTTTAGGAAAATAAAACAACTATTAACTGCCCTGAAAGTCATTAACAAGGAGTACTTTCTGCTCAACTTGTTGAGGTGCTGGAAGGTTTTGCTCATTCATGCAGGCTTAGTAGACAGCAGATGTCCCCTCTCCTTTCCAAGGCCAACCATTTGTTATACCTTCAGTCTGCACCAGTAAATCTGTTGATCCCTAGCTCTTTCACCAAATCCTTTGCCTTGGACTCCAGCTTTAAACAAAGTAAATTTAGCTGTGTTAATAAGTGCTTAATTAACTTTATTTGAATTAACACTTCTTAAGGTTTAACAAAAGAATCAAAAGTATACCTTAAAAGGGACATAGTTTTTGTATATCGGGTCAAATATTGTAAATCATATTAAGTGGTGATATTCTATAAAGAAGTATCAATTGTTGCTGAAAATCCCAATTTTGATGCCTATCAGTTCAGTAAAGTGTCAATATAAAGGCTAAAATCATCATTTTTTATCATTTGGACAATGTATTGCTGGTGACAGCCGAGAAAGTTTTTTCATAGAAAAGCATAGATTTGGGTAAGAAGAGTTTAAGGAGAGATGGGACAAACAGATAAAATATCAAAATTTGTTAATGTTTTCAAAATTTCAGGTTTTTGGGGGTTTTTTATGTGCAAAAGTTACATGTTTAATTGTGATAACATGAAGCTTGTTATTATGCTAATGGAAGGTTGTTGTAATGGAAAAGTACAAGTTACCTTCTGCTATCTTCCCACTCCTATGCATCAGCATATGTAGAGCCTGAAATTGTAATACAATCTTTATGTTTAGGTTATGTTTTCATACCTTTCATTATATAAAGACATTCACTGTCATTGTACACTTTACAAGTGAAACAAGACATAACTGATTACTGAAAAACTGGACATAGTGAACAAAAACATTTCTACTTTTGCAAATAGTTGATAAATTCTTGAATAATTATAAACAGCCTTAGTTTATTCAATTAGCATCACACTGCCTGGTACTGTTCAATTGTATTGTTCAATCCTTATATTGCTTAGAGTGTACTTTGATCTTAGGTGATGGCTTAAACCTCAAATGGACTACAAAATTTACCATTAATTTTGATAAGTAAATTCATTTCATTATGATTACTGATTTGGAAATGAAAGTTAAAAGATCATTTACCTATTTTGTTAACAGCATTGATAGGCAGAAGCATCTCCTGTAGGGCAGTCCTACATTTGATTCCTACTTCTGGAGTATTTTCCTTTTTTCTTGACAAAGCTGGAACCTTCAAGATTGGAATATAAAATGTATCAATTGATGTCTTAAACATATAAAATGAAAGGATGTTCATATGTTTATGAAATGCTTGACAGTGAGAAGCAGCGAGCTTTTCCCACGACTAATAAAAAGCTCAGTCTGATAGGAATTGACCGTGAATCATTTAAAAAAAGTATAAAACCATTGGCTCTGTAGTTCATCAAGCTATCTACGATTCATTTTATAAATGGTCACAGGGTCACAAACATGTATGAGTTGCCACAGGATCGCCAAATTAATTGTAATTCTCATCAACTGATTTTAGCTTTTAAGGCCTGAAAATAGGTTTTTAGGACATGGTCCCTGTGGCCCATAATACTGGTCACAGTATGTATAAAATCTACAAATTATAATCCCCATCAGCTAAGGAGTCTGTACACAAAAGTTTACCCTTTGCTTCTGGAGAAAAAGATGAACATGAGCGTGGTTTTTGTTGCCCTTATTGAACTGTAAAAATCTTATGTTCAGTGCAGTGACACATATTACAAGAACAATGGATCATCTGTTTACATTAAGGGTATATTGATACATAAAAAATATGTATCAATATATGTATCACCCTAATATAATGATACATATCATATCGGAAGGATTATGTATCGTGACACCCCTAGTATACATCACAATTAACGTTACAAGTGTAGTAGCAGGCAAAGCTCACATACCCCCGCTTCCCACAATAAAAATATATTTACGCAGCAAAATGAAAATCATGAGCCAATGACAATGAATTCATACAAATCTTGTTTTCAATCAAAAAGGATGAGTTCTTAGAACATTTGAAGACTGACACCCTGATATGCTCATATCTTTAAGACCACAATTGCAAATATATTTAACTACAGTTTGAAGGTTACAAATATGATATTCTTAAAATTTTAGCTTCATAATGCAATTCGTTTGGAGTCTTAAGCCAAAATTTGGAGGGGGTTCAGAGGCATTATGTACACATCACTTTCATCATTTGACTGAGGTCAGGAAAAGTAAAATTGTTTAAACAATTATATAGACGACAACCACCCAGCAGGCATCTGATGTCATTTCGATGTCTAAATTTGGTCATTTCAGGTCAGAACCTCATTCAACCAAGTTTCGATGTCGGAACAATTTTGGTTTCCTAGTGTTGAAATTTGGTTGGTTTTTGACGTTCACACAAGTTACTTACCTTCCATTCCATGTATAACATCTAACGAACAGCCATCTAACTCTTGAACCAAGGCTTTTGAAAGAGCTGAAGCAAAGAGCATAGCCTCACAGATGATGCGTTGCTGTATATATAATAATGAAACAAAGCTAACACAACTTATATGATCTTCAAGCCTTGACGTAATTTTAAAATGTCGATACAACGTCATGGCTTCAACGTTGAACTGACGTCGAAATGATGTCAGATTTCGACATCGCCGCAAATTTCAAATCCACTCAAATTTCAAGGTAATGGGCAAATTATAATTAAAACAATAGATGTCCATGTCGTGTCAACATGGCTGCCATAAGGTAAGAGCGCTTGGGAACGAAATATTTTGTGCATAAGCAATTTCAGAGGACACATTTGTTTATTAATGTATTTCTTTTTTTCAAACATGGGTTATAACAAGTCAGTTGAAACATGTTACTGTTTTGCAATATTTTGGGTGTCTAGACTTGACAATGTGACAAAGAATAACCTACATCATTCAGTAAGGAAAATGACAAGAATTGACACTATCTATGGGAGCTACATGTTGTGACAGCTTTTCTCCAACATAACACATTGTCTAAAGTCTAATGATTAACCGGATATATATATATTCTGTCGCTGCATATATTATATGATAACATTTTTTGTCATTTCACATAATGCAAAATACTGAGAAGAAAAAACAACAGCTATTGGATTTCTTAGTATTTCAGGTATTTGCATTATGCTTTATATCTATGAACCTCAAGTTTCATTCTTAGGAAGACGTATGGCTGTTAGCTTTTTTAATAGTTGAACCTCTTTTGCCTACTTCATAGACATGCACACTAAAACACATAAAAACATTCCTTTGCAATATAGGCTTACAAGAGCAGCAGCTCAGAACAAAAATGGGTGATAGTATGATAGAAATACCCCTTTTAATTAATGAAATTAATCCCTACAATCTGTACATGTAATTTAGATTTATTTAGACTGAAATTAGTGTTCACATGATCATCAAACTTACAATTGTTAATGACCATGAACTGGTTATGTACAGCCGTGTCGGGTAAAGATACGCATTCGCACAAAACTTAACCTAGTAAAGCAGGATGAGTGTTATCTTGTAATAATTTTATGTCTATGCATCTTTAGGCAATTTAGAAGTAATCATGACATTTTTGAAAAGGTAAAAAGGACTTAGTTGTTGATTATTGGCAAAACATCGGTAAAAACTGGCAAAATTCCTAGAAAACATATCGTAATCAAACAGTTTTCCTTCCCACATAACAAATGTTATTGGAAACAAAAGTATTGATCCGACTATCAGCCTGTCCTAACCTAGACTTCAGAAAACAGTTAAAAAATCTATCAAAATCATAATATTGGAAGTGTATGGTGCATTCAAACCCTGCGTGCTTATCTTTAGCCTACACGTGACCACCTACGGGAATAGGGGGGTAGTCGTTGGAAAACTTTCAGTGTCACTGACAAACACATTTCAGCATGAATATTTTACATTAATATTATCAGTGAAGCTCTAAACTTTAACAATGAAGTGGTTTTTATCCCATATACTGTTTTTTTCCGCGAAGAATGAACATCTATCTCTTAGGTGCGTACAGGGACCATATATAATGTCCCTGGTGCGTACTGTAGCTTTACCCGACAGCACTGTACCACAAGTTTCACCGTTCTTGTGATTACATCTTATTTTGTTACACAGATGAGTTTTTTATCGATAATTATAGGGTATGTTAAGGTTTTGTTGGTTCAAGTTGTCTCTTACCTCAGATTTTCAAAGCAAATGAGGAATTTTCTGTTTAACTTCGCATGGCGTCAACTTACTAAAAGGAATCGACCAGTATCACACGTCTACTGAAAACAACATTATATAATATAGAGGAAATGTACATTATATTAACGCACAGGTTGTGAATCAACCCGGTCAAGAAGCACTCTTTGATAGAATCTACCCGAGGTAGTTTTCGTACATCAATGCTATCAAAACTTTAGAAGGGGCCCAGGGGCCGTAACTCTAAAGTATCATCCCAAAGGAATACCGCTGTTGACAAGACGACAAATTTTCTTAATTTTTTTGACCATTCGCGTGTCAAACTAAATATTTTTACATTATGTCTTCCGTTGTTTCATCTTTTAAATGAATAATGTCAACATAAAGCATCTGGATTTGATCATTTGTTATTATTACGCACGGGCCTAGCTGCGTGATCTTCCGTTTATCTTATTATCAACTATTTGCAGATCTCTTTGTATATAATCCTTTAGTATGAAATGAATTATAAAAGTATGCTTCAATACTTACAATTTACAACACGATTTCACAATGACACAAACATGACAGTGCTTCCATGGGTGCTGACTAAGTAAGCGCGCGAGGAAAGAAAAAGCCTCGTTATGATATATTATTTTAAGTGAATTTTCATTGGTTGGACAGCCTCTGGCTTCTCTTATGCTAGTAGCAGTAACCTCATGTCTCTAGAGACACGGAGACCGTCTCTGTTGTGATAGTAGCATTCTAACAAAGCTATATAACTTTCTACTACTAGCAGCTAAAGTTTCCTTCATCGGGTGGAATAAAGACATGAATGATAAAAATAGATACATGAATGTAAAGTAGATGATATGTACTTTCGATATATACAATAATTGTTGATATTTTATGAAAGTACATTAGGGGAGAGGCGGGAAAAAGGTCGCTCGCGTGACACTGCCATAGAGTCGTGAAATGTTAATTTGATTTGATGAAGGCATCAAAATCCAAAAAAAAGTAAGACCTTTGAGTTTGACATGAAATAAGGTTTATTGGAAAGTTCATGAACAAAGCTATTTGATAACATTCAGCTTAAAGTCATAGCCCTAAACAGGGTTAACCACCTACACCTACCACGCCCTTATTTGTGAAGATTCCTGGATTTAATGTTTTTTGGAGAATAAGGACCCATCTTAAATGGAGAATCAAGACCAAATCTGCAAACTCTAGCTTCCATGCACCACAAAAGTTATTTTGAGCTTACAATACCAATCTGAAATGTTCACGCTACAACGCCTTTCAGTTTGGGGTTAGGTCATTGAAATATTCAAATCATAGTCAACAGCCTTGAAAGAGGAAAATATGTAGATTCTAGTATTAATGGTTTCTGGAGAAAAATAAATGTTTAAGGTCCTTGGCGGTTAAGCAATTCTGGAGGAGAATTCGAAAAGGTTAAATGTTTACAGACGACAGATGACAGACGACATGAGGACAACAGGCCATTCCATTAGTTAACGTGGCCTTTTAGCGCCGAGGCTACTCCTACCACAGTGACTAGTTTATATCTCATTCTCTCTTACTACATGCAAATCTGTCCCTAGGTATGTGTGAGCGTTACTGCCGCCCGTATCCCAACCCGCAGAAGTCCCTGCAGTTTAAGTGCCGGAAGAGGAGTGAACGGATGTTTTACCTGGACGTGCGGTGCTCCAAGACGGCAAATGGGTTTTGCAACGGGAGTATCACGTGTTCTGGGCTGCAACAGGAAGTGCTCAGGCAGGTGGCGGAGGAGTGCTACTGGGAACGAAAGTGCAACATCATCATGAATGCGATTCTCCCCAACATCATCAGCTTAGAAGGGCAGTGCATTAATCTAATTCCCGACGTGTTCGAATCCAGGGCTTTGTGTGTCCGAAAAAGTAGGTGAAACAATTACTGTGATATAATTACTTGTTGTTTTCTATACGAAGTTATACTTAATAGTTAACTTGGTCAACACAGTGATATAGGTTAATAATAATAAAACTATCATCGCATATGTACATAATATGGTAATTTATACCGTGTACATTCGTGCGTCATTCATTCTATTTTGAGTAATAAATTTGATATCAGCCTGGTTAGATCGACCCCGCTCCAAAACGATGAAACTTTCAAAACTACCGGAATACGAACACGTTTAGTGTTATTCATTAATTTGTAGAGGCAACTCTCGATTATTCGAGTTCGTTCCCTTAATTTGTGTTGATTATAATCAGACTGTATGATATTTTTGCAACCAAAGGTGCATTATTCTACTTACAGAACAATTCCACAACATCATTTGATCGGCATCCTCAGAGACAAATATAGGCCTATCTTAGAACATGTCACAGTTCCTTTTTAACATAAAAATATAAGATCATCATTCTCTTCAAGTCTCGCTAAGGAACTGTTGTTTCAGAGAAGCTGAAAGACTTCTACCAGGACTCGCTGGTTCGGCTCAAGGATGGGGTTGTGAGGATCAGCTCCAGCTTCCCTTGGGACTACAGCAACAATGATCCTATCCGGACCATCTCCTTCCCCGCACGGCAGGACAAAAGGCTCAGGGTCACCTTCCTCGAGGTCGACCTAGACTCATCGACTGACCAACTGATCATCAGTACCAGTGCGAATTCCACCATTGTAACCAGAGCTCACCGGAATCAGAATCTTAACTTCTCAGGCGGAAACGTTCAGATAGAGTTCGCCGTTGGATCTTCATCGAGGAGAGGGAAGGGCTTCGTCTTCTGTTTCTGTTGTAAGTTGTTGGTTGTTGCTCGGTGGCACTGGACGTAGAAGTTCGTTGGGTCATTTGACCAATGTTGATTATGTCCGAAGCGGTTAGCCGCCTGATGTCCGAATCGTTTCCTTCAGGGCTATGACATGTGGATTTTGAGATTTTTGTACGAGATTCTGTATTCAAAATTGATATCCCTTTGTGGTTACATAGTAGTATTTACGCAATGGAGGTGATATATAGGTCCTTTAAAACACCATGGCTTAGATACTAACTATACAAGTAATATTAACAGCCTTTGTCAAATTCAAATTCTTTATTCTCTATTCACCACCAACGGTGGTACAAGAGCATATAGATATATACAAACATATTAGATATATACAATGTGAAGGTCAATCTTACATCATTTTTTTCAGTTCAGAGTTTACAATTGCAATAAATTTGGACATGTTTTTTAACACTGAGAGTCTTTTAGAACACAACAGCATTTTCATTTTATGAATGTTCGGGAAACCACAAAAATGATCAGGTATGTAACTTTTTCTTATATTAGCAAAAGCTGAAACAGATAATGAAATTCATCAGCTATTGTTGGTGAGTCACAGAGCGGGCAATTTCTATTTTCACGTGCAATGCCTTTCCAGCGGCCAGTTTCGATAGGCAGATAATGGTTGCTTGTTCGGAATAGCAATAGAGGATAGGATATAGATTTATAAAGTAATAGATATGGTTCAAAATATAATGAACTTTTGATAAATTTATAGTAAAATCCTTTAGGGCTGCTAGAGACATCACATTGCCAGCTCTGTAAAAATTGATCCTTTGATATACGGTCAATCATTGCAACAATATGGTTAATATGATAGTACATTGGTTGATGAAACATCAAAGTCAATCCACAATTGTTGAAAAGCATCTTAACGAAACGGTACCAAGGATTACTGGAATGAAGTGATTCATTGCTTCGTACAAGTCTATACATATTAGTCGAGAATTTACATGGAGCATCCGATGTTTCAAGTTTATACCAAAATTTAATAACTTTTAAAGCTACACATATTTTAAGAGGAAATCTTCCGAGCTCGCCATAAACCATAAAGTTTGGGGTTGATGGACGTAAACCTGCAGCTAATTTCATAAATTTTAAATGAACTTTCTCAATTATGTCTAGATTTTCATATCCCCATACTTCGGCGCCGTAGGTTAGAATTGGTACGATCATTACATCAAAGGCTTTCAGAAGACAGTCTAAAGGTAAATTAATATTGCACATCTATTTTATTCCATTTTCCAGGGCTAGGCGCCGAAAGTAATTCAACGAAACATGCTTGTGATCTGGTTGGAGGTTTGTATCCCAGCTTCAAAGATTTAGCTTCCTTTATAACACTCAATTTCAAAAACAAAACAGAGCCCAGGCAGTAAGTTGATATAAATATCAATTCACTTTTGTGCATTTTATACCAACCATGCAAATGAAGAAAAGAGCTCACCTAGAACAAACGCAATCGGGTCTTTAAGAATAAACAAGATGTTGTCTCTAAACAAATATGCTCAGGGAAGTTATAAACACAAATGGTACATTAATGATGTCAAACTAAAAAATATTTCCAGGAAACACGACACGTGACTCTCAATAAAGTCAAAATTAAATGATAAACAGAGTCAATTAAGTTTTTGAAATTGTTGTATTAAAACAACATGTCGAACAAACCACATTTGACTCTCTCTGTGTGGATAAACATATTCATATTGTCTCTCTCTCGTTGCAGGAGTGAAATGTCTGCCAGGAAAGGTAGCGAGGAAGCGAAGACGCAAAAATAGTAACAGGAATCGGAATAATTCAGCACAGGCTTCATCTTCATAGACGCTTCATAGACGCTATGGTTTGGCTGATGTTAGCGTCAAAACGCTCATCGTTCGCCTTATCGTATGCTTTCACGCCCATGTGATTTACGTCGGGAAAAGACAGAGTTATGCTGATAAGTAGGAACTTTGCATCTACTGGAGTATTCGTACTCTTGAAATATATTATTTAGCCGCAGTTTTGTAGTATGTTGTGAGTCCTCTCCAATGGAAATAAGGTTTCTAAACCTACTTGAAATAATGTTCGAACGTGTACATTAATCTGTTGGACATAATATGCATCTCTTCTGTTATTACTAGGGTTGTGTCTGCCATTTGCAGTTGCTGGATCCAAAAAATGGAACCATCCGTCCTTTGACTCAAAGTCTGCAACAGCAATTCAGATACTTAGAGAAAATCTGTGAAGGTCTTCAGTCATGAAGATATATTGTAATAATCATTATCGTGTCTCTTTTAAGAGTTATTTGACCTTTTTTTGTCCCTACATATGCGGCCTAGTCGTTCGACCGAATGACAGATTAAAATCAAACTGGACGAAAAATGTAATTTTGTAATTTATAAGGGGTATTGTCAAGGAAACTGCCGAGCTTAATAGCTAATTTAAAGCAGACATAAGTAACGCTATATGTTTCAAGCATCCACCCATTATTAATTTTAGTCCATATCAATAAAAACAGTTGATAGTTACGTCTGCAAAGGGGAAAACATCATTTATTTTGAAAGATAATACTTCTTTAAGCCAAGAGCAATTGAAATATGGTTTGTATCTTCCTTAGCGCAAAACAACAATAAAGGTTTATACCTTATTATCAAAACATTCATAGTGAAGCTTTCAAAATTTTAAACATTATGCGGGGCCTAGAGAAAGAGATATGTCATTGTAAATACTTCAAATCTGGTCAGAGTTAGAAACTCAATAGTTATTAAACGTTTGTTATTCAAATAACGAAGAACTAACTGGTTAGTTTATCGATTTTCTACGGAAGCACCCTAGTGCCACAGTCAAAAAATTTTTATCTCCTAATTAGGAGATACTATCATAATTAAGGAGATAAGTGACCCCTAATTAGGACTTAATTAACACCTAATTAGGAGATAACTAAGTCCTACTTAGGACATAGCTATTTCCTAATTAGGACTTAATTACCGCCTAATTAGGAGATATATCACCTAATTAAGAGAAAGTTACTCCTAATTAGCAGATAGTAACTCCTAATTAGGTGATAATTAAGTCCTCATTAGGACTTAGTTATCACCTAATTATGAGAAAACTAAGTCCTACTTAGGACATAGCTGTTTCCTAATTAGTTGATACTTTCTCGTAATTAGGTGATAATTAAGTCCTAATTAGGAGATACTAACACCTAATTAGGTGATAATTATCTCTTAATTAGGTGATAACTAAGTCCTAATAAGGTGATAACTATCTCCTAATTAGGAGATAGTATGTCCTAATTAGGACTTAGTATCTCCTAATTAGTTGATAGTTTCTCCTAATTAGGTGATAGTTTTGTCCTTATTAGGCGATGATTAAGTCCTAATTAGGTGATGGTATATCCTAATTAGGAGATAAAAACATTTTGACTGTGGCAATTGGATGATTCCGTAATTTTCGACTAATGAATAACTAACTGGTTACTTTTTATGGTTTTATGAACAAGTCACTTGCTACATGGCATGCCGTGAAATTTCCAAAAAGATAAATCGGGATCGGGGAGGGGACATGTGTCGGGTTGGTATCCAACGAAGAAAAACTTTTTACCAGTTCGTAATTCAATATTTGAAAAAAGAATAACTAACCAGTTAGCTATTCTTTATCGAAATTATCAGCTAACTAGTTATTCATTATTTGAATGGCGAATAATATTCGTATTTTCGAACATCATGCTAGTTAGTCATTCCTTATTGTTATATTCTACATAAGGATATATAAAACACACAGATGTGACATGACATTAAAAAACGATATATCATGTTCTTGGAAGGGAAGTGGGTCGGATCAGCCCCCTAAGGAATGGCTAGAATCTATGGTAACACTTAAGGTACACAATTTGAACTGTGTCACCATTAGTAAAAAACGAATCATTTTCCAGTTAGTTATTCAATACTTGAATGAAGACTCACTATCCAGTTAATAAGTTATACTGAACACAAAAAAACTTTTAAGAAATTTAAATAATAATTTTCAGCAACAGTATGAGGATACATGCATTTTCTAATATACGCTTCCGAGAAAACACTGAATGTCAGTTTAATTATGATTAATAGGTATAACATTTATATATTGGATACTTTTCACTTATCACATAGTTTTCTATTTGAACCGTAAGTTTCAATGAATCTCTAACCTCTGTTCCATAACCACCTACTCCACTGCAATCTCATGTAATAAACATATTGCTGACACGAATCGCGTTTGTTATAAATATGTTGCAGTTCTGTATTAAGTTCTTAAGAGTTAAGAATACTTTTTTCAAAAGAGGTGGCCTTGACCTTTAATCTTCCCTAATGTGTTCTTTGTGATTATTTGGTTCATTTGAAATCAACTCGCAACAACGTGGTCCTCAGGCAGCCATGTTTATTCAACTACGAGTGGTACAAACATTTTGACTGGCTCATCTTAGTGATTAACTCGATTAACCATATGAATAATGATGCTATTAAGTGTAATTGAATCTAGACTGTATTCAAGTTCTCGTAACACCTAACTTCAAACAAATCAAACAATTCAAATCTTGTGACTGGCTTTCCAGCCTCGTCGCTGATTGGCTGAAATTCATAAGTCACCTGACACGGGCTTTAATTAATGAACACTTCTCTGATCACATACGGAGGGTATTTCAGTAATACCCTAAAAATACCCGAAGTTCATTCGGATGTTACTCAGGTCACCTTTATTAAAATGATCAACTTATCACGTCTCTGAGGATTTAAAGAAATTACTTTCACACTTAGAAAAACATTATTAGTTTTGAAATTATTTTTTAATTTCTTTAGGAATGATGAAAGCTTTTTCTTAATGGAAACATCTTGTTTATTCTGGGTAGGAAGCATTTTGATCACTTGCTTGAAAACAAGCTTAAACGCACTAAAGTGCATGCCAATATTTCGTAAACACAACGAATGCACAGATAGTGCACAACACTCGATATTACTCACTATCCTCACTCAAGTAATCTACCTCGTAAGTTATTTATCAAATATTTACGTATTCAGGTAGTAGATTTTTAAAGGCCGGAAGTATTTAATGTTACGTTACATTAAATCCGTATGAACAACGATATCGGAAATATTAAATTTTTGCTCATAACCAGAAAAGCGGAAACGGCAGACGCTATGGTCAATCTAATAACAATGCTAATACTGTGTTATTAAATCGGTTCATTTACAACATTGCTTTCATAAACATAATTCATGATTTGTTCTCATTTGACAATTAAGGTAAATTCATAAGCTGCACACAATACTTGTTTAGCCGTTTCCAAGTGTCAATAATTTATCCGGTTTGTGCACAGCGAACAATAGATTTTTATATGTCCAAGCCGACAGCGGCTGTCTTAACGTTTTCATTGTTCATTGCACCTGTAAATTGTTAAGAATGTTTAGTATTTCATTGCATCGATAGAAAGTTTAAGTGAATGCATAAGTCCTCGTAAACCTTAAAATAGCCAATTTAAACCAGTAAAGCGTGCACTAGTGCTTTTAATGACTTTGTTATTACCTCAAACTTGAGAATGCCAATACAATGGTTTAGTTTTGGTGAGTGATATTATATGATGTTGTTTTGTACATGATATGATGTTTCGTACATGAAATGTTGTATAATGTATGATATGATATGTGGTTTATATCCTGTTTTTTTTGGTATATATGAGATGTTGTTTAGTATGATTTGCTGTTTGGTATTTATGTGATGTTCTTTTGTTTTATAATTGCTATATATGATGTAATGTTGTTTGGTATGATGAGGTGTTATATAGAGATGTCATGTTGTTTGGTATGATGAGGTGTTATATAGAGATGTCATGTTGTTTGGTATGATGAGGTGTTATATAGAGATGTCATGTTGTTTGGTATGATGAGGTGTTATATAGAGATGTCATGTTGTTTGGTATGATGAGGTGTTATATAGAGATGTCATGTTGTTTGGTATGATGAAGTGTTATATAGAGATGTCATGTTGTTTGGTATGATGAGGTGTTATATAGAGATGTCATGTTGTTTGGTATGACGAGGTGTTATATAGAGATGTCATGTTGTTTGTTAGATGATTTGTAGTTATTTGGCAAAATGTATTTTGTAAGCAATGTGATTTTGTTTGGTATAGTGCATTGTGATTTTTCTATAAAAAAAATTATTTTCAGTTTGAATTGATTTTTATTTGGTATGATGCGTTTGTTATTTTCTAAGCTTTTGTCATTGTGTTGTTTGGTAAGATGTCTTGTTTTGTATGATATGTTGTTGTGTGAAATGATATCTTTTTTTGTATGACATGTTGTTGTTTTGTATGGCATGTTGTTGTTCGGTTTGGTGTGTTGTGTGGTAAGATGCATTGTTTGGTATGACATGTTGTTTTGTATGGCATGTTGTTGTTCTGTTTGGTGTATTGTTGTGTGGTATGATGCATTGTTTGGTATGACATGTTGTTTTGTATGGCATGTTGTTGTTCGCTTGTTTTGTGTTTTCATGCATTGTTTGGTATGACATGTTGTTATGTGGTATGATGTCTTTCTTGGTATGACATATTGTTGTATGGTATGACGTGTGGTTGTATGGTATGACGTGTTGTGTGGTTTGACATGTTGTGTGGTATGACAATAATGACATGTTGTTGTGTGGTGTGACATGTTGTTGACATTGTTATGTTGTATGGTGTAATTTTATTATGACATGTTGTTGTTTGGTATGACATGAATTGTGTGGTAAGACATGTTGTCGTGTGGTATGACATGGTGTGTGGCATGATGTATTGTTGTTGGGTATGAAGTCTTGTTTGGTATGATGTTTTGTTTTGTATGTCATGTTGTGTGGTATGACATGTTGTTGTGTGGTATGACATGATATTGTGTGGTATGACAGGATGTTGTGTTGTATGATGTATTGTTTAGTATGACTTGTTGTTTGGTATGACATGATGAATTTTGTGGTATGACATGTTGTGTGGTATTATGTCTTGTTTTTTATGACGTTGTTGTGTGGTATTATGTCTGTGTTAGGTATGACCATTTGTCATTGTGATGTTTGGTATGACAGGTTGTTTAGTATGATGTCTTTGTTTGGTATGACCTCAAGTTGTTTGCTATGATGTGTTAGTTTGGTATGACGTCCTTGTTTGGTATGAAGACTCAGTATTTTTATGTTTTTTTGTAATTTTGTGATACAATACTGTTTTAAGGATACAGTACTGAACCATTGCTATATGTTGTTAACGTGTAAGATAAATTATGTTTTAGCTTGTATTTACTAGATGAGTGTTTGTGGGACACTGTTAAAGCAGAGCTGTCCAAAAAACTGAGGGAAACGCTTTCTTCACCACCACAATAAAATGGTCATTTCTATTCACAAAAGACAATTTAGCATTAAAGTCAAGTAATTGCAGTTGCAACTTGTGGCAATTGGATGTCATAACTTCATTGCGGTGATTTCACACATTCTTTAGTGATTTCACACATTCTTTAGTGATTTCACACATTCTTTAGTGATTTCACACATTCTTTAGTGATTTCACACATTCTTTAGTGATTTCAGAACTTGTTACTATTAAGTTTGACCTTGAATGTGAACCTCTACATAGAATTCCAAGGGGGTATAATCATCTCAGATCTCAAAAAGCTATTTCTGATTTTAAAATTTGTCTTATTTCGTGATCTTGACCTTTGTCATTCAAGGTAACACAATCTTTATTACTTTTCATTGATTATAATAATCGTGTTATTGATTAAAAGTGTTAATAATTTAAATGTTTTGTATGAATGTAAAGATCTTGGTATTATTTTGAGTGGCATAGTGTGAAATTCAGAATACTAAAACTTGAACATACTGAACCATAACAACTATATGCATCAAGACTGAAGGTTTATTGAAAACACCACTGCTTTTAAAAGTATAAATATAGTGTATTCATGGTACGAAATCAAAGATCATAATGAAATTGAACAGTCACAGAAATATATATTATGCAAATCCAAACTCACAAGTAAAATTCAACAAATGAATACAATTATGAAACAAAATGATTATCACAATATTAAGGCTCACATTTTTATCACAGTCAAGAAAAATTGTCTGCTTAATATTCTCATCAGCTAAGCTAAAGTTGTTGATTTTCATTTTCTATTCTCTTTGTGAAGCAAAAGGCAATAATACAGATATTGATTTGTGTGTTATTTGTTCATCAAACTGGGTTATATTTCAGTTATATATCAGGTTACTAGGAACCACCTTCACCTTAGATTTTTACTGAGAATAAAGTACTTAAAAAATATATACATATATAAAACTATATATTTATCTTGAAGAAGCCTTCATCAAAACTGTTACAATAATCCATCAATTTCTAATATCAGTAAATACAAGTAAAACACAAAGTTTTGCAAATAAACAGTTGTCTGAAATTCCTTTTTAACAACACAAACAGACCATAACATGAAATACATAATAACTAAGTATATATTTATACATAGATAAAAAGAAAGTACTTGTAGATTACACATCTACATATTTTGTTCCCTAGAATCCTGTCTTTAACATCAAACTGGTTAACACATTTTGCAGAATGTAAACCATGTTCACTCTTCTCAGCCACCTCCACAACCACCCCCACACCCACCTCCACATCCACCTCCACCACAGCCGCCCCCACCTCCACATCCTCCTCCCCCTCCACACCCACCACAACCTCCACATCCACCACAGCCGCCTCCACAACCACCGCCATCAGCCCCTCCATCACCACCGTCACCCCCTGTGTCTCCCAGTCCATCACCCCCCGGATCTGCATCCACCCCGGTATCTACCCCGTCAATGTCCCCTAGTCCTCCACCTCCACATCCAGCACACGCATTTACTCCGTACGTGTGGTATATGTAGTAGTTGGAAGGTGTCATGGTTATGAACCCAGCAGCCATGATGAAGGCCATGTCATTAGATGGAACACCCTGAACAGCTCTGGATCCCCTGGCAATGCTTGTCTTCTGTATAGGATCTCCGGGCTGCCAGCCAGGTGGTCGCGGCTGACACAACACATGCAGAAGAGAGATGGAGAAGGCAAGCGCAATGTGCTCTGGGACCTCTGAAGTTCTTGCATCAACCTTCAGGAAGCCTTGCTTCAAATGCATGAAGAGGGACTCAAATTTGACCGTGTAGTTCTGATTGAGGTAGCCAGTCAGGTTGACTTCATGCCAAAGCCCGGTGGACATCTTGTACACCTGGAATGACAGGTAGCCCGGACTGCCAGGAATGCCCTTCTTGCCTCGCTTGTGTCTGGTTCCTACATTTGAACAAACTCAATTACTCAATTGTCTAGTTCATCAGAAATTCATCACACTAAATACTGTTAAAACAAAAAACATTGTAAAGATTTTAATCTGTGACCTGCAAGTGCAATGTGGCTTTATAATATCTGTATTCAAAGTGTCACTCATTATGAGAGCACGAAGGTGGAATAGGTTGAATTAGAACTGGAAATCTGTTAAATTAACATCTGTAAACTGAAATTTTACTGAAATGTAATACATTTCTCCCCATGTGAGAGGACAGGAGTATAATTTTGTCACTGAGAGAAGATAATCTGTTCCAAAAAGGCAAAGGGATAACCATTTACAAGCTAAAATGCCAGCCTATTTGACCCTTAAACTATCGTGTCCAGGAATAAATAAAAGCTAGTAATTGGACTCATCCACTCCTGTATAAAACCCTTTAATGAAGTTACCAGTTGTCATATTCAACAAATAATGTCTGTTATGTCATTCAGTCCCACAATTCTAATTAGTTCACTCACCTGCAACACCAGCCACACCCTTCCTGTAGCCAGTCCAGCGGCCTCTGACCACCGCCCAGTCTCCATGATTGTTCTTGATGAGGACAGCTCGTTCCCCAGCCCGCGGGTTCAGAGTTATACAGCTCTTAGGGTGCTGCACCTGATAAGAGGATGACAACTTTCACACATTCGGAACAAAAGGATTGGTATTGGGGGAAGTGCTGGATGTCATTAAATGAGGAGAGGACTCGTATTCATAGGCTCCACTGAAGGATACAGTCATATAGCCAAAAGAAGTTGCTTGAATTTTAAGGAGGACAGACCTGCCATCAACATAGAGCTGATGAAGGAGACAACCATCACTGATACATGTAACATCATTTTCTGGTCTGTACATGGATAAAAACATGACTGTGGTGATGGCAGATCTATCCTGGTTCTCACTCTAGGATCAGACTATTATGATCCAATTGTATTTGTGTTTTTGATACAGTTCAATGTTATGAAATTATCTTTTATCAATATACCTTCAGTCTGACCTCTGAAAGCCTTTTGCCATTAGGTCATTCTTATTAAGTTAGAGATATGTATCAGTATATCCTATTTTTCAACCAGCTCATTGTTTTCCTAGAGAGATCAACTGGCTTTAAATTCAACTTCAAAGAACTTTGACATAATTGGGTTTGAAATAAAGCGACAAAGTGAAAGTGAAAGTCATATAAACTAATTAAAACTGATATCATCTGCGGTAAAGAGTATTTAACCCTTTACTGACCTAGTGTGAGTTTAGGTCTGGTTCATACCTACTGTACAGAGAATTCAACCCTGTAATGACCCTATGGGGGACATGTCCAGTTCATACCTACAGTATAAATAATTCAACCCTGTAACGACCCAGTCAGAGTTATGTCCAGTTCATACCTGTGGCTGGAGAGGAAGTTGGTCAGAGCCTATGAGATGAGCCACGGCAGCCATCTTGTCCTGGTAGAAGACATGTACGGCAGAGGTAAGGAGAGGGAGACTGTGGATGATCCGCGCAGTGAACATCTGCTGTCCTGTGTGGTTCACCAAGCTGCAGAAAGACAGGACATGATGTTATAAGGATCACTTTCTCAAATGCTTTTGTTAATTATACATCACAACCATTCTCTAAACTGACAATAAAGATTCTCAATTTCAATATTCAGTAATTCATTTTTTAAGATACTGTCCTTATTTGACCTTTGTGTCAAGAAATGGTAATTTCTATGGGCAATATTACAAACTTGTTTTTCAGAAGATTCCAGATTTGGGTCAAGGTCTGGTGAATAATATATGAAACCAACCAGGACAATCCTGAAATTTTATGACTATCTGCTTTCATTCACATAACAAAATATTCCAGGAGTAATTTATCTATATAACTATCAAACCTACCGATGAGAGGCCACTTCACACTTGTTCTCCACCCCTGGCTGCAGAGGTGGAAGGGGCACTGGTCCCCACATCTGCTCGATGTTCTCTGGCATGATGCAGTTGTCGTATCGTCCACTGGACAAGAAGAGCAGACAGGGACCTCGAGCTGGTGGTGCTACACTCCCTTTAAAGGTGACCTTCTGGTTGTTGCCTAGGTCTAGTGTCTCATTCAGCGGAGTCATGTTCTGTCCACTGCACTCAATCACAGGCATCAGAAGGAACTTCCCACTGCCAAGAGTCATGGTTGAAGACATACAGGCAAACCCTGACTTCTCAAGCAACTGGAATTTCAAGCAGTTTGTATCCTTGGTCTCAAACCTGTAGTTTACCAGTGAATCTTTCTGCCAATCACAATTTGGACCCTTCAGAGTTGCAATAATGTTCTTGACTTTGTCATCAGCTGCTGCATATAACTTTAGTTTGAATTTTTTGACAGCTTTGGCCATTCCTGTAACCGAAACAGATTCAAGGTTAACCACTGAGGATTTGGTGCAAGCATAGAAGAGTTCAGAGTTTGTCATGTCATACAACTTTCCTGCGGGTGGATCACCACGGTACATGGCCCCATACATGGCAAATGCTTCATTGAAGGTTCTCCGCCACACTTCCCTGGTTTCCATGTCTGACGTGTACAGCTTGGAGCCCACAGATCGATCTGTTACAGTGTCATCATGGTTGAAGGTCTTCCCCAGTAGACGCTCAGAGTCTTTCTTGTAAAGCAATGGATGCAGTTGGTGAGAGTGCCACACCAAGTCGATGTCATAGCATGGCACAATGAACATTTCAGGATTGTTTTGTTTCAAGTAAATAAACTTCTTGTATCTTTCCACACACATCTTCAGATATTTATGGTCCTTGTAGTGAGGAAGTGATACTTGATAGAAAAATGCTTTCTGTCTTGACACAGCAAGAGCAATATCATAGGATGAAACTGATGGCCCAAGAAGATTTGGGTTGACATGGCCACTATTCAAGTCGACTTCAAAAGGCACCGAGGGGTAAAGCTCCCTCCAATAGTGTTGAGACTTAGAGACAGCTGATGCTCTCTGTTTGGGACTGTACAGCTTATGGTCCACAATGCATCCTGCTATTGTGTGGGAGTCTCTCTGGTACTTGAGGGGTGACAGCAGGTGGCAGTGCCACACCCACTCAATGTCCAGAGGGGCAGCAAGCTGCTCCTTGGGGTAGCGGGCAGCCAGAGGCAACCAAAACTTCTCATACCTGTTGATTGCTTGTTGAAGGAGTGGTCCACCCTGAAGTCTGGGATATTTGTTCACTTCACTGAGAAACTGCAGTTGGTTGAGGGCCGCTGACTCCAGGTCAGGACCAAAGCTGACAGATTTCCACGATTTGGACATCTTTGCTCACAGCTGAAAGTATGATAGAAATAGAAATATTACAGGTAATAGAGTACTCTATCAGTAGTAGTAGACTCTACAACAAGTAATCTTTACCTTTAAGGGATTTTACACCAACAAGGAGTTTCTGTATTAAAAACTAGTAAAAAAAGACTTTTCGTAACAAAAATTCATGCAATTTTAATAAATATTGGTTTCTTGAAAAAAAAAACTTACAAATTTAGCTTACCGTTATTGACTCAAAAATGTTACAATTGGATATTTAAAAATTCTATTTATGTTTAAAGGGAATAGGAAATATGACCTATTTTGAAGATTAGAAATGTTATTTGAAGTGTATAGGGACTTATGATGCAAACAAATAATTTTTAACCGACCAGAATAATTAGTAATTGGCATCTAAACTTGATCACCTATAAAAACGTAAACAAAATTCGACCTTTGACCTAATGACGTCACGAAGGGAATCGTCCCCCATTTGTTTACATAGAGACGAATGGAAGTCGGGAACAGAGGAGTCGGAAATACCTCGTATATGTGTGTTAGGTGGCTGTAAACTGTAGTAACATCACACAAGTAAACTTAATGCTTCATATTTTGCCATGGGATATCGCAAAACAATGGACGAAAATTGTGCAAAGAACCCGAACCGACTGGAAATCAGGACCCAGTAGCCTAAGTGGATACAGCTACATTTGTTCAGCACATTTAAACGACGATTCCTACATCAAACCTAATTTTGTAGCTACAACGTTAGGATCGAAACCCAAAAATGAAGCCGGATGCATGTCTCACGGTCTTGCCAACACATGTATGCCATAATTTAAGAAACTGTTAACTAGCGCAATATTGCGAGTGAAAGAACAAAAAATGGCCGAGTAGACGTTTACGTCGAAGTGACCTAGCGCCCATCGTTTCGGCAGAGGGAGTTTTCAAGGGTGAGTGTTGATCATGTTAAATACAGTAAATATGTACTGTTATTCTGTAAGTATTTTGTAACTAAATATCAGTTATAATGATTACGAAAAGCAAAATCTAAACAAACGTCGGCTATTATGACAATTTAACGTGCTCTTGATTATGTGTCGTCCTGTTTTCGATCACTTGAAATTCAGCGTTAGATTAAGACCTAGGCGAATTCTTTCACACGTGATCAAGAATTGATCACTAAAAATTGTTCTTATATTTTTTCAAGAAGCTACAGACAAGAGGAACTCATGATCATGATGCCGAGGGTACTGCCAAACCAAAAAAAACTCAGTTGGTACTCTTTACGTGTTGACGCCATGTTCGTGTTCCCTTCATGACGTCATATTATCACGTGACATAAAACTTGTCCTTTTTCTAGGTCAGTCGATTTCAGCTACTTGACGTAGCCTGTAACTTTTAAATGCATGGTCCCAAAATTTTTGTTTTCAATGGAATTTAATATCATTACGTTTATGAGTAAGGTGTTACATGTGGAAAGTGTAATTTCAACATGATTTCCTAAACCCTTTAACAGTCTCGTCATTGCTAAGCTAAAAGCTTTAGATATCTTTGTGTTAGTTATTACTACAGTTACTGCAATAACCAGGATCACGATTGGAGGAAGGGACATGTTTTGAGTGTGATGGGATTTTAATAAATTGATTAATCAAGTTGGTCATTAGATCCAGAGTTCAAATCTTCGAGACTTTAAACTATGTTAAGAAATGATTTCATGAAGTAATTTAATAAAATAGTCAACTAATTCTATATTTCTTTTGACTTTAATATGTGCCAATGTATGTGTATGTATTGAAGTTGATCGAAATTTAAATCACCACCCCAAAATAGTAAATGATTTGATAAACAATAATTCATTGAATATAAAAAAGGTATCAAGTTAGAAAAAAATATTTAAACAAAAAAATCCCATCTCGAAAAAATAACTGAACAACTAACATTTGACAACACCAATAAACATCAAGATTCTTGTAACAAAGTAGAGCATATATATTATTTAATGCTTCTAAAACAAATTATCAGAATAAATTTTTGACAACATTAGAAAATTTTAATTTATTTAAATGGGTCCGCTTTATATTAGGTACAAAAGTTTAAACGGGGGTAGCATTACGTAACTAAAACAACTTGTAACCCAAAATATGCCCCATCTTCAATGAACACATTCATTGGAAAACGGCAAACCAGTTACCTCTTATCCGGATCAATATATATATATCTAGTTTTAACTAGATTGAATATAACCAAAACAAACAACTCACAAAAATAAATGTTTTTTAAACTTTAAAAACCAACTAAATGCGTCAATTGAGACACACATAACCCATCTCCCAGCGGCATGACCTACATTTCTCTATGGGATATCAAAAGCAATCTGGGTGTGAAAATAACATATCCTCTTGGAACTTCGAAATTACTTACAGAATTTGACAACATTGCTATTCAAAACAGTTGATTGAATTGACTTTTTTATGTTTACCTTCAGAATGCGAAACTTCCTGTCATTTGGAATACACCTGACGAGATCAACAAAACTCCGTGTACTTGTTTACAATCTTCTATCGTGTTGGTCTGCGTATATAGAGCGAAACACGCCTTGATAGTGGACACGTGACGTGATTTCATCCAATCACATTGTCTTTCTTTCCGGGCGAAACCATACCTGTTGGATACTAGTAATATTCCATGACTAGATTGAAATAACATGGAAATATCCCCGTGATGTTAACATTGCGAAACAAATTGAAGGTTTGAACTACGTGTTTCAACACATGCACATGCGAACTTGTGTGAAATGCGCAATAATACAGGGAATGTCTATATTTCAAAATTTAAACATTTCTTTTTATTAATTTTATGATCAATCTCGACATTTTATCGTCATTTCTTTTGTATTGAAGGACGAAGTTATCCCAGTTTCTGAAATATGAATGCATTAGCTTGCACTAGCAAATTACGATAACATGCGGTTCTATTTTCAAGAGTGATATTAAATTGATGTTTTTTCTTTCAAAAAGGTGTTTGTCGAATACTGATAAGAATTGTCATTTCGAAGAATAGCAGAATTTTTATAGTCAGATTATTATAAATTAAAGACCTTAATTGGTGTTGTCCTAATGAGGGGACGATTTACAATACACTTGGATAGCAACTGCGAATTGAAGATTCACATCGAATAGCTTGGGAGAGTCGATGGTTGGCTTCAAATGCACACACACACACACACACACACACACACACAAGACTATGTAAAGGGGGGGGGGGGGGGGGGGGGGGTTCAGGGGAGGGTCATAAAAAAAATAAAGAGCCCCTAGGGAAGGGTCATGTAACAAAAATACGAGAGGTTGGGGACGGTCATTTTAAAAAAGACAGTTTTAAACCATCTTTCTTTAGCAATAGAAAGAGGAGCTGTTCGAAAAAAACATTATCATAAAGCCTTATCAAATGGGGAAAATCCAGAATTTGAGCAAGACTGGTTTATATTCTTAAAAATCCATGCTTATATAAAAGATCACTATGAATTCACTGCCCAATTCATTGTTCTTTAAACTTATAGAACAAAAAGTAGTACTAATGTTCTTTCGTGCCATGCAATAGGATGATGCATTCAAATATCTTCTGTTTTATTGTGTGCACATTTTCTATGTAATGATTATTTCATTCCGATGAACGTTACAACTTACATAAATATGTATGATGATTCTATTTGAAATTCATGATAATTTAGTCTCACCAAAAGTGATAGAGAATTAATTGCAAAGAAGTTAAACCTAATTAAAAATCTTATTTAAAAGAAATATATATATAGAAAAAATAAGTTGTCTCGGTTTTGAACATAACATACACAATTTGATCTTTACTCTAATCATTTGTACAGTGTCATATTTCATGTTTTTGAACACCAAAACGAATCCTTAGTTGTTGCATAAGAAGATTTGTTGTACTTGTATCAAATCTGTAAATTGTGCTAACCAGCGATGCAGAATCATATTTTGGTATAAACCGTATCTCCTCGAATAGACGCCAGGTCTCAAATACACGCCGCTGATGAGTTGATTAATATTTGTCGATATTGAAGTTGAAATTTTTTTGCCATAATTTCTCCTTTTCGAGGTTGTGACCTTGACAAAATTTCCTACTAAAAATGAATAGATGCCGGTCTCGAATAGACACCGGGGGTAAAGGGGGTCTGAAAAAAGGAGGCGTCTATTCGAGGAAATACGGTATGTGCATTTGTTGTGAAATCTAAAACACATTTCTTATTAAGAGCTCTACGTCTTCGTTTAGTCAGCTGCGGTGTTGTCATTCCAATCATGCTCGGGGTAAAACGTATATATATATATATATATATATATATATATATATATATATATATATATATATATATATATATATATATATATATATATATATACGTTTTATATATGTAAGACTCGAATCCATGGCAATATGTAAGACTCGAATCCATGGCAGGCCTCAAATCTGACAAATCTGTGGCGGATTTCCAAATCTATGGCAGATTTTCAAATAACAGACATTTGTACCTTTTTTTGTATTTTTCTTACTGCAATGATTAACCAAACCTTACGCTAGACAAACTTACCCTAAAACTCGTCGACAGGGATAGTCTTCAATATCTTAGGGCTAAAAAAGTCAGACTCACCGAGGGCTAAACAGATCCTACAAAATAAACACAATATGATGGGGCATGAAGCCGCAACTATCTTACTTAAGGTGTTGTTTAATGTATTTTCGTAATTGGGATATTGACTTATTATTTGGTCGGTATCCGTTTGCAATATCCCTTATGACTTCCCTAATTTTTTCGCTAGCGACGCAATTAAATGGGCTTTGCGACGGGAACAGTTATGTAGGCCTACGGGAACATTATGACGTCGCTCCACTCTTATATATATAATGTATACGTATAACCTTGAGACAGGATACTCACCTAGCTAGCTCCAAAGATCGGGTTTAGCTCCAAAGGCAAAGATCGGGTTTAGCATAAACCAACCTAATGTCTTCAGTAACATGACTTATCGATTTCTAGAGTGTTATGATGATGCTGTTTAAACTTCAACTTGTCACACATATAGGTACGAGGTCTATCCGTGACATTCATTCACCCGGAACTTAACCCCGCATTTCAAGTTAGTGTATAGAATGGAGGGTGGGGCCCTCTTAAGGTTGCGTTATTTTATGTTTTGATGACATCAATGTGGTTTGTGCCTTTCGATATGACTAGAAAAAAATAGCCATTGGCTCTACAACTCATTGTTGAATACTTATGTCAAGTACTAAGACATCGCATATGTGGTCTCTAACATAGTAAAGACAGACAAGTTTACTACTTATGATTTGCATTGGTGATGGCACCTTTAAACAAAATTACATTAAAGGGCCAAAGAGTATGTTTATCGATAAGTAGTTGTTGTTTCCGCAAATCAGTATTTTACTGCTTATTATTATTATTTTAGTATAGTGACAATAAACAGACTTTAGTCGTGATTTGTGATCAAAACGAGACAATGGGGCTCGCTAATGACTAGAACGTAATTTTGGAAACTAATTTAGAGAAGAAACAAAGACAAGTACTGATTGGCATAGTATATACCGTATTTCCTCTAATAAGCGCTGGGCCTCTAATAAGCGCCGGGGTATAAATGGTAGTTTATAGAATAAGCGTCGGGCCTCTAATGAGCGCCGGGTCTCTAATAAAAATCATATTTATTTGTATCAAATGTAATAATTTAAAAGGAATTTCTGGTCAAATCATAAATTTGTATATGGCTGCTTGATACTTCAGTTTGAATCAAATATCCAGTGAAGAAATAAGCGCCGGGAGGGGGGGGGGGGGGGCGAGGGAAGTTGAAAAAAATAAGCACCCGCACGCTCATTAGAGGAAATATGGTAGTTCCTTTAACTAGTATGTATGTAAAGTGGATGCAGAATTTCGACTTCCTTACATATAAATGGCTTGTTTTATCATTGAAAACAAGAAAATATCATAATTTTGACATACTAGAGAAAAAGATGTAAGTTAAAAGGGACGATTTGAACTAAAATCATGGTCATAGGGTATTTGGACTTTTATCTAAGCAACAAACAAAAAATATTAATCAAACATACTCTGTGTCTCTTTAAGTAAGATTTCTAATAAAGAAGGGGGCGGAATAACCCAGTGGTTAATCACGGTTCGCTTCAGATCAAAAGGCCCATGGTCCCTATACAAAACAAGGCTCTGCAACTTCGGCTGGAGTAAAGCACTGTTCTGCATGCTGTTAAGGTTATGGTACTATACTGAATTTCAGCGCAGTAACACCCATGGTTCACTAGTTACAAGGGAAGTCGATACTTCATAGAAGTGAGTATTGGTACACCCCTGAAGACATCATTGTTGATGTCATATTTGAGATAGTTCATCTGATGACAGTTTACAGACATAAACAACCCTTCCCCATCATTTACTTGAAATTAAGAGCTTGTTGAACACACATACCCTCATGAAATCATGTAAAGTTCTAAAACTGAGCAACGTGCAGTCATCAAAGAAGAAAGGAGGGGTGAATGCGACCGAAATATATAAACGTATAACCAATGTGTATTGGAACGAAGCCCCTCAGTAATATACTGTTGCAAATCTCAATGGCCTATGACAATAATGACATCAATAATGATGTCTTCATGGGTGTATCAATACTCACATCTTTGAACTTATTGACTTCCCCTTCAGGCACAAATCTACAATCGTGGTGTAATACATCGACATTAAATTTCACGTTTTGAGCTAAATATTCTTAAGAAATGTAGAAAATCACCTTTTTTTATCATGTTTTATTTTAGGTTTATGTACATACAATATTCACTATTTTTTTCAATTCACTGAAAGGATATCATTTATATATTTTTGCATAATCACAAAATGTTAGAGAACTGTGAAAAATGTGCAAGCATTAAGGTAGTAATAAACAAAACCCTTACACATGTACAAAGAGAAACAATACAAAACAAAATGAATATTAACAAATAATGACATAATTCAATAAAGCTTAAGACATTAACATAAACCTGCCATACCAATCACAAGAGATATTTAGAGATACAATTTCCTGAAGTGTGTCAAAGAATTATTTCTGATCCATCAATACATGAGTATTATCAATGAAAAATTAACGATATTGCAACAATTATCAAAAGAACCACATTCTGTATATATTTGGAGTTGCAATATGCTGCAACTATTTTTTATCAGGTGAAGTATAATCAGTCTGCTGTCACAATTTGTCACTAGTTTAAATATCATAAGATCTATGATTTAAAATAGGCATAGATCGTAACGAAATAAAATGAAACATGAATAAAAACTAATCTTTGTAGATGCTAAAAAGATAAAACAACTTAAAGCATGTGGGCAGATCAAAGGTATTTCAAAACATAGAAAAATACAATCAGAATATTCTATTGTCTTACTTTATTCTTTATAATATATATAGTAAATTTCTATATCTATCTAACATAGCACTGACAAGTATTGAAAACAAAATAACAAAATAGAATAAATAACCAACTATTGCAATGTAAAAACGCAGAAAACAATTCAAATTCATTCATAATATAAATAACAGAACAATGTATTATAATCCTTGTGTTGATATTCAAGCCTGTCAGTCACTATTGATTTCCCAAAAAGAAGTCAAATTTAAGAAAATGATAGTCCTATACTGCCCAAACTGAAACTGTTAAAGGTCTTGAATATTAATCTGACAAGAAATAAGAAATTTTAGACTTTATGATTTTCCTTTGACAATTTTAAAAGAAAAGCAAAGAATTTAAAACAGAATTGCAACTCATTTAAATTCTTATAATAAATTGTACACAATATCAAACAGTCTTGTTTTAACTTTTAATTAAAGAGAATTTCAATCAAATAATGTTTTCCTTTGATGAAATTAATAACCTTCTATGGAGAGGTTTTTTCAAATGTTTTGACAAATTAAAGCTGTATATGAAAATACATGTATTATGGAATTTATAATTTTGCCTTTACACCAGGGTATGATGTAAGTTTTACAAGCATTGCAGCCTTTATGTGATTATATTCTATTTTCTAAAATATTCTCAAGATTTAGCATGTTTCATAATGAGTAAATCAGTTGTGATTCCTGACAGCACAAGGTCTAGCAAGGTCCAAGGAAACTGAATTGGTCATTTTCATGAAGCATCCTCTGAAGCAACTGTGCTCAGCATTTGGAGATTACTCTGATCCTGAGGCAAGTCTTGTCCCTCCCCCACCCCTTCCCTCTCTCCCTGGTCCATCCCAGGAGACGGTGAACCCTCATGCTCCAGGCCAGCCCTGCTAGTGGAGGGTACTGGCGACAGTCTACTGCTGGAGGAGGCCTCACCACTGCCTGATGCTGGTGGACCAGCAGGACTGTCTCCAACCAGCTGCTCTGTACAATGGGGCTCTGAGTTAGGGGACAAGGAGTCTACATTGATGGTCTCAGAGCTGTTGGACTCTGCTGAGGGCGAAAGCAGATGAACCACTTCCCTCCTACCTTCACCCTTGTCATTGTGAGTGGCACTGAGGGTGCTGGAGATAAGACTACCAGTCTGGAGGTCACATGGCCGCACATTACTAAGCTCGGTATAGGTGGAACCCTCCGACTCGGACACAGAGTAGGTGGGCAGGTCGTAACACCTGAAGGCGTTGCTGACCCTGAGGTCGTCACCACCAGCCTCTGAGTCATGCAGGTACAGCTGAGAGCTGGTGCTGGGCTGGGAGTCCAGAGCCAGTTGGGACTGCATACTCATATCACATGGTTTCTCTTGCACCGCGGTGCTGGACACACGAGAAAATGCTCTTGGGGTTGGGTACAGACTCTCTACTCTTGTTGGGTATCTGGGAGGCTGCCGGGGTGTGAGACTGCTTACTTGTTGGAATGAATAACCTGTTGCCTTGTAGCTTGGTATTGTACATGAAACATTTCCAGTGCAAGCACTGTTTGTTTGGGAGGACTTTTGGTCTTCCTGTGAAGCAGCACTACAGGATGATTGAGTGCTGGATTGTCTATTTGCATAACTGTGTTCCTTTGGGGGGCATGCGCTGTGGTAACCTTGGTCATTGCTGTTTATTGTATCAGAGAAGTCATGAAGTAATTGGTCTAATAATGAATTATGACTTCGAGAAAAGTCAATTGCTTGATCTTGATCACTGACTTCAGTTAGAGAACCATAAGCCCTCTTTTCACCTCTGACCCTTGACCCCCTAACTGGGTCAGCAGAGTCAATTGCATGGCTACAAGAGGGCAATTCAGTACAAATTACGGAAGCAGCTGACATGGAAGTTGATGAAGAAGTAGATGAGGATGTTGTCATTGAAGGGGATATCACCTTGGGACACAAAACTCCTTTCTTGGGCACTAAACACTCATCATTCTTTCCCTCAGCTGTACCTTTCCTTTCAAAGTCAAGGTCGTTGTCCACCACTGAAATAAAGACATCGAATCTATTGTAGCAGCTTTCAATTAATCATATGCCTGCATAACACTTTCATATGTTTTGTCAAGGGAGAATTTTTTAAGCTTCTCACCGTTCAATCTTTAGTAAATAACAAATCATGAAGATTGCAAAGATTACAAATGGTATTTGGTTAGATAGGAAATTGAATCATTTCTGTACTTCATTTGCATCAGTTATTAAATCTGCCTTTCAGACACAGTAAGTGTCTTACCAAGAAAAGCCTTTAAAAAGGCTAAGTTGGAGGCACCCTTGTTAGGCTAGGAAATACTGCGAAACCATTACATAGGGTACAAAAAGGATAGGATTTTCATTACGGCAAAAAAGTAGATTGAGTCATTAATAGAACAAAAGACCTTTCTTTTATCTTTTATTTAGAAAAAGTTACACAATTATTTGTTCCTTGCATCAAATAATAGAATAGTGAGGCAAATTTGCAGTTAAAAATATACAGTTCTGTTTTAAACAACAGTCACTGATTTATCCCTTGGAAATGGGTCTATTTTTAGAATATAGGTCACAATTGATAGCGTCCAGCACCGCTCAAAGTGTTCGATTCGTTTGCAAATTAATATTTCCACATGTATCACTAATTGTTTCTCAACTCTCAAGGATTGCCAGTACAAGATATATTAAATTACGGTCTAAAGCATAGTTCACTACTTTATTGTTGTCTGTCACTAAGCGATATTACACAAGTTGACTCGCCTTTATGACATTCTCTACTTATCAACTTGTAGCTGCTTGTTTCTCACGTGTGCCGTTGTAACGGAGGGTTTTTTACTAATATGGAATAGAGTTTTCTAACCTTTAATGGGACATTTACGCGTCTACTTTAGTACACGTGCTGCCATGAAGAATTGTACTGTCTTTTTGATTCTTAAACACCACTGTTCCCTTTAAATTTTTGACATTTTCAGAAACAATCGCTTTCCGTAGTAAAGGTTGCCAATTATTTCGGAATACCCACATGGTCACGTGGTTCTAAATTTAATACAGATGTGTTCATTGGTTTACGATATTGCCGAAATACAAAGAGGCTACCTAAGTATGATTGGTTGAAAGTTCCTTGGAAAATTCCAAGTGAAATATAGAGAGAAATTCCAGCTGTTAAGAGATGGCTAACGTTGCTGTCATGATTTTGTTTGAATATGACATATATGACAGACAATTAAACTATTATAAATATTGATCAAAAACAATTAAAGTTATTGCCTCATCTTGGCAAGATAACTCTTAAAGCTTTAAAATTGTTAAAAATAATGTATGTGTATCCGGGAAGGGACTCAACCAAAAAAGGAACATGTAGTTGTACAATTGCAGATAGTGTGACCCTAAATTAAATATGTTGCATAATTATCTGCCTTTCCAAGATGAGACTATGAATCTCAGAACAACTGGTATGTAAAATGTTCAAGTATAATTTTGATGAAGATGTGAACTTATGAAGAATTCATTATCCTTGAGTTATTAGCCAATATGAGAATAAAAGTTATAGAAGTATTTCTTACGTTTAGACAAATCAGAATCTTCAAAGTCAAAATTGGCTGCGCTCAACAGACGACTGAGCACATATTGACGATAGCGTCTCACATGACAAGTTCGCATCACTACCGGAGCAGTCCCGCACAAAATAGCCTCAGCAGCCTGTAGTGTATAATAAACTTGATGTCAGTAAAAAAAAAAAACATATGGCAACATTGTTTGATACTGTTTTCACCTTTGTACCTCAATGTTAAACCCTAAGTCTCCAGGGAGAAAGAGATATTATTCAAGGGACATAACCCTTGAAATATTTATCAAATTACTTCTTCTGTGGGCTTCAATGATCCAAAGCAGTTATGAATTTTTAGAAAGATTGATAACAAAAATGTCCGAAAAGATGATTTCACAAACTGTTACTGTTTTTCTGAATTTGGGAATTTTGGTAATATCTGATAGGGGGAGGTGCAATAGTAGACAATTCGTCAGCCTGGCTTGTATTATTTTGGAGAAACTCATTGTCTAAATATTGAGGACCATATCAAAGCTTAGGAAGAGTCATAGTTGTTTTAAAGACAAGGAACCACAGTAGAGTTGCAATAGTATTTTAACACTATCTTGGAATTGTCTTTGAATTGAGGAAGAGTGTCAAAATACAAAGAATCATGCCTGTATCAAACACTAGATAAATTCATCTTCAAGTCAATTTTAATAATAAATTTCAACTTTATGTGCAATTTAAGATTCATAATTCTTTCATTTTTTTACAAGGTAATAGAATAAAAACCAAAACATGTAATGACAGTCCATCAGCCATGCGATAAATTTGACTTGACTCAGCTGGTATTGACATGAATGAAATTGCAGCAAAGACCGCTTTGTATAACATGTCACTTTGTTCATTTGGGAAAGTCAATAATCAATTCTACAGAGAACAGTCCTGTGCAAGATTCATACTTTAACAATTGAGGACTAGATGTGAAAGAAGCGTACTGACCATGAGAAGATGGACGCCGCTGCTGGAGGGGTCAGTCTGGTTGAAGACTAGCCGCTGCTCCTCCCTCCAGACGCTCTGACCCTCCCCCGCCAGTCCACTCACACACTCTGTGTACCTCCTGGGGTGGCAAGTGATATCAACTTTATCATACAACTATACCTGTACCAATCTCTTTAACCTACAGACTTCACACTATGTATTTGCAATTGGGGATTTGAATTTTAAGAAAGCTCATCCTTCATAACCTATCATGGTTAAAGCCTGAGGCCTAGAGCTATGACAGATATATAATAGCTCAGGGCGCTTTATTGAACTTGTTGACCTGAAGAATTCACTAAAACAAAAACACTGGGTTTCTTCACAACATTACTGAAAGAAAACATTTTTATAACACATGCTGTTTTGCTTTCTTAAAAACACATAAATTACCAATTACTCTAATATTTTCATCTTATTGAAATCAAAACAAGCACGTTACGTGTATTTCTCTGCTGTACAGATCAGAGTATTTCTAGTAATTGTCATGTCAAGGGACCTTGTTACATTCTGAAACTCCTAACAGAGGTCTGCTAAAACATCAAATAATTCGTATATAGTTGGTGAGCGAGTGTAGTCAAATGGTAACATGACATGAGCTGTATTAGGTTCAAGAAACTCTGAGGAATACAAGTAAGATGTTCAACCTGATTTTAATGAGATTGTAAAATAAGCATTGCTTGAAACTGCAAATCCTTCAAGTGATTCTCATCGGATTTACATGATGATGTTACACAAGTCAAGTGGTGCTCGCTCGCTCGCTCCCTCCCTCCCTCCCTACCTCCAGTGCTGGATGATCTCTGCCCCTATATGTGGATACTGCTGCTGGTCAGGGTTGACCACACTGACTGACCGCTCAGGCATGTTGACAACCAAAAGCGCCCAGTGAGATTCGGACACGCGATACGGCAACAGGATCCAAGTGTACCCACTCAGCGTCTCCTGAAAGGTACACACCAAGACTCTTAATCCAATGCTCTAGAAAGATCCTATCACTTAATACTATCAGATGGATAAATCTTAAGTCCTTTAAAAAATGATTGTCTTATCAGGGTATTTTTTGTGTTTCATATTATGTTATCAGTAAATAATAACACAACACAGTTGAAAGGATAACACTTTGGTTGATTTAGATTTGATAACTTGATAAATAAGAGTGCACACTCAGTAAAACCCCCAACAATGATATGTCAACCATTCGTCAGTGCTACAAGCGTGAAAAGCCTTGCTACGACATTACATTGGCATTGTTGATTCTAATAATACCTAAAGGACAGTGTTGTTTTTCATGTTATTGGGTCTCTCTGTACCATATCATATAAGTAGAAAACACAAGACTACCTGTTGAGCCCCCACAACAACGTGACTGCTCCCCGATGACGTTCCCTGCACCTGCTCCGGGTGTAGCTGCACGGCAGTGGGAGGGGCACGCACGCCCTCAATCCTCAACTTGTTCCTGCTTAGGCACTCTCGTAACGAGGACAGAGATTTCTGTGAATAAAAATTATAGCCATTTTTCCAGCAAACATTTCAAATGTAGCACTGTTAACACTGCTCACAATAATGATTGATTATGCATTTTAATCAAGTCTTAATTTGTTTTATCTCTTACAATCCGTGTTGGTCAAGGTATGTCTACACAAAATTTCAGTATTATAGACAAAGACATACCACGTATGTGCCAGGGCCTCCTTTTACAAAGCAACCTTTACTAAGGTTAACCTTAACTCCCATTCCTTAACATTGCACTAAGGTTACCTTAAAGGGCCATTGAGTATGTTAGTGTTTCTAATACAACATTTTTTCAAAAACGCCTAAAAATTATATCATTTGGTAGATAATTGTTTCATCTACAACATGATTTTTGAGAAATAGTATATATACCATGACAAGTCGGTGTAATTATATTTCACCCGTACGAGTAGCGGGCGCTACTGAATTATGATGTCATTACGCGATTTTCCTTTCCTGTGTACTACATTAGCTCGGGTTTTAATGATAACAAATATACAAAAACAATTTCTTTTCTTAAAATATTATAAACACTTCATATTCGTGAAAAGAAATAACCATAATTTTTTTTACACAAAAAGGTGACCAAAACTTGCAAAACAAAAAAGGATGTTGTTTTTGTTAATTTAATATAAAACATATTCACAGCACATATGCAAATTAAAAAGATCCTCGTTCCGTCGAAGACTGAGAAATTATAATAGATTCAGTTGTCACAAGATGGGTTCATGCTAATTATCTTGCTCTATGGAAATCAAAAAGTTTATATGAGTAACTTCGCCATCATTGTGATCATAATGTATTTAACTGAAAATAACATACAATGGGCGCGCTCAATATGAATAGTAAAGTAACCTGTCCATATTAAAACGAATCAAACTCAAAGTAAAGGAGTTTGACTTTCAAATAAATCCTTTATGTGTTTCGCCTTTTTGACTTTCCTTTTGTCGACCAACTTGTCTCCCTTCTAGTCTATCGTCGTTTAAACTGTATCCTGCTTCTCTTCTCCGTCCCCACGTGGTTATCTTTGTTTAAAGGATGGGAGCCAACTACGACCACAATGCTTTGCGCAATAAAATAATAAAGTCGATCTATTTATAGACACGGGAAACACCTTTACTAATTAGTTAGATTTCTCGGATTATTTGGGGTCAAAACAATTGGCGAAAAATTATGTAAAGATCTTTCAACGAGATGCATTTTGGCACTATTTAATAATTTGTATCAACATACTTTGTGGCCCTTTAAGGACTTACAAGCATCTTTAGGCTTTGTGAAAGAAGGCCCTGATGTACAAATTGTCATAAATTTAACCAATGCTTTTCCCTCTATCAGCGTAACTATAACCTTTGTTTTGTGACTTACTTTTATGAAAGGAATCAGATAGGGCTGTGGTGATGAGTCGAGCAGCTCTTGTAGCTTCTCTACAAATAATTCCGGCTGCACATTACCATCCTGAGGGAAATAAACCTCAATATATGTCTCATGCCTATTCTTATACACTAAGCATTAAGCATATCTCTTGAAATTTCTGTTTTAGAGCTTATATGAAAAATTTGTAATTTACATAGCCTTAGAGGGGCAGTACTATCACCGTAAATCACCTCACCTCAGCTCTTTGGGAAGAAGTTGCAGGAAAGATAAGTACACTTAAAGCTGGTAGGGCAGTTTCGTTAAATAAGAATATAAGCAGTTACCTACACCATCACACCAAGAGATATTCTATACAATACATATTCCTCTCATTATGAAGGTTCAAACTGAGACCTCAATGACGGGAGAACCAGACGACCACGCTACTCACGATGAGATCCTGGACAAGCTCCCTGACGCTCTCAGCTGTTTCTGGTGGTTTACTTGAGGCCAGTTTCAGAAGTGTGCATAAAAAATTCCTAAACTTTTTCACATTTTCTGGTGGCTCACATGCCGAGTCTGGTGGTTGAAAATATAACAAGTATTAATCACCGAAGCAAAGACATTTTCTTGTAAGCTATTTTGTGACTTGAATAACAACAAATCAATCAAATTTGCAAACGCAACTATTCATCTGTCAATTTAATAAGAAAAATATTAAACTATTAGTTTCTATTCTGAAGAACAAATCATTTTTTAAATCACAACAAAGTCATATTCACTATAGTTTACTTGCATTCAAAAGTATTCCCCACTATTTTTAACAGATTTTAGGAAGCCCCAGACTGAATTACAATTGCCACCTTTGAAGCGTTAAAAATGTTCATCTAAAATTTCATTGTTTTAACCTAGATACTTATAGAAATATACTGCTCGAAAAGATTTGTTTTTAACTTTGAGCAAAAATTGCACACTGCAAAAAAATATGATTTCAGTATACAATTACATGCATTACACGTAATTTCAGATTATAGGGAAGTAAAACACACCTTGAGCTGTGTGTGAGGAACCACTAAGAGCCCCCCCTGGAGGTGCAGTGTCCCCCCTTGACCCCTGCTGTAGTGCTGTGGGTTGACCACAACCTCCCACTTGACCCCTGAGCTGTTGTATCATGGCAGCCACCTGGCCAGATTGACTCTGTGCTGCTGTAGGCTGGGTCATATTGAGAAGGTTTAAGATAGCAAATTTCCAACAAATTATTATATACAGGGTTAACAAAATCCAAGGTAGAACAACTGTAATAACCAGTCAATTGAATTACCCTCATCTGCTTGCCAAGTGACTAGCAATGAGAATAAAGTTGACAAATATTAATTCAAATGTATCCTCAACCGTCTCAGGTTTATATTATAGGTTTTATGAAGTTATAATATTTCTCTTTAATCAAGGTATGAGAACTCAGCTGTATTTATTCAAGCAATTGCTAAAAACGATTTTTCATCACTGTCAGTCCAATGACAATGAAAGATGAGATGAAGTACATGAAGTACCTTGATCAGCCTGCACTCTGAGTATCTCCCGGCCTCCCACATCCTCTGTACACTGGAGGGCAGTACAAGACAGTGGCCGGTCAAACATGATGTCCATTGATTGGCCAGCAGATGCATGTATGCTCGGACCACCTGTTAACAGGCATGATTGCCAGTCATGATAAGAATGCAAATTTTGTTACCTATCTTTATGAACAGAAAACCTGAATTCAGTCATTGATGTTATGAAAGCTCATAAATGAACTCAAGAAATAAGGGCGCCTCTTGTACAACGAGGTGTTTCAAATTCACAAAACTACCATGGTAATAGGTGAAACAGTTACAGCATACCCCTGGAGTTTCTTTATTTGAAAAAGGACTACAGAAATAGCTTAACTAAATAGATACCACAAGAAAACTTGAGCTAAACTAAGGCAGGGCAATAACAATGACATACCTGTTCATCAACAGGCACCATTTTCTCAAGAGAACCAAGCTGGACTCCGGTCAGCAGTGTGCGCCCAACCACACATCTCAGGTCCGTCTCCACCTCAACTTCACTTCGACTGTCACTCTCCTCCAGGTGGCCTGGCCAGGCTGACAGTGTCGTTAGGAACATGCCAAGCGGAACCCTTGTTCTATATACACCCACCACACAAGCTGTCACCAAGTTAATGTAGTTCTTTACATCACAGTCGCTCACTGAGCTCACCCTGAGGTTCCCCATCAGTCTAGTCCTTGCAGCCTCCATGTCTGCAGGCCAGCAGGCCTGAATCTGACAAATCAGGGTCATGCAGGCATTGAAACGAGAGTTGAAGGCCCCGGGTCTCTGCTTCCAGTTTACAGCAAGTTGCATAACTTTGGCAACAATCTGCGCCAACTGTCCACTAGATATGAGGCTAGTGATGAAGGACTCAAAGCTGGTGGGATGGTCCAAAGGTTCAGTGGATGCGTCCCGAGTTTCAGGGTTGTGTTCCCACATTTCAGGGTTTCCGAGCATAGTTTGGAGATTCTGAACATTTTGCACGAGGCTATTTACGCTATGCTGGAAACCATCTCTGGCACTGGTTCTGAGTCTTGGAGTACTTGAGCTGCTAGAAGTGAGCTCAGATATAACAAGAGTACTGTCCTGAGCATCAGGGACCCCACTTACCGCACCAGATCCATTGGACTGGCCTGTGTCATTGGAGTCACCAGGATCTTCCACTGGATCACAGAAACTGTCAGCAGCTGAACTGGGACCAGGAGTAGGCTCTTCAAAATCAAGTCTTCTCTTTTTCGGCAGCAGTCCTGATGGCTGGATGTGAAACAATGAGGGCTGAGAGGGCACTAAAAGTTCAGACAGCTCACTATCCTGACCCTCCAGTCTCATAGCAAGTCTCTTCTTAGGAATCACAGAGCTTGGTTCGGACTCTCTTGGTGCTGTCACAGTTGCACTTACTCCTCCCCTACTGCCTGTAGTTCCAAGGTGTGCATAGGAGGTTGATGGTTCACAGGGACTAAATGAGTCTGACGGCTCTCTAGGACTATATGCGATAGGATGTTCCATAGGTCGACATGACAGATGAGTTACTTCAGACAGAAGACCCAGAGGATTTGACAGAGGCACCACATCAAAAGATGGGAATGGAATAGCCTCCATGAAGCCGATTCCTTGATAAGGAGTTGATGTGGATGGTAAAGGTGCTGCACTTGAAGCTTGACTTTTGTTCCCATCTGAATGAAAGTCATGTTCATAGTTGCATGAAATATACATGCCATGTCGGCCAATAACAGAGTCATCATCTTCAATATCGATCTCAACCATTGGCTCACCAAGCTCAACCTGAACTCCAAATCCGTCACTGTCACTGTCATGGACACCATCCTCAATAACCTGCTCATCCTCATCCTGCTGGTCAGATCCACAACTAAGGGGAGATAACTCTGAAGGGTCAACTTGAATTGCTGTTGATGTACATGTTGTATGTTTCTTTGTATTGCTTCTGGGCTTTCTGTGTCTTGGCACATCCCTGGCTATTGATTCGTCTCCCAAATAATGGATTACCACGAAGTTGTTTGGATTGTGATAAAGAGTGTAGACATGTTTCATAAAGTCTCTAGTCCATCGTCCATCTCCAGTCATGGCACAGAAGAAAACCTTGCGAACTATTGGGTTAGTCTTGGGTTGTCCTCTTGTTCCGTCATGATGGAAGTGAATGTTGTCATTTTTCCAAGATTCTGAAAATTGCAAGATAAAATCTGTTTTCACATGTATATGAATGCAGCAACTGTCACTGGATCACTTCTCTGAAGACAATTAAACCCTCAGGAAACTGCCACAGGACAATCTTTATTATGCAAATAGCTTCTTGTTAGATATTGAGGATCTGAATCAAGTAATTCCAAAAACTTAGCCAGGGATACTTTCTTAAAACATAGTAACTGTCTAAAGGGGAAGTAGGGGGCGGGATAGTGCAGTGGTTAGCACGTTCGGCTTCGGATCAAGAGGTCCGTGGTTCGAATCCCGCCAGGGGCTCGGCAACTTTGTCTGCAGTAGAGAACTGTTACATGCAGTGAGCTTTGGGTGCAATACTACACTGAATTTCAGCGCAGTACCACCCATGGTTCGCTAGTTCCAGCCGATGCTCGCAGGTTTCACCACAATGCATAGACACGATGGCGGTGCGGCCTTTCTCCCTGCCATAATACTAGCAGCCGCGATATAAGTGAAATAATCTTGAAAGTGGCGTTAAAACCCCATCTCACCTCACCTAAATGGGCAGTAGCACATTTTTTAAAAACTTATCTCTTCAAATTTCTTGAAATTAACTTTGGTTTAAGCCAAATGATTAATCTTCAGACAGTCAAAACATCTCATTTCTCAGCCCCCCTCATCCGTAGTTGTAGAGGAAATAATCAAGTATCAAGCAAAAAACATACACGATCATTTTTTTGTGAATGCTTCTAATCATTTGAGGAAGGGTAAACGGTTCTCATAGCTTAACCAATTATGGTATATATTTTTTTCAACTGCATTTTTTAATTTAAAATTATTTTATTGCAATTAAAAACATTAAATGTTTTTTCCTACGATTACAATATTTATCTACAAAACTCGCTACTGTCACTTTGCTTGCCATTAAACTGAACCGATAAGCATACAAAGTCATGACTTCCTGCAACAATCAGTATGTATCAGTCGAAAACATCCTTTTTTTTCATATTTCCAGCTACAATTAAGACCATTGATTTTTTGCATGTATGACATCAACAAAAAGCTTAGTGTACGAATACTTTGATATGTTAATCACTTATTAGATTTTTTTGGATACTTAAGTCTCAAAATGATTGACTGACCAGCCTTTGTTAGAGATATAAGAATATGCTTAATGGTTTAGAGATTACCAGTTGATTATTCCTTAGTCCTCAAACTTTTCAAACACAATTTGCTGATACATGAAACAATTATAAACACACTTGACTTGACTATGCTTTTAATGTTATTTGATAAAGGTAACTTTGCCCACGGACTAAACGTTAAATTTAAACTCAAGTTAAAAATATTCCTATTCATATATTTAAATAAACACGGCTTTTTAAGGCATATAAGGATCTAGTCACTCATTTAAGCCTTCTATAGATGTCATAGAATACTTATTATTGTTTATGATTGACCTGTAATCTACACTGAAAACCTTAAGATTGACAAAGTATAAGGCTTGAAGACTCAAAATATTGTTCAGTTCATAATTAAGGAACTCCTTTAAATACTAACTGCAATGCCAATTCCTTCTTTATCAGAACTCTGACCTTTTCCAAACAAATTTTCCATTGAAATTCTTCCAAATGATATTCATGTTAACAGTAATACCGTTTGACATTATTTCCAATTTTCTAATATTCCTGTTATGACAATTTGGAGACGTTGGTAAACGACGTTGTTTCAACGTTCATACAAAGTCAGATTGCCTGCTGGGAAATATCTGCGATTGGAGTAATGTTGTATCCCTAAATTGATATCAAGATAGAATAATTATACATCTTTGTCAAATACACATGTATCTTACCACTAAACAGGCATTGAGAGTGGTGTTTAATGTATTTGAAGGCATCAACAGAGAACATACAATTTATGTACATTTCAGGTCAGCGGATATAAAATTTCAAAGTAGACGGTTGTTATTTAATAGCTTTTAAAGGGGCACAGAGTCAATGTTGTGAGAGTCAAATTATGTCAAACTTCATAAATGGTGCTATTGTATTGAGAAGAAGTGGTTGTTTCAGAAAATCAGAATCCTGATACTTATCAGTTCAATTTCGTGACAATACAAAAAGGTTCAAATTGTAAATGTGACTGAAAACCTGACAGTTGCAGTTGCAGTGACTCAAGCCTTAATTTGGAAACTTTTTTATAGCAGACACAAAGACAAACGTAGGTTGATAGTGTTGAAAAGGAAATTTGAACCTTGTAAACATTAATTGGACAAAAAATTTGAAATTTTTAACATTTCTAGGACCTTTTCCCAATTATCATTGGAAACAAGAAAATATCATAATTTTGGCATTTTAGGGATAAATATTTGAGTTTAGAGAGGCAGTGTTAACTTTACTCAGGTCATGAGTAGGTTGACTATTAAATCCACAAATTAATAATCTCTGTACCACTTTAACACAATTTGTGTCTGGCATATGAAAGAGGAAATGCACAATTTACGGCTGTATTACTACAGTAAATCAGTGAATCGACAAACCTCTGTTGGCGTTGTTTTCGATGCAATAAACGTAAACATTTCCCCCTCGGGGTGATATGGGTGGACGCCGAATAACCTTTGACATGTCAGGATTTCTTAAAATGGAGACAACAAACGAAGCCTTCAGCGGCATTCGTTTGCCTGTCATGATGGGAGTTGTCATCTCGTACGCTGTGTTCCTGTACGCCTAGTCGTCTAAACTAGTGGTGATTGAAAAGCAAGATGATTATTAAACCTCACAACTTCAGTCATTTTTCTTAGGGAACCATAAATCCGATGTTACAACAATCACATTCCAAAACATTCGGACCGTTCTGTTGGCAGATCGTTCCGGATCTTGTGGCTGAAGCTCCGTGCATTACATTTGTTGTGGGTGCTAAAATGCCTCTGAGCGAACCCTATATTGCATGTGTATGGAGTTTAGATGAACCGCGGTGATTGGCTATTAACAGCTTACACGTGACCTTTGGTAACTGTAACATCGGATAACATCGGATCGAAAGCATGTCCGCTGAGGCTTTAGCTATACTATCTAGTTCTGAGGCTTATCAAGCTTTTATGCATTATGTTAGCATCTGGCTCTTTTGGATTGACAGAAGATCGAAGTCCAAAAACAACATATGTTATATATATTGTCCGTAAATACGAGTTTATTGAATATGTTGAAGAAAGCCAAGACTATAAGGAACCAATAGAATAAAGAACCAAATACGTAGATCTACTGCTGCCACATCTAGAGAACTTTGAATGTTTTTGATAGACAAATGTACTCGTAATTTCATAGATCAGAATAATACACTTTTATTAACATGTCTGTTCAAATATACTTGGCGTCGTAAACTCGCTATTTTCCAATTTTTATAGGTGCTAGAATGTATTGCACTTTTTAAAAGTAAAAACTAAACGAATTTAGTGATGAAAGATATTATCGACATATGTAACCTACTTTGACATAAATCGTTAACGCATTTAATTACTGTGGAACGGCACAAGCCTCTTTAGAAACAAACTAATTCTTCTTATCCGGTGAGCCCTCATTCTGTGTCCTTATTCATTCGATTCACGGTCTAGAAATGTAGAAATCTGATTGGATGTAATCAAAGTTAGTTATACAAAAGTTAGATAGTTTCAAAAGTTATCATTAAAAACGCCTCAGATATTTCCGTATGCTTTCGGATAGTTTAACTCTAAAAGAATATACCCTTAAAATATTCTGTCGTCTTTACCTAGCACATTCGTCTTGTTTAGCAACAGCATCTTTGCATACGCCTGTGTGACGACAAATATTCATGCATCCGATGTTTTTATTGGCTGAAATATTTCAAGGTAGTTTATGTCGCAATTTTTTGCCGCCAGTGGAAACTGCCGGCATGCCGGAAGCTCGAGAACAACTTGTTTCAGAACAGAGGTTGGATAAGAATTATACTGACATTGGGGAGAGTATGGTGCGCCCTCTGTAACTGAGATAAAATAAAAAAAGCTGTGACACCACTCAGGAGGTTGCAATTAAGTTCGATTGCTAACACACATGCTTTATACATGCCAATTTACATTTGAGACAAGTTAAAGGGGCACAGAGTATTTTTTGGGTCAAATATGTCAAATATGTCAAACTTCATAAATGGTGTCATTTCATCGACATGTAGTGGTTGTTTCTGAAAACTCATATCTCAATGTTCATTTTTAAGCTTAGTGACAATAAACAGGGGCGAAAAAATCAAGATTTACGATCGAAAACCGGACAATGGCGCACGTCAATGACTCAAACTTATTTTGGAAACTTATTTATAGTAGAGAGAAAGAACATATAGATTGGTATTGCTAAGTAGGTTGTTTAATTACTACACATGTAACCGGGATGCAGAACTCTGACTACATAACTTTGAAATGGCCGTTTTTGATTTACAATCGAAAACAAGGAAATGACATAATTTGGACATTTTAGATATAAATATGCAACTTAGATATGCGATTTGAAATTAACTGAGGTCACATAATATTTGGCTCTATACAGTCCACATTCAAAATGATGGGAAAATACACTCTGTGTCACTTTAAGTTAATCATTCTTGAAAAATATGAGGAGACCGAATTATTTAGGAAAATTTCAATACCAGACACCCCTCAGAAGTAAGACAGTCAAAGAGTAGTAGCAATCTCATTGAAATAAAATCTATTATTGCTGCACTATGTTACGCAGATTATACGTGTAACTTAGTGAAGCATTTGAGATTTCATTTTAATGAGATTAAGAGCAGTAGATTCTTGAAAATAACCCACTGAAAACACAATAGTTCAAGTTCAAGTTTTTATTCACAGTGGTACATAGTACATTCTTACATCATCATTTATACCTTTTTTTACAACGCGGCAACATCATATTTTTGAAAGTTGTTCAGAGATACATTTAATGAATTTACTTAGTTTGTAAATAATTGTATAACAATTTTCTGAGAAAAGACTATGAAGTTTAAAGTAATTAGGTTTTGTACAACAATACTTAGGTAATAACCTTTTTCTATTTTCTAATAAACAATTACACTCAAAAATATAATAGTACTCATCACCCACCAGAAATACACATCAAAAACCTTTTATCATTGTAAGGAATACGATGCCAACGCAGCCGTAATTGGTTAGTTTAATTGCATATGGGTAATATATAGAATAACAAACTCGATACGAGTGATTAAGGGAAATATCCACTCGTAGGAATAATGTTCAGTCTATGAACATTATTTCAACTCGTGCATATTTCCCGGAATCACTCGTACCTCGTTGGTTATTCTCTAATTATCAACCTACCTCACACTTCACGTACAATACTTAATTTTTAAACAGCCTTTTCAAGATCATGATTTTAATGCTTTTATTCCGCAATGCTCAGGTTGAAAAGTTCGGTATTTTGTTTCACTTTATCGGGCTTGACCCTTCAGATGACTTGAAAGCATTTCTCCTGGAATCTTTCAAACGTAGCTTTCGTTGGACCTGGCACTGAAGAGATCTAATGATTTAGATTAGGGATTAAGAAGGATATTAGTATAGTTTTTCTACCTAAGTAGTTGAGGTTTTGGGCTGACCAAATCAATATCAAAGAAGAGTCCTTGAAGCGGGCGTATAATCTCAATTTGAAGCCAACCAACCACGGTGATCTCTGTATTTATGTACAAATCAATAAATTCGTGTAACAAACTCAGTGTTGATCATTTTTCAAAATTGAGATATTTTATTCAGTTAACGATAGGTTTATAATTACACTCCTCAGAAGGTCGCTAGTCAGTGTGTGCTCACTGAATATCTAAAACAGAAGGCTGGCTCTTCTCCAATTGATGCAATGTTGTAAAACATCTTTATGATCTTTTGAACTAGACCTAGTTCAAAACAAACAAAAAACGTTGGGTGTTCTGCCTGTGGTATCGATACAACTGATCACATGGACGGAAAACGGACTTGTTTCCTTTCTGTAAAAACCCTAATTCTCACTACACATAGATGATTCTGGACGTCAGACTTAGATTGTTTATTTTCTATGGTTAAATAATATGTTGAGAATTTAATTTGTCACAGAATTAAAGCATATCGAAAACGGATATCCATTCCAATAAGAAGCAATTCCCAAAATTCTTCCGACTATTTCTTTACTTGTCAATTTGATTTACTAAGCTCATTCTACCACAAACAATCTCCTGGCTTGATCTTTTTCTCCTTTCGTATTTCAGTGATTTAGGTTACTCTGCAACGATAAGTACATGACTTGTGCGGCCATTCCGTCAGGAAATAGACTCTTCCTTCATTACTTGCTAACAAGTTTTCCTGAAACACTGCCAAGAGGGATTTGCTTCTAAATTGTTAGCTCATTTGGCCTAAAACGCCCGATTGGCTTAAGGTATAGCATGGCGTCCGGCGTCCATCCGTCCGTAAACATTTCATTATTTCATATTCTTCTAAAAAACAGTGGCTCAGCAAATCTGAATTCTTGTGTACCGACTCGTTGAATAATGAAGTTTTTAATGTATATATTTGTTGACTCTGTGGCCCTTATAATGCAAGAAGCAAGAGGCCTAGAAAAGTGAAACCTTTCGTACAAACTACTTAGTTGATGGGGATTTTTAAGTTATATATTTGGTAAGCAACAGTGGCCACACCCCAGATACCTCTTACCCCCTTTTAAGGGCCATACGGCCAATAACCTCATTACCTTCTTCATTTTCTTCTCCAGAAACATGGGCCTAGAAAGCAAAGGTCACAGAAGTCACACCGTAAAAACCTTTTTTGTGAAAAGAAAATGTTTTGAGAGCTAAAATATCGTGCACAGCCCCTAAGCTGATGATGATAATAAAACATGGAATAGGTGACCCTGTGGCCGTTTGAAAAATGAATTATAGATAACCCGTTGGGCTACATTGTAAATGATTATCAATGTCTCACATACAAGATGTCTGTTTTCGTTAAGTTACAAAACATCATTCGAACACTAAAGGTTTTGTTAAATATTTGTTTACATCTATTGTCAATAATTCTTGTCATTCCCTGTATACTTCACGGTTTACATATATGAGAAAGTTTAGCTGATAATTCCAATATCGCATGGAGATTATCTCAATAACAAAAAACAATATACACAATAAAGTAGAACTTTCAAGCATTAATTAATACAAACTCAGAATTCAATCAAGAAAGGTGATGTTTCGTAAAATACACTTAGCATTGTCGCAACAAACTGAACAAGAATACAGTGTACAAGAAATATTGTAAACAGTGTCATTGACTCCGAAGCTCTTCAGTCATGTACCATATTGTCTCACAGTTTGAAGACCGAAATTAATGTTCCAAATGCAAAAAGCATTATTCATTTAGTTGCTATCATGGTTCCAACAGTACAGGTATCTCTAAAACCATTTCAATAGATAACGTTAACTTTCTAAGGACGAAGTAACAGAGAGCTTTTAAAGCTTTGACCTCTTTTGCCAATGTAACAGTTGTAAAGGGGTATGTTGTTCAAATATTTCAAACTTCATAGAAGGAAATTAGACAATTGCGCTCGCCTATGACTCAAATGCTATTTTGGAAACATCTTTTTACAGAAGACACAAAGACCAATATAGCTCGGTACTGTTTAGTTCGTCATTTAACTAACATACATGCAAATTAACAGACAATGTTCCAACTATCATTTAAAACAACGGCTCTTATCTTAGCTACAATTATTACATACTCTTTATGTCACTTTCATACAAAAATTCAATACAAAGGACTTCCTTTCACTAAAGCACTGAAGCTAAAACATTTCCTAAGCTAAAGTCATGACAAAAACCACAAACATGTTCACTCCATAGGTGAACAATACATTCCACATGTACAATAAATAGATAGATGAATGAATAAATTTAGATCGTCGGACAGTTCTACATTATGTTATTAAAGGGCCAATGTTATACCGACAGTAATAACATAATAACACCTGTCGATCTAACATTGCCCTGTATGAGAGGTAGCCCCTATGACCTGTCAAGAGCGAAAGAAAGGGCCCTGATTGAACCAATCATGTTTGGCGTCCACTACTGGCACAACGATGACAGCCTTGTGTACGGACATAATGGAACTTATAATAACCTTTGCCAGTTTCTCAACAAACGCATGTAACTTTTCAACTCTAAAAAAAACCGTGAAAGTATTTGGTTGTATTAAATGATATTGTTTTATGTATAAACAATATTTTCTATTCAGTCAATAATCTTAATAAATATAAATGGAAACATCACTAAAATTAAAAAAATTTAGTCAAGAGTTATCTCTCCTTACAAGCATTTATCGTAAATACTGAACTTATGTATGCAAGTTTCTTTTTACTCTAACTAAGTGTTTATTACTCTGTATGTGGGTTGTTGTGTTCTGTGTATTCAATACAACCTAGAAACTATACAAAACCATTTGTTATTTCAGAATTGATATCTGTAAATACATCTTAGCATCTGGCAACCATTTGGTTTAAACATATTTTATTACATGAAAGGGATCGGCAAACAAGCCATATGGCTTATGTTAATGCCTCTCCCATACAATACAAAAACAATTGAAATAACACGAGAATGGCATGCAATCTTTATACAAAAGTTCTATAAAACAATCATTAGTATGTAATATATAAAAAGATATCACAATTCTGGTAATCATGTGGCCGTTCATTCATCATTATAAAAAGACTTGTAAGTTGTTTAAAGAGTTTAACTGTTATTAAATCGTTTTGAAGAATGAATAAAGTAATGTACAGATTCTAGTATTTTCTGGTTTATTTCTCTCCTTTTATTTGCGTTCCCAAAAAGTACACTTCTTAAATCAAAACCTTTCTTATAAAAATAACAGTTTGGTCTCAGCAATAAGTAACAGGGACAGGTAAAAAAGTAGTGAAATGCGTCTTCGTTTGGGTGACCACATGAACAGGCGGGTGAATCAAAGATATATCGTTTGTATTTGTCTGCATTTAAATCACTAAACCCTAGCCTAAGGCGACAGTGTAAAATTTGTAGGAGTCTGGGTCCAGAGTTAAAATCAAAGTGGAGAGGAGAAGACAATTTGTATAGTAGCATTAGTTTGAAATCATGTAACGAAGTTGCTTTCTTCATATTGTCGGGAAGCTCGTTCCAGCGTCTTATTGTGTCTGGAATAAATGATCTGGCATATAGTTCTGTCTTACAACGTATGTTTTGAAGGTCTGTCTGGTTTCTTAGATTATAATTAGAATTGAGGCTGACTGAATCAGGCACAAGATCACTTAGATAATCGGGAGTCAATTTATTGATCATTTTATAAAAGAGACATAGTTTTGAATCAGCCCTTCTTTCTCTTAGGGGCTTTGAGTTAGTTTCCTTATAAATGTTTTGGTGACTTGTCCCTCTTACCGCACCGCAAATAGTTCGCAGTGCGTCAAGATGTAGTTTCTCAAGTTGGAGCTCTTGTTGTTTAGTACAGTTGTCCCAGATAATACTACAGTAATCAAAATGAGGTAGAATAAAAGAGTTAAACATTATTTCTAAGCTTTTTCTAGTAAGACGATATTTGAAGCTTCTAAAACAGTTGATAATGGGGCTTACTTTTTTAATAATGTTCTCAATATGGGAATTCAATTGGCAGTTATGCTGGAAGGTTAGACCTAGGTGTTTGTGTTCTTTGACTTCAGATATCATGGTACCACTCATTTGTAATGGAGGAATAGCTATTTACGCGAAAAAGTAACTGCTTCCGTTTTTTCTGGGTTAAACTTTACCTGCCATTTATCTGCCCAGTTTACGATGCGTTCGATGTCAGAGTTAAGTTTTAAAGCAGTACTAAGTGGGTTTTCAACAATAACATATAGTGATGTGTCATCAGCAAATAATCGAATATTACAGGCAATGCCTTCAATGATGTCATTTATGTAAACGAGAAATAATAACGGTCCGAGCACCGATCCTTGACGTACGCCTGCCAAAACTGGATTTGATTCTGAACATTTCCCTTGAATTACAACTCGCTGTGTTCTGTTAGATAGGTAACTTTCAAACCAACTAAGTAGTGAGCCACGAATACCTTTTGACTGAAGTTTTGGGATAATTCCCTTATGCCATACTTTATCAAAAGCCTTACTGATATCGCAAAATACTGCTTTAACGTCCTTACCATTATCTAATGCACCGGCAATTGAATCATAAAGATAGGTTAGTTGGTAAACTGTCGAGTCTCCAGGCATAAATCCTGATTGGAGATTTTTGAGTGAATTATTGTCTCTTAAAAAGTTAAATACATATTTAAAGACACATTTTTCAAAACATTTGGATAAACAACTGGTCAAGGCAACAGGTCGATAGTTACAACAGTCATGAATAGAACCTTTTTTGTGGATTGGAATTATCGATGCTTCTTTCCATACGGTAGGGAAAATAGAACTTTGAAGAGAGACATTAAATATATCACATAAAGGTATAGATATTTCACCTGCTATGATTTTAATGAGTTTATTGCTTATGCCATCTGGCCCAGTAGCTTTACTAATATCGACAGACAGAAGTATATCTTGTACTTCCTGCACTGATAGATTTATGTCACATAGAGTCGGACCTGTTGTAGACTCCGTGTGGGGTAATTCTTTGCCAGGAAAAGATACTTTTGACTGTTCTGAAAAGTAATCGTTAAAATTATTTGCGATATCTGTAGTATCATCAATAACATCGCCGTTATGGTACAATGGAGGAAATTGGATACATTCAGATTTAGTTTTCATATATGTCTTTACCAAACGCCACCATAGTTTAGTATTAGGTAAGTTATTTATATGATTATCAAGTTTGGAAGTATAATCTTGCTTAGCTTTTCTGATAGCTGATATAACATTATTTCTCATTCGTCTGAATTTAGTCCAATCATCTATTCGGTTCTTATGTTTTGCGAGTTTGTGTTGGCGATTTCTTTTACGAATTAATCTGCGTATTTCTGAATTCATCCACGGCACATCACGAGTCCTTATAAGGACCGTCTTATTCGGTATGCAGTTATCTCGTTCTTTTATTAGTATATCATAAAAATGTTCTACTTTATTGTTTACAGTTGTGCATTGGGAGAGTGCGTCCCAATCGTTATCTGCCAAATGTTTTTTAAGTGAGTCAGTGTCAGCCTTAGCGTAGTCATAAATCTTCCTATAATAGTTAGGAGCGATATTGACATTAGTTTTTAAATGAGCAAACACTGGGCAGTGGTCACTACAGAACGGATCCATAACACCCGATTCGACAATAAGATTTGGGCATGAGACAAATATTAGATCAATCAGAGTTCGCGTTAGCGGAGTTATCCTTGTCGGTTGAGTTATAAGTTGTTGTAAGTTATAAGTTGCAAGTAATGTTCTTACCTTATCAGGAATGCCATTCATGAGATTGATGTTGAAGTCACCGCAAATAACTGTATTTAGGTATAAGTCAAGAGCGCATCCGATAGATTGATCAATGAGGTTCCAGTAGTCTTCACTTTTGTCCGCGCGGTAAAAATTTCCGATTAGGTAAGACTGGCTTTTACTATAAATTTTAATCCATACTGCTTCGAGTGGAACTCTTTCAAGGTTACTCAAACGAGTGACAACAAAATTAGATTTAACATATATCGCCACACCGCCCCCCCCTAGATGGTCTATCTTTTCTAAATGGAGGATGGAAACCTGGTATCAATATGTCTACATCAGCAATATCGTTATGTAACCATGTTTCAGATATACATATCACGTCATAGTTTCTTAATTCAGTGTAAACTAAGTTCAACTTATCTTTCAAACTGCAAACATTTATATGAGTTATTTTTAAAGTCTTAAATGAATTTGGACCAGGATTAGGATGGATGTCTCCACAGAGAAGTAGCAGTAAAACAGCCAGAATGGGGATACGCAAGTTATAAAGGCAAAGTGCTGCTAACGAATACATTACGATATGAATATTATTCGGATATAGACTGTTTATAAACACACCCACTCTATGCCTATATTGAACAATGTCAACCGGCATCGTCAAAGTTTATGCAAAATACTGGAAGAAACAGGCAGGAGTGGGTGATTTCTGAAGATGAAATCATTTCAAGTATCATGAAGAAATCGGCCAATGACTTTACAATATTAATATCATAATACATGTTTGTTAAATCAAAGTGAACAGCTAATGCATTTGAGCAATAAACAAAATAAAGCTTTGAATGTAACCAAAACAAAAGGAAAGGAAAAATAAAACAAACGATGATCTCTGTCATCGTTCTGTAAAACATAGGAAGAGTAAGTTCCCTTGGTTTATCAAAATCTATGACATCGCGTTGACCTATGACCTTGGGTCCTGGGTTCAAATGCCGCGGGTGCTAATCTCACAATCACTTATGTGACTAAGGATTCCTAGTTGCTTCGACTGAAAGGATATCCCTCTGGCCGAAACCAGCAGGAACACTTCATATAACCCTGTCACACAGTGACTCGCCCTGTTTCAAAAAGATGGAAAATGAAATATAGCAAAATATATACATTTATAGGTGTCCTGAAATGATGTTAAAAGGTATAACATATCATATGATCAAAGTCAGTGGACACAGATACCAATGTCTTTGAATTTGGCTGATATATTTTCAGTCTTCAATAATAATTTTCTTTATTCTACAATATGACACAAAATACTTCAACACAACAATCTAATACTATCAAAGTGTCACTATAACTTTAAGGCCATTGATAGTATCCTCGTCAGATTTTGAGCTGTCAAAGGCAGAATACAGAATTTCAGGGTCAACAATCCCTTGTAATAGCAACACAACAACTCAATCGCTGTACACAGCCCGTGAAAGGGCATTGAACTCACGAAAGTCCACGATATTTACATCTGACCCTTGTTGTAAAAGAAACTTGACCACCTCGATGTGTCCGCATTCAGCTGCAATGCTCAGCGGTGTTTGTCCTTCAAATAATATTGCGTCAATGAACGCACCATTTTCAACCAGGATCTGTCCAGCTGCATAGAGTGGTGTAGTGCCGTCTTTCTTTCATCATCCTGTATATTTATCAAATGTACAAGTTTGTCTTCCCGCATTTTCATATCATGTGTAGTGTCTCCTTCACCGCTCTTTGATATGAGATCAAGTGTAGTCCCGCCTTCCACATCCTGTGACATCAGATCAAGTGTGGAGGATCTCTTCTTCACATTTTTGTATTTTAAGATCAAGTGTAGACCCGCCTTCACCGTCCTGCGAGTTCAGATCAAGTGTAGTCTCTCCTTCACCACCATGTGAGTCCAGATCAGGTGCAGCGTCTCCTCCACCGTCCTGTGGGTTCAGATCAAGATTAGTATTTCCTTCACCACCATGTGAGTCCAGATCAGGTTCAGCGTCTCCTCCACCGTCCTGCGAGTTCAGATCAAGTGTAGTCTCTCCTCCACCACCATGTGAGTCCAGATCAGGTTCATCGTCTCCTTCACCATCCTGCGAGTTCAGATCGAGATTAGTATTTCCTTCACCACCATGTGAGTCCAGATCAGGTGCTGCGTCTCCTTCACCGTCCTGCAAGTTCAGATCAAGATTAGTATTTCCTTCACCACCATGTGAGTCCAGATCAGGTGCAGCGTCTCCTTCACCATCCTGTGAGTTCAGATCAATTGTAGACTCTCCTCCACCACCATGTGAGTCCAGATCAGGTTCAGCGTCTCCTTCACCGTCCTGCGAGTTCAGATCATTTGTAGACTCTCCTCCACCACCATGTGAGTCCAGATCAGGTTCATCGTCTCCTTCACCATCCTGTGAGTTCAGATCAATTGTAGACTCTCCTCCACCACCATGTGAGTCCAGATCAGGTTCAGCGTCTCCTTCACCGTCCTGCGAGTTCAGATCATTTGTAGACTCTCCTCCACCACCATGTGAGTCCAGATCAGGTTCAGCGTCTCCTTCACCATCCTGCGAGTTCAGATCGAGATTAGTATTTCCTTCACCACCATGTGAGTCCAGATCAGGTGCTGCGTCTCCTTCACCGTCCTGCAAGTTCAGATCAAGATTAGTATTTCCTTCACCACCATGTGAGTCCAGATCAGGTTCAGCGTCTCCTTCACCATCCTGTGAGTTCAGATCAATTGTAGACTCTCCTCCACCACCATGTGAGTCCAGATCAGGTTCAGCGTCTCCTTCACCATCCTGCGAGTTCAGATCAAGTGTAGTCTCTCCTCCACTACCATGTGGGATCAGTTTAAGCAATTTCTCTCCTTCACCATTTCGTTTCCTCAGAAAAAATGCAACCTTTGATTTAATGTCGTGTATCTTAACATCAAGTATGGCCATTGCGGCTTTATCATGACCGTTTTCATCAAATCTAGTTAGTAAAAGTTTCTATTATTAATTGATTCTCGGATATTTCCAATTATTCTCAGCTCGTGTTTATATATTCAATGTAAAAAGACCACTGGGTGATACAAGCTTCACATGTATTTTGAAATCGGAGTCATTGTTATTTTATCCAACTTGATTTTGACTCAGTATATTAAAGGGTGATCTGAAAAAAGTAACGGTTTTTGCTAAGAAAGAAGGTAACAGGAACAAAAGAAACAGTTTTTGTTGTTGTTTTTTTATTAAATAAGTTTAACAAAGTATGACATAATATAACAGATCACAGTTTCATCACATGGTCACCTTAGTGATTTAAAGCACTACTATACAATACAAATGTTCATTTTCACTTTTTATTTACATTGTATTCCTGCTGATTTTACCTTTATATGGCATTTGCATGTATATAAGTAACGGTATGTATTCATTTTAATTTAGTCTCTCGTAACCTTTTTTCGCTGTTTCTTTTAAAAAAAATATATTTGGTTGTATATTTGTATTTTATAAATGCGAGGTGAGACTATGATAAAGAATCTGTCTGTCTGTCTGTTCAGATGTTTTTGTGTAATCTGATGTTCTGTCCGATGCCTGTCAGTGTGATGGTAGATGAGGTCAGTGTGATGGTAGATGAGGTCAGTGTGATGGTAGATGAGGTCAGTGTGATGGTAGATGAGGTCAGTGTGATGGTAGATGAGGTCAGTGTGATGGTAGATGAGGTCAGTGTGATGGTAGATGAGGTCAGTCTAATGATCAATTAAGGTCGAAATAGCTCAGATTCCGATTCTTTATTACCTTTATCTGTACAGATAATTGGTAGCAGGTGAGAAGGAAACAGTCGATACAAATCTAATTATGTTGTTATAGGTAACAAGTGTACCTTTGATGGTAAATGTGATGTTATTATGATTCTAAAACTTGGTTTTCATAACCTTCATATTGTCACTGTTAAAAATTAGTCTTTTTGGTAACAGTCGATACTAGGCGATCAAATGACACCATTTATTAAGTTTGGCATATATGACTCCAACAACTCACAGAGTGGCTTTTTAATCTTGACACTGTATAATGGACCCCTCATGCCGCGAGGTATGGTGGGTATGGATGTACGCGATGCGTTGACATTATCGCTAATGAGTATTATAAGCAAGGCCCCCACACCTGTAGCTTTAATGAACGTCGTGTTGATCTCATTACATGGACAATGCCACCGGGAAGAGAAGCACAAAGTAACTGTTTGCACGCATTAACCCGAACTCAGAATATATCCACAATTCAATAGAAATGCTAATGTGATGACATGACAAATGACGATTCTGTCTCAACTTATTAGCCTATTGTCTTGTGGGTTCAAATGGGCCTGTCAACAAATCGTGAGATTGACAGAGGTATAAATGACATTGCTTTTTGACAAGGGTTCAGTCTAAGACATATTGCATTGTACAAAGAATATTTTATTGAAAAAGGATGAGATTCACTTCACATGTTGTATTTTGAAATCGGAGTCATTGTTATTTTATCGAACTTGATTTTATTTATGTGAAAAGTCGACCTGAACACGAGGTGTAAGCTGCGGTCACTCGCGAGTGGTAGCGATATACCGAGTGCTCGGTCGCTATTTGCCATACATATCAAGCCACACTTTGCTTTCGATACATATGACTGAATACAAAACATAACTGGGTTGATGTGAATTATACTCAGTACTGTATAATCAGGCACATGGAGTGGTAAATAACAGTTTTAAAAGAGGTGTGCGAACTATTTTTATTTAAGAAATAAGGATATTGTGTATCCGCTGACAGGGAAAATCTGGGAAAAGATTTTCCCTGGGTGCCATATTGATAAATATATTTTAAACATATTTTTATTCAAGAAAGAATCTGGTTCGGCCAACAAGCAAAACTCTGCTTATGTTAATGCCTCACCAGCACATACATCAAATAAAAAAATACACAAGAACTAGACACAAAAAATGACATTATAAAGCACAATCAAAATAAAGTATCTGTACAACATGTGCTTATTCATATATATTACCCATATGGGCGAGGAGACACAGGTGGATATTTTTTTGATATCCGCACATGTGCTCTTTAGTGATTCTCGGCGTTGATTGGTCGGTTACCCTGAGAATGAAATACGATTGGTTGATGGGACTATTTTCACGTTTCATTGATAAATAGAACGTGCCGAACACATGCATCGCCTTCCAAAGAAAAGCGTTGATAGGTGAACATTCTTATACTTTTATTACAAGCTAAAATTCTTATCACATAATTTGACACTTCATCAAAGTGTTTCGCTATGAGTGTAATTTACAAGAATTATAATTTTTCCCAAGCAAAATACTTGAAAATAGGCGTCGCGTTTGTAAACAAACATGGCTGCCGTAAAAAATATTCATGAAAACATCAAAACATAATGTGAAGATTAACGATACGTTAATGATAACTTAGAATTAATCATCATCATTTCACAACAACAAAAAATCACATGGAGCCAACGATTGTTCAAACCATACACTATTGTCGGTGCAAAAACGTGCAGGTCTGACGAACTCGATCCAGTTCGAACACGCTCGAAACAAACCTTTGCACAATGGCGTCCTCTCCCACGCAGTATGCAGCTGTATAAAGAACTCATAGAAAATCGAGAAACCCTTCGTACAAATTTTTGGGCAAACGTTTCGTTGTTGTAATTGTGTATTTAATTAGTTTAACAAAGGTTCATCGACTACACGTTAAGTAATCCGATACGAGTTATCGTTCTTGATACTGGCAAAGCAACTTCCAAGAGAAGAAATGTTGTTCAAACTTCAGATTAGTTGACAATATTGACATACAAACGCGTTTCGATGCTTTCATTATATATTTCTCTTTCAAGATATTGCCACTTTTATCTGTTGAAACGTTAAAAAATTGACAGGTTTTTCCAATTTTCGTTTCAACACTGTGCGTTCAGCCACTCGCCCGTTAGTAAGTAGGTAGTGACGACGACACATATTCACATAAGCATATTCATGCGATAGCTTCTAAGAGTATTTTTGTCATGATCTTAATGTGTCTCAAATATGAAAATCATGTTATGTATTACTTGGGGACCAAACTGTCGTCAGTTTCATGGCCTTTTTAAACAGAAGTACATTGGGTAGCGCTGTTGACTAATTTACTTCCTGAGATGTTTGGTTTTTACACGCGTATGAATATGGATCAGCTGATCAATGTCACTACCGTAGTATTGCCGTCTCTTAATGACAAGGATTTTCAGTCGTAATTGGTTATTTTAATTGCATATGGGTAATATATAGAATAACCAACTCGGTACGAGTGATTACGTGAAATATCCACTTGTAGAAATAATGTTCAGTCGCTCGCCAAGGCTCGCAACTGTGAACATTATTTCAACTCGTGGATATTTCCCGTAATCACTCGTACCTCGTTGGTTATTCTCTAAATATGTTATTTGCAGCTTGACTTCATTTATAATAACACTATTAGCGGTACCTATCAAAGCGTTTGGTCTTAATGATGTATTGATGAAGGGACTTTACTATTTGCAAATTGACATCATTAGTTGTTTGAGGTGTTCCGTATAACACATTTTGGAGGCTATAGCCATTTGCATAGAAAAATGAATTATTTCTGGCAACCATATACAGCTCACATGTAAACAGGTAATGTACAACATCTTCATTGTGATACCCACAAGCGCATTCAGGAGTGTTTGAAATATGTCTATTTACTTTATCTGCGTTTAGATCACTGCACCCAAGCTTAAGTCTACTATGTATAATCTGACAGAAACGACATCCATAATTCAGATCAAGATAATTGCTATTTGCTTCATCATTTTTCAGCAGAGATTTAAATTCACTTATGGTGTTTGCTTGCAGGAATTTATCAGGTAATGAATTCCACATCTTTATCGTGTCAGGCAGGAAAGATTGTTCATATAATTTAGTTGCACAGTTCGTTGTCTGTAACTTGCACTGGTTTCTTAGACTGTAGTGACTGTTTTCGGAGACAGTATTAGGAATTAGATTGCAGAGGTAGTCTGGTGCGAGACCGTTTATCATCTTGTAGAAATTTATCAATTTGATATCCTGTCTTCGATCTTTCAGTGGTTTAGAATTTGTTTCGATGTATAGCTTGTGATGACTAGTACCACGAACAGCACCACATATTGTGCGGAGTGCATCTAAATGTAATCGCTCGAGAGTGACAGATTGATCGATCGTACAGTTATCCCAGATATGACAGCAATAATCAACTATCGGCAAAATAAAGGATTTGTACATGATTTCAAGGGTTTTTCTTGAGAGACGGTATTTCAGACCTCGGAGGCAATTTATCATTGGACTAGCTTTCTTAACAATATCTTCAATATGAATTTTCCATGTGCAATTTTTCTGTAGTGTTATGCCAAGATGTTTATGACTTTCGACTTCTTGTATTGGGATTTGATTCATATTCAAAGTAGGAATTTTATCAGTTTTTTGTTTTCGTGAAAAATTTATTGTCTCAGTTTTATCAGGGTTGAATTTAACTTGCCACTTATCTGCCCAGATAGCTATGCGCGCCAAGTCGTCGTTTAGACACGATGCAGCAATATCGCGATCATCGACATTTACGTAAGTGGAAGTGTCGTCAGCAAATAAGCGTATGTGACTATCAATGCCATCAACGATATCGTTTATGTATATGAGGAAAAGTAACGGACCTAATACGGAACCTTGTGGAACGCCAGCAAGTACAGGTTTATAATTGGAACTGTATCCATTAAAGATGACTTTCTGTACTCGATTTTCTAAATAACTTTCAAACCAGCTCAAAAGAGAGTCAGAGATGCCATAGTTTTTAAGTTTAGAAATGATGCCTTTGTGCCAAACCTTGTCAAATGCCTTACTTATGTCACAAAATACAGCCCTAACCTCTTTACCTTCATCAAGCCCTTTCGCAATAAAATCATATAAGAATGTTAATTGGTTAGCGGTTGAGTCACCTAGCATAAAGCCAGACTGTAAGTTGGTTAACTGATAAATATGCAAGGCTCTGTAATTTTTCCATGTGAAATGCCTCCGTTAAGTACTATGAGGACTGGGTGGCTGCTGGTGAAAGGTGCCTTTACAAGAAGACAGGTTTCTCATTGTCCACATATACAGCTGCATACCGAAAGTTTGTTCACCACAGAACGTCAATAGAATAACTTCAGCAAAACCGGCAATAAATCACCCACTGTCCATGTGTGAAATAGCCATGCTTGAACTCATTTTGGGATCGTCTGGTCTCTCGTGCAAAAATTCGAATATTTGTTCGTTGATTTCGTTTAATATCAAATGAAATGTTCCATATCGACTCTCTGGGATTAAAATCCACCTAATCACATTGACTTTGTGCTAAGGAACAAACGTGACTAATTCTTAAAGAAATTGATAACTTAAATTAAGAATTAGTATTTTTGGAATTTTGACCCATGGTCACTTCATTGGCCTGCCAAAACTGTTACGGGTAATTGTGGGGGTACGATAAACATTTGCCTTAAAGAAGAATGGATTTGCATATCTGTATTGAGAATTCAATATTATACGTTTCTTTTTCGTAAAGCTACGATACCTCAAAGGCATCGCAAATTACATGATATTTGCACTAGTATATCCAGGTATGTGAACAAACTTTTGGCATGCAGCTGTACAGCTAATGACCAAATAACAACTTTTGGAAACTCTGATGATGAATAATAACTAACCGCCTTTTTGAGAGAACGATGAATTTGCTGATATTGAAGGTATGTACTTGTATGCAATTATCAAATGAGTGAAGATAGTACAGCAGCACATTTTGACATTTTTTAAATCATTTTAAGAAATTAAATAACCCGGATGTTTTACCAGATTTGAGGAATGATGTGAAGGGAAATATTGATATTTTAGAACATTTGGAAAGATATGTTCAGGAACTAGATAGTGAAGTAAGTAATAATGAAGTTATTCAAGCTATACGTAGATTAACATGTGATAAGTCAGCAGGTTATGATGGGATAATTAATGAATTCATTATTCATGGGGAAAGCGACCTTACTCCCACATTGACTAGACTATTCAACATTATTTTAAACACTGGATATTTTCCAACGGATTGAATCAAAGGTATAATTATACCTATACACAAGAAAGGCAGTAAGTTCGATGCTGATAACTATAGGGGAGTTACTCTATTGTCGTGTGTTGGTAAATTGTTTACAAGTGTTTTGAATGCAAGATTGTCAGTATGGTGTGACAAGTATTCGGTCATTGTCGAGGAACAGTTTGGGTTCCGTTCAGGTTATAGTACTGTTGATTGTATATTTTTATTTTGCATAATCTTATTAATATTTCACTCAGCAAAGGGTTAAAGTTATATTGTGCCTTTATCGATTATAGGAAAGCTTTCGAGCTTATAGAAAGACAAGTTTTATGGTTCAAATTATTTGAGATCGGTATAAGTTCGAATTTTCTCACATTACTTCGAAGTATGTATAGTGAGGTTAAGTCATGTGTTAGGACTGGGTCAAAGTGTACAGAATTGTTTGGTTCATATCTGGGATTACGCCAAGGCGAAAATTTGTCGCCGATCTTATTTTCTTTGTTTATTAATGATGTAGTTAATGAAATGTCGTCTACAAGTAATGTTGGTGTGCTTGTTGACGAAGTTCGTTTATTATTACTTATGTTTGCTGATGATATGGATGTATTTAGCGAAAGCATTGAAGGTCTGCAAGAAGGATTAGACATATTACATAACTATTGCAGGGAATGGGGCCTTGAAGTCAATATATCTAAAACTAAGGTGGTAGTGTTTGGAAAGGGTGGACGTATGTCATGGGAAGGGAAAAGTGGATTTATAATGGAGAAAAACTAGAGGTTGTAGGAAGTTTTAAATATATTTGAGCATAGTTTTCTCTTCTTCTGGATCTTTTTCCCATGCACAAAAAACACTGTCGGAACAAGCAAATAAGGCTATGTTTACTCTGTATAAAATAAAGAATGCATCAACTAACGCCAACAGTATGAGTTGTTCAAAACTATGGTATTACCAATACTTTATTATATTATAGAAGTTTGGGGTTTTATGGAAGCGCCAGCAGTAGAAAAAGTTCATTTGAAATTTTTGAAATATTTACTGAAAGTTAAAACTTCTACACCATCTACTTTTGTTTATGGGGAGTTTGGAACATTGCCGCTGTATAAAAATAGAGTAGAGCGTATTGTTAGATATTGGCTTAGACCAATGTATTTTGATGATAACCGTACGGAGAATCTATTATGTAATGTTTGAGCTCTCATTACATAAGCCTGAATATAAAACGTGGGCTACTTTGTTGCGAGACTTGTTATCACAATATGGATTTGGATATTGCTGGGTGTCACAATTAGTTTATAACAAAACTGTTTTTTTCCCAGCGAATTCAAACAGAGGGTGTATGATATTAGGATTCAGGCATGGCAGAATAATTTAAGCTCCTTGAGTGAAACTTGTTTATATTTGTCCATAAAACATGTTATAGAAGTTTTTGAATATTTAATTAATATTGATGTACGTAACTACAAAATTGCACTTACAAGGTTCTAATGACACTAAAGATTGAAAGAGTTTGCTGGGCAAAGCCTAAGATAAGTTTGAATGAAAGAAAATGTCCAGTTTGTATTCAGGATGTCGAGGACGAATATCATGTTTTAATGATTTGCCCAAAATATAATTTCTAAGAGAAAGATATCTGGATAAAAATATTTATGTTATTCAAATGTACAAATTTACTAAACTTCTGCATAGTTGCAATGATACAATTCTCAACTGTAATGTTCTAGTTGAAAGAGTAACGCAACAACTTTGCGAGTCAACAGTTTTAATGAACTGCCTGACCTTCGAGTACAAGTACGGCTTTATGGGCCGTGAAGCATGAAATGCACGTGCAGGTAACCCGGATGAGACGGCTACTGTTTTAGGGTACCGTAATGTCTATAAGACAGGTACATGACGAGAACACATATCAATACACCTCCCTTTCTTTAGAGAGTGAGGATAACACGTTAAAGTCAAAAGTCATTCAGACATGGCCGTATCGTTGAGGTGGCCTTGACACACGACCAGATCTTGTGACGACAGCATCAGGTGGCACGTCAGCAGACACGGGAACATCATCAGAAGGCACGTCAGCGCACACTGGAACAACCTTTGAATCAACGTTGTCAGGAGCAGGTGGTGACGTGACAGGTGACGGCGTCACCAGCAGATCACGTCGGTTACGACGACACACAGAGCCATCATCTGCTTGAACGTTGTAGGAACGAGGAGCAGCAACATCGACGACCGTGCCCCGGGTGTCCCACTTACGTTGATTGTTGTGCAAAGCTACTCTGTCACCAGTCTGGAGAGGCGGCAGATCTTTGCTGGTACGGTCATGGTAGAACTTCTGCCTACGCTTCTGGAATCGTTTCTGCTTGACAGCTTTTCTGGAACCTGAAACAGTCAGCAAACTAGCTTTTACAGGAAGATTCGTCTGCAGTCGTCTTCCCATCAACATCTGAGACGGCGACAGACCGCTGTCTAGTGGAGTCGACCTGTAAACAAGTAAACCCATGTGAGGATCAACACATTTATGCAAAATGTTTTTGACAATTTGAACAGTCTTTTCTGCCAGGCCATTTGACTGAGGGTAGTACGGGCTTGACGTTTTATGGTTGAAACTCCACTCATTTGCAAACTCTTTGAACTCGTGGCTTCTAAATTGAGGACCATTATCAGTGAACAGTTCATTGGGCACACCATGTCTTGCGAAAACAGTCTTCAAAGCAAGGATAACTGCTCTGGATGTTGTGGTAGACAATGAACAAACCTCAGGATAGTTCGAGTAGTAGTCCACAATCACGAGAAAGTCTTTACCGTCACAATGAAAAAGATCAGAAGCTACCTTTTCCCACGGTCTACTTGTAACTTGGTGTGGTTGTAGAGGCAACGGCTGCTGCCTGTTTCTGTACGTCTGGCACTGGGAACAGTTCGCTACAAGGTCAGAGATGTCATGGTTCATCCTCGGCCAAAACAACACTTCTCTAGCCCGACGCTTGCATTTCTCCATGCCCAGATGTCCAGCATGAATCTTGTCCAACATCAGTGATCTGAAGGTTCTGGGGACAACAATTCGGTCAGCTTTGAAAATCACACCATCAACAACATTTAGTTCAGCTCTAACATTCCAGTACTCACGGATCTCTAGAGGACACATATGCCTGGATTCAGGCCAACCAGTCTTGATCACATCCTGCAACATCACAAGAGACTTATCATTATTGGTTTCACGTCTGACGTCATCAAAGCGTTGCTGAGATACGGGTAATGACGTAACCATCATGACGACATAATCCTGGACGGATGTTTCAGTTGAGGACTGTACTTGATCACCAGGCTGGCAGGATCGCGAGAGGGTGTCAGCTGTAAACATAAACTTGCCAGGCACATAACACACATTGACATCATATCTTTGCATGCTAATCAACAGTCTCTGCATTCTCATTGGACAATCATTCAAAGACTTTTTGAAGATCCCAACTAATGGTTTATGGTTAGTTTCAACAGTTATTGTTTGTCCATAGATATATTGATGAAAACGATGACAGGCAAATGTAATGGCCAACATTTCCTTTTCAATTTGTGCGTACCTGCGTTCCGCATCAGTGAGAGACCTGGAAGCATACGCCACGGGTAACCAATCAGCATCATGATTCTGTAGGAGAACTGCACCAAGGCCGCTCTGGGACGCATCTGCAGATATCTTGATCTCTTTGTGAGGGTCAAAGAACTTCAAAACAGGATCATGTGACACAGCGTCTTTAAGAGACGTCCACGACGACTCCTGCTGCGGAGACCACTGAAACTCAACATCTTTGTTCAATAGTTCACGCAATAGTTGAGACTTCTCAGATAAGTTTGGGACAAACTTACCAAGGTAGTTTACCATTCCAAGAAACCTCTGTACATCTTTCTTGGATTCAGGACGCTGCATAGACTGTATGGCTTCAATTTTCTTATTGTCTGGCTTGATTCCGTCAGATCCAATCACGTCGCCTAGGAAGGTCAACTCTGAGACAATGAAAACACACTTATCTGGGTTAAGTTTCAAGTTATACTTTCTAGCAATGTCCAGAACTTGGATCAGCCTTTCGTCATGTTCCTTCTTCGTACAACCGGATACAATGACGTCATCCATGGAAGTGTCTACACCTTCAATAGAGTCAAACAGTGCATGGATAGTCTCACAGGGGCGTGTATCGCTTAGAAATAGCTTTAGAAAGACATATATACCCATAGACCCTACCCTACTACTATATATTTCATCATTGTTAATTTTCTTGTCCCGAAATTGAAATTCTAGACAGATTTATTGTATATCATCAACCGGTTGTAGAGTGTCAATGACATTGGGGGGTAAATTCGCATTCGATTCGCGTTCGTATGGCGTTGCGTTAGTAAGTTCGACATCGTTCGTTAGTTACCCGTTCACACACACACGAACTCGAACCGGGTCGGACCCTAAAAAAAAGGGTCTCGTGTTTAGAGTTTTCGGATCTTTTTCCGGTTTGGGGGGAATCCCGGGAAATCCCACTTTTTAATAAAACACGAACAAAAACTTACATATTTTTTTATTCGTTCGATACGATACTTTTATACTAGAAAAAAAATTTTTTATTTCGGATCTTTTTCCGGTTTGGGGGGAATCCCGGGAAATCCCACTTTTTGATAAAACACGAACAAAAACTTACATATTTTTTTATTCGTTCGATACGATACTTTTATACTATAGTATAGTATAGTATAGCAAAAAGACACATTCGACACAAAACATATATACAAGATTTCTCTTGTACAAATCTCTCGTATCGAACAGAGAAAAAAAACACGAACCAAACAACAACAAACGGCTCTCTTTTACGTCCGCACATAAAAAACGGCGGGAAAAACCATAGAAACGATGACGTCACAAAATGACGTCACAAAATGACGTCATACCAAACGATTCAAACTCAATCGAGCAACAAACCTCACAGTGTAAACACGCCTTATCAACTTCGACGCGGACATTCTGCTTCGGAATTGCCACTGTAACAACTCTAATCATTCTCGGAACGATACTCGGACTAGACTTAGAACAATGGAAAACTTTAATTCAGGTAAGCCGACTAGACTAAGAACTATAAAAAACTTTAATTCACGAACGAAAACTCTTACTCATCTAATCAACTTTCACTCATTTCAGGAAGCAAGGTCTATAGCAGCCTCATCCTACAGCTACCAACCAACTTCAAACTCAACAGCGACGATGAAGACTTTCTCACCGTTCACCTCAGCCAAATGACCGCAAAGGAAATCGAAGATATGACGAACTACAGCATCTTCAACACAAACACACACCAACTCCTGTATCCCAAATCCCTGGAAGCCTGCAAAAGAATTCCAATTCTACTCAGATACGCAAAACAAAACGAAAAAGAAGACCCTACCAGCATCGCAAAAGTCACGACCCTACCAGCTCACCTGAAATGGAAAACACGAGTACTAATGGAAGAAGAAATAAACCTCACACAAAGCTTGCAGATGGCCAGAAACTTCATCATATCACACGCCCCGTTGAAAGAAACAGAAGAAACAGTACCAATGACAACGGAAAGTTCAACATCACCAAAGAAAATCCCGAAAAGAATGAGCCTCAAACAAGGAAACATAAACAAGAGAAAAGCAGACCTGGAATAAAAACCCATAAACTCTTTCACAAACTTTTAAATTCAAGTTCGATGCAATTTGTAACTCTGATCACCTGACTTTGATCACGTATTAAAATTTACATTGATTCAAACAACTAGTTATATCTTTACTATTGTTCATGTTCATGTTCGAGTTGAAAGTTCAAGTTAAAGGTTAAAGGTTAAAGGTTAAAGGTGAAGATCAAAGGTCACTTCCGCCGGAAGTCACGTGCCGGAAGTGACGTCATACTAAATAAAATTTGAAAACATGGTTCAATGGCGCACGGCGTATTGGGTGCAGCATGGCAACGCGGATTAGAACTTTGGACATTACACAATAACTTAAGGGCAACATACCACAGTTTAGTAACAACATACAACAGTCTTAGAAGTGCAGCATCAGCAGCAGCAGGTCAGTTACACCATCCGAACTATCAAAACTTAGTTGACAAAGCAACCGAAGTACACAATCAACTCGGTCGATTAAAAACACGAGGACAAGCAGTACAAGATCAATTAAGAAACTGGGTAGGTAAACATCCACTACTAGCTAAAAATTTAGCACAAGCGGAACCAGAAAAATACGGAGACGACGACGATATCGACGAAGCATTTGACGAAACACAAAATTTAAAAAACGCTATAAAATTTCCAGAACCAGAAACAAAAAAACGACCGTTAGAACCATTTGACACAGGGTTAAAAGACAGATTAGGAGAACCACACAGACCAGAACAACCACTAGGAAGAAAAGGTGATCAGGACGAAGGACCAAGCGCACCAAAAAAACAAGCATTGGAACCATTTGACACAGGGTTAAAAGACAGATTAGGAGAACCACATAGACCAGAACAAAACAGAAGTTCAGATAAAGACATGTCACAACATCACGACAGCCATTCACAGTCAAGGAATCCAGGAGCAGCAGGATCAGAAGGAAGACACATTGACACAGCGGGATTGGGTACAGCGTACGGGGTAGGCGCAAACGTAAATCCACTACTAAACACACAACGAAATCCACCTAAAAAAAGATTCGATGTCATAACAAGAACTTACTCAAAAACATACATGGTACTCGTACCATTGTATCAAATCGACCAATGCGAATTCTTCAACAACAACATAAAACCACAAATACAAAAAGATGGAAGCGGAACATGGGAAGAAATACCATCGGACTACTCAGATACAAAACAATGGAGCGGAAATCCATCGAAATACAAACCAGGAAACGAAGACGTGGTACGAGTTGAATGGGGTTCACCCTTCTCGTACATACCATACAACAAATGCGCCGCTTCCATGACAACGGCAGACATGAGAGAATTCGAAGCAAGGGCACTAAAGTACAGAGTAAAAAACTTCGGATTCAAGATGGACAACTTCCAAGGTCACTTCGAAGCAATAAACGCAAGACCAGGAATGCCAAGGTCAACAATACCACAACAATTCCAATTACTCACAAACATAGACCACGACACATCACTCACACCATTAAACATCTCCAACATGAGTGAACTATCTGTACAGAGCAAATTCAGAAACACACAACAACTAGACATAGCCGTACGAGGAACACACAACAACGACTTCAAAGCACCAATACCAAACAATCCAGAAGAAGCAAAACTACCAAGACTGATCATCGGAGGAGACTTTCCAAAACAATGGCTGATAGAAAACACACAACAAATCAACAACGAAGAATACGACTTCGAAAAAGTAACCAGACAAGAAATGCATCCAAGCAGCTTATGGGACATATTCAACGATCACGAAACACAAATTCTCAATCCAGAAAACCCAGTCGAATACACACACACACCAGAAGAAAATCAGTGGATACAAAACGGAGTCATGTACGGAGGAAAAGGATACACTCATGCACATGAATATCCAATATCTCTACAAGATCAATGCTGGGAAAAACTAGGAGCAGGATACAACTACGGAACTCACGAAGTACATCAAGACTGGGATTTAAGCGGAAGAATATCACAAACAAGAACAGAAAACTTCCACACAACAACAGACTTAAAATACGAGTATCCAGGTGCATCACCACTATGCAGCATAACAGCATACCCAATGATGACCTCGAACGGAAGCCAACTATCATGGACAACAGGATTCCTACAAGCAAGACTGACATACCATTCAACAGTCGAAATAATGGTAGAAAACAGCATTCCACTCTTCCCTTGCTTCATGCCTTCAAGACAACTATGGCCGGTAACAAAACACCACAGATTCCAGTACATAATGGACAAAAACACAAGAGAAGCAGAAAGAGAATTCCACAGAGCACTGCAACGAAAATTCTGTCCTGGTGACTGGCCAAAACAGCCAAGTGTAAAACCATCAATCTTCCAAGCAGAAAGACAAGTAGATGTCGACAACATAGGACAACTCAAATCACAAAGAGAACAAGCAAACTTCAAACTCAAACAACCATACTACCTACCATTCCAAGAAAAAGAAGAAACCATGGAACAAGAAAATGCACACGGAGAAGAACTCTAAATCAAACAGAACAAGTGGAAATGTGCAATTAAACAAGTGTATATAAGTTCACAAAAAAAGTCACAAAAAATACCAAAAAAAATTTTAAAAAAAAAAAAAAAAAAGGCCCTTTTCAGGGCCACCAAATACAACAAAAGAAAACTCTCCAATGCAAAAAAAAAATTAAAAAAAAAACTTACATATTTTTTTATCATTCGATACGAGGATTTTATACTATACTATACTATACTATATCTTGTATCGAACGAATAAAAAACTACGAACCAATTGTTCTAGTGTTAGAATCAAAGAAAGGGGGGAGGTCTCATTATTTAAAAAAACAAAAAAAAAAACACACAGAATTTTTTTGTCGTTCGATACGAGGATTTTATACTATACTATACTATACTATAAAGCTATATAGTACACGAACGTAAGAATAAGATTGTAGTAATATACCGGTATATTACTACAATCTTATTCTTACGTTCGTGTACTATATATTTATATATGTTTTAGATCTATAAAATCCTCGTACGTCCAAGAAAATTCTATGTGTAGTTCGGTAAAGTTAGCGTAGGTATCTCGAACATTTTGTGCGTTTTTTCTGCCTGCTTCTAAAAAAACATTTTAAAATAATGAGACCTCCCCTCATTCATAACACTCTTGTACAATTATCTTCGATATAAAAAAACACATTCGATACGAGAGATATATACAAGATTTATCTTGTACAAATCTCTCGTATCGAACGATAAAAAAAGATGTAAGTTTTCTAGAACAAAAACTACAAACTAAAACTATCTATACGTGTACGTGGGCAAGACCCCGGCTCGCCGGTACGTGACCGACACCGTTGTCATCTATCATCATTGTTAATTTTCTTGTCCCGAAATTGAAATTCTAGACAGATTTATTGTATATCACAACCGGTTGATGATATACAATAAATCTGTCTAGAATTTCAATTTCGGGACAAGAAAATTAACAATGATGAAATATATAGTAGTAGGGTAGGGTCTATGGGTATATATGTCTTTCTAAAGCTATTTCTAAGCGATACACGCCCCTGTGGATAGTCTTATGATACACCTCAGGAGCTGAGGAAATCCCGAAGGGTAACCTTAAGAATCTGTACCGGCCAAAGGGAGTTATGAAAGTGCAGAGCTTAGAACTTTCCAGAAATTGCCAAAAGCCAGAAGATGCATCAAGTTTAGTGAAATACTTTGCGCCCGAGAACTTAGACATGATTTCATCTCTTGTTGGAAGTTTAAAGTGCTCACGCTTGATTGCCAAATTCAGATTTTTCGGATCAAGACAAACTCGTAACTTTCCATTCTTCTTTTCGACAATCACAAGAGGACTCACCCAATCTGTCGCTTCATCTACCTTCGTGATGACATCAAGTTTCTACATCCTTGAAAGTTCTTCTTTCAGTGCGTCACGTAAGGCAAACGGTACTCTGCGACAGGCTTGAGCGACAGGTGGAACATCAGGATCAGTCTTGATATGATGAATGCCAGGGAGACAACCAAGACCTTTAAAGACATCACCATATTTCTGGAAAATTACATCAGAGGTAAGTTCAACATCAATGGAATGAACCCTTTCAACAAAATGAAAATCCTCACAAGTATTCAAACTCAACAAAGATGATTTATCATTGGCAGTGACGACAAATAATAAGTTCAAAGTCTGATCACCATGTTTGACAGTTGCCGTACATTGTCCGAGGACAGGGATGCGAGCATCAGAGTAGCCAGTTAACGTGCTGTTAGAGGCGTACAGTTTAGGCTTATTCACAATTCTGTCATAGTCATGTTTAGACAATACATTTGCATGAGATCCAGTATCAAGTTTCAGAGACAATGTGGTACCATTGACAGACATGGGCATTATCCAATCCTTACTAGATGCTCTAGCATTGTGAACAACATCAACAAAAAGTTCCTCTTCTATCTCCTGAACAGCATGTACTTTGCTCTTCGATTTGGATTTGCAAACGTTAGAAAAGTGATTGTTCTTACCGCATTTATGGCATGTTTTACCAAAGGCTGGGCATTTCTTAGGAGGATGATGACGACCACAATTGTAACACTCACGTGACTTGGGCTGTGTACCAGTTGTCGATTGTGTACCTTTCTGTTTCTGTTTCTGCTGTTTCTTGACTGTATGAACCTGTGCAGACCCGCTGGATTCTGTTTTTGGATGTAGTTCCTGGACATGAGTCTTGCTAGCTTCAGATGCTCTACAAACTGCAATAGCTTTATCAAGAGTGAGGTCAGAATCACGAAGCAAACGTTCACGAACAGAATCAGACTGAATTCCACATACAATACGGTCACGTATCAAAGAATCAGACAACTGGCCAAATTCACATGTTTTAGCTCTATTCTTCAATTCAGTTACATATTGATCTATTTTCTCCCCTTCCTTTTGGTAACAAACAAAGAATCTGTGCCTTTCAAATGTGATATTCCGTTTAGGTATGCAAAATCCCTCAAATTTATTCAAAATTGGCTGAAGTTTCATTACGTCTTGTTCATCATCAAATTCAAAAGTGTTATAGATTTCAAGAGCCTCTTCGCCAATAGTAGATAACAAAATGGAAGATTTTACCTTGTCACTTTTGCCATCTTTGTCACTTGCCGTCAAATAAAGAGTAAACCTTTGTTTGAATTTCCTCCAATTTTCAGCTACATTTCCTGATAAATCCAGTGGAGGCGGTGGAGTAAACTTGTCCATCTTGTTTTGAGGACGAAGACCACTTCTGACACCATGTAATGTTCTAGTTGAAAGAGTAACGCAACAACTTTGCGAGTCAACAGTTTTAATGAACTGCCTGACCTTCGAGTACAGGTACGGCTTTATGGGCCGTGAAGCATGAAATGCACGTGCAGGTAACCCGGATGAGACGGCTACTGTTTTAGGGTACCGTAATGTCTATAAGACAGGTACATGACGAGAACACATATCAATACATCAACCTATCTAAATGTGTTTATCATATCTTCAAGGTAAGAAATAGCTTAGACTTCGTATAATCATTTTATGTTAAACCATAAAAACTTATTATATATGCTTTAAAACTTTTATTTGGATATTGAAACCCCAGGTTTATCTCTCATTGTTTCCTGGTTGAGTTTAATGTTATTCTTTTTTCCATCATGACGAAATATGACTGTAATTTACCTAATTTCTACTACGCGATGTGTTGACATTATCGCTAATGAGCCTTATAAGCAAGGCCCCCACACCTGTAGCTTTAATGAACGTCGTGTTGATCTCATTACATGGACAATGCCACCGGGAAGAGAAGCACAAAGTAACTGTTTGCACGCATTAACCCGAACTCAGAATATATCCACAATACAATAGAAATGCTAATGTGATGACATGACAAATGAGGAACCTTTCTCAACTTATTAGCCTATTGTCTTGTGGGTTCAAATGGGCCTGTCAACAAATCGTGAGATTGACAGAGGTAAATGACATTGCTTTTTAACAAGGGTTCAGTCCAAGACATATTGCATTATACAAAGAATATTTTATTGAAAAAGGATGAGATTCACTTCACATGTTGTATTTTGAAATCGTAGTCATTGTTATTTTATCGAACTTGATTTTTTTTATGTGAAAAGTCGACCTGAACACGAGGTGTAAGCTGCGGTCACTCGCGAGTGGTAGCGATATACCGAGTGCTCGGTCGCTATTTGCCATACATAACAAGCCACACTTTGCTTTCGATACATATGACTGAATACAAAACATAACTGGGTTGATGTGAATTATACTCAGTACTGTATAATCAGACACATGAAGTGGTAAATGGCAGTTTTAAAAGGGGTGTGCGAACTATTTTTATTTAAGAAATAAGGATATTGTGTATCCGCTGACAGGGAAAATCTGGGAAAAGATTTTCCCTAGGTGCCATACTGATAAATATGCAAGGCTCTGTAATTTTTACGTGTGAAATGCCTCCGTTAAGTACTATGAGGACTGGGTGGCTGCTGGTGAAAGGTGCCTTTACAAGAAGACAGGTTTCTCATTGTCCACATATGGTTTAAACAATATTTATTTCAGAAAAGAGAAAGGGAATGGTAAACAGGCTAGCAGCCTATCTGAATACCTCTCTCATACATATACATTTTAAAACCATATCATAATTCATCATCATTGAAGTTAGCAGACTTTATGATAAATACTTATAGATTAAACAGAAAAACGTTTAGTAAGGGTAAAATATAAATGAACAGATTTAACAATATTTTCATTGATTTCGTCAGAATATGAATTATTACCAAATAAAACAGTTTGAATATCATAACCATTAACGTAATAGAAACACTCTGATCGAAAACGAGCAAGGGCAGCTTGACGTATATTTTGTAAAAATCTATCAAATTTATGTCCGTTTAGATCGCTACAGCCAAGTCTTAGTTTACAGTGAATAATTTGGTTGTATCTCCTTCCAAAGTTCCTTATTATATGATGTACATTACATGCTACATTTCGATCAAGGTGTTTTTTAAATAACCCTACTGAGTCTATGTTTCTTAGTTTATCATCAAGCATATTCCAGTCCAACACAGAAGATGGTAAAAATTATTTTCATATAATTCAGTGCGACAAAGAGGTACTTGAAGTATGTTTGATGATCTTGATTCATACGTGGATACAGAGGATATGTTTAATGGTATCAAGTCTGATAGATATTTTGGAGTTTTATCATAGAACATTTTATGGAATACACACATTTGATGATTTTTGCGACGTTCGCTTAGAGATGTAAAACAGGTTTCAAAATAAATTTTCGAATGACTTACTCCTCTAACGGATCCACATATGGTTCTGAGGGCATCTAAATGAAGTTTTTCTAGTTGTAACTCTTGAGTTTGCATACAATTGTTCCAGATAAAGTTACAATAATCAAATAACGGTAAAATAAATGTATGTAGTGTTTTTCTCTGAAGGCGATATTTAAGACTTCTCAAGCAGTTGATCATAGGACTAACCTTAGAAATAATATCATCTATATGCATTTCCCAGTTACCATCGCTTTGCAAAGTAAGTCCCAGATGTTTATGTGATTCAACTGATTCAATTGGTACCCCATTCATTAAACGGTTTGGCATTACTGTAACTAGTTTCTGTCTTGTAAAAATTATAGATTCTGTTTTTTGAGGATTGAAATCTACCTTCCATTTGTGGGCCCATTTACTAATTAATTCTAAATCATCATTTATCGTATTTAAGGATAAAACAGGATCATCTATTATCACATATAAAGATGTATCATCAGCAAATAGTTTGATATTACACTGAATATCTTCAACGATGTCGTTGTTATATACAAGAAAGAGTAAAGGTCCTAAAACTGATCCTTGAGGAACCCCCGCTTCAATTGACTTAATATTTGATTTGTACCCATTAATTACTGTGAATTGTGTTCTATCAAGTAGATAACTTTCAAACCATGATAACAGAGAACCACGCATTCCATTGCCCATAACTTGTGCAAGAGTCCCTTATGCCAAACCCTGTCAAACGCTTTACTAATATCACAAAATACAGCGCGTACCTCCTTGCCTCTATCCATCGCCCTCGCTATATAATCATATAAATGGGTGAGTTGGTAAGATGTAGAATCGCCAGTGGTAAATCCTGACTGTAATGAACTTATAGTTTTATCATCTAAGAAGTAATTAGACACATGTTTAAAGACACAATTTTCAAATATAACTCTTCAGCCAAACATTTTAAGACCCGATTACTCAGGTGATCTGGACCAGTTGCTTTTGTAATATCAAGCGACAATAAAATATCCCTAACTTCAGCACTATGTAATCTTAAATCATACGTACTTACAGTGATTGTCATCAACATTTGGACTTACATCAACAATATCATCATATGTCCACATATACAGTTTATGATCAAATAACGACGTTTGGAAACTGTGATAATGAATAATTACTAACCGCCTTTTTGAGAGAACGATGCATTTGTTGATATTGCAGGTATGTACTTGTATGCAATTATCAAATTACCTTGAAAGGCACTCTTGATCACTTTGTAAAGAAATTAAGCGATCTTAAGTGAAGGAAAACAACTTTCAACAATTGCAAGACATCAGCTTTTAATCAATATAGGGATTATTGAAGGAATGTACCAATATCCGTGCTATTCGAATCAATTTCTTTCAAATGACTAAAAGGTGTTCACAATAATGTGGCCGTATGCAGTTTTTGTTTGGTACGTGATACCTTGTTCTACAGCTATGTATAAATAATATGTGTTGGGAGATATTCTACTCTATGAAAATATATTAGTTGATATAAAAAAATATAAACCATTTTTTCTGTAGAATTGTGAGAAAAGTTTTTCCACCTTGGCGTGAAGGTATATGGCCCTGTTTACTTGTACTCGTCTAAACAACAAGGTTGACTTACCGCTACGTACGCCACCATGCACCACAGCATTTGGGGATGTTATGCAGCAGGAACATATGTTTTTAATTCAAATCACATCGCTTTGTAGCGAAAAAAACATACATTGTTTAGAGAAACACTTCCTGTAAGAATGAGATAATTCGAAGCCAAAGACGTTGTTTGAATTAATAGCACGCACTTCATTCACTAAAGTGTTCATATTCCCAGTAGTTCAAACCTGGGCAAGAAACATTCCGTGAGTTATTTCAGCAACATTTACCGAAAGTCCATTGGTGTCAATTTATTGAGAACTAAGACTTTTGGGAAACTTGATTTCAGTTTTTGCACAAACATAAAGTTGTTTATCGATTTTCATTGAAACTTTTAATACTTTATTAAATTAACATGTTTTATATTTTTGATTTTGATTATCACGGAGTGTGCCTTTGAATAGAATAAGCCAAAAATCAGAACAAGCACAGATCAACGAAAAGTTTATTCAGAAAAGAAAGAAAGAAAATATACATACAACGACTCACAACAGGTAACTGTAGTTATTGAACATTTGCAATGGATTTTGTAAGAGGTTTGGCGTTATGGATAACTTTAAGGCGAATACAACTTAAATCAACGCACTGGGTTTAAACAATTTTCTGTTGTGTTTTATCAAATGTCTGTCATTGTGAAGTAGAATATAAATATGAATAAAATTACAATTAACTTTATTCATAGCAGTTAGCCTCATCTTGCATTGTTCATATACGCAGTGCCTCTCGACACGACTGAAATTTCTGCAGTGTTCCTCAGTTTATCCAGGGCTTGTGGAGAAAACAATAACGTGTTCCGTTGCAAAAATCTAAAAAGTCTAGATATGGTAGGGTTGAATTGCGACTGGACAGTCAGAGCCGCATGTTCATCCTTCAGATATGCTATCCTGCTTGAAAATAAGCAGTAATTGGTTATGTGAAAGTAAAAACCTGTAATCTTCCAAAATCGATTGACACAAAACATCCTACATATACAAGAGAGACTTAGAGAAGGCAATGTCCATGACATTGTAATAAACAAGATGCCATCCATATACCAAAATACTTATATACTTATTCATTGCTTCACTTGTCAATGAGTCTTCCTGGAAAAGGGAATGTCCACACCGTGTAAAAAGGCTCTCATCACTCCTTTGCTGGAGGAGTCTTGTCTTGTTCCTGACAACATTCGTAATTACAGACCCGGGACGAAGCTACAAAACTTTTCAAATAGGTAGAAAGAGCAGAAGCGAACCAGTTAAAGCAGTACATAAAAAAGACACAACGTCGGTGAATTTTACAGTCTGCTTTAAGCAAGATAAATTCCTGAAGTTGAATGATGACAAATCAGATTGTTGATATTTAATTCTCGTCTGGTCAAGAACATAATTTCAAAATCTGAAAATTAGCAGATATGAGATTTCCCGGTCCGCAATTTTGGAGATAATGGATGCCACAAGCACCATTGAACATTATGTAAAGTCATTCTGAAGATCTGCATACTTCAAGATCTGTTGGAAAAGGCTCTATAAAAATGACTAGTTTTTCAACACATTATCATCATCATTATCGGACGGGTTTCTATTTCTTTATCAGACAACTTTTTAGTCGTAGGAACACAATGTTTTGTTGTTAAAATGCAAGGACTACTTTTATACAAGGTCGGATAATATCAAACCTTTAATCCAGGACTGGCTTCTACAGCAGATATCACTTGTTAGAGACAAAGTGAGAAATACAAGCGATATCGCAACTATCAAATCTTCATAACGCATAATCAGGTAATGACTTATGGCGTTAAGAAGTTCAATATTTCGATAAATATTGATGTCATCACTCGTACTTAAGAAGCCGAATGTCTGAGACTCAATAACTGTTGAATAATTTTTGGATTATAAATACAATTTTACTCTTGTGTCCCCTGATATGAATTATATCAACACTCGTTGAATAAATGTGTTACTTAAATAAATTCGTGTTCGTTTTATTCTTTATCAGAACTCACAAGTTGAGTTTCTATATACATTTAGTCAACCAATTCATGTCTCATAATCGATCTGTTGATCTGTTACGTTTCTGATTTTAACAAGGTAATCAGGTAGATTCTCATTATCTAGAAATAACAAATGTTTCTTTTGTTCCCGCCGTACCGATCTGCCGCTGACGCCTCTGATTGAGGTAGTAAGATTTGCAAAAAATACGAAAAAGAGAATTACGGAACTCTTTTGATTGAACTGTGTATATGATGGGATTCCAGATGCTGTTTGACATTATACAGACAATGGCGACCTTTAAGAAAATCCTTGGCGTTTTTTCGAATTCAAATGCATAATTGATAAGAATACAGATCATCAGTGGGACGAAGGACAAGCAAAAGACCCCTGAGCTTCCTAGCACCATCAGAGTGACTTTAACCATGCGCCTGGAGATGTTTATTGGTCTCATAGCGTGAACACGTCGATTTCGACGTTTCAGCTGGATCAGAATAGTAAGTGACAAAATTATAATGGTCCCAAAAGCGAATAAATTACTTACAATAGATGCAAGCATACCCTGTAGGGTATTATAATTTGAAACAGGGAGTTGTGCCTCCACAGCGAAATAAAAGTCAGTGTCTGGGAAAGCAATCAAACTCATTCTGATGAGAGAAAGCATGATCAAAACAAAGGCTGTGACGCCTGCATGTCTGGCCGTGAGATGTCTATACTTGAGTGGATATATCACAGAGATAAATCTGTCCAAGACCACCGACGCTGTGTTCAAGGCTGATAGACCGACCAGGAACGAGGACACACATGCAGCAACCCCGAGAACTTCCTGTCTGTAAGCAAACTTATTCTGGAAGGCTGAGGGCACCACGAACACGAGGACATTCAGTCCTTGCATGAAATCCCAAAAGGCCATGTGAGTTAAAATGAAAACAGCAGGAGCTTGGAGCATCTTTGCATTAGCCATCACCAAGATGACGAGAGCGTTAGTTGACAGGACGAGGCTGGAGATCAGCAGATAGACTACTCCCATCATGAGATATCTTTCGTCAGTCGCCAGAGGGCTAGTAGTGCTGTTGGATGAGCTGTTCATCACTGTCAACAAAGAAAAGTAAGACAACCCCCAATCAACTGCTAATGAAAAGACTGTGACATTAAACCTTCCGATCAATTCCTGATCTATTAGCTTTTGTAGATAAACTACCTTAATAGAGCAAGTTAGTAAACCTGCAAGTGCACATTACGAAGGCCTCGTGCCTTCTAGAATGTCCACTGATGTCCCTGCTATGACAATCAACTTGTATAAGGTCCACTGATGTCCCTGCTATGACAGTCCGCTTGTAGAATGTCCACTGGTGTCCCTGCTATGACAATCAACTTGTAGAATGTCCACTGATGTCCCTGCTATGACAGTCAGCTTGTAGAAGGTCCACTGATGTCTCTATGACAGTCCGCTTGTAGGATGTCCACTGATGTCCCTGCTATGACAGTCAGCTTGTAGAATGTCCACTGATGCTCTGCTATGACAATCGACTTGTAGAATGTCTAATTGTGTCCCTGCTGTGACAATCGACTTGTAGAATGTCCACTGATGTCCCTGCAATGACAGTCAGCTTGTAGAATGTCCACTGATGCTCTGCTATGACAGTCCGTTTGTAGACTGATGTCCCTGCTATGACAATCAACTTATGAATGTCTAATGGTGTCCCTGGTGGTGTGACAGTCAGCTTAATTGTAGAAGGTCCACTGATGTCCCTGCTATGACAATCGACTTGTAGAATGTCTAATGGTGTCCCTGGTGTGACAATCGACTTGTAGAATGTTCACTGATGTCCCTGCTATGACAGTCAGCTTGTAGAATGTCCACTGATGCTCTGCTATGACAATCGACTTGTAGAATGTCTAATTGTGTCCCTGCTGTGACAATCGACTTGTAGAATGTCCACTGATGTCCCTGCAATGACAGTCAGCTTGTAGAATGTCCACTGATGCTCTGCTATGACAGTCCGTTTGTAGACTGATGTCCCTGCTATGACAATCAACTTATGAATGTCTAATGGTGTCCCTGGTGGTGTGACAGTCAGCTTAATTGTAGAAGGTCCACTGATGTCCCTGCTATGACAATCGACTTGTAGAATGTCTAATGGTGTCCCTGGTGTGACAATCGACTTGTAGAATGTTCACTGATGTCCCCGCTATGACATTCAGCTTGTAGAATGTCCACCACTGATGCTCTGCTATGACAGTCCGTTTGTAGACTGATGTCCCTACTATGACAATCGACTTGTAGAATGTCTACTGATGTCCCTGCTATGACAGTCCGTTTGTGGAATGTCCAATGATGTCCCTGCTATTCCAATCAACTTGTAGAATGTCCACTGATGTCCCTGCTATGACATCCAGATTGTAGAAGGTCCACTGATGTCCCTGCTATGACAATCGATTTGTAGAATGTCTAATGATATCCCTGCTATGACAATCGACTTGTAGAATGTCTAATTGTGTCCCTGCTGTGACAATCGACTTGTAGAATGTCCACTGATGTCCCTGCAATGACAGTCAGCTTGTAGAATGTCCACTGATGCTCTGCTATGACAGTCCGTTTGTAGACTGATGTCCCTGCTATGACAATCAACTTATGAATGTCTAATGGTGTCCCTGGTGGTGTGACAGTCAGCTTAATTGTAGAAGGTCCACTGATGCTCTGCTATGACAATCGACTTGTAGAATGTCTAATGGTGTCCCTGGTGTGACAATCGACTTGTAGAATGTTCACTGATGTCCCTGCTATGACAATCGACTTGTAAAATGTCTACTGATGTCCCTGCTAAGACAGTCCGTTTGTGGAATGTCCAATGATGTCCCTGCTATGCCAATCAACTTGTTGAAGGTCTACCGTTGTCTTGGCCGTCTAGACCGCCTTCCGTCTGAAACTGAACGTTTGAATAGATTGGTACAAATTTCATGTCGTTTGTTTACTCCTTTATATGGTCTTAGCTGATATGGAATAATCACACCCCCCCCCCCCCCCCACACACACACACACACACGCGCACACGCACACACACACCATACATCCACGCACGAATACACATAAAAACAAACACGCTTGCCTTCTAAGAAACATATTGATTCCGTAAGTGTAAACTACGGTTATACATGTATCTGTGTTAAGTGATAAAGGTTCATGACCATTTCATATTTCCACAAGATTTCCATACGATACATCTGTTACCGATAAATCTATCATAGATCGTGCATAGTTCTACCTAGCTTGAACTCAAGTTTGTCCTGCCGACTGCAGAAATACGATTCTTCGACTCTCAATTATTCCACATATCTTTTATACAGCTAGGAAAGACGCTTTTGTGATTAACATGATTAACAAGTGATTAGTGCACCTCTTCCCCTTCTGCCACCCGTTCAAATGTTCGATTCATATGTTTAGACTTGGTCATTTTCGTAGATTAACTTGTTAAAAAACAACTGTATAGAGAGATCTGCTGATTGAAATAATTCAATATAAAGAACATCAGCCGACCTAAAGTATGGAATTGGTGTAATTGTCAGTAGAGAAAAATAGTTGACTCCTGCGAAAGTCAATGAAGTCTTCGTACAGATGACGTCTGATAAAAAACATTTGCGCAAACCAAAGAACTTCATTCAAACGCTTTAAACGTGCTAAGTAACGGTAAAGGCAGAACTGATGTAGCGTGTACCACAATTTTTTTTTTAAAAACCAAGTGAATGCGAAATAACGAAAGAATGGCAAACCCAAAATAGATAATGGCAAAAACAATTAATCTAACAGAATTTACATGGATTCTGTTGTAAAAATTCGCATTTCACTTTCCAATTTGTTGCAATACCTCCTTTGGTGATTTTGATTTGAATATTTCGGCACGGGTATTTTGACATTAATTTTAAACAGCCCGTCTTGCCATGGAACTAAAATCTTTTGCCAACATTTTAACCGTAGAGGTTGTTTTACAAACTTGTAGAAAGTATATTTACCTCGCAACAACTTCATAGTACATAAAATCGAATAAGGATGTTGCAAGATTTTTTCGGCAATAAAGTAAAATCTTAAACAACAGATAATCGTGTCATCTTTTAGGTGTAATTAGTGTATTTATAAACAAAAAACAAAATTCTTTCAAGTGAAAAAAAACCCTACCGAAATTGTTTTTCGAACTGTTCAAGGCGGGGTTGGTGGGTTCACCCATTTTATCGTCGTTTTTTTAATAACTGAACCCACAGGGATTATGAGAACAATTTATTTATTGGATTTGATAAATAAATTTTCCACCAAATCTATCAACGAGGACAAAATAATGGATTTTTTGCTAATGTATTTACTCTGCCTTATCTGGGTTTATCGAATCGATGCATTACTTATTACTCCTATCTCAGACTATGGTAAGAAACATTATTATATGTATTGACAAGTACAGTCATTTATTCTACATTACTTGAGAGTCATCACTGTAGGTAATAACCCTAGAAAATGTGTACGTACGGCATTAGGTCTATCAAAGGTTAACTATTAACACTCGTGTTTACAACAACATGAGCTTATGTACTTCTTGAGCTTATGTACTTCTTGCTGTAATACCTCTCGGCTATGTATCATTACATCAGAGTTGTGTTGACAAATACGGTGTCAATACGTGACCGCTTGGCGACAAACTCGTCAGAGCGAAAATACCTGACAGGATGGTATTGTTTTATTAAAAAAAGAGTTGGTTGTTTTATAATCCACTCTAAGACATATTTGCGATTATGAGTCGTTTTAAGCGGGTGTTCATCTAGCAGTAGTACCTCTTTCGGAATTGTGTATTTATTAAATTTTTATTACCAATAGACATTAGTGTATGCCTAATCAGAGGGTCAAAAATCTTCAGAGGGTCAAAACTCTATAAACTCAACCGATCCAAATAAAAAACTTATGTGCCATTAGCATCAGAATGGAATGTAAAGAATCAATTTACAAACAAGTATGTACAACTTGCCCCCCCCCCCTTCCCCCCCCCCCCCCCCCAGAAGAAAATATGAGGGGTGCCCCCCTCCCCCAGGTTTTTACATCTTGAAAATTAATTTTAAGCACTATAATTGATATGAAGACAAGTTTTTAATTCTCTCAGGTAAAATAAAGAAATGTGTTTAATTCCGTTAATAATAGAATCCATATTTTAAACATGATGTATATGTGAGACATTGCTATAATTGTCACGGGAGCTCTCTTAAAAACCATACGGCTGTAACGTGCCAGCGTAACAGGATTAACGATGACTAACGTTGATTAAATGATTTAAAAGAGCAAAGCTTTCTTCAATGATACTACACCTTAGTAATCTTGTCCAAAATGGTTGATTGACCGTGAATAAATACATAGTCTAACTTTAAATCATTATGCCTTTCTGATATCAACAAATAAAAAATAAATTGACTATTACCTTTAAAAGATACTGTAGACTGCAAGTATGCGTTGGTGCTTTCACAAAAAACCTAATCCGATTGATTCAGTCCCATAAGACAGAATTCCCAAAAGACAGAATTCCCAAAAGACAGAATCAATTACAACATTAATTAACTGAGGAATGCTGACCACCCCTCATTAATCGATGAACTGACCCAACCCGCCTTATGTTCTAGTATCGACACAATCTGAATTAGGCTAGAATTTAGTCTATGGAATATTTTAATAATTTACTGTACCTTCATCCATCATATTTTTTTCGGGCTCCTAAATTGTGTATGCAGTCAAATCTAGACTTGCTGAATTAAGGCACAGCCTGTATTAAAGGCTTCCTATTATAAAGTCATGAAGCAAAACTAGATTTGAATGAATGACTCTTAAAGATATCAAGTGAAACACCATCCACTTCTAAAATTTCTAGGCAAAAAACTTCCTTGTTTTGAGAAAAAAATAAGATTAGTTTTATACAATATACATTGGTAACAGTTTGGACAATTAAGATTGACAAATTAAATACATTCTTACTTGCTGATGTCTTATTTCTACAACATTTGCTGAATCTCTTTATTTCATATCCTATCACTATTACAGGACATGCTACAAAATTCCCAGGACATTTATCAAACTGATCAAGTAAGCCTGTCAACATTTTACTCTTAATAAAAGAAAACAACCAAAACACTTGCTTATAACATCTCTTAGCGTTATCAATTACGAAGAAAAGCTTTTTTTACAAATAAAACATTTAATGAACATTTGGCTTGCAAGAAATCTTACACCAAACGGAAGATACACAGTTCTTAAATCCCCACTGTCTATGTTAAACCACCTTTTCTCCGCCCCTCCACGCCTACCTGCCTCTGCTATTGACAAATTCAAAACGCAGTGCTCTCAATTTATATTGAGAAATAAACAAGAAAAAGATAAAAGAAATAATTTTATTCTTAATCAAAAACATGGAGGTCTTCAAGTTCGAACCATAATTTTTTTTTATATCTTCTCAAAACTAAAAATCGGTTCAGAGAATATTATTCCTGGTATTGTGGTCTATTTGGCATATTTTATTTAGAAATTATGAATAGGTTAAAAAGCTCCTGTACATTTAACAATGTATTTATTTTGAATCTGTTTGTTTATGGAATAACATGGTTTAAACGTATTTATTTCATGAAAAGATACATAAAATGGATTGGTCAACAAGCTCGTGTGAGCTTATGGGAAGACCGCTCCAGCAACATAAATATATGAACATGATTATGACAAAAACAACATATAGTGAACATTTCTAGGATGATAATACAGATAGTATACTGGAAATAAATTAATTCATTAATTCATTGGAGATGATGGTTAAAACCATTTTCGATATCCGCAGTCAGTATCATATTTGCTTAGTCAAAACATTTAGTTTCAATTAAAACATGTCTTTATATCTTTGTATATTACTCGTTATGTCACCCTGTAAAAGAGCTGTTTAATCCTGTTCGTAACGAAAATGAAATATGATATTGTTTACCTCATCGATAATAAAATTGAATTACGAGATTCAAAAAAAAACATGCTACGTTAAAGGGTCACAGAGTGTGTTGTTTTGGTCAAATATGTCAAACTTTAAAAATGGTGTAACTAATGGTTATATAAAAAAATAACAATGTAAATGCTTATCAGTTCAGAATAGTGAGAATAAACAGCTTATTGAAAAGTGATGAAAATGTAAATTTTCCTAAAGATGTTTGTTGATTATTATTGAAAAGTGATGAAAATGTAAATTTTCCTAAAGATTTTAATTGTAAGAAGGACACATCGTTTGTTTGTTACAACTTGAGCAACATTCGAATTGTTGGAACATACTCTCGGCCCCTTTCATCGAGCAAAAGAAGCAACAGTAACATGGGATAGTAAATTTTGCCTTCATGCTATTAACATGGTAAAAGTGAAGTAAGATCATTTCAGGGAATTATATATTTGAAATGGAACCAGAGTTAACGTAAGTGTTTATACTAACCAAATGTAAGGTTGGAAGAAAACATACTTACAATAATGACCTGGTGTTGATCTCTGCGAGAAGAAAGGACGGATAGCTCAGCTGAACTTTGACGCTTCAACAACGGTGAGGAGATCGAAGCTGATATGTGACTACGCCAATGTGCGCGTAGGTCAACATAAACAGCTAATACACAGCTGATAGAAGCTAATTTGCACTGATGCGACAAGGTTCAGCATCTATATCGATGTGTTTACTTAAGGTGACTGAGGGGATAACCATATAACAAGATTGTTAATATTCAGTAGTCACACTGTCATCACGCATATTCAGATGTAGTTGGTAAAAGCGAAGACTTCGCGAGGAAAGGTGGAATTTGAAAATGTATCAATTTCATTGAAATAAGACTTTATATTGCTGCAATACATTACGCAGATTATAGAAGAAGAAGAAGAAGAAGAAGAAGAAAAATAATTTATTTAAGTGTCAAGCGATACATGTATAAAAGACAGTAAAACATACAAATATATAAAACATCGCCCGGCCATCTTGGGCCTATTTGACACTAATTGACTAAAATATACAAATAAAAGCACTCGAGGTGCTAAGGGGTAATGTACACATTATGGTTTGTGTGTTGACATTTTAAGTAATTAAAAATAACTGTTAAAATACATTTTTATGAAGTGTTTTGTGAGAGTCTAAATCTAAACATAGTTTTTATTAATGCGGCAACTGAGTAATTAAGTTTTTGATGATTCATTAGAAATACCAGTTGATCGTTTGCTGACATATTTGGGAAAGTTTGATCTATAGACGAGGAGGAGTTCCACAGAGGAATTCTAATGTCTGAATATAAACTGCAAGTAGTTAGAAAATGAACCTCGTCTTCAATTACGTTGGAATTACAAAATTTACATACACGATTTTCAAGGGGAGTTTTAGGTTTAGTAAAACGACCAGTCTCAATCTCTAAGGGGAGGGTGCCGCTTCTAAATTTAGCTAAATAGCCACGGAGTGCTCTATCATTAATAGATTTAACATATTCCGAAGTACCAAAACTACTCTTAAAAAGACGATATGTTCTTAACTTATTACCATTTACTTGCCCCTTATCATTCCAGAGTTGAGAACATCAATAATTAATATCTATTTCTACATAGATCTCACAAGGCCCCAGTCGTCAGGTTCACCATAGACCCAAGTGTGACCTCTTGATTTCATTGGCTTAACGCATATAACTTCAATCAACCAAATACAGGTCTCTAGATGGCCATCATTCAAGTTACTAGTATATCTTGAAATTTTAGAAAATTAAATATACATAATCTCCCATTGTACAAGGAACAAGTTCAAGTAATTTACATATGTCCTTACGCGCAATGGTAAGGGACTAAGTAAGATATAATATCTCAGTCTTTGAAGGAACAAGGGTCAACCTAATTGGATTATGAACTTCAAACATGATTGATAATTAATAAACAAGAAAATTGTTATCAGTATTCGTATCTGTTTGGGTCTTCCTCTGTCATGTTAATGGCTATTTCTTCTCAGGAAGTTAAAAATCAATCGACGAAACGTATATTAAACGTAGCTGTTTCCAAACTTAGCAAGTTTTTATTGGTCCCGTCTGCTGAGGCTTAAGTAGTGTTTGCACAGATTTCTTACCAACAACTAGAACCAGGGGAAATCTAAAGCCACGTACAAGAATTTGTTTGGATATGGAGGCAGCTCGTTATTTATTTAACTTTTGGATATTTTCGTCTTCTGAGGCTCAAGATCATTGCTGTACCAGCGAGCGCGCCTGCACCCGAGCATTCGGGTCGAACTCGCTGATTTGCTGATTTAAATTATTTTATAAGTTTAAACCTGAAGGCACATGTTACAAAGATGGTGAGATCTATACGCATAACGTAGCGGAGCGATTTAGTTTTCATGTTAATGAGATTGAAAATGTATTTACTTTTTACAAGGCAGAGAGGGGTGGGTGGTATATTTAATAGGTGGGCAACTACCAGGATTTCTGGGGGAGAGATATCTAATCCGAAACTACAGGTACGGCCACAGTTCACTATGTAATTAATGTAATCAAGGTTTACTTGTTGTTCCTGTCAAAGGAATTTATTAAGTGATCCTCATACATCTTTAATCAGTTTTGTCAATAGAATCTAATTTATATAATTGTATAATTATTATAACGAGTATATATCGTGTTTGGAATATATCCATAACCATCCTATTGTAATATTGTATACAATGTAAGACTAGTATGTGTGAAGATCTTACACTAAATCGAGTCGAACATTCGTAACTCGCTGCGGCTCTAATGTGATCCATCCTTCCTTTCATGTAATCCAGTCACTGGTCTAGGAAACTGTCGGCTCCATTTATATTATTTTATAAATTCGATGTTTTAATGTTTGTTTGAATGGGCATGTATGTCTGAATTTGTGTGAATGTATGCCTGATTGAGTATGCATGATTTGTTTTTTTAAAGAAATGAAAGGTCTTAACTCGACTAGAGCATGGTCACCTTATGTTGGAGTACAAAGTAGAGGTTACTACTTTACTATGGATCGACTTGGATAGTTTTTGCGCGATTTATAGTAATGCATGAAGAATAACATATGAAATGATACGTTTTGCCATTGTAACTTTTATCATACTCAATGACCAAGGGAAGTCTACAACAGATTTCTACTGCTTTTATTTCTCAAAAGGAATGTTAAAGTTTGTTCTCTTTTTTTTTAAATTGCCAGGCGATAACAAACAAAAACATATGAGCAAAGAAATAATAAATTATTTACATTTTGCCTTCAAACAATCAAAAGCATTTAGATCAGTGAAGTAATATACTTCAGTACCTTCAGCGCCATATTCCTACCTTTTAGCATCTCAGAAGTTGAAACTCCCTGGGCGCTATAGTTGGTATTTTCATGCATTTTATCCATCTATTTGTATCACTATACTCAAAAACCCAAGAAGACGTTGTTTTCATTATGGATGCTCACTAATAACCTGTTGTGTTTTAAGGATAAGATATTTGATTTCATACTTGATAGCAATTTGGCTATTGTATACAGTAGAAACCAGTCTGAAAGCCAATGTGTTGTAATTCAACTTAGATTAGAACAGTCAAAATGTGAGTAACAACAACAACAATAATAATAATAATAACAACAACAGCAATAATAATAATAACAATAATAATAATTTAAACAAAAATAATAACAATAATGACAACAACAATAACAATAATAATAATAATAATAATAGTGATGATTTATTTACGTGTCATGTGTTAATTTACACATCATAAAGTCTTCGGTCACAAAATGAAAAAACAACACTTTATCATAAACAACAATTATCTATTAATTATTTTCACTTTAATTTCTTTCGTCCGGAGGCTGCTGCAAACTTCAATCCTGGGCATGTACCAGGCAATATTTCAAATCTTATTACGCAACTACATGTTAACATTACAAATTGTTTCTTAGCTTTTGAAGTTTCACATTTTCTTCTGTTTGTTTCCAGTTGTATGTCTTATGTCAATATTTGTTTCAATTTTTTGGGAAATAAAAATATGTTTAAACCAAAAAACAACACGGGGCCTCATAAGGCCGAAATGACACCTTGAAATAAATCAAATATTAAAATGCAGCATACCGACACCAGTTATACAGTGGAATCTGTCTATATTGACGTCTGTCTAATCCGTTGTTAATTACAGTTAATACAACTGTAAGTCAGGGATAAGCAGTCTCTCAATACTTTGTGCGAGGTGATTGTTACACTCCATTTGTAAATGGCAGGTGTTAATCCCCTGTTGATTGGAGGATGACATACTTGTTCAGAGATTAACAACACACTAATCAAAACCCGAAACAGTATCCAAAACCAAGCAATAGCTACACGCGCACAAAGCAACACAGAGAGATAAAGAGAGATAAGAGATACATAGTTTATTATAGTGTCACGCATACAACTCAAATTTAATGTACATTATAAAATACAATACAAGAGTATATGCCTAGCCTTAATGGCTTATGAGACACATTAAAGTCTATAAAACATATCAATATTAAAATAATATCACAGAATTTGTACAAGAAGTATAATCTAAAATTAGTTAGGATAAAATATATCATTATATATACAATGATCTTCTTCTAAACATTTGTAAGAGGGTTAAAGCTAAAAGTTGTTGTAAATATGGGTGTTTAAGAAGGTATATAAGTTTTAAAGCACTAATCATACGCGTAAAATCAGGATATTTACTTTCAGCTGTTAAAAGTAAATTGTACCTCAGAGTAAAATTAACAATCAATAAGAAAGTGGGTATCATCTTCAATAGCTCCATCTGTACACATCCGACATATTCTCTCATTTAGTGGGGTTGGAGGCGTGGAGTATCTTCCTGTTTCGATTTCTAGGGGTGGGTTACCACATCTAAACTTGGATAAAACTCGTCTCTGGTCACGATATCTCACAGTATGAACATTACAGCTGGATTCCGGTTCATTCTTATACGTCCTGTAGGTTCTCAGCTTGTTTCCGTTTGGTTTGTTCTTGTCGTTCCATAGCTCTTTTATCCATTCGTTGATGTCGCAATCGGTAAATATTTCCTTTAACAAACTTATTTTCCTTTTGTTAGAAATGTCTCCTTCAAATACATCAACTGCACCTAGATTGTCTAACATCTTGAACACTCGCTTTTCCCAGGACTTTTAGACATCCCTCGAAGCTCTGCTGGCACTAACTGGTGAAATTCCCCTACCAATCAAAAGGGACCAACTCACCTTAAACTTCTGGGCCGCATCTTTAGAGGATTCCCTCATACACCAACTCGTAAAAACGAAAACAAGATACGCAACATAAAAAAATACCAACTATACCAACCCATCGCAACACGCATACAAACACTCATACAACAGGCAGACACGCACCACATCGACTTTCCCACACAAGACACCATACACCAACCCATACCACCCTCCCCACACCAAAAATAAACACGCATCTCACCAAAATCACATGCAAGTAAAACCCACAACAGGCACAAACCAATACACAGCAATATATACAGGAGAACTGGCCCTATTGGTGCCACATATACACCGACGGGTCCGACCCCTAGGCACGCACCACAGGACTCGGACTGCACATGCGGCAACTCGAGCAACACACATACTCCCACCGGCTACCAAATGAAACGAAACGATACGAAACGAAAAAGCCGACAAAACATAGGAGGGCCTTAAACGCACTAGTTAGTGCACACCAATATTTCGTAAAAACAACGAATGCACAAATACTGCATATCTCTCGATATTATTCAAGATCCTCACTCAAGTAATCTACCTCGTAAGTTATTTAACAAATATTTACGTATTCAGGTAGTAAAGTTGATTTTTAAAGACCGGAAGTATTTAATGCAACGTAACTTTAAATCTGCATGAACTACGATATCGGAAATATTAAGATTTTGCTAATAACCAAAAAGCGGAAACGGCAGCCGCTTTGGTCAATCTAATAGCATTGCTAATGCTGTGTTATTAAATCGGTTAATTTACAACATTGCTTTCATAAAACATAATTCGTTCTTTAATTTGTTCTCAGTTCAGAGTTTAGGTAAGTTCAACAGCTGCACATAATACTAGATCAGCCGCGTTCAACTGTCCATAATTTATCCGTTTTGTGCACAGCTAACCATAGATTTTTTTATATGTGCAAGCTAACAGCGGCTATCTAGATCTTTTCATTGTTGATTGCAGGTCAATTGTAAAGAATTTTAAATATTTCATTGCATCGACAGAAAGCTTAAATGAATGCATAAGTCCTCTTAAATCTTAAAATAGCGAAGTTAAACCGTAAAAGCGTGCACTAGTGCCTTTACGCTACCCACACCTATAAACGTCCACTGTATCACTGTAAACAAGAGGTCAAAAGTCTCTCAAAACTACACTCCAAACGCAAGTGGCACCTACAAACAATGCACCATAGCCACTCACACCAAAACATCACTACCCAATCTCCTCGACAAGCAAATTATATACACCAAAAACACAAACATAGACAGGGCAATCATCAAACTACAAACAGGACACACACGCCTCAACACACACAAACAGAAACACATTGCATCCCCAAGCTGCCCACACTGCCCATACCCGGAAACTATACAACACATGCTTACCCAATTCACACACTAAACAACACAACGCAACACGCTCAAAACGGCGCTCGCAATAAGTGCCCACAAACATTCACCAAACTCTGAACCCTCTAAATAAACTACACATACACCACGCCCTAGGCACATACCTAAAAGACACGGACCTTCTGGCCCGTATCTAAACAATAAAAAATATACGCACTAAAACCACACCTCCCTCCCCCTCCCTTCCCATCTCCCATTACCTTAGGCATATTTACTATTCCAAATTTCCAGTATATAATCAAGTATATATACAAACATACATACCTATTCTTTCACACATACACCGGTACCCCTAACTGGCCTACATAGAGACACACAAAGGCCTTACATACATACAAACCTAAATGCATACATACCAACTTGACTCCTTAACATATCCCATTTTAATAACTCTTCCCCCCCCCCCCCCCCCCCCCCCCCATCTACTGTTAAGGCTTGGAATACGTTGGATTCAAATATTAGAAATGCTAGGTCTCTGACACAATTTAAGAACATGGCATGGTGAATATACAGTACGAACCATTATACAAGGAAATTGTGCATTGTCTTGTACTTTTTTAAGATAACATTACATAAATGAAACTAACCGGTTTTCTTAGTTTCCCGTCTAAATTTTTCTTCGACCTCAAGTTTGGTAAAAAAAATTACATGAATTATAGACTTTTGTACTTGTGCAATTGAATTGCTGTTTTTACATGAGTAGTCAAATGTATTTCCATAAATGTATTTATAACCTTATTTCTTTTGTTTGCATAAGGAGAAGCATTCATATAGGCTGCCGTAGCGGACCCCCTGAAATCCCCCCCCCCCCCTCTACAGTGTCCTCTTATCCTCCTCTTTGCTTGTTACCAGCCATCCTTTAATTTCCACCCGGTATTATATTCATTCATCACCAACGGGTCACACAAGTCTAAAACATGAAATCACTTTCAAACATAAAACTCAATCTTAAAAACATTATAAAATATATTTTTTAAGAAAAAATGAGATAAAGGAATTTTTACATATTTGTAAAATACATTAAAATATTAAACCTTGAAGTCAATGTAATAAAAGTTTATGAGATAAACACATGTCTATCACTATACATTTGGCACCGACACTTGGCTAGTTGATACTGAATTTTGTCATTTGTACATAACCACAGAAATTTCTCAAGATTTGAGAAACCCAGGGAAATTCATTCTCTCCCAACAGGGAAATTATACAGTCTTGTTTTCAAACAGCATAAAACAGTTTCAGTCTTATATTATGAAAATATCTGCAATAAATAACAAAATGAAATTCATCTTATAGAGATTTCTTATCACATATAAAGAGGCGCGAATTGTTTGGTATATCTTCCACGTTCAATGTTAATAGACAGGTTACCACTGCGCAAAGGGACCATTGCATTTTTATATTGCCATGGTAGATATATTTTGATATATTGGCATGTGTAAAACAGTTTAAAGAGTCTGTATGGTCTTCATTTATTACACTTCATATTGTCATCATAATACGAGTTCTCTCTGTCCCTTATATCTGATTCTTGTAGCACTAGGTCTAGAAACACTGACATGTTAGTATTACTACAGTGTTCTGTTCCAACTTTAGAATGTGACGGTAAACACAAACAATGTTTCTCTGGTAATTAGCACGTCAACATATATAACAATGATCTTAACATCAACGACTGCGGTCATAGGAATAACAAACAACAATCAATCAATCTTTATTCAGTACTGAAGAGGCCACAGGCCTGTAGTACATTACATGTATAATGAGTATAAAGTCACTTATCAGTTATTTTCTAATACAATCTTTCTTCTTAACGCCATTGCAAAATATATGTACATCGCCAAATTCTGTAATAATAATGTGTTATTAGCTGTTAATAATGAAATTAAATTTCGTTCATTAGGATTTCTATAATAATACGGTTTGAGATACTTTTTTCGTAGATCCGTATAGACAGGGCATATAAGTAGGAAATGTAATTCATTTTCTATATTATTTCTGTTACAAAGTTGACATATTCTATTTTCTCTTGGCACACCTGAATATCTACCAGTTTCAAGGTATAATTCATGGCATGAGCAACGAAATCGGGTTAGGGCTACTCGAAATTTTTTTACATTAACTTTTGATAAGTAGTTTTCAAAACAAGGCTTGGCGTCGTCAGCTATGATTAATTGCATCATAATCACTCTAGGATGTTTACTTAGCTGTCCATTTTATGTTTACCGCAATAAGCCAATGTTCTGCTGTCTTATCATATCGTTGTAAGTTAGATTTTGACCGATTCCACGCAACCATTGCCGCGAATCCCTGTTCCACTACACGGATTTCCCTTTTTTCCGAACAAATGTTCGCGATGACTTACCTTTTTTACTTTAAAATAACTTGCAAGTCTCTAGGTAGATTTTGAAAAATGACGCCATGTTAATTATATTCAAATAGGAAAATTTCCACTGCTGAATCTTTCTATAAACCGAAATTCTTGCGCTTGCACAGTTGGTGTTTAACTGTGATTTCTCATTTCTATAACTGTCTCGATACCTCTAACGGATACCCCGAGCTGTGTCGCCCCTGAAGACGAAATAAAACATTTTTTGCGGCATGCAATAACTATGTTTGGCAGCCTTATTTTCTATCATTTGGCGACGTCGATACGACATAAAAACGCTAATAAGTTTTTCAGTGTCTGTAATTGATCATTATGCTTAATCATTCTGTAGTAATTTTTACACATAATCTTTTTTGCAAGAACATGATAAAAGTTTTACTGAAAGTTGTTTTCCATGCATTTGACACATTGAACATGGAAATTAGTTTTCAAATGATATTGAGTATACGTTACGAAATTATCTGAGATTGAATTGGAAAATTTATTTTAAAGGTAACAGTGTATAATGAATAGTTGTATTACTAAAATCCAGTGTCACAAGTTGGAATGGTTATGTTGTAAAATTTTGAGTCACAAGTTGGAATGGTTATGTTGTAAAATTACACACATTATGTTTTGCTGCCAAGGAAATGGGATAGCATATTTATCTCTTTTTCTCGGCCTCAATAAACTTTTAAGAGCTTCTGACTGCGTCAACGACAACTTAGGTCAGACACTACAAGTTGTAAGGACTAGTCGGTGAGTGAGAAAATATCGGCTTTCCGATGAGCGCCACTAAAATCACAACAAGCTCGCGCGACACGTGCAGCGCAAGGGACCAGAAACAAAGTCTGTGGGACTTGAATCTGTGATCAACTTTGATATACTTATGTGGCCAGTTTCTCAACGCACAATTTTATTAATCATACAAAAGTCTATTTACTAAGCTACTCACAGATATGTGCAAGTTTTTAGTGATGTGTACGTGATCGTCTGGTTTCTATACGGCTGTTGATTGTCTGTTACTGTCGGCTGGTACTTGATTTGCCTTAAAGAGCCACTCCGTGATTATCATAACATATTATTCACCTTTGATATAAACCTAAATGTCATATGAGTTGATATAAAATCAAAACATCTTAACTTTTCATGTCCAAACGACTTATGTATGACAAATACTGGTTATAAATGCACAGGGGTGTTGATATCTTGTCCAATATATAGAGAATACTAAACGACGTCCCGTTTAATAACATATTAATGAAACGAGTGTGTGGTTTGGTATTTAACGAGCGAAAGCGAGTTTCATAAAAATGTAATTATACGAAACTAAGTTTAGTATTTTATTTAGTACTTGCTGAATTATATAAAAGAAAAAGCATGAAAATCGCCGGGATAACGCTTGTTGCCGCGCCGCTAAAATTGTGACGTCATGCGTAATGAGTTTGACGTCATGTGACATCAATCAACACGCGACGTTACAATGTGTAATAACCTTGTAGATTTATTAAACGGTGGTATTTTCAACGGGAGAGTAATATACATGGATACTAGTAATTTAACCTAACAAATGCTATCAACTCTCTAACTAACTGCCATCCTTGCTGTTTTAGATAAGTCTCCAAAATTACGTTTGACTATTTGACGCGCGCCACTGTCCGGTTTTCGATCATAATTGCGACATTCTACCTTCGTATTGTCACTGTAAAAAAACAATAAGCTTTAAAATGTGTCTTTTTGGTAACAGTTGATACTTAGCGATCAAATGACACCATTGATTAAGTTTGGCATTTATGACTCCAACAACTCACGGAATGGCTCTTTAATTCTGAATGTACTGAAAATGCAATTCTGTCAAGCACTAGCTCTGACCAGTTATTGCAAATAGCATTACCATTGCCGATGAATTCAAATACAAGCGTAGCCTCATAGTTATTTCATTTTTCAAATCAACTCACAGATTGAAAGTAAATTTTAAATAATCGGACTACTTATAGTGATTTATTAATATTTATGTTGTAAATATTGATAAATGTTAATAAACTTTAGGAATTATATTACTTTATGGTACTGCAAATTTCAAATAGGACATTGACATGCAGATTTGGATGCCAGTGTGGAGATATTTTATGAATGCTTCAAACATATATCGTTATTACTTAAATTCTCATTTCATACCTCTCTATAAATCATTCAAAATAATAAACTATGATGTTATTAACCCTATGATATCAAACCTATCTTGCATCGCTAATAAATCCAAATATTTGTTAATTTTGTATTAATGGAATATACATATTTAGGGTTTTGAAAAACTTCAAGTATCCATTACTCATTAAAGTTTACAACTATATAATGCCTCTGAGACAGCTGTAGATAAATAGTGAGCAAACAATTAGCTGACTTCATTAAATGGATCATGATGAATTGAATTGCGTAGCAGATGCCCATTTTGATATTGTTTTTGTACCTTGGGCAATCGGTAGAATTTTCATGAGAAAACACCATTTAATTTCAATACAACCAAGTCTGCATCTAGGTACATGTAGTGAACCAACTAAACATATCCTTCTTGCAGTAGCATGTCAGTTGTCCATTAATAGAGAGAGATTTGGAGATGAAAGGAACATGAGTCACACAGGTTTGTTCAGTTGTTGGAGTTGCAAGTCTGTCATCAACCTCTTAAAGAAAGAGTAATCTTGGAAAACTTTTTTTTTTTTGGAAATAAAACTCAAAGGAACATCTGTTAATACATATTTGTTTTGACACTTATTATTTTTTTAACATGGTACAGCATTTTCATATACATAATTTTAACTTATACAAGAGAGCAGATATAAATATCTTATATCAAATAAACAAATTGTGGCTAGATGACTTAATTGTGATAAAGTGATCATGTTTAAACATATATGCCACTGAGACATTATCAAGCAGATAACACATCTCTCCAATAAGGATTGTCATTGTTAGACAAACAGTCAACAGCATTAGGGTCAAGCAAATGTAGTTGATCAAAGGGGAACATTTTTTCAATGAATTCTTTTTTAATTGCTACTTTACTGACAATAGTTTAAGTGCTTTGATAAAACATTCAATGTCAATCTACCGAGACATTATCACTTCACATTACATTTTAAGCATGTTAGTTTATTGTTTCTGCTTCTAACGTTTTATTTGCTAAGATTTTACAATTTTGAAAAAGAATAACACAAAATCACTCAAAAAGAAATTGTGCCGCAACTCTTGAAACCCTTACAAGGGTGTAACAAGGCATTGATCATCTGACCTGGACTGGCTTCTGTCTATCCATCTCTCTGATAAATTTTCACTATTTAACTTCTTCTCCAGAACCATTGACTCAGGAAATCTTGACTCATTGACCCAAAGGCCCACAGGGACCACACCCTACAAACCTGTTTTTATCCCCTTCAGAAGAAGACACCTAGAAAACTAAAATCATTTGTACAGAATCCTTAGCTGATTTGGATTATGGGATATGAATTGTCACCCCTATGAAGCCAGAGAGGTCATGCCCTCAAACTTTTTTTTGGTTGTGAAATTTATCGAAAAACAGCTTTCACTTATATCATCCTTATATTATTTTCATTTTTTAAAATTTTGTTTTGTTTTGTTTTTGCAGTCCTGTTTGATTCCAGAAATGTAGTAGATGCCCATAGGCATTCAGGATATATTGGATCAATCTCATTAAAATATAATCTAAAATTGATGCCCTACATTAGGCAGATTATAGATCTCACTAGGCTCCCTTACTAAATCCGTCAAATTAACCTTTGCTTCTGTTTGACCTCTAAATCTCATTGGCTTGCCGCAGATACCTTCAAGCAATTACAATGCGAGTCTCTTGATGGTCTTCAAAAAGATTGCAAGTTATTTCGCTAATGGAAGTTGAAACTGTTATAAATTTGCATTTGTCCGTTAACACATTTTAACCCAGCAGATGTAGTTATAACAATTCAATCTTAGACGAAGCAAGGGTCGATCTCATTAGCATATACCGTATTCGACGTGATAAGCGCCCGGGGGGCTTAAAAAATTGGTAAAAGGGGGCGCTAATTAAAACGATAAAAATTGTGTTTTCTTACGATACACATGTCTTTGAAATATGGTTTTATAACTTATATCATTATTATGGTGGCTCGGGTCTTGAAATACCCCGTATTCTTCACTTTAGTGTAAGTAAAAGACTTATTGCAAGACTGAAAAACCTTCCAGCATGCAAGGTAAGCAATGTTGAGAGGTGGGCGCTAAATCAGGACGTATATTGTTCAGTCAAAAACGTGGTGGGTGGGCGCTTATAGGGGAGTGGGCGCTTATTAAGTCGAATACGGTACATGTATATGTCGCATATGACAAATATATAATTATCAAAAAACCCAGTATTGGTATTTATACATGTTTTGTTGGTTTTTGCTTCTCAACATGTTTATGGTTAAATTGTTTCACAAAATTTAAACTTATTCAACGATTACTACAATCTAAAAGACGAAACATTTATTCAACATATCTGTTTCAAGAATAAGTGTTTTGATTGATACCGAAGGAGAACGAGTTCTTATGGATAGTCAACTTCTTTATTGCATCAATCCAGCTTCTAAAATGCCCCTTATGGAAGTGGATTGATACTGTCTACTAAAGGATAACGTTGAGGTATGCAGAGTTTGCTCTGCAAAAGATAACTCCATAGCTTTCGATTTGACTTGTTTGTCCAACAAAACTAGCTAGGGTAAATTGAATGAACATTAAATACATTAATTCAGGTATTTAGGCATTTCGACATTCGGAAAACAGTCTGAAGTTTTTGGCTCAGAGTTCTTAAAAGCGTACAAGCAAAATGCAATTCGTCTGCACCATAGATTACGGGGTGAATTCGCTGATTGGCTGATTTGAATTATGTCAGAGGCAAACCTGACGGCGTAACGGAGCCTGGTGAGATCTACACGCGTTATGTAGTGGAGCATTTAGATTTTGTTTTAATGAGATTGATATTGGATCTAATGATTTAAAAGCTGCATATCTGGTTTAACTGATTCAACTTTTTTTTTCAACAAGTAATGGAATTGTATCGTTTGAGAATGAACACTTAGACAAAAGTTGTGCTATTTTCAAGTGTTAACAAATAAGAACACATTCTTTTAAATTTTCAAGTTCATTATGTCATGTAAGTTGACCCAGTACCATGCAAGTGAGTTTGAAACATCAAATTACATGCAATGAGAATTGACTATCAAAAATAAACAGTTTTCTTTTCATACTTAAGCTTTTAAATCACCTAGCAAAAAATTTATTTAGATTTAGTTAACAAAACATTTATTTTAATTTTATTATTTCAACAAATAGTTGTTAAAAACTTGTTGGCTTATATTCTAACTTAATGACAGTAAAGAAAAATGAGGTATAATTTTCCGTTAGGGGATGGGTTATTCAGGTGGACAACAGCCCGTTCCCAAGTGCAAATACATTCTCCATACACCAGTTAGTAACAGGGTCAACTAGACTGGCTTCATTCTACTCTTTATATCCATGTTGTTGTTCACTTCACAGATTTGTGTGAAAAAGAGATTGTTGACGTTAACTCTTGTGAAACTGATGGCTTTACAATTTGAAGTGAGAAATTGAAATGATCTGAATCAGTAGACACCAGTTAAAGTATCTTGAAACTAATATATTGTTATGCTATGATTGTAAACCGTTCACCCTCTTCACAGTTGAGTTAGCAGGTTAACCCAGGGATTCTTATGTTTTATAACTCATCGGAAGGAAGGAAGTCAAGCGTAACTACGGGCCTGTAGGCTCAAAACTAGTGAACTGGAAAGACATATTCAATTTTCTGATTCTTGTTTGGGAATCTTATGTTTGACACACAATCTAATTAAGACACAAAAAATCAAACCATACCCTTTAAACAGATGAATATTTTTTGTCATTAATTCTTTTGTACCATTTTTAACTCAATTTTCTCTCATTCTTCTCATTTAACACCATTTCTGATGTATCAGCGTTTTGAGAAAATGTTTCTTCATTTCTTAAAAGAAACTTTCAAATCTCCATCATACCATATATTTTCCTACAGCAATGAGGAGGGGGGGGGGGGGGGGATAGCGCAGTCGTTAGGGTGTTCGGCTTCAGATCAAGAGGTCTGTAGTTCGAATCCCGCCAGGGGCTCTGCAACTTTGTCTCCAGTTGAGAACTGTTCTACACGCATTAATGTTTGGTTGCAATGTTTCACTGAATTTCAGAGCAGTACCAACGATGGTTCGCTAGTTCCAGCCGATTCTCACAGGTTTCACCGCAATGCATAGCCACATGGTGTTGCGGGCTTTCTCCCTGCAATAATACTAGTAGCCGCAATATAAGTGAAATACTCTTGAAAGCGGCGTTAAACCCCATATCACCTCACCTCACCTACAGCCTTGTGTTGACCCTCTGTCCAGGATCTATTGTCATCTTTGCAATGCCGATAAATAGTGCCTACATTATCTGAAATAGCGTCTACATTATCTTGAATAGTGCCTACTATATCTGAAATAGCGTCTACATTATCTTGAATAGTGCCTACTATATCTGAAATAGCGTCTACATTATCTGGAATAGTGCCTTCTTTATCTGGAAAAGTGCCTACTTTATCTGGAATAGCGTCTACTTTAGTGCCCATGCCAGGCTAAGCAAAAAGATGCTCACTCACTCATCTCTTGCAGCCTGTTTTGTTAGCTGTCCTCACCACTTCACCTTTAGAAATTATCATGTATCGTTTACGAGGAGCTGTCTCCTCTGTTGTTAGAGGTCTGCGAGTGCCTGCTGCTACATGTATGAGCCTTGCCGTCTGTCACACAGGGGATGATTTAACCATCTTAGGCTGTTATGTGATAATATATTTTTAATTTGTCAATATCACACGTTATAAGTTTGTATTTTGTAATTGTGAAACTACTGCTAAAATGTGTTCATGGTGATAACTTTCTGAGTATGCAAAAAACACTGTCCATTTAAGGATATTGCTTGAAATGTTTATGAATATGATAAGAGAGAAAATGATGTCCAACTTTTGTGTTGTTTTCAAAATACCAGTCTCCTATTATCTCCAAATCCCTCTTCTGTATGTAGGTGGTGCCTAATTATAAAGTACATTTATTTTTCATCAGTCAGAGCTAAAGTTAAAGCCACGTAATATTATCATAAAACAACCCAACATTTTCATATGCTATATTGGCCTGGCGGAATTTACAAGGGTTCAAAACCTGAATAATCCTAGTTGTTGATTCTTTTGGGTTAAAATCCATTTTCATTTGTTTTTTCTATCAAGTTTTTGTGTTATGTAAAGAGTATATACTGCTTATTTTTTATAGCTCTCTATCACTTTATTTCTTTTCTTATGGTATAATAATGACTGTTTAACAATTTCTCATTTAACAATTTCTCGGCAACAAATGTTGGACCAATTGCTCTCTTGTTTCCTACCTGTCAACTAGTCCCAGATGCTGGACACAGTTGATCACTGGGTCTTTGTGTATTGAGTTAATTATATGATTAATAATATAATAATATTTGTAGAAGTAGATCTTTGAAAGAGTCAATGCATCACATTTATTTTATAAAGATGTAATCTTCGAAATAACGTATTGACAGCATCTGTCAAGATTTAACTCTCCAGCACAATGAGGTGTTGCACAAGATGAAAAGTAAACTGAACGCTCTGTTTACCACGGCCGCGACGTGATACCTACAGCCTCATGTGGTACCGGTCTCAGGCTGCTCCTTTGTAAGCGCATAACAACAAACCCACGTGACAATCTAGGTGGCTGTTCCGTTTGACTGGCTCAAGACAAGTTGGACGCCTGACAGTTGGGGGGTTATTTACTGTCCAACAGCAAAAGTTGTTGGTATTTCGAGAGTGCTCTGTCCATAGGACTGACCACCAGGTAGGTGAATATCTGGCTTCACTTGTTGGGTCAGTTTTTCTTTTACTTAGAGGATTACTTACGTTTTACTTATGTGACCATGAACATGATCAACAGCTGTTTTGGTGATCACTAGCTGCTGTATATATGCATGATAAAAACGCCTCCTTCTTTTGTGATGTTGTTCTGAACACTTTCTTAATGACACATAAGAATGTCTTGAGTGTTATCAAATATTTATATCAGAAATGAAGTCAGTCACATAATACCTTTGACAAATGATAACTTGATCTTTATAAGGGAATTGGGTTCATATTGTTATTTTCTCTTACATAAACATTTCATTTTGTATGTTCCTTATAAATTGTTAATTTACTGTTATAATAGCTGTTAAACTTAAGAAGAAGTTTGGTATCTTATGTTATGGAATAATTTAGAACAATATTATAATATGATTTTAAGTATCTATGCAATTATAACTATAAAAACTGGATAGAATTTCTTAGAAAAAAAAACTTGTTTCAAAAGGAAAATTCTTATTCATTGTCAATTCTTTATAAGATATCTAATTGTAAAAAAAGTAAGTTACAGTAAAGTTAAGTAACAGAAATTCTGCAAAAGTAAAAAATGCCAACAAATCGAGGATCAACTATCAACGAAGGGTGGGTAATACTGGAAAGTTGGCAATAAAGCACTTTAAACTGCTGGTGAAAAGAGATTTCCTTTTGTTTGTTTGGAGGTCACATTGCCAAGCAAACATCAAACAACAATGAAAAAGCCATAGAAGGCAGGTATGCAATCCCAAAGCAATTGTTCTATCAACAACATTGCCCTTTCATTAAAATATTTGTTAAACCTGCCCTTTGACCTCTAGATGGTCATTTTGACCTAACCTGGACAGCAGTCACTTTGGTAACCCTTATTGATTACCCTTGGGTGGTGCAAGAGAGAGTGGGACCCCATTTAGGGGTCATTGAGAGAATGTTGAAGAGGATTTGTATTCATTCTGCCATTCCCTTCCGTAGATCTGGGTAAATTCCCTAAAAGAAATGTAAAAAAAAAACAAATTTGACTGAATCACTGGTTGAATAGGATTGACCCATAGAAATTAGATTCAGGTTTTTGTTTAATTTAAGAAAAATATTCTTAATTCTGATATGTTTTGAAATTGTAATAATATTCTTTCTCATGAAACCATAAAGCAACATGACAAATTCATCATTTGACATGTCTATATCTACTCAGTTTTTCCTAGCTCATTGCCCCAAACCTTTTTCTAGCAAGAATGTGTTTGTGGTGTAAAAGCAGAGTGGTGCCAGGAGGTTAACAGGAAGACTAGGTTGTACGGTGTGTGTACCTTTACGAGTGGCTCCATTCATCCCGAGAGGCAACCAGTGTACACAAGAAATAGCCTTGTATGACAACTACCATAATCACCCCATCTCCCTTGTTTCCTAGCCTAAGGCAAGTCAAGTCTCCACATGTACGTCCTGTCTGTATGTCTTGTTTCACATCTTGGTCTTCTTTATAGTCAGATTTTTTCAGATAAATATGTAAGATGAAGAATGAATGTATTTCTTATTACTCCACAATTTATCTTTTTAATGTCATTGTGTTAAAAGGGAGTCTTTTATTCAAGAAGTTGATTCAAATATCACGTGTGGAATTTAAGATCTGTTTTGAATTTTTAACATTTCTTTGAAAATATAATTTAAGTAGAGTTTTTTTTTTAACTAATGATAAACCATCTGTTGAATGATTTGGAGGTAGAAATTTAGTAAATGCTCAATATTTGCATGTCATGAAATAGTGCAGTGTTGAAGTTTCTTCATAAAATAATGATATTTCAACACACATTTTCATTCAAATTGTAATGGATTTATTAATTCATAAATGGTTAGGTTAAAAAAATTCTTCAATCATTTGTATAGAAATTGCAGTAATCAATAATGGATTGCTTACATGCCTGAAAATTGTTATAGCAAATACTCCCATGGTTTATACTGATCTTTGCCGTGGTGTGGAGACCAAGTCAAATAAAGAAGTTTGTTCTCCATAAATATAGCTTACAGCCGAGAGTAGGTAACTACAGGCTGTGTGCATTACAGTTTGTGTGAGATGATTCTCTGAGGTAATACCTGTAATTATGAGACCGATACATACACCCGTGTTTGCTCTGCATCCTCAGGTGTTGTGTTCATTACAGACAACGCCTACTTCAACCATTTTAGGTTGTGATTTACAATCGTACCTGAGGGCAAGACAGATTGACGTTAAAATCTTAAAAGTATAGTGGGCAATACCCCTTATATCAAAATGAAAATGAGAGATTTTGTATGTATGATATGATTTAATCATTAAATTGGAAGTTTTTACTCACTGTCAGAAGTCCCTTGTTTTGAAATAATATAACGCCTTGAGTGTATGATATTAAGAAAAATCTTCGAAGCTGTTAGGGTTCTGTTATCAATTACTAGTAAATGATAGCATGTGTTCAACTGTTGCATTTCCTGACTGTATGCTTTTTTGTGCATGGCAGATACAGGTATTCACCAATAACCATATAATAACATCTCTGTTTGACTTTGCGGTTAACCCCCAATTAAATTCTCTGTAATTGCCACTGACAAGTAGTAGTGAAATACTTTGAAACCATGTCTATTAACTGAATATTTCAAGTTTTTAGCAATATTGTTTTTTTCATGTTGGGAAAGTATATGCTTAGTAAGCTTAAAGAGTGCTAGTCTGGTGGAGTTAATTGATTGACAAATTAACATTCAACAGAGACCGAAAAAAACAATATGGGTTCATTATAATTTAAGTGCTCAATTACTAGTTTAAATGTTATGTATGTAATCAACTAAACAGATCTGGAGTACTCTGGGCCATGGGCCTCCAATATGTGATAACATCCCTCTCTCACAGAGCTGAGCATAATTGGCTATAATCTTGTAGCACTAAGATATTCAATATAAATATATAGTACTTACAATAGTCATAGACATTTAAGGCATAGTTTCAAAATAACTAAGCACTAAGATAATATGAATTTATATGATATAGTGTTGCTTCACAATGATGGGTTTGAGTTAGTGCGGCTGAAAGAGTCATGGCATGAGTTTTATTTTACATGAAGCTTTCCATGGCACTTTCACTCATTTCCTTCATGTCTGTATCCTGTTCCTGCTGACTCCCCAGGGTCAGGTGCACCAACCACTGCCGGCTTGATGAAGTGACTTACCAGTGTAAATAGAGGGTCTAGGAGCCTATGTTGTGGGAGGGGGTATGAAAGGGGATGTTTGTCCCAGGCTGGACTGATCTGGGAGCGTGACAGGTCTTCCTCAGTTCTTCATCTTTGTAAACCAATCGTAACAGGTGTGGCTATGTTTCACAGATTTCAGATCCCGTTTATTGTGTTCTTTCCTTAAAAGATTAAATTTGTTTAATTGTAAAGTGTCTTTCAATGCCCCTCTCTAGTTTTCTGGACAAATGTTACCTGTACAGGTATGTTGCATGTCAGGTAAATTGCATTCCACTTGTTCTTTCACCTGTTTGTTAAATTGTATGAGTCATGTTTTCTTATCTTTTTGTTTATACATTGAGGTCTCAAAATAGCCATTTAAATTGATATTTCATGCAATTTGTAAAACTGTATTGTGTATGTTCTTTTCATAAACAGATTCTTACTATTTATTTTGTTATCAATAGTCACATAATATTAAGCTGATATTCTTAACACCAACTTGGAGTTGAACAGAGTCGATATTGTGTGTCTATTTTAAGCTAGATTAACATACTGGTTTCTGTGTTCCTTTGTTTTAAAACATTAATTCCTTATTGGCAATTTACAGAAAATTTACTTTTATCACAGCGACATACCTATTCACATCTTAAATGAAATACCTGGTAGTGATACACATATAATATTTCAACAGTTTTATTAATGTATTCTTAAACAATTTAACATTTATAATAAACCTATATTTTCTTATAATAATATTCATTTTTTATGCATTACATTTGTTTTTGAAACATACAAATTGAATTTGTCAACATTTTCCATGTAAAACATCTTGAGTATACCCAGGAGCATCTCAAACTGTAAAAATTCTCACACTAATGTATCTCATATTCACATTCGACCTCTTTTCAGTGTATGTGACATAACCTATTCCTGTGTTACTAAGAAACCGCACAAAGAACAATACACTATCACTTCAGAGGCAGTCAATGTTTCTCTGCAACTACTCCTGCCTTATGGGATCAATATTTCTACCTTTTTCTATTTGCCAGCCGGGTGTTTTAGTTTGCTAAAGAAGAGGATGTATAATTGATGAGGAGTCTGTAGGGTAGCCTGTCACATGTCACTTCTGCAGATGTTGTTCGTTCTTTATGTTGTATCATGGCGTGGAGATGAGTATTAGACTATAGTGGATACCTGTTGGTGACAGAAGTTAAATTGCTGTCAGGTATCTAGGTTCTGAAACCTGTCTGGTAAGTTTTATATATATATGTATAGTCACCTGTACCTCTCCACCTATCTGATAAAGTACACTCTGAATAGTGTGGCCTTGAGTTCACCAGTGTTGAGTTCACCAGTGTTGAGTTCACCAGTGTTGAGTTCACCAGTGTTGAGTTCACCAGTGTTGAGTGGAGGTGCATTGAAATGCTATCCCTTGACAAACATATCTGCTATTTATGTTATTTATGTTATGGAATGCCATCCAACAAATACTGGAAGTTTGGACTCCTGGTATGAAAATGTGTGGGGCTCGACAGTATTTCTACGGGGTGTTATAATCTTTTGTTGTGATCAAATACAATTACAGTGAGTGATGTTTCCCATTGTATTTCAAATCATTTGTTACCTTTTTTTGAGTGAATGGGCTAAAGGTAATGTGAGGGATTATTAATGGTTTTTGACCAATATAATGTTATCACATACATAAAAACTGGACAATGATGCAAATGATATTTAATATCAATTGTGAATTTTGCTGAAAAGAAATGGGCTTCAGCTGATTGTAACTTTATAATTGCTTTGTTGAAAGCAATACAATAATGGAATTTTTGACAGATCAGTAGTGAGCTTTAAACAGAATTGGATTCAGAGGCAATGGTTTTTGGTCCCTTCTGTCTGTAGAAAAAAACAGTGTTATAAAAATTAGGATTGCATGATCTTTGTTTTGATGTTTTAAACTGAGAATGAGAAAGTACCAACATATAGAAATAAATCATGGTTATAGAGAAGGGGAGGTCAAGAGAGGCAAATTTTGACAATCAATAACGGTTAATGGTTGTTAAACTGCTATCATCCGATGCGGTGTGGTAGAAATTTGGGTTATGAAAACAGTATAAACTGATGAAGAAAATCAGCTTATATGTGTAGGCTTAATTGTTGGAGCGGTGAGGGTCAATGGCGCACACAGTTGCCTGTCACTGGTAGAAGTACTGCAGCTTCTCTTAGAGCCACATTAGTCCTCATACTCTACTATAACTGAGACTACCCTGTGTCCATTGATAGACAATATCTACAAACTGAAACTACCCTGTGTCCATTTATTGACAATATCTACAAACTGAGACTACCCTGTGTCCATTGATAGACAATATCTACAAACTGAGACTACCCTGTGTCCATTGATAGACAATATCCTCACACTGAGACTACCCTGTGTCCATTGATAGACAATATCTACAAACTGAGACTACCCTGTGTCCATTTATTGACAATATCTACAAACTGAGACTACCCTGTGTCCATTGATAGACAATATCTACAAACTGAGACTACCCCATGTCCATTGATAGACAATATCTACAAACTGAGACTACCCTGTGTCCATTGATAGACAATATCTACAAACCGAGACTACCCTGTGTCCATTGATTGACAATATCTACAAACTGAGACTACCCTGTGTCCATTGATAGACAATATCTACAAACTGAGACTACCCCATGTCCATTGATAGACAATATCCTCAAACTGAGACTACCCCATGTCCATTGATTGACAATATCTACAAACTGAGACTACCCTGTGTCCATTTATTGACAATATCTACAAACTGAGACTACCCTGTGTCCATTGATAGACAATATCCTCAAACTGAGACTACCCTGTGTCCATTGATAGACAATATCTACAAACTGAGACTACCCTGTGTCCATTGATAGACAATATCTACAAACCGAGACTACCCTGTGTCCATTGATTGACAATATCTACACACTGAGACTACCCTGTGTCCATTGATAGACAATATCTACAAACTGAGACTACCCCATGTCCATTGATAGACAATATCCTCAAACTGAGACTACCCCATGTCCATTGATTGACAATATTTACAAACTGAGACTACCCTGTGTCCATTTATTGACAATATCTATAAACTGAGACTACCCTGTGTCCATTGATAGACAATATCTACAAACTGAGACTACCCTGTGTCCATTTATTGACAATATCTACAAACTAAGACTACCCTGTGTCCATTGATAGACAATATCTACAAACTGAGACTACCCTGTGTCCATTTATTGACAATATCTACAAACTGAGACTACCCCGTGTCCATTGATAGACAATATCTACAAACTGAGACTACCCCATGTCCATTGATAGACAACATCTACAAACCGAGACTACCCTGTGTCCATTGATAGACAATATCTACAAACCGAGACTACCCTGTGTCCATTGATTGACAATATCTACAAACTGAGACTACCCTGTGTCCATTGATAGACAATATCTACAAACTGAGACTACCCTGTGTCCATTGATAGACAATATCTACAAACCGAGACTACCCTGTGTCCATTGATTGACAATATCTACACACTGAGACTACCCTGTGTCCATTGATAGACAATATCTACAAACTGAGACTACCCCATGTCCATTGATAGACAATATCCTCAAACTGAGACTACCCCATGTCCATTGATTGACAATATTTACAAACTGAGACTACCCTGTGTCCATTTATTGACAATATCTATAAACTGAGACTACCCTGTGTCCATTGATAGACAATATCTACAAACTGAGACTACCCTGTGTCCATTTATTGACAATATCTACAAACTAAGACTACCCTGTGTCCATTGATAGACAATATCTACAAACTGAGACTACCCTGTGTCCATTTATTGACAATATCTACAAACTGAGACTACCCCGTGTCCATTGATAGACAATATCTACAAACTGAGACTACCCCATGTCCATTGATAGACAACATCTACAAACCGAGACTACCCTGTGTCCATTGATAGACAATATCTACAAACCGAGACTACCCTGTGTCCATTGATTGACAATATCTACAAACTGAGACTACCCTGTGTCCATTGATAGACAATATCTACAAACTGAGACTACCCCATGTCCATTGATTGACAATATCTACAAACTGAGACTACCCTGTGTCCATTTATTGACAATATCTATAAACTGAGACTACCCTGTGTCCATTGATAGACAATATCTACAAACTGAGACTACCCTGTGTCCATTGATTGACAATATCTACAAACTGAGACTACCCTGTGTCCATTGATTGACAACATCTACAAACTGAGACTACCCTGTGTCCATTGATTGACAACATCTACAAACTGAGACTACCCTGTGTCCATTGATTGACAATATCTACAAACTGAGACTACCCCATGTCCATTTATTGACAATATCTACAAACTGAGACTACCCCATGTCCATTTATTGACAATATCTACAAACTGAGACTACCCCATGTCCATTTATTGACAATATCTACAAACTGAGACTACCCCATGTCCATTGATTGACAATATCTACAAACTGAGACTACCCTGTGTCCATTTATTGACAATATCTACAAACTGAGACTACCCTGTGTCCATTGATTGACAATATCTACAAACTGAGACTACCCTGTGTCCATTGATTGACAACATCTACAAACTGAGACTACCCTGTGTCCATTTATTGACAATATCTATAAACTGAGACTACCCTGTGTCCATTTATTGACAATATCTATAAACTGAGACTACCCTGTGTCCATTGATTGACAACATCTACAAACTGAGACTACCCTGTGTCCATTTATTGACAATATCTATAAACTGAGACTACCCTGTGTCCATTGATAGACAACATCTACAAACTGAGACTACCCTGTGTCCATTTATTGACAACATCTACAAACTGAGACTACCCAATGTCCATTGATTGACAACATCTACAAACACTAAAGAGTAGGATACATTTATATATAGATATTATGCATAGATTATTTATGCTGTCATTATTCACTATTATGAGCGTGTCAGGGCATTATGGAATGTCAGAGTTGAGAATTATTGGGAAAAAGCTAATAATTCAGTTGAATCAAATATATCCTGTATTTGTGGACAAACATGTACATCTGTTTATCCCATTTTTTAGAAATGTTGCAGCTACCGGAGTTAGTACCCCTGTAGGCCACAAGCCCATTGCTACACCGATATACCATAAAGGTGGAAATTGTGATGGCACTTACTCTCCAAAAAGCTCACAAAACAATACCGGAAGAATGTTTGACTCTAAACATGAAATGTCTTTGAAATAGCAGCTGCTTGCCAGTCAAAACCTGTTTAGTTACAGTGAGAGGATTGTTACCATATAACAAGGAAATCTTTATTTTGAATCTGTATTTGCTGCTCAATATTTCTATACAACTATAAAATCAACCTAATATTCACTTGTACATTGTTATTGTTGTTATTCTGGCACTATGTTGTTTCCCATGAAGCTCCAACTTGTTTTTTGGTCATTAAACACTCTCATAAAGGTCATTGACCGTGACCTGAGACTGATGAGGGGTCATGGGAAGGTTATTTAACAAGATCTTTTCAGTAACTGTGAACAATTCAGTTCGTAAGAAAACACTTACATAAATACATTCAATTGTGTTGCAAATGTGATATAAACATCGAAAGTTTCCCAAGGTTTACTCTTTCATATCATTGTGGGAAGACTTTTGTGTTTTTCATACTTGAGCTGGCGAAGATTTAGATTGCTTGGAATTATTCATGACGTTTTACGTGGAAAAAAGTATTTGAATATAAGTCTTTATATACTTTTTGATGATTTGAGAGTTAACATTCTTCTTGGCCTCTCAATTAAGATTTTTATTTTCAAGAATAATTGTTTTGTGTGCATGGTACTCAGTGGTAGTTAATATATTCATAGGGATCGAAACTTGTGCTTATCTTTGACTGATTTCTGTTACCAAAGAAAATTGCCTGATGTGTCTGGTTCTGTGTTGGAAATTGTACCCTTTAGCTACATGTACCAGAAATATAAAAATAGCCTTCTTCTAATATGTAGTCAGTGGCTAATCCCCTTTCTAGCAATTCCAGTAAATTGGCCACTCTAACTGGTTTGGCACTCATTCAGCAGAAGATATGATACATCCGTTACTAACGTGTATCTCCCAAGAGAATCTGACAGTGTTAACAGTACCGACAGAAACACATTTGCCAGCCTCAGGTAGGTAAACCTTACCTGCTGATTTTTCCCACAAAGATCTCATCTTGGCTTGAGGAGATTTGTAAGTGAAGTGTCGACTATGTAGGAGATAAACATACAGCAATATACCCACCCTGTAGTGATAGAGAAAATCAGTTTTGTTGAAGTCTTTGTAAGAAAAAATCTGTTTGAATTTGTTTCTACTCATAGAGCCAAATGCATTAAAATTTTGTTTTTGGTGTAAAAATATTTCACAGTGTGTGCAAGTTTTATGAATTCCTCATGTTGTTCAGTCATCCCTTAAGAGCTTTCCCATAAAACAATCTTCTGCAACACATTTAAAACAATTTTTTAAATGGACTACAAAGCTTGTAAAGAATTTCCTCCTTTGAATTATAATTTATTGACTTGCAGCTGAAAAGAATCATTTACTTATATCAAATGTTGTCTAAAGTGTAGTTTCACTTTTAATTAAATTAGAGATATAAACTCATTCCCATGACTTGTCTCAATCACAAAAAAACGACTTGATTCTCAATTTGGTTGATTGACTGTTTAACTTTTGTGAAAAGAATAAAAGTTTTTGCTTATTTGCAATGACCTTAGCCTGCCTTCATTTATTATACCAGCTCTTGATTAAATGGTTAAATGGTGTGCACGCTGCCACTGGATTTATCACAAGATTTTTTAGCTTGAATACTTCATATGAAATTAACGCCGTTATTTTCATTTGTTTTTAAAGAATCAAATATAAAATGCATGTATCAAGTATTGTTGTTGTTGAAATGTACCATAAGTATACCATAAGTACATGTCATACGTTGAAGGTAAGTGAGTTTGTTATAAGAAGCAAGTGAAAATGTTGTAAACCTTTTCATGCAGAATCTATTAAAGGCTACTTAATTAGCATATCAATAATGCATTCGTGACTCTGCAGTACCGGTATCATAGAGTGGAAGAAGTGCAGCTTTAAAGCTGACTTGCCTCATAAGATAAAAATAGAACTTATCTTACTGTAAACATTATGTATTAGAATTGCACAGTATGTAAACATATGTTGTCATGTACGTTATTGGTATGAAAGGAAGGCTGCAAAGTTGATTTATATTCTGTGTAAATTTTTTATTGAACAGATTTTAAAAAGAAGTAATGACATATGACTGAAGGTGTGTCCTGACTGATAATTGTGATAGTTACAAAACAAGATATAAGATACATCCCAGTGTATATACTTGACTAAATTCTAGAGATGGTTTTCATTTTATTTGAATGTTCAAACTGACACCTGATCTAGATATGAAAAAACCCCACTCATTCTGTTCAAATTTAAAACATGAATTTGTGACAGCAGTACTAACCCTTATATATATGAAGATATATAACAGGGCTATACATAATGCAAAACCAAGGTATATGATGTACTTCTACAACTCACAAGAAACGAGATGTTCGTGCTTGTTGAACATACACTATTGAAAGTAAAATGTTTCAATATTGGAGTAGTCAGTGTATTGTCTTCACATCAAGAAGTTCAATTCCTGCCAGGGGCTCATCAACTTTGTTGTAGATAAATGTTCTACATGCTGTAAGGTTTGAGTGCAATGGTAAACTAAATTTCAGTGCATTACCACCCATGGTTCACTAGTTCCAGGTGATGCTCGCTGCAATTTTTAGCCATTCACTGGAATTCAGTAGTGTCTTGCTTTCCTTGCACTAATACTAGCAATGAGTGAGTGAGTTATTGCCGCTTGGGCAATTTTTAGCCATGAACGGTAATACTTTTAGTGAAAGGTTCAATGTTTTACAAACCATGACACCCCAAAAGGTACATCATGTTCTAGTGATGATGAGTAACACAGGGTTGCTGCTCATGTCATCAGTTCCTGGTGAAACCTGTGCGGAGCCTGATTTTCAGTAGTTCTTGCCAAAGTTGACTCTTTTAGGATTGTCTGAGAGTTTTAGGGTTTCTTTTTATACAGCCCAACACTGAACAGATACTAGAGACTTAGTGGGATTTGGCTCTGTCCGTTTGTCCAAGTTAAAGGGGACAACAACTTTTCTCAGTTACCTTTTTAGATAGAATATCAAATGTTTATGTGGCTTCAGGGTATCAATACCTTGATGTAGTAAGAAAATGAGATGCGTGCGATTTTTTTCCTGTAGTAATTGCCTTTGTTCAGTTTTGGGATTTAGTGCCGGAGTATCTTCCACAGGGACATGCTGCTGTACTAAAAACAATTGTCATGTAGGATTACCAAAAGATGTGTTGCTCAGGGTCTTAATACCTTGATGGAGTTCAAAATAGAAAAGTGTGAATTATTTATCATTTTCGTAGATATTTTCCTTGTTCTATTTTGTCATTCTGATCTAGGACATTTAGGGAAAATGGTCTGAGTTAAAGTATGTTACATCCTATTTGGTGGGGGATAAACAATAATTATAACAATTGATATTATTGCTGATAGAGTGCTAAATAAATTAACAGTCTAGTAATTATCAACTGATAAAGCATATTATTCATGAACTTTTCACTGTGTTACTGACAAAGCACTGAATGCATGGACTACTACAATCAATTGCACAAAGTCAAGCCAGTCTTCGAGGGAATTCATCTAGATAACTTACTTGAAAGAATAACATTTAGATCCTGGAATAATTAAATTATTTAACCTGCTGGAATGAATATAGTTGATTAACTTTCATGAAAAGTTCTAGATTTTAAACCTGAAGGAATACTTGTAAAAAGCCTATTATCAACACAAAGAAAAAGTCGGACATGATCAATCCAGGAGCATCTTCAGACCAGGAGGAGGGTGCTTCGTAGAGTGATAGTGATAGGTATGCAATATGAGGAGCCAGGCACTCCTGCCCCGAGAGAAATCTGATCAGAAGCGTGTTCATTCCTACCCCTTTCCCCCTTGATCCACCAAGCCCCGCTATTGTTGCTCCCTCTCTCTAAAACGTCAAGTCATTGCAACGTGACTTCCACGAAATATTCCCATTCAAGCTTGACTCTTAAAAGTGCAAGGAAAAAACTGGCACATTTCCAAGGACGTTCAACAATGGTTCAAACCTATCATTGATCTCTCATTTCAATATTAGCGGTTTTGAAGTTTTGCTGGATGTAAAACAAAGTTGTTAAGATAATTAAGGCTGCCTTAAATATTAATTTTTTTAAATGTATTTGAAAACTTGAATGAACAATGTTTTGAAGACTCTGGTTATGATTTTGTAATCATAAGTCCCAATCAACAGAAATAGCTTGATCCTCACTGGTTTTGCATTCCAATACTTTTCAATGCTCCCAACACCTGTACTCTTACATGTCACTGTGGTGCTTTTGAAGGGATGTTACAGGGGCAGGGGCACAGCGTATGTTGTTGAGGTCAAATATGTCAAACTTTAAAAATGGTGTTATTATATCGAGAATTATTGGTTGTATCTTAAAACTACCATTTTAATGGTTATCAATTCAGTATGGAAGGTTAAAGTTGTGATTTTTGATTGAAAACCGAATAGTGACACGTCTCAATGACTCAAACGTTATTTCAGAAATTTATCCACAGCAGACGCAACGGCAAATGTGGTATGGTAGTGTTAAGCAAATAAGCATAGCATTTCAACCTCGGTACAGTTATATTGGCCTTGTTAATGATTATTGAAAATCAGTAAATATCATTATTTTGGCATTTGAGTGATGAAAATGCAATCATTTCAACATAACTTGAACTTATCGCAGGACACGTGGTATATAAGTTATTAATTCAGCGACAAACACAATTTTGAATCATACTCTGTGTCACTTTAAGCCTGCACTCACCTGCCTTGTCTCATAGTACTTGATAATCATACAGTTTACTGTTGATAATCAGTCAGAGGCTGTCAGTTGAATATGCCTTATTTAGGAATAGAAGGCCTCGATCAACAGAGACCAGAGGGCATTTTTTACATTACCCATAACACAAAAGATATGTATTTTTCTGTATTAACTGTAACACTAAAATGCCCTTCAACGGTTGAGATTAACCGTCATCTTAAGGGTGGTTGTACCGAGTGGTGATCAAGTTGTCGTGTGACCCCTGGTCACTGAACCATGCTGCTACTCTCCGACTGAAGACACTTTGTATAAATAGCCTCTTACTCAGCTGGTTGTTCATGCGTCCATTATCATTTTCAGATCACTCCGGTTTTTCTAAAGCAGTATATATAAATACATATTTAACTCATGTTTTCATGGCCTGTATTCATACTATGTCTGAAGCACTTCAAGTTGATTTTATTTTGTGTGCTGTTTGCTATGAGCTTAAGTTGGTTACTGGAATATCACATATAAGTAGGTATATCTTGCTTTCTGGGTCACACAACTGAGATAAAAATATGAAATTAAGACACGTGAGTGTTGAAATATAGATCAAGTCTTCTATGTTGACGATCAAAACTTTGGATAACTTACTATTACAATGGTTGTCATAATGGCTGTGATTAAAAAGCTTTACAAATAGTCATTGAAAAAATGCTACTACAAAAAGTAAATTACATAACTTTATTTCATTGTCTAACAATTAACATTCTGGGGATAAGTCTAAAAACCATGTGATATGATCTGGAAAAGATTGTTACCATTATACATGATGTAAGTTAATATTGGGTGTAGGCTGAGAAGACAAGTGTTGAAGAGTTGGAAAGCATTGGGTTTGGGGTGGAATTGCAAGGAAATAAAATTGGAACAGTAATATTTGACTATTAAAAAAGGATTAAAGTTCCATAGCAAGGCTGGAAGAGTGGGAGTAGCAGGGTTGAAAGGTTGGAAGATTGGGAGTAGCAGGGATGAAAGATTGGAAGATTGGGAGTAGCAGGGATGAAAGATTGGAAGATTGACATGGTAAGGTAGGAAGAGTGGGAGTAGCAGGGATGAAAGGTTGGAAGATTGGGAGTAGCAGGGTTGAAAGGTTGGAAGATTGGGAGTAGCAGGGATGAAAGATTGGAAGATTGACATGGTAAGGTAGGAAGAGTGGGAGTAGCAGGGATGAAAGGTTGGAAGATTGACATGGTAAGGGTGGATTTGGTGGATACCCAAGTATCAGTGGAAAACAGTACCAAGTCTAGAATATGTATGTAAATCATTTAATCTATATCTAAATTGCACCAAAGTTAGCTTGCTATAGAATATTTATTCTTATTTCAAAAGATTCTAACATAGAGAAGGAACTTAATACAACTTTTGGAAAGGATAAGAACTAAGGATCGATTTCAATGCTCATTGAAATTAAGTATGAAATCTCTTAATCCAACTGACGTCATATAAGATGGATTACATATATGTCTATGTTTCAAAGTAAGTGACGGAATAAGAATTACAAGGAGAGTGTCTCTTACTTTGACTTCCATGCACAATGGAACATAAAAGTGTTTCTCTGTAATTCTTCAAGTTGTTTAATCATCGTGCTAGTTTGAAGTATAAATAACTCTGAGAGAAGGGAGACCTGTTCTCCTTAGCACGTGTACGAGCGAGAGACAAATACTGGTTGTGTACCGTGGTGTACTCAGTACACACATGGAGTGTCTGCCCCTCTCTCTTGTCCTTGTTTGTAAGGGTGTAGCTGTATATTGGCTATAGATGATTGAATCTGATAATCCACATAAACCATATCATTTCAAATGTGACCGTAACAGTTTAAGAGTGTCAAAAATATTTTCAAATGATTGGTTTATTCTTAATATTTTTCATTTATGATGAAAATAAAATACATTCATAATGAGTTGTTGTGTTTAAGACTTTAAATTGAGCAACATAAAATATCATCAAATCATTTTCCCCCCAAGGAGGTTCATGTGATTTAATGAAAAAGTTTTTATCATTTGAGACACCTCTTTTATGTCATTAAAATATGTATCAGATCTAACCACTTCAAATATTATACCTGCATCTATATTTAGCCATTTTGTATCATTTTTCTGTTTTACTGGTAGTGATAGATACCATGGATGCTATGATTCCTCGCTTTCTGTCAAAATATTAAGTGTCAAAATCTAAGTGAGAGGTCCATCAGATACATGACCTCATTTAATGTCAAGTGTTCTAATCATATATGTTTTATTTCAGGTAAACTGTAGATTTCGTTGACACGTCACGGAGATGGGAGGAGCACGTCTCCTAGCGTGTATGGTGCTGATAGGGGCAGTCTCAGGTGGGTACAGAAGGTGGTTATCAAATTTATGATAACTATCAGTTTTGCAATCAACCTTTTGGAAAAGGGTCTAGTAAGTCAAATGCTTGCCATGACTATCTCCTGAAAAAACCCGCTCTGCTTTGCACATTGTAGGGGAGTTAGACCAAGGTGAGCATGATTGACTAGGTTTTCACAAGCATCAATAAAAGCATATAGAACTGAACATTGTCGAATAGGATTGGAATATTGATATTGAAGCTTGTTTTCATCACATCCGTCTGTAAACTGTAAATATTCATAAGAACTAAATATAAGAAAATTTAGTTTAATCTACATAATATGAATATATATCTCAGTATAAATATCGAGTTACATGTGATTTTGTTTTCATAATGGATTAGTTCTTGAATTTGTTATGATGAAGAAAAAAGGGTTGTCACGATACCATGATTATCCATGGATATTTTTAGTGAACTGTTTAGCCTATTCTCTGTTTGTCAGAGTAATTGCTAACCTGTTGAGTTTGTTGCCCATAAATACACTATTAAAGGGGTTTTATTACAGTAGCATCATAATATCATAAGTAGTGTGGTAGTTCATATTGAAAAGGGTCCCTGCAGATTTATGTTTATTTTACCGTTTACTAGCTGTCACTGTTAATTCTGTTACGCTTTTAAGAAATTCAACATTTATAAGCTAGAGTTTAATTTTGAAGACATATTTGACTTTAAAGCAATTAATTGAAAAAAGCTTCAGGATATTAACTTTTCTTGGTAAATTTCCATGATCTCAAAAACATATTTTCTTCTTCACTCATATAAGATGATGTTTACCATATATCTCAAACCAACATTGCTTATCCCTGATTACACCAGTGTAGATGTTAAGTTTAGGGAGTTTTTGATGTAGAACGGCTACCTGTTTATAACTTGTTGATTTAAAGGGAGTGTCGGATAAGAAAGATAGCTGTTCAAATATATCATCTGAATAAAGTCATTATCAGCCAACAAAACTATCAAAATAAAAATTATAAGAATATCTCAATATGCAGAATATATGTAAATTAACTGGAAAAAAATATATTTGGATATATATATAAAATCACCCGAGGTTCAGACAGTTCTGACATAACTTCGGACAGTTCGACCTAATCTTCTTGCATGAATCCATGGATGATTATATTTATCAGAATAATTCCATGTAGAGTAATATTGAGGATTTTAGGAAACATTAATAAATTTGTCATTGTTACAGAGTGTGCTTTGTGATGTTAGATTCTCTGAATCTGCCCCATGCGTCATTACAGAATTATGATATCACAATCACATTTGTAGGAATTTGACGCAAGCGCTATTAGTGCTAGACCCCTGTTAGTGATAAACCGTATGTTTTCAAAACTAGTCATTTTGTCAGATATGTTAATGGTGTGTTATTTCATGTTGCCAGAACTTTTGTTGGTTAAACCAAAGCATAACTCCATATAAATGAAAATATAAGAAGCGTCAAAACCATTGTCAAAACCATCAGAACCAAGGTCATGTTGAAACTTGATCGATATCTCTCTGATAACTATTAATATATTCAATGTACCAATATTTAGAACAATTTGACAAAATGGTTGTTTCTCTCTGTTTATGAAACCAGTTTGAGATATTTTGGCACTGGCTATCTTTCCTGACCTGATCAAGAACCAATATTTACATTGAAACAAGTATTTGACAAATTTGTTTCTTGAATCTATTATCTATACCTCTTAAAAGTGAGAGTAGAAATATTACTGATTATTAATTGTTCTATCCAAGATTAGATGAATAACTAAAATGAAAATTTCAATACAAATTTTCTGCAGAAATTGAAGATTTTGAGGAGAACACTCTTCACATAAATAGGGAACGTTTATCTGTGTTACTTTTTACAACTGTTTGAAAGAATTAGAATTATGGATTTCAATGCTCATTGAAATTAAGTATGAAATCCCTTAGTCCTACTGAAACCATATAAGATGGATTACATATATGTCTGTGTTTCAAAGTAAGTGACGGAATAAGAATTACAAGGAGAGTATCTCTTACTTTGACAGCTCCTAGACAAATGCTTTCAAAATTCTTGCGACCTCGGGTGATATAAGTCAGTTTACCCTGTAAACACTATGTCACATTACATGTTACAGGGCAGCCCTGTCCACTGGACTGCGGCACTTACGGGATGTGTGCACAGCACACAGACGGACAATTCTTCTGTGATTGCATGAGCGGATTCTTTGGAGCAAGTTGTACAGGTTAGTGCTTTAGATTGGAGGAATATCACACGACTTGCCATAGATTGAATGCATGAAAGTATTTCTTTTTTATAACTAATGAAAAGGTAAATGTTTGAGATTATTGCACTTGGTTGCAACACCGAAGCTTAAATTTGGATTTATGACATGGACACTCGTGATATTGTTTATCGATCTTATCACCTTAAATATTGTAATATAATTAGTATAACGGTCATCATCATCAAGAATCATGTCATTTGTAATGCTCTCAGACACGGTGTGTTCCCGGATGATGACGATGATGAGCAACGTGCCCTTCTGCAAGCTGAACACGGCCGGCAACTGTACGGGGGACCTGGCTGATGGCAGGCTCTGTTCCTGTCCTGCTGGAAGCACGGGAGTCTTGTGTGATCTACCTGCTGCTTCTAGCCGTCAGTATATTGAGGATAATTTAGATTTGTCGTAGATACCATGTATTTCTTATGAAGTAAAAATTCTTATTACTCGCCCATGTAAGATATGTAATGCTATCAAACTTTCTTTCCCTCATTTTATACTAAGTCATTAACCTGCTTGATAAGAATAGTATCAAATGGAAGGTCATTTAGTATCCTCTATGTATCTCATAGAGTGGCACAGCCAGGAATTTTACATGCACCATTCTCCTTCATAAGATGGGAATAGCATGGTATTGTACGGTAACTGTCAACTGTTCCATGTATTTGAATACCAAACAAAGTAAAAGTTTGTTAATGACCATTTCAAGAATTAAGTAAAAAGCTCAGTCAGGGTCATCTAATAATGTCATCCAATGACTCTGTATGATTGCAAGTGTTCTTTTTCTGGATAGTATTGCAGGTTATTTCCCTCAATGAAATATACAGATTTTATCTTCACTATATCTATAGTGCTTGTCATTACAAGGCAAACTTAGACATAAGTTGAATATATGAAAATGGATAATTTGTGGTCATAAGTTGAGATTTTTTATGATATGGTATCAATATGATTATGATATAGAACTGTTAAAACCAATCTATTTTCTAACCACTCTGTCTTTTTCCAGCACCGACGTTGTGTCAGCGGCGAGAAATGCTGAACACATTCATACTTGCTCTACTGAACAACTCCATGCCCCTGAGTGGGACAGCCTTGTACATCAGACAAGTGATGGACTCCACCAAGCTGAAGGAACTACTCCGTGACGTAGGTATGCAGCGGGTGGTGCACTACCAGTGTGATGACGAGGGCCGCTTTCAGTCCAGCCAGTGCGAATTGGACATAGACTCAAATGTGAAGCAGTGCTACTGTGTTGACAAGGAGTCCGGCAAGATGAAGACCGGGCATTCCAAGATGACTTCCAGGCCTAGCAACTGTGATGCTCCTGGTAAGTGGATGAATGTCAAAGTGTTAGGTCTTTCAAGCCTTGGGCCTGAAATCAGACTCGTAAATGTATTTGTGTTTGATTTCTTAGGAGTGAAAGAGTGTCATGTTAAATATTACTGATCACAGCTAGTTATAAAACTGACGAGGTAAATGACTGACTGCTTTGAAGATGTGTGAAAGTATGCATGTTCTTATTGTTACTTTCAGGGCTTATTTTAAACAGGGTTGGAGAATGGACATTATGAAATGTGTGAATGTGTGTGTAACATACCATCTACCTGGCAAGGAAAACAGCAATATTTGGCAATGGTTAATAAAAGTAAAAAGAGAAAAACATGGAAAGTATGGCAAACTAGTCATGTTGCATAAATCATAAGGAATATTTATGTTAATGTTACCCAAATAAATCAATCTTGATTATGTTTGAGTGGAGTCCAGATGCCAAGTGTACAGACTGATACAAATGTACATATTCACATACATTTTCAGAGCTACAGATAAGCTGCGTACTTGCGTAATTTACGCAAATAATTTTGTGAAAACCCAATTCATTTGAAGTTTATTGCGTACAAGTACGCTAACAATTTTTCAAAAACTCAAACAACTCCCATCATCATGCGTACACAAAGCAATTAAGAGTCCAAACTTGCGTACTTGTTATTTATTGCCCGAAATTTTCAGAGCCGATATCATCCTCTCATCTATTTTTAGAACAGCAATCGTCAACATTAAAACGTCTTACTCTCAGGCAGTGTCAGTTACGCGAAAGTGATGCCTATACAGCAAACATGACTTGATTAACGGCACAGTTAGGAGTTTATTACCATGTGACTAAGGCCAAGTTCGAGTGGTGAAAATAGTATGACTATTTTTACCTACAGTTGACTGCGTTATTATTCATGCTAATTATCCCTTGGATTTAAGTTACACTGTATTCTTTGGCCCTAAGATATCTGTAGACTATCATATTTAACGCTTGATCCTTCACGACAATCTCTTAGGGTTAGTTTGTCTAGCGTAAGGGTTGGTGATAATTATAACTAAACTGCAGTACTCCCAATATTGAGACTATTGTTACCACTCGAACTTGGCCTTTACGTATTTGTTGAAATATGGCGTCCTCACAGCAACGAGGGAGGAAGACTACTGTTTCCAAACCACAAACAAACACATTATTTTCATACATTGAAAATAAAGGCAAAGAATCAAAACAAATAGCAACCAGTATCATCAATAACATTTTAGAAAATGTCCACCATAATTACCAGAAAAGACGGCATACCGGAGAAAGGGTCTCAAAAAAGACGATGACTGAATGGAAAAACAAGTTCCCATGGCTTGAATTTTGCGATAAACAAGGGCAGATGGTTATGAACTGTAACATATGTAGAAAATATCAAGTATCCCTTCAGCTCACAAATGTGTGGTCCCACGAGGGTACAAATAACATTCAAATGTCGAGCATAACTCGCCATAGAGATGGCATTGAACATAAACACGCATGTGAAAAAAACACTGCTGAAGTAGACTGTACTGAAAATGAATGTGACGATGACCAAAACATTAGTTCAATTTCACAAAATGAGAAAATATTGTTTAATACTGTATATTATTCTGCTTACTGTGAAACTCCCTCAGTTCGAATAAATGACTTGTTGGATCTCCAAAGAATGAATGGACTTGATGTCAAGTACAGAAACTTGAGCTGGGACACAATATCTGATATTCAACACTGTATATCACAAGTACTGACTACACATGTTGTTACTGATATAAAAAAATCAGATGTGTTTGCTATTATGCTTGATGAAAGCACAGACATAACTGAATATTTGTATTATTTATAATTGTCACAGTGATAAAATATCAACCATGTGTAAAAACAGATGTATTTGTAATTGAAAGTATGAATAATGTTATATTTGATAAAGAATCAATTACAAAATGTAATATCCCTAACTTTTTTGTCAAGTATGTAAACTCAGTTACTGATATATATATATACTAATAAAGAAATGTAAAATCCGTAAAATACTCAATTGATCTGACTTTGAGGAGTACAGATATTTTGGTTACTCAAATGAAAAGGAAAATACCCAATTAAAATTTTATGAAGGAGTACATTACTCAATTAGACAAAAAGTTATCTGTAGCTCTGCATTTTACTTACATCAAAAAGAAACAAATGATATTTGATATGATATGAGTCAATTATTAAACATAACACATTTTCTTGTGTTTTCTCATTATGCATAAAAAAAATTGCAGACCCTTAGAAGTAAAGGAAACAGCCCCTGTCATTTTGTGTCCTATCATTGTGTGTTCTATCATTGTGTGTTCTATCATTGTGTGTTCTATCATTGTGTGTTCTATCATTGTGTGTTCTATCATCGTGTGTTCTATCATTGTGTGTTCTATCATCGTGTGTTCGATCATTGTGTGTTCTATCATCGTGTGTTCTATCATCGTGTGTTCTATCATTGTGTGTTCTATCACTGTGTGTTCTATCATTGAGTGTTCTATCATTGTGTGTTCTATCATCGTGTGTTCGATCATTGTGTGTTCTATCATCGTGTGTTCTATCATCGTGTGTTCTATCATTGTGTGTTCTATCACTGTGTGTTCTATCATTGAGTGTTCTATCATTGAGTGTTCTATCATTGTGTGTTCTGTCATTGAGTGTTCTATCATTGAGATGAGTAAACAATTTCCTGCTGTAGCTACTGGACCATGTGAAATGGCGCCCGATGCTGGAAGCTGTGAGATGGTACAACCCCGCTGGTTCTTCAACAAGACGAGCAGCAAGTGTGAAATGTTCACTTACAGAGGCTGCTACGGAAACAAGAATAATTTTGAAACTGTGAATGAGTGTTACAACACATGTAAGATTTTTCACCTATTCATTTCAAAGAGTGTCCACAATGATAGTCATTATTTTTTCATTTTTACGATGAAATGTAAAATATGTAATATTTTATAACCTCCACCCTACAGCCTTATATCACTTTTTGAGTGCTTTGACTTTGTTTCTTTTCAGGTGCGGACTATTCATTTCCATGTGCAGTAAGCATGTTTCCTTATATGATATGTTTATAGTAATAAGAATTAGTCAGTACATCTTCAAAAGGTTTCATTTAGATACTCTACACAGGTTACAGCTCTTCCGTTAGTTATATCTGTCACCATCCCTTCTGAAAGCTTCATTAGCTATGATTTTTATTCTCAAGGAAAAACTTCATAGATTTTATTTATGGTGTAGATAATAAAATGTTAGCTGAAGTTAATGACCTACCGTTTGTATTTATGTAATGTTTCGCATTCAAAAATAATGTTCAGAAATAACATACATGTTAACTTTTCAAACTTTAAAGATCTCCATTGATTGAATTCACAAACATTATGATCTGTGTCATTTTATCAAGAAGTATGGGCTGTTGCTGAGAAGTTTAATTTCAATGCAAAATGCTTCAGTAGATAAGTTACAATTATAAAGGTTTAAAGTCTAGATTTTATGGAAATGGTATATCCCGTGAAAATAGTCAAAGATAATTTGGGAAAGTTTAGTGAGAAGATAAAATTTGAATTTAAAAGGTTATTTAAATAGTGATCATGTAAAGGGTACCTATAATTTCACAACCATAACACATTCCTATGAGTATCTTATGTCCTTTTTATATGAACATGTGAGATGTTTTAAATTAAGATCTTCATATTTGTTGTCTTAATACTTTGTATAGGAAATCAAACTAGGTAGCATGTATTGGGAAAGGCAGGGGTCATGGGCCATTTTGCACATTGGATGAAAAAATGGCCCAGTGCTACAAAGGGAAATGGCCCATTCAAAATTTTTGAAAAAGATTGAATGCCCCAAAATGGGCCATTGTCAAAGGTGTCTTAAATTTCCCAATCCCTGAAATATTATGAAAATCAAAGAATGTCAAATGTTCACTGTGTGTGTATGTATTTCAGGCTGTGAGCTGCATGGTTGGATCAGTGTGTACTGTGGTACCCGAGGACGTGAGGTGTCAGGTCGGGAAGTGTCGTCATTCACCTTCCTGTCTGGGTACGTTCATCAATGTTCCATGTGCAGAATGAGTAAAAAGCCTTCTGCATGCTGTCAAAGCACCAATGTCACACTAAAGCTAGGAAATAATTATCTATTCATTAAATAAGATGATGATGTGTAACCATAGTATGATAATTATGGCCATAAATGTTTATAAAATACCATAGTTTTTTCTGTTAAAATAATCACATTTGTCTTTGGTAGTTGACCCATCAATCATTAACACATTTAGATGTTGATCTCAAAAAACACAGAAGTATGATGTTAATGATTTCATGTCACCACGACAAAACTGTTTTTCATATGGATTTCTTTGAATGTCAATAATTCATAATATCAGTTTAACTTCAACCTGGTCTCGATCAAAATCATGGGTACGATTTCTAAACGGTATAGGTTTTCAAGGCTATAAATCAACCACCCAAATTGTAAGACTTGCTAGCAAGTAAGATAATGACTTTCCTTTTAGTATATATTTTTATGTGTAAGTGTGTTTCATTTATTGGCAGCTGTGGGAGAGAAGCACGGGCTGTGTCCGAACACAACAGGAATGATGGGCACCTGTGATGAGAGGTGTTCCTCTGATAGCGCTTGTCCGGACCAGGAGAAGTGTTGTTCTAACGGGTGTGGACACGTCTGTATGCAACCTGCACAGCCTCCGCATGTTGGTCAGTTGAAGCTTTAAAACTGTTCGCTCTAAGTTTGGCCCTTAACTCTCAGTAGATTGAATATAGTTGTTTTTGCTCTTCACCAGTATAGGGAGAGATCAAATTACTGATGTAGGAAAACAGGTGGGAGTAAATAACGTAATTGGTTGGGGTTTCAATTATGATATAGATTTTTACAGTATGAGCGGAGGGGGACAATTACTTCAACAGTTAGTCTTGTAGCCCATTCCGTTACGAGATTACATCTGTCTGGATAATGTGTGCTGCGCTGCGCTTGTTATCTTTTGGTAGGCACTGATTGGCGGAGACGTCTGCTGTCAGTGGCTGAACTTTGACCCGTGTCAGCGGTAGTCTCTGAGCAGTATATAAGTGACCTGGCTCCTCGGGTTCAGTGGTCTCACTCTCAGGGTTCCGAGCAATTAGACAGGTATCCTTCTGTCGTCCCGACAGGTCCTGCTTCAGGATCCACCCACCCCTTTAGCATGTTAGGTTGATTAAGGGACTTTTTGTACTTAGTTTAGTGTTAAGGTGGGCTGGGAGAGAATTAGTGTAGGAAATAGATTAGGAGTTAGTTATTAGTTATGGGGCGATTGTAATCTTCTAAAATTTCTATAAAAGGGAGTTTTGGGTGATATTAAATAAAGTTTACACAATGTTGTGCATCTAACGGTTGTTCAGGTGTGTGAGTGACAAACTGGTACTTTTTTCACACTGTTGAGTTTTTGTTTCATTTTTCTTCCATTCTTGCAATAAAATATTGTTGTTGTTCACTTGTTCTTTTGTCCTTTTCTCTGATACTTTGTGCCCGATGTTCGTACTGGGAGCTGAGTTTTCTTAATTTGTAAGCATATCAACCTCAAACTCTTAAGATCCAATTACACAACGCAAAGTCCCATAAAGGTTGATTACTCCATCTTGCTTTTCTATTCAACATTAGAAAAACTCTGCTGTCACTGGGCGTCTGAAACGCGCCTATTACACTGAAAAGGTTTCTCAAATTAGTAAACTGTAGAGTCAACTGAGACTTATTTCACTTTTGGTTCCTTTCTTGTACAGGAGAGAAGAATGGAATATGTCCAAACACAACAGGAATGATGGGCACCTGTGATGAGAGGTGTTCCTCTGATAGCGCTTGTCCGCACCAGGAGAAGTGTTGTTCTAACGGGTGTGGACACATCTGTATGCAACCTGCACAGCCTCCGCATGTTGGTCAGTTGAAGCTTTAAAACTGTTCGCTCTGGGTTTGGCCCTTAACTCTCAGTAGATTGAATATAGTTGTTTTTGCTCTTCACCAGTATAGGGAGAGATCAAATTACTGAAAAGGTTTCTCAAATTAGTAAATTGTAGTGTCAACTGAGACTTATTTCAGTTTTGGTTCCTTTCTTGTACAGGAGAGAAGCACGGGCTGTGTCCAAACACAACAGGAATGATGGGCACCTGTGATGAGAGGTGTTCCTCTGATAGCGCTTGTCCGGACCAGGAGAAGTGTTGTTCTAACGGGTGTGGACACGTCTGTATGCAACCTGCACAGCCTCCGCATGTTGGTCAGTTGAAATGTTAAAATAACTTCTCACTAAAACTTGTTCCTTTTTGGATTGCATGGATGGTTATTGTCTAAGAAAAAGGATAAAGCATTGTAGTAGAAGTTCTTATAAATTCAAAGGTTAGGATTTCAAGTGTTACTAATATTGATAGATACGATTTGCGGCTCATTAGTTTAAGACACTCCAACTTGTTAATTGAACAGCATGTTAAGATACAATACAGAGTTCAGAATTTGGGTCCGAAATGATGGGTTATACACGTTCATTGATGTAATTTCCAAGCACCTGCTCATATGATTACAGTCAAGCCTGGTCAGTGCATGTGCCTCCAGGTAACTGATTACTGACACCATCTGCTAAAAATTTCAAAATCCTTTGTTACATGCCTGTCCATGTCAAACTTAAGGATGGTGTTTTTATAGTTGTCATGGGACACCAGCCCAGAAAACCATGTCAGTATCATACCAATAGTTGATATAATATAAAATGGCCTGTAACATCTCATATGCACATTATGCATCCAAAGAGTCTCAAAGTAGGCTTGCTTTGGTCAAACTATCCCAAATATTACAAATTGTTTATTTGATACAGCTGCCCCCGAGGTCCCAGCTGAGTGCACAGTGCCCCCACTGCCTAAGTCCGGAGTGATGTGTTTGGCCTACATCCCCAGGTTTTTCTACAACACCAGCACCGCCCAGTGTGAGACCTTCATCTACGGAGGATGCCGACCAACAACCAACCATTTCTTGACTGCTCAACAGTGTTATGAGTTCTGTAAGCAACAAAATCATTGTCTTTCTAATTCCAAAGCTGCAAAACTTGACTTCACCCAGGATTATGAAATGGAGGTATTGTAGGAGCTAGATATGCACTCAAAGTTTTTGTAGAAGATGGGGTGAGCAAACTCTCTATCTTAAGAGCCCATTATTAATTTGGCTGGTTGAGCATTCACATCTCAGAGGTTAACCATTGATTTTCTAACCTAGGTTTGTCAGTGTGAACAGTCCCATAAGTTTCCTCTTTGCAATTAGCAATTAATCATCTCTTTTGCATTTGATATATTCCTTAAACTTTCAGTTATCTGGCTCTTTGATATGCAACTAATGTGATGTGGCTTTGAGTCAAATTACTTGAAATAATATATCATATCATATCAAGTTAGAGTATGATGCAAGGAAGTATTACCAAACATGTGTTCCTCGGCACAGTAATTAGCATGTTAAGATTATCAAGGTAAGAAACAGGTACATGTACTGGTAATCCAAATATACAGCAGTTGCAAACGGTATACAAAATGTTTTGATGCTTTACTAGAAGCAATGATAATTATATGTTTGTGTAACATAATTTCTTTTGTTTTCAGGTAATGAAGACAGAAACCCATGTAAAACCAAGGTAGACTATCATAATGATTTTGTAGAAACTATTAAAGAAGTTACATCATGTGTCTTTTGTCATCACATACAACACACTTGCTTACAAGCAATATTTTGACTAAGTTATTTTGTTATTTTATAGAAATTGGATTTGCCCAAAAAAGAAAGTGCTGAACTGTGTTTATTGTTAGTCATTTATATGGTCTTTCCCTTCAATTTCTGCTTCCAGGGACAGACTGTTCCTTTACAATTTTTGATATTTTCATTGAAAAAGGTTTATATTCAGACAAGTTCAAAATTAGCTAAGGACTCCTGAGATTTGATAAAATCACAAATAAATCACATTCAAAGGTTATATATCTGACTTTATCTGTTATAGTCATTATATCAAAATACTACACAGGTATGTTTAATTGATTCCACTTCATAGTTAAGACAAAATAAAATATTAAAAAGTATATTTAATTTTTTTCAGAATGTGCAATGTGCTACTGGCTCCAGATGCTCTCTGAACTCCACGTTTGTCCAGCACACCCAGAAGTACTCCGTCTCGGAATACTGCGCAGGTAAACGCTTCTCACCTCTCTCACCTATACTATTTATGATGCTGTCAATAGTGAAAGAAGGTTTGTGATGCTGTCGGTTGTGATAGAAGGTTTGTGGTGTTTTTGAATTAAAGGATTGCGTGCTGTCAATAGTGAAAGGTTTGTGATGCTGTCAATATTGATAGGTTTGTGATGCTGTCAATAATGATAGGTTTGTGATGCTGTCAATAATGATAGGTTTGTGATGCTGTCAATAATGTTAGGTTTTTAGTACTGTTTATAGTTATTTCTAAGATGCCTAGCGGTTAGAACAATCCAAAAAAAAGTACTTTATCAGACAATAAAGGTATAGTTTTTTCATGACGTAACAATTGAATGACATTATATCCGCTCTTCCCTGCTGCCCCCTTGTGATCACGCGTCCATGGTAACCTCTCATCTCGGTTCTTTCGATCAACATGGCTTGTCCCTATCAATGTCTATTGTATTGGCGCTTTTGCCGATAATGTTTCTTTTAATGGTGACTAGTTTCGAATCATTTAGTTCTATCTATCGGAAATAAGAAAGGAAAGCAAATGCTTGTCGACTGTCGAGTGACCGCATTGTTTCGCGTCAGGTCACGGCGCCCCGTTGGTTCACGTCAACCGTCTCTACCAGGTTCAATGTGACACGGTCAACCTAATAATTAAATAATTCTGGGTGTACAGCCCCAACAGTCTGCTTATATATAAGAGATTAAAGCATCACCTTCAACGTTTATGACAGCAGCAAAAAAATAGATGTCAGGATTCAGTCCGCCATCACGCTTCCAAAACAAACATTACCCATAATTCTTTGTGGAATGTTGACCACATGATAAGCCTTATATGGGCAATGTGGCCAGCACTGCATAATCGCACGACAAGAGTTTGTAAAAGTAAAGGTTTTTAAAAAACCAAGAGGTGTTAATGTGTTTGTTTAAGTTTTTAAAGAAAAAAATAAGCAGAAAATATAATTCAAAATTGAATAAATGAAAAAGTTACAGTGCAAAACTGCAGTAATCAGAGCTTTAACCAACTAAATGTCGTTTTAAACTAGGGGTTGGGTTCTATACTTGGAATAGCCAACAGTTAGCCCTGTTCATGGATTATAATGTGAGCGATGTAAACACTATATTTTATTTCGAGATTATTAAAATCAGAGTGGTCCCTGTAAAGATCCGTTTAGCATCTTAGAAAAGAAATAAAGTTCGCTCTACCCAATGTGTTTTGTAATAAAGTATAGTTTTGCCTTGAACTATTATAACGTTATAGTAGTTCAAGGCAAAACTATACTTTATTACAAAACACATTGGGGTAGAGCGAACTTTATTTCTTAAAGAAAGGTTGTGGTGCTTTCAATAGTGGTTACTAAGAAGGTTTGTGGTGTTGTTGATATTAATAAAAGTTTTGAGGTGCTCTTAATAGTGGTAAAGGTTTGTGGTGCTGTGAAATTAGGGTGAGTGAAAACAAACTTTTCACTATATGTGTGTCTTTTACTAATTTTTAACCCTTATGTTTAAAAAAATATATCAACCATTCTCACTCTTATTTTCAACCATTGCTCTTTCAGCTGCTACTTATCAGGTCCCCAAGACAAACAAGTTAGCCATAGAGTGGTTGAATGAATACAGTGACCCTGACTCTATGGAAACCAAGTTCATCACTCGTGCACTTAGAAGCTCCGTAGGTCCTATATTTACTTTCAGTTGAAGAGATCATGTCAAATCGTATATATCTAAATCATTTTAAAAACAGGATTTAGGTTAACGTTTGCATGAAGTTATGACAACCATTTGATTGAACAATGTGGAAAATGTAAGTGAAATGCAACAATGAATTGCAATTAACTAAATGAATCTGTTACAGCTGACTGCAAAGTACACCGGTCTTCCACACTTCCTGGGAATGGACATGGGTCAGATACGGTACGTCCCCTTTTCAGTTTCTTGTACTTAATAACAATAGTAACCTTATTTCATAGATCAATTTATTTGACGTTTAGTGTATTGACTTGTCAAACTGGTCATAACATGTTAAGACAGATCCTAGCTTTCAATGAGGCCTGTCAAATGAATTTCTTACATGCCATTGTTGTAAATCGGATGTAAATCTTAAAAGTAATTTAGACATGAAGTACAGTTTCTGTAGTTGTCCACCAATATTTCAATATCAATTTCTTATTGCACAGCTGTGTGTTCAATATCTCTAAACTGTGGTAATTCTCAGTTTTTCAATGCATGTTAAATCTGAGTTGAGTTCCAATCTGTTGCAATGTCCCCAGACCCGGCAGTGTGGTTGTCCCATACACACTCCAGTTCTCCCAGCCCCTGAATACTGAAGGCATGACCAGACTCGAGTCCATTTCGGGGGAGATCGTGCAGGGCGGATTGGATGTTCTGGGAGTCCGGTACCACTCTACAGGTGTGTGAGGCTCACGATAACGTGTACACTTTTAAGTCTGCTTTATAAGTGGTTGTAACTTTCCAATCTCTCAGGGTTGGCCACAGAGGGTTGTTACATGCCAATCCTTCAATATTCGCAACAAATTATTTTGAAAACTGGCATATAGGGATTGTAACACCCAAACTGCTTTAGTGAGAGAAATAGAAAAAAGATATATTGATCAGTCTAAGTAAGAGGTCATTTGAGTTCAAAATCTATCCTGTAAAACAGGAGTTGGATTCCCATTCATGATTGGTAGTTGACAAACATTATATCAACATTGATACCATTAAGGTAAAAGCAAATGACTAAATTAATATTTTTGTTTTAAAAAAAACAAGCTAAAAGATGACATATAGTAAAAAAACCATTTTATTAACTCTTACGTTGCTGAATATTATTTTGACCAGTTTTGCCCCCGTGGCTGAATTTTCCAGCACTCGTCTCGCTACCGTTATAGCGCAATTAGCCCCTGTGGCCGAATTTTCCAGCGCCGCCAGATGCGACCGTTTTAACAACATATGGCGTGTTTACATGGCGAAATACGGACATTATCGTCGTTTTATACAAAGCTAGTCGGCGAATCCCGTGTTACAAATGGATGATACTTACTTGTCACTTTGAATGAAATTTCTATCACCCCTGGAACGGTTTCTACAACTGAAGTAAACTTGTTTTCAATTCGGGCGCCGTAACTCAATAAATTCCAAGAGCGCATGCGCGAAATCAAAACGAAACTAAAGATGAATAGTTCCTCTTCACATCGATATAAAAATTATTTTTATAATATGTTTAGAACGAATTTTACAAAATTTTAAAAATTGTCTTCATTTCAAACATTATAAAATCATTTAATCACTGAGTGCACACATGCAAATTATATACGGAATTGAAGCTAATTTCTTGCTCTATATTTCACGATAAATTTTATTACGATACGCCATCCTAAACGAAAGATATAAATTACGAAAACAGGGTAGTGATAAATCCCGATAACGCTCTGACCCCCACAGTAATATTACTAAGCTAATAGCCCCGGGCAAACGCACGCGCTCAGCGCGTGCAGGCGGGGTATCCCCGTTGAAACATACACTCACACACAATATAAATTGTCTTTATTTCCAACTTTATAAATCATGTTATTCGCTTTGTATACATGCAAATTATATATGGAATTGAAGGCAATTTATTCTTCTTTACGAAGAAATAAATCATAACAATCTTTTGCACTGTAATTAGAAGTTATTACCAACGAAACGTGGGTATAGCTAGTAATAAATTCTTTGATAATCGCCTTACCGCAACATATGTCGCATCGTTTCCACACGTTTTATTTTGATGCAAATATGGGCAAATTACACATGAAAATGAAGGTATTTCTTTCTGCTTTACGATGATATGAAAATAATAAATATGTACCACTTGGTTTGGAATATATAAAGTTTGCAAAGATGGTACCCTCGGGTATTTTAGAACAGATTTTGATAATTGCGACATCACTAACCGCTCCTTTATTGTCTAATTGTAATTTGCAAATTTTATATAGAATTGAAGACGATCCTTTCCTCTTTATTGTGATATAAAAATGTCGATAATGCGCTCTGCCGTTAAATGGATAGGAAGTGTAAAAAGCAGTTGAAAATAAATCGCTTCTCGGTAAACAAAATATGAATAGAGAAATTGCCTGTTTGTGCGATGCGCGCCGGGTCCTTTCTGATTTTCTTGTACATACCAATTTTACATGGCAATAAAGATTATCCTTTTCTCTATATTTTGATATATGAAATTGCAAAATTTACCGAGAAGTTTATGTGATATAAAGTGCGAGAAAATGGTAAAAACGTAAAGAATAAACAAAAGTCACAATTTTGCGGAACTTGCTGTATCTTTATTCTATATGGTGTATATAATTTTTTTATATCAAATCGAAGACAATTATTCCTTCTTTATCACGATGTAATCAATTTCAAAATACGCCTAGCTGTTGAGAAGATATGAGCGAAAGAAAGGCACATGTCAAAATCGCCGTTCAGTTTACATGATTTGAATCGAGAAATTAGCTTTTTGTGCGGCGCTTGCTGTGTCTTTATTTATTATCGCGCATGTACACATTTTACATGGAAAGAAAGACAATCTTTCTCTCTGTCTTTTGATATAAAAATTGTCAAAATACGTTGAGCACATCATGTAAAAATTGGTGTGACAAAATGGTGTAAAACTAAAAATATGTAAAAATCACCTTTTTTGCGGCACATGCTGTATCTTCAATTCAGGTAGCGTAGTTACGTATTTTATATTGAATTGAAGACAATTTTCTGCTCTTTCAAATGATCCAACCGGTATTGAAATCCGCCCAAGGGTTCAGAGCATAGGGCGTGCGATATAAGGTTGTACGTTTGGTGTGAGTGCAGGCTTGTAAGCAAACGATAGCACGCGCGGGGCGGTAAGCTCGTGCGAGAGGGTAGAAAGTGCCCACAGGCTATTAGCACGTGCGGCGGGGAGTGGGGGAAAATTGAGTGATTTTAAAGCTTATTTTCGGTACGATAAACGTTATCAATCGTTGCATAATTTTCGGAACATGTACGCGCATTATTTAGAACACCAACGAAACAAAATTCGGTAGCTTAGCGACACACGGACGGAAAGTACTAGCGTTGAACTGACACTACTGCCGTGCAACAATTGCCTCGGCGTTAATGAGCTAGCGTGAGAAAAATAGAGTTTGGATGTCGCATCTCGCCCAGAGGACATGCGGTCAAAGCAAATTTCAACCCGGACAGGCCCGGGACCCGCATCTTAAGGGTTAATGACATAATGTTGATTGTATAAGTAAAGAGATTGGACTGCATTGTCTTATTGAGAGGAGAGAACTCTGGTACTCTAAGAGCTGAGAAGCCATGATTAAAAGCCCACAATGGCTGTACAGGTTGTTGTAGGGCTACAGCTGCATAAGTACAAGTCATTTATACAAGTTACAATCAGTTGTTACACAGATCTTAACAACAACTGTTCAGAGGAAAGCTTCCAAATTTAGATTACAAACAGCAGATAGGAGAGTCTACAGGTTTCTTTCAGCTCAAATATATCTCTGAAAGTTGATGTGAGATTGTAAATAAGATAAACACCCGTTGTCTGATATATTTTTTGTGTAATTTATAAAATGATAATTAGTAATGTAAACACTTCAAAGAAATATGTTCTACAAAAGATGTAATGTGACTGTTGTAGAGGCGACAGAGTGTGTGATCCCAGATGAATACACGGGCATGTGGTACTCCAGACACCAGGGCATGAATATGGACACCATGGTGTACGCCGACAAGTGGAGTGAATACCCTTGTCAGCAGATCAAGTTTGAAAACAAACCCCTCGGCACTAAGGGAGTTAACTCTACACTTATATTAAGCAAGTCTGACAGGTTGGTATTAAATCTTTACAGGGCTAAATGTTTCCTGTTGGTATGCTGTTGCTATTAACTATTGAGCTTAAATGACAAATCTCAATCTATATACCCCTTAGTGTGCAGTACAAAGCCTGACAATATCAGGACATGTAAAACAAAGTTTCAAATGCAGCTTACATGCCATGGATTTGAAAGTTTACATGGTATTCATTTACCATGTCTAAATCAAATTATAGAGAAATTTATATCACTTCTGCCTTCAGTCCGGCATTTTGAATTTTGGCATGACATGAAAAACCAAACCCCAGGCAGTTGTAGCTTTCCTATAAATTTTACAACAAAACAAACCTAACAATTTGTGTAGGTAGATATTCCACAAATGATAAAACAAATAAATGTAGTCAGCAGTGCCTTCATAAAAAACTTAGCCCTGCCAAGGCTTTCGTCCTAGCACTGATGAATTGCTTCATCTGTTGATGCTTTTTAGTGATGCTCACTATTATTTGTTAACATGCTAAATCTCAAGCAGTCAAAATGTTACGTACACTCTGTAACATGCTTGAAATGATTTGTGAAACAATTATGTATCAACTATATGAATAAACAGGAATGACTGTAATAATTTTTCTCCAGCAAGTATCCAGACATCAATCTCCTCTTAGTGACTTCATGAGTTTTGTCATGGCAATATAATGTTACATGACAGGTCTAAATTGGCATGACAATACAAAGTTGACATGACAAGGCCATGGTAGCACAATATTAACAAGGAGACAAAAGAAAACAGTTCACTTGTTAATAAGAAGTTGACATGCGAATATTGATCGAGTCACGGTAATCTGACAGTAGTAGATATTTTATATTGTGATTCAGTACTTTAACTTTCAGTGCTCAAAGTTGTTAGAATGCATGGCCACTGGCAACTGGCAAATTTCCTGCACTTTGACTGATTGCTGTCGTTTCAATTTGCTCTATTTTGTTTGTTGCAGCTGTTTTGTGTGCACGAAGGTCATGTACCGCACTCCCAACATCTTGCAGCTTCAGGAGAGTGAGTACTAGTTCCTCCATAGCGTAATGTACAATTGTGTAATTGTTAGCAGTGGTCTTTGTCCTTCTTACAGTGCTTGTTTCATAACCATCAGATGTCATTAAATGCGACGTCTTTAAGAATTCTCCTTTCAAACTGGTTGTGAGCAAATGCCTTATGATTACATTTCTCTGCAAAAAATAAACATATATTGTTTTCTTATCTAACAAAAGTTAAATGTCTAATTTGTCAAACAAAATTGTTTGAATATGGTCTTATATGATGGCCTATGTGAATATTTAGATACATCTTCCCATGAAGATGGCCTAGCTTGTGCCAGCTCCTAGCTATGACTGGCTATTTCAGACCTTGCAGCATTTACCAAACTGTTCTGTGCTTGCTGTCTTCTCTGATGGACCTCCATAGATTCCCAAAGAGAAATCTTATCAAAATTGCAACTTCACACCTTCAGAGGGCACCTCACCTCACCTCACCTCACCTCACCTCACCTCACTTCACTCAAAACCAGAATTTTGGCAGTGAGAAGCAAGGTTTAAATAAGCTAGTTTTGGAGACTGGCATTATTAAAAAGCTATGGGGGGAAATTTGATAGTTATATATTGTCTTGTGAAAGTGCAGCGCTGACCTACACTAGCAAAGTAGAAATGAATAAACTGTTGATCAAACGAATGATTCACAACAGTACAAAGAAGTTGATTAAGGTAGGGGGGGAAGAAGTACCATCAAAACACAGAGAGAACACTCAAATAAATTTCCACATTTACTTCGTAACATTTCGGGGGTTGTTGGACCCCCTTCATCAGACCATATGAAGGTCTGAAATGTCACTTATCAAATGTGGATATTTAATCAAGTGTTCTATCTGTGTGTTGACTCCCCTAGCTTATGTAATGTCTGAGTAGAAGTTTTATATCATTCTGTTATGTTTGTTAAACAGGCAACTGTTTTCCATCCAACATCGGCATTGAGTACATGTGCCAAGGAATGGAGCAGCAACCTGTGCAGACCCTTTTCAGTAAGTTCTTCTTTGACTCTTGTCTAATTCTGTGCATCTATGTTCTGAACTATGGTAACCTTAAGCTCTCAAATTTGTTATGATCAAGATAATGTCAGAAGATTTTCTTTTATTTGAAAAATTATGTTTTTTTAAGAAAAAATAAAATAATAAAGGTGCTATACCATGAGCTTGCAAGTTAAGGGGACTTTTTTCATATTATCCAGGACTTGCAGATCCTTTGTTTGCATCACATACATGAATGTAGCAGAACAGGGGAATGTATACGTGAATGTGATGTGGTGTTGCAAATATTGTCTCATTGTACAAACACTGAACACAATCTTCCTTCATCATTACTCCTGTTTCCTAGTGAAGTAGTAGCTGTGTGTAAGAGGGATTTCTGATAGGTTATATCAAGAAACAAAAATGACAAGTAGGTTTGCACCTGATTTGTATGTGCAGAGAATGACATGATGAACAGTGAGTGTGGACTGAAAGGATTCTACCAGTTCAGCTATGAGCTGCAGTACCGAGGAGGCGCAGTTTGCGACCACAACAACAACACCATCGCTGTCAGCAAGAAACACTCGTTCACCATCAACTTTGCCCAGTGTGAAGGCAACCCAGCGTCTATGACCACCAGTAAGTTTCAGAATGCTCTATTTTCATACTGCAGTCATGTGCTTTACAAAATTTCAACAAAGTTCAGCCAACTTGTGATTGAGGATAATTTGAGACCGTTTAAGGGGTTCATACCATGAACCATAACATCTAGTATGACCTGGATATCTGTGTAGAAACTAAAGTCAAGGCTAATATGTTCAGAATTACTTGATAATCATAAAAGCCAATATATATAAAAGCCAATGAAAAATATCTGATTCTTAGCCTTAAATAGAGTGATTCTTCATAGTTCTGGAACAAGTGTTTTCACCAATAAGATATCATTGTTAAAATCTCTGTGAAAATAGTGCATAGAAGATTGCTATGTCATAACACTGCGATGATGTGCTTAGATATATTCAATCTCTAACTGATTGATGTTGGAAAATAATTCTCTATAAGTTGTGTAATTTTTCTTAATGTTCTATACTCTGACTTGAAATACAGGAACTGTGATAAAGTGTAAGTTATTGAGACACCTGAGAAATTTAAATCTTTTTTCCGTGCAGACATGACATTCAACTGTTTGGGGAGCTGGTCCGCTGAGAAGGGAGGCATGAGGTACAAGTTTGCTGCTGTGGTCAACATGAACACTTCACTACAGAACCAGGAGAGATACAGGTGTATGGTAAGTCAGCTGGAATACTGTCAATCTTAACTAAAATTCAGACAAACTGAATGTAGTTATTCTGGTTATCATCTAACTAAACAGTAGGACATGAAATGTTACTCAACAGACTGAATCTTGCATCATGTATTCTAAATAAGTAATGATACCTGGAAGAGGAACGGAAGGAGCAAAATGTTTAGGTAAGATTTGAGTTGCCCATGAAACATGATGATAACATATGATATGAAGTTATTACCTGATGCAGATGACACAGGAGAGTGGGCAGATGGGAGAGCAGAGATGGGTCATGTCCCAGTTCGCCACCTGCACCTCCTTGTACAGCCTCAACAACGCTCCACTCAAACTGATGCTCCGCAAACGTGAGTTCATACTAACAAACACTGGGTTTCATTCACAATGCTAGTACTAAACAGCATATTCACTTGTCACAATAACACTGATCTGTAAACATACATACAAGATACATATTTCAGTCATATGGTTTAGAGGCCAGTGGGTATCATGGCATAGACTGTCCTCCAGTATCCATCCGTCTGTCGTCTGTTCTCAATCAAGCATGGTCATTGAATTGAAGTGCTGATCCCTGAAAGCTGAAATTTTATGGGGAAGTTTGATGCACCTGCAAGAATCATGTTGTAAGAGTTTTCGGTGGGGACTTACAGGGTTCTAGTTGGTGGTAGAATATCTAAAATTCATTTTCAAGCTATTACAGCTGGTATAAGATCTGATTGGACTAAAATGAGCCTGAGTTCATGAGTAAGTTTTGTTGTCTTAGTGCTTCTTGTGGTAGATGATTCTAAGATGGACCCTGTGATGATGATGATTGATGATTGATGATTGATGATGATGATGATGATGATGATGATGATGATGATGATGATGATGATTGATGATGATGATGATGATGATGATTGATGATGATGATTGATGATGATGATTGATGTTCAATTTCATCCCCATGCAGGAGAGCCCCCGATAAAGCAAGGACGTTGTCCCAAAGCATCCCCCTCAGATAACTGGTGCTTTGACGGCTGCACCATGGACATGAGCTGTGCTGGGAGCAAGAAGTGCTGTGGAGGATGCTGCAAGGACCCCATGACTGGTGGGTGACTCCGGACTTCACTTGGCAGGAGCAACTGGGAACTATTTATCCATATGATTTTTATGTAGCCATTTGTTACAAAGGAATTACAATTTGAGGACAGTTTATCATATATCCCGCAAGCCTAAAGGCTTGCTTGACAAATTATATTTTTTATCTTTAAATGAAACACCCAACACAGGTATTTCAAAAACGAAACAGAAGTGAATGTATGTTCATAAGATCAACTCAAAATATCAAATAAGAATACCATAGGTGATCTGGAAATATCAGTTGTTGAAATCTATAATGAATGCTATCAAACACTTAAGCTGCCTGCGAAGTAAGTCTTTGTCATATTGAATGTTTTAGGTCCTTTTGATTTACTGGCTAAGTAAGATAACTTAGGTCCTCTGCTCCTTAGAGGGTCTCAATCTAAGACTTGATAATTGTAGACCTATGGTGTACTTGGAATGTATTTCTCTGTAACATTCCAAGTTCATACAGTCACTGGATATGCTATATGCAGGTCCCATCACTGTCCCGGACAAGTGTAAAGCATCCCCCCATCCTCCCTCTGACTCTTTCGGCTGTTTTGCCTACATCCCGCGATGGTTCTACAATGACACCACGTCTCGCTGTGAGAAGTACATCTACGGAGGATGTCAACCATCAACCAATGATTTCTCTACGCCCCAGGAGTGCTACAGTGCATGTGAGTACAGTGAACATCTCATATACAACACTCCAGTCATAAATGAGTCTCATAAATGGTTGATTCAGTGTGAAGGACCAGGTTCTTTTTGAAAATGTTGTGTAGATTGAAACGTGGAGTGGAGCACATTTGCGTAGTGGTTAGCGTGCTGGTGTATAATGCCAAAAGGCCTGGGTTTCGAATCCCAGAACACCAAATATTTGTGACCTGAGTCACATACGGTGTTGTGTCCTTGGGCAAGGCACTTCATCAACATTCCACTCAACAAGCTGTTAAATCAGAACCTGAAAACAGGAATGTACAAACTACACAGTTGCGCGAAGTAGCTGCTTTTAAAGTACACTTCCTTCAGTACGTTGAGAAGGTGCCATGTAAATGTCCACATTATCATTTCTAAATGAGTGTGGGATGTGTGTCATCTCAAAACATTACTTCGTGTAGAAAAAAAGGTTTTAGACAGTTGGTGTAAATAAATGAATTATTTTTTTAAAAATCAGGAATACACTAAAACTAAATCAAATCTTGATGAATTCCGTATATTTTACAAACGCAACTATATATCTTATAATTGGTGTGCATTTTTCTCTTTGGGAATTTTGTAAATGTTCCACATTTGACGCATTTCTCAGAAGCAATTCTTCTCAGCATTTATCAAATCTTTAAAATATAGTAAACAATTGTTTTGCTTTAAATGTTTCAGTTGACAATTTTAATATCAATGTTTATAATACGATATTAAATCTAAACTTATTACAACTTTATGTTACACAAATGATTAAACAAGTTACAGTCAAAAGCACTTTTTGACATTCATCACATCATAATCATCACAATTTTTAAATTACAATAATCACATCTATAGAATAACATTAATCATATCATAAATTTGACATAACAACCTTCACATCACATCTAGAACATCAAAATCGTAACAAATATATCACATCCAAATGATTCTCACACCAATATCATCACAATCAGCACATCATCACAACTTTTACATCACAAACACTGAAACACAACCAAAACATCACATCCCCTGATAATTCTGCCCCTGTATTACATTCATCACAACTATGACAGCATATAATGTTCTTCATTCTTATTTGCTATTGCAGGCAACGAAGCAGTGAGCCCATGTATGGTATGTTATATCTTGTTTGCTTTTTAGTTTTTTTCAATCATTTAAAATGATTTTAATTCTGTAAATTTAGGGTGATCGATTTAAAATCAACAATGAAATAGTCATCATTTGATACTTAAGTTGAATTCAATGGTGAGAATGATTGTTTTAAAGACTTTATAGCCAATGATGGCTGAATAGAAAACGTCTTTAAACGTCACTCTGGCAACGGATGATTCTGAGGTGTTGTGTTCAACTCCCAACAGAAGAATTATACACATTGGAAACAAATAAGTAACATCTTGATAGTTCAACTATTTATGGGTTTCCCTTCAAACTGCCATACTCTGCCACTAAAGACATATATATACCACAAATGGTCATGTGTGATATCCTTTTTTCATTCTTAAAAATTTGCTGTTGTTGAGATCAACTTCTTAAGTCAAGATAAACTCCTGTCTCTTTTGAAATTGCTTACTCAGTTCTCAATGACAAATCACCAACAAAGACTGAAAGTGTTAGTCACAAGTGTACCTCCCACAAGCCAGGGTGACATCGTCCACCTATCTCCTTCTGCCACTAGCTGCCTCAACACACAACACAGGGCAATCTCCCAGGTGGCAAGATTCTGTCAATGAGGTTCCATTCTTTGAATTCAAATCAAATCATGTTGGCCTTGACGTTGTGAAGATGGTCCCATACATGTTCATAAGGATTCAAAGTTGAGTGATTGCGTTACCCTGAAATTAGTTCTTCCCAGCAGGAAAAAGTGATATAAACATTATCATCCATGAATGAAGGAAGAGTTGACCAAGCATGACTTTCAAAATGAGGAATAAGGACATGGGCAAGGATATCCTGGATGTCCTTGAGATTTTCTTATACCATGAAAATCCAGCTGCAACTCATGGGAAGGCAATCCCAAACCCATATGCTCTGCCCCACCACACAAACCTAGTGGTTTTGTTTGTCCGAACATGGCTGACTTCCATCTGTGATGTATGAAGGGAATCCTCAGACTCAACTAATTGATCTCCATGACCGCAAATTTTACAACATACCAATTAGTTCAAAGAAAATATTATAGCAAAAATTATTCTTTCAAGTGTATAGGTAAACTTGCATTGAATGCATATATTGTTGCGTTTTCATGTTGTGTAAAATTGAAATATCATAACAGTCAAGCACACACATATGACAATAATTATATACATCATTAAACATCACAATATTAAATGGCGAGCAAACTATTTAAACAAGGTATCAGTTGCTGCTTCATTAATTTCCAAGTGTATTTATTTGAAAACAACTATCTAGATCTGATGGTGTGATGGGAAATAATGAAGTTAAAGTCACACTGAGTATGTTTCAAGATTTTTCATCTGGCTTCAGTAAGAGCCAAAATACCTCATGACCTGAGTTATAAGGTCAAAACGCCTCCGTAAACTTGCATCTTTATGCCTAAAATGCCAAAATTATGATATTTTCTTGTTTTTGATGATAATCCAACAACATACTCTGTGCCCCTTTAGGCTTGAATGCATGTTGCTATAAACTTGTCCCCAAAATGTCAATTGATCTTGAAAAGAGATGAATTTTATCAAAACTATAATCTTGTAGCCTTTCCAGTATCATACTTGAATACTTAAGTGTGTGTCTTGCTGCTTCTTCAGAACACCAGGTGTGGAGCAGGATCCACATGTCGTGTGGAGGAGTCGGACAGCTGTCTCTCGGAGGGTCCCTGTGAAACTGTCACCAACTGTAAGAAGCACAGAGAACTTATTTACCATGATGCTAAATGTGGATAAATATATGATAATATTTTCAACTAGTGGCTCGTTGAAAAACTAAAGCACCTGAGCTATGAATGACATCACAAAGGAGCATTAATTATGATGATATATATATATATAATATATATGTAGGACTCAGATCTGTGGCAGGTCTCTAATCTGTGGCAGATTTCCTTATCTGTGGCGCGTTTGATTGTTAGACCGTTTCATGACGTCATGCTTAGTGACGTCATTGTGCGATGACGTCATAATAGCCAACTGTTCCCGTCGTAAGGCCCAATTGCGTCGTTAGCGTAATAATTAGGAAAGTCACAGAGAGATATTGCAAACGGATAACGGCCAATTAATAATAGTCCATATCCCAATTACGAAAATATATTAAACAAACCTTACATGTAAATAAGACATTTGCGGCTTCATGCCATATCAATTGTGTTTATTTTGTAGGATCTTTTTAGTCCTCGTTGAGTCTGTCTTCTTTAGCCCTTAGATATTGAAAGACTATCTTTTGTAACCCTTGGATTCCTGTCGACGAATTTTAGGGTAAGTTTGTCTAGCGTAAGGTTTGGTTAATCATTGCCGATACATACAAATAATGGTAAAAATGTCTGGCATTTGAAAATCTGCCATATATTTGGAAATCCGCCACAGATTTGAGGCCTGCCATGGATTCGAGTCTTACATATATAATATGTAAATTTCTCATGAGAATAACCAGATGAATGTGTAATGCTACAATAAATGCTCAACAGAAGAATTGAACGAAACATGCATTGCATTCTTTTGTATATAGTACTATGAGCATTGATACAGCCTTGGAATGATCTGAAAGGGAACAATCCTTTATATATATATATAATCATGATTAGAGTAAGTTTAAATGAAAACTTCTTGAGGAAAAGAATTAGGTATGGTTGCTAGTTTGGTTCTCCAGCAAATCATCAGGTATAGAATGTGCTAAAGCAGTACACGAGTGATTGTTGTGACTAGGTTACCCGTCGCACTGCTCCCAGGAGCCGGAGACTGGACCCTGCAGAATGATGAATCCACAGTGGTTCTACAACTCCTCCAGCAACACCTGCCACAAGTTCATCTATGGAGGCTGCCGCGGAAATAACAATAAGTTCCCTTCAGCCCATGCTTGCTTCAATGAATGTAAGTCCTACAAGTTCATTTTAATTGCTGTTTAAATAATCTATGGTGATTAAAATATGGCATTTCTGTTTCTACTTCAAGATGTCCGGTTAAAAGAAGAGTATGAGAGAGAAAGCTATGTCTCCATACAATGTTATACAATGTTATACAATGTTATCTAACATTTACTTTCATATGAGGAAGAGGGTCGTTTGTAAACTTTCATAAAAGATTAGCAGAAATATGTTATGCCTTTAATCTGTCATTGAATGAAGTTCTATTTCACCATTATCACATCTGATTTCACTTTTAAGCAGCTTTTTCATTCAGACCTTAGACACTTCAAGAGGGTACATGTTTTTGTTTTTTTCACTGACATGATGTACTTTTATTTCATATCTTTTTACATATGTTTTATTATTTATACAATATGTACTCGTGATATGAATTTCTTTTCTTGAATTTCAGGTGCACCAAGAGTGAATCCATGTCGTGTAAGTTTCAGCTTACTCAATTGGGTTAATCATAATGACAGATGTTTTGGACATTTTGTCAAATGGAATTTGAAGAAGTTCTCTTTAAATAATAGGACAGTTAAATTTTACCAATGTAGAAAAAATCAAATTGTATAAGATTGTGGCAAATAATGTAAAAATCTGTATACAGTGTTCATATGTGCATTAAAATGACCCTGTTTTCAGCTCTCTTAATAAATAAAAATATATATACACAAGTGCTAACTTGACTGTAACATTATTGACATGATTTTATACCTATAGACCTATTCACATCTTTGTTGATGATATTTCAATGTATTTATTTTTAAATAAAACAAACATACATAATTGCAATCCTATATTCAACCATGTTGGTATACATACAGAATTTCAACTGTGCTACTGGACAGAGATGTGTAGTGAAGGAGCAAGAGAACTGCACCCGGGGAGCCTGCAGTAGCTTTTCTATATGTGAAGGTACGTCTTTTTAAAAAAGTTTTATAGCTGTGTTTGTTTCATGACCGCTTAACAAGAAAAAACACAACATTTACTCTCAACACAGAATAGATGCATGTACCTGTACAGAATAAACATTTCTTAAAGTATGATTTAAATTTAATTGTATGAAGACCAAGCATTCAGTAATTGTCATATCTTAAACTTAACTTAATAAGAACTATCAACTATTTTCAGATTTCAGATTTACATTAAAAAACACAAACACACATGACAAGATGCAGAGTTACTGCTTGATCTGTGTTCATAATATATCATATATTCTGGTAATTTATGATTATCTGAATCTTTTATAAAATGTCTTTGTAATTTTTAATCAAAGAACTTTTACATCTAGAAGAAAGATTGCTCAACTAGTTTTCTCAGATGAATGAATCTCTTTCAGCCCTGCCGGCCAAATGCTACAGGTCCCCCCTCCCCCCTGCTGGTACGCCTGTGTGTGAAGCCTACATCCCCCGCTGGTTCTTCAACAGCACCACCTCCAAGTGTGAGCAGTACATCTGGGGCGGCTGCAACGCCAGAGAGAACGACTTTGACTCTGCTAGCCAGTGCTATCAGGAATGTAAGTGTGAAGCACATGATAAGCTATCGCTGGTGAATCACCTTAATCTGAGACCACTGGTTGCTTCAAATCATTAAATGGACTTGACCTTGGATAAGGTACAAGAATGGAGCTCGTAACGGGGCTCGTAACGGGCTTGGTGCCTTTTCTACAGTACTGGTTTTTAAAGGTGTTATCTGAGAATTAATTGCTGAATAACATCAAGTAGAAGAAGAGGCATTTGGCTACTGCATGTGATCATGGCTGTTATGCAGTGTTCCTTATTCATACCAGTCTCTTATTGAGCATTAATTATTGGAGGAAATTGAACATACTGTAGTTTTGTAAATTTAACATTTATTGCGTACTGGAGTGAGTTGATACCTATTATCTTCTTTAAATATCTTCTTTATTTTGATAACTTTCAAAAAACACACAGAGTGCTTGTATCGCTATAATGTGTTTAATAATGTGGCACTTTTCATCAATGAGGGTTCAAGTTTGACAGCCTCATATGAACTATTTCCAACAACATCAACTAAAACTGCAGAGTAGAACAACTATCAGTCGATAATAAAAGACAATTAAGATTTGTCATTCATTGAAATATGCATGGTATTGAGGAAACAGATATGATGCCATATTTTTACGCGAAACAGGTGATGTTCACGTTGTTAGGCATGTCTTAAAATTACTGTTAGAAAGGCGTTATGACAAATGTAAGCGCTTCGTGCCAGTGTACGTTAATGCCTTTACTCCAAAAAATGTTATGTGTTTATTTCAAGACTTTATATAATGCAAAATATGATATTGTCCCAGTATTTTACCCTAAGTGAGTTTGATTTCTGAAACTATCTTAGTAACGTAACTTGGACTGAAGTGAACTTAGCCTGTCTTTAGAATTGAGAGGGCAATAACCATTTGATGGTTCTGCTAATTTCTGATAACAAGATGGTTGTTTCATAATTATAAAACATTTACGCTATTAAAGATGTAATGTCTCTCTATGCTATATGCAGGTCCCATCACTGTCCCGGAAAAGTGTAAAGCATCCCCACATCCTCCCTCTGACTCATTCGGCTGTTTTGCCTACATCCCGCGATGGTTCTACAATGACACCACGTCTCGCTGTGAGAAGTACATCTACGGAGGATGTCAACCATCAACCAATGATTTCTCTACGCCCCAGGAGTGCTACAGTGCATGTGAGTACAGTGAACAGCTCCTCAACATCTCATATACAACAATCCTTTTTTGAGAATATCGTGAAATGGAAATGTGTGTGGAATATCATTCACTCCCAACAGGGGTAACTCTGTCATAAATTCCTATTAACCTCTGCTCTTATATGAGCAGTTCTCAGGCTACCAGTAGATTCCCCTAGCAGAAGTAATTAGAACGTAAACTATTTGCAACATTTGAGCCAATGAAAACAGTCAATAAAACAAGTAAATGATTCTTTTGGGCTGCAGATTGCAAAGGTTAAATATAATTTCATAGTGTTATGATTACTAAACTGTAATGTATTGAATAACGTACGAAGCTATCACTATCTAAAGCATCTAAATTAATGCTCCCTGAGACAAAGTCATTGAGTGCTCCCTGTTTGCGCATGTGCATAGATAACATGGCGACCATGTGCTATCGTGTCGTCTGTACGCTCTGATGAATAAATCATCTACATACTCCCAGTTGAGTCTAGTACTTCACATAAACATATCTTTAACATGTGACCGCTTTTGTGACACAGACATCGAAAATCAAAAGAAAATAAGTTATGATCAAATGAGAGCAATGACAACATAGGGAGCATCACATCACAATCATAATAAACTTAGGATACCCATCATTTTACAACTAGAATTTTTTTAAAATGATAACATTTATCACAACCTAAACAATGCACTCACCACAACATAACTCTTTCATCACATCATAATCACCCCTTTCATTACAATCATCATATTCATTACTGTAATAACATGAAATCATCACATCACCATCATCACAACCTAAACAATACACTCACCACATCATAACTCTTTCATCACATCATAATCACCCCTTTCATTACAATCATCACAAAAATCACATCTGTTAACATTCTTATTGACTATTGCAGGCAATGATGCAGTGAGCCCATGCATGGTATGTTCACTTTTATTTGATTTTTAAGTCTATTTCACTTCTCAATTTCAACTTCAACTTTACTTATCTAAAAAATCAAAAGGATGAGTAAGCAAAATTTCCTACAACTTTTGCAGAAATAATTGATTTGTTTTAAGCGAATTTCAAATACAGCTATGAACTTGTCCTCAAAGAGTCCAATGATCAGTGTTTTTGAAAATCTAAATTTAACCAATCTATGGGTCTGTGAAGTTGGCAAACAGTTCCCGGTTCCCAGTTCCTTATTCAAATTGTGAAGTTGGCAAACAGTTCCCGGTTCCCAGTTCCTTATTCAAATTGTGAAGTTGGCAAACAGTTCCCAGTTCCCAGTTCCTTATTCAAATTGTGAAGTTAGCAAACAGTTCCCAGTTCCCAGTTCCTTATTCAAATTGTGAAGTTGGCAAACAGTTCCCAGTTCCCAGTTCCTTATTCGCTGACGGACTCACTGTAATTTATCCCTATATTATCCCTTTAAGATGGATACATGTAAATGGAATAAGTATATGTTAGGGCTGCCAAAACTGTTCGTATACACAAAAGATCACTGTCGTACACGCTCGCATAGCTAAATACTGAGTTATCATAGGCGTTTTGAACTGTATGCTGAATGTGTGATGTTGGAGTCCAGTTCCCTATTCGACTTTGCTCTCGCTAACTCCCGTTTCAGAATAGATAAGTTTATCAGGGAATAAGTATATTATAGGACTGCCTTAAGTCTACCTATAACCAAAAGATCACTGTCATAACCGCTCGCATAGCAATACACTGACCCCATTATTTATGGCGTTTTGAACTGTTTGCTGAATGTGTGAAGTTAGCATACAGTTCCCTATTCGATTTTGCACTCTCTAATGCCCGTTTCAGAACAGATAAGTTTATCTTGAAATATGTATATGTTAGGTCTGTCTGAAATCTACCTATAACCAAAAGATCACTGACATAAGCGCTCGCATAGCAACACACGGAGCTCAGAATAGGCGTTTTGAATTTTACTGTGAAGTTGGCAAACAGTTCCTTATTCGACCTTGCTCTCGCTAACTCCCGTTTCAGAATAGATAAGTTTATCAGGGAATAAGTATATTATAGGACTGCCTAAAGTCTACCTATAGCCAAAAGATCACTGTCATAACCGCTCGCATACTTATTATTTATGGCGTTTTGAACTGTTTGCTGAATGTGTGAAGTTAGCATACAGTTCCCTATTCGATTTTGCACTCGCTAACGCCCGTTTTAGAAAAGATAAGTTTATCTTGGTATATGTATATTATAGGTCTGCCTAAAGTCTACCTATAACCAAAAGATCACTGACATAAGTGCTCGCATAGCAACACACGGAGCTCATTATAGGCGTTTTGAATATTACTGTGAAGTTGGCAAACAGTTCCTTTTTCGACCTTGCTCTCGCTAACTACCGTTTCAGAATAGATAAGTTTATCATGGAATAAGTATATTGTAGGTCTGCCTAAAGTCTACCAATACACAAAATATCACTGTCATAAACGCTCGCATAGCTATATACTGAGCTCATTATAGGCGGCTTGAATTTTACTGTGAAGTTGGCAAACAGTTCCTTATTCGACCTTGCACTCGCTAACGCCCGTTTCAGAACGGATAAGTTTATCAGGGAATAAGTATATTATAGGACTGCCTAAAGTCTACCTATAACCAAAAGATCACTGTCATAACCGCTCGCATAGCAATACACTGACCCCATTATTCATGGCGTTTTGAACTGTTTGCTGAATGTGTGAAGTTAGCATACAGTTCCCTATTCGATTTTGCACTCTCTTATGCCCGTTTCAGAACAGATAAGTTTATCTTGAAATATGTATATGTTAGGTCTGTCTGAAATCTACCTATAACCAAAAGATCACTGACATAAGCGCTCGCATAGCAACACACGGAGCTCAGTATAGGCGTTTTGAATTTTACTGTGAAGTTGGCAAACAGTTCCTTATTCGACCTTGCTCTCGCTAACTACCGTTTCAGAATAGATAAGTTTATCAGGGAATAAGTATATTATAGGACTGCCTAGAGTCTACCTATTACCAAAAGATCACTGTCATAACCGCTCGCATAGCAGTGCACTGACCCAATTATTTATGGCGTTTTGAACTGTTTGCTGAATATGTGAAGTTAGCATACAGTTCCCTATTTGATTTTGCACTCTCTAACGCCCGTTTCAGAACAGATAAGTTTGTCTTGGTATATGTATATTATAGGTCTGCCTAAAGTCTACCTATAACCAAAAGATCACTGACATAAGTGCTCGCATAGCAACACACAGAGCTCATTATAGGCGTTTTGAATTTTACTGTGAAGTTGGCAAACAGTTCCTTATTCGACCTTGCTCTCGCTAACTCCCGTTTCAGAATAGATAAGTTTATCAGGGAATAGGTATATTGTAGGTCTGCCTAAAGTCTACCTATAACCAAAAGATCACTGTCATAACCGCTCGCATAGCTACATTCTGAGCTTATTATTTATGGCGTTTTGAACTGTTTGCTGAATGTGTGAAGTTAGCATATAGTTCCCTATTCGATTTTGCACTCCCTAACGCCCGTTTTAGAAAAGATAAGTTTATCATGGAATAAGTATATTGTAGGTCTGCCTAAAGTCTACCAATACACAAAATATCACTGTCATAAACGCTCGCATAGCTATATACTGAGCTCATTATAGGCGGCTTGAATATTACTGTGAAGTTGGCAAACAGTTCCTTATTCGACCTTGCACTCGCTAACGCCCGTTTCAGAACGGATAAGTTTATCAGGGAATAAGTATATTATAGGACTGCCTAAAGTCTACCTATAACCAAAAGATCACTGTCATAACCGCTCGCATAGCAATACACTGACCCCATTATTCATGGCGTTTTGAACTGTTTGCTGAATGTGTGAAGTTAGCATACAGTTCCCTATTCGATTTTGCACTCTCTAATGCCCGTTTCAGAACAGATAAGTTTATCTTGAAATATGTATATTATAGGTCTGTCTGAAATCTACCTATAACCAAAAGATCACTGACATAAGCGCTCGCATAGCAACACACAGAGCTCATTATAGGCGTTTTGAATTTTACTGTGAAGTTGGCAAACAGTTCCTTATTCGACCTTGCTCTCGCTAACGCCCGTTTCAGAACGGATAAGTTTATCAGGGAATAAATATATTATAGGACTGCCTAAAGTCTACCTATAAAGAAAAGATCACTGTCATAACCAGTTCCTTATTCGAGTGTGCACTCGCTAACACCAGTTTCAGAATAGGTAGGTTTATTTTGGGATAAGTATATTGTAGGTCTGTCTGAAGTCTACCTATAACCAAAAGATCACTGACATAAACGCTCGCATAGCTATTTACTTATTTACTTAAAGGCGTTTTGAATTTTACTGTGAAGTTGGCAACCAGTTCCCTATTCGAATTTGCTCTGTCTAACAACCGTTTCAGAATAGTTAAGTTGATCATGGAATAAATCTATGTTAGATCTTTCTCATCTCACCAAAATAAAAGGGTAAATAAACGTTGGTGTGGTTATAAGACATCATTTTGGATGTTTGAATTTGTTGCTGTCTTTTTCTCGCTGCAAGTTCATTATCATTCTCTCCGAACAAAGTTAGAACCTTCATAAATTCCTATATCATCTTTGTCATGATACGAATGTTATCGGCCAATATATGTAGAAACCTGGTTTGAAGGTTTCAAAGTTAGTTGTGCAATCAGCGACGTCGTTTCAAAATGTATCATTCAAAGTGTGTAATTAAGTTATTTCCGTACTCATGCGAAAAGCTAAACCTGATTTCAATATACACTTGCACTTTGTGTCTTTTTTTACAGAAAACATTCGCCTCAATTAGCAACATCCTGCTACATCAGCGTATTTTTCTTTGCCTAGCTCCATCATATACCCTGATATCCTTTGGCCTTAAACGCTCGTATCGCTAAATATAACAAGCCAATGCAATAGCGGCACCACCCGGATTAGAATTCTAACAAATGTCAATGTAGGCGATAAATAGCCGTGAATAGACAGCCGTAAGCGATACGAACGTTTTAGGTCGAGGATAGCAGGGTTTATGAAGGAGCTATAGGCGGAGACAAATAGCAGGATGATCTAGCAATTTCATAATTGCATAGGCCTGTTTGACAACACATACATTTTTCAAACATTTGGTGTTTTCTTAGACTGTTCTAGGCAAAGTAGTTTAAAGAGAGGTAATTAAGTGACTGGTTTCGTACTATTAACAGGTCTGTGTTTCTTTCACTTTGCAAGCTCACACTTTCTTTACAACTTTCAGTAACATTATATACATATTTGTTACCTTTTCCTGTAATTTTACATGGAAATTGTTAATTCTAAAACGTCCGATATATTGGATATGTTCGGAAGAACGTATCGTGGTGTTCCTGTATTGCAATATACCGATATACCAATAATACTGCACCCTTACTATATACCCCGGTCTTAAAGCTATCGGGGGCGGGATAGCGCAGTGGTTAGCGCGTTCGGCTTCGGATCAGGAGGTCCGTGGTTCGAATCCCGCCAGGGGCTCGGCAACTTTGTCTGCAGTAGAGAACTGTTCTACACGCAGTCAGGTTTGGGTGCAATGCTACACTGAAATTCAGCGCAGTACCACCCATGGTTCGCTAGTTCCAGCCGATGCTCGCAGGTTTCACCGCAACGCATAGCCACAATGGTGTTGCGGGCTTTCTCCCTGCAATAACCATACGTTATGTTTGTCCAAGGTTTATATAGACTGGAAAACAGTTTCCTTTTCAAATAAAATACTCGCTGGAACATTACAGAAATAACATATATTTGGTCTGTTTAAATTAAAATGTACACCAAATCAATATATAGGTCAATGTATGGGTTTTTGCATTGGTTTTGTTTGACTTACTGGTTAACCAAACAATCTTTATAACCATAAAAATGCACAAAAAAATAAAAAATAGTGTGGGTGACCAATTTGTTTATTCAGTGTGCCTCTAACATATGTTATGAAACATATGAAAATTGAGCCGTCCTTGTAAATCACAATTCTTAGTATCGTTCATACACAAGGTGATATTTAACTACTGAAACTGTGAACGTATAAGTACATTAGACAATATGTCATGTCACAAAATTTGAGGAAAATTGATAAAACCATATCATATTCCTTAAATAAAAAAGGTAAATAAAAAACATAATGCAGGTTACTTTTTAAAAACAACAACACATATGTAGCATTAACGGTTTCTTGAAAATAGAACAATGAAGATTTGAGGGTGGACACCATGCCATGGCCATATGGAGTTAAAGATGAAAACTAATTCCTGCAGACGACACCAGACAATGGACAACCAGATCTGATGGGTCAAGGAAAAATTTCTACATTTGATAATTTGTTCAGTGATCAACATGTTTATTTAACACATGGTTTTCAACATCATTTACATCTTGTAATAAAGGAAACAACTTATCTTATCATATTGTTTCAAAAATGAATTTTCTCCTCAAGGCTAAACAATATCATTTAAGATAGATTCTTTAGCTCATTTATTTTGTCTGCATTTTTCCTCAGATTGAAATAATTCAACATGTAAATGAATTTTTATTAGAAATTTATGACCATATATTTCAATTCTAACATGACACGAAAACTAGAATGAAAATACTGCTTTCTGATTGGTTACCAAAATCAATTTTGGAGTGATTATTTCGCCGATAATCACCTCTAAATATTTACAACCGATTCACATTCATACGCGCACGTTTACAAACTCCATTCGCTGAACTTACTGTTTTCATCGCCTCAGACAAAAGAAAAATGAATTTTAAATCAATTCTAAACAGACATTGAGAATACCGTATTTTTTAATGAAATTTAGAAGATAAATCCATCCTGTGGTTTAATTTTTGTCGAAGTAGTTTATTTTGTTATCACTAAATTTTAATTTCAAACCGAGCTCGCTTCTTACCGTAACGCGCGGTAATAGCGATTCGTCAAGTGAACAGAGGGGACGTACGTTATTCTTCAACTTTCCTTCCCTTTCCCCCCTCTCATTCATAAGTGACCACATTTCCAGACAGTATATTCAACCATGACAAACTATAAAGCTTTTTTGATAGTTTATTCAATCAGTTCACATCTTGCGTGAGAAGTTACCGCTAGCAGTAAACAACTACTTTTAGAGTAACGTCCCTTGATTTGGTCAGTCCTTGTCGGTATTGTAGGGGTGGTAGGTGTCCTATGTATTTACGTGAAAAACGTAACTCTGATGGGATAACAAATCTGTCTTTTGTTGATTTATCCTCAATGAAATATATACTTAAGGGTTTTATTTAAAAACTGTTGGTTTATGCTTTGATATATTTTTTATCATTGAAGCGTGTTCTTTGAAAATGAACTGTACCGTAGTTTCGAAAGCAAGTGGAACCGGTCTGTGCTGGTTCGACCTAATCACATTGTTGTTGCGCAAGGCGAATTAGTTCCTCATATGATTTCTAATTAGTCATGTTAGAATGGAGATAAATCCCTTCTGTTTTTTATTTTGGGGTTGTATATCGTGCATTTTTCACCCCTAAATTAACATTTCAAACCTCGCAAGCTCGGTTTGAAATTATATTTAGGGGTGAAAAATGCACGATATACAACCCCAAAATAAAAAACAGAAGGGATTTATCTCCTAATTAGAGAATTGATGCATGATGTACGGGATTTAATCTGGGACAAAGATAAACTTACTGCGTGATTTCCCTACAACTACAGTTGTTGATCATGTTATCATAATACACAATCAGATTGAATTATGAACTTGACCAAAAAAGATACAATTAAATATTTTGAAATAAAATCTAATCATGACGGACCTTCATGTAATTATGAATTTATATACATAAGTTGAATTAAATCAGATGATTTCTTTATAAATTAAAAGTGAGGCCTGACCGGAAGATGTTTACTAACACAGTAATGAGTCTTACCAAGAAATGCAAATTTCGAAAATTACGAAATGTTATATAAGACACAGCTTCATATTTTTGTCTATAAAGTTGATCACAATTAAATGAGCAGTTTAGAAGATGAGAGCCAGACAGGCTTTAAAAACAGTGATCATTTTTTTGTAAAAAAGAGCTAACTTTTACAAAAATGTTTTCAAAATTTGTTTACCTTTGTGCTATTATGAATCTCAGTTCCAAATGGGACACAAATTTTTAAAAAAATTACAGGAAAGGCGTTGGACAAGATTTGATATAGTTCCTTGACAGTGTCCCAAATATTTTTTGAGGAATGCCAAATGTACCAAAATAATTGTCTTAATTGTTAATTAGATCACATCCTTACGTTATTATGCATGTATCACCAAATTTGATAAAACTTGGATGTTTAGGTTAGAGATTAAGAGCTGCACTGGACTTGTTAACTAGTTGTTGGACTAGTTTTCTTACTAATTGCCCAAAATATATATTTTCAGAGTAGTTAATGAGCCTAACACGATATTTAACAGACATGACAAAGTTTATCAACAGACTGGTAAATGATAAATAAGCAACCTGAAAACACATTGTGTAACACAAACTGCGGCAGTAGTCAAGTTAATCACTGGATTAAGATAGCTGCTGTCGTTTTTGCCCTCCAGGCTGTCAGCAAAATTTGAACATTTCCGATTATATCGTAGTTCTTAATATACTAATATACTTATTTTGATATAAATGTCTCTGAAACGATGTTATAAAGTCGTCAATGATATCCTTTCTTTTCGAACCTTTCATTTTCAAGAATTTCTTATGATTGCGGTTGATAGATAGGATCATTGAAAATAATCTTTTGGCACAGGTCTTTATAAAAAAAATATAAATTGTAAAATTAACACGAAGAGTTCTGCTTAAGGGAAACAAATGATTATAAATTTAGCAGGCTAGCAAAATTCAAATGTTAATAAGAAACTGTGGTACAAAGACCACAAGTTAAAACAAAGTTACTTCAACAGAGCACACTTCGATTTACAAAATATGATAATGAGCAAAATGCAAGCGTAAATTGCATTCTTAAGTAAATTCCACGATTAAGTTGGATATGAAGCTGAAGATGGAAATACGGTAAATAAACGACTCCTAACCCCATAAGTAAAGGTCATGTATTGGTGACATTTCTCTTTTTTTGTGGAAATAGAAGTTACACAAACTTCAACTGTATTGTAACTTCACACAGTCTGCAAACCTAAAAGAGCCCCGAATATAGATATGCGAGCGACAAAGACACTTGTTTGCATGAGTAGATTTCAAGCAGATTTATTTACCATCTCCATTATACACTTATAATGAACCCCTCCAAAATATGCTTTAATTGATGACATTAAATAATAAATTTCATGCGAAGAGGTAGGCAAGCGACCCTTCATCAATCCCCCCCCCCCCCCCCCACCCCACCTTTAAAAATGTGCAAATTTATGCAGACATGGGAATATGGGAATACATCAGATAAAAGAAGACAGTGAGTGTCAAACAGTGCATGGTAGTCCGGTAAAGGGTTCTGTGTATTAAGGTATTGCTGGCGATTCTAGTGATGTGTTGTCGGCGTCAAACAAGTATACTCCTGGCGGTGAACCATAACGGGTCTCCGTGTATGTCAGTGTAACGTTACACTCTCGCTCTGCGGTTGCGCAATCCAATTATGCATCATAGCTCTGCGAAGTTTCTCCCTCCTCGAGGTCGAGTGGACTTTGATGTCGCCGGCTGGAATCTCTGTGCTCTGTCTCACGTTATTGCGATCGAGGCCATCTGCACGTCGCGTATGAACTCCCTTTTTGCATGTCTAAGGACACAGGCCATGGTTCTGGGAAACAAGAGCCAAGTCGAATAGGGAACTGGTCACTAGCTTCACACATTAAGCATACAGTTCAATACAGCAATAATAAGCTCAGAATGTATACGAGCGTATATGACAGTAACCTTTTGTTTTTAGGTAGGCTATAGGCAGATCTAAAAAATACTTATTCCATGATAAACCTATCCATCCAGAAACTAGTGATAGCGATTGCAAAGTCGAATAAGGAACTGTTTGCCAACTTCACAGTAAAATTCAAAACGCCTATAATGAGCTCCGTGTGTTGCTATGCGAGCGCTTATGTCAGTGATCTTTTGGTTATAGGTAGACTTTAGGCAGACCTATAATATACATATACCAAGATAAACTTATCTGTTCTGAAACGGGCGTTAGCGAGAGCAAAGTCGAATAGGGAACTGTATGCTAACTTCACAGTAAAATTCAAGCCGCCTATAATGAGCTCCGTGTGTTGCTATGCGAGCGCTTATGTCAGTGATCTTTTGGTTATAGGTAGACTTTAGGCAGACCTATAATATACATATACCAAGATAAACTTATCTGTTCTGAAACGGGCATTAGCGAGAGCAAAATCGAATAGGGAACTGTATGCTAACTTCACACATTCAGCAAACAGTTCAAAACGCCATAAATAATGGGGTCAGTGTATTGCTATGCGAGCGGTTATGACAGTGATCTTTTGGTTAAAGGTAGACTTTAGGCAGACCTACAATATACTTATTCCCTGATAAACTTATCTATTCTGAAACGGGAGTTAGCGAGAGCAAGGTCGAATAAGGAACTGTTTGCCAACTTCACAGTAAAATTCAAGCCGCCTATAATGAGCTCCGTGTGTTGCTATGCGAGCGCTTATGTCAGTGATCTTTTGGTTATAGGTAGACTTTAGGCAGACCTATAATATACATATACCAAGATAAACTTATCTGTTCTGAAACGGGCGTTAGAGAGTGCAAAATCGAATAGGGAACTGTATGCTAACTTCACACATTCAGCAAACAGTTCAAAACGCCATAAATAATGGGGTCAGTGTATTGCTGTGCGAGCGGTTATGACAGTGATCTTTTGGTTATAGGTAGACTTTAGGCAGTCCTTTAATATACTTATTCACTGATTAACTTATCTATTCTGAAACGGGAGTTAGCGAGAGCAAGGTCGAATAAGGAACTGTTTGCCAACTTCACAGTAAAATTCAAGCCGCCTATAATGAGCTCCGTGTGTTGCTATGCGAGCGCTTATGTCAGTGATCTTTTGGTTATAGGTAGACTTTAGGCAGACCTATAATATACATATACCAATATAAACTTATCTGTTCTGAAACGGGCGTTAGCGAGAGCAAAGTCGAATAGGGAACTGTATGCTAACTTCACAGTAAAATTCAAGCCGCCTATAATGAGCTCCGTGTGTTGCTATGCGAGCGCTTATGTCAGTGACCTTTTGGTTATAGGTAGACTTTAGGCAGACCTATAATATACATATACCAAGATAAACTTATCTGTTCTGAAACGGGCGTTAGAGAGTGCAAAATCGAATAGGGAACTGTATGCTAACTTCACACATTCAGCAAACAGTTCAAAACGCCATAGATAATGGGGTCAGTGTATTGCTATGCGAGCGGTTATGACAGTGATCTTTTGGTTATAGGTAGACTTTAGGCAGTCCTTTAATATACTTATTCCCTGATTAACTTATCTATTCTGAAACGGGAGTTAGCGAGAGCAAGGTCGAATAAGGAACTGTTTGCCAACTTCACAGTAAAATTCAAGCCGCCTATAATGAGCTCCGTGTGTTGCTATGCGAGCGCTTATGTCAGTGATCTTTTGGTTATAGGTAGACTTTAGGCAGACCTATAATATACATATACGAAGATAAACTTATCTGTTCTGAAACGGGCGTTAGCGAGGGCAAAGTCGAATAGGGAACTGTATGCTAACTTCACACATTCAGCAAACAGTTCAAAACGCCATAAGTAATGAGGTCAGTGTATTGCTATGCGAGCAGTTATGACAGTGATCTTTTGGTTATAGGTAGACTTTAGGCAGTCCTATAATATACTTATTCCCTGATAAACTTATCTATTCTGAAACGGGAGTTAGCGAGAGCAAAGTCGAATAAGGAACTGTTTGCCAACTTCACAGTAAACTTCAAAACGCCTATCATGAGCTCCGTGTGTTGCTATGCGAGCGCTTATGTCAGTGATCTTTTGGTTATAGGTAGACTTTAGGCAGACCTATAATATACATATACCAAGATAAACTTATCTGTTCTGAAACGGGCGTTAGAGAGTGCAAAATCGAATAGGGAACTGTATGCTAACTTCACACATTCAGCAAACAGTTCAAAACGCCATAAATAATGGGGTCAGTGTATTGCTGTGCGAGCGGTTATGACAGTGATCTTTTGGTTATAGGTAGACTTTAGGCAGTCCTTTAATATACTTATTCCCTGATTAACTTATCTATTCTGAAACGGGAGTTAGCGAGAGCAAGGTCGAATAAGGAACTGTTTGCCAACTTCACAGTAAAATTCAAGCCGCCTATAATGAGCTCCGTGTGTTGCTATGCGAGCGCTTATGTCAGTGATCTTTTGGTTATAGGTAGACTTTAGGCAGACCTATAATATACATATACCAATATAAACTTATCTGTTCTGAAACGGGCGTTAGCGAGAGCAAAGTCGAATAGGGAACTGTATGCTAACTTCACAGTAAAATTCAAGCCGCCTATAATGAGCTCCGTGTGTTGCTATGCGAGCGCTTATGTCAGTGACCTTTTGGTTATAGGTAGACTTTAGGCAGACCTATAATATACATATACCAAGATAAACTTATCTGTTCTGAAACGGGCGTTAGAGAGTGCAAAATCGAATAGGGAACTGTATGCTAACTTCACACATTCAGCAAACAGTTCAAAACGCCATAGATAATGGGGTCAGTGTATTGCTATGCGAGCGGTTATGACAGTGATCTTTTGGTTATAGGTAGACTTTAGGCAGTCCTTTAATATACTTATTCCCTGATTAACTTATCTATTCTGAAACGGGAGTTAGCGAGAGCAAGGTCGAATAAGGAACTGTTTGCCAACTTCACAGTAAAATTCAAGCCGCCTATAATGAGCTCCGTGTGTTGCTATGCGAGCGCTTATGTCAGTGATCTTTTGGTTATAGGTAGACTTTAGGCAGACCTATAATATACATATACGAAGATAAACTTATCTGTTCTGAAACGGGCGTTAGCGAGGGCAAAGTCGAATAGGGAACTGTATGCTAACTTCACACATTCAGCAAACAGTTCAAAACGCCATAAGTAATGAGGTCAGTGTATTGCTATGCGAGCAGTTATGACAGTGATCTTTTGGTTATAGGTAGACTTTAGGCAGTCCTATAATATACTTATTCCCTGATAAACTTATCTATTCTGAAACGGGAGTTAGCGAGAGCAAAGTCGAATAAGGAACTGTTTGCCAACTTCACAGTAAACTTCAAAACGCCTATCATGAGCTCCGTGTGTTGCTATGCGAGCGCTTATGTCAGTGATCTTTTGGTTATAGGTAGACTTTAGGCAGACCTATAATATACATATACCAAGATAAACTTATCTGTTCTGAAACGGGCGTTAGAGAGTGCAAAATCGAATAGGGAACTGTATGCTAACTTCACACATTCAGCAAACAGTTCAAAACGCCATAAATAATGGGGTCAGTGTATTGCTATGCGAGCGGTTATGACAGTGACCTTTTGGTTATAGGTAGGCTTTAGGCAGTCCTATAATATACTTATTCCCTGATAAACTTATCTATTCTGAAACGGGCGTTAGCGAGTGCAAAGTCGAATAAGGAACTGTTTGCCAACTTCACAGTAAAATTCAAAACGCCTATAATGAGCTCCGTGTGTTGCTATGCGAGCGCTTATGTCAGTGATCTTTTGGTTATAGGTAGACTTTAGGCAGACCTATAATATACATATACCAATATAAACTTATCTGTTCTGAAACGGGCGTTAGAGAGTGCAAAATCGAATAGGGAACTGTATGCTAACTTCACACATTCAGCAAACAGTTCAAAACGCCATAAATAATGGGGTCAGTGTATTGCTGTGCGAGCGGTTATGACAGTGATCTTTTGGTTATAGGTAGACTTTAGGCAGTCCTTTAATATACTTATTCCCTGATTAACTTATCTATTCTGAAACGGGAGTTAGCGAGAGCAAGGTCGAATAAGGAACTGTTTGCCAACTTCACAGTAAAATTCAAGCCGCCTATAATGAGCTCCGTGTGTTGCTATGCGAGCGCTTATGTCAGTGATCTTTTGGTTATAGGTAGACTTTAGGCAGACCTATAATATACATATACCAATATAAACTTATCTGTTCTGAAACGGGCGTTAGCGAGAGCAAAGTCGAATAGGGAACTGTATGCTAACTTCACAGTAAAATTCAAGCCGCCTATAATGAGCTCCGTGTGTTGCTATGCGAGCGCTTATGTCAGTGACCTTTTGGTTATAGGTAGACTTTAGGCAGACCTATAATATACATATACCAAGATAAACTTATCTGTTCTGAAACGGGCGTTAGAGAGTGCAAAATCGAATAGGAAACTGTATGCTAACTTCACACATTCAGCAAACAGTTCAAAACGCCATAGATAATGGGGTCAGTGTATTGCTATGCGAGCGGTTATGACAGTGATCTTTTGGTTATAGGTAGACTTTAGGCAGTCCTTTAATATACTTATTCCCTGATTAACTTATCTATTCTGAAACGGGAGTTAGCGAGAGCAAGGTCGAATAAGGAACTGTTTGCCAACTTCACAGTAAAATTCAAGCCGCCTATAATGAGCTCCGTGTGTTGCTATGCGAGCGCTTATGTCAGTGATCTTTTGGTTATAGGTAGACTTTAGGCAGACCTATAATATACATATACGAAGATAAACTTATCTGTTCTGAAACGGGCGTTAGCGAGGGCAAAGTCGAATAGGGAACTGTATGCTAACTTCACACATTCAGCAAACAGTTCAAAACGCCATAAGTAATGAGGTCAGTGTATTGCTATGCGAGCAGTTATGACAGTGATCTTTTGGTTATAGGTAGACTTTAGGCAGTCCTATAATATACTTATTCCCTGATAAACTTATCTATTCTGAAACGGGAGTTAGCGAGAGCAAAGTCGAATAAGGAACTGTTTGCCAACTTCACAGTAAACTTCAAAACGCCTATCATGAGCTCCGTGTGTTGCTATGCGAGCGCTTATGTCAGTGATCTTTTGGTTATAGGTAGACTTTAGGCAGACCTATAATATACATATACCAAGATAAACTTATCTGTTCTGAAACGGGCGTTAGAGAGTGCAAAATCGAATAGGGAACTGTATGCTAACTTCACACATTCAGCAAACAGTTCAAAACGCCATAAATAATGGGGTCAGTGTATTGCTATGCGAGCGGTTATGACAGTGACCTTTTGGTTATAGGTAGGCTTTAGGCAGTCCTATAATATACTTATTCCCTGATAAACTTATCTATTCTGAAACGGGCGTTAGCGAGTGCAAAGTCGAATAAGGAACTGTTTGCCAACTTCACAGTAAAATTCAAAACGCCTATAATGAGCTCCGTGTGTTGCTATGCGAGCGCTTATGTCAGTGATCTTTTGGTTATAGGTAGACTTTAGGCAGACCTATAATATACATATACCAATATAAACTTATCTGTTCTGAAACGGGCGTTAGAGAGTGCAAAATCGAATAGGGAACTGTATGCTAACTTCACACATTCAGCAAACAGTTCAAAACGCCATAAATAATGGGGTCAGTGTATTGCTGTGCGAGCGGTTATGACAGTGATCTTTTGGTTATAGGTAGACTTTAGGCAGTCCTTTAATATACTTATTCCCTGATTAACTTATCTATTCTGAAACGGGAGTTAGCGAGAGCAAGGTCGAATAAGGAACTGTTTGCCAACTTCACAGTAAAATTCAAGCCGCCTATAATGAGCTCCGTGTGTTGCTATGCGAGCGCTTATGTCAGTGATCTTTTGGTTATAGGTAGACTTTAGGCAGACCTATAATATACATATACCAATATAAACTTATCTGTTCTGAAACGGGCGTTAGCGAGAGCAAAGTCGAATAGGGAACTGTATGCTAACTTCACAGTAAAATTCAAGCCGCCTATAATGAGCTCCGTGTGATGCTATGCGAGCGCTTATGTCAGTGACCTTTTGGTTATAGGTAGACTTTAGGCAGACCTATAATATACATATACCAATATAAACCTATCTGTTCTGAAACGGGCGTTAGAGAGTGCAAAATCGAATAGGGAACTGTATGCTAACTTCACACATTCAGCAAACAGTTCAAAACGCCATAAATAATGAGGTCAGTGTATTGCTATGCGAGCGGTTATGACAGTGATCTTTTGGTTATAGGTAGACTTTTGGCAGACCTATAATATACTTAATCCCTGATAAACTTATCTATTCTGAAACGGGAGTTAGCGAGAGCAAAGTCGAATAAGGAACTGTTTGCCAACTTCACAGTAAACTTCAAAACGCCTATCATGAGCTCCGTGTGTTGCTATGCGAGCGCTTATGTCAGTGATCTTTTGGTTATAGGTAGACTTTAGGCAGACCTATAATATACATATACCAAGATAAACTTATCTGTTCTGAAACGGGCGTTAGAGAGTGCAAAATCGAATAGGGAACTGTATGCTAACTTCACACATTCAGCAAACAGTTCAAAACGCCATAAATAATGGGGTCAGTGTATTGCTATGCGAGCGGTTATGACAGTGACCTTTTGGTTATAGGTAGGCTTTAGGCAGTCCTATAATATACTTATTCCCTGATAAACTTATCTATTCTGAAACGGGCGTTAGCGAGTGCAAAGTCGAATAAGGAACTGTTTGCCAACTTCACAGTAAACTTCAAAACGCCTATAATGAGCTCCGTGTGTTGCTATGCGAGCGCTTATGTCAGTGAATTTTTGGTTATAGGTAGACTTTAGGCAGACCTATAATATACATATACCAATATAAACTTATCTGTTCTGAAACGGGCGTTAGAGAGTGCAAAATCGAATAGGGAACTGTATGCTAACTTCACACATTCAGCAAACAGTTCAAAACGCCATAAATAATGGGGTCAGTGTATTGCTGTGCGAGCGGTTATGACAGTGATCTTTTGGTTATAGGTAGACTTTAGGCAGTCCTTTAATATACTTATTCCCTGATTAACTTATCTATTCTGAAACGGGAGTTAGCGAGAGCAAGGTCGAATAAGGAACTGTTTGCCAACTTCACAGTAAAATTCAAGCCGCCTATAATGAGCTCCGTGTGTTGCTATGCGAGCGCTTATGTCAGTGATCTTTTGGTTATAGGTAGACTTTAGGCAGACCTATAATATACATATACCAAGATAAACTTATCTGTTCTGAAACGGGCGTTAGCGAGAGCAAAGTCGAATAGGGAACTGTATGCTAACTTCACAGTAAAATTCAAGCCGCCTATAATGAGCTCCGTGTGTTGCTATACGAGCGCTTATGTCAGTGACCTTTTGGTTATAGGTAGACTTTAGGCAGACCTATAATATACATATACCAATATAAACCTATCTGTTCTGAAACGGGCGTTAGAGAGTGCAAAATCGAATAGGGAACTGTATGCTAACTTCACACATTCAGCAAACAGTTCAAAACGCCATAAATAATGAGGTCAGTGTATTGCTATGCGAGCGGTTATGACAGTGATCTTTTGGTTATAGGTAGACTTTAGGCAGTCCTATAATATACTTATTCCCTGATAAACTTATCTATTCTGAAACGGGAGTTAGCGAGAGCAAAGTCGAATAAGGAACTGTTTGCCAACTTCACAGTAAACTTCAAAACGCCTATAATGAGCTCCGTGTGTTGCTATGCGAGCGCTTATGTCAGTGATCTTTTGGTTATAGGTAGACTTTAGGCAGACCTATGATATACATATACCAAGATAAACTTATCTGTTCTGAAACGGGCGTTAGAGAGTGCAAAATCGAATAGGGAACTGTATGCTAACTTCACACATTCAGCAAACAGTTCAAAATCGCCTATAATAACTCAGTATTTAGCTATGCGAGTGTGTACGACAGTGATCTTTTGTGTATACGAGGAGTTTTGGCAGACCTAACATATACTTATTCCATTTACATCAATCCATTCTGAAAGGGATAATATAGGGATAAATTACAGTTAGTCCGTCAGCGAATAAGGAACTGGGAACTGGTTGCCAACTTCACAATTTGAATAAGGAACTGGGAACTGGGAACTGGTTGCCAACTTCACAATTTGAATAAGGAACTGGGAACTGGGAACTGCTTGCCAACTTCACAATTTGAATAAGGAACTGGGAACTGGGAACTGTTTGCCAACTTCACAATTTGAATAAGGAACTGGGAACTGGGAACTGTTTGCCAACTTCACAGACCCCCAATCTATGATCATGCAGTTTTTCGGAAATTATATTTAATTGAGATAGAGTGCATGAGGAGAGGATGAGTGAAAACTAACTGAGCCCAAACTTTTCATGAATCCACATTTTAAAATGCATTTTCTATCCCTTCCTTACTCAACTAAAACCTAGAACCTCTTGACCTCTTCAGAACACCAGGTGTGGAGCAGGATCCACATGTCGTGTTGAGGAGTCGGACAGCTGTCCCTCGGAGGGTCCCTGTGAAACTCTCACAAACTGTAAGAAGCACAGAGAAACGCTATTTACCATGATGCTAAATGTGGATAAATTGTCTTAAGATTTAAATTTGACTAAACAACCTTTATATAAAGTTATGAAGGTGAACTATATTTTGACCTCCTTGAAATATTATTTATCTTGAAGAAAAATATTTTTTATTTCAAAGTTTATCAAATCTTTATAAAATGTTGTGACCAGGTTACCCGTCGCACTGCTCCCTGGAGCCGGAGACTGGACCCTGCAGAATGATGGATCCACAGTGGTTCTACAACTCCTCCAGCAACACCTGCCACAAGTTCATCTATGGAGGCTGCCGCGGAAATAACAACAAGTTCCCTTCAGCCCATGCTTGCTTCAATGAATGTAAGTCCTACAAGTTCATTTTATTTAAGAAATAAAGTTCGCTCTACCCCAATGTGTTTTGTAATAAAGTATAGTTTTGCCCTGAACTATTATAGTTAAAGCACGAGGACGGTAGTCCGAGTGCTTTAACGTTATAATAGTTCAGGGAAAACTATACTTTATTACAAAACACATTGGGGTAGAGCGAACTTTATTTCTTTTCTAAGATGCTAAAATAATCTATACGGGGAACACTCTGATTTTAATCATCTCGAAATAAAAAATAGTGTTTACATTGCTCACATTAATAATCCATGAACAGGGCTAACTGTTCGCTATTCCAAGTATGGATCTCAACCCCTAGTTTAAAACGACATTTAGTTGGTTAAAGCTTTGATTACTGCAGTTTTGCACTTAAACTTTTTCATTTATTCAATTTTGAATTATATTTTCTTCTTATTTTTTTCTTTAAAAACTTAAACAAACAAATTAACACCTCTTGTTTTAAAAAAACCCGTTACTTTTACAAACTCGTGTCGTGCGATTATGCAGGGCTTATCACGTGGTTAACATTCCACAAAGAATTATGGGTATTGTTTGTTTTGGAAGGGTGATGGCGGACTGGATCCGGACATCTATTTTTTTGCTGCTGTCATAAACGTTGAAGGTGATGCTTTAGTCTCTTATATAAGCAGACTGTTGGGGCTGTACACCTAGAATTACTTAATTATTAGGTTGACCTTATCACATTGAACCTGGTAGAGACGGTTGACGTGAACCAACGTCACAGTCCCACGGGGCGCTGTGACCTGTCGTGAAACAACGCGGTCACTCGACGGTAGACAAGCATTTTCTGTCCTTTCTTCTTTACGGTAAATAGAAATAGATGATTCGAAACTTGTCTCTATTAATAGAAACATTAATACGATTATGTCGTTAGACCTTGATAGGGGGATAAGCCATGTTGTTCGAAGAATCGAGATGAAAGGTTACCATGGACGCGTGATCACGAGGGGGCAGCGAGGAAGAGCGGATATAACGTCATTCAATTGTTACGTCATGAAAGAAACTATACCTTTATTGTCTGATAAAGTACTTTTTTTCGATTGTTCTAACCGCTAGGCATCTTAGAATTGCTTTTAAAATATTTTAGGTTTTACATTTCTGTTTCTAATTCAAAATGTCTGGTTAATAAAATAAAGACGCAAGTAATTCCATATGTTCATGAAAACAACTTTATTATATAGAATGTTATCTAATATGTACTTTTATATGAGGAAGACGGTTAGTAATAAAATCTTTGAATGTGTCATTAAGTGAAAATCATCAACATCATTCAACATCGTCACATCATATGCTTACACTTTTAACAGCAGTGTTTTTGTTCAGATCTTATACAAGAACTTCACTTCTAAACGTAACTAAATTTTTTATTTTCAATTGAAATTATGTTCTTTTATTTCATATCTTATGTTTATATCTTATTATTGATAGGTTCTGTCCTCGTGCTATGATTTTTTTCTTAAATTTCAGGTGCACCAAGAGTGAATCCATGTCGTGTAAGTTTTAGGTTAATCCATTTAATAACAGCAGTTTTTGACACTTAGTCAAAGTTATCTTAAAGTAAAAAGAGAGTGTTATTTTCACAATGTAGAAAATAACATTGTATAAGATTGTGACAAATGATGTAAAACATACATAATTGCAATCCTATATTCAACCATGTTGGTATACATCCAGAATTTCAACTGTGCTACTGGACAGAGATGTGTAGTGAAGGAGCAAGAGAACTGCACCCGGGGAGCCTGCAGTAGCTTTGCTATATGTGAAGGTACGTCTTTCTTTTTGTATTTTAAACGTCTGTTTGTTTCATGACTGCATTACTCATAAAAAACACATCTGAGAATGCTAATTTGCTATTTCTTCTTCCATGAAAACTAAAAGTTAGATATGTTCAAGAAATCCTCAGGTATAACTGTACAATATGAGTCGCCCTCAGACAGTGAGTGTTGCGTGTGTGTCTCATGTGTGATCCTCTCCCTCTCGGTGCAGTCATCACCAGGCCAGGTGAGTGCCCCACGTACGATCCCATGATGCAAGTGGAAGTGTCTGGAGAATGTACTGACATGTGTTCAGTTGACATCGACTGTTATGGCAACATGAAATGCTGCTTCCATGGCTGCAGCAAGACATGTGTCGATCCTGAAGGTTGGTATACTAGTGATTCAGTTTAAACATCAGTTCATACATTCTGATTTCATATGCATTATCAGACTGCAGACCTTGGAGTTTCATCTGATAGCTCTTGAAGCAGATAACATAAAACACTCTTAACTTTTCCTCTGAACTCCTTTGATAAGACATGACATCTGACATATTTTGCATGACCTTTATATGATGTTTGTACTCCTCTTACATGATGTCTGACCTTCTTCTACATGATCTCTTACCTCCTTCAACCGGACCCCTTCCATCTAACTCTTGACCCTGCTCTACATTTCCAGCTCCTGTAAATCCTTGCGGCGAGGGCAGGATGATGTGTCACAGTGTGAAGAAGTGTGTCAGCCTCTCTGTGAAGTGTGACGGGAAGGACGACTGTGGAGATGGGTCGGATGAACTCGGCTGTCCTGGAAGTGGGTCTCAATTGGAACATGCTTTTCATCTCTATTGAACACAGTGGTTAATTCTAACTTCTACCTAAAATCTAAAGAGAAACTAACTTTGTGTTGAATACTACTTTTTGCATCAATAACTGGACCTGCACCATGAATTGTCAGCATCAACACTCAAATCTAACCTAAACTTCAATATGAGCATGTAGCTACGTAATTTATGACACCGTATTTTTCTAAAAAAATATTAAAATTATTTTGTACCAAAGAGTGTTTATATGAGGAAGAAAAAGCCTGCTCCTCCTTGAATATATCTACTTCTAAGTGAATCACTTTCAGCGCTACCTGCCAAGTGCTACAAGTCCCCCCTACCCCCTCCCGGATCCATCGCCTGCCGCGCCTACATCCCCCGCTGGTTCTTCAACAGCACCACCTCCAAGTGTGAGCAGTACATCTGGGGCGGCTGCCATGCCAGCGAGAACGACTTTGACTCTGCTAGCCAGTGCTATCAGGAATGTAAGTTAATAGCCTTACAGTCAATCGTATTGTCAATTGATCACATGTGCACACCTCACTTTTGCAAAGCATCGATTGTTTCAGCTTGAGTTATCCTATTTCATTGTTTGTGACATCATAAAACCTTGTTCATTATGTCACTCAGTAGCGGGACATCGCAAGGGAAGCAGGCCATTTCATTTCATGCGTTTTTACATGAAATAAAAAAGGTGATAAAGAAATAATCATACTCAAGTGTGTCATATGACTTTTATGACCAACTCATGGGAATTTTTTGTATAAACATATGGTTTTCACTTTGGTAAAAAAAAATTCAAACTCGTTTCATAAAGGTCTTATGACACACTTATGTTGAGGCCATATTAGTTACTTATTTGTCAATGAAAATTTTATGATCCAACAAATCAGCTGGACATGCTAGCATTTTTATTAGATTATAGCAATAGTGTAACTACTGCAGTGTTGACATGAGTATTGAAGTAGCAAATAAATGGTCTCAAGATGTATATATATATATATATCTGCTCACAAGAAAATATTGCATATTTCAGGGTCACTCCGTGATTTTATCACTTCCATTGTACATGACAAATTACTGTTTATGCTGATATGGACTGAAAATTTATGACATGTTAATCTTTAAACGAATAAATATGAAAATCAATATTTCTTTACTACAAATGATTAACATCTTAAAACAATTCGACATCATACTGACTTGAACACTAGGAATATCATCATGACCAATTCACCCCCCTTTCTGCTTTGGATATGTTTTCAAAATTGAATTAGAAAATGATTACCATTGATTACTTTTCAAACAATTCATGATATTTCATTAAATTCTTTCTTCAGGTCCAGTAGCTGTGCCAGAAAAGTGTAAAGTATCTCCACTCCCCCCAACCAACTCCATCTCCTGCCGTGCTTACATGCCCCGGTGGTTCTACAACGTGACCACCTCTCGCTGTGAGAAGTACATCTACGGGGGGTGTGGCCATACTTCCAATCACTTCAGTACACCACAAGAGTGTTACAGTACATGTAGGTACCAATCACTTCAGTACACCGCAAGAGTGTTACAGTACATGTAGGTACCAATCTCTTCAGTACACCACAAGAGTGTTACAGTACATGTAGGTACCAATCTCTTCAGTACACCACAAGAGTGTTACAGTACATGTAGGTACCAATCTCTTCAGTACACCACAAGAGTGTTACAGTACATGTAGGTACCAATCACTTCAGTAAACTGCAAGTGTGTTACAGTAAATGTAGGTACCAATCACTTCAGTAAACTGCAAGTGTGTTACAGTAAATGTAGGTACCAATCACTTCAATAAACTACAAGAGTGTTACAGTACATGTAGGTACCAATCACTTCAGTAAACTGCAAGTGTGTTACAGTACATGTAGGTACCAACCACTTCAGTAAACTGCAAGTGTCATAGTACAATTATATACCAATCACTTCAGTACACCGCAATGTGATCATAAGTTGTTTATAAACGATAGCAATTACTGGTAATAGGTAGGGCAAACTCATCCCAAGGAAGGTTATTCTTTCAAATATCTGATGTTTTATTTGTTTACAAAACCAATATTTTTAACATACCTGATGTCTAGTATTCTTTATTGTGTACTGAATATTAGATGATTTCTATGTGATTGTATATTTCAGGCAATGAGGCAAGAAGTCCATGCATGGTAAATATCATCCTACTTAAATTTTTTTGTTCGGGATACTCTGGTGGAAATAATTATATATGATGCTTTGGATCCACCTCTGGAGTAAAAAGCACACTGCTTGAAAATCAAATTGAAATAGTGTCAGTTTGATGTGTGAGACATAAAATATCTGTTTTTACTGCAGAACGAGAGATGTAAGTTTGGAACAAGCTGCAGAGTTCGAGAAGTGGCAAATTGTAACGGAGTAAATTGTTCAACAGAAACAGAATGTAAGTAAATCTATGTCTTGTATTAACTTTACATTCTAGACTGCTTTCTGAAGCTTGTTGCATCACTGTAGGCCTTGAATGAACTTTCTGCACAAGTTCAGAGCAATAGGTATGTTGTCATGGAGTAACAGCTCAGCTATCTAGGAAGTTTCCTCCAGCTGTGGTTTGAGCCATCTTTTGCCCTTTGGACATGAATTAAGGGCTGTAGATAGGATGGCCTTTCAGTTAATGAGAATCGAGGGCTGTTTGATTCCTAAAACTACAAACAGATAGATATTCAGCACACTTACCTTATGCAGGGTTCAAAATCAACACTAATCTGCAGACACATTACTTTAGAAATAGATAAATAAATAAAATCTCAATACTGCTTGTCCAGTGGCCTGTTTAAATGCAAACGATAATTGATTTATTTGGTCTGCTGAGATGAATTTGTACCACAGTTTAGTAAGTGTGAACACAAAGACTGCATTGTTCTTCCCAGGTCACCAGCCATACTGCCTGATGCCCCCTGACCAGGGTCCGTGTAGAGCCATGTTGTCCAGGTGGTATTTCAATAACATCACCAACACCTGCGAAAAGTTCACTTACGGAGGCTGTAGAGGAAATATGAACAAATTTGAAAGTGCACAGGAATGTTTTGATAACTGTAAGTGTATATGATACCTCTTTTAAATGTATTTTTAAAAAAAAACTAAGATGTTTAAGATATCACATATAGCTTGCAATACATTTTACATTGCATCTGTTTTTATTAACCGCAATCTAAATATGATTATGTTGATTTTACTTGAGGGGGAGGGGGGGGGGGGAGGATTATTAATTAATAGAAAAAGTGCACCGGAAGAACAATAGAGTGCAAACACTTGAGATTTATTATGTTTGATTATAAGGATTCCCATTGTCTTACTTGTAGGTGCTCCAAAGGCCAGCCCATGCCATGTAAGTATAAGATTTTGATACCAATCTTGGAGCAAGGATTACATATCAATGTTTATAACACATACAGTTTTACCAGTTTATTGTATTTGAAAATGCTACCCTCCCATAACCGGACTGCAACACTGACCTCAAAATCAATCTCTTTTTGATGTCAGGAGAATCCTTATTTCATCAGCTGCTAAATGAAATAATTTGTGCACGTTTACATATATATATAGCTGATATTTTGCTTACCATATTACCATAGGGATTGCCTTGACATTGCCAATTTCTACTGCAGTCAACGTATAGCGGATTCCAAGAGTGCATGATCTTTGATCATCGATGAAGATTATGATTGATGGTACGATGGTAATGATTATTGTTTCAGACATGTCCTTATGGAGGCAACTGTACACTTCATGAGCCAATGAACTGCCAGTCTGGACCATGCACACCAAATGTAACCTGTCACAGTGAGTACACTCAAGTACACAAGTACAACTACCAACCTTGGGACTTCCTCATTTTCTGAAATGAATTGATAAATAAGCTAAATAATTTATGCTTAAACGATTGCAACAATAAAATATGGCACTTTCCTCTTTAGAATATTTTCTAATTGGAAAATGTGAATGTTCAACTATATTGTTATTCATTATTATTCATCTGGTTCTCCATTGAAGAACTGTATTATGATATGGTACAAAAAGTAGCATTTGTTAATGGGGCAGTAAATAAAGAAGGTTAACAAATAGGCCTGAAGTTTGATAGCTGAAATCCTTTCACAAATGGTAGACATTTTGAACGTCATTTGATTTGCTAATGAGGGTTATTTCAAACAGACTCGAGTTAAGACGAGCGTTAATCTAATAAAAATCAATGATGTTGAAAACAAAATCAAAGTTTCTGCCGATTATAGTTCATAAATTTCTGAATTTTCATTCCTCCATAAGTGGTTCTGTGTAACAAGCTGCAAACTCACGAAATGTACACGACAATTATTCAAGATCAGTTTAAATCATTAAAAAAATATATGAAAACAAAATTGATTTTGTAACTATAAGGATTGTTTTACATTTTTGTGCCATTGATCTATTAAAGCAACAAATTTTGTATAAAATTGCTATGCGATTTTATACAATTGGTTGCTGTTAGAGGCACAGAAAATGTAAAACAATCTTTAAGTAAATGCTTTTAACTCATTAACGCCGAGAGCCGCGTATATGTGTCAAAATAATGAGATCCTCACAGCGAGAGCCGCATATAAGCGTCCGTTAATTAGCAGTTTCTCACAGCGAGAGACGCCTATGTGCGTAAATAGAAAGCATCTCTTATTCAGCGAGAGACGCCTATGTGCGTCCGTCGTATAGTATAACAATGAACTTATTTTAAAATCAGTTTAGCATCCATAAGTGTAGATAACAGTTTCGTAAATAAGATGCTATCCTCAGGAAAGCAATAAGAAATGAAAATCGTTGCTCTTTGTGCAAAAATATGCTACGTTTTATAAATGAAAACATTCTGCATATGTTGGTCTTGGAAGGGAAAAATAAACACTTTGATAAAAAGGTTTATTAAATCAAATGAAACGATTGCAGTCTTTGTGAAGTTACCAATTTTGAAACATTGTCAGATACATTTTATTTGTTAAACGCATTGAATTCATATATCTAAGACGAAACGAGAGGAAGCGTTATTATAAACACTTATGTACATGTGTTCATAAATCATTTGATAAGAATTTGAGGCTATTGAAAGTTACACTTTGATTTTAACTTTACTTCTTGAATGCATCAATGTCCTGTAACAATAATAGTTTTAGCATGCACGCGGTTTTTTTTAACTTCTACAATATCCTTCATAGATCCACGACTCTGTCTGCCATTGAATGGATACATGCACATGTTAAATTATTAGAGTTGACAACGTCCCAACAGAATAAATCACTTGGTCAATATTAATAATCATTACATTCGTTAATGTTACGTGCTTTCTCTTAAATCGGGATATCATCTCTATAAATCCTTAATTATAATTCAGATAGTTGAAATACCGACACACCGTATCTACTCAACATGATGTCTAGATATGCAGTATTTGTATTTACAAATGAAAATGCACATAAATCAACGTATGTGAAAATACTATTTGAGCATGTTTATGAATTGAAATCGGAAAAACCGCAAAATATCAACTCAAAGGTGAAATATTACATGTTATATTCCTGTAAAGTATCAATATCCAGCACCTGCATCTATCTTCACGAAACTATAAAACAATCAAGACTTTATGGCACAAGGCTAGACAGTGTCCGGTCAACTATGGCCCTCAAAGGCCCCCGCGAAGAGACGGGTTCTTTGAGCTAATTAGCCTCGCGACAGCGAGCAGCGTCTGTGGTCAGTGGCCCAGGCGTTGAGCCGTGAAGCTGTCTCGGCGTTAATGAGTTAAATCAAAAGAAGCAGTCCTAAATCAATTAAGCTCTGTTTATCCATTTGCTTAATTCAAATGATTAAAAAGTGTTGACACAGAAATGGCCACCATGGTTTTGGCTTGATTTTGGCTAATTTCTTCTATGACTTTGGATGAGTCAAACATAAGAAATTAGATTCTTGACCCTCTGAAGATAACTAATTTGGCAGAAATTAATGGCAATTTAGGCAAACTTTTAAAAAATTTCATAAAATCGTGTTACTGCCCCTTTAAAAGATCACGATATATTTGAGAATAATTCTCCACTGGGCCTGTCTCTGTCACAGACACGACGTGCAACTCTAACTACGACTGTGCCAATGGTGGCACATGTTGGCAAGGAAGATGTATGTGTGCTCGTGGCTATTTTGGAACAGCGTGTCACCAACAGCGAGGTAATAGTTTCTGTTGAAAATGCTTTGCTTTTACAATACAGGACAAAATGTATAACTCAAGACTATCTGTAATTTTTTTATGCTTTTCAAACTGAAAACTGAAATATGAAAATTTGCACATGAACATAATTTGTTTTAAAACTTTTTGTAAAAGATAGGAAAGTTAGTTCTGTCATCCAAAAAAGTCAACATAAAAGACAAACATCGATGGACTAAAAATAACAACTTATTTTCAAAACTGTTTATAGTCATATGAACTGTTTCATCTCTTCAAAGCCATGGGAGATATAGGCATTATGGGTAGCCTTGTTATCAAATTAAAGTTTGGGATTTGATATAAATTCTCAAATTATGTCAATAAAACTGATGTCGTTTAAGTTGAGAATTAATGTTATGATACAGAGGTGTGTGAACACACTAAACTCAATGTCCTGTGTCCTGATGTTTCAGATCCATGTGCAAGCATGCCCTGTCAAAATGGCGGCACTTGTAATACACCTTATAACCGTGACAACTACACTTGTTCTTGTCCCCAAAATACTTCTGGACAATGGTGTGAGAGTAAGTTTTAAGGAGTGCACTTAACAGGATGTTTAGTACAAGTCATTACATGCTGTATACAAAAATAAAAATCCAAACTCAAACTACAATCTAATAATCAGTATGTCAGTAGTGTGGTTGGCCATCAGTATATAAGTACTGTGGTTGGTCATCAGTATCAAAGTATTGTGGTTGGCCATCAGTATATAAGTACTGTGGTTGGTCATCAGTATCAAAGTATTGTGGTTGGTCATCAGTATGTAAGTACTGTGGTTGGTCATCAGTATCAAAGTATTGTGGTTGGCCATCAGTATATAAGTACTGTGGTTGGTCATCAGTATCTAGTACTGTATATGGTCATCAGTATCTAGTACTGTATGTGGTCATCAGTATCAAAGTACTGTTGTTGGTCATCAGTATCAAAGTATTGTGGTTGGTCATCAGTATATAAGTACTGTTGTTGGTCATCAGTATCAAAGTATTGTGGTTGGTCATCAGTATATAAATACTGTTGTTGGTCATCAGTATCAAAGTATTGTGGTTGGTCATCAGTATGTAAGTACTGTGGTTGGTCATCAGTATCAAAGTATTGTGGTTGGTCATCAGTATATAAGTACTGTTGTTGGTCATCAGTATCAAAGTATTGTGGTTGGTCATCAGTATATAAATACTGTTGTTGGTCATCAGTATCAAAGTATTGTGGTTGGTCATCAGTATATAAATACTGTTGTTGGTCATCAGTATCAAAGTATTGTGGTTGGTCATCAGTATGTAAGTACTGTGGTTGGTCATCAGTATCAAAGTATTGTGGTTGGTCATCAGTATATAAGTACTGTAGTTGGTCATCAGTATCAAAGTATTGTGGTTGGTCATCAGTATATAAGTACTGTTGTTGGTCATCAGTATCAAAGTATTGTGGTTGGTCATCAGTATATAAATACTGTTGTTGGTCATCAGTATCAAAGTATTGTGGTTGGTCATCAGTATGTAAGTACTGTGGTTGGTCATCAGTATCAAAGTATTGTGGTTGGTCATCAGTATATAAGTACTGTTGTTGGTCATCAGTATCAAAGTATTGTGGTTGGTCATCAGTATATAAGTACTGTTGTTGGTCATCAGTATCAAAGTATTGTGGTTGGTCATCAGTATGTAAGTACTGTGGTTGGTCATCAGTATCAAAGTATTGTGGTTGGTCATCAGTATATAAATACTGTTGTTGGTCATCAGTATCAAAGTATTGTGGTTGGTCATCAGTATATAAGTACTGTGGTTGGTCATCAGTATATAAGTACTGTGGTTGGTCATCAGTATCTAGTACTGTTGTTGGTCATCAGTATCAAAGTACTGTGGTTGGTTATCAGTATCAAAATACTGTGGTTGGTCATCAGTATCAAAATACTGTGGTTGGTCATCAGTATATAAGTACTGTGGTTAGTCATCAGTATCTAGTACTGTGGTTGGTTAATTCTGTTAAAACTATTACACACCCTGCTTAAAAGTACATGAAACAAACTCATTTACCACAGTTAACCGCCAATATATTACAGCAATGCGGAGTATCAGGACGTGGTAAAAGTACGGTATAATTTTTCCCAGCAAAGAAACGCCTCACTTTCGCAATTTTACTGCATAATATTATTTTTCGCATAAATACAGCAGTTTTACCACATTAAACACAGATTTACCGCATATGCAATTAAAGTGGTACAAGTGTGATAATATTTCTCTTGGCGAAAACTGCAGAAATATCGCAATTTTACTGTACATAGATTTAGACACCGCAATATACCGCAGATTTAAGCTCTTGGTGCAATATGAACAACTTGCACATCTCCCGGTTAAAGTTGGAGTTTGAATTTAAAGGGTTAGAAATGTTATATGTATACAAATTTCTAAAATTCTTTGTAAAGGAGCCTATAAACCTCATAAGCAAGTTAGGAATATAATATCCTGACTTTTTTCATGAAATGTAAATCAACATTGTATCAAAATAAAACTATGTAAAATTATGTGGCAGCATAAATGATTACTAATCTTCTGTAACTTCTATCATTTTAATGTCCAGCATAAATGTACCTATTTGTAAACAACTCAACTAAATGATAGCGGTTATAAATACAATTATCAGTGGTTCCCAAAGAAATCATTGAAAAATGTCAAAGCTGCCAGTTCCAGGTGTCACATCTCCATTGTCACTTTACAGCAGACAGGAAATGGTCTCAGCAATAACCACCAGATACACTATTTCTTTGCAACTCATTTTACTTTAAAGTTTTTCTTAATTATTCACAGGTTTGACACATAAAAATTAATATAAACGTGTCTACCGCCCTTTGAAATTTAACTTTGAACCCCAAATCAATATTTGTTCCTTGTTAAAACTCAGCATCAACTCAAACATAATTTTTTTTATGTTTTACTGTTTGAAGCAGTTTTCATGAATACAATACTAAGTAAAAATCCGCAAGTTTGGCTCAAGAAGGTTTTTTGAACTCTGAAAATTTCTTACTCTATTTAACTGCATGAAAATAAGATTAGTAAAAAAACAAAAATTTACAACTATACCGGATCAGAAAGTTACTATGTCCACCATGTTCACTCTGATGAGGTAAATTGCAGTATTAGTGAGGTATATCTTGAAAACCGAAGTTTCTCCACAGATTTATTGCATATTTCGCAGAAGCACTGCCCTTTTGCCATAGTTTGTTGTACACTCCTAATGGTATGACCCTGTCTGACTCCAGGACGCCTAGAGCTGGCTGAGTGCAGGAACGTGTACCTGACCAAAACCACCGCCTTCACGGACGCCACCACCCGCTGCATGAACATCCTTGTCCTCGTCAACAACTCGGTTATCTCAACCAATGACATGTGCAAGTGAGTCATACTCTAATAACACAATTATTGATGATATGCAGGGACCAATCAGAAGGGATAGAGGAAGAATAGAAGATATGTGTCGTTTCTTGACTATATTAATATGTTTATCTCATTGAAAGGTTATAAAAAAGTAATCTGCAAGGAAACTGGTTTATTACAACATCCAAACAGCAATTTTATACCCTTAACTTGAGTCAGGTTTTGTGGAGGATTGCACTGAGTTTGTTTGACGTTGCAGACTGTACCAGTCTGTGCTGGCGTGCGGGCAAGAGGTCATGAGATCACATGGAGTGGGCTGCAGCTACTTGGACCTCCACAAGGAGTTAGAGGCATTCACAGCAATAATAGATAATAGCCAGATGCCTTCTGGAATGGGGTATGCAGCTGTGTCCATGTGTGCAGGTGAGCTGGATAAATATGGAGGCAAATAGTTGTAGTTGGACAGCTTTAGCTGCCATAGCCTGGCAGAAGTAGTTGTCATAGTCTGACAGCTGTAATTGTCATAGCCAAGCAGCAGTATCCTTGATTTAAACCCTTTTGACCAGTAGTCCGCAATTACCTTCACTCCCTTGGCATCTAACTAATTCCCTTGTCTTCTTTCTCGGTGGAAATCTGAAAATACTTTCCCTTATCAAGTAAGTTAATGTACTGAGTCTGTACATATTGATAAGACACGATCCACAGGCTTTTATAAGCAGTAAGAATACTTGCCACGGGAACATTCTTACTTTCCTCCAACAGCAAACATTCTCACTGTTTTATCTACTCTTTAAACTGCCAACTTATCAAGTGAAATTGTTTGGGCTGACAAGGTGAAAGAAGGACATGTACAGAAGAGTTCATCAAATAATTTCACCTTTTCAGCTCAGCCACTGTGGTTTAGTGGTATGATCATCGTTGTACCAACATTATGGGTTTGAGACAACATATCATCAAAGTTAAACTTGGATTTTAATTGAAAACCTATTATGGTGACATATACTTATTTGAAAAGGGAAATTTCTCTATAATGCCCTTATGCTTAATAAGGTACCTTCCTCTATTTGAATTACAGGAAGTGTGCCAACTGGAAACGAGACTGTTGTGAGACTGTGCAGTGACGGAAGACTGCTGACCACTATAGCCACTGCAACCATGTGTGTGTCCCCTGGCATCTCCAGCTGCTCGTGAGTCATCTTTTCATTCTTACTTGGCTTATTTACCATTTTATTTATATAATATTTTTGGGTGAGCAAACATGTCCATGTCAGAAAAGTATAATTTAATCATAAATTGTTTTTATTATGACCAGTGTTTACATGCATGACACCATTTTCTTGAGTGGTGTCTTGGAACAGGTTTTATCTTTGTCTGAGGCAGTGCTTATTATGTTTTAGTATGATGATCCACAGCCACTGCTTATCTCTGTCCATGTTCATGTTATAAATGGCGCTAAAAGTATCTTTCTCACTCCCTCCATCCATGTCATGTTCCAGAATGCTGGGGATCGCCGTGGGCTGTTTGAAGATGTACACCAAGTGTTCAGCCTCCTTCATCAGGAACTCCCTCATCACTCATGCCAACATCCTCATCAACACCTACAACACAGACTTCTCACGATGTGAACGCCCCAGCGGCAGTAAGTGACGTTCCCTCATTGCTTCATTCTTCCATTAGGAAAACTTGAAATATAATTATGTTCCAGATCAAGTTAAAGTTTGTGGAAAAACATCATGTGCAAGTTCTTTAGCTTTTTATAACTCACTTGATGCAATTGACTAATGATTATTCATGTTAGAAATAAAAAAAGACTATAAATACAGTCTTAGTCTTAGTGTTTGGTGCCTACACCAGTATTCAAACCCAGGGCATACGAGAGGCCAGCATAATAACCACTGCACCACTGTGCTTTGGAAGCTGTATCCTCTGGGGAGAACTTTTCTGCATTTAGGTCGTGTGTTAGTTAGTTCGGTTTCACTGCTTGTTGTAAATCAGTTATGTCACTGATACAGTGATCTACAAGTACGAGGGCTCTGTTAGACTCAACATGCCGTGGACCAACGATCTGTACGACTCAACGACACTCCTCTACACCAGCCTCAAGTCGGCGCTAGAGAATAGTGTAAGTACAACACAGATGTAACCTAGAGCAACTGATGAAGTCATATTGAGGTCAGATGATAAGGAGCTTTATTTCAGGATCTGGTTCCCTGTAGCTAAACCATTCACTATCAATCATCCTACAGGAGCATGACCTATCATGCATGCATCACTTGTAGCATTAATGTTTCACCTCATGACCATTAAGGCATGACTAAATATTCTGCTTCTTCTGTTTCAGCTGGAGTCAGGAATGATAAGCGTGGGAGACCTAGAGAGCATTGTCGTCACTAACTTCAGGTAAACCCTGCACCACTTGCACTTGTCCTCACAGTACCACCTTGTCTTTCTCCCATGCCATTTGTACAGATTAATATTAAACACACAAAATATCATTGGGATATTTGGAACAATTGCACTGCAAATATAAGGTGAAAGTCTATGAGAAAAGTAACTGCAGGTAACATGGACTTAAATGTGTGAACATAAATTAAGTTAGCCGCTCATTTTAGGTATTTCTTCATGTCAGCATCCCATTTTCTTATGTAGAAGATTGGTTATTACATGTATATAGGGTAGCGTATTGGGATATGAAATATTGAAATTAAAGCAATCATTCCATTATCTAGGAATTGGTTATCTTTCCAATTTGTACGCCAAATACCGATGGACTCTTTTTCCTTTAGTTGTTAGAATTTAAGTCGGCTACCCTTCAAGTATGTTATGAGTAGCAGTAAAGGTGGGCGATATTACCAGTATTCCAGTACATACTGGTTTTGAACCACTAATAAAACTAGCATGATATGTTTCCATTCAAGCAGTGTATTGGTTATGAAAGAATACCTCTGAAAAGAAGAAGTTAGTATAGTGAAGGATTTAAACTTGGCTGATAATGTTAACTCCTGTAAGTTTTTAAAATGTTCTTAATGTACTTGAATTCATCTCAAGTACCTAATTTTCTTGACAGAAAACCACTGAGACCCGTAACATATATATCTGAAATAAATCTTTTTTAATTGTCAGATGTTTTATGTGTTTATTTAACTAGAGAATTAACCCAGTACAACACATTCTAAGGCATTTACAATTGATGAAATATGTTATATGTAGCAAGATTGACAGATAATATACAATTTCTTTAGGCTTCATATTTCCCCCAATATAATGATGTTGCATGTATTGATGTTTATCCCAATTTCTAAATTAGGTGCAATACTCAGCCCTAGTTAGCAGTGAAATGGGCTATCCTTTTTATTTGCTCATTCAATAAATAAGCGTTCAAGAAGCAGTTTTATTGTTTTTAGTTCAGGATCCAAATAAGCTATCATACCAATATATCTTATCCAACGAGCTGATTATTGTGAGTGTCCTGAGTTTGAACAGTTGTTGCTTTGCGTGTAGCCCAGGCAGTGTGAGAGCGAAGTGGACAGGAGAGTTCATCTTCCCTGTGACTCCAATGAAGAAGACACAGATCCAGGCAACACTGACAGGTCTGGAGGGAAGTGAGGTCTATGTCAATGGCAAAGCGTATACCTTCATCACCACAGGTGAGTCCACATCATTAGTTCAACATTAATCATACCTGTATTTGTCTCAATCGGGTTAAGCTCCAAGGTAGTGGCCACTGAAATCATTATTCTTAGGCTCAGTAAAGTGATTCAATCATTGCAGTGAGAATGAAAAACCAATTCTAGTTACTACCAAAACAGTCTAATGACTGTAACAGTAATTTATATTTTAGGATTTAGCCCCAAACTTGTAAGACTTTATTTGTTCTTGTTACAGCTGCTGTGAAGCCCGGGGAGTGTCCGATGGTGACCAACTCCACAGTGACAGTCTGCAGCGGGGCCAACTGCACATCTGACACCAACTGTAGCGGGGTGATGAAGTGCTGCTCCAACACCTGTGGCTACACCTGCCAGTACCCCACCAACACCACAGGTGCATGGCTATTACTAAGTTTAGAGTCACCAGAAAAACATTACTGACGTGTAGCAAGTCTCCATCAATGGCTAATTCATTCTTGTAGCATTTCTTTGCACAATTTTTTTACCATCTCTCTCCGCCTTCAGCTAAAATTGATTATCTTTTCAGAAGTTTCAGAAAGGTTGTAACTTATTGCTAAAGAGGATGTTCCACTTTACAATTTTTTGCTCTTACAACAATAGCTTAGAATTAAGAGAAACATCTTGAGACCTGCACTATGCTTTGGATGAGAGGGAGGGTTGAACCTACACTAGATCTCATTTCAACAACTCTACTTGCTAGGTTCATACAAAAGCTCTATCAAGAAATACATCAAATTGGACTCTTTTCTTACCAAGAAATGGGGTAAATTTTATGTTTTAATTTTCAACATGTCACTATCACAGTGATGTAAAATAACATCTAGAAACAACTCAAGAACTAACACTTCTGCAACTCATTTAGCATATTTCATGTATTTCTGTTGGTATGGATTAACTACAGCATTTATCCAACATTTAATGTTCTGTAACAATTTCTATATCAGGCTACCTGAAGTCCAACTTGAGGAACTGTGGAAGGTGGGAAATACAGCAGTGCAATTTGTGACTCTCATAATCACTCACAATCACATTCACCCCTATCCTCAAAACTATCCACTGACTCCCAAACAGAGCTTGAATTCAGTTAGAAAGTCTCTGTCTTACTTATAAATCCCAACATGGACAGTCACCTGAATACATATCTGAGATGCTATCAGGATAGGTTCAGTTCAAACACCAGGACATAGACTCAAATCAAATTGAATTGCTTTGGTTACAGGTCCTTTGAACACTGTACACCAAATTTGTGGAGCTCTCTCCAAGATCTGAAACTGTCAGAAACATCATTATTGTCATTTCTGTGTTGCTTGGACTGCTCTTTAACAATGTGTGTTTAGTCATTGGCTAGTCCTGGAGTATGCACTCTTTATTGAGTCATGACCCTGTAGATTTCCCATTAAGAGTGCTTTGACACAGACTGATTAAAAAATAATGTGTTAGCTTTATCTATATGAACGGTTTAGAAGAACAAAGAATCCACTGGATTAGGCCTTCCCCAGCTTGATCAGTTTAAAGGAGAGGTTCTGAAGAAGATATCTATATGAACTATGAATGCCCATCACTACTTGATTACAGTCCATTCTTTGTCCAGGTGGAACCTGCACAAGTCGCTATGACTGCCACAATGGCGGCACATGCCTTGAAGGAAGATGTGTGTGTTCCCCTGGTTACTATGGTAGCAACTGCAACCAACAGAAAGGTATGACCTTCAGATTAGTGTTCCCCTGGTTACTATGGTAGCAACTGCAACCAACAGAAAGGTATGACCTTCAGATTAGTGTTCCCCTGGTTACTATGGTAGCAACTGCAACCAACAGAGAGGTATGACCTTCAGATTAGTGTTCCCCTGGTTACTATGGTAGCAACTGCAACCAACAGAAAGGTATGACCTTCAGATTAGTGTTCAACAGATTGAACAAAAACATGAAGGGCATCTTTTTAGAGATTGAATTTGCAAAATCATCATTATTAAAATTGTTTTTGTTTTGTCAATTTATATGTGTATTTATTTATAGGTTCTTTAAGAGTACTTTGTTGAATTCTTACTATGGCATTAAGAATATCACAATCATACAGTTTTAAACTTGGAGTGAAATATAAACAGATTTTCATTCTGACACTGACCTCCTGATGTTTCAGATCCATGTGCCAGCATGCCTTGCGAAAATAATGGCTCCTGTTTAACACCATATCACCATGACAACTACACATGTGCATGTCCATCCAACACTCGAGGAGAGAGGTGTGAGAGTGAGTATTGTGGATCATCCTCAGATTGAGTCAATAACAGTTTTATGGTATGTGGATCAACCTCAGATTGAGTCAATAACAGTTTTATGGTATGTGGATCAACCTCAGATTGAGTCAATAACAGTTTTATGGTATGTGGATCAACCTCAGATTGAGTCAATAACAGTTTTATGGTATGTGGATCAACCTCAGATTGAGTCAATAACAGTTTTATGGTATGTGGATCAACCTCAGATTGAGTCAATAACAGTTTTATGGTATGTGGATCAACCTCAGATTGAGTCAGTAACAGTTTTATGGTATGTGGATCAACCTCAGATTGAGTCAATAACAGTTTTATGGTATGTGGATCAACCTCAGATTGAGTCAATAACAGTTTTATGGATTGGGATCAACCTCAGATTGAGTCAATAACAGTTATATGGTATGTGGATCAACCTCAGATTGAGTCAATAACAGTTTTATGGTATGTGGATCAACCTCAGATAGAGTCAATAACAGTTTTATGGTATGTGGATCAACCTCAGATTGAGTCAGTAACAGTTTTATGGTATGTGGATCAACCTCAGATTGAGTCAATAACAGTTATATGGTATGTGGATCAACCTCAGATTGAGTCAGTAACAGTTTTATGGTATGTGGATCAACCTCAGATTGAGTCAATAACAGTTTTATGGTATGTGGATCAACCTCAGATTGAGTCAATAACAGTTTTATGGTATGTGGATCAACCTCAGATTGAGTCAATAACAGTTTTATGGTATGTGGATCAACCTCAGATTGAGTCAGTAACAGTTTTATGGCATGTGGATCAACCTCAGATTGAGTCAGTAACAGTTTTATGGTATGTGGATCAACCTCAGATTGAGTCAGTAACAGTTTTATGGTATGTGGATCAACCTCAGATTGAGTCAATAACAGTTTTATGGTATGTGGATCAACCTCAGATTGAGTCAATAACAGTTTTAATGTATGTTGATCAACCTCAAATTGAGTCAATAACAGTTTTATGGATTGGGATCAACCTCACGTTGAGTCAATAACAGTTATATGGTATGTGGATCAACCTCAGATTGAGTCAATAACAGTTTTATGGATTGGGATCAACCTCACGTTGAGTCAAAACAGTTATATGGTATGTGGATCAACCTAAGCTGCGTGTTCAGTTTTCAATTTTATATTTACTCGCTATCAATCCAGTATAATCTCTGATTTTCAAACACAGTAGGTTTATCACCTAATCGATTAATAGTTTAATGTTGTTTGGATCATATGTTGGATTAATCTTAGAGTAATAGTATTGTGCGTTATATAACAGTGAAGGGTCATGATGGTGTGTGAGGTGGTCAGTATATTCTTCTATGCTGCAGTGCGTGTATGTGACCTGTTTGCAATGGACATGTGCAAGGGAGTGTCCAGCTTCTGTCAGGGTAACCTCAACTCCGGGGACCTCTGCTGGTGTGAGCAGGGTCGTGGCGGAATTTTCTGTGAGCAGCAAGGAGCAAGTGAGTTGACACCTGTGCTATGTGATATATTGCGAGGACTGTTATCAAGAAGCATCTTATACAATCACAGAGAACCAATAGGTTTACTTATATATCGGAACTTCTTGGTTCTATACTACTTAATTCTTGTGAGCACTTGTTGTGTGTTCTTTTATAAGTGGTAAACAATATCCTTACTATTAATATTCAAATGACCAAAATATATGAAGGACAATTGATCAATGCATGTGATGATAATTCGTTGAATGGCAGTTGGAAACTGGCTTGATGAAAAAGTCGGGTTTTGCAAGGGTGCAATGTTTAAAGTGGTGACTTGCTTGAAAAGTGTTTTATCATTCCAATCAAATAATTGCTCTTTTCAATTAAAGAAAATCCTCCAAATTCTATGTTAGTAATATGATAGTATAATTACAAAATCTGAATTTCTTTTTATATAATATTTCAGACAGCAAGTGGGGCTGTGAGAAGATGGCTGAGTTTTCCAACTATGTACAGTTGGTCATCAACGGACAGACTATGCCTCCATTCAACTACTCAGTTGTCTCCAGCCAAGAGGACTTCCTGCAAAAGGCTAATATGACGTCCATCACAATCCCGACATGTTCTGAAGAAAACCCCACACACTTCACCTCCCCCTCCTGTGATATGGACGTCTACACCAGGCAGAAGTCCTGCTACTGTGTCGACCGGTATGGACGTGAGATCTATGGCACCAGGAAACCATCTTATCTTGGAGAACCAGACTGCAGAAGTAGGTGTCTAATTTGTCAAATCCTAAGAAATGGAAACTTAGTTGCATACTCGCTAGACATAGACATGATATTTTACCTCAACTTATGGAGACAGATTTGTCCCACCTTTATCTATGTTCTTGTGACAGTACTTATAGTTAGAGGGAAGTGACATAGGTGCCAGTGTAAAGATTTCTCACCTTGACCCACATTATTAAAATTTTTCTTCTTGTGAATACGATGTTGATTTGCTTTGACTGTTGCAGACCCATGTGAAATGATGGAGTGTCTTAATGGTGGAGTGTGTTACCTGAGGAACGATAGTAGAGTGGGCTACTGTAGATGTTCGCAAGGTTTCATGGGCGACAGGTGTCAATGTATGTAAACTGCATGGCACTTATTTCACAAACATATCACTTAATTCAATAGGATGTTTACCAGCATAGTGACTTACAGATTTATGTTTTTCTGTAGCTTTTTTTTGGGATTTGCCTGGCTAGTCTTCTTTTGGAAGGTTTCTTAATAGGAGTTATTTTCTAATTAGTACCAATAGTACTTTCAACTCTTTGCATCCAAATATTGTGTTATTTTCCTGAAACTGTAAAAATGTATGACTTTGTTGTCTTGCAGTTGTTGGTGACGTCTGTGACAGCAACCCATGTGCAAATGGATTTGCTTGTGAGAGACGTTACGATGGAGGCTACAGATGCAACTGTTCTGCTGAGTGGGGCCCTGACTGTACTAATGTACCTCCTCAATACTGCACTGTAAGTTCAGATCTAGATAACCACAGTTATCAACGCATTCTCCCACAAGTTCATCTAAAACATATTCAATGACAAAAAAATTATTATCTTTTCAACCAAGAGGATGTCAAAACGGATATTGTCTCAGAAAAAAAGAGGCTGAGCATTTAGATCTGAACTTCAACAATAAGATTAACCATTTGTACCACAGTGTACCTCGCCTTAACATGATCACTGATTTTGATCCATATTTGCCCATCAGAAAAGGTACCAGTGAGCTATGGATAGGTCTGACATGGGTGGAAGTGGACATTACTAAGTCTTCCTTGAGACCATCTGAAGGATCTAAAGGATTACATTCATGATCTTGAATTGAGATCTTAAATGTTTATTTGATAACAAGGAAGATCTAATACATAGGCAAACAATAATCATTACTCATTTTATAAAATTTCAGATCTAAAATTATATTAAACGTATCTTTACAAAAATATTGCCCCAGGTTTACTTTCCAGGATGAATTAGTCTGTAATGTTTTGTTAAGGGCTAAGGACATTTTTGATGTTTATTCCCTGAAACAAGCTTAGCATTTACCTTGTGTGGCTTTGAGGTTTCACCAGATTGACGGAGACAGTGAGAGGATGATGCAGTGCTATTGTTGTGTGTTACAGTGCAGCCCCTGGCAGAAGTGTGTCTGGTACGAGGACTGCAGTAGTGGTGGGTGCCACCACAAACACAAGTGTGTCGGTAGGTGCTGCAACTTGTTCATTTATCAATATTTTCTCATTTACATGTGTTTTTAATAGGATACTTTTCCTTAAAATACATTCATGTAATAAAAAAAATTCATTTAAAAATAGATGAAAGAACCTCAACAAAATATAATGCTTATGATTTGTCAATGGCAATCTTTGGTATAAATTATTATTTGATATCCACTAACTCACTACAGGTGAAACAGGCTTTTCCCTTTGATGAGGGGCAGATACAGGTTTTTGCCCTTGACAATGGGCTGATAAAGGTATATAGCTCTTGATGACGGCTGATACAGAATGTTTCGTGAAGGGTTAATCAACCAAGCAGAATTTCTGTATCTATTTGCAAATATATGATGAAAAAGGGTAACATTCCACCTGTCTCTTCAAAGGGAACGATTACGACGGGCCATGTGACAGAGGGATGACATGTGGGAAGAACGGCAGGTGTGTGGAGCGCGGGGGCCGAGACTACAAGTGTCTGTGTGATGGAGGCTTCTCCGGTGCTCACTGCACAGTTAATGGTGGGTGCATTATACTCATTCACATATTCCAGGCTTTAGGTACAGTTACACACTTGCTTCAAAGTAAGCAAGGTTGAAAGAAGTCTCCTACCTTCCAAGTGTCAGAGTATTTTCTCAAAACCTTTCAGTTGTATGACAACTAACTGTTCATTCATTAATGGTTAATCAGGATCTTCTTTTAACTCTTTTGTCATGGACCCAGCAATTTGTCATTATTAATTTTAATAGTATCAATTGGTGACAATTTTCTGTGAAACTATTAAACCTAGAATAAATAAATTTTGTCGATGGTCATTTTTTATAATTGAATGAAATATCCCGTTCCCAAATATATTTCACAAGGAGGTATGACAACATGTTATTACTGGCCACTCATCTATGATGTGATGAATCCTGTAGAGATCCTGTACACATGAACTTTGCACAGGAAATACCTTGAGATTGACACCCTCTCAGTTGGTAGGGCCAACCATTACCCAAACAATCAGTTTTTGCTTTCCCGGGCACGTTAGCTTATCAATAACATGGCTACCCCTGTAATTTCTGTCTGTATAAATCAATATTCACAAAGCATACATACTCCGATATTTGTTCAACAGTACAAATGTTTGATGTGTCAGGTGTGCCATGGAAGATCGCTGTTTCTGCTCATGCAGATAAGCCTGAATATCATGGGCGCCGCGATATTACACACATTTGGAAAACTTTGTAAATTTCCTTTACAATATAGTATTCTTTGTTGCATTACTCCAAAAAAGATGTTTGAAGGCTGGATAGTGATAGGTTATAAGATAACTGCCTGTGGACATGGATTTCTACAGGATTCCTTCAGATACGAGATGAGTGACAAGTGACAACCCAGAATAAAGCAATTGAACCTAAGTGAATGAAATCTAGGAGTTCAATTATATTCTTTATTCTTATGCAAGCGGGCACAAATATGGTGGGTATTAAAGTTTCCATAAGTGTCATGGGAGAAGAGTTCAGAGTTATGGTTTACACTGGGGACAAACAAACTGTCATTCTTGACAACTTTTTGATTATTCTTATATAAGTATAAGGCTAATTTTTCTCTTACTTTTGATGAAGGTATACAGGCAGGATCTTCAACCACCAGTCAAACTTGGTGTTCTTTAGAATATCTACATCTTCATTAATAAACAGTGTTGAATACTGTTATTTTTGTTATGTTTAAGGGTTACTCCAGTATTACAGTAGTTTAGGGTTGATGATATTGGCACACAAATAAAATTAATCATAGTGAAGGCACTTACACTCATCAATTTTCATACATAAAAAATGGATATCAGTTATTTGAAAAATAGGTACATTTTTGGGCTGTGAAGTTGATTATTAAATACGGGAAGTATAACTCAATAATGCAATCAATAATATACCGATTTTTCATACAATCTGTTTGACAAAACAGATTTGCTGTTTATTCTTGTGTATTGCTTATCTATAATTTGTCAGGTTACAGATGTTCCTTCATACAAATTGTTCATGCTTTTATTCTCAGTTAAGGGATTACAATATATTTAAATGCTTCACATATTCCTAGCTTTATTGACTTTTGCCATCATAATTGATTGCTGTCAAGAAAATGAACACATCCATGGAAAACTGTAGTGAGTGCATTGACCTTATAAGCCATAAAATAACCAGTTCAATCACTAAATCAATTACTTATTTTATCATATATTTTAAAGGGATAACTGACTATGATATTGTGTGTTTTAAGTGAAATAAAAATACAATGATGTTTCTCCCCTAGACCTGGTGTGTCGTGAGCTTGGCCCAGTGCGATATGGGATCTGTGGTCTTGGGCGGTGTGTGGGAGACATCGAGCGTGGAGAACTGTGTCGCTGTCCCACAGGCCGGAAGGGAGCCTTTTGTGAGATGGAAGGAGAGGGTAATTTAATACTTCATGACTTGTCCACAGTGGTTCTCTGAACCATTAGCATTGTATGTAATAATGATTATCCATATTGTATATGATTTGTTGAAGGGGTTTTGTGAGAAGAGTTCTTTTAATTTTTTAATTTATTGATGTTGATTATAAAATCACTGATTTATAGATCATAATTTGATAATGAAGGCTATTTGTTCAAGAGTTTTGAAAATGCCGCTGTGATCTTTTTAATGTGTAGCATTGGTATATTAGGAATTACACTATGTGCAATAGTACATTACACTATACGTGAGCAATAGAACAAATTCTTGTACTTTTTCGGGTCAAGTCTCTTGCTGGCATGTATCTCTTTTCTATGTGGTCAACAAAGCAGTCTTGTATTAACATCCTTGCTAGTCAGTGATTACGGAAGGTTGACATGGATGTTTGGTAACTGCTTTGTAGCTTGTGAGGCAGGTATCAGTCATTGTTCACTATCCACTATCCACAGCCGTGTCCCTGTGCGAACGACAGAACTATCTGTACCACGCTGCTATGGAGGTGATAAACGGGACCCAATCTGTGCCCGGCCTGCAGAACGCCAGTAGCGTGGTCATGCAAATCACCCGGAATGTGATGGGTCTGCGTGAGGTGCCCCTAGTCACGTGCACACCCACTGGAGACTTTACCCCCCAGCAGTGTGCTGTAGACCTGGACTCTTTCGTGGAGCGCTGCTACTGTGTGGACAACATGGGGGAAGAGATCTACCAGAACATCACAGTGCTGCCCGGTCAGCCTCCCTGCACTGGTGAGTAGCTTGTCAACTGTAACTAGCTCTAGCTCCAATCCTAGCTTACTTGGTTGCAGCCACTTGAGTTCAGCAACAATGAACATAGCTTTTCAATGAATAGGTCATCTTTAAATTATTTGGCTTACCAAGTTTGATAGTTTTTTTATTGCACAGAAACATGAACTTGTTAGAACTATAAAGATTTGTAAAAATAGATGATAAAATGATAAGAAAAAAACCCTAAAGATTTTATTTCATTTGTCCCTCGCCACAGCGCCAGATCCAAAGGACATTGGGAAGCTGCTGTGCGAGTACCAGGAGGAAGGGGGGCTTTGTCTCAATGGGGGGAGTTGTGTGGGAGAGATGGACAGCACCCCCCAACTCTGTCTTTGCCCTGAAGGCTATGAAGGGGTTATATGTGAGCGCCAGAGCCAGCAAGGTGGTGAGTAGTCTGGTACAGGTGGTCACTCACCACCATTATCACTGATAATCAACTTGCCTCATCCACAGTGTAGCTAAGTACTTATCTTGTTGATCAATACTCTTTGTAATAAGCATTTATTCTTTATTCATTATTCATTTATGACAAATTTGACTTCAATATAAATGAGATAAGGAAGTTACTGGCCATAGCAAAAATTTCTTCCAAGACAGTCTTAGATTGAAGATATAGGAGACAAACAATTTTTGGATCAACTTCTTCAATGTAATGACATTAGTTTTTCATATATCCTTCCACATTTTAAAGCTTATGGTCTAGAATACCTCAAATGGTGATTTATCCCATTAAGCCTGAATGGTGAGATTGGCTAATAATATGCCTGGCGTCCATAAACTTTTTACATTTTTAACTTCTCCTCCAGAACTGCTGCACCCTCAAAGCTGAAATGTTGTTGGGATGTAACTTGCACCTAGGTGATCTGAATTTGTAACTTTGGAACTTACCCCTCTGAAATATGGGTGTGGGAGGCATTTTTCTTAAAATCTTTAAAAAAATGTTCTTTTTCATAACAGATTGACACAGTGGGCAGAAATTTTAAGAGTTGAATCTTTGTGACATAGAGACTGAAATTTGAGAAAGTGGTGATGACTCCCCCCCCCCCCCCCAAATATATGCATGGCAGAAGTGACTAACCTCTTCTTTTGTCTGTTATCCGGAAAATATTTATGCTAGGAATCTAAAAAATGTTGATGGCATCTTTGAAGTAAGGAGACTAAGATTTGTTAGTTTGATTGTCCCTTAACCCTCAACCCATGGGTGACGGAATGGTCTCGGATGAATTTAAACTAGCCTTAGCCTTAAACTTAGCCTTAGGGAATCCCGGGAGCAGGTCTTTGATTTTAACTGATTAATGCAATTGTACGGTGTAGCGATGCCCACGGAAGAAAAGTGCATGGCAGTTCAACGCTCAAATTTATGATCCGCCTATTTTTTGTTCGTTGTTGTTCCAAGGAATAGGAATATATTTTCAAATGACAATTGAAGATATGACAAAAGGCAATTGAAGATATGACAAAAGGCAATTGAAGATATGACAAAAGGCAATTGAAAATATGACAAAAGGCAATTGAAGATATGTAAAAAGGTATCATAGTCTTGGACATCAAACAATACAAAGGCTGATGAGCTACAGAGGCCATGGCTCTATTTTTGAATTATTAATTACTGGTATTAATATGAAAAAGCAGATGAAATGATTTTACATAAATACAACTTACCTGCCTGCAGAATACCCTGAGCAGTACACTATGTGTAAATTCACCCTGGACCTGTACATGCTGATGATGTCGGTGATGAATGGCTCCATGCAAGGTGTGACAGTTGACAAGAAGGTGCTCACCATGGCCTACCACCAGATGATCATGGCCCACTCCATGCCAGGACCACGACCCATGTATCTGGCCTGGAACACTACGACAACCATGGAGCAAAGTCTGCTGATGCCAAACTGCACAAGGGACGGACACTTCAACTCCCTGCAGGTACATCTTGGTGTCTATAGTTTCATAAGGTAGAGGGTTGTGAGACCTATCAACCACATGGTGTCACAAGACTTTTCTCTCAATCACGCATGTCTGAGATGGCGTAGTAGGTTATCTTTGTTTATGATATCAATCTATGAACATTCAGTATTAGGCAAAGGTCAAGAATATTCATGAAAGTTGTCAAATTTGTGATGCAGGGCATTCTATCTATCTCAGGCACTTAAAAGCTTTATTTTATCTTGCCAAATGAGATAAACTCTTTTTGTCTGTTTCTGTGTTGATGATATTCCTATGGTATTTATGTCTCTGATTACAGTGCGAGTACGGGCTTGAGACTGGTGCCAGACATGTGTGCTACTGTTTCTCTGAGACAGGACGCATGATCAAGGGGACGAGGACCCTGCCCCCAGACTACCCCATGTGTGACAGTGAGTCATCATTTATTGCTCCTCAAAGTTGGATAGGGTTGTACATTTTGATAGAAATATCACATCATGATTTTCATCCCAAGGAAAACTAATTGAATGTTTGATCATTGTGACTATAGCACCATCCTAAAGAACAATGCAAGACAGGTGCTATTGTTCTGACCAGTACAATCTCTAGATCTGTGTGTCTACTTGTAGATGTGACCGATGTCTGTGAGCCAATGCCATGCTCCCTTGACTGTCCCATGGGTCTGCGCAAGAATATGTTGGGATGTGACATCTGCCAGTGCAAGGAGAAGTGTGATGTATGTAATGCTTGTTTAGTTTGAACAATTTGGATTAAAATATGTCTACTTTTTTGTAAGATGAATTGAATATAAAGTCTTTAAATCTACAATTCAACTCGCTGTGTAGATAATGCTCATTGCATTTGTGTTTCAGGGAAAGATGTGTCCGCACGGTACACGATGTCATGAAAGTGGTCACTGTAGACCAAGTAGGTTCAAATGAGTTTGCCATTTTCCTGAATACCTAGTCCAGATTTAAAATCTCTCTACTGTAACTATTTTTAATTAAGAAATAGAGTAGCCTCAACCATCATGTGTTTTGCAATAAAGTATAGTTTTGCCCTGAACTATTATAGTTAAAGCACGAGGCCGAAGGCCGAGTGGTTTGACGTTAATTATAGTTCAGGGCAAAACTATACTTTATTGCAAAACACATGATGGTTGAGGCTACTCTATTTCTTTTCTAGCATGTCGATCTTAACCCATGTAAATCATATTTCAGCCAAAAATAACTTAAATGAAATTAATCGAAATTGGCAGTTCATTGAAAATGCTCGACCAGGGCCATAACCAGTGACGTCATAACGTTATTGTTGTTGACATCATGGCCCATTGTTTCGTGACATCATTCAAAAACTATACTTTATTGTTCTTTACCGAAACAATGCTAGAATGTTGGCTAAACTTACTTTTGTCTTCCTGACTTGCATTGATTTTTGATTTTACTTAAACAAAGTAGATGAAAAATTTAGGTGGCTAATTAGAAGGTTGCTCCTAAAACGTTATATATGTTATAGAAGCCATGTTTGACGGATGGTTCATAGGCAATTTCCACTTTCTATTTTCCCTTTGCAATAATGTTGCCAGCCGTGATATAAGTGAAATATTCTTGAAAGCGATGTTAAAACCCATATCGCCTCACCTCACTAAATCTGCAAGCCGATTTCAGAATTCAAGAGTGGCCAACGCACACATTGAAATATTATATATAAAGAGTCTAAGCTTGATTTTTTTGTGGTTAACAAATGACAAATTATATTTCCCTTGCATGTTTTTAAAAATCTGCAATTGCTTGTTGCTCTGATTGACCTTGTATCAACTTGTAGTACAGAGACTATGTACAGTTAATGTATTGTTCAATTCAGTTCCTTGTTCATTTCTTACCTCACAGAACCATTTCCCTGACTGCAATAAGCTAAGAGAGACATTCTTTGCAGAATAAGATGTGAGACAATATTTTCCTTTGATCAAAGAATAAGATAATAATTTAAAAAAGAAATAAAAATTGTTCTATGTAGTTTCAAAACAGAGATGTGAGTATCACTTAATGTGATGTACTGAAAACGTGGACATAAAAAAATGAATTGAAAACTGTAGGCTGAGATTGTGTCTTGTTTGATACAGCCCACAAGAAGGGCATGTGTCCGGTGGAGATGATGCCAACCATGGACTCACTGATGCGCATGTTTGAGGACACAATGGATTCATGTGAGATGTTGTGTAAGGATGACGCGGACTGTGACGGAGACTTCAAGTGCTGTGGGACCTGCGGGAACAGATGTGTGCAACCTTACAGTGAGTTAATTGATCTCTACTCCGTCTGAATTGCCTTCTCTTTATCTTCTCCTCCTTTCTCCTCTTTCTGCTTTTAATCAATAAGATTTCATGATTTTTCAAATATCAACTACAGCCCCAATTTCTCATGTAAAGTTTATACTACTTGTCAAGACTGTAAAGGAATTTTTACTTTACAAATTGTGACTGTATGTTAGTGCAACTCCAGACAAAGTTTTAAATGTCTCCCTCCCCTTCATTTCCTTTTCTAACTGCTACATCAAGACCTGTGCAATTTTTTAAAATACCACGCCCTGCCCTGCATGTTAAGAAGATAATGTTACATCTAGGGCAAACTGACCGAGGTTCGGACACCACCCGAGGTCGCCCGAACTTCGGACACTTTTGATTATTAGCTGACGCAATAATACGTGCAATGTCGGCAATATATTTGTTTTGAAATATGAATTTCTCGAATCTCAATTTTTTCATTTCGTTAAATACACAATTGATCGAAGGTAGTATATCTAATTGGCTTTTTGCTATAATGTACAAATAATAGATCCATGTAAGGAATTGGCAAAATATTTGTTTCAACGTAAATGTTGACTATCAGGTTAGGAAATATAGGAAGCGCCAAAACCTTTTAAACTGTATCCATAAACAATAATAAACAAACAAACTGTTGTATTGTGCTGAATATTGGTATATATAAAGAGGATCTTTAAGTTAATGTTGCGATATTGATAATATGTCAAAATGACCTTGCTTCGGACAGTTTTGACCATGGTTCGGACACTTATTATATTTCACTTATACGGACTTGTAGTGCTGTAATTCAACCAACAAAAGTTCTGAAAACATGCAATAATATATGACTAACATATTTCACAAAGTCATTCATTTTTAAAAGCTACGGTTTAGCGAGTACGGCGTTTTTGCGTCAAATGCCTACGAAACTGATTGTGATGTCATAATTTTGTACCGACGCATGCGGCAGTTTTGGGAGAATTTAACATCGGAGAGCATGCTCTCTACAGATGACAAATTAACTCATGTTTCCGAAAAACTTTGATATTATTGTACATGAACTACTCAATGCGTGTTTTGGAATGTCTGAAACCATTTTGATAAATATTTTAAACTAGGGGTGCATGTGAGAAGATCATGTGCAACTGTCCGAAGTTAGGTCAAAACTGTCCGAACCTCGGGGGATTTCAAAACATTTGAATCGATAAACCTCGGTCAGTTTGCCCTATATAAACCTCCTTCACCTCTTTTGTTGTGTGGATTGCTATGTTGAGTAGACTGTCATGTTGTGTAGACTGTCATGTTGTGTAGACTGTCATGTTGTGTTAACTGTTATGTTGGGTAGACTGTCATGTTGTGTAGACTGTTATGTTGGGTAGACTGTCATGTTGTGTAGACTGTCATGTTGTGTAGACTGTCATGTTGTGTGGACTGTTATGTTGTGTAGACTGTCATGTTGTGAGGACTGTTATGTTGTGTAGACTGTCATGTTGTGTAGACTGTCATGTTGTGTTAACTGTTATGTTGTGTAGACTGTCATGTTGTGTAGACTGTCATGTCATGTTAACTGTTATGTTGGGTAGACTGTCATGTTGTGTAGACTGTCATGTTGTGTAGACTGTCATGTTGTGTAGACTGTTATATTGTGTAGACTGTCATGTTGTGTAGACTGTCATGTTGTGTAGACTGTCATGTTGTGTAGACCGTTATGTATCAGTACGGTTCTCCCTTCTTCACCTAGTCCCAGCCAACTGCGTAGAGAAGCGGAATGCAATGAACGTCCACTGGAATCTCCATCAGAATCTCTCAGCCCTGCTGGAGAATCGCAACATAGAGAAGAGCATGGGTAACTACAGCTACCCTGCAGTACTGCATAGCGCTATTCAGTGGGTGCGAAACACGCGCATCATGTGGAAGCCTACATGTGACTCTGACGGAGGGTATGAGCGTGTGCAGTGCATGTTTGACCTCAGGTCAGGAGGTAAGGATCACTGCTTCTGCTCTGACAATGAAGGTCGCAGAATCAACGGAACTGACCGGCGACCACCCATGGAGCCCAAATGCACAGGTAACTCATCAAAATAAAAGTTTGTCTTTTCTACCCAAACCTAAGATGAAGTGATTCACAATTTATAGAATTGGTGACCCTGTAGCCCGATAATAATAAGGGCAAAACGGGTCATGCCCTAAAGACCTATTTTTGTTTTTATCTCCAGAAACATGGCAGATTAGATTTTGAATTTCTTTCAAAAGCTAAATGATAAGTTATTCAATAGCAATTGGATTATTATGGCCCTCAAATAGCTACACCTCGAGTTAAAAGGATGGCCACTGTTTATAAATTCATGAGGATTTGTATCAAGCATTTTCATACAAAGGGGCATTGAAATTTTTGATGGTTTTATTATGTAAATCAGCAATATGAGGTAAGGACAACAGATTCCAGTTTGGAATATGAACCAGATGTAAATAAGAACATTATGATGTCTGTTTGTTGACAGAGAAACCTGGCTACTGTCCCATGGAGCTGATGACGATGATGCCCCCCTCCAACTGTGGAGCTACCTGCCAGGAAGACTATGATTGCTCTGGCCATGACAAGTGCTGCACTTCGGGATGTAGCTCTGTCTGTCAGCCTCCTGTCAACAACACCATCTTAGATCACAGTGAGTCCCACAGTGTTTTATCCTTTAGGGATGCATGGAGATATTGGGCAATTTTATATACACTTGTTTTTGCATTGTGCAAAAATAAAAATGCAATTGTTTTGTTTAAAATATTGATAAATGAATCTGCTAAATTGATTTTTACATATGCTGTGAGCAGAAAACATATTTGTGAAAATCACTGTTTGATTTGGACAGTAAAGAATTAGTATGCTTTTTTTTAACTATACATTCACTAGATGTCAATGAGTATGAATCTATAGTTATTGTGCTACAGTGGTAACCATACAAGAGATTGCAATAGTAACGTTGTCTGATACAGTATGGGTATGAGTTTTCCTCATTCTGATATACTGTGTTCTATCCACAGCTGAGACTGTTGCAGGCCTCTTCTCACAGCTCTGCTCAAAGATGGGAGATCAGGCTGTGTGTTACCATCGCGCTGAGTGCGTGTCTGACTGGCACTCTGCCACCATGTGTGACTGTCCTGTCAGCTATAAGGGGGCGCTGTGTGAGACGAAGATGGAAGAGGATGGTGAGTGGTTTCGTTAGTAGATAACTTATAGATCTACTGCGTCACTTGTGAAAATATACAAATTTCTATTTCATTTGATGAGATAGCCATCCCAGCAGGCACACGACGTGGCAGCCACGTCACATCAAGGTCGCACGGCAACGTTGCCGTTAAGTCGCCATTAGGTCGTATTTGCACCATTTCATGGTTTGCCAGCGACGTGGTAAGGCGACGTGTCTACAACGTGTCAAGGTTACGTCCATGCGACGTGGGAAAACTACGTGGCAGATAAGTTGTATGAGGGTTGCAAGGCAACGTTGCCGTTCCGTCGCCATTCGGTCGCATTTGCACCATTTAATGGTTCGCCGGCGACGTGGCAAGGCGACTGTCTGCAAGTTGTATGAAGGTGGCGCTGCAACGTTGCCTTTCCGTCGCCTTAAGGTGGCATGTGCGCCAGGGTTTGCTGGCGACGTGGTATATGACCACCTTGGAAACAATACGTACCCGGCTGAAATGTGTTGCAAGTACTTTGCGAGTACTAAGCAAAATCGTCAGCGTATGATCATGTCACTTGAGCGTTCCTTGTTTTGAATCGAAAACTTAATCATAACCTCCTTCTATCACCCATTGGGAATTTCACATTAAACATTGTGATATAAATAAAGCATGTACCATATTTGCTTCAATAGATGAAGGCCTCTGACAGATACCGGCGAGTGTAAGGTGATAGTGAAAATTAATTTTCCCCTGAAAACGCATTATATTTTGTATTTTCTAACACTTAGAGAAGTATTTTCTTGACTAAGTGAGACCGGTTTCTATTATAGCAGATATGGAATATATTACTGCTGAGTAACTTGGTAGTTATAAATGTAAAGACAAAACAGAGAAGAATATAGTTTGCATTATTTATTCAGTCACAAATAACAAGACATACGTCTCTGTCTATCTTCACTGTACCTCTTGTATCTTCACAGCACTCTTCATCAGTAAAGCAGCGACCTGTAATTGAAATTTAACGCCAGTAAGGGATGACTGGTCTATCAAATGAATAAAAAGATTTATGTGTAATCTTTAAAAAGTGTACTTATATTTTTATTTAAACCTAATGAAAAAGGTTGACTTTCATTAGGACTTTTAATTCAATTATAGTTCTGAAAGTATATGAATTTATAATACCTGATAATGGTACGAGTTCCACGTTCGGATGGATCGTGCTCAGAACACCCAGATTCACACACGTGCTATCTACCCTGTCTATTTCGTCTCCTCAGACTGGTCCTTCTCATGCAGCCAACTGTAAGGTAAAATCAGGTGTTTTATCCAACATTGAAAGCTATCAAGAAAAATCATAGTTATCTCAAAACGACATGTCGTAGGATTAATGTACAATGTTACATTCAATTTTTTGTTACACACGTGCATGTATTGATAATATATACGTATTAATCAAGGCAAATGGACTCTCTGGTAACATTACGCACCTAGAAGATATCAATCAAGAGTTAAAAAATCCAAGTCCCATTTAAAAAGGCCCAGAATACTTTTAAAAGTTTATTGTTGATTTACCAAAAAGCCAATGACTTCCCTATTTTTAAGAGAACTTATTATATTTGCCTGACTTTCAAACAGAGCTGGGTGGCTGAAACCTGGACTAAGTCAATATATCATAGTTTTATGATGCTGAAAGAATTATTTAACTCCTAATTTCACATGTGGAATATTATGCATTGATAGGTTCGACTCCTGTTGTTAAGACTAATGTAAATAAGTAGGTAAGTGCATTTGTCAATAATAATCAAAGTTCAAAAATGCCTTTCATTTCATTTGTATGTATTTGATTATTCGAACAGGATGATAATCTAAAAACAAATTTAGAGGCCGGTCGCAAATACAAACACGTGCCAATAATGTTCAGACGGTGACATTATTTTCTATAGACTTACAGCCGTGTCGGGTAAAGATACGCGGAGGGTAAAGCTACGCACTCTCACAAAACTTAACAAAGTAAATAAGGTCTTAAAGGATGAGTGTTAGCTTGTAAAAGATTGATGTCTTTGCATCTCAAGGCAATTTTGAAGATATCATGAAGTTTTTTAAAAGGCAAAAAGGACTTAGATATTGATTAGTTGCACAAAATAGGTAAAAACTGACAAAATTCCTACCAAACAACTAGCTCGTCATTAAACAGTTCGCCTTCCGACATAACAATTGTCAGTGGAAACCAAATTATTGTTCGACTATCGGTTTGTCCTTACCTAAACTTCAGAAAACAGTTTTAAAATCGATCATAATCATAATGTAAATGTTAGGTGTATTCAAGCCCTGCGTGCGTATCTTTAGCCTACACATGCCGACCTATGCAATTAGGGGGTAGTCGATTGAAAACTTTCAGTGTCACTGACAAACACATTTCACCATGGATAATTCGCATTAATATTATCAATGAAGCTCTAAACTTTAACAGTGACATGGTTTTGATACCGTATTTGTATCGGAAGAATGAACATGTAAATCTTAGATGCGTAGCTTTACCCGACAACACTGTACATGTTTAGTTATCGTAACATATACTTGATTTCAATATTCATGCATATAAGTCTCTCAAAATGAAGGAAAACCTGAAAAAAAATACAATAAACCTTCAAAATAGGTCATGTTTACGAAACAAACTTGTTTCCTTTTTTTTTTTTTACCAATGTCATTCATAAGAATTGAATTTCAGTTAGATCGCCCAAAATGTTATCCTCTCTACTGTAGAATTCAAATAAGCTATAATATCTTCTTGAAATATTGTTTTGTTTTTATTCAATTCAGCAATATCATTCTTACCCTGTTAATCTTTTCACATTCCCTTTTTTCTACACATAAATAGAAAATAAATTTCAAATACATGCTGATATATATTTTAATCTAAATAATCAAACTGAACTACTGTTTATTATTTGAGTGAATTTTCTTTTACAGTTTGATTTAAATTCTATTTATCTTTTCATAAGTTGAAAAAGTAAACACATTAAAAATGTATCGTAATTTAGGTCTTTTTAATGATTTAATTTTAAATTAGTTTAATTTTGATCAATAGATATCTTTTGTCCTATCAAACCAGTTCAAAACAAGTAAAAAAAAAATGCCTCCAATCCATCAAACAAAATACAAACTAAACCCAAGAAGTCCTGCACCAAGTGAACTTGCAATCAGCTGATAGGCACCTCACGAACTACACGCAACACTCGTTACCAAAGATGCGTCATCAAGCACGCTGAGTTATAACGAAACACGGTAAGGAGTTTGACCATGTTTCTGAAGCCGGGCGGGTGACAGCAAAACTAGTTTACTCTCGTCCTTACAATGTGGCTTTTTTTATTATATAAAATAAAGGAAAGGTTTTACAGAATCACAATAATTGAATGCTACTAAATCTACGGCAGTTGTGACTTCTCAATTTTCACTACACAATTTGCTGTGTACAGCGAACTGGGGATCAAATTTTGCCCTTTGAATGTTGTGACATTGTCACTGACAATATCTTCAACGCGTGATGATTGTGATAAATCAAATTATTTTCATTAAAAGCATTTATAAATGTAAGAAAAGAGAACTTACCTTAAGTAAGAGAGGCGAAGCCAATGTCAGTAACTGCATTGTTAACATGATTTCACTCCTTACGGCGACGTCAAACATGGCTGTGACAGTACTTGTGTTGTGACGTTATAGTGACGTCATCATTATTTGTGTTGGCGCGAAAATGTAGGAAGCTACATACATAGTCTAGTCAGAAACCACTAACACGTCTGGAATTAATTTCTCTTAATTTCCAAAGTATGATAGAAATATCATTGTATGAATGACATATGAAAGCTGGTTAAAAAAGATAAAAACATACTCTTAACTCATAATTTTACAAAATCATTTCTCCCATTCACATTTTAGCTTTTGTCACATTTCCCTGTAGTTAGTCTGTGAGTAAATATTCTATTGCTTAAAGTGGACTTCATTTCATTAACATTTATTGTCATCGAGTTTTAGATGAAGGCCTAGGCCTACTTTTTTTTATATTCAATGAATAATCAAAATGTCGAAACTCATGTTGAAAAGACATAAGCGTAGTAAAGCCACGTTGTAGAGACGTGTCCGTGCGACAAGAAAACCGAACTGTAACGCGACGTGACGGCCACGTCCATACTACGTCACACTGCGACTGGAAGGTGGCAACCGCATTGTGACGTGGCAGCGACGTGACAAAAACGTCGCACTGCGACTGTGACGTGGCGACCAATCTACCACCTGGCAGCGACGTGGCTGCCACGTCGTGTGCCTGCCGGGATGGTATTCGACGAAAAATGTCAAATATCCTCTATGTATCTTGTGTCTTTTCTTGAAAGTGCCTGTCAATAATTGATAATTTTTGTATATCTGTTTGCTAATTAAAAATTTGCATGCTGCCATCAGTCATCGTTGCTATATGGTTTAGACATGGGATAGATAGGCCTAAGTTTATCATAATGATCTTACATCTGTGAAAACCATTCATTTACATATGTTTGGCTTTGCGGGATACTTATGCAAGTCGTATGAGTTATTTTCAAAATCAACACAATTAATATTTTTTCATGTATCAAAGCCAGATTAGATATGAAAATTTGTTTCTTTTAAACTTGCAACAACTTTCTGTTATAATCATGACACTCTTGTTGTTTTCCAATTCTGGCACTTATGTAAGCCACGTTATTTTGAAATGACTACATGAGAATTCATACCAAATCTTATCACAGAGGAGGCACCAAGCAAGTGTGAGAGGCGGCGGGCAATCTACGAGACCATCACAGATGTTAAGTTCTTGGAGTACAAGACAATGATACTGGACAGGCTCCAGCTGGACACAGTCATCATGAACTGGGCCAACTGCTCCGGAGGTGACTTCACCCCCACACAGTGCGACTACGACATCAACAACAACTCCAGGAAGTGGTGCTACTGTGTGAACCAGACAGGCGACCCTATCCCAGGGACCCGAGTGCCTGGGGACAGGATGCCTCAGTGTGGAGGTGCGTCAGGTTTTAGGATGAATTTTTGGTTGGGAAGAATTTATCATATTCATTTTCTTACAACATCATGTAAGTAAGTTATCAAAACTGCAGAGAAACGAATGAAGATTTACAGTTAAAAGTTCAAAACAGGTTTTTAGTAGAAAGGCAAAGCTGATGGTTCATTACAAATACAGTTAAAACTACAAAACTATGCCAAACATACAAAACCTTCTTTCTATTAATTAAAATGATAGATTTATGCTACAGTCAATAGACACAACCTTGAAAGAGCTTTATGGGTCTTTGTATGCAGTAATCCTTAGATGTTTTTTTCCCTTGTCTATTTGTTGAGGATCATACTACACTGTGGCTATATGTACAGTATATAGCATGTGTACGTGTGTCTTGCAGCTACGCAGTGTGATGCTGGTCACCCTATGTACCACTATGGCCACCATGACACCATGCAATGTGACAAGCACCAGCGATGCCCCTCTGGATACGAGTGCAAACCGCTTGCCTATGGTCAGAGTGTCTGCTGCATCAGCAGTGAAGGTATGGTGACATCAAAAGAAAGCAAATTTGAAAGCAAACTACCAACATGGAATCATAGTTTGGTTATAATGATTAAATTAAAATAAAATCATCAACTTCAAATCAAAGTTCATAAAAAGTAAAATAATTTCTTGACATGTATGATACCTTTACGAATAGGTATGAAATGACAGAAGATCTCGGTTCATGTGAGTGTCAGCCCCTATATCTAACTGTAACTGTAACCCCCTTTCCTCTCCCTCAGGTCACCAGGACATCTGCCGTCTTGCTGCCAGTCCTGGCAAGTCGTGTGACGGACAGTCTGGCCCACTGCAGATGCGCTATGCTTTCAATGCAACTCTTGGCAAGTGTATGCCATTCAAGTTCCGTGGGTGCCATGGAAACAAGAATGCTTTCATGACAGAGAACGAGTGTGAAAGGAGGTGTGTCAAGAAGGGTAAGTTTACACTGACACACAGGAAGATATATACCTTCATTTATACTTTGAAACAACTCTCTGAGGCATTTAGTGTGCCCATATTAATCTTTCTTGTAATCTTCTCAATACGATTTCATCATCATATTTTCGAAAACATGATTTTTATGTCTACAGGAAGTGGCTAAATATAAGTCAGTGAATAAAAATGGATTGTAACATTGTGTTTCTAATATTGTATTCACCTATGGAGGTCATTTTCTCCTGCTTACAGACAAGGAGGGTACTTGTCCCAAATCGTCCTCGTCTCTCAACAGCCGCTACTGCCACAACAGTTGTGAGGACGACTCAACGTGCCAGGAAGACAAGAAGTGTTGTGACACAGGCTGTGGACGCAAGTGCGTCATGCCCAAACGTAAGTGGAGATGTCTCTTGTGAATTAAAAAAAACTCTTATCAATAAGATTTCCTTTTAAAAGATTTGTTGGTAAGAATGAAACTAGAATATAATTGTCATAAAAATACTTACTTGATTCTTGTGATTCTCAAATGACATAGAAATAACTCATTAGTAGACCATCAACATCAAGCCAGTTGTCAGTGTACCTTGACTTAGTAGACACAAAACAGGGTTTGCACATCTCCTTGAAGGATTAGATTCTTGCAGATATACGTATCAACTAAATGATACTGGCGGATTAAACTGATGCAGAGCATCAGTAGAAACTAAGAGGGGGTCAGAGACTCGCAAAACATAAACACAACAAGAGGCAAGCTTCAAGTGAAGAACTCATGTTACGTTTCGGGGAGCATTTGCAACTCTTAGTAACTTAGTAGATGCAAAGAAGTGTTAAAGATCATAACATTTGCACCCACTTCTTACAGGTGATGACCCAGACCGTGTCTGCAAGCTTGTTATCCAGTACACGTACGAGAACGGATCCAACTTCTACTGCGGACGCGGCCAGCCTCGGTGCCCTGAAGGTTACACATGTGATGTCGACCCACTGGACCGAGCCTCCTTCTGTTGTCCTGATGAAGGTGAATATGGTTCTAAAATACTCTAAAACTTTATCAAACCAAAAATGATGAAAAAAGTTATCTTTTTCCATATAGATCCTGTAATTGAAGAAAAAAGACAAATGCTTTTTTAACCTTCTTTATTATGACAAAGGCCAGTTTTCAGGGAGTTATATCCCTTTAAGTGTTACGTAGACAGCTCAACATAGCATTATATCTAAATTCCTTTTTTCTTCAAGACAAGCCTGTGAATGTGTGTCATCAGCCAAAACAAACTGGACCATGCAAAGCTGCAATGCCACGCTACTTCTTCAACCGAATGACCAATCAGTGTGAGAAGTTCACTTATGGAGGTTGTCAAGGCAACGACAACAACTTTGAAAGCCTTGAAGAATGTTGCCTCAGATGTGGCAGTGAAGATGGTAAGTATAACAGGCTTATTTGATCTCATCTAATAGTCTTACTCACCTGGTTTAATGGTAAATTAAATAACTTGAACTGAAGCTTTTACCATTATCATATGCAAATTCAAGTGAAATTTAAATAAATAAAAACCTTGACACTACAGGTCAATGCAAACCGGGAACCTGTCCAAACCCTACAAAGAACTACCTGGTTCCGTGCCAGGACACGTGCCAATCGGACAAGTCCTGTCTGGGCAACACGCGGTGCTGCTACAATGGTTGTGGAAAGGAGTGCATTCTGACAGAAAGTAAGTCTTTGAATTCATATCATGTTGCATAATGCATAAGGAGGAATCAAAGCAAGATAATTATCTAGTCAAAATCTTCCTTAAATTGAATGCCATGATCTGAGACTAACCCATCAATGATGTGAACAGTGAACGTTACGACCAACTGCCACACCATGCTGAAGAAGGCCCACATGATGCTCCGGGAGTTTAAGAAGGAGAAGAAGTGTCCCATGATCGTCATCCCAAGGTATGTCTGCAGAACTTTCTCTCATGTGAAACTATGATTGTATGTTCCCGAGTTGACAGATCATTGATGTTGAATCTTATAAACATGATTTTGAGAATGATCTCACTCCAAAGAGCCCTAATGCCTATAATGTAATCGGGGATGGGATAGTGCAGTGGTTAGCGTTTTCGATTTCAGTTCAATTGGTCGAATTCCGCCATGGGCTCGGTAACTTTGTCTGCAGTAGAGAACTGTTCTATACAGAGTCAGGTTTAATTTCAATGCAGTACCATCTATGGTTCGTTAATTTTAGCCGATGCTCGCAGGTTTCACTGCAATGCATAGCCACAATGGTGTTGCGGTCTTTCTTCCTGCAATAATACTAACAGCCGCAGTATAAGTGAAATACTCTTGAAAGCGGCGCTAAACCCCATATCACCTCACCTCACCTCACCTCCAATGCAATCTTGCCCCAAGTTTATCCTGTCCCCCTATTACTCACCTGTGCTTTGTAAAGTATGAGTTCCACCCTCCTGCAGGTGTAACCGAGACGGGACATGGCAGAGCCAGCAGTGTTTGGACGGGTTCGGGATCTGCTGGTGTGTGGACGCCCAGGGACAGAAGATAGCGGACAGCATGGTTCGGGGACACGCCAACTGTCTTAAGTGTGAGTTGATCCTAATTGCTGGGTGCTCATGTTATGTGAAGGGCGGGTAGTGTTAATTTGTATTTTGGCTATGTGTAAAAGGTTAATTTTCCAGTCAAAGTATAAAGGTTAAGGTATAGGTGTGAGAAAATGTTAGAATACTTATTCTCCATTCAATGAATTTATGATGAAATCTAGTCAGTGGCTGATCAGATCATGATTAGAGGCTGGAGCCTGTTGTAGAGAGTTAACCTGAAATATGATGCTTACAAATGGGTGTAAAAGCTGGTTAATTGTGTTTGTGTAACACGAAGCATACATATAACTTTATGAATACAAGCTTAGTGATAAATCTGATTGGAATAACATGTTGCTTAAAATAAGATAGTTTAATGGTGAGGGGGGAAGAATGAATGCAGTATGATGATGGATTAAAACATATTTATAGTGAATGAATGTTTCCATAATGTAAGGGGTAAAACTAAACTTGAAATGTACATGAAAAGACCAAAGTAAACAGTTTAAGTACTTGATCATGTTGTCGATGGGAATATTTGAAGCTGTCTGTATGTGAGAGATTGTGTGTTGTAGACCCAGCCCCTCCCAGAACTGTGGCCCTTTCCATGGAGAATGATGCCGAGCTGATGAGTTTCCAAGGTAACATCTTCTTATTATTCTCAGAACTTAGGAATTCTGAAGAGTTCAACTCTTTCTCTTATTCAGAAACAGAGTAAAGAGTAAAGCTATCCTTTATTTTGGACACCAGAGCCTTTACAACACTTGCCAATTGTAAAGTTTTGATGTGAATTATATAGTTTGCTTTACATTGAGATGGAAAGAATGTAATGTATGTGTAAGTTGAGTATATCACACATCATGTATACAACATGTGAGCCTAAACAACAGTAATTCCTGGACAAGTATACTGACATACAGCCACAAGTGTTTAAACAGGGTGACAGATACAAAATTTTCTTTATTATAAAAGTCCTGAACTTGACCCTTGCTACTGTCTCCATTTTAAGAAGACAATGTCATAGGAAGAACGTGATACAATAAATTGTTCAGTGATAAGGGCATCCTATGAAAATGATTGCGATCTGTGTCATGAGATATGTTCATGTGCAGTATGCCCACAAGACACTGGGATCCACTGCTGTCACCCGAGTCTCTGTCAGCTCCACACATGTCCCGCCCACCCATCTGCAGTGTGTAGAGTCAACCCCTGTAATAGCTGCAAAGTGGAGTTCTTCAACAAGGACAACAACGTCGTCAACTGCATGCAAGGTCGCTAGTTTGAGTGATGATGTTCTTTTCTTGACTCTTTCTTTGTTGATTCTGTAAGAGTCATATCATGGATGCAACTTTTGTTTCTTTACCAATGAGATATCATATTGTGTTCAAGTTTGTTATTTTACCAAACTTTAATAATTTTCCATTAAATGATTGAATTAAAGACATGACATCAAATTCATCAAAGTAAGTAAGAATGTGTGTGCAGGTCTGTCAGGATGTGAGCTTCACCACCACCGAGCTAAGACATCACGCTCCCAGAACCTCTTCAACCAGATGCCTGACTTCACTGACAGACTTGGCAACTTTAGTCAGCGCATGATGGAGAAGATGATGCCCAAACCTGAGAGTAAGTTGGCACTTGTTCTCATTATTTCCCATCTTGATACGTATATATACTGTCCATTTCTAGATGTTAGAACTGTGTAGAATGGTTAGTATTTTACTCTGGACAGATCTGGATGCCTGAATTTGTGACTTATTTAGAGAAGAATTGACTTGAATAAAAGCAAGATTTCAACCTAGTGATGTATTAAAAATCATCTGGATTGTATCACCTTATAACTTCTCTGCTGACTCATGCTGGCTCCAATCCAGATTCAGTTAAAGTATTATTTGAGGGTAAACTGATTATAAGGATAGTTGACTGGTGAACAAATACTCTACAGTGTGTTCTGGCTTCCCAGTTGGATTGTTTGACAGCCTATAGAGTGTAGACTAATTGGACCCTTCTGTTCCAGAGCCGGCTGTGATCCCGGCCATTTGCCAGACGCTGCCAGGGAAGGAACTGTGTAATGATGCACCGGAGGAGAAATGGTTCTACAACTACCAGACTAACCGCTGCGAGAAGTTTGGTTACAGTGGCTGTGGTGACAACCTTAACCGATTCAACACTGTCGAGGAGTGTTATCAAGGATGTATGTTCAACTTGTTCAGTAGCACCATTGTATATTAATTGTTCCTTGTTGAATACCATTTATTAATAGTTTTACAAAACACATTCTGGAAGATGGAGACACAGTTATATTTTTCCTGTAAGTCCCTAGGGAGTTACACCTTTTGCTAAGTGCTCCTTGGTTATTAATTGAAGATCACAGTCCCAAAGCACTCCATAGATTATGTTCATACACATTTATGTTGTCAACACACAAGTGGCTATGACCTGAGCATAATACCATCGACATCATCACAGGGATTCACTGTGCAGGTGCTGCTTATCTCTCCACATCACTCAAATTTACAATTAGTTACAGTTATGAAAGATGCGATTAAGTATTGTAACATGACTTCGCTGTATCCTTGATTCTGATTGGTTGATTTGAAAAAATTACCCAATGACTATTTTTGTACAAAGCCACTCCTCCTCATGCTTCTCCCTCTTTATCCATGAATTACTTTACAACAGTAAAAACCAACCTTTTTTTAGATTTTTATATAATTTCAATATTTTACTAAGAAGTAATGAAATTTTCAATGCTCACTCATCAGACACGGGATACAAACTTTAGAAAGGTTTGAATTGGATTTGTCCATGCACCCGTATGCGACTGACAGGCACTATCCGGCACTCCACGTTTCAATCAAGCAGTCAATGTTCTCAAGGTGCACTCCATGCATTGAGTTTCAAATAAAAAACACATGTTCCGTACTGACAAACTAAACTCTACTTCTGTTGTCCCTCTGTAACTCAGTGAGTTTAAGTGCTTGTGTAACAATCGGAGGCTTGCATGTTCTAATTTTCGCTCACACACATTCAGAACTCAGCTTTCAAATATGAGACATTTTATATTTATCATACCTAAAGCCAAAACACTACCCTCTGTATTATCAACAAAATTAAAAAGCTAACACCCCATCGGCTGCAACAGTCAAAGAGCAGTTGATGAATGAGAGGACGCGCGAGTGACATTCTGAAGGTCACTAAACATCTTCTGTTATGTTGCAGGTAACCCTAAGGCAGATCCCTGCAAGGTTAGTGAACCTTACTCACTTGCCAAGTTTCATTTAGTCCTACCAGTAAGAATTAACTTGTTCCAGGAATAATTTACAACGCAAATATAAAGAACTGTTATTCCAAAATAACTTTATCAAGTTGATACTTACAATGATATTATAAAATAATCTGTACATTTTTAATTTCTTGTTTCCTTTGCAAACTTGCAGTTTATTATTTGTGATACTATAAATGTAGCCTAAAATGTTTTAGCAAAAATACCAGGTTATGAACAGTGAGGGTGAAAAGTATGTTATTTTAAAAGATATCTTCATTGCAGTGTCACTGACTTATTTCTGTATACAATCATGCGTACATGTATACATTCATGGATGAAACTTTTAAAAGTAAATGAGTATGCAGTCTTGAAGCCTAAATGAGACTTATGTCAACAAAGGGGTTTGATGATATTGTTCTATGAGATATAGGGAGAGAAGCCGTGTCGGCAATTGTATCATGTGTTTGCTGTGTGTGCTTACAGATGAGAGACTGTGGCGAGGGCAGGGAGTGCCATCTAGCGGTTGACCCAGAGTGCTTGGCCGGGAAGTGCGCTCATTGGGCGGAGTGTCGATGTGAGAGCAGTGTTAAGTTGTTTTTGATAAAAACATTGATTTGACATCAAATAGAATGTGTAAACACTTATACTTAGGACTCATGCTTTCACTATAATAGTTCAAGGCAAAACTGTACTTCATTGCATAACACACTTGATGAGGCTTCCGTTTCTCTAATGTCATTAATTTCTCACCTTATAAAATTATTCTAATGTTTAGACCATACCCACATATGACATTAGATTCTCCCCTGATGATAGATGCGGAGGAGGAGCCCCACTTTAGTGGAGTGAACATACCAACCTGTAGTCGTGAGGGGTATGCACGCAAACAGTGTCACCATGGTTACTGCTGGTGTGTGGACCATGAAGGCAAGCCCCAGGAGAAGACGTTGGCCCTTGAAGCCGGACTCATTTGCAACCAGGATGGTATGTTGCATCATAGGATGTCCATTCAACAAGATTACCTCACAAATGTCTTCAACTGGTTATAGGTCTTTTGGATCATATCTTTGAAGGGGTTTTAGAAGAATGGCAATTCACAATTTAGTTATTCTAATCATTCCTGATGAAGGAATAAGCATATACCCTAATTTTGGAAATGCACAATGAAAAAGGGAATAAAGAAAGTCTTGCTTTCAGTATGTCGGATCAAAGTTATTTTATGTCAACCTTTGTAAACATTCATATATGTTTCATTTTGTTTCAGGAACAAAATGGATTGATGAAGAGAGCAAATGTAAGTAAATTTACAAGTCTGAAACATTGTATCAAAAGATAGTCATTGTTTCAAATATATCTAGGGGGTGGGATAGCACAGTGGTTATGTTAAACTTTTGGGTGCAAGGCTGCACTGAATTTCAGCGCAGTACCACCCATGGTTTGCTAGTTTTAGCCGATGCTCACAGATTTCACTGTAATACATATTCACAATTGCTTTGCAGGCTTTCTCCCTGTACTAATACTAGCGGCGTTATATAAGGGAAATTCTCTTGAAAGTGGCGTTAAGCCAAAAATCACCTCACCTCACATCAAATTTATTTACTTATTTATTTATTTAACAAAAGTACTTTCTGGGTAACCTGATTTGAACTTCACTGTAAAGCAATGTCTGTCACGAAAAAAATATAAGTATCAAGTCTTCTTCTGAACAATTGTCAGTTACATACAGGAGTCAAGCTGACAGTTACTGCATGTCTCTATGTTGCAGTGGAGTGCTCAAGCAGTAACCTGCCCAACCTGAGGTGTGTGGACGCGTGTCTTGGGAGGGTGTGTCGGGGGCGTCCCCATGCAGTGTGTGTCGTTAACCTTTGCTCTGACAGCTGTGAGGTCAAGTTCATGGAAGGTGCTCGCGAGGTTGAGTGTGACACTGGTAAGAACTCAAGTGGATTTAGTTGTGGTCCGATCTGTGATTGGGAGATTTTATATGAGCTATTTTGACAGGATGTTTTACAGATGATAATGATGGTATATACCCTTTCAAGATGTTGCATGCAGTAATTGATAGATAATATATTAGCAAAATGAAAGAAGTTCTGGCAATAAATAAATCATCTTTATGACCATAAGGTTAATTCTTACAATGTACAATATATTTGCTAGCAAAAGGTTATAAAGGCTCACATGTCTTAAAATATTTAATTATGGATGAGAAGACTATCACTGGTGTTTTTCAGAGGAGACGTGCAAGGTGATGTATGCAGAACCGCCCTCCAAGTGTTCAGGTGAGTGCTACCTGAGATATCAGGGTACATCCAGTACTATTGTATCAGTACAGGATTACTAACTTGCAGGTGCTACCTGAGATATCAGGGTACATCCAGTACTATTGTATCAGTACAGGAGTACTAGCTTGCAGGTGCTACCTGAGATATCAGGGTACATCCAGTACCATTGTATCAGTACAGGATTACTAACTTGCAGGTGTTACCTGAGATATCAGGGTACATCCAGTACCATTGTATCCGTACAGGAGTACTAACTTGCAGATGCTACCCGAGATATCAGGGTACATCCAGTACTATTGTATCAGTACTTTAGTACTAGCTTGCAGATGCTACCTGAGATATCAGGGTACATCCAGTACTATTGTATCAGTACAGGAGTACTAGCTTGCAGGTGCTTCCTGAGATATCAGGGTACATCCAGTACTATTGTATCAGTACATGAGTACTAACTTGCAGATGCTACCTCAGATATCAGAGTACATCCAGTATCTTTGTATAAAATCAACATTATCTTACAGAGACAAAGAGTACATAAGATTATATTTGGCATTGATACATGCCAAAATAAGATATATACTGATTTGAATTTCGAATCACCTTATTCATCTTATAAAGTCATCCAAACCTGCCAAATATATCAAAACCTCAAAAACTGCTAGATTTATATGCACTTTAGCTGATATTGAACATGTCAGAAACATTTGTAATATTTATATGCAACTTATTAAACATTATCAATTAACAACAAAAATCTTAGATATGTTTGACGTGTTAGACATGAATCCAAAATTAAATTTGACAAAGTGGAACATGACAGGAGACATTTTCCTATTTTCAATAATGTGTCTCAGTCCTAACCTTGATATGGTCTTATTCCTAAATTGATATGGTCTTATTCCTAACCTTGATATGGTCTTATTCCTAAATTGATATGGTCTTATTCCTAACCTTGATATGGTCTTATTCCTAAATTGATATGGTCTTATTCCTAAATTGATAGGGTCTTATTCCTAAACTGATATGGTCTTATTCCTAAATTGTGATATGATCTTATTCCTAAATTGATATGGTCTTATTCCTAAACTGATATGGTCTTATTCCTAAATTGTGATATGGTCTTATTCCTAAATTGATATGGTCTTATTCCTAAATTGTGATATGGTCTTATTCCTAAATTGATATGCATGTATTAGAATGATACTATTCAGCAAGATTCAGTACATTTCAACTGTAAAAGTGGCCAAAAAAACATTGATATTTTCTCTCAAACACTGTAAAAAATTACTATAGCAGAATTAAAAGTAAAATTTTCTTTGTATGTACAATGCCTAGCAAGTTGCACATTTCACATATTTTCCATTGGAGGTCAATGCCAAACGAGTTATACTCTTACACTCAAGTAGACCTGTTTTGGTTTCAGCGCGGCCAATCTTCTGTGAGGAAGGAGCCTTCCCAAAGCTGTGTGCAGACAAGTGCAAGGATGCGACGTGTCCCGGGAACCCGTGTGCTGTTTGCAGGATGGACCAATGCTCCTGCCAGCCAGTCTTTGAGGATATGCTCACAGGGGAACGTGTTACTGACTGCAAGCTAGGTACAGAGGAGCCTTCTGTCTGCTACAACTTTCTCTTTACTGGTTTAATTGATAAACACTTAAACATAAAAAAATTGTTCATATCATCAGTATAAATTAAATAGAATATTATATTTGTGTCTGTCATACTATTTTTTTGACATTCGAACCTTATATATCATAACTATTGAGTGCTCTCGCTTTATCTCATGAAATACTGTTCTAAAGACACTGATATTGTAAACATAATATGAAACAGACACTCCTATAAGATCCTCTATAAAGTACATTGTCCTGTGTCGCAGTGACCCACACGCGCTGTGAGATGTCCCAGTGCTGGCGGATGAAGGAGCGTGACCTTGAGATGCTGCTGAGTGGAGAGAGCACCGTGGTAGTTCCCACCTGCACCCTTAGCGGACACTACGAGGCCAAGCAGTGTGACAGCAAGCGGTGCTGGTGTGTTGACGGCCTCGGAACCTTTCTCAGCACCTCCACCCAGGATGACTGGTGTCGTGAGTCTTCCCTTGATTACTCTCTATAGATGCTATCAGGATGACTGGTGTCGTGAGTCTTCCCTTCATTACTCTCTATAGATGCTATCAGGATGACTGGTGTCGTGAGTCTTCCCTTCATTACTCTCTATAGATGCTATCAGGATGACTGGTGTCGTGAGTCTTCCCTTCATTACTCTCTATAGATGCTATCAGGATGACTGGTGTCGTGAGTCTTCCCTTCATTATTCTCTATAGATGCTATCAGGATGACTGGTGTCGTGAGTCTTCCCTTCATTATTCTCTATAGATGCTATCAGGATGACTGGTGTCGTGAGTCTTCCCTTCATTGTTCTCTATAGATGCTATCAGGATGACTGGTGTCGTGAGTCTTCCCTTCATTATTCTCTATAGATGCTATCAGGATGACTGGTGTCGTGAGTCTTCCCTTCATTATTCTCTATAGATGCTATCAGGATGACTGGTGTCGTGAGTCTTCCCTTCATTATTCTCTATAGATGCTATCAGGATGACTGGTGTCGTGAGTCTTCCCTTGATTACTCTCTATAGATGCTATCAGGATGACTGGTGTCGTGAGTCTTCCCTTGATTACTCTCTATAGATGCTATCAGGATGACTGGTGTCGTGAGTCTTCCCTTCATTATTCTCTATAGATGCTATCAGGATGACTGGTGTCGTGAGTCTTCCCTTCATTATTCTCTATAGATGCTATCAGGATGACTGGTGTCGTGAGTCTTCCCTTCATTATTCTCTATAGATGCTATCAGGATGACTGGTGTCGTGAGTCTTCCCTTCATTATTCTCTATAGATGCTATCAGGATGACTGGTGTCGTGAGTCTTCCCTTGATTACTCTCTATAGATGCTATCAGGATGACTGGTGTCGTGAGTCTTCCCTTCATTATTCTCTATAGATGCTATCAGGATGACTGGTGTCGTGAGTCTTCCCTTGATTACTCTCTATAGATGCTATCAGGATGACTGGTGTCGTGAGTCTTCCCTTGATTACTCTAAAGATGCTATCAGCAGTAACTTGTAGCCCCACAACAAAATTCACAAGGGTAACTAGGGGTCATTTCATCTGCATTGCTTCATTCTTTCCTTCAGTTAAGTCAGTTTTAATCAACCTTTGAACTCTTGTTCATCATAACCTTTCTACAATTTAGTCTCATTTACAACTTTCTTGAATTTCTATCAAAACTTAAATTTTTGGTCTGTCCTGTAGTCTACAAGGGGGACACATTTCTTGTAAACTATTGCATCTGGTTTGTTGTGATATGATGATGATGATATTCTTGATAGAGTTTGAATGCAGTGAAGTATGGGTCATAAAGCTTTTGTAGATCTTGATTGAAATGTGTCTTGACTTGCGTCTCTTGGCTGATAGTGAATCGTAGGGGTACATGTAGACCAAATTGTCTGTTGCCGAATGTTCTATTCTTGCAAGCGAGCCTGGACTAACTGCTATACAATGGGGTTGCCAGTGAGCCTCTAAACCTAGGGTACATACGGAGCCATAATCATTTTTCTTGTTATCTATGAACACATTTCGGCAAGATTAAATATCTGTGCACAAAACAATGGTAACACTTAAATCGATCACCTTAATGATTTTGAGTGAGTTTATAGTGGAATGTTGCAGGTTGGAACGAGACAGTGAAGGTTGAGATCAGAGGGGTGAAGTTCAGCAAGCCCTACAGTCTGATTCAGGGCAAGGAGAAGGAGTTCATCAGGTGAGGCTAGCTCTCAGTGTCTCACAACCTCCTGCTGGTACTCTCATAGCTGGAAGATGTGCTTCTCTTTTTGTTTTTATGAACGACATGTTCAACAGTGGACTTGTATTTGCAGAGCACTCAAGTCTAAAGTGAAGTCTCTCACTGGTGTGCCGGAAGCTGACAAGTTCATCAAGGAAGTGAGGGTAGGTAACAGAGCAAACTGATGCCGCCACGTAGACCTCTCGTACAGGACAGGGGATGGCACAGTGGCTGCTTTCATATCAAAATGGTTGAAGTTTGGATCTGCAATTTGGATGCAGTAGAGCATTCTTGAACATACATGTAAAGAGTAATTTAGTGCAGGACAAACTGAACGAGTAGAAGTAAACTTTGTTAGATAGAAACAATTTGCCTGAGCCTTCTCCTAATGTGAAGGTTGATGCTTCTGCAGTCAGCCCTCAACATTCCTACAACTCCCCTCATAATGCAAGTTCTTTAGTTTGCATGTTATCTATTAGTCATTACAAATGACTGTCTAGCATAGAAAAGGTCAGGTTTGACTCAAACACATTGATAACAAAAAAACTTATTTTCATCATTTCAAAAATACTGGAATATTGAGGAAGAAATATCATTTAGCTTCTATTGTGAGTAAAGTGACTAAACCGGAGAGACAGACTAAGATGTAGTAAAGAGAACATTCTCTGTGCAGGTGTACCAAGGAAGCATCATGGTGGACATGGTGTTGGAAGGAGACAAGGACTCCGACATGCCTCCGCCTGAAGTACCGATCATGGCTGACATCATCCAACGCAAGGTACTGTTTATAAAATAGATAAACAATTTTACATTGTGTTGCTTCAGTCACGATCATGTCACTTGAATACAGTTTATTGGCTGAGAATTACCTCATTCATATATGAATAAATATGTTTACATCATTCACGTCTGTAATCACAGATCTCTGAGGGAGAGATGACGGTAGAGTTCGAGAACCAAGTGTTCACCGCAGAACCCAACTCAGATACCTACAGACGTACTGACCGGTTTGAGCAGGCTCCAACAAGAGAGACCCCCGAGCCCCCAGCACCAGAACCAGAACCAGAACCCGGGCTCCAGAGGCATGAGGTCATCATCATTGCTGTAGTTTCCAGCATCGCCGGTGTTGTGCTTCTCGGCGTCCTCATCAAGGTGAACTATATCTATGATTATTGTAACTGGAAGAAGACAAGTACAAAAGATCTTTTAAACTTTTAATATCCTGGATGGTATATTTGGAAATTAAGCTCTGCTGTCTTTTTGCTTCATGTCAATATATTCTTGTGTCCAACCTCAAAAAGACATCTTACAATAAAAGATATCATCAGCATAATAATTCTCATGCTGAGCGTTTATGTGTACCTTGCAGTGCTGCTGTTGCCGTAGAGACCAGAAAGATCTGCCCAATCAACAGCCCCCTCCACCGCTGTACGTCAACTCGGAGAAGGTGCGTATCTCATCGATGTCTAGCATAGGAAATCTGACTTCCACAGTTTGTGAAAGGGATTTTTAAACACATTTGCCAATAGTGAGCAGCCAGATGAAAGAGTGGTCTTTTTAAACATTACAAGTCTAATTTACCAGGTTTTTGGTATCTTTTTAACTTACTACTATGACACCAGATGCTTCTGAACATGTAACACAATGCAAGTTAGGATTATTATTGAACATTACCATATTTCAAAGAATACAACTTGGTTTTATCATTTCTTTATCTGACCCCAAAGTTATATCTAACCCTACCCCCTTCCCTTCTTGTATTCAAAGCAATATGGCCACCAATACATTGTATAATTTGTACTGCAGTCCTATCCTCCCACAAACATGGCGGTATCGAATGCAACATACGGAATGATAAGTGCACCAATGGACAACCTGGCGTACAGCTCCGAGACGGACGTCATCAAGAAACCGATCAGCGACAACCTGGACGAAGGAGACTTCATCAAAGTGAGACTATAAAGCAGCACATGACCACTAGGACATCGCAAACATAGATAACCAGTTTATTCTCCTACATTCCATGGAAACACTCTATTGTTAACCTGTCTCTTGTGACAAGAAACTTATGCATAATCTTGTACATATCTCTATATTTTTACAAGTCTCCTGCAGAGATCCCACCCTGTATTGTGAAGTTTTCATTGATATTTTGTATTATGATTAGAATATCGTTTGAACTGTTTTTAATTCTCATTTCACCATTCTCAGCACAAAATTATTATCTTTATGAAATCCATGTTAATCTGAATATTTACTTAGCCTCTTCATAGGATCTTTATGTATGACAATTGTCTTCATATATTACATAAATTGAATATTTATTATTCTGAGGGAACACCATCTTGAATCTTTATTTTGTGAACAAACAATGTATCATGGGATGTACATGGTAAACACATGCTTTTATCTACCTGTCTGTGTGAATACAATATTCTATTTTTTTTAAAGTATAAGATTTACAAAATACTCAAAGTCTACTTCATAAACTGCACATATCATATTGCAATACTGTTGTTGTATTTTTATGTAGTATCTTTTTATACTTCAATAAACATATGATTCATATCCCTGTTGCTTATGTTTGGAGAAAAAACAAGAGAGAAAAGTTGATAAATAATTATGCACTTTACATTTTCAAACTCTGTAAAGGAATTTGTACCCTTCAGCCACATACAAAGTTTGATAATCCTTTCTTAAATAGTTTCTGAGAAAAGCTGTTCCTTTGGAAGATACCTCCGAACTAAGTGCTTTAAACATTACAAGGGCAATAACTCCTGAAAAAATAATAGCACTTTTCTCATGTTTTAACTCAAGGTGTATATAGACATGCTGAAAGCATTTTACAAAAATTAGGAATGTTATCTTAAATATTTTATGAGAAAAGCTGTCGCCTTGCAAGAAACTATTAAATAAGTTTTAAAAAAAGGGAACAAGGGCAGTAATTGGGATAAAATAATTGCACTGTTCTGATACTTTGAAGCCACTCAGCAAATTTGCTAATCTTATCTTCAAGAGATGAGAAAAGTTGTCCCCTCGCATATGCGGATGCGGACGCGCACACACAACCACACACAAACAAAAGGACGGACGGACAGAGCCAAAACCTATATTATTCCCATCCACTTCCTGGTGGGGGATACTAAGAGGGAACCCGATAATCCAGTTATACCATATGAGGTTTAAGACATAAAACAAACTACTAAAACATAAACAATGTAAATTTATTTCAAATAAAGAGAACAAAGGTGGTCCCTGTTTCAGATATCACATAAAATTGGTCTCTGGGGCTCTTGTTATTGGTATAAAAATGTTAGGTTTATTTTGTGTTCCTTGACTCTGAAGAATCACAAGATTAGATTCCTAGAATTCTGAGTTGTTCAAGAGAACGGTTTACTTGTAATGCTTTTAGTTATAGTTAGATCAAGCTGTAATTTTAACATTATATTTTGTCTGTACGAACAAACTAAATGTTTTGGAAATAACTTCCTTGACTATGAATATTGATACAACAATTTCCATCAATACTTGCACAAAAAGGCAACATCTACACACATTAGTATAGCAGACTAATATATAGAACAAATAAATATCCATGAGAATGTTTATTTAATCACAAAGGTCAAAAAACTTTACTTGATGTGGTTTATGATACTTTCAAACTATCATCTTTCATTTAAATGAAAAAAAGGCATGATAACAATAACTTTCTATATATAACGGATTCATATTAGTACAATTCATGTTTTCTACTAATTATATTGGGCAATATTGCTTTAATATTGTATCATATTGTAACATTTTGCAATTAATTTGTATTGAAATTCACAGCCCCAAAGTAGGTATCAAGACTCTATGTTCCACGACCACCAAGGAATCACCTAGTTCAGGACTACCAGCACCCACCCAGAACAGGGGACTGTCATGTTACCTGCAAGTCTATCGTAAGGATGAAGATATTTCTAGCTCCATGTACAGGAAGAAGACTGAAAACATTCCTAGAGGAGAAGTTGAAGGAGTACAAGTTATTTCAGTATTAACCACATCTCATCTAAGCTTATTAACCTCAATGCAGGGTAATTCATTTAACGTTCCTAGCGGAGTACAAGTTATTTCAGTATTAACCACATCTCATCTAAGCTTATTAACCTCAATGCAGGGTAATTCATTTAACGTTCCTAGAGGAGTACAAGTTATTTCAGTATTAACCACATCTCATCTAAGCTTATTAACCTCAATGCAGGGTAATTCATTTAACGTTCCTAGAGGAGTACAAGTTATTTCAGTATTAACCACATCTCATCTAAGCTTATTAACCTCAATGCAGGGTAATTCATTTAACGTTCCTAGCGGAGTACAAGTTATTTCAGTATTAACCACATCTCATCTAAGCTTATTAACCTAAATGCAGGGTAATTCATTTAACGTTCCTAGAGGAGTACAAGTTATTTCAGTATTAACCACATCTCATCTAAGCTTATTAACCTCAATGCAGGGTAATTCATTTCATAAAGCATTACTTTCACTCAAAAATACTTTCTGAAAGTGATAAGAAGCCAATATTTCCTACTCTAAAGAATGTTTAAATACATTCAACAGTGCAACAAAACAGTGATATAGCATTGAGTACTACTGATGAAATACACATAATAACCAATAAAACTACTACAGTAATCAACACTGTGAAAAAAGACATTGAGCAAAAGCATTCTCCAACTTATTGGCATGGCAACAGTAATAACTGAAAAATGCAATGACAAAAATGGCAGATTAAAGTATTTGTCACAACAAGTAGAAAATGGAAACATCACTCAAGTTTACAAGTACTAGATATATCATGTCGCATTAACAAGCTTTGGCATGGACCTAGAAAATAAATGTGTAAAAAATCACCATGGTAATAAGCAAAAAAATATGAGTACGTCTAGACAACCACATTGAACTCACAGCCAGTGCATCACAGAGCTTATACCTTCTTTAGGCTCAACAAGGGAGCAACATGGAACATCAACTTATACTTTCTTGGGTAATTTGTTATAATGCATTAAGATAAGAGAATACATACTAAATTGTTATGTTTTTACTATTTATGAGAGATTTTATCTGTCTATATTGAAAATAATTATCATCTAAAATTCAATCAATATCAAATGCAAGCATAAATGGAAGTGATACATATTTTATTGCATGAGATGACTTTAGTTAAGCAAAATGTAAATAGGATCTAAAATTAATTTTGGAAAGGTATAAGAAATTTGACAAAAATCTTCCATATAAATTGCAAGAGAAATTCGTTGCCTAACAATCCAAACTGATATTGGAAATATTAAATGCAATTTAATATATTAACTTAACTCACACGAGTGTGTTCACACGAGCACACCAGAGAACTGCTACTACATATTTTTACTATCTAAACACTGAAACAACATTACATCAATCATTACTCTCTTAATATGAACAAAATTAAGGTCTGAAATTTAAGGGAAAGGCACATATTTTGCAATTCAAGAAAAATTTAACATTGAAGGTAAGATCAATTCAAACTGAGGTTAATAACATTGGTGTATAATATATCATATCATGTAAACAGAAAAGTTAAACATACCTTATGTAACATCAAATTGAAAAGAAAATGGTAAAAAAATCACAAACATACATTTTTTATTAAAAAGTTCTATCAAAAGAAAAATAAAGGAGAAGGATATAAACTTTTGATCCAATTCCTTTCTTATTGTAACCTGATTCCAAGTCATGAACATGGTCATCATTCATGATAAGTTTGATTTCTTATCTCCAAGTTCATCTTTGAGATAAGTGCCACTTAAAACATTTTGAAAAGAAAGATGAAATGCCCCAATCAGTTCCTTGCTGAAGAAGTCAACTTCATAGAATCTCTATAAATATCATGTCCGAGTCATTGTGTCATGTATTGGAATTGGTATAATCATTCACTAACATAATACTGACAAATAACATTGCACTTTCGAGCAGAGTATGTGATAGACAGCACCACACCTTCGTCAGAGATCATTTACTACATAGAGGGTACATATATAACATGGCGGACCAAGGGGTACAGCGTAGAATGTGGTTCACCTAATGACATTGTCAGAATATATAGAGCCATTGGCTCCATAGCTCATCAAGTTTTGAATAATATAATGCCAATTGTTGATGGAGAAAAAGATTTTTTAAAGATTTTAGGGAAAATGCCTGCCACTCTCATATTTGAGTGGGTGGGGGAAACCCAAATCTACAAATTCTTATAAGCTAGGTGCAAGGTACATTCCCAGAAAAATTAAAGCTTTGGGGGTGCAGCAATTTATGAAGAAAAGTTGGAAATGTGAAAAGTTTACGGAGACACTCAGACACTAAACAGGCCATGCGATAAGCACATCTGACCTTTAAGTCTCTAATGTGCTAAAAAGTTTGCGGATGGAGGAACAACCAGATAGATTTATGTATGCCATGTCATAATCCAATCAAGGTCATCACTCATCCTGAGATAAAATCTGAAAAAAAACCATGATAAAAGTGTCTAAGACCTATACTACAACATCTTAAATGATAACAGCATAGGCTTAGGTGATATCTGATGGGTGATAAAACACTTACATAATTCTAAATTACAAACAAGTAATTGTCACTCAGGCAGTTACTTATGGAGAATAATTTTGCTACCATGGAAATAATGTCAATGTCACCAAAATGTACTAGGTCTTGTATGCGCCCCCCCCTCCCCCAATTCTCTCCCAACAGCTCCGTCATAAATTTCTATACAACCTCTGTCTTAAGAGAAGAATGTGCGCTACAGTAGGCTGCGGTCAGACCCTTGTGGAGAGGATAGCCTAGAGATATAGAGTTCGAATCTCGGTAGAGTCAATATTTTAAAACTTTTATTCCTCGAAACATGGTCGATTTTAATCAGACGGGTCTTAATACGAAGGATTCTTGGTCTTCCGGCACTTTCCCGTAGCGGGACAATATTGCAACTTAAACTACCTGGCTATATTTCGACCAATGAAAACAACAAATGCATGAATAACATATTTGATGTCACACAGTTCTGTGCAATGAAACAGTCGGAAAATGAGGTGTTGGTGTTCTGTAATGACGACTCAAAGTGCAAGTTGCATATTCGAATAAAGTTTAGCTTTTGGGAAGCTTACGGAAATAATTCAGGCGATTTGAATGATATTTTGAAACGGCGTCGCTTATTGCACAACTAACTTTGATTGCATCCAACCAGCGTTCTACATTTGGTGCACAAGAAACATTCGTATTAAGACAGAGGTTGTATAGGAAATTGACGGAGCTACCTCTGTAGGGAGAGAATGCCGCACCCTTCCCCCCCCCCCCCCCCCCCAAAAAAGTGGTGCAAAATATAAAGAAAATCTTTTGAGCTTTTCTTGAAATGTCACAATCTTGAAGGCTCACAATCTTAACATGTGACATTACAAGGTCAGTTATTTTCAAGGTTAAACAGATCAGACCGGACCAGCGTCTTCCCTTACAGAAGCATTGTGTATAAATGTAGGTGATGCAGATGATAGAGAAATTGCACACACAAAGGAAAAATGACCAGTCTCAATGTGAGCTTGCAATAGTGGTCAAGGTCACATACAGCTACAGGGGGGACCTTCTCTCATGGTGGTAAACCAATGCGAAAAACATGAAAAAACTCCAGATAACAGTTCTTGAGTTACATAGATAAATACCTATATATAGGAAATGGAGTATATACACACAGACGCTGCCCAAAACTTTCCTAAATCCTGAATTGGGATAAACAGGCGATAGGTATAACCGAGCAAAACCTCTGTCTATAAAAGATTGACAGAGTGATCACATATGTCGTGAAGTCAGAACATTGAAAGGGAGATCTGCATCTGCTGAAGCATAGGATAGTTCAAAAGATGATATTGTAAGTGGTCATGTCAGTGCTGATTCTCTACAAAAACTTACATAGCCAAAGAATTGTCTATTTGTAGAGAAATACATTTTATAATCAGAAATGGAATGAATGTTCATTATATATATATAAACAAGTCTTCCAATGGCACTGGCAATGACGAGAAACACACTGTTCACCTAAAATATTGAAAGACAAGATAAAATTAACATAAACCATTAACATTAAAAACACGTCTGGATAAACAACCCAGTTATATCAAATCATCATTATATAAAAATCGGACCCAAGATTTTCAAAGTCTTCTTCCCGCTCACATAATGAGTCATAAGCTTCATATACAGAAAAACAATCACAAACCATCAGTGTAAGCTCTGATGAAAAGAAAGCACATCAGTTGCTGTCATCCGAGGGTTGAGTGAAGGACATCTCGAGGATAGGGACAAGCTGATCTAGATTGAGTGTGGAGTGTTCCCGCCTCCTTAGTCCCCATGCGTCTGTGTCCAGATTAGCAGTGGACGCACTCCTTTGGCTTGCCTGCAGTTCATATGACCTCGTAAGGCTTCCAGTGCTGCGAGCTGGTCGCAGGGATGAATGGATGCGCTCAGGGAGACGGGAACGTGATCCTCGCGAGGTTGGCGAGGGGGTGAGACTTTGCCTGCCTATATCTGCAAGTGGGAAACTTTGCTGAAGTCTGGAGGGGGTGGTCTGACGGCTGCCCGTTGAAGGGTATGTTTTTGGAGGGGTCAGTTGTCTGAATTTTGTTGTCTGATGTAACCTTGGTGGTGTAGCAGTTTGACGATCTGGTGGCTTGGAATTTACCCTTGATGGTGTTGATTGACGGTCTGTTGTACTCTGATGTAACCTCGGAGGGGTGGCCTGGTTTCTTGCAGAAGCTGACTGCACTGAGCCACTCGACAAGGTTCTGGAACCAGATCCATTTACCCTCGGTGAACTCTGATCTGGTGACCTCTGGGACCTTGTGACATTACTTCCACCAGATTTTCCATTAGATCTAGAAGTAGTCTGCTTGGGAGGTGATCCCTGTAACCTGTAAGTCTTTGACCTGGTGACCTCCGCCCCCTGACCCTTGGGTGAGGAGCGGGCACTGCCAGGTCTGTCTGGTGCTCCCTTCATTCTGTTGCTCTGTGTGCTGGTGTTTCTACTGTTGGCAGTCCTTGTACTGCTCGGCCGGGCTCCGGGGGCTGACCGGCCTCGTCTGGATTCCTCCCGTGTCTTTATCAGGGTAGAAGATAATACATCAACTACTATAATAACAACATTAAGAACTTGTTTAGAACTATAACCTCCTTAACAGAAAAAAGTTGTAAACTGAGACCCTAAACTTTTAACCTTACCAGGATAGAAACATTCATTATCTTAGGTTAACAGTTGAAATACAAATAACACGTTTTTAGGATGATTTGAATCTAAACAAAACATATATAGTTATAGCTTGCTGATCAAAGAAAGTAAACACATGAATTCAGCATTTAAGTAATTTGAAGATACTAAATGGAGCAAAATAAAAGGTCTTTGGCAGACCCTTTGTACAGCTCCCACACCTTTTTGTTGGAGAGTTGTGGAGGCTGAGACATCGTGGTGAGATCCTGATCGATACAGACGTAGTTGGCACCTACAACAGCAACAGACAACCTACAGTCCTTGAGAGGATCCAGCAATACATTCATGAAAGGTATAGATGGTGAAGTATTCTAAAAGTAGGCCAGTATTTCTATGACTTTGAACTTATGTATGTTATAAGCCTAAAAAATAGACAGGTTTAATGTGCAATGTGTCTTGAGGCCCATATTCACTGTTAAGAGTTAAGGAGGACGTACTCTTGAGGATGCGGTCCCTGATGTCTGCGGGGAGGAGTCTCCAGGCGGGGGAGAGCGTCACCTGGTGGATGTAGTGCTTCATGTACGTCTCGTTGTACGAGATCAGTGTCGACAGCAGCAGCTGCATGTCCTGCAGAGGCAAACAGAGGCTAGGGTGTACCACTTGATTATCATTATATCATTGGGACCTATGATCTCTGTTGCCTGAAAAGCCATGAACTGACATCTTATTCTTAAACAACCGGTAACCTTGACTTTATCACTTCTCGACTTTCATTCAAAGACTTTTCAACAAAATAAGAAATGGGCTTGACTTTTGTTAATTTGTCAAATAAACACCTTTAATTAGTCTTTCATTAAGACAGCGTAATTATAGGCTGTGAAAAACCCACCTGGGCTAGGGGCCATGAAATTTGTGCGGGTGTGACGTAATAAACAGACTGTACAGAGTTGCGCATCATTATTTCAACTGAAATACCGCCTTAAATAATGTTTAATTACCATTGATGTGGATACCTTTTATACACCAAACACTTAATAGTGTTACTTCGTCAAATGATTTATTTGACTGAGTGGAAAACTTTCTCTGAAAATCGTTAATTATTGGTTATTTTCTGTGATATTGTTATGACAGATGTATAGATCACGAGGCAATGATTCACAAAAAGGGCGACTGACCAGTCATGCATTCACTGGTTTGTGGCCAGATAGATCTAAGCGGCCCGTCAAAAGTGGTATTAAAAAACGGCTTTCATTACCAAACTGAACATATTTGAGTAGCGACCTTTAACGCACTATACAAAATTGTAATCAGACATTCATATATTCCAAAGAAAATCGTGAAATATGTTTGTGGTTATATAAACTTTAATACAGCATAATAATTATAAAAATCTTGAGGCCTTTGGTATCCATAAGTCACCATGTTGTCAAAGTCCTGTGATTCTTTCCATATACATGCAATACTTTAAATGTTGTGTCACATTGAGTTAAACATTCAACTGACACAATCTAAATTTAATTCAATTACTACGGAACATTATTAAAACTAGGATAATCATAGTTAACTTCTAGACAAGTCAGAAACCTAACTGTTGACATATTGATTGACGATAACATACTATATCAAGCTAGACACCAATTAGATCACTGACAATACTCATGGAGTAATAACTATCAATGGCTATGAAAGCTCCTGTAGAACAAAGTGCATACCTCTCCCCAGGGACTTGTTTCATAGGAGATGGAGTGTTGATAGAGCTCCAGCAGCGCCCTGTACGCTTCACAAGCCTTGTGTGGGGGCAGAGCGTCGATCACGTTACTGAATATGTCCTCCAGCACACTCACACTCCAGGCTGCATTCTGTAACAGGATAACCAACTTACCTCGGTGCAATATGATGTTGTTCTCCTGATGGGACATCACTTACAGTGTTTCTCAGGTGTTGTTGACGAATATTTTTAGATTTAATGACTTTCAGTGAGGGTAAGAATATTGAATCTGAAGAAATGGAAATTCACATGAATGTTTGAGATCTAAATATGAATTATTCTCATGTTATTGCTCTTAACAACCTAAAAAAAACGAATGGATTTTGCCCTTGCAACAAATGATTTATAATCACTTGCAAGGCTAGAATCATTAATATTTTGTTTCAAGTTAAAAATCAAGAGACTGAGAATGGATGAAGCGAATCCTAGTTTATCCACTGCTGTTGCTAGAACCATGATAGAAGACTGATCATCACACACCTTGCCCGACTGGAGGAATCTTTGGGATTGGACAACAGCGACAAAGTTCTGACTGGTGAACTCAATTGCAGCATCCATCAGTCTGGCTGTCAGGTCCTGCAGCGGTTCCGCCCACTTGACACGTGGCATCTTACTTGTCAGCTTGTGGCACTCCAGGATCATGTCGATCACAGTCTGGTCAGTCTGGAGGCGAAACATTTTAACTATACATCCTTGCAGAAAACTTTGTATTGGCAAATTTATCAAAAAATTCATATTCAGAAATATACTGAGAGAAATATATTAAAGAGGTGATGCATTCAACAAAAGGCATGGGCATAGCCAGAAGCTCATTAACTGGACATGATGAAAAGAGCAGGCACCTACCAGCTGGTCCACAAGTGAATTGTAAGTGATCCCTAGTACCGCATCAGGCATGCTGGCAAACTGTTTGGTGGCCACCAGCTTGGTGAAGAACTTGTTGATCCACTTCAGGAGGCGGTCTCGCAGCTCGTCCAGACGATAAGACACTGCTACTGTGAGTGCATAGGCTACTGTGGTCTCACATGTTGGACATGGCTGTGTGGGAAACAAGACTCATGGAAGTGAAGATATATTTTATTACTGAAATTGTTTTATAAATAGGACCATGTCTCTGTTAAAAAGATATTATAAACTTAAAGCACACCTCAATTTAACTTGGATTGACTATTTCCCCATCAAAACTTGGAACTACATTTAATGCAATCTATCTGTGAAGTGTATGAGTATTCAGATTGTAAACCAAGAATGTTTGCACAACACAACAGATACAGACAGACCTTTGCAGTCTAATCAACTAACTTTGTGGAAGAAGTGGCAGCTGTCCTTCCTCAGATGAAAGGTGACGACATCCTTAAGTCCGTCTATCCCGTACATGTCAGCCACCTGCAGCAGTTGAGTGAGCTCACACTCGTCGATGACGTCGATCACACCTCCGTACAGGAACAGGAGCAGCTGCTCCACTCCACACAGGCTGGCTCTGCGGATATCAACATGGCCAATGTCAGGGTTAACATCTTACCAGTTAATACTAAGTGTTCATTTAAGGTTCCATAGGTTACTCTCATTTCTTCATTGTACAATTGTGAAGTAGTAAATGTGATTGTAATTTTTACAAACAGGAATAGATTGGCAGTCTACACGTCTACAGGCAAGATGATAAGTATTGCTTAAAGTGATCAATAATTGCCTTTCGGTGAACCCTCTCATAAGCTTGTGTTTATTGTCTCTATATATATATATATATATATATAGGAACTAAGCTGATCCACATCATGAGTGCACATAAAGACTCACCCCTCCAAGACAACCCTGTCCGCACCACTCTCTGACCACAGACCTCCAAACATGGCCTCAAAGTAGCTGCTTCTACATGCTAGAATACACCTGTCAGTGCAATGTAATCTCATAAGTAACAAAACAATGATAGGTCAAAAGAAAAGGGTAAAATGCCTTAAGGGGCATAAAAAAATGTTTGATAATAAAAATAACCTGAGGCTTAAGTGCAACAAACAGACCAATTCAGACTAAAATAATTCCATTAACCCTTTACAAGATGAAGAATATTCTAGATCCAAATAACAAATTTTTTTTCAAAAAAATAAATAACCTTCTACCTCAATAAACCAGATCTTCGTACTTTAGCCACTGGGGAATAACTAGCCTGTCGCAACCTGGTATGAGTTGTGAGTTAAAAAGTTCCTCTCCATTACCTGTGAGCCCTGAACTCATGCCCGTCCACCACAAGTGTCGTGTCACAGCCGATCTCCTGCAGGAACATACGCAGCAGATCGGCCCCCAGCTTGCTGCAGGTCTCGTGAGGCAGGCTTAGACTGTAGGACAACTTGATCATCCTCGACAGTTCATTGCACCTTTCTGCATCATCCTTCACTGCTGAACCTTCCCCAGGGCACTCTGCGCAACTTTCATCTTTCATGTTTGACAAAGACTTTATGGACTCCTCTCCATTCTCTAATGCTTGTGCTTCATGTTGCTCTTTAACTTGCTTTTCCTTGTGATTCTGGCTACTGTCCATTTCCATAGTAACATTGTTTTGTTCTGTTTCCACGGTTACTTTGATGCTGCCTGGACTGAGTGGCACTTGATCAACATTGTTGTCACTGACCTGAAATAAATCCATGTTTTAGTTTCATCTCTTGATCTAAATCACAAAACTGTTAAACGTGCTGTGTCAGGAAGAACACAAAATCTTATTGATGTTAATATTTTACAATTTAAGGACAAAACTGTATTACAGACCTCATCTTCAACGGTAACCTCTCCATTTGGGCTGTCTGCAGCACGATCACTTGGCGAGTGCTGATCCACACTCAGAGCATGTGTGATCACCGATTCATCTCCGTTACCTGCACAGCAAGATAAACATTCGAAATATTTATGTACAATATTACATAAAAGGGTCTCAATAAATGATATGTGATACGTAAGATAATTATGACAGAAAAAAAGTATTTATTGCCCTTTATAAGATAATTTTGTCAAAATCTGACTGGCAAATAGTCAATGCATATAACACCATGTTGGATGATTTGCCAGGGTGTACCAACAGGACAACCCCTCAAGACAGGTCCTGAGATGAGTTCAACGGGTCATACTGATGACCTTAACCTTAAAATGAAAGCGACGTTCTCCATATCAGAATAAAAGTACACAGTAAACAGAATCAGTAGGGAGATTTCAATGTTTGTAAATTGTTAAATTGTTTGCATCATGAAATACATCCTAGAACTACAAATACATTAAATACTAGAACAATTTCCTTATGTTGATTTTAAAAAACTAAAGAACTCAGCATAAATTTCAGGAACTACCAACACATAACAAATGCTATCTGTACAAATAGTTCGATTTGTAGATGAATACAAGTACCTTGGTACAATAATAGACAATACATAAAATTGGAACGCTAATAGGGATGCATTTTACAATAAATGTCAACAAAGATTACATTCATGCGAATGCTACGATCTTTTGATGTAAATGAACCTGTACTATCCCTCTTTTATCATTGATTCGTTTAAGAGCATATGTAAGAGCCAAATTTTGATGAATTTTGTTGTTAGCTTAGAAGAAATAGTCCCACGATACTTATCAGTGTTTTAGTAGCCAGACCCTCTAGTCCCACACACTGAGCTGTGACACCCCCATAAAGTTCTCCCTGAATGTGCTTATAACGGTATCGTCCAAGTTGTTAAGATAGTTCACAGCTATTAGGCAAATTGACCATGACGTTTTCCTTTTAAATGTTTAATTGTCCTGTCGCTTTCTAAATTGTCCAAGTAAATAATTGCCCATTGAATCTAAGACTGCCCAGCCTTAAGATATGAAGCCTGATAAGCATCGTGGTTAAATAGAGACCCTGAGAAAGTTCTAGCAGAGTTCCGTAAGATTTAGACAAAGTAAGACTATCATCTGTAAGAGTAAGAATCGAGTTAGTAGCGTAAGAAGATCTATGGTTTTTCAACCATATCACAAATTCATATACAAAGGCAAACAGAGACAAAGTCAACGCAGTTTATGTACAAAGTCAGTGTATAGTTTCAAGAAGTGTATATCCATCTTCAAAGCGTGGAGGATTAAAATCATATGAATATCATCTTGTGTTTGTGTTGGAAACCTGGACAATCGAGAGAAAGTATGAAAGTTTTCTAAATTTAACTCGAGATCTGATTGGCTGACAGAACTATTTCTATTCATTGGTTCAGTGAGTCTAGCAAACACGTGACAAGAAGACTATAAAACATTGTTTTTAATTTCGTATGGAATAAAACGTAAAATGCTTTATAAGTGGTTTGATTTACTATTTTGTTGAGGATTGTCTTGCTTGATTTATGATCCACAAACATGTAATGAATTGCTGAGACTACATTTAAATGTGTGATGACATAATTGTTGTTCGTATTTACTTGCAACTCGCCTTCACGAAGGTATTTTCCTAAAGTACCGTAAATATTCTTAGACTTGACTTTGGTAAGAAAGAGAATAACTAACTCGAAGCTCAGAATTATGGTTTATCTGTCCCTCGTGAATTATTGTGATAAATTCCTTGCTAAAGCTCGGAATATATAACAATAATCCACTCAGGACAGATAAACCGTAATTCCTCGCGTCTTGTCAATTATTCTTATATTAAAACCAATAGGGGTAAAAATACATTCATTCCTTTCAGTGTTTGTCTGTTAAATGATCTTTGAAATAATAGAATGTGTTTATGTATCACATGTAACATGTGTTGCCATGTAAATGAATTTCTTTTATAATAATAATTATCATTATCATTATTATTATTACATGGCTCTCTTTAATCTTTTTATATTTCAACAATGTAATTTAGGATATTTTTTGTTGCAGAGTCACCTCCCAATCATAAACTCCTGATAGCAATCTTATTGTTTTACACTGCACTGAGTTTGTATCTATACACAGTTATTTGTAAGGATGTAAATGAATGAAGGCTGTTATTGATTTCACTTTACCTTTGGCTGATCCTTTAGAAATATGAAATAGGTTTAAGAGTTCTGTACATCATTCAATCACCATATAAAATAACATATATATATACCAAACAACAGTAACTTCACAAAACTATGTAAGGCAATCAAGACATGTTATTCAAATGAACAAACTTACGTCCAACTGTATGTGACTTCCCGTTGAGATTAGGGAAATACTCCTTGCATGAGTAGAAGTAGTTCACATCCTCCACGTAATACACCTCCCTGCAACACAATACACAATGTCAGCTGCAGCTCAAATACACAGCACAACAGGGGCACAAATAAGGATGATACACCTTTCCAAATCTATCTGGTCCCCCAATCATGTGATTGGGCCATGTTTGCTTATTGTACAGCTCTTTTGTTATTTATAAAACTGGCTTTTGAAAAGGAACAGACATGGGGTGATAATGATTGTTGAATAGTGACAGTGGATTGGATCCTACTGTTGCAATGCAATAGCGTTTTTGATGCATTATTAATATTATTTTGAATGCAAACAAAAACATGTATCGGCTGTAATTTTCAAAGGTTTTATAGGAATTCTTTGATTGATGAAATATCTCACTTCTCATCTTAAGCCATTTAGAAATGAAATAAATTGAAATAAACTTGCATGAAAAACAAGAACAAGTCATCACTGAGAAATTTCTAATCTAGGAAACACTACACTATCTAAACTATTTTCAGTTTACACTGCTGTCATGCCATTTAGATACAGGGGAATTGAATATATAATTAACAGCTTAATTACCACATTTTCGAGGCAAAACGGGGGAGGTTATTAACTGCTGGTACAGACACTCTTTCAGTGTTGTCATACTCTTTAGGTGTGTGTTTGAATTAAACAACGGGTTCAAATGTAAAAGAGCAAAAACTTGTACTACTGCAGATAGTGTGTCCCCAAATATAAGAATGGTTACATTACTGATGTGTATTGATAGTGTTTTCAAGACTATTGCAAAGCCAACTATTGCAATCCATTGATAGTTTAATGTATCATTACAACCCTTTATCAGATGTTAGATTTGCTGTAGTGATCAACTTCTTTGAGTGGCATGTAATGATCAAGATTGAAGAGGGCTGTAAATACATTGTTGTTATTTAACAGAAAATGAATCCAGAAAGGATTACCTGACAAGAGTTTCAAGCTCTTGATTATTCAGATTGCTTAAGGTCACTTTGTCTTCAGATTCAGCCTGCAACTCAGGGAAAATGGATCCAACCCTGCAATATGCAAAATACCTTGTTTATATTAGATGTCTTGGTGTTGTTATGATTTTATAAGATTTTTTAAATATACATTAACCACAGACACTGTTAGAAAACTGATAAAAGAGATAACAGTTTTTTCAAGATCTTCATTTCTCACATTTAGGCTTTTTACTCTTCATTGATGGCAAAACACCAACCAGAGGGTAGATCTAACTTGCCTAATATCAAACCTAATGTTGAAGCTACTAGTGCTCATAAATATTAGTACCGAGTGAGAAATATGCTTTTGTGCGCTTGTATTTTCCTTGTTCCGTTGGTGACAACCAGATCTGTATGGATTCCCTCACTCAGCATTCTGCAATCAGAACTACAGGTTAAACTGTGTACATAATCTCACCTACATATAACGTTTTAAGAGTTGAAAGTATTCTCTTTGTAATACAGTAATAACACTATGTACTAATATGAAAAGCTTTTTGACGTATTGAAAGTATTGAATGTTGCCACATGTTGTGACCCCTAGAAATAGAATAAAAAGAAGTTTCTCTATGTGATCGCTGTTTAAACGTTTTATTTTGTCATTAAGATTAGAAAACTCAAGTCCACAACCCCAAAAAGTCAGCTCAAAGCAGATTGCTAGACTAAAGAATGTCTGGCTGGCTTTATTTCAAATAAGGATAAGGGTCTGTATGGAGAATTCTTTACCGAAGAACATCATCCCTCAGCTGTTGTGATATCTTCACTCTTATCCTGTCCTTTTCCTTGAGACATTTGTCATGGAAGGCTGCACTCTGGTACCCTGTGTTGTTCGTATGCTCTTTAGGGCGGGCCATGTCTCAGCTGGACATGTGTAAAGATATTTTCCTGTGGAAAGAATTTTTTTAATGTTGCTGGGTTATTTCAACAACATATCTAACAGTTATTAACACAAAAAAACTGAAGTGGATCACAATAAAGTAATCGTATAGATGTCAGATAAAAAATGTAAAACGCCTTTATGAATGAAAAGCAGTGCTTCCTTGTAGGATAATTGATGTTTTGGTATGGTTTGATCTTTTATCTTTTGTCAGCCATGTTTGCTTGAAATCAGAAACCTCAAACATCGCTTTTCTTAACGCCTGGTCATACAGCCCAAAAGTCGCGTAAATGCACGAATCACGCACAAAGTTTGGTTGTGCGTGCCTGTTCGTCGAGATTTAACCATTTTCACCAATTTACGTGATTAAAAATCACCGATGAATTGCGCAAGAACTATGGAAAGAGCACGCACAAATCACTAACAAACCACACACTTCAGCGCATACACACAAACTGGGCGAATACGTGGTTGTGAGCAACGAAAGGTCCGCTGCAAAACCACGCAAAATCTGCGCACTTGCATTAATGAACTGCCTATGAATTGCGCATGATTCACGTATGAACTGCGCACAATGGGCACATATGCATGAACCATGCGTCATATGTCTGCTAATCGTCAGTGGAAAGTCATCGATGAACGCGATAGCGGCAACATGTTCACGATGGATCACTGACATTTCACGCATATTTCGCGCACTGTCCACGTAAGAACTACGCACACTATGCAAAACCTACGTAAAACAGCGCAGTACTGCAGATATTGCTTCATTACATTTGCATCAAGGGTTTGACTATTTCAAGCATTTTTATAGCAACCGAATAATTTCCTTCTGGCACCTGAATGTTAATTGGCTTGCATGAATGTGGAATAGAATGCAAGTATAGATCATTCTAGACTCTTGAACTGAATATTTGAATAGCCTGACCTATCCACTACGGTCTGCAATACGGCATGAAAAAAGGAGCTGTGCTTTGATGAATTTTAAAACATTATAAAATTAACTATATGTATGAATAGAATATCCACACATTATCACATGATTTATGATAAGACTAATCAACAATGCTGTCTGATGTCATAGAAGGTCTTTCACACACGTAGCGCCGATGAAAAGCAACACTCCTCGATCATTCTTGTTTTATTTTGATGAGTATGCGCTCTCATGTATGAAGTTGTTTAATCTCACAACCAAAATGTTATCCCCGCAACATGTTCCAACTGGGTTATGTTGTAATCATTTCCTATGAAGATACATTTATAAATGTGAATGTTTCATTTACACAAAAAATACGCTGATAATACTGTCCTTTTCAATGGTAAAGATGTTGTTTTTTAATGAGTAAAAAAAAAATCGAATTTCTAAAAATAATTAATAAATTATTTATTATTTATCATTATATCTTAAAATAACCATGTCACAACAATACTTGACTATCCGCAGAATATGTCATTAATTGTGATAAGAGGAGAAACGTAACACCAGGCCTTATTGTTGTTATTGGCACAGATAAACAACGTCTTGAGGCAGTAGGGCACTTGTGTAGTGATCACTGACAGCAATGGAGCCTGCATTCTGACATACTAAATATTCAATGTTCGTAGTTCATACAGACCTGTGTAACATTTACCAACAATATATCTCTTCCTCAAGTTTTAAAAAAACTTATGCAACGATTCTTCATTTGATTGTTTAGATGTCATTCGTCTTATTTTTCAGATGACGAACATTATCTAAGGGAAGTAACTCTAAACATTTTCCTCGCACCGCTAAAAAATCTGATGAGTTGCTTGACCTCTAAGACCTCGCTCTAATGGACTGCCCCGACCAGATAAGAGTTACTTCACTGTTGCTATTTTTAGCTGAATTTAATTATAATAGTGTTCAAACCAAAAACCTAAAAGTCTGAACTTGTTCTTGTTTTTCACACTTGCATGCTTAATTTAATAAGAATGTTTTATATTTCGTGTTTGGGTGAATATTATGTCAGGATATTTAAAATTCAAGTTCATGAGAAATGACGAATTTTCGCATTTTTCAAAAACATTAACAGATTTTTTTATCATTCAAAATTTAATTTAGCTGGGTTTTTTAAGAGATTATGTAACTCTGTTTCAGTGTTACTGGCTGATTACACCAAGCCGAATTACAACAATACCAAAGTTATGACGCTCAGACACAGACTCGTCATCGGACTAGGAGAAGAATATATGCTATGTACCAGCTACATATGAATACATTCATAAGTGTAATTTTTCTGAGATAAAAATATAACCATTTACAAAAAATACAAACGTACATACAAGACGGCATGTCAAGGTTTCATAAATGTATGGGCATAAATGTATATAAGCATAGCCTTGATGTAATCAGGTTATCAAGTTTGGATTGAGGTTATGACACGAGAATAAATATATTTGTTTTAAAACTTAAATGAGTACCCTCGGCAGAAGAATAGATTTCGTTATGTTTTCCGTCCGCATTTGGTCGAAATTGTATTCAATTACACGTATGCAAAATTTTTAATTTTGTCCCCCAAAAAAGTGTATCTGAAACAAAATTGCGCACTGTTTGGTGTGCAGTATAGAATCTAAAGACGTTTTACCGTTTAGGTCCGGGGTCCAATGAACAATTTCAAAATATGCCAAATAACTAACAGTTCATCAAAAGTAGCCAACCTTATAAAATTCATCGCGAATCATGAATCTATATATATCAAAAGTATAGATTTTAAAGACGTTTTCCCGTGTTTGGTCGAGATCCCGTAAAAATGAACTAATTCAAACCAAAGCCAAAAATCTAATTATTGACCAATGGTACCTAAACTTGCCAGATGATCTTGTATCATTATTATATATATGTTAAAGCAAAACTGCGCACCATTGGGACGAAAATATAGATTTTAAAGGCGTTTTCCCGTTTTGGGTCGAGGTCCTGTAAAAATTGAGATATTCAAACCTATGTAAAATATCTTATACTTGACACAAGGTAGCCAAACTTGCCAGATCATCGTGCATCATGACTCTACACACGATAAAACAAATCTGCGCACCATTGGGACGAAAATATAGATTTTAAAGACGTTTTCCCGTTTTGGGTCGAGGTCCTGTCAAAATTGAAATATTCAAAACTATGTAAAATATCTATTAGTTGACCAATGGTAGCCAAACTTGCCAGATCATCGTGCATCATGACTCTACACATGTTAAAACTAAATTGCGCACCATTAGGACGAAAATATAGATTTTAAAGGCGTTTTCCCGTTTTGGGTCGAGGTCCTGTCAAAATTAACAAATTCAAACCTATGTAAAATATCTAATACTTGACACAAGGTAGCCAAACTTGCAAGATCATCTTGTATCATGATTATATACATGTTAAAACAAAATTGTGCACCATTGGGTCGAAATTATAGATTTTTAAAGAGGTTTTCCCGTTTTGGGTCGAGGTCAAGTATCCAATAGTTGACCAAAGAAAACCAAACTTCAAGATCATCGTGTATCGTGAATCTACATATATTAAACATAAATATGCACTATTGAGTAAAATATAGCTTTTAAAGACGTTTTCCCGTTTTGGGTCGTTTTATTTTCGAAATAAACCAATTCAAACATTTACCAAATATCTATTAGTTGATCAATCGTAGCTAAACTTGCCAGATAACCGTGTGTAATGAAGTTTGGCAAACCAATCTAAATTTGTTTTAATAGGCCTCAATAGGTTAGTTGTTAGAAACGTTTTCTCTCTTTACATTAACGCCTAATGGTATATACACCAACATACTAATCCATTGTTCTTGACTATTTCGTAGATTACTTTAAAACATTTGTCATTGTTTTGGAGCACATGTACAGTTCACTTTTAATCAAGAGGTTTCATTAAGCCGCCTCCAACTTGTATATATTGCATCACTGTTTATCATATTCTCATGATTTCACTAGCATAAAATTGTTTTTTAATGCTTTTCTTATTTGCTAATCAGATTTGATAAACACCAACAGTTTTTATCTATTTATTTTGGCCAGGCATATGACTGTATATACAATTAATGAAATAATTTCTGAATCTTAAAGTTCAAAGTAAATGGCCTTACATTTAGTTTAATAATGTAAAGGTTGCATTTTTTACTTCTATAGAAGTTATCACATTTATCAATCGGTTGTTATTACCTTCTGAGGGGAGTGGTGGAAGTGCCATATGATATTTAAATATTATCGTATTTTGGTTGTTTTAGTTTTGTGGAGGAATTTTCTGGTAAGTGACTATAGGCTACTTTCAAACTCAATTACAAAATATAGTTATAGTCCTTAAACTGAAATACCGAGGATTGATTAATATGGATGTTGTCAGTTGGTAACGACAAAGTTGAGTACTGAACGATTCTTAACTTCAGGCTTAAGTAACTAGACATGGAAGCATTTTACAGACTTCCAATAATTTTTTCGCAATAGGGTCTTTACTTGACATCAACCGCAGACCAATTTGATAAATATTACAATCAATTTCAAGTGAGTATCATTTCCCCCATAGTTAATCATATTAATTTGATGGATAATCATGTCGAAAACTTTGATCAATTATTCAAATGTTTATCTTCCTTAGCTATAGCATTTTGAAAATGTTGAAATAAGAAAATACTCATATTTATTGCTTTCCGACAATTGCTTAGGCACACTATTTTTAAAGTTTACCGCCCAAGGCTCAGAGAGACATACAGAGAATATATATTTGGTATAAATATTTTGGATTTCGAAAATTTAAGATATGATGTAAGGAGTTAGTAGATACCAAAAATAAGAGAGCCATGGTCTATGTAGTTCAACAGACTTGATAGTGTTGATGTTCAAGACGAAGATGTACATGTATATCCGTTAGGTCTCTAAATGAAATACCAAAATTGTCCAGTGTCAGTGCACTAGATAAGATGTCTTAACACAAATTTGGAAGAAAGTTGATGAAACCATGTAATATTCCTTAAATCATAATCCTGAAAAGACAACAGATTTTTTTTTAAATAGTGACTATTTTTCATTCATTTACACACTCTTATACATTTGCTCTTTTATGTCTTAACGCATTTAAAACAACTAAAACATGCTTTAAATGAGCAAAAAATCTTTTTCCAACAACATCCCACTTTTATCTTCTGACCCCACCACTTTTGTTATCAACCTTTCCCAAATTAACGTTCACCAAACCCCTGCCAATACGCAACAGAAATTGCAAGGGTGTCAGATTTCGACTTGCCTGTCCCTTGTTACGTAATGTGTGCCCAGTCCATTGTTTTCAAGGGCTGTCTGAACAAGCTCAGCCATACACTTCAAAATTGTTTTTTAGTTTACTTTTTAATTGAGCTTCAGACATGAACTTGGGCTCGATTGAATCCTCCTAACCGCATCAATATGATTTAACTTAACTGATCATCTGACAAAACTTTTGGAAATTATAGGCCTTTTTATTTTGCAACCCGGTCACGCCATATGAACCCCTGCCACACTCTTGTTTTTGGGGTTAGGACAATGAAATTTACACATCTTTGTCTCAAACCTACAAAGATGGTATTCTCAAAACATAAGATCCCAAGCATGACTGATGTCTTGTCTGAAACAAAGGCTATAGAATGTTTCAAGTTGGGTAGGTATTCTGTAACGCCATTATTTGAACGGCGGCAAAGATAAAATCTAATCTAATCTAATCTGCAAGGTGTTCCCCCCTCCCCCAAGTTTCAATTTTAGGAGTCGTCTGTTTTGGTGGAGAGGTCGAAAATGTCAAAGGTTTACGGACCACGCCCGACGGACATCGGATTAAGGGCCATGTCATACCTTTCAGGTCTGATCGGCTTATAAAATGAGTTAAAGATTAAAGAGACCCTACATGAGTTGTTCGAATAACATATGCTAAACTTGTGGTGTCATTGCCAAAAGGTAACAATTGTATTCTAATCAGTTCATTTGGGCGACAATATAAAGGGAAAAAGTTGCGATATTGATTGAAAATAGGATGCGCATCAATTAGTCATACATAACTTTTAAACTAATGCAGGTAGCAGATTGCATTTGAGTTGGTATTATCTAAAAAGTTATTCGAGGGGAAGTCAATAATCAAAGAAGTGACTATTGATACACCCCTAAAGACACCATCGTTGATGTCATTATTTAGATAGGCCATCTGATGACTGTTTACAGACAACCCTTCACGATCATTTACTTGAGATTTACAGCCTGTTGAATAAAGGTACTCTCCTGTAATCATGGAAAGTTCTAAAACTGAGCATCGTGCGGTTATGAAGTTTCTCACAAAAGAAGGGGTGAATGCGACCGTAATACATAAACATATGACCAATGTGTATGGGAACGCAGCCCCTCAATATTCTACTGTTGCAAAATGGTCAGCTGAGTTGAAGCGGGTTAGCAGCTCTTTGGATTATGACCCACGGTCAGGAAGGCCTGTTCTACCGCAACGTCATTACAGATGATATGGTTGCACTGGTCCAGGGCTTAATCATGTATGATCGTAGAATAAAGGTGAACGAGATATCTTCAGAGTGTGGCATTTCTCACGGAAGTGTTTGCACCATAAGTCATGAGCACTTGACCAATGTGTTTGCAAGATGGATACCACAAAACTGATCAACACCAAAGAGTTGAATCCAGTCGTGAGCTCTTTGACATCTACAATGCTGATCCCGATAACTTTCATGCCCGTCTGCTTACAGGGGAAGAAACATGGATTCATAACTGGGATCCTGACATCAAGCAAGAATACATGCAATGAAAGCACAATCACTCTCCTCATCCAAAAAGTTCAGAACTAAGCCTTCTGCTGGCGGGATCATGGCGACCATTTTTTGGGAATGATACTTATAGACTGTAAACCGTCTAAAACAACAGTAACAGGAGCCTACTATGCTGACTTGTTGAAGTGATTGAGAGCGGCGATAAAGAGGAAGAGGCGCGGCATGTTGACTGCTGGAGTTATGCTTCTTCATGACAACGCTCCAGTGCACAAGAGTAGTATCGCACAGGCTGCGTTTCAACAATTTGGCTTTTAACATCGTAACCTTCCCCCTTACAGTCTAGATCTGTCCAAAAGCGACTTCTATCTGTTTCGCATTTTGAAATTAAACCTGCGTGGTACGAGATTTTGCCTGATGATGAACTCATGGCAGCTACTTAGGCATGGATGAGGGGCCAGTCAGAAGACTTCTACCGCAACGGCATAGACAGTCTCAAAGACAAAAGGCCTATAGGTGCGTCGAGGTCCAGGGGAAATATATTGAAAAATGAAATCAATATCGCAACCATTGCTTCTGTTTTTATATCTATTTTGATGAACTTATTTACGTCCCCTCGTAGTTACTATTGTTCATAATAACTGACAATGTGATTTCGCGTTGTTTGGTTTTCATTCAAAACATTTGTTTAAAGTAAATAAGTGTCTTTTATCTACCTAATCCCTGTCGGAAATGTATTTAAATTTGTTTACATGATCAGTGAAGGTCTTCATATTATGTTTTAAGAAAACTTCCGTTTATTATTTTTCTGTGCATAACCGGGAGAATCTAATTAATGATAATACATATTTTTGACAATTGAGGAAATTAGGTATTGAGTGATGAGATATACATTATCAGTGTTTATCATTACAACAGATGCAATCTTTCATGGTTTTTTTAATTTTAACCGATAGATTTACGATAGGTGGGTAATAACTAAATTGAAACAACGTTGTAAATGCAGACATTTAAACAAAAGATATTTCCTTTGCTGATTGTTTTTGTTGTTTTTTAAGGGGGTTATAGTTTGCAAATTGATCAAATTATTAAAGTTTTATTGAATTTGTTTTAAAAGATAGGGGTCAAATGTAACTCCGAATTGGTTTTTTTAAACCTTAATTTGTTCATTGATTATGCATAAGTACAAAATTTAACATAATATTTTTTAACGGAATTACCTGACGAAACTCAAAAATGAAAATTTTAAATCATTACATTTTATTCTGCGACTGTTTTCCTTATTTGTAACGTAAACTTACACTCGACCAAAATTGTTTTTATTATTATCCTTTTATCATTTCGATTTGAGTCTGAGTTTTAATATCACAGTAATTTGATAAACAAAAATATTCAGAAGATCACATTTCACACAGGTCTCTCAGAATTCGTGACGTACCTCATTGTTATATTGCTTTACTAACAACCCCCATACCCCCCCCCCCCCCCCCCCCACCCCTCCCCCCCCCCCCCCCCCCCCGGAACAAAGCTTCATTTGTACAGAACAGAGTCACAGAACAGTAAGGCACTTTTTTCTTTGAAAAGGTTATTTATTAAATACCCTAATATGCCTGTTGGTTTGATGTTCAAGTTATTTGATAGTAAGGTTAAACCCGTATTACTATACGGCTCTGAAATTTGGGGATTTGAGGAAAGGAAATCTATTGAAATATTTCATACTAATTTTTGTAAATATGTACTTGGTGTTGGAAAGCAGGTCTCTAGTAACGGTATTTTAGCAGAATGTGGCAGATTAAGCATTTAATGTTGATTATTACGTTAGGTGCATTAATTGTTGGTGTAAATTATTAAGGATGTCAGAAGATCGTTATCTATTTTTATGCCTGATTGTCATAAAAATATCATGTAGTCTTCTTGCACAGCTCTTACATAAGATTCAAGTCATCATATTGAAATATGGCACTTATCAACCATTTGTTATGTTTATGTTATGTTGATAATAAAATTTATCCGCTTCTTTACAGTTATTCGTGTTGTTCTATAGCCCATAAGGCTCGTCATACAATGTAAACAGTTACAGAAAATAGAGATTTCTATACTAGATTGTTTGCGTAAATAAATTCTGTTGATTTAATAGGACTTCAACTCAAAGTAGAAAAACGGAATTCATATCAATACTGTTGACTCAATAGAGCGATTTTAAGGTTTTTAAACATATTAAGTTATTCAACACACAATGACCTGACAAGTTTGGCTACCATTGGTCAAGTTTTAGATTTGTGGGATAGCTTTGAGTCTGATAATTTTCACAGGACCTCGACCCAAAACGGGAAAACGTCTTTAAAATCTATACTTTCGACCCAATGGAGCGCAATTTTGTTTTAACATGTATATAATCATGATACAAGATGATCTGGAAAGTTTGGCTATCATTGGTCAACTAATAGATATTTTACATAGGTTTGAATTTGTTAATTTTGACAGGACCTCGACCCAAAACGGGAAAACGTCTTTAAAATCTATATTTTCGACCAAATGGTGCGCAATTTTGTTTTAACATGTATATAATCATGATACAAGATGATCTGGCAAGTTTGGCTACCATTGGTCAACTAATAGATATTTTGCATAGGTTTGGATATGTTAATTTTGACAGGACCTCGACCCAAGATTCATGTTACGGGATGATCTGGCAAGTTTGGATACCTTTGGTCCACTATTAGATATTTGGCATAGGTATAAAAAATTTTAATTTTGCCATGACCTCGACCCAAAACGGGAAAACGCTTTTCATATTTTCTATATTTTCATATTAGTAATCCTAAATATCATTTCAACATATCTTGAACCTAATTTAATCATTTCTAGCACGTATTCGATACAGCATTAAAAAATTATAGAATAAATTGTAGCCAAAGTTATTATTTTTTCAAATAACTATACAATGTATAATATACATATTACATATGGCGAGATAATTGAATATTTATATTTAAGATGCATAACCTATATACGTCCAATGCGACAGTTTGAACATAGAGGTCAAATTAAATCTTCGGCATTTTCCCTTGAAATATTTCAACTCATGACGGTTCATTTTCTGTTTTATTTGTTTAACACATTTATACGTTTATTGTTTCCTATCATATTTTTTCTAATTTGAATTGAACTCTAATATCGATCAATGCATTTTACTCCCCAATAACTCAAGAGTAAAGTCGACAAAAAATGTATTTGATCTACTTTAACTCAAAGTCTCAACTTTTTCATATTCACATTCAACATTTTACTTCAACCTAAGACCTCATGATATAAGGATTATCTTTATACCTCTTTGTTTGGGTATTCCTGTTTTCGTTGTTCTAGGCTCCTTTCAAATTTATTTCATATGAGATAGTCAAAGATGAATATAGTTAAAATGTCATTTTTGTAGAAATAACTGATAAGTATGTTGTATTTAGAATACTACATACGTTTAATTTTTGTTTTTAACCTCAATTTATTTTTTATAATGAAAATATTAAGAAAATATTTATCAGACACCAAATTAAAAAATAAAGAAAGAGAATCGAAACTAGTTTAATCAACAGCAATAGTCAAACAGCGTGAGCAGAAAGAAGGTAAAGTGATTATGGTTCGTTTCCACAACGCAATCCTTCTTTTGCAGCTACGGGGCAAATCGCGCTCGACTTTCCAAGCGGACGAAGTCGAAAATAGGCTAATAAAATCAAAAGCTGTTTTTCTTGGCACACAAAGGCTTTTTTTCACTTAATCATACCATTTAATGATTTTCAATGAGGCAATTGGATTTATTTATATAGATTTCCCTGTTTGGGTCGTTTCCCGGTTTGGGTTGTGACAGTAGACTGAAAACTTAAGAAATAGAATTTCAAAGGAGCAGTATCACGTTTTGGGAAAGTTTATTTCTTAAAATTTTTCCAAATGAGGTTAATATTTATCCCAAATGCATTATCTTTAGGTTTAAATAGGCCTCTCTGACACTATCATTCATATATTACATGAAACACATACGGCAAAATAAGTGATTTATACCAAATAAACCTTTCCAAATATTATGGACCTCTAAACAATGATTTTCAATTTGCCGTAATCGTTTTCCATTTAAACTACATTACAAGTTTTTAATAACTTCCTTCACGTGATCTAAAACTCTCCGCAGCAAATTATGGAAATGAGTTGAGTCTAAAACTTGGATCGATTTCCCCGGTTTGGGTCGTGTCCCGGTTTGGGTCGCTACCCCTCCCACCCATCATTGTATATGATGTCATTGATTAAAACATTTTATAAAGTGACACAGAGTATACATGTTGTTAGAGTCAAATATGTCAAACTTCATCAATGGCGTTATTTTATCGAAAGGTAGTGGTTGTTTCAGAAAATCAGGATCCTGAAACTTATCAGTTTAGTACAGTATAGTACGTGTCAAGAAAAGAGTTAGTCGTGATCGATTTGTAATCGAAAACCGGACAGTGGCGCGCGCCAATGATTGAAACGTAATTTCTGAAACTTATTTATAGCAGAGACAAAGACAAATATTTGTTAACAGTGTTCAGTAGGTTATTTAACTAACATACACGTCAAATGGACGCAAAATTTCGAATACTTAACATTAATAGCGCCGTTTTCTGATTATCAGTGAAAAGAAGAAAATATCATAAATTATCATAAGGTATTTGGGCTCTAACTAAAGCCACAGTAAATATCTTGAAACATACTCTGTGCCACTTTAATTAATGTATTGTAGGACGTATCAAACAGTGGTGTCTTCCACAGATGAGCAATTTGCACAGTGATGCAATATATACATGGAAAGGAATCTATGCATGAATATCTCGACTGTTTAGCATATGTTTACTTCAATTAAAATACGTTAATTTCATATATTCACTTTAAAGAAAATATGTCATCACCAACTTGTTTTCTTTACTGTTGATGTTCTGCAATCATTGTAAGCAAATATGGTCATTCCAGGTACATTAGGAACCATACCGATAAATACATTGACAACTAACACAGAATGGAAACTATGACCTAAGAGATAACATCTTGTTCGCTTCATGACGAGACGTTTATCCGCAACCGTACGTGGTCATACAGGAAAAACCAAATACTGACTTCATGACACAAAACATCTTGGCTTAACCAAACATAAGAAAAAAACACACGTAAATAATAAATTTCTTATATCTGACAACAAATCACATTTTCCGCTTTCATCCATTACTTCATCTGTAACTCTGATGAGGATAGCGATGATTTGGCATTTTATCAGCTTATCAGCTTGATCCAACAACATGAAGCTGTGTAGTTGTAAACTTATTAAACTTCTCAACTTCACCTAAAATAGCCTTATTAGATCCAAATTTACCAACCCTCTAAAATTGTTAAAAGAAAAGGCATGAATTTTTTCAAAATATACGATATTTCAAATCCCTGATTCCAGCACCTTAAAACAAAATAGGAACAATGTTACACAAAGAAATAGTGCAACTGATTTTAATGAGATTTGGAGGTTTTAATTTTTAGAAATAAATTATTGGAACTTTTGCTTTTAAAGCATGTAATTGTGATACTGAACATGCCTTTACTACTACATGTTTGAATATTTCCGTGGACTATTAAAATAATCCACCACACTTGTTCTCTAATGTGATTTGTATGTAAAGTTACCCACTGCGTCAATATCAGTTCAACAATTTACAAAATCTATATTGTTCTGTTCACATAATTTAATGAGTTATCTGTCATAAGAATTACTTCTATTGTCACAGGACTGTCGTGCTTTATTGAATGAAACTGTTTCATAGTTTTCAGAAAGAGGTAAATAGTCAGCATTATCATAAATATTGAAGTCTGTTTCTGTTGCAGTACGCGTGTTAAAATCGACACATAATATATATGAACTGTTATCTGCTACATACCCTGGGATATAAACCCATGGCGCACAATAAGCAACAAAATTGAGCCTTTGGCTCTAAAGCTCATACAGCTACATGTATCTATAATTTATTTGCAACTGGTCAAAGCTGCCTCAAGATCATCAGATAAATTTATTATAATCCTAATGTGTTTTGAAGGAATCCCCTTTCCGAGGAAGAACATAAAATAGTGCATGGTCCCTGTTGCCCTTATTAGAGGTTACATGGTCATGAAATATATGACTAAAAATCCCCATCAGCTAAGGAATATATACTTTCTAGGCCTCTTGAATCTTGTGAAGAAGATGAAAATAGGGGTCACAGGGTCACTATAAATCTATAAATTAGAATCCCCAACATCAAAGGACTCTGTACACATAGTTTGATAATAATATTAATAACAATACCTATTTTTATAGCGCCTATAGCTGGTGCATTCCCATGGCGCAAAGTCAGTCTTAGGCTTTTGAGAAATAATAAGTTTTCTGAGATGTCCTGAAAGAGTCCAGTGTTACTGATGTTATGATAGTTTCTAGTAGATGATTCCACAAGGCCGAAGCTGCATAAGAAGATGATCTGTGTCCATTAGCAGCTAAACTTACTTTTTGGTACAACTAAAAGGGACTGCTCTTCAGATCTTTGGTTTCTTGCAGGAACATAGGAACACAGAAGATCTGATAAGTAGAGTGGGGCTTGTTTTTTGAGACATTACACTATACACAGAATTTAAAGTCTATTCTATATTTGACAGGAAGCCAATGTGATTTCAGAGCAGTTTAATCTTTCTATGCTTCCTGCTTCTGGAGAGGAAGATTGAAATAGTTTTCAAGGTTTTGCCATTGTTGCTTTTTTTAGGGATCACTAGGTCATCAAATCAATGACATAAAATCCCCATCAACTAAGGTGCTGTGAACAAAGTTTGAAACAAGATTCAAGGCCTCTTGATACTGGAGAAGATGGAAATAGGTTTTAGGGTGTTGTCCCTGTGGCCCTTCATTGTGGTCACAGAAACACCAAATCTATTGATCAAAAGCCTTATTAGTCAAATAGTCTTTACAAAAGTTTACTGATTTCCTGAGTCAATTCTTCTGGGTGCTGTTCCACAAAACAGTTGTAGAGCTACAATCAAAATGTAGCCCACTCTTTTAACATTGTTTACAATCCCAAATTCCTAACAAATAACTTCTAGCTTGTAAAAATGAGGGCTGGGGGTTGGCTGTACCCTGCCTTTGAGTTCCTATACCTTTGGTAGCTAATGAGAGCGAATGGCAATATTGGGGTGATGTGTTTGATGAAACTATCACATACTGTTTAGAAATTGGCTCCAGGTAAATGTTGGGAAGTACAAGAAAAATGAACACTAAAATAATAAACAATAATAATGAGGAGAAATGTATAGATGAAAACGATTTATTCATATAATGCATGTTATGTTCCTTCTATCTTCATAACAACTCAAAAACTGTGTTGAAACGTCACATATTGTGAATAAAGAAGTTGTTACCCAGTAGTCATATATTTCTTTTCAATAACATCATTCCAATGCTGCTTCTTAAAGAAGAAATAAATCTTAAATTAGAATTAGTGTTAAACTTTTTAAGAAAAAACTTTTCTTATATCTTCATTTATCAAATAATAACAATGAAGCAGTTCTACAGTTAAATATATTCAAGTTCCAATAAATAACAAAAATTCATAAGAGAGAATATATTCATATTAAAAGTTGGATAAAAGTGAATAACAAAATGTATATATCAGTATATTTTGGGGTACTAGTCATCATGTGAACCTCCCACAGAGAAGTGTAGTGAACACCACCAAGCCTTGTATTAATAACATACTAATTTGATCAAGAAGTTCATAGTCAATAATGCAAATAGAAGTTTTATTCCAACGGTAAATTATTTTTTTGTCTTTATAAAAAAGAAAGGTTTTTTTTTGGCTAATCAATGATATCTATACCAAAGAAAAACTGTAATGACAATGACTTAGTCCCTGGTCAATGCTGATTTGCTGTCTCTGACAGACATTATTTTACCAACAAGGTGGTTAAGTCTACAATTCTAAGTGTTTGACCATGCCATACTTTCATCACATTGACTGATGTTACTTGACGACATGCAAGAACTTGGCCATAGCAGCAAAAACACAGTCAAAAAGTCTTAGCATGATACAATTATATAATATAATTAATGATATCCCTGTATGAGAGTATAATGAAACCCACCTAATAATGCAATGTTCCTGTTAGTATTACCAACCAACTCTTGGTATAGTGAGAACTGACAATTTCATTTTTTACATATGCACATTTTTATGCCTAAATAGATAAATGTTGTATCTACACATGGAACAATGCAATTATACTTCAGATAATAATTCAGTTATTTCTATCCCGCTATTTCTGGGTGTGATCTCGGCTCACTTAAGGATGATACGTCATCAAGATGTCCTGACAATCAATTCCTGCTGACCAAGCTCATCCAACCAGTCCTAACCTTCTCTCAAGGCAGACTCAGACTGATACACACAATGTTTTAGTGGTGGTATATAGATGATGCAGGAAAACTGGAAATGTAGCTCATTATGTCAGCTCATCACCTTGGAGGCTGTGATTCCATTCCCGGAAGTTGTATAAAACTTATTTATGATTTCTAGAATGGCCATCACATTGTTACCAAACCTGTTAAGAGAGGGATAAAACTGCCACAACGATCACAGGGTCCAGGGTCCAGGGTCCAGGGTTTAGGGTCCAGGGTTTAGGGTCCAGGGTTCAGGTATTAGACGGTAGTAACATAGAACCTTACAGATTCACCACTGACCAATGGAATTTAAAGCGAGACTGCGTCCACATTGTATCAACCCGGGCTATTTTTTTGCCAATGCAAAAAGTCTGAAAAGGCTAATTCTCTCGGGTCAATAACGATGAGTCTCTTTTCTCTTATGGACGCCGTCTTCCTTTATGCATTCCACAAGAAGGTAAGACAATAGGTCATTGCAGAATTATTTACCACCTCAATTTATAGATCATTTATTAACGATGAATGTGAAATCTCCCTCAAGCAAATAACAATCTGAATACATAAAAAAATTTCATATCTAGCTCAAATAAGAAAAACATGAGAAATAAACTAAATAAACAATTCTGTATATACACATGTCCCTCATTTAAAAAGTAACATACACTGACAATAAGAATCTGCTATGTTGGTTAAGATAGGTCAACGATCCTTGACCAAGCAGCAAGAAAGGATAGGTAGCCCAATGGTTTGAAGGGTAGTAGAACTGTCCCTAAGGAGATCACAATATGAAGGTCATATATAGATCAAGAATCATCCCAAAGTAGTTGCTTCAACTGAACACAGACTTCTACCACAAGCTTACAGTGCTATGCAGCGAGCACTTTGAGGAAATTGTATAAAAATTTATGGAAAATGTCTGGTTTGTCAAGATAGGCTGCATGGTGAGCTCCAGCTATCTCAAAATCCTTGCTGTTTGGCAGACTTTTCAGATTTTTGAGACTTGATGCACCAAGGTCATGGTCATATTCACCATATACAATCATTGTAGGAATCTGAAACACAAGATAAGAAAAATCGTGGATAACATTGATAATGAATGAATAAATATTTCTATACACACTTTCTCCTAATCATTTACATAAAGCTCTTATTGATCTTGATATGCGAGTCTCTTGCTTATCCACAATACACCTTGTTAGCAGGTTATTTTGCCCAACACTTCATTCAATAGTTTGGGACATTTAGATGACATTGCTGGTCTCTAAGCTTGCACCAGTTAATTTACCTTACTAAGCTTGTATGCATCAAGGTATGCCTTTGTGTTGACTGGTGCAACGGGGACGTATCCCCGACTGAGAGTGAGAGAGTCACTCGGGTGGTCAAACAGGTATGGGAGGGAGAAGCCTCCGCTCATGGACGGGCTGATGATCACCGGGCGGCTCAGCTCCAGTACTCTCACGACCTCTCCCATAAACTGACCACTTGACTTTGTTGACTGTTCTTTACTCTTGCCAAAACCTGAAACAATTATCGACGTTAGTGTACTTTATTCTCACCTTTCATTCACCATACACACAAGAAAATAGTGAGCATCCCTCACATACCTCCCCAGCCCGTCCGATTTCTTCTCCCTCTTCGAAATAAATAAAATTTCGGAAATGGCGTTAGAACTCGATCGCGAGTATCATCAGGTGTATCCATAACCAAAATTTCACTCCTCTGGGTGTATACTATAACTAAGTCCAAAAAATAAATTGACAAAAAAATACTATGTCCAACTATAACTAAGTCCAAAAAATGAAATGACAAAAAAATTAATTCCAGAAAATTCAAAAGTGATCCAAACTGCAGACAAGGTTATGGTTAACAAGTGTGCAAAGTTTGGTTGATCTAGACCAAATGGTTTTTGAGTAAACTGACCGGACAGATGGACGAATGACCACTATATACCCCCGCTACAAAGTAAGGGCTACTAAGTAAGCTCTACGAAGTAAGTGGGGGGTATAAAATATATTTCTGCTGTTGGTATTTCAATTCATCTTGATAATGACGCCTTCAACATGTGTCAGTCACTAGTGGAAAAAGATTTTGTGGTGTTATGTACAACTTGTATAAGCCACCTTGTTATGACACTGTGTATGTTACTCATAGCACAATCCGTTCAGGCATATAGGATATTTCCATTGTGATTTTGTGTAGACTTAGTACACAGAGCAGATTCTGTTAAATTTTTAAAAAGTGGTAACTGATTTTTCAAACCACAAGCCCTGATGAAAATAAAAACTAAAATAGATCTTTTGGCTATCAGAATGTTTTATATACTATTGAACTGTATAAAAATACATTATTAGATGCAGATGCCGAATCATCAAATTCTACAACTTTCCGCATTGGTTATGAATCTCTACACAATATTTTAGCCTTCTAGGCCTTTTTGGGGGTAGAAGATCAAAATAAGTTTTAAGGGTATGCCCTTACGGCCGTTATAACAAACTACATAGTCAACAATCTACAACTTATAAATAATCAAACTTGGCATATGAGTCTGTACTGATTAATGCAGTTTTCTGTACCTTTTTTGTTCTGAAGAGGTAATTGAAATATGTTTTTTTGTTGAGCCCCCGTGACCCCCTTTTGGGGCCACCAGTCACTAAATTTATTTTTATCAATCTATTTTACAATCGATTTATAAAACGCACCTTTCGTCAAAACAATTTCGTAGAGAGAACAGCTGATTAAATTAACAGACACCTAATGGGCTGATTATATGTTTTATCAAGTATTCATTTATGATATGTTTTTAAGCATCATTTCAATAAAATATTTCAAACTAACCAGGCAAGTCAATGGCAACTGCGTAATAGCCACATGCAGCAAGAAAACTGAGTGTTCCTATTTCCTGCCAGTTCTTTGATGAAAACTTCATTCCGTGGAGTAACAGAACATGAAGTCTGGCCTCTCTTGTACCTGTTTGCCTTGTGAATATCTCAAGTGTCTGCAAAATATACCACAAATAGCAATATGATTAGAAATCCTTAAGCAGTATAGATTCATTTACAGCTAGAGCTAACTCAATGCCAAGAATGATTGTGAGCTCACCTCAAGTGAACTTTACTTTTTACCATAAACATTCTGCGCGGCTGACTTCACTTCAAATATACCAACACTATTGTGACCATATGAAAGACTTTATACACATATTTACTACAATTAACTTTTTTAGGATAAATGAGTTAAGTCAAACACATCCCTAAATTATGATTATACTTAAAAAAGGCAAGTCTTAGCAGCTAAAAGGGCTGTCATCTCATGCCACTCAAGTATCTGAAAATTGCTACGAGAAATAGTTTGAAAGAGACTGTGATAAGTGGATATTTAAAAAGTAGATAGGGTGTTAGATTTAATCAAAATGTTGAGATAGTTATATTTTAAATCAAATTATTTAACCTATCCTAATTATCTGTAACACACAAAAGAACATTCAATCTATATCACTTGAGACTTTCATGTCCACTAGATCAACACATTACACGTCAATAAATCAAACAGAGTTAAGTTTACAAATCGGAATAATTATATGGTCTCCCACCTTGCCATCGACCTTGACCTTCACAGTTTTCTCGGAAACTGTAGCATTAGCCTTGAGCAGACTCTCAGGGACATCAACAAACTTCTCCTTGTACCAGCTGTCTGAGGAACTCTCAGCCATCTTGCTACCGCCCTTCTCTGTCACTGGTGTGTTCTCAGCACCAGGGAGCTTGTACCAGAACTTGTAGACCACCACTACCCCGGCAAAGACACCTGCCAGTACGATCAGGAAGGTCTTGTTGACCTGAATACCAGTTGGGCTCATGCTTCAGATAACGTTCTGCATGTTAGCATTGACCTAGAAAGATAACAAAAGTCTGTGTCTCATGAGAACTTGCTATTATGTAAGAACTCATCAAAAGAATTCCAAAGTATTGGACATTCTTAGTAAAAATATCAACATTTAAAAAACAACATTCTCTCTGAAGTATGATACAAGGTCGATAACTAAAACATATTAATTATGTATAAGTTGATTGTAAATCGAATCTGTAAGTTCTATGTCAAAATGTGAAATTATGTAAGATATATCTGCAGCATAGGTCATGTTAAAGAGCCACTCCGTGATTTTCATAAGATATATTATTTACCTTGATACGAACCTAAATATCATATGTGGTGATATAAAATCAAAACATCTTAACTTTTCATGTCCAAAAGATATATATATGACAAATGCTGGTTTACCATGAAAATCTAAAAACAGCCTTATAAATGCACAGAGGTGTAGATATCACGTCCAACATACATGAATACTAGTTATTTTACCTAACAAATACTATCAACTCCTAACTGCCCTCCTGGCTGTTCTAGATAAGTCTCCAAAATTACGTTTGACTGTTTGACTATTTGACGCGCGCCACTGTCCGGTCATAATTGCGACGTTCTACCTTCATATTGTCATTGTAAAAAACCCAACAGGCTTGAAAATGTGTCTTTTGGTAACAGTCGATACTTCGCGATCAAATGACACCATTGATCAAGTTTGGCATACTAAGTATATGACTCCAACAACTCACGGAGGGGCTCTTTAACTTTTTATTCCAATTTAAGATTTAATTATGATTACTTTTTTCAAATTCAATGAATGCAAAAGATAAAACTAACCTGAGAAAGAGTGAGAGAAACTGGTGATATAACCCTTACATAATGTCTCAATTATGATCATGTCAGAATGCTAAGACTTCAATGATATATTTTCATACAAGCTTAAAATGAAAGTTGTTTATATTCATATAAGTCACTTAAATGATAACTTATGAACAATTTGGGATGAAAATAAAATCCAAGCCTTGTGTATTAATTCTGATACCAAATATTTACATCATAACTCAATTGAAAGACTGCACTGTTTCTACCCTTAATCTTGTTGAATCAAACACTAATGACTAATGAGACTTGGGCATGATTTTCAAGATCTGATAGAAAGCGAATCTTGTTTGACATGGATTGTCTTCTTGTTGACTGTGCAAGTCTAGCTGTACAATTTCTTTCATTTACCCCCCATTAATTTGTATAGAGAATAGTATATACATAGAGAAACACAATCTGTTAATGCTGCAAAAACATCCTTATCCTAGGGTCGTGTCTGCTCTGTGACCAGAATTTAGACTTGGATCTTTCAATCTTTATCATTTCTGGTCGGAGAGTAGACACGACCCTGTCAAACCTTGTTTATATGTTAAAAGGCTAAGCATATACATACTTATATTCATATAGTTAGGGTCTAGAGCCTGTGGACATGATCCCCTGTCGTAAATAATTAATCAAATATTGAAGAGAAAGTAAATAAGTTTGGTATGGTGCATTGTGATGTGTGTTGGTGATTGTTTTCATATGTTATTTCAATAAAGGAAGCCTTTACTTCTTCTATCCCTTGAAGCATGAAGGGGGTTAACAAAAAAAGAAGATCTTGTATGTAGTATATTTTCAAAGGTGTCAGTTTCTATTGGCAGTTAAGTTGATGCCAGAAACATGAACAATCTCAGTCGATGGCAAAGTAATAACCAATGAAAACATCTCACTACAAACTCTATAAGCAGTCCTGAGATGTGAAAGTTAATCTTCTTAATCCTACACAAACACTTTCAGTATTCTTTCCCCTGGCATGTCATATCTTCAATGGCTGGACTCTGTAACGGTTATGTGATATTTACTAATTCTTTTCAGCTTGAAAGTTGTGAAAATTTGCAAAAATCATCACCTTCCTTATTCATATGCAATAAAATATTGTGTTACATGATTTCTGTCTTTTAAAATTTATCGTGATGAAAAAAACAATTTCTAAAGATTTTTTATTTCAATTTCACAAGATTTACCCTATTCTTCTATATGGGGCAGAAATTTGGGGACTAAATACATTTGCAAAACTAGAAATGGTACATCTGTATGCAAGTATGGGTGTCAAACAAAAACCTCCAAACATTATGGTATATGGAGAATGTGGCAGATTTCCTTTATACATCTACTCCTATTGTAAAATAATTCCGTATTGGATAAAATTGTTCCATGTGCCATCATATTGATTACGTAAGAAATGCTATCAACCGATGCTTCTATATGATAAGAATGGACATAAGAATTGGGTAACTGATGTAAAACGACTGCTATTCTCAATTGGTTTTGGAAATATTTAGCACATTGAATTAGATTTCATGAACTTATTTACTCAAAGACTTAAAGATATCTAACTTCAAAACTTGCAAGAAAAGATTCATTCTTCAAGCAAATGCAACCATTACTCTGTGTATAAGAACAGTATGAATACCGAATTATATCTATCTTGTCTGAATGTGATAAAATATAAGCTAAGTTTGGCATGTTTTAGATGTTCATCGCATGAGCTATTCGTTGAGAAAGGTAGATATGTAAATATAGTACTTAGGGAACATAGAAATTGCAAACTTTGTTATTTGAATACAATTTTAGATGTGTATAATTTTGTACTTGTTTGTCCAAGCAACTATAATATTCAAAATGAATAAATCAAATACAAAAAACATGTCAATCCTAATGAATTTAAATTTAAAGAATTAGTGAACAGCTCGAGCACTTAAGTCTAAAAAATCGGTCAATGTATATATATTATGCATTTGTACATAGAACACATATTGGCCTCTTAAGAACCAGAATAAAGATTGATTGAATGAGCTTTTTTTTTCTTTTTTTTTTGGTTAAAAAATGCAAGGGGGAAATACGATATTAAAATACAATTTTTAACATTAAGACTTTTTTAAGTAATTAATATAATTTGAAATATTGATACTTTTGAACTTTTGATATCGCTCAGGTTACTTTCAGATTTATTAATGTCACAGAATCTGAGGGGTTCAAATATAGGTGACTTGAATCAATACCACTCACAGGCTAAGAGCAGATATTCCGTGAAGTTAGTATCTGTTATTAAATTACAAATTCAAGAAGAAAAGTCTTTTTAATCAAGGTAAGAAAAGAATTCCATATGGACAATAGCTTTTTTGTTACAATCGTAGCTGTTACCCAGCAGGCAATCTGACGTTGTATCAACGTTGAAACGATGTCATTTAGCAACGTTGAAATAACGTTGAAATTTGATTGGATTTGAAATTTGCGGCGACGTCGAAATCCGACGTGATTTCAACGTCGGTTCAACGTTAAAGCCAAAACGTTGTATTGACGTTGAAAATACGTCATTTCGACGTCAAGTCTTGTTGATCAATCAGGTTGTGTTGTTTAGTTTCCTTAGTTTACTTGAAGCAATGCATTAATTATCTGTGAGGCTACGCTTTCAAATTCAGCTCTTTCATAGGTCTCGGTGCAAGACTTTGATGGCTGCTCGTGAGAAGTTATCCATTTAATGAAAATTACATACCGGTAAGTTGTGAGGGTATTACTGTTTATATGACACTGCAACGATTTAGACCAAAGTGTCACGAAAAAAATGTTTTTTAAAAATGTGTAAATGCCGTTTTGTAAGAACTACTAACTTTATTCAAATGGAAAATTTATGTAGTCAGTTGTGAACATAATTGTAAAAATAAAAACTGTTGAAAAATACCATATACCTTGTTTATTCTAATTAGACATAGGGCAGAGTTATTTCCCTTTGTTGTGAAATTAAAAGAAATTAACTTTTATTTATCTAATTCCAATATCAATAACACTTTTAAATGTCAATGGTAGCTGTTTGTTTTTGCATTTTTTATTTCATTCTTTAAAACAATCCGTAACATATTTGATGTTATTAATAATAAAGAAATTCTATAAAAGTAATCACTTTTCAGTTTAAAGTTGTTCTGATGACGTTGAAACACAGTCAAAACACCAACCGAATTTCAACGTCAGGGAACTAACGTTATTCCGACCTCGAAAATTGGTTGATCGACGTTCTGACCTGAATTCAACCAAATTTCGAGGTCGAAATGACGTCAGATGCCTGCTGGGTAATGTCTTAGGATACTGTAAGGTTACAGAATTTTTTCTTCCCAATTTCATAGGCCCTAACGATAAATTTTAGAAAATCATTGCATACACAAGATCTTTAGAAATTACACATATTCAAGGGTTAAAACATAGCCAACTGAAATAGAAATATGAAATGGATTGGAACTAAGTATATGATATCTATCAGTTTACCGTAGTAAGTAGTTTCTAGCAAGTAGCCGATTTTGTTGAGCAACAGTTGCTAAATAATGTCTTTGTGTTGTATTTGCATACCTCTAATCACTGTGCAAAGCTAAATTAACATGGAAGTCTATGGAAATAATGTCAATTTATCTGCGAATACTTTTGGCAAAGGTCTGCAAATGGATTTTTTTCCTCTCATCAGTTCATTTTTGATCATTGAAACAGGCGATCGATTATTTTGATGCAAAAAAGGAAGCAAGTAAATCGGGATGAATTACTAATTAAAATTATCATTATTAGCTGTTTACCATTTACTGACGTTTAACTATTTCAGCTTCCGGATAACACTTATTTCTGCCACATGTCAACAAACAACAATTACTCTTCCGGTTGTGCCCACGCCTTCGGAAATGTTCGGCTCCTTCCTGAAAGTTTACGGAAAACCCCGAAAGAGAGCCGTGTTCAACTAGAGTTATCGTTCATCAATCTTAAGGTATCACTGAGGTCAGCAGGGCATCGCATCAGACTGCATGGGAGTTGGGAATTGAGAGAGACAGCCTATTTTGTACTTGCCAGGAAAATATCTATTCCACGTTTGCTATTTCACAATATTATTATAACTACACACAGGAACTCAATATAGTAAGATAAACGCAGATAGAACGCAATTTAAAAAAACGTACCTCTAAGATAGTGCTCAAAAGAAAGTAGGCCTACTCACAGTGTGCGAGCAAGCTTGGGGAAAAGAAAAACATCTATGGAAGAATATTGTTTGAGATCAATAGAAATTCAATTCTAACAGCAAATTAAGCATCTGTAAGGCTACATAATAACATTCCATAGCCTATGAAACAAAATGACGTGCCACAATAGTGTACAATCTCGTTGAAATCAGATCGAAACTTATTGACAAGTTCTGATTTGATCTATAACAGGCCCTTAGCACCAATTTCGAGAGGGTTGGGGGGGGGGGGGGGGGGGGGGGGGGGGGGGGGTTAGGGATTTGCTAGCTCAATTGTTTTTTTCCCTTAAATTAGTGGCCGCTTGCTACGGGCCTGCATAAGATTTACATACGACCGTAACTTCATACCTGGGATCGTATAGATATATATATATATATCTATATATATATATATATATATATAATATATATGTACGATCCCTGTTCATACAAACCAACAAGTTTGAATTTCTTACAAAATGTTATATAATAGATTAGTAGTGAGTCTCAGACTCAGTCTCCAACTCAGACTCGTTATTAGGCCTACGTAGATGATGAGGCCTATATACTAGTAGTAGTATATACAAACGTTGTTAATTGTTACAAAGCGCAAAATGTGCATTACGAACATTGAAATATTCTAAGCATTAAATGGCAGGTCCTGAAAACGATTTAACATTTTCCGAATCGACCCTGAAGCTTTGTCTGCCTGTTTTGCCAAAGTACTATATCAGGCCTACGAAAGAAAAAATCGAATCGCAACGGAAAGCAGCGAAACACCCACATTAAGAGACGAAATCGCATCACAATATTGCGATCCGCATCGAAAAGTTACGACGATCAGCAATTTAAACGTGCGATAGCGCAAAATGAAACACTCGATACGCAACACTGATACTGCGCACGCGCAGTAATCATGATTTGAAGCTCATGGCGATATCTCGCCTTTGTGATCACGAAATGCAAATATTTATAAACCTCATAATCGAATTATCTTAAGAGCTATTGGTTTTTAATTATCAATTCTTAAATTCACTTTTATTCTGTTACTCATGACTGAGTTCCATTTTAGACGATAGATTGACAAAAAATGTCAGGCGACGGCACGGTTTGACCTACTATCTGCGCTTGCGCAGTAACCGTGTTGAATGATGCTATTTCGTAACTTTTCGATGCGGATCGAAATATTGTGATACGATTTCGTCTGTTAATGTGGGTGTTGATTTCACAATCAATAAATATATAGTATTGGTATCCTCAGCCAACATGGTGTGAACTAACTCGCCAATGTACATAAGGAACAGGATTGGTGATAGTAAACACCCTTGTCTACCACATGCTGATGACGGGAACATATCTGTAAAATCTAATTGATCCCATCGAACTGCAGCTTTAAAATTTTAGTAGATACTATCGATAACAGAAAATATTTTGCCACGGATTTCCTTTTTAAGTAATATATACATCAATTTTGTTATGTCTACTAGATCAAAAGTCCACAAACATACAATAGAACTTTCCACTTTTTTCTAAGGTATTTGTGGGCCATGTAGTATAAAATAAATTGATTTTCAGTAGTTGAATAGTTTTCGCGAAAACCGGCCTGCGATTCAGATATTTATTGTTGCAGTTCAAGCTTCAGCTTCAGCCTATAATCAATAACTGCAGTAAAAAGTTTACCCATAATGTCTAAGAGGCTGATTCCTCTATAGTTTCCTTGGTCCGCTGTGTCACCCTTCTTGTGAATAGGACCTATGAGACTTGTTTTCCAATTTTCAGGAAAAATACCAGTATGTAAAATAGAGTCGAATAATAACACAAGATATGGGATTAATTCGGACTTAAAGAGCCACTCCGTGAGTTGTTGATGTCATATATGCCAAATTTAATGAATGGTGTCATTTGATAGCGAAGTATCAACTGATACCAAAAAGACACATTTTAAAGCTTTTTGGCTTTTTACAGTTACGATATGAAGGTAGAACATCGCAATTATGAATGAAAACTGGACAGTGGCGCGCGTCAAATAGTCAAACGTAAGTTTGGAGACTTATCTAAAACAGCCAGGAGGGCAGTTAGGAGTTGATAGTGTTTGTTAGGTTATATAACTAGTATCCATGTATATTGGACGTGGTATCTACACCTCTGTGCATTTATAAGGCGGTTTTTAGATTTTCATGGTAAACCACTATTTTAAATATCTGTGTCTTTTGGACATGAAAAGTTACGATGTTTTGATTTACTATCACCACATATGACAATTATGTTCGTATCAAAGGTAAATAATATGTTATGAAAATCACGGAGTGGCTCTTTAACAGCTTTGATGGCTTGTGTGGGTATCCCATCAAGGCCTGGAGATTCGATTTTAACTTGCTTAATAACTTTAGTTATTTCTTCTTGGGTTATCTCCTCTCCAAGAATATCATCACAATCTCCACATTTCTCACAAATATGCTGGTTATGATCCGACAGGAATGATCAAATTCAGAGTTATTCCCTATATCCGGGTTCAGGAGGGATTTAAAATAATCAAACCAGTTGTCTAATGATATACTGTTAGCGTTAGACGGTTTCCCACCACTATGTTTTTAACAAGTTTCCAAAAGATTTTACAGTCCCCATCCCTTGCTCTCTTCATATACTTTCTTCTTTTTGTAGTCCTGCTTAGTACTGGTCCTAGCGTTGAAATCACCCTGAAGAATTATGTTATGGTCAGGATAGACTGTAGTCAACCTCAATAAATGTTCTTCCAGTAGTTCTAAATCAGAGTGTTCATTGTTTGTATTAGGTGATACATATATTAAGCCTAAGATAGTTTTGTAACTACAGTATGTGAATTCGTTCATTATGAAAATGACAGTCCTCCCATTCCTGGTATATTCTCTTGAGGTGATGCACTATGTGGAATCTAATATGCACTAGTATACCACCACTATGTCTTTCTCTCTCATAAGACTTTTTTCTTACACACTGGAAAGATGAATAATTTTCAAATAGATTTTGGAAATCGTTTTCATTTTTGGCATATGTTTCAATTAAGGTACAAGTGTGATTTCGATACAAATTTGTTGACATCATCAACAGCACTAGATTATTTGGAGGAAAGTCCATTTACATTCCAACAAGAAATAATTGTGTCTGTCGAATTATCATGATATATTATTGGTTGTTGATCATGTACATGTTTGTCGAGGCCTCGGCCGCACTCCTAGGTGTCGCTGTAGGGGACGTCCTCTGCTGCTGTGTGTTGTCTACTGGGGCTCCTGGTCTTGTTCTTTCTCTATGTGTAGCAGAAGTGTTATCTTAATTCCTATGTGTCCCCACTCTGATCATCTGTCAAGTCGTAAGTGTAAATCTTGTCTGCAACTATCAGTTTATCAAACGAGATATAACTTTGCTCCCCACTTTCTCTAAACTCGGGTTGGAACTCCCGAAAATTCGCTCTTTCTCTCTCCCACTGCTTTGATGTAATCATCTGTAATTCTGTATTTTCTGTTTGTTTTCAGTTTATCTCTTGATGTTGACTTTATTGTTTCTTTGTCTTTGAACGACGGGAATTGCGTAATTATGGGTCTGGGAGAGGTTTTTGTATCAAGTCTATGCACTATTTGAATTTCATTTTGGAGAGAGTTGTGTTCCTATGTCTGCTTAAGTGAAAAATCTTGGTGTCACTCTCGACTCTGATCTTTCTCTCGATATTCATGTCAACAATCTCACTAAAACCTGTTATCATGTTCTCCGGAATATTGGAAATATTCGCAAGTGCCTAACAAAACATTCTGCTACAACATTAGTTTTGTCTCTAGTCGTGTCACGGCTCGACTATTGCAATTCCCTTCTATCTGGAGCAACTAAAAAGCAGCAACTAAACAAACTGCAAAAAATAGAGTCCAAAGAGTCCAAAATACTGCAGCAAGAATTGTTACGTTGACAAAGAAATTTGAGCAGATCACCCCTATGCTCCAAAGTCTGCACTGGCTCCCAGTGGAACAGCGCATCACCTACGAGCTCCTGTGTCTTGTGTACCAGTCCTTGTCTGGCCAGGCCCCTCTACACAATGTGACCTTATCAAAAGCTACTCACCAATTAGAACTCTACGTTCGCAAAACAAGACCTTGCTTCATGTTCCCATGGTTAAAAGGACACGTTTTGAAGAGAGAACAATTGCCTACTCAGCAACAAAAGCCTGGAACAATCTACCCCAATATTTAAAAGACTGTGAAACATTTGCCTAATTTATACATCAACTCAAAACCTATCTTTCCAAAAGTGTCTTCTCTGGCTAACCACATCATCTCCTCTAAATTGTGCGCTTAGAGCATGTACTGTGCATGGATTCAGCGCGTTATAACTGGACTATTATTAGGTCTTCAAGACAAAGTCTGGAAGACCTATTGTTTTTATCCGAGTTATTAAGGATTCAGCAATTTTGCTGAATCCTTATTGTTATTGGCGTGTTTTATTTTTTTTTTTTTTTTTTTTTTTTTTTATTTTTTTTTTTTTTTTTTTCCACCGATTTTGTGGACCCGATTTAGCCTAAACCGCTAAAGCTACAACAGCCAAACTTCGCAGTCTGGTAGAACTTCATGAGAAGGGGTTCTAATAAGCTTTTGGGCTTAATCGGATTAAGCGTTAAAGGCACAGTACCAATCAAATTTTCAAAAATTAACATGGGATTTTTTTTCAAAATGTACTTAGAGGCCTGAAACTTTTTTCAAATGATAGGCAATTACATTTGGAGCAAAAAAGTAAATCATGGCGACTTCGTAGCATGCATACTTACGCCGCCATATTACTTTTTTTGACTTTTTGAAATTTTCGGACCCCACGCACCTTTGAGAATCTTCTCCTCTGAAGATACTGGCATCTCAGAGCTGAAAGTTACATATGTTGTAGCTGAAGTACTGAGGAGAAAAGGATACTCTAAATTGTTGCTCAAACTTTAATACTTTTTACTCAGCAACCCTTCGAAGTCGGGCGACTTAGCACATGTGAGCATGTTCAAGGGGCGATAACTCTAAAAGTTAGACTCACAATTGCATCATTTTCACAGGAATGTGAACCCACTATGGGCACTTTACAAATCAATAAAAACATTGGTCGCGAACAGTCATTTCCGTTCACAATACTCGATCAAAATTGGTAAAAAGTACCTTTTTAAAAATTAACATGGGCTAATTTTTTAAAATGCACTTAGAGACCTGAAACTTGTTTTGAATGAAGCGTACTAACAGTATCAACAAAAAAGTCAATCATGACGATTTCATAACTATTATAGTTTTTTGGCATTATCAACTTATTTGTTCCAGAAATAGGTTTTCATTATTCCACAATTCTTGTGAACACGATTCAGCCAAAACCGCTCAAGCTATTACAGCCAAACTTGCCAGTCTGATAGAACTGCATGAGACGAAGCCACAATAAGCTTTTGGGCTTAATCGGCTTAAGTGTTAAAGGCACAGTACGATCCAAAGTTCGAAAAATTAACATGGGAATTATTTTCAAAATGCACTTAGAGACTTGTAATTTGATTTAAACTATAGGCAATTACATCACGAGCAAAAAAGCAAATCACGGCGAATTCCTAAGTAGCATACTTTTTGCACATTATCAACTTCTTTCCAATAATCGCAATTTCCAGATAAAACATGCCGCTGAAGCTTAATGCATGCACCAATCTTCATGAAATTTTCAGTGAAGCTAGCTAACATTACTATCTTTGTACTGAATGTGCTTTTTATGCGCTGAATCCTTTTGTCGTCGCTTGCGACTATATTTATTATTTGTACTTTTTTTTTAAAGTCTGGAAGACCTATTGTTTTTATCCGAGTTATTAAGGATTCAGCAATTTTGCTGAATCCTTATTGTTATTGGCGTGTTTTATTTTTTTTTATTTTTTTTATTTTTTTTTTTTTTTCCACCGATTTTGTGGATCCGATTTAGCCCAAACCGCTAAAGCTACAACAGCCAAACTTCGCAGTCTGGTAGAACTTCATGAGAAGGGGTTCTAATAAGCTTTTGGGCTTAATCGGATTAAGCGTTAAAGGCACAGTACCAATCAAATTTTCAAAAATTAACATGGGATTTTTTTTCAAAATGCACTTAGAGATCGGAAACTTTTTTTAAACGATAGGCAAATACATTTGGAGCAAAAAAGTAAATCATGGCGACTTCGTAGCATGCATACTTACGCCGCCATATTACTTTTTTTGACTTTTTGAAATTTTCGGACCCCACGCACCTTTAAGAATCTTCTCCTCCGAAGATACTAGCATCTCAGAGCTGAAAGTTACATATGTTGTAGCTGAAGTACTGAGGAGAAAAGGATACTCTAAATCATTCCTCAAACTTTAATACTTTTTACTCAGCAACCCTTCGAAGTCGGGCGACTTAGCACATGTGAGCATGTTCAAGGGGCGATAACTTAAAAAGTTAGACTCACAAAAGCACCATTTTCTCAGGAATGTGAAACCACTATGGGCACTTTACAAAGCAATAAAAACATAGGTCGCGAACAGTCATTTCCGTTCACAATACTCGATCAAAATCGGTAAAAAGTACCTTTTTAAAAATTAACATGAGCTAATTTTTCAAAATGCACTTAGAGACCTGAAACTTGTTTTGAATGAAGCGTACTAACAGTATCAACAAAAAAGTCAATCATGACGATTTCATAACTATTATATTTTTTTGGCATTATCAACTTATTTGTTCCAGAAATAGGTTTTCATTATTCCACAATTCTTGTGAACACGATTCAGCCAAAACCGCTCAAGCTATTACAGCCAAACTTGCCAGTCTGATAGAACTGCATGAGACAAAGCCACAATAAGCTTTTGGGCCTAATCGGCTTAAGCGTTAAAGGCACAGTACGATCCAAATTTCGAAAAATGAACATGGGAATTTTTTTCAAAATGCACTTACAGACCTGAAACTTGTTTTAAACGATAGGCAATTACATCACGAGGAAAAAAGCAAATCACGGCAAATTCCTAAGTAGCATACTTTTTGCACATTATCAACTTCTTTGCAATAATCGCAATTTTCAGATAAAACACGTCACTGAAGCTTAATGCATGCACCAATCTTCATGAAATTTTCAGTGAAGCTAGCTAACATTACTATCTTTGTACTGAATGTGCTTTTTATGCGCTGAATCCTTTTGTCGTCGCTTGCGACTATATTTATTATTTGTACTTTTTTTGTGAATCGGATACAGCCAAAACGGCTGCTTCAAATTTAACCAAATTTTGTATGCTGATAGCCCTTACTGAGGAATAGTCGTGCGAAGCTTTTGGGCTTAATCGGATCGTGCGTTAAAGGCACAGACCAACTCAAAGTTTCAAAAATTAACATTGAAATTTTTTTCAAAATGCACTTAGAGACTTCCAACTTGTTTTAAACGATAGGCAATTACATTTGGAGCAAAAAAGTAAATCATGGCAATTTCGTAGCGTTACTACTTTCGCCGCCATATTTCTTTTTTGACTTTTTTAAATTTCCGGACCCCATACATCTTTGACAATCTTCTTCTCTGAAGATACATGCAATTAAGAGCTGAAACTCACATATATCATAGCTGAAGGAGTGGGGAGAAAAGTAATAGAGCAACATTTGCATTTTTCTTAATACTTTTTTTTCTGCAACCCTTCAAAGTCGGGCGACTTAGCTCCTGTGACCATGTTCAAGGGCCTATAACTCAAAAAGTTAGACTCACAATTGCACCATTTTTTCAGGAATGTAACATCTATATGTATACTTGATGAAACTATCAAAGCATTGATCGCGAACATGGTCTTTTTTTCACAATTAACGATCGAAATCGGGAAAAATCTTTTGACAAAATTTAACATGGGGTAATTTTTCAAAATGCACCTAGAGACTTGAAACTTGTTTTGAATGAAGCGTCATCACAGTCCAAACAAAAAAGTCAATCATGACGAATTCGTTACTAGCATACTTTTTTCGCATTATCAACTTCTTTGCAATAATATCAGTTTCCTCATAAGATTTGGTCACGTAAGCAAGTTACTGTTTACCACTAAGACCAAAAAAAACATGTGAAGGTCAAACACCGTCTGAAGGTCAAACACTATGTGAAGGTCAAAGAGGAAGTCTTGAAGACCTAAGTACTGCCTCGGCAGTCCTAGTTATTATTATTATTATTTCAAAATTGATAGTTACTGGATGTTCGATGCCGATATCAGTCTTGATGAAATCTCTTACTTCCTGCGCATTTTATCGTGTTTATTCCATAGCATTTCTTGATAATTTCTCGGTTCATTTACCGTTGTTGTGAGTGACTTCATATCGCCTCTCATTTCTGTCATGACGTTTTGGTTGCAGTTACTTTACGTTGTATATCTTTCAGTATTGTGTTTATGTCATGATCAAACGTCGGAGTTACCTGCGTATTCGTCTTCATCTGTACATATGGACTTACACTACGGTTTCTGGTTGAGAGTCGAGTCAAGCCTAAAACGCCGATGTTTATTGAATATATCAAACAAACGACATGAAAGTGTAAGAGCAAAACTGAGTTGTGGCTCCCTCTTGAGCTCGAACTAAGATTAACGTCTTAGGATAACTTTTGCAAGGGAACTATACTAACACTCTAACGGCCGACTCAGAACGACTGTTTATTTACATTTCATATTCAATTAGCCTATCTTGAATAAATGCAGTACTGAGTTGGTGACATCTTACATCCGTCTGGAATGTATTACCCAGAGAGCTTAAATATTTGGGAAGAAATCGGGGACTTGGCTCTCATCTTCTGCAGCTGTCCCTTAATAAATTCTAGGTTGTCATTCAGAGAGTCTAGACAATGAGGACTATAAAGGACCAGTGTCATTTGCTTATCTTTATGATAATATCACATACTTCTAACTTTGATGGTGTAAAATTAGGTATTGATTAGTGAGATGTGAATTTAGACAAATGTACTCTCTGTTATTTTGGAATTTTTTTTATTTAAGAGGATTTATAATTGGGTAATTCCATTTCAAATCGACCAAAATCTGAGGATTCCCCCAGTTGATGTCATGGATTTTAGAATTTTTAGTTTTAATAGATGGTACTCTATCTTCATTGAAGGGGAAAGTAGGAATTTTGCTTATACTCAAAATAATTTGTGATTGGCATTGTGTTTTAGGACATAGGGGTCTATCAAATGTGATGGTTTTGAGATAAACCCCTAGTATATTTCGTTGTCTCTTACAATTACAGATTTTGACTTTGAGATTTACAATTTCTGTGTCAAATTGACATTAGAATGACTGATCCAATAATATAATATTTTATTGAAGAAACCTGTATTTATATGGTATAATGACAAGACAAAAAACCTCAAATTTCTTTGCAAAATTTAGAATTTCTGTTGCTTTGGTCATTTTCTCTTTCCTTATTTTCGAAATGTAAGGTTTGTGATGCAACGTTCCTTCTATGATTAGTCTCCCCGGGGTATCAAGAGGTGGATGCTAGAAATTAGTGACAATTTGTGTTGTTGTCTTGTCACAATGGCTTACTTTATGTACCTACTGTTTAGAAAAATGTAAAAAATGCCCCTATTTTAAAGCTGCCTGTAGAAAAAGGCGCACCAGCTAGAGGCTTCATTTTTGGCACATTTGTAGATTGTTGTCTATTTTATAAAATATCAAAATTTGGCATAGGTAAAATTTTCTGTTCATCTTCTGTAGGTGATTAAATAAAGCAACCCTCAGATCATTTTACGGACGCTTCACATTGGTTGCCTTGTCCATGTTTGAGAAATTTTGAATGTTGTTGTGAAGTGATTTCATGATAACTTACTTGATTTAAAATCCAATTGGATTTCAACTAACCATATAAAATGTCCTGAAGCAAATTAATTACTTCCGAAATGCTTCAAAGCAAACTCTTTAAATTTTTGGCAAATTGACTTGTGGCTCTCGGGAGAAAGCTTGAAGTATCTCAGGCTGATGTCAACGTCAACTTTGGAGATGACATGATCAAAAGGCAGTGTCACCTTTGCCTTTCGTCTTGGAGTCTTGAACGTTTGGGGCTCGATTCTACTTGGAATCAGAACATCAATGATCATGTCCTCGTTGTCTTCATCTACGGATATGACGTTTCCAATTGTCCAATCATGATCGATCACGAGAGCAACGTAAGTTCCTGGTGTTATCTTAGTTTTCCTTACTTCTTTCTTTCTAAACGTTACTAGTGTCGATTCAGTGCTCTGTGACACACGTTTAATGGCCAGTTCTGTTGCACCTATCGGAATGAACGCATGGTGGCTTCTTGTCCCTGGAACTGTTGAGCATGATGAAAAGCGCAAGTCTTGGTTTTCAGTTTCTAACTCAATCTCTTCCTTTGAAACGAACAATATTTTTGTAGCAGGAATAGAAATCACTGCCCAATCAAACAGCTGCTGTGGCGTTGTAATTTGGTTTTGGAGAGGTGCTTGAAGACTTGCTTTTGCTGCAAGTCTTTTAATTGTCCCTCCTATTCCGTCACAAGCATTTTTGCCATGGCTTGTTGCAAAAAATGCCACTCTGCTTTGAGTCCGAAATCTGCTTCATGAAAACAGAGATTGGCAAAGTTTTTGTAATTTTTATATTGACTTGCTGCTTCATCACTGAAGAACATGATCTTTCTGATCCCCGGAAGGCAAGTTTTCACGTGATGTAAGACATGTTTCAGAAACACGTGGACCGTCACACAGTCATGCTTCAAATGGTCACTGATGACTGCTACACTCAAATGCTTCAGTTCGTCATTTTGTCTGTGGTATACGACTACTGGGTGAACAGTTGCTTGGGAATAGTCCCAGTGGAAACCCTGGACTGCGTCTTGTACAACAAAAGAATAATTTTCCGCAAAATCCAGAAGAATTATTGCAGTATCGTCATCCAATTGATCTTTGAGCCTCGCCATGAAGGCTGACTGAGATTTTGCAGTGAAATGATGAACTGTCAAATCATCAATCTTTCGTAAGAGGACATCAAGGAAATCTTCTATCGGTATGTACCCAAACTTTATGGAAGATTTCATCCTCTTCATCTAGACCTCTTTCCTCGAGATGTGACTGGATAACACTTTTCAGTGCATTAATACCAGGACAGTTATCACAACGGTACAACATGCATTCTTGTGCCTGGGTGTTGCATACAACCTTCTGTAGAAGTTCCTGAATATTTAAATTCAACCCTGGCAATGCAGCAAGTATCAGTTTGACATTTTGATGTATCTGACATACACACACTGAATGTGTACCAGGAGCTCCAGAAGAAATACACCATTTCGGTCTCAGTTCACAAAACTTTGAAAATGAATTTTTGTAGAGATTGCTCGTCTCTTCTTTAAAAGAAACATAGAGTTCTTTAAGATTTCCTAAGAGTAATCTTTTCTGTTTGTGAACCTTTTCACCATTAATGCGAACACTAACAAACTCCTTCATACCTGGACACATTCGAGAAATGTTGTCATTTTCAAAATACTGTTGAATTCTCGATAACACGTCTTGAGGAAGAGGGTGGCCAATGTAGGATCTGGGACTTGCCATAAATCCACATTGTTTCCTGAGAGCTCTGCTTTGCTTAACCATATATCTGGTTGTACCAAATTCATTCATAGTTTGTTCTATTGTCCAACATGAAGGAAGCATTGTTAGAATTTGCATTTTGACAGATCGTGAAGATGATTTCAATTTTGTTTTCATTTCTGTTATCAGTTCATTGAAATCTCTGCATTTTGGACATTTGGTTGAAGATGGATAGAGTTCTGATGGGTTCATATCAAATGTTTTTGCAACTTTGGTGACAACTGCTGATTCTACTTGGGCAACTTTCCGTTTGAGATATGTCTCACGATCTCTTTTACTGATTGTCTGTGGATGAAAAGGGGTCAATCCTTCAGCAGTCAATCCAGGATTGAAGGGTTCCAGTTGCTCACTGAGCTCTGTAACATTCTGCTCAACTTCGTAGTTTGGCTCAAGATCGGTCACCTCTGATTGTTTTCGACCAAGTTCGATATAACACGAGGGACACAACTTCTGGCCAGGTTTAACCCTCTTAGAAGCAAGATCATTAATGGCCGTTGCTTTATCAGGCAAAACAACTTTCAGACCCTTTTTGCGAACGGTGTTCAAATGCTTTTCGAATGGGTCCACACAGGATGTTTGGTAAAGAGAATACTTCTCCAGGAAGTATGTATGATGATGAAAACATAGAGTATCTGTGTCAGTGTTGTTCACCATATCTGCACGAGCACACAGTAGACTGCGTTCATTTTCTGTAAGATTACCAATTGTCAATAAACCTGTTCGTTTTGTGTATGCACTTTTATGACAATCTGTTTTGGTTAAGTAACCAATTGAACATCTCTCCAACGCCATATTTTGAAACACAGAAATGTGATACAAAGAAATTATAGTGATAATCAAAGTGATTTGTAAATATTGATTAGTATCCATTGCAACTAAATGATCACAACCATCCCGGCTTAAAAATAAACTTCTTAATCAATGAACTAAAGATTGATACCCAGCATCCGTTTAATCAATTGTCAATTATTAACTAACCTGTCAAACTAACAAGTTAACAAAACAACGAGACACTGGCAACAAGCGACTGAAGTGAATAGGAAGTGATAAAAGAAAGGTATGTTATTCTCCCGATCCGTGTCAGAGTACTAGAAAAGAACCACACCACAGTGCCTCGTATGTCTTTCATTTGTGCAATTTTGTTTTCCGCGAAGCAGGTTACGTTTGGGTACATTTTCTACTTGTCAGTCAGGAAATTGATGATCACCTAACATGACAGAAGCAATGTATTTTGAAATATGTAGTTGACAGAAACATTCACTCGAACGTACCTTCCTTCGCAGAAATTGTTTGCCTATTGTCTCGTTAAAAGGTGAGTGAGTTGGGGTTTAACTGCTTTGAGAATATTTCATTTTTTAAGCACGCGAATGTTATCATCCAAAGGAGGGTGAAGGAATGGAAAGCAAACGGAAAAGACGGAAAGAAAGATTAAATTGTATTGTTTGCATCCTACAACGAAGGAACAATACAAAATGAAGCACCCTTAAAATCCCTATTTGATTTTTGACGGGCTATATCTTTTAACATTTATTTCTTGAAAACAGGAAATTTTACCCTCGGGATTTTTTTTATATGTTAGAGCTAATATAATGAGGAATAAACTGTAAAAATTTCATGACTGTGTGAGGTGCGCCTTTTTGCACAGAGACAATTGAATATAGTAAAATTTCAGTGTTTTGCTGAGGGTGGGTATATTTAAATTCACTCAAACTAAATACGGATGGATGAAAGAGTATAGGAATTATGGAATGGGCTGTCTGATTATTACTTTCAACCTTCATACACGTTAATATCACTCAAGCCCTCACATCTTGTTGATATATCTTAAGGAAAAGGGGCCATTTTCTGAAATTGCTTGAAATTTGACCCAATATGTAATATGCAAACTTCAGGTTATGTCTGAAAACCATATGTGTACGCCGCTACAGTATTATATCTACAACACATTGACAAAAAAAATAACTTACAGAAGTAAACAAAATAAATTTTTGTGAACAGTTTTATGAAAGTGGTGTATTGGCGAGAATTGCGTTGTGTGTCACAAATTTTGTCCCCTTACGGCAAAACCAATGCAAACTGAAAATATTTTGTATTGTTTTTGTAATGTCCTGTATATGTACTCTGTTTGGTGTGAAAACGAAAAAAATCGGTGACATCAACTGGGAGGCTTTGGTCGAATCGACATGGAATGACCCAATTGGCATATAACAAAGACATGTAAATTGAAATAATTTAATTGAATTCAATGATTTTAACAAAGGGTATCTCAAAAGATGTTTTCTTAATCTGAATTACAAGTGCCTTTTGTTGGTTTTTAAGAGAGTAAGGATTTGAAATTGATCTTAATGTAACACTGGATTCATCTGTTGTGTAGTAACTAATTTTACATGATTGGTAGAAGAGTCTACCTCCCAAGCTTGACATAAAATCAAATAATGCCCACTTATATAAAGAAACTTATTCAAAAAGGAAATTTGAAATCATTACACTTTATTAAGCGCCTGTCTTCCTTATTTTAAATCCTGCTAATTGTTCTCCGCGAGCAAAAATCGGACTAATTTTACCCGTCGCATCTGCAAAGATTTTAATTTTATGCCCGTTTTAAAGTTTTGGGTGAAGATGCTAATTAGCGTCTGCCGTTTCATCCCAGAGGGCAACCAAATCAAGTGCACCGTGAAAAACATTTCTTCAGGTTTTGTATTCCCATTTCATACGGATAACTGATTTAAACATACGAGGTGATATCAAAAAGTTTCAATTATCACAAAGAATGTACTGGTGAATACGGACCCAATGGTCACTGTAGCATAAGGGATCCTTGTCTAGTTCCTGGGTCAACAATAGTCTTTTTCGCGACAGCCAGTTTTACGTCTGTTGACCAAATAGCACAGTAAAACCTATTATGGTGAAAATTAAGGCGCGCAGTGTAATTAAGTTTTTACATTTGAAGGGCTATAGTATATTGTACGTCAAATTCATGATGAGATGAAATCTGTTTATGACAATGACAGCCCATTTATGACACTATTGTGAGATGGAAAACGAATTTCCAAACAGGCCACATGTCCCTCGCAGATGAACCAATAAGTGAACAAAATATGATTAACATTGTTGAGCATTTATTCTATCATGCATTTATTCCACTATATCAAATTCTTCATCTTTTCTGCATTGTTTGCTTTCACTTCTTCATCATGAGAGGCCCAACTGAATCTAGGAACTGCATCGGTGATTTCTCATGTATCTCTATATACATATTATATATGTATCCATCAAGTAAAACTCGAGGTGCACCCTTGTGAGATAACACATATTCTACCCTATGTAAGCCAGCCATAGTCGAATTGGAATGTAAGTCCCATGTTTCAAACAACTTTATATACTGATAACTTATGCATTGGAGAAGGAAGTATTAAAGAGCCACTCCGTGATTTTCATAACATATTATTTACCTTTGATACGAACATAATTGTCATATGTGGTGATAGTAAATCAAAACATCGTAACTTTTCATGTCCAAAAGACATAGATATTTCAAATAGTGGTTTACCATGAAAATCTAAAAACAGCCTTATAAATGCACAGAGGTGTAGATACCACGTCCAATATACATGGATACTAGTTATATAACCTAACAAACACTATCAACTCCTAACTGCCCTCCTGGCTGTTTTAGATAAGTCTCCAAACTTACGTTTGACTATTTGACGCGCGCCACTGTCCGGTTTTCAATCATAATTGCGACGTTCTACCTTCATATCGTCACTGTAAAAAGCCAAAAAGCTTTAAAATGTGTCTTTTTGGTATCAGTTGATACTTCGCTATCAAATGACACCATTCATTAAATTTGGCATATATGACATCAACAACTCACGGAGTGGCTCTTTAACATCAAGTTTAGGTATGATTTCCAAAAATACTAAAAGATCAAAGATCCTCGTCCAAATGTATGTTGTTACAATAGTTTCTACTCAGTATTTACCAACAAACATATATAATGTCGTAATAATATGTTGAAAAAGTTGTCATAGTGTCTTAATTACTACTCAGTATCAAAACATATCACTGGGAGGATTACTGTGACGCTCTACTCACTGTGTCTGCATCGTAAAATTGGATGTAAGTGCTTGATTTTGGATCCACTTGTCACAATTGCGCTGACCCGTACGCATCTGCCGATGTACTGCCAGACGTGTTTCCCCCCGTCTCTCGACATCTTTTTTAGTGTTGATATAGAAAAGTAGATTTCTGGAGGATTCCCTTAGCGGCAATGCATACCTATGATAGTATTCTTAAATTCTTTTGATAGGAATATTAGCATAGATGTTCGATCATTTATAGATTCCGCTATGCTGAAGGATATCTTAACATTAGCAGAAGTCACCAAAAATAGTTCTTCAATGCGTTGCAACACATGTCAGTTATTGAATTGGTTTAGTCCATAGACAACCTTATATTTTAGATATCGGACACTCTTTCAGTAAAATTCATTTGAAATCAATTATTTCGTGTATCAAGGTATAGGACGTTTCACAATGACTAGTATTACGTCCACAATATCGTATAGCCGAATTTTGATTTATTTAAATCAGTCAATCAATATAGTCATTTCTAGAGCGCTAATATCCAGTTCTGGAGAGGACTTGAAAACGTTTATTTAATTTGAAAGGAATTGTCAAATGCTAAAGATACAGTTGCTAAATCAATTGTGGTAGAAAGAAATGGTTTTATGTTATGGTAATAGATGTCACAAGCTGTTGTAATTAGATTCTTAATACATTTTGTCACAACTTGTTGTTCCTACTGTCACAACTCTTTCGATCTCTCTTGTCAGTCAGTGACAGATCTAGATTTGTGAAAAGGATAAAACGTATCTTATATAAAAATAGCTATCATAAATAATATAGTTGTATGCAGTTTCCAAATGTTTCATTGTTAAACTCTTAACAGTCGACGAGGACAGCCAGAGTCGGAATTCAAACGAAACATAAGACACAACACAGGATTATTATGGATATTTTAATTTTAAGGCGAGATTGAGTAGAATAAAAACAAGTTATTGATAAACTTTCAGGAGCACTTAACATGCCGGGAGTCTGCCGAGTGTGGCAGCAATGTTTGATTGTTTAGGACTGACTACGTGGTAGGCCACCGATCACTGACTTTATTAGGTGGGTAGAGGCCGACAGGGCGCTCTTCTAGGTCCTATCTTTTCTATACACATTACACAACAAACAGAGAGGAAGCGGTCAACACTTCTACAACACTAGCATATATCTACACGTCAATATTCTAACAATTCATTATGAAAAATTTAGTTGATACACTGAATTTAACTTGCGTGAAACAGAGGCTTTGTTACTAGAAAGATGTTTTGGGCAAAACAACTTCCTAACAAATTAGTGAAATTTTACAAATATAACGTGGATGTCATTATAAATATAAGATTTATATTTACACAATATACAACAGGATTACAATCCGTTTGATCGTCACATTCACTGTATTCCAGAAAACTCACAAGAGAAAATTGCATAGAAAACCGTATGGCAAAAACATCCATGCAGCAAAACTGTATAAGTATCAAGTAAATTATGAATTAAAGTAATGGGTAAATATTACGTAAATGTGGAAATCTAATTGGAATACATTAGCTAGTGAATGTGAAAGCTTTCCATCCTCATTTGACAAACTGTGCAGCACTCAATGTGAAATATACTGCAGAAAAGTATTAAAAAAAGAAGATTATGTACAAAATGAAAGTAATGTTGAGTTGTAATCTGAACACGCCTGTGTTATAATCTCACATTGCCATATCACAGAATTATTTCCATTAAAAGATCTACCTACAGGTTACCACAGACAACTCAATATACTATATACACCTTGATCTTCCTTTACAGCTTACTCTAAAACATTTGACTAAATCAGCTTTCTTTATTGTTTATTACAATCTGCAGCTAGTTTACCTTCCTACCATAAAATATTTATGGTTTAATAAAATGATCTTTGGAGTAACTCAACATAAAGATATACCTTCAATTCGATCTAAATTATTGTAATAAAACAACTTGCAGCTATTTTCATTTCCCATCACAACCTATTTTTGTTTTATTAAATCTGGTAACTTAACATAATTAAATACCTACAAATGCTTAGCAATAACCAATTAATTGAACAAGTGAATCACTTCTTACAATGGAAATTTCTATCAACTTCTATATGCAATTCTAGAACGTTTAGAAGAAAGAGATATGCTTCACTATATCTCTTTTAATTTTAATGAAAAAATGACAAAAACAATGAAAGAAAGATGCCAGAAAAATAGCAGAATTAATTCAATTGTCATATGTTTAGCAAACAAGTAGAGTTTCAACCTGGAATATTCTGTCAAACTGTATGAATTTAAAATAAAATTTTCTTCTTTCCTTTTTCTCCTTTTATACACAATATTAGTGATTTTATTCTCCTTTTATACACAATGTAGTGATTTTAATCCCGACATACTTCAAACTGATTTAAGAATAAAAAAGACTAAGATATCACCACTTCAAATGATTATTAACTTTCTTTAGAATTCAGATCATTCTTATAGTAAAAAAGCATGGACAATAATTAGCAAGATTTGAGTAATAACAATATGTGAGTTGAGTTTGTGTTTAAATTACAACATGCTTATTCAAGTGGGTTTTAAGGACAAAATAACTTGAAAGATTACATGTTGAATATTGTCCATAAAGAGCAATAACACTCGACTTATACAAAGCAGATTGCAAGAATACAGTGGTTAAGTGCCGGAGAAACTCAGTGAAAGACTAGCGCCCACATAGTTGCTGTCTTAAGCAGAGCTCTTTACTAATTCTACAAATCACCAACATTTGGTAACAAGAAGACATAACGTCATTGGTTATATATTTGAAGTTAGATAACATAAAATGAAGTATGGATGAGTGAAAGTGAATATATTATCAATACTGTGTTTGATGCAGGTAACATGAATAATTAACAAGTTCTTTGTATCTGGAATAGATATAAAACAGAAACTTAACAGTTAGACTTCAGAACACTAGACCAACCACTGGTGTGGGAACACACCCCAACAACATCTCTTACAACCTCTCATATAATAACTTTGTTTTACATTTGCTTCCTTGTCTTCTCTGAAAAGAACTCTGATATCTTATTCATTATGACCTTGAAGTTTATTATTATTTTTATTGAATCTGGGTTCACAGATATTCATTGACTGAAAACATAAGTTTTATAAAGAGATAGGTAATGAAATCCAACCTTTAATCCTACTTCAGAATTAGTCTCAGCTTGTTTCATATATAAACCATCATTTATATAATAATTCATACCTGTTTACTTAATAGAAACATTCTTCCATGAGGCTGGATCCACTAATTTCCTCTATGTTTCAAACTTTTTCTAGAAAGGTTAATGAATGATTTTTCTTTTTCTATATAAACTTTTTTGAGAGAGACTAGAGCATTGAAAAAATCTAGATTGCTTTCCTGCAACAGCCTACAAACAGGGAGATAAATACAGATTGGTAAAAACAACAACTGATGTGAGAGTGTACAATGATGATATCTACAGCAAGACAAGGTCCTGACACCTCCACCTCCACCATGTGATGAAGTTACTGGAACAAAGTGGGAACACAGTGTCCCCTCTGTAAGAAGAAATACAACATAGTCACAGAAAAAATTCTCTAGAATGTCTGATTCTTCATCAGCAAGTCTCCTCCTCCAGTGAAAGTGTTTGTCTGCCTGCCAGATGCTAGAAGTTAAGATTCTGTCTGCTTTTCTAGACGTACCGGTTACACTGACATACCCTAGGACATGGCTCTTGCCAAGTTATGTTGTCATGGAAACACACAATAAGAGCACATCATGGAAGTAGTAATGACAAAGTTGGAGTAAAAAGCAGCATTCATATCAATTGATCTTCATATTGTCTTATGATCACAAACAATTGGAAACTGGAAACCACACACTTCTTTGGTATCCATGGTAACCAAATGGCTTCCAAGGCAACCAGCATTAATTTGAAAATCCTAACTAAGCACAACTGCTAACACCAGTCATCCTCTTCATCAGATTCATTATGCAAAGGTATGTTACTATCACTTCTCAATTCATACTTTTCAGGCTTGCGTCCCTTGCCCTTTACTTTGGGCTTGAAGCCGTTGGGAAGGGTGGCAGAGGAACGTGAGCCCCTAGCCCCACTTCCTGCCTCCTGTGGGGCTGGCATATCTTCAAATTGGTTAGCTAAAAATCTACTTCTATCACTGGCACGTGGATCCGAGGCTCGGCCACCTGGGCGACTACCTCCCCGCTCCGAACCTCGGAATGGAGAATCACCATGGTAACCACTAGTCCTTTGAGCACTGGGCAAGGTGTGTGATTTAGGATCACTTATCTTGTTAAGATTGTTTCTCTCAGTGGGACTATAAGGCTCAGGTCTACCCAAGCGGCCTGGAGGAGGCACGTGATGAGATGATGCGTGAGGCTGGATGTTTAACTTAGGCAGATGGGTGGGTGATGCATTCAGCTTCGGGAAGTTGATGCTTCCGGGACTCTTCGGGGGTTGGGGAACTGTGGGTGAGGGCATCACTTTGGGCATACTCTCCTTCAGTTTTGGTTGAGCAAGATTCAATGATGATGGTTTTGAGACTGGCACCGCTGGTAGCTTCCTCCCAACTCGTTTGGGTGGGGATTGTGCTGGACTGGGGCTGCGAGATCTGTCTGTCAGGTTGGAGGAGCCGTAGTACTCGAGCTTGGAGTGTGACAGGTTGTGGTTAGGGGAGGGGGTGCGAGACCTATTCTCCAGAGATGTTGATCTATAGAAACCAGAGTCTCTATTTTTTCGTGACGGTTTGGGACTTGGGTGAGGGGAGCCATAGACCTGTGGCTGTTGTGTAAGAGGGGGTCTCACATTTCGTGATGTGGGGCGTCCACGCAGCTGGGGAGAACTGGGCACACTCAAACTGTCATCATGACGATGGCCTGAAAGTAAACATTCATCCACAAATCCAATAAAAAGAAATAAATCAATGTTTACAAATAAACTTTTCAAATATAACACAGTTGAACAAAAAGAAAATTTCAAAATCAATAAAGGTATATCAGTAAAAAAGTTTCCATGAAATGTAAAAATTCCCCAAATTCAGCCATTGGCTCTGTAGCTCATCATTCTTTGCATGACTTATAATCAAATCATTTAGCCTCAGTTATTCATCAAAGTGACATACATATCTCAAAGTTATAAAGGTAGACCTATACAACAAGTTATTAGCATTTTTGATAAGAATAGCTTAAATTTGTGCTCAAATAAGAAACTTGCAACTATATGGCTCTGAGGACAAAGGGGAAGATTATTTGCAATGCCCTTTTTTGGGGGGGTATGATAACTGAAATCACAAATCTAAATGTCCAACTTCAGTTTATATTTTAAGATTTAAGCTTCCAAGCTTAACTGGTTTCTTAGGACAGTCAAGGCTGCTCTCTGTGTGGAAACCCAGCAATGCCAATATCAAACTGGGAATTCCACCATGGAAGTGCTGGTTTCCATTCTGATTGGTTGTTTTGTCCTATTCACAGGGTATCGATTCACGAGTTGAGGTTGCTCTGTTTACCCGAAATCAGTTTACAATGTTTTAATACATACATTGATTTCTGAATATCAAACTAGTAACTTCAGAGTTGGTATTCTGCTTTTAAGTCGATTAATCTCTTTCCAAAAGGAATTAACCGTATTTGTTTTTGTGTGTTTACAAGAAGAGAGCAAATTGTTTTCATAATATGTCATATCGTGTACAAAATAAGAAGTTTAAGTAATCAATCAGCGTAAACTAAGCTTTCAGCTACTGGGCATGCAGCAGGTTCCTTGGAAAAACGCAACAAAACAATGATGTCATTTTGCGAGGCGCTTGTGACGTCATAACTCTAATCACGATGTGATATAAAAATTTGCTTCATAGGGATGTTGCAATCTTTGAAAAACGGACACTGACAACAACCCATGTCATAAACTCATCTGGCCTGATAGGCGTGATGAGCTAAAAGGTACATAAAGGCATTGTGTGGATCCATTTTGGCCTGCTTTTTACTTTATTGTAAGATAATACTGGGAGAAAAGGTGCAAAATAAGTACTATAGGATCCAATGGTATTTTAACTGTAAAGGAGGAACATATTTTTGAAAAAAAAGAGTAGTAAATTAAGAAATTAAAAAATGTTTATGATTCTAAGATTATTTGTAATATTTCAATCAAATTATTGGTATAAAAATTATGACTAAAAGGTTGATTAATATTGATACTGATTAAGGACCAAAATACTACTTATTTTTCAAAGAATGGTTGACTTGACAAAAATAATGAAAATACTGTTCATAGTTGATGATAAAATTTAAAATAATAAGCAAAGCATATAAAATTACAATGGCTTGGAAAAATTTAAAATCTGACATTCTTTGTAAAGAAATCCCGTGGATGCCAATGAAATCCCAGATCCTTGCGCAAATTTTACCTGTAGATTATTATAAATGGGTCTTTTTGTGATGATCTGAAAATAAGTTTAGATTAAACAAAATGCTGGCAAGAGGCAAGAGATGCAGTTAATATACAATCAGTATATAAAACAATGAAATACATGAGCCTGTATGTATAAAATATCATGCAGTGTTTAACAAAGCAAGCCTGATCAGTCCATCACTTCAGCCAATACTTCACAGTTCATATTGCACTTTGTGTCAATACATAATCTAAATCTATAACAAATTGATGAATTTGAAAAGTTTGAAACAAACAAATAGAAAATTTAGATTTAATAGTTTGTTTTCGAAATAAAGTACAAGCCCAATACTTGCAAAAGAACAGTTTTCGATGGCAAAAAGTAAATAACAATTTGTAATACCAAACCATGGAAAACACTTAATACAAAGTATGCTAAACATCAATCTTAAGTTTGTCTGTCAGTACCAAAATGTTTGAATAAAGTTGTCAATACTAATTGGCAAAACAATTGAAATCAATTGTGAGGTGTAGACACAATGGTAGTGTAGAATGCACTGAGAATGCCAGGTTGGTTGATGGACTGGACAAGATAGAAGACAACAGATGGAGTGCTTCAGGCAAGTGCATGTTCCTTCATACCTACAGTGGAGCAGTTCATTAGTAGAGGAACAACCGCTTAGTCTGTGCACCGACACCAAGATGTGAACAGATCAGGATCCCTAGCTCTCACTGAGACTCTCTCACTCTCTCTCACCCCCTCTCACTCCCTCTCACTCTCTCTCTCCCCCTCTCACTCTCTCTCACTCACAACTGTCATTCATATCTCTCAAATGATTTCTAGGTAGTAAAAGAACAGCTCTGGCTGGAATGCATGCTTTTATATCAATTGTACATGATTTATTTCCGTTATTCTCGAATCACCTTGTTCTATGAGTTTCATATGTACCTAAAGCAATTGGTTGTGGGTGGACGTTGTTCAAATAATTTAGGTTGAGATTTCTCATTTGTTTTAAAGGATTGTTGAACTGATAAGATTTGAGCTGATGTTAAATACACTTTCAACAATCTTCATAGAAGAAGTAAATGATTAAGAAGATTAGAGCAATGACACCAAGACACAATGTGTTGTTAGAGTCACAGGGAGCTAGCCATTTTCTGTATGATACAAGTCTGCTTTTAATTTGTCATAATGTATAAGATATTGCATATACTTTTAAAAACAGAATTTGCTATGAATTGGCATGCATTAAGCATATATTTAGAGCAAAGGTCATTAACTTTGACTATCATAGAAATATTTGATTCAATAAGTGAAATTGTTAGATATACATGATCATGGGCAATCATAGAAAGTTTCATGATCATGAGCAGTCTCACAGATATACATGATCATGAGCAATCATAGAAAGTTTCATGATCATGAGCATTTATGGAAAATTTCATATGCAATCTCAGAGAGTTACATGATCATGAACAGTCACACAAATTAATATGATCATGAGCAATCTGGAAGGCAATTATGGAAATATGAATGGTCATAGCCAATGTCAGACAGGCATATGATAATGGCATGATTATGAGCAGTCACAGAGCAGTTACTTGGTTATTGCTTTCACAGATAATCACATGATAATCATGAGCAGTCAGACAGCAGTCACATGAGCAACACAGGGTTTTATGTTCAACACACATATAGTCAAGAGCAGCCAGAACATTCACACATTGACCATTTCATGCAGCACCACACTCACTGCTTAGCATGCGTACAGGCAACCATTTTGTCTGACATTTCAATATGGCCGGTGTTTTGATCTCAAACTGTATGGAGCAGAGAGGAAATGTGCTTATATTCGTTTAGTGGGGTGTAAATAAACTGAGATGGGATTCTCAAAAGGAGTTTAAGAAGTGATCGAGCTTTGCAAGCAAAGAGTCCAAAAGTTGGTAATTTAACCCTTACCCTGGCTGTATATTTTAACTGAAGAGATAGAAACATATCTCCGATAACACAATAACAAAATTACATTTGATGTTAATAATCTTCTATTATTTTGTCATTTACAACAAAATTAAATTCACTTAGGTGATAGAATCTTAAAACAAAAGATGCACTTTTAAGCAGCAAATAGTGATGGGTAGTATATATGTAAATAAGTAAATAAGCCTGTATGACTGGCAGCAGAGGTAGCAATGGGAGGGTTGAGACTGAGCTCCACTGTAGGTATACGGATGTGCACTCACCGTGGTGCTTACGTCTGTCTTGCTCCGCGATGTGATGCGCCTGGTCCACAAGATTTGACACTGCTGCTGCGAACCCAACATCCGCCCGTCTCGGGGAGGGGGAACGGCGGGAGGGGAGGGGGGAAGCCCTTGGGGACCCATATGGGCTGTGCATGGGGAGGGGAGAGCGTGGGGACATGGGGGAGACAGGGCTAGAGGGGGTACGAGCCCCTCTTCTCTGAACATCAAGTTGGGCCGATCGAGGCTGCTGCAACAGGAAGTAGTGGAGGATGTAAGACAATGTGATAGTGGACATCAGAAAGATTCTCAAATTTGATAAGAGAGTGTTTTAAAAACTCTGTGCTTGCTGAATCTTAACTTTGCTTTCTTAAGGCGTATCAGAGTTATTGGTATCAGAGTTTAAATCCACTTAAAGAGCCCTATTTTAAGTCAGATTTAAAAGGTTAGTTTGTCATTGCAGTTATATCTGGAAACATGTCATCGGTTTCAGTGGATGATTACTTTCTGCCGAAAAATCGACACACAACAGTGTTTTTCTCACATCTTTAAAAACATAGCACAGTGCTAACAAACACTTTCTTTCATCAAATTTTGGATATGAAATTAGAACAATCAAATTGTCTGGAATGCCTTCATATAAGTTTAAAAGGACAGAGAAGGCAGTTATGACTACATAACTACATGACTACACTACATACTATTTAGGAATGCATAATGTATATTACAGTGTGTGCTTATGAATTGAATAGAATTGAATAGTGCAATTAAATGCATATATTTTAAAAGAAAAAGTGCACGAATAACAGAAATGTTGAAACAATTTAACATCTAACCTTGTCTCAGGGTAAAACTAAATACATTTACCCTGGGATATCACCCTACTAAACACTGCATGCTGTGCCCTAAAACCTATGAACTATCCAAAAATAGTCAACGAATTGCAGCGCTGAAATGTAAGTCGGCAATATCTAGATTGCACCTCCTTGTTTGCAGGTTTCCTAAGTTCTTTTTGGTGGAACACTCTTAAGGGTTTCTCACAGTGTTTTCAAACACTTACCACACCTACTGTGAATGCAAATAATATTTTTTTATCTTATTTCACTCATCTAAGGACGTCACCATGTTACAAGAGGGAGAGCCAACTGTAGTATGAAAGGCTCTCTGTGATTGGCTGAATTTTATCGTGGACTCGTTATTGCCATTAAACTGTTTGATTGACTGTATTGTCATGTTATGGCACGTAGCCTTTTGTGGGGTTACATCCCAGGGTAAATAATGTAAGTGAAAACATTAAAGACTTTGCCACAAGTTTGCATCTTAATTAAATAGTTTCTAATTTTCAAAGCCTCAGATTAAAAGTGTTTAATGATGCTGCCTAAACTGTATAAGTTTCAATAAAGCCAGTTTAACTTGCAAACTTAAAAGTGCAAAAATCTTAGGTTAAAATTTCAACAAATTGTACCAATTGAATAATGTTATGAAACATGCACAACAACTTCATAACCATTACAATAACGTAAACCTGACAATAATCTGAATTGAACACTTTATACCTTGAGGCTCATAAATTGCACCAAATGATTATTTTCATAGCACAACAAAGTTTCCAAATCAATACAAGGAACTGGATAAAAATCTAAAAAAATACGGAAGTGCTCTGAATTCCATGCTCCCTAAACGGCCATCACATGTACAAAACCATTCCAAAACAAGTTTGAAATTTCAGAAGTGAAGAGAAACAATAGAAATGAATCAAAAAGTGGTAACAGGTTGGAATAAAAGGTTTTATAATAGAAACTTTCAGTTGTGTGCATGCTGTGTGCGCATAAGAACTGTCATGATAGCGCACGCTCCACAACATTGCACATTCTGTACACGTATCACATGTCACAGTACGGCAATAACTCGGGTATGATGCAAGGGAGATTATGAATTATAAATTATGTTGCATACATATCTGCATGCTCATCATATATTGAAAAGCATGCATGTCAATTAATTTCAACATCCCTAGTTTTACCTTTTATACAATAGATATTGATAGTGCTCTAGTTGAAAAATTATTCTCTCCATTAATTTGAAACAGTTTGACAACTTTGAAGTGCAGATAAAGATTGAGGGAGTGACTACATTTTGACCAATGATATCCACAGACACATCACATCACATGGGGACCAATGAGAGCCGTGGACAGAAACTTCACCTCATTTAGCTTTGATAAGGAAGCTGTTATTTGATTGGCTGCTAGAGCTATTAGGGAGTTATCTCTACTAGGCAGGTTTGTACTAGATGCACTTAGCGCAACGTCTCGTAATTCCAAACTCTACAAAAAAAGCAATTTTATCTTAAGTTTACTTTTATCTAAATGCAAATCATTATATATATCATATCGTTAATATATTTTTTTCCAAAACACTATCTAAATATCTGCTTAAAAGTTGCATGTAATACCATGATTTTCCCTCATACCACTTTAATATCCACCAAAATTATTCTACTTCAGAGAGGAATATATACAACTGATTTTAATCTCAAAAGGTAAAAATAGACCCATTGGCTCTGTAACTCATCAGGCTATCTATAATTCATTATATTAATGTTTACAGAGACACAATTTGAGGGGCCACAGAGTTACCAAATCTATAAATTAGAATTCAATTAACTAAGGAGTTTGTACACAAGAATTAAGCTTTCTAGACCTTTTGCATATGAAGAAAATTAAACCTTTTTTTGTTTAGGTGAGGTCCCTGTGGCCCTTATTAGAGATCACAGGGTCACTAAATCTTTAATTAAAATCCCATTAGCTAAGGAGTCTGCACACAAAGTTTCGGCTTTCTAGACTTTTTGTTTCTTGAGAAGAAGATGAAAATCGGCTTTTCTGCATGTTCTCTGTGGCTCTTATTAGGGGTCACAGGGTTATCAAATCTACAAATTAAAAACCTCATTAGTCAAGGAGTCTGTAAACAACATTTAAGATATCTTGATTCAATAGTTCTGAAGAAGAAGTCGAAATAGCAAAAAGTTCACAGACGGATGGACGGACAGTTGGATGGAAGGACGGATTCTGGACGCCATGCCATGCCATAAGCCCATCAGGCCTTTCAGGCCAGATGAGCTAAATATAAGAAAAAGAATATTGTTTCAAAATAGACAAATTCACACATAATTGAGACATTACCATTTTGTAAAAGCAAATTGTATTTGAATGAATTTCCATGGGAAAAAAAAGTAACAAAAGTAAAATAAAAGTATTCCATCACCCTAAGAAATTGAAATTAATGAGCACATAATCAAAATAAAATTAAAGAAAAGGCACTTCTGATTACCAGAATTTCAAAAGTGAATTACCGCCACCAATATCAAGAGGGAACATGAAGCATATAGGACCTGAATTAAGCACCAATCCTACACCAAAGGTATCCAATTCCAAGAATATGCCAAGCTCCCAAAAAGGAGATAATTAAGTACTACCTCTGCTTCAAATTCATCTCTTTCGTCAAAGGAAAACGAGTTATTTACTATCCCAGCATAGCGTTTGTAGTGCGCCTGAGAATGTTGACAAAAACGGTTTTATACAATTTCAAGCCTGGAATTGAGTTCATTAACATATCATGTCAACAATACAAAACATTTGGATACAATCCAGAATCAAATCTAAACGTTATCATTTTGGATGATGTCCAAGTAAGATGAAAAGTTACATAGCAATGTAGAAGTTAGAAAATAAAACATTGAGAAAAGAGCCATTGCAGAATCTCTTTTGAGTCATGCAATCAAGCAGCAAATAGAAATGGAATTGAATGTAGTTTAAAAACAATCACCAGGAAAATCCAAAAATCTGCCTTCTCAGCCAAATAAGCAAGATAAGTTGCAAAAATAGTTTAAGGATAATGCTGATTCTTTGGCAAATATCCTACATGTTTTGTAGTGTCTTCCTAAAACAACATCCCTGATCTGTCTGTCAAATGATCAATTTAATTGAAAAGACAGAAAGTGTTTGATAATCTATGAAAACATTCTGATTTAAGCAGTGTAGAGTATATGAGACATGAAATGTGCCTGCTGGCGCCATGTTTGAGGAGAAGGTGACAAGAGCAATGACCTCACCTGCACACTAGAACTGTCACTGTGGGGATCCTTTCTCCGCTTGCTGCTTCCGCGCCGCAGAAAACTGAATGAGCGACTCCACGGAGGCCCTTTGTCAATGCTGAAAAATTACCAGTCATTTGATACAACTCAAAATCCACATCAGCCAAAGGCCCTATCAAATAACGTTCCAGCTCTATCTATCTCTCAAACTTTTGAAGTGGTCTCAAATAGGTCAAAATTTCAATTTCATTGTTCCACTTGTTCTAAAATGAGAAGAAGCTGAAGTTGTAAATGATAACTGCTGGATGGAAGAATGCCAGTCTGTATTCCTGATGCCCATTTACCCCTTCATACCCTGAAATACTCGGAGATCATTTGTGGCCAATACTAGTTTTTTCCATTTTAAAAAATGTTTTCCTTTTTAAACTGACCACTCAGACAGATTTTGAACTTCAAGTCAGCACTCACTTAAGTGTGACTAGCATTGACATAACAAGACAACACCACCGTGCCATATAAAGCTTAGTTGCTTTGAGTGAAAAAAACATAACCTAACTAACCTGTGACCACCTTCAGAATCTCTCTCTCCATCTGAATGTTCTGAGTCCAGCGATTGGCTGGAGCGATTAGAAGGTGTGGTCCTTAGTCCACCAATCAGTCGGCGGAACAGAGAAGGAGGTCTCTGGAATTCACAAGAATTCACAGGATGAGTATCTGAACTAAAGTAATCTTTTTAAATGAAGGAGTGACCTTTTTCTGAAAAAGAAATTATTGGATTTACTACTATTTAGGATTGCTATTTTCTTAGCATTGAAATATGTTATCCAATATATCATATCTTTTCATTTTAATAATCTAGAAATTATGGAAACTTTCAATGAACATCACAGAATTTTAGTTTAATGCATTTGCCTTACCATGCAAAGTTCATGCCCACAAGATGAATATCACAATATCCACTTTACAAAGTCAATGAGAATGAGCATATCATCTCGTACACTTCAACAAGACATATTGAAATAAGTTCAAAGCATGATTTATGTTATGTTCTTCAAAGTCATGCATTCATTGTAATCATGCGTTTGGTCAATCTAAACCTGATTTAGCTAATCTTTCCAATTCTATTTTTTAATTCAAAAGTTTGATATCCTGAAAAGAAAAGAGTTCAAAGTAGAAAGGCAAATGCAAATGAAGGTGTCACAAATATGGGAGTGATTGTTCATATCATGGTGACAAACACCACACCAAGTATAAGCTGTCTTTCCAAGAGTCATCCTTACTCATCCAGGAAAATTGTCATTATTTTTGCACTCATGGTGTTTAGAGTATGTTCACAAAAAAGAATTAATCTGAGTTTTATTGATAAATATAAATCAAATGAAATTAAGAGGAAAGTTATAGAAAAAACAGTCTATAGGGTTGATGAAAGATATTGTAAATGTGGTGAAATATGTTTGACTGAATTAGATACTGGATCAGAACGGGTTATAGGAATGGTTGAAAACTGTAAAAGATTGAATGGTTATCTGATTATATGGGGTGTCCTGGATGGTTTATACCTGTGGAAATCTAAGGTGATGAGAATACATGTTTCAAATTGTATTGCCAAGTGAATCTGGATAAATCAGTCCATTTGAATATTTCTATAAATTCATCACTAGATATGAATTTCAATAAATCAGTTTATCATAATAATACTAACAATTCATCAATGGATGATAATTTTGATAATTATGTCTATTTGAATAGTTATATTTTTCATCACTGGATGTGAATTCGGATAAATCTGTCTACTTGAATAGCTATATAAAATCATCACTGGATGGGAATATGAATAAATCAGTCTATTTGAATAGTTGTAGAAATTCATCAATGAATCAGAATCTGTATAATTTAGGCTAAGAACATCTGTATAATTAACAAACCAGTGTCCAAAAAAAAAGATACAAATTAGTGATACTTATGACTGAAGCATATTAACATCATGTCTCAAGAAAACATGATTATTTTATGTTTCTTAAAAAATTGCCATAAAACAACATTCTGTCAACAATTTAAAATATCTAAGAACTAAAACATACCATGATGAAGCAGTCTGTTTATTTTTCTTCACAAACCAAATGATTTTTTTTCTCTGTTGAAACTTTTATATCAAATCTTTTTGAAACAAGTAAATTGTTTAGAAAGAATCTGGAAAATTAGATTTGTTGAAAATTTGTTAAATTCCAATTTGAATGAGGATATTGACCATTAGCTGATGGATCATGTAGAGCGTATATAGATAATGAGATCCCCAATCACATAGGGTAATTTATTAACAAGGATGTAACAGGTAATTAGCAATGAGTATACTTTTTAAGGAATGGATACTACGTTAAGGTATATTGGGAACTGATATTTGAAAGGGTTAAAAAGAAGGGTTATATTGTCAGGGATGATCTCTAATGGTATGAAATGTGGGATATTTGTGAAGCTTGCCTCCTCTGTGTCAGACAAGGGTTCCTCCTCATTACAACTAACAACAGAACCTCGCCTGTTTAGCTCAGCAGTTCTCTACACAACAAACAAAACATAGCATGAACACTTCTTCTACACACATCATTGTTTCACTCACAAGTAGATCAGACATTTAGTTAGATAAGAATATGAATACTTTTACAAAGTATCTGAATTCAGATCTTGGAGATTATTGATAAAACTTACCATTAATTACTCATAATTTATCACTTTAGCATTCTGGTCTAAACCTAGTCAAGCTGATATTCAGAGATTTGAAAACAGTATCAAAGTCATGAAGAGATTCAGCTTGTTGGTATGAATATAAAATCTTTGCTTGAAATATCTTCTTGTAGAAAAGAGATGGGAGCTTGGGTAATGGCTAGGGTTGAAAGTGAATAAAAATCAATTTTATGAAAAATAAATGAACTTTAGGCATAGATATTCATCAAAATAATTTTGTTAACTTGCAAATACTTTACAAAAATTCTAGGGTGAAATTAGAAAAAAACAAACAAAAAATTTTCCTCAAATTTCAATTTTGTTTCTTATATGAAACATTTGAATAATCAGATAAATGGGTGAAATGTTTTGGGTTCTATCATTATAGAAGCACTAAAAATACTGAATTATTGAAAAGGGAAGATTTTCCTTTATCAATCCTTGAAACTCTGAAATACCTTCTTCCACCAAGGGTTTTCTAGTTTAGAGAAAATATGAAGACTCTTAAATGGACTATGCTACTAAGAAAATTAATGTGGAAGAAGGTCTTGCCTGCTTGGGCAGATAGATCTGTTGATTTAAGTTAAATACTTTATAGGCCAGCCGTTTCCTCTATAATATGAAATTAAACATTCTTGTCAATGCATTGAGTGAATGATGTGTGATTTGAATGATAATTCAATTGAAACGTATAAAAGTTTTGCATATGATATATTATCTGGTCATACTAGACTCAATCATAATGATATTATAATACCTCTATGTACATCACAGGCAAGTATAAAATACGCATAACATCAGAAGAGTGAGTGAGTGAGTGAGTTATTGTTTAACGCCGCATGGGCAATATTTCAACCATTAGCGGTGTACATCAGAAGAGGCTATGAGGATGAGATCTTTTGCAAGAATCTTGTGGCATTAAGCCCATTTGATAGTTTACAAAACATTTTGAAGATGAGTGAACTGAAAGAGTTCAAGAGACTTATGATGTGTTTTTATTTATGAAATGCTTCCTTATCAATATGCTCACAACCATCTGCAGAACATGCAATGGTGATATTTGTAACACTGTGAATTTGTATGAAGGTGAATATTCAGATGCAGTCCTTTCTACGCTCTTCAAAGACCAGACATGTGGTGTCATTATGTAAGCTGTTAATACTTGTCAGATGTTCTTTGATACACAAGTAAAGTTTCAATACACTGATTTTTAAACCATGTTCTGTTCAACATTTCAGTTTCAGTTTAAAAACCTATTGACAAAAAATGTCTATAATCTATCACTTTTTAAAATTCGATATCAATTCTAAAACAACCAGGTAGTGAAATAACTTGAAACTTTGCCAAATATAGTAAACAATGCCAAAAAATTAAACATTCAGAAATATTTACAATGAAAACAATCAAAAAGCACTCAAAGCTGAGCATTCACTATATTGAAGACATGAAGATTTGTTCAAACCATGCACAGTAGTAAATACACTCGCGAGAAACACTCCAATGTCACAGCGAGCACTCTTTGAGAGATTTATACACAGCCTTCGCTCTCATTGCTATGATAGCAAGAACTTTAATTGAATACATCTAATATTTCCATGCTGTTGTGTGTTTTAATTGTAACTTTATTGTAACTTCTTTGTAGTGACATTCAGTTAAACATTTGCTAAAGGTCTTTCTGATATTGATGTTTTTGATTGATTTACCTCAGCTTCCATTGTAACATAAAGCGTGTCAAAATGCAACCATATGGTATGAGGGTGTTCATGGATACTGATGCTGAACCTGATATCAGTAATACAAGTGTACGTGTGAAGGTGACCGTGAGAAATGCATTGTAACATATGTGATGAGTCAACTAAAGAAATATTTCAAAATAGTTTATGAGTGAGTAGGTGGGTGATGTTGTTGCCCTGCAAACACAGTTCGTGGAGAGAGTAGATATTGTTTCACTTCTAGCAAGAATGATTTAGTCTTCTTCTAACATGCAGAGTAAAAAACATCTCAAAGAGAAAACGGAAAGATGTGAATTACCTCCTCATCTTGTTGCTGGTAAATGTAAAGAACAGAGGTAAGTTTGTGACTGACTGACTGACTGACTGACAGCAAAGTACAAAGAAATGCCCCCACCCTGTGCATAACAGCACACATTCCACAGATAGACATGCCACGCTCACTTAGAGACACACTTGGAGCAACACTTTAACATTTTCACATTTTCATTAAAAACTGGTAATATTTTTTTTTATGATATTGATGCAATTGATTCACAAAATGCACCACAAAATGCAATAACAAAAATCATATATGATATTCTGTCTTAGCCTTGAAAAATAACGTCATTTCGTAATTCACTATAATAGGTAACATTATGCAATTACTTCAATTCAAAAAGTTGCTGAACTCATGAAGAATTTAAAAATCTCGAATATAAAGAATACTTTCTGAACCAGGAAAAATTTTGTTTGACAAGATGATGAAAAATGAGTATTCTATTTGAAATTGCATAATCAATAAATTAGTTTTCCAATGAAAATGCAGATATATCAATTTGATAAATTAATAAGACTCTTCCTCACTTGATTTGATTCAAAACATAAACATGTAGACAGTTTAGTTGAAGCAAATGACAAGTTAATTAGAATTGGAGCAGTATGCTCAGTAAGAATGATAGTAAATAAAAAGCATGGATGGGACAAAAGCTGTGAAATGAACATGAAATTGACAATGGTTGACGAGTTGGTGTTGTGTGAACAAGGTATGGAAAAATATGTGATCTTATGAAAATTTTCAAATTTAGATACATGTATGTTGGAAACTATAGTTCACCAAAAGATGACAAATTGAGATGCTTTGCAAAAGTTATGAAATAGCTTAAAATTTAAATTTTAAATGATATCGCCATTCTAAAATAATTTTCTATCATCAAAAGTTATGTAGAATATTTGCAGCTCAATATTGAGAAAAAAGTAAGTAAATTAAAGGGATATAGAGAATGTTTACTTAAATCTAATTTTGAGATATACATTTTAAAATACTAAATGTGCTGATTTGACTGGTACAGCCATCACCAAAAGGAAACTATATGACAATTGATAGTTCGAATAAATAATAAACCAGAATTTTCATTACATCTTCACATGTCTGAATATCAGGTAAGTAGAGGCAAGATGGCTATAGGTAAATGTCTGACAGGTCCAATATTTGCCAGGTGAGGTGATGAGCCCCAACAGAGAGCAACATCACAGGTAACCTGATACAGTGGATGATGGAATCAAAGCGTGCTAATGTGAGCCCATGAAAATAGGCATGCAAGATTGGTCAGGGTGATTCAAAATAAACATTCAACTTGTCGTGACTACTAACCTCCTCTTTGTCATCCTGAAATGATCATGGGAAGAAGAAAAATAAAATGAGATGATTTCATGATAAAGGTCTAATAACAAATCATAAGGTTCTTTCATGTGAGAAATAAATCTGCATCTGTAAGTGAAACCAACCGTGTCCATGACCCCTCTACAACGGTGACACCTACTCTTCACCATCTTCCTTAAATGAGATTGAATAATCAAAAACATTCATGAATGAATTTATAAAAAAAGTCAGGTAAGCTTTTTGTATCTCATTGTCAAAAATATGAATTCAGGTTTGAGAGTAGTTCCCTTGCAGAGGGGCCAGTCGATGTGGATGAGATGAGCTGAAATGGGGGGAGGGGACACAGACACAGGGCGGCGGACGGAACCGACGTGAATGGATGTGAAATGGACGAGAGGTACCTACCAGCAGCTCGTCCTCGCACAGCGCCTCTCTATTGATAGAGGTGCTGGAGGTATTGTTCCAAAACATGGTATTTAAACCCAAACCCTCCTACAAAAACAAGACAGAGGGTAAGAACAGCCGGTCTGGCTGCATGGGCAGGACGATGCAGTTGACAAGTTGATGCTGTGAGACTACGAGCACCGCGGTGAAATCTGACAAACTCCCCATTTTCTTATATATGGATTTTACTTTGTGTAGAAGACAATTGCTACTGCAGGCAACACCTCTGCCATCAGCCTGTCAAAACTTTTACAACACATAAATCTTGTTCGTTGTTACTTGAAAGAGGAATATGAAAGAGATATATGGTTCATAGAATGATTTTTTAAATATAAAGTGTCCATAGTATTTGTATCTTATATTTGATTATTTTCAAAATAGGGACAAATGCTGAGAAGATATTGATAGAAGGGACAATTCATAAGATGAACAGACACTGTGGGTAGGAGCTAAAGTCGTTGCTAAAGAAACCAAGAATGTCAGATTTCACTTCTCCAGAAATATAGATATTAAAAGATACTGTCAAAAACCAATTTGAACTGTTTATATAATAAATCACCTTAAATAAGAGCTTTCCAAAAGCATTGGTTGTTGACAGCTAATAAGGAATACATTTGATCAGGATGTGTGCATGGAAAAGCATTCAAGTTCATAAGTTCATATCAATCAATAAACAAAATCTGATTATCAATGCATCCTTTTTTGAACCCATGCTACATAAAATACTTTCAAAACTCAATTCGATATCAGATAGAGCAACGCATATAATCCTTTATAAGAAGTCAAATGCATTCTCTGCCAATGCAATTAATTCATGTCAAGTAAAACATTCCTAACTCAAATCCAGTAATTGTAATATTCAATCAAATTAAAGGCAGTGTGAAGTTGGTTACTTATTCCTTATTCCTTATTCGATATTCAAATTTTCCATTTACTTATTCGAAAAAGTCTTCTGAGGGTACCAAGGAATGGTTGTACCACCTTGTACCTATACTCAAATGAAAGATAATTCAATGACCTATCCAATGAGGTATAATACATTTTAATACATAGAGGCGGTCGTACCGTAAAGTCACGATAAGCGTTACTGTGTCAAAATAATAATAAACAACTTCTGAGGGTATCAAGGAATGTTTGTACCACCTTGTACCCATACTCAAATGAAAGATAATTTAATTACCTATCAAATGAGGTATAATACGTTATATTACATAGAGGCGGTCATACCGTAAAGCCACAAAATGCGTTACTATTTACCCAAAATGTTAAACAACAACTTCTGAGAGTATCAAGGAATATTTGTACCACCTTGTACCCATACTCAAATGAAAGATAATTTAATGACCTATCCAATGAGGTATGATACGTTATATTACATAGAGGCGGTCATACCGTAATATCACAATAAGCGTTACCATTCACCCAAAATGTTAAACAACATCTTCTGAGGGTACCAAGGAGTGGCTGTACCACCTTGTACCTATACTCAAATGAAAGATAATTCAATGACCTATCCAATGAGGTATAATACATTTTAATACATAGAGGCGGTCGTACCGTAAAGTCACGATAAGCGTTCCTGTGTCAAAATAATAATAAACAACTTCTGAGGGTATCAAGGAATGTTTGTACCACCTTGTACCCATACTCAAATGAAAGATAATTTAATTACCTATCAAATGAGGTATAATACGTTATATTACATAGAGGCGGTCATACCGTAAAGCCACAAAATGCGTTACTATTTACCCAAAATGTTAAACAACAACTTCTGAGAGTATCAAGGAATATTTGTACCACCTTGTACCCATACTCAAATGAAAGATAATTTAATGACCTATCCAATGAGGTATGATACGTTATATTACATAGAGGCGGTCATACCGTAATATCACAATAAGCGTTACCATTTACCCAAAATGTTAAACAACATCTTCTGAGGGTACCAAGGAGTGGCTGTACCACCTTGTACCTATACTCAAATGAAAGATAATTCAATGACCTATCCAATGAGGTATAATACATTTTAATACATAGAGGCGGTCGTACCGTAAAGTCACGATAAGCGTTACTGTGTCAAAATAATAATAAACAACTTCTGAGGGTATCAAGGAATGTTTGTACCACCTTGTACCCATACTCAAATGAAAGATAATTTAATTACCTATCAAATGAGGTATAATACGTTATATTACATAGAGGCGGTCATACCGTAAAGCCACAAAATGCGTTACTATTTACCCAAAATGTTAAACAACAACTTCTGAGAGTATCAAGGAATATTTGTACCACCTTGTACCCATACTCAAATGAAAGATAATTTAATGACCTATCCAATGAGGTATGATACGTTATATTACATAGAGGCGGTCATACCGTAATATCACAATAAGCGTTACCATTCACCCAAAATGTTAAACAACATCTTCTGAGGGTACCAAGGAGTGGCTGTACCACCTTGTACCTATACTCAAATGAAAGATAATTCAATGACCTATCCAATGAGGTATAATACATTTTAATACATAGAGGCGGTCGTACCGTAAAGTCACGATAAGCGTTCCTGTGTCAAAATAATAATAAACAACTTCTGAGGGTATCAAGGAATGTTTGTACCACCTTGTACCCATACTCAAATGAAAGATAATTTAATTACCTATCAAATGAGGTATAATACGTTATATTACATAGAGGCGGTCATACCGTAAAGCCACAAAATGCGTTACTATTTACCCAAAATGTTAAACAACAACTTCTGAGAGTATCAAGGAATATTTGTACCACCTTGTACCCATACTCAAATGAAAGATAATTTAATGACCTATCCAATGAGGTATGATACGTTATATTACATAGAGGCGGTCATACCGTAATATCACAATAAGCGTTACCATTTACCCAAAATGTTAAACAACATCTTCTGAGGGTACCAAGGAGTGGTTGTACCACCTTGTACCTATACTCAAATGAAAGATAATTCAATGACCTATCCAATGAGGTATAATACATTTTAATACATAGAGGCGGTCGTACCGTAAAGTCACGATAAGCGTTACTGTGTCAAAATAATAATAAACAACTTCTGAGGGTATCAAGAAATGTTTGTACCACCTTGTACCCATACTCAAATGAAAGATAATTTAATTACCTATCAAATGAGGTATAATACGTTATATTACATAGAGGCGGTCATACCGTAAAGCCACAAAATGCGTTACTATTTACCCAAAATGTTAAACAACAACTTCTGAGAGTATCAAGGAATATTTGTACCACCTTGTACCAATACTCAAATGAAAGATAATTCAATGACCTATCCAATGAGGTATGATACGTTATATTACATAGAGGCGGTCATACCGTAATATCACAATAAGCGTTACCATTCACCCAAAATGTTAAACAACAACTTCTGAGGGTACCAAGGAGTGGTTGTACCACCTTGTACCTATACTCAAATGAAAGATAATTCAATGACCGATCCAATGAGGTATAAAACATTTTAATACATAGAGGCGGTCGTACCGTAAAGTCACGATAAGCGTTCCTGTGTCAAAATAATAATAAACAACTTCTGAGGGTATCAAGGAATGTTTGTACCACCTTGTACCCATACTCAAATGAAAGATAATTTAATTACCTATCAAATGAGGTATAATACGTTATATTACATAGAGGCGGTCATACCGTAAAGCCACAAAATGCGTTACTATTTACCCAAAATGTTAAACAACAACTTCTGAGAGTATCAAGGAATATTTGTACCACCTTGTACCAATACTCAAATGAAAGATAATTCAATGACCTATCCAATGAGGTATGATACGTTATATTACATAGAGGCGGTCATACCGTAATATCACAATAAGCGTTACCATTCACCCAAAATGTTAAACAACAACTTCTGAGGGTACCAAGGAGTGGTTGTACCACCTTGTACCTATACTCAAATGAAAGATAATTCAATGACCTATCCAATGAGGTATAATACAGTTTAATACATAGAGGCGGTCGTACCGTAAAGTCACGATAAGCGTTCCTGTGTCAAAATAATAATAAACAACTTCTGAGGATATCAAGGAATGTTTGTACCACCTTGTACCCATACTCAAATGAAAGATAATTTAATTACCTATCCAATGAGGTATAATACGTTATTTTACATAGAGGCGGTCATACCGTAAAGCCACAAAATGCGTTACTATTTACCCAAAATGTTAAACAACAACTTCTGAGAGTATCAAGGAATATTTGTACCACCTTGTACCAATACTCAAATGAAAGATAATTTAATGACCTATCCAATGAGGTATGATACGTTATATTACATAGAGGCGGTCATACCGTAATATCACAATAAGCGTTACCATTTAACCAAAATGTTAAACAACAACTTCATGAAGTGACATCACACATCATGTGACACATGATGCTGATGACTGTGTGATGTAGTTATAAGTAAGTAATATTTGAATTTGTATAGTTGGATTAAAATAAGCATCTTAGTAATATGATCTTATGTAAAGATGATTTACAAAATCTACTTGATATCTATTATTCTGGAGAGTTCCGTCATCATGGTAAGTTCTAACAAGTAATTACTTGACATGCTATCTCAATTTGCCAATATCGAGACGTGTGATCCTTTTTGGGTCATTGGGGCAGGTTGAGACAGTGATAACGGGGTAGATTGGGACAGTTTCCCAATGTGCATTGTTACATTTTGACGGCGTCCCCATGGCCTTATTCTGATGAATGTATCTGAATATATGTATATAAAATAATTAAAGTCCAAATCGTAATAAATAATATGATAAACAATAACCAGTAATATCTTCAGGAGTGCATTTCAAGGGTTACATGCTAACGGGGGCTCCTGCTGGTTCTAGAAGAACTGCACACACTACTGGATTAATGACCACAAATGTTTTCAGTGATTGAGTTGACCACTTTGTTGACCACGGAAAGTGTAGTGTTGATAATAAGGTGATACTTCTGTTCGACGACAACCAGGAGCCATGTATCCCATTGCAGTCAAAAACTACAGCATCTTGACAAAATGCGTACAGTCCCTTCATTAAATTCTACAATCAGAGTAAAAATGCTTAGCAATAAGACCATGCAGGGGTCACAATGACAATATTTTATATCACAGAATTACCGGGAACATCATATCCCAGGATATTTACGTGTTAGGAAATTTCTTTAAATTTACTACCTACGAGGGCAATCATATTGAAGTTCATATTTTTCAAACGATGCCCAAGGGCAACATATCACTTTTTCATTGTGACGTCACGTCATATACAATGTTTTGACGTCTCAGTTCGCCTATGACATATATGCTCGGAGGTCGATTTTGGTAACTTCCTTTCATTTCGCGACTTCGGTAATAAACAGAATATCATATTCGTACCGTGGCCATGACATACTATGTTAACGACACTAATATTTAGTCATTCGTGTCGTAAACATAGTATGTCATGGACACTCACATAATATCCTCTATATAATGACATGTACACCGACTTGATCGAAATATGTTCGGTGAAGAGGAACTTCTTTTGTCACAGATAAACCTGAAACCACTGCAACTTGGACCTCGAAACCATTCTGTCCCACACATGGAAGCACATACCAAAGATGCACACCATGGACTATCAGATACAAGCAACAGATATGCACACATGGGTCATCAGAAGCACCAATAACTCACACATGGGCCACCTGTAATACCAAAGATGCACACATACGACCGCAAGTAACAATCACCCAATATGAACACATTGAATCATCAAAGCACCTAAGATGCACGCATAGGCCACCTGTAATTTACTATTTAAAAATGGCGCCACGTTTGCCAACATTGATTATTAAAGGTAAATCCAAATTTTGAATGATCCCACATTTGACTAGGGTACGACAACATTTTCTTTATCAGCGCAACAGAAAAGTGAATTAACGGGTATATATTCTTAAATCTGTATTGTAAATTCTTAGAACTTCATGTCTTCTGAACGAGGACATCAACACCAATAGTATAAACTACTTCCAAGTCTTTCTGTCACCAAAAATAACCAAGTCGATATTTTCTTCGAATCTCTGTATTGGATGTTATAATGAATACCACAATCTGTTTGTACAACTCTCTAGATATATTTTGCACTCTCTAGACTAATTCTTGTACGTCTCTAATCAGATTGCTTAATTTTTGTATTCTGAAGATTTTGGTTAAATGACTTGGCTTTTAGCCCTTTTTTCCTCTTTTCGACAGCTCTGAAAACACTCTCGCACATGAGGCGACCATTCCTGTAACGTCTCCTAACAGCTAATGCCAGTAAATCTCATAATGTTTGCTACACGACTATTAATGCTCACTACAATTAAGAAGAATACTCTGCTGATTTAACTAAAATCATGATGCATTTCTGGTGGTTCAAAATCTCCTAAAATGAAAATATATAAAACAAGAAGCGCCAATAATTTCTCAGTCCTTTGTAAAGTAATTCACACCAACCAACAAAACGGGTTTGAAACTCTTAACCAAAAAAATTAATGGTTTAGTGTGATTTTTTAATAAATGTTTTGCCAAACACACAATTTTCAGAGAACCTTTACTCCAATTTCTAAAATCTATGTTTTCAGTTTAATCTAGATTGACAATCTAGACCCCATTTCATGCTTAGCTGTTCTGATAATCTATCTTTCTAAAACAATTAAAGTTTCACCAGTAAGACACTATCATATCATCAGTATAAAAGAAGTACAAAATATTAAAAACCTCTTGACAAATGAATACTTTCGAACGTTCAATTCCTGTAAGTTTGCAATTCAACAACAGAGAGAAAAAAAAGAAAATATTTGAAGCACATGTCTCTATGACGCCGCCTATTTTGTCAAAATAATGAGATTGAGTTTTAGAAATATTTTTTTAACTAGATACTGTAGAACAAAAATATCATATTACTATTGTGCTGTATCCAGCAAGGAACCTACCTCGAGACTCAGTTATCTTATCACAAAAACTTGCCAACCTCTTGTTAAGTATAAATGTTAAAGGTGCCAACAATATTACGTTATTGCTTTTTAATGATTAACGTATGTTTCTTGCCTTTCTTGTTGAGTGGTTAGGCTAGTATCCTAGGCCATTTAATGGATAATTTCCTGTTGTTCAAAACAATATTTAACGTAACATGTAAAAATGGTATGAGTTTGGATTTACCACATATAATCATTTCTGTAAGTCTTGCATAATGACCTTGCGCTTTGACGTCTATCAGATTATTAATGGCATAAATTACTTCATTTTGTTTCATTTACCGTTTCAGTTCACGGTATTGTTTATGGTCTCATCATTTTTACAGGAACAACAGATAAATATATCACACTCTGCTAGAAATGAACATTCTTCTCTAACATGGCTTTGGTCAATATTGTTATGACATATGTTTTTAACGTTTTGATAGTGATTGACTCTATGATTCTCTGTGATTTAAAGTTGCTGATGTATCAATTACCAGACGTTTAATTTGGTACAAAAACTTTTTTTAATTCGATGACATCAGATCAATAACAATTTTCTCGTAACTGCTGAATTTAGTGTGACATTGTCGACGAAATGAGTTAGTTAGATTTTTGAAATTCTGTCAATATGTACCTCAAAGTTAGATTCTAAAACAATCTCATTAGGTAAAGTTCTACATTCAACATCATAGCTAGCGCTAGTAAAAAGTTTCCAAAACGTTGCTTGTTACATTAATCTTCAGATGACATTATACATAGTACCGCATATACCACATCATTGATATTTTCATAGTGGTCACTTTTTGTTCTTAATTCCATATGCTTCAAGAGAAGTATTTTAACTTTCGATCAAGACTGATTTTTCGGTTACTTCTTCAATCTATACATTGCCAACGACTGCACAATCTTGACATTCGATTAACATTAAGGATCTATTTCAAGTTTTTTTTGTCAGGTTGAACAGTGTTTGCAGATATAAGAACCGTAAACATCTTAAGTAATTATATCGATACATTTTATAAACGTAATTCATGTAAAACATCCAAATTTCATAGTCGAAAAGATTTTGCTGTGACATCAATATTTGATAAGAAGAGATGGGTGTCAACATTTACTGACATCGACTCATTACTGAAAATAAAGAAACATGAAAGAAAGACTTTAGTTAGTGCAACCCCAGTGAGCACAAATAGTTACCCGGAAACGTCTCTTTTATTGAACAGGACGCTGAGGTTCCATTTTGTTCTGATAATGCAATTGTCAGAAGAGTTTTGAAATTTGGAAGCACCAAATGTTCTCAGATTGCCTACATTACAAAGACAGAATTAAAGAAGTGGTTATGTTGCAAAAAAACCTTCTGCCAGGTGTATATGTTGTTGTTGTGGAGGATGTAATCGCTTTGGTTTCCTGTCTGCACATTAAGGTCCGTCATCAAAATAAATCGAATATATATTGGAGGTCTGTTTCTGACTCATTAAAAACATTGCTCAAAATAATCAACCCTTTTAAATGTCTAGGATCACTTTTGATTGATGAGGTAATCGGATAAACACAGGCACATTAAAATAAAAATATGATAAGATGTTCCATTCAAAGATTTGAGGAATTTTGAGGCTTCAGAGTTTCGTTTTTTTAATGTTTAGGGTGACTTCGTCTATGTATTATAACGAGACCAATTTCATTATAAAAACAGTTAAAATATCGCTTGTTTTTTGGTATACTTAGAAGGTGCTATCAGTATTGCTTGGTTGTCTCTGAAGTTTTTTTCTGACCACAACTAACATTATGGTCACATATAAGTTTTGTTTTATTTAACGGGATTACCGCCACAATGTACCATGATACAACATACATCTTAGGATAGATAAACGTATTATTTTTTATTTGAGTAAACATCAAGATTGTAGAAAAATTCCTTGGCAACCTCAAAAATTGTTGTTCCATTGTGAAAATAAAAACTTGTACATCCATAAAATATTCTTGTTTTTCCAGATACAACAAAAAGTGAATTTGACTATTTACGTTAATCTATGATATGACCGCCTCTATGCGTTGTAACGTTACACACCTCTTTTTTTTTTTGGGGAGGGGGGGGGGGGGGAGAGAGATTAAATTATCTGTATTAACATACCCTTACATGGTGCTCTGTACCATCTGGTCAAATATAACTATGAACTGATTCATTTGAAATTTTATGGCGTTTAAAGGATGACCGCCTCTATTTGTAGTTACGTTATATAATTAATTGGATATAGATGCAAAATCCTTCGAATGATTACTAATACATCTTTACATTGTGATACAAATGTCTCTTTTCATCTTTAGACTATATTACTGCCGACACTGCAGAAAAATTTACTTCCTTTGTTAAGGTCTTTAACCTTTTACGGTATGACTGCTTCAATTGTTTGCTATGTTTATATTTTATTTGAATACCCTTACATGGTGGTACTTTTATTGTTTTGTACCCTCACAAGTCGTCATTTCCGCCAAGTTAACTCTAAAGTAAGCCCTGTTCTATGGACTCAAGGGTATGGCTGCCTCAATGTATTACATCTGACTTAATAGAAAATTTGAATCTTACAGGTGGATACCGTTATAGGGTACAAATGTACAAAGATTCTTTTGTGAGCAAGACATCGTTACTTCCGAAAATTCAGAAAAAACATAGTTCTGTTTACTATAATTATATACAAGTAAAAATACAATAACTGAGCAAAAAAGGAATAGGTTATAAATTTATCTCTGAGTCGAGAATACTTACACTGTGGTTCAAATACACCTTGGTACCTAAGAAGTAGTCCAGAAACGTTCTGTGAGATGAGTAATGAATTAAGTTGCCATCCATAACATTGTCTTGTAGTAATACACCCACTTCTTAATGCATTTGAAGAATTTCCGCTTGGGTACTGATTCACGGTTTAACATTTTGAGTACACTGTAACGATTTTTGTTCTCTGACGGTAAGTATGCCTCTATATATTAAAACTTATTATTCCTCATTTTATAGGTAATTGAATTATCTTTCATTTGAGTATAAAAACAAGGTGGTGCAAATATTCCTTGATACTCTCAGAAGTTGTTGTTTAACATTTTGGGTAAATGGTAACGCTTATTGTGATATTACGGTATGACCGCCTCTATGTAATATAACGTATCATACCTCATTGGATAGGTCATTAAATTATCTTTCATTTGAGTATAGGTACAAGGTGGTACAAATATTCCTTGATACTCTCAGAAGTTGTTGTTTAACATTTTGGGTAAATAGTAACGCATTTTGTGGCTTTACGGTATGACCGCCTCTATGTAATATAACGTATTACACCTCATTTGATAGGTAATTAAATTATCTTTCATTTGAGTATGGGTACAAGGTGGTACAAGCATTCCTTGATACCCTCAGAAGTTGTTTATTATTATTTTGACACAGTAACGCTTATCGTGACTTTACGGTACGACCGCCTCTATGTATTAAAATGTATTATACCTCATTGGATAGGTCATTGAATTATTTTTCATTTGAGTATAGGTACAAGGTGGTACAACTACTCCTTGGTACTCTCAGAAGTTGTTTAACATTTTGGGTGAATGGTAACGCTTATTGTGATATTACGGTATGACCGCCTCTATGTATTAAAATGTATTATACCTCATTGGATAGATCATTGAATTATCTTTCATTTGAGTATAGATACAAGGTGGTACAAATATTCCTTGATACTCTCAGAAGTTGTTGTTTAACATTTTGGGTAAATAGTAACGCATTTTGTGGCTTTACGGTATGACCGCCTCTATGTAATATAACGTATTATACCTCATTTGATAGGTAATTAAATTATCTTTCATTTGAGTATGGGTACAAGGTGGTACAAACATTCCTTGATACCCTCAGAAGTTGTTTATTATTATTTTGACTCAGTAACGCTTATCGTGACTTTACGGTACGACCGCCTCTATGTATTAAAATGTATTATACCTCATTGGATAGGTCATTGAATTATCTTTCATTTGAGTATAGGTACAAGGTGGTACAACTACTCCTTGGTACTCTCAGAAGTTGTTTAACATTTTGGGTGAATGGTAACGCTTATTGTGATATTACGGTATGACCGCCTCTATGTATTAAAATGTATTATACCTCATTGGATAGATCATTGAATTATCTTTCATTTGAGTATAGATACAAGGTGGTACAAATATTCCTTGGTACCCTCAGAAGTTGTTGTTTAACATTTTGGGTGAATGGTAACGCTTATTGTGATATTACGGTATGACCGCCTCTATGTAATATAACGTATCATACCTCATTTGATAGGTAATTAAATTATCTTTCATTTGAGTATGGGTACAAGGTGGTACAAATATTCCTTGATACTCTCAGAAGTTGTTGTTTAACATTTTGGGTAAATAGTAACGCATTTTGTGGCTTTACGGTATGGCCGCCTCTATGTAATATAACGTATTACACCTCATTTGATAGGTAATTAAATTATCTTTCATTTGAGTATGGGTACAAGGTGGTACAAACATTCCTTGATACCCTCAGAAGTTGTTTATTATTATTTTGACTCAGTAACGCTTATCGTGACTTTACGGTACGACCGCCTCTATGTATTAAAATGTATTATACCTCATTGGATAGGTCATTGAATTATTTTTCATTTGAGTATAGGTACAAGGTGGTACAACTACTCCTTGGTACTCTCAGAAGTTGTTTAACATTTTGGGTGAATGGTAACGCTTATTGTGATATTACGGTATGACCGCCTCTATGTATTAAAATGTATTATACCTCATTGGATAGATCATTGAATTATCTTTCATTTGAGTATAGATACAAGGTGGTACAAATATTCCTTGGTACCCTCAGAAGTTGTTGTTTAACATTTTGGGTGAATGGTAACGCTTATTGTGATATTACGGTATGACCGCCTCTATGTAATATAACGTATCATACCTCATTTGATAGGTAATTAAATTATCTTTCATTTGAGTATGGGTACAAGGTGGTACAAATATTCCTTGATACTCTCAGAAGTTGTTGTTTAACATTTTGGGTAAATAGTAACGCATTTTGTGGCTTTACGGTATGGCCGCCTCTATGTAATATAACGTATTATACCTCATTTGATAGGTAATTAAATTATCTTTCATTTGAGTATGGGTACAAGGTGGTACAAACATTCCTTGATACCCTCAGAAGTTGTTTATTATTATTTTGACACAGTAACGCTTATCGTGACTTTACGGTACGACCGCCTCTATGTATTAAAATGTATTATACCTCATTGGATAGATCATTGAATTATCTTTCATTTGAGTATAGATACAAGGTGGTACAAATATTCCTTGATACTCTCAGAAGTTGTTGTTTAACATTTTGGGTAAATAGTAACGCATTTTGTGGCTTTACGGTATGACCGCCTCTATGTAATATAACGTATCATACCTCATTGGATAGGTCATTAAATTATCTTTCATTTGATTATAGGTACAAGGTGGTACAAATATTCCTTGATACTCTCAGAAGTTGTTGTTTAACATTTTGGGTAAATAGTAACGCATTTTGTGGCTTTACGGTATGACCGCCTCTATGTAATATAACGTATTACACCTCATTTGATAGGTAATTAAATTATCTTTCATTTGAGTATGGGTACAAGGTGGTACAAGCATTCCTTGATACCCTCAGAAGTTGTTTATTATTATTTTGACACAGTAACGCTTATCGTGACTTTACGGTACGACCGCCTCTATGTATTAAAATGTATTATACCTCATTGGATAGGTCATTGAATTATTTTTCATTTGAGTATAGGTACAAGGTGGTACAACTACTCCTTGGTACTCTCAGAAGTTGTTTAACATTTTGGGTGAATGGTAACGCTTATTGTGATATTACGGTATGACCGCCTCTATGTATTAAAATGTATTATACCTCATTGGATAGATCATTGAATTATCTTTCATTTGAGTATAGATACAAGGTGGTACAAATATTCCTTGATACTCTCAGAAGTTGTTGTTTAACATTTTGGGTAAATAGTAACGCATTTTGTGGCTTTACGGTATGACCGCCTCTATGTAATATAACGTATTATACCTCATTTGATAGGTAATTAAATTATCTTTCATTTGAGTATGGGTACAAGGTGGTACAAACATTCCCTGATACCCTCAGAAGTTGTTTATTATTATTTTGACACAGTAACGCTTATCGTGACTTTACGGTACGACCGCCTCTATGTATTAAAATGTATTATACCTCATTGGATAGGTCATTGAATGATCTTTCATTCGAGTATAGGTACAAGGTGGTACAACCACTCCTTGGTACCCTCAGAAGTTGTTGTTTAACATTTTGGGTGAATGGTAACGCTTATTGTGATATTACGGTATGACCGCCTCTATGTAATATAACGTATCATACCTCATTGGATAGGTCATTGAATTATTTTTCATTTGAGTATAGGTACAAGGTGGTACAACTACTCCTTGGTACTCTCAGAAGTTGTTTAACATTTTGGGTGAATGGTAACGCTTATTGTGATATTACGGTATGACCGCCTCTATGTATTAAAATGTATTATACCTCATTGGATAGATCATTGAATTATCTTTCATTTGAGTATAGATACAAGGTGGTACAAATATTCCTTGGTACCCTCAGAAGTTGTTGTTTAACATTTTGGGTGAATGGTAACGCTTATTGTGATATTACGGTATGACCGCCTCTATGTAATATAACGTATCATACCTCATTTGATAGGTAATTAAATTATCTTTCATTTGAGTATGGGTACAAGGTGGTACAAATATTCCTTGATACTCTCAGAAGTTGTTGTTTAACATTTTGGGTAAATAGTAACGCATTTTGTGGCTTTACGGTATGGCCGCCTCTATGTAATATAACGTATTATACCTCATTTGATAGGTAATTAAATTATCTTTCATTTGAGTATGGGTACAAGGTGGTACAAACATTCCTTGATACCCTCAGAAGTTGTTTATTATTATTTTGACACAGTAACGCTTATCGTGACTTTACGGTACGACCGCCTCTATGTATTAAAATGTATTATACCTCATTGGATAGGTCATTGAATTATCTTTCATTTGAGTATAGGTACAAGGTGGTACAAATATTCCTTGATACTCTCAGAAGTTGTTGTTTAACATTTTGGATAAATGGTAACGCTTATTGTGATATTACGGTATGACCGCCTCTATGTAATATAACGTATCATACCTCATTGGATAGGTCATTAAATTATCTTTCATTTGAGTATGGGTACAAGGTGGTACAAATATTCCTTGATACTCTCAGAAGTTGTTGTTTAACATTTTGGGTAAATAGTAACGCATTTTGTGGCTTTACGGTATGACCGCCTCTATGTAATATAACGTATTACACCTCATTTGATAGGTAATTAAATTATCTTTCATTTGAGTATGGGTACAAGGTGGTACAAGCATTCCTTGATACCCTCAGAAGTTGTTTATTATTATTTTGACACAGTAACGCTTATCGTGACTTTACGGTACGACCGCCTCTATGTATTAAAATGTATTATACCTCATTGGATAGGTCATTGAATTATTTTTCATTTGAGTATAGGTACAAGGTGGTACAACTACTCCTTGGTACTCTCAGAAGTTGTTTAACATTTTGGGTGAATGGTAACGCTTATTGTGATATTACGGTATGACCGCCTCTATGTATTAAAATGTATTATACCTCATTGGATAGATCATTGAATTATCTTTCATTTGAGTATAGATACAAGGTGGTACAAATATTCCTTGATACTCTCAGAAGTTGTTGTTTAACATTTTGGGTAAATAGTAACGCATTTTGTGGCTTTACGGTATGACCGCCTCTATGTAATATAACGTATTATACCTCATTTGATAGGTAATTAAATTATCTTTCATTTGAGTATGGGTACAAGGTGGTACAAACATTCCCTGATACCCTCAGAAGTTGTTTATTATTATTTTGACACAGTAACGCTTATCGTGACTTTACGGTACGACCGCCTCTATGTATTAAATTGTATTATACCTCATTGGATAGGTCATTGAATCATCTTTCATTCGAGTATAGGTACAAGGTGGTACAACCACTCCTTGGTACCCTCAGAAGTTGTTGTTTAACATTTTGGGTGAATGGTAACGCTTATTGTGATATTACGGTATGACCGCCTCTATGTAATATAACGTATCATACCTCATTGGATAGGTCATTGAATTATTTTTCATTTGAGTATAGGTACAAGGTGGTACAACTACTCCTTGGTACTCTCAGAAGTTGTTTAACATTTTGGGTGAATGGTAACGCTTATTGTGATATTACGGTATGACCGCCTCTATGTATTAAAATGTATTATACCTCATTGGATAGATCATTGAATTATCTTTCATTTGAGTATAGATACAAGGTGGTACAAATATTCCTTGATACTCTCAGAAGTTGTTGTTTAACATTTTGGGTAAATAGTAACGCATTTTGTGGCTTTACGGTATGACCGCCTCTATGTAATATAACGTATTATACCTCATTTGATAGGTAATTAAATTATCTTTCATTTGAGTATGGGTACAAGGTGGTACAAACATTCCCTGATACCCTCAGAAGTTGTTTATTATTATTTTGACACAGTAACGCTTATCGTGACTTTACGGTACGACCGCCTCTATGTATTAAATTGTATTATACCTCATTGGATAGGTCATTGAATCATCTTTCATTCGAGTATAGGTACAAGGTGGTACAACCACTCCTTGGTACCCTCAGAAGTTGTTGTTTAACATTTTGGGTGAATGGTAACGCTTATTGTGATATTACGGTATGACCGCCTCTATGTAATATAACGTATCATACCTCATTGGATAGGTCATTGAATTATTTTTCATTTGAGTATAGGTACAAGGTGGTACAACCACTCCTTGGTACCCTCAGAAGTTGTTTAACATTTTGGGTGAATGGTAACGCTTATTGTGATATTACGGTATGACCGCCTCTATGTAATGTAACGTATCATACCTCATTGGATAGGTCATAAAATTATCTCTCATTTGAGTATGGGTACAAGGTGGTACAAATATTCCTTGATACTCTCAGAAGTTGTTGTTTAACATTTTGGGTAAATAGTAACGCATTTTGTGGCTTTACGGTATGACCGCCTCTATGTAATATAACGTATTATACCCCATTTGATAGGTAATTAAATTATCTTTCATTTGAGTATGGGTACAAGGTGGTACAAACATTCCTTGATACCCTCAGAAGTTGTTTATTATTATTTTGACACAGTAACGATTATCGTGACTTTACGGTACGACCGCCTCTATGTATTAAAATGTATTATACCTCATTGGATAGGTCATTGAATTATCTTTCATTTGAGTATAGGTACAAGGTGGTACAGCCACTCCTTGGTACCCTCAGAAGATGTTGTTTAACATTTTGGGTGAATGGTAACGCTTATTGTGATATTACGGTATGACCGCCTCTATGTAATATAACGTATCATACCTCATTGGATAGGTCATTAAATTATCTTTCATTTGAGTATGGGTACAAGGTGGTACAAATATTCCTTGATACTCTCAGAAGTTGTTGTTTAACATTTTGGGTAAATAGTAACGCATTTTGTGACTTTACGGTATGACCGCCTCTATGTAATATAACGTATTATACCTCATTTGATAGGTAATTAAATTATCTTTCATTTGAGTATGGGTACAAGGTGGTACAAACATTCCTTGATACCCTCAGAAGTTGTTTATTATTATTTTGACACAGTAACGATTATCGTGACTTTACGGTACGACCGCCTCTATGTATTAAAATGTATTATACCTCACTGGATAGGTCATTGAATCATCTTTCATTTGAGTATAGGTACAAGGTGGTACAACCACTCCTTGGTACCCTCAGAAGACTTTTTCGAATAAGTAAATGGAAAATTTGAATATCGAATAAGGAATAAGGAATAAGTAACCAACTTCACACTGCCCAAATTAAATAATATTTTCCGAGTATTTTTCTTTTAAAAAATGTTAGGATGACGGGAGTGCAAAGAGCATGCCTTTATAGAGATTGTGTGTAAGGGCAGATATCCCACCAGTATAGGTTGGGTTGGTTCGTGGGGGTTGACAAGGACTTGCTCTATGGTTAGGGGAGGGACAGGTTACAAGGTTAGAGGTTTGCTACATGCTACCTCTACACACGGTGTGCTCATCTAGGGCAACAGTTCTATATGACAGCTTTCAGCTCAGGCACATCGCAAAAGAGACACATTCTTTTATATTTCTATGAATGTTTGTGCATTAACTGTCATCTCAGATTGAAGATGTTTTGAAAGCTTCTCTCTTTATTTGATGGCCTCTGCTGTTACAATATTGAATATGAGTGTCTTACTAACCATTCTCATGTTGGATGCCTGTGTTTGACTTGCTTTGAAGGCCTTATAGTTTTCAGCTATCAACAGTGATGCGTATATCTTCCCGACAGTCTTCTTGCCATCATTAAGCTCTGTGAAAAGGAAAAAAATCATCACAATAGCAAGTACTGAAACACCATTTTGAGAGGTCAGTTTACAGGAACCACAACTTGTGGACAGAGAAAATACTTTTAAATTGTCCACTGGCTAAATACTAAAGCTGCCCTAAAGTATTATCAGACAAGCACTGGCAAACGTTCAAACAAATCAAAAAATAATTTTATGAATGCCGTGTAGGCAATAAAAAAAAACTTGTTTAATAGTAGATTTATATGAATGACAGCATCTAATGAAATGGAAGTATAAAATGACCTTGCTTTTATCCTATATTTCTTCATACATGGACTTAAAAACATCCTTTTTCTTCTGCATTTGTTGGAATATACACTTTATATCCAGAATTGATTAATTGAAGTATTCCTTTACTTTGTTATCATTTGGACTTTGTAAGGTCAATAGAACTTGCTGAAGGAGAGTGCTCACCATAGTTTGGTGGCATGAGGATGTGGAGCATCTTCTTGGCCTGGTCAGGCCACAGGCGCCGGATCACCTCTCGCATCTCCTCATCCTTCCTGTCCATCTCCTCCGCTGGAATAGGGCATAGAGGCATCAGTATAGGAACAGGGGACAAAACAGAACATGGCATCAGTATAGGAACAGGGGACAAAACAGTACTTGGCATCAGTATAGGAACAGGGGACAAAACAGAACATGGCATCAGTATAGGAACAGTGGACAAAACAGTACATGGCATCAGTATAGGAACAGGGGACAAAACAGAACATGGCATCAGTATAGGAACAGGGGACAAAACAGAACATGGCATCAGTATAGGAACAGGGGACAAAACAGAACATGGCATCAGTATAGGAACAGGGGACAAAACAGAACATGGCATCAGTATAGGAACAGGGGACAAAACAGAACATGGCATCAGTATAGGAACAGGGGACAAAACAGAAAATGGCATCAGTATAGGAACAGGGGACAAAACAGAACATGGCATCAGTATAGGAACAGGGGACAAAACAGAACATGGCATCAGTATAGGAACAGGGGACAAAACAGAACATGGCATCAGTATAGGAACAAGGGACAAAACAGTAACTCTTCAAAGGTTGTTGTGCCTTACTCTTCAAAAAGGCAAGGTATAGTGTCTGTTTGCTAAGCAATGCTGTAAGATGATTGGTGAGCTCTGAGCTCTACGTACCTGGCCCCATCTTGATCATGAGGGACTCCCTGATGAGAGCAAACAGGGTGGTGGTGAAGTGCACTGTGTCATTGTCATCTACTGGCATGTTCATCCGGATTAATTTCTGCCACAATTGAAAACAATGTAAAATTAAAGGCACATGATAACATTTTCTAAACATGAATAATGCTCCTTACTACTGCTGAGGACAATGTGATTCTCTGTGAAGCTAATGTCAGTTGATATAGAAATATCTTTTTAATCTCCTGACACAATGATCCTGCCTAGTGTACAGACACTGGTACTCACCCTATATGCTAATCTATATGGACACTTCTTGCCGAAGCCTACAGGCGGTTCCATCTCTCTCAACATCTCGTACATCTCCTGGTATGTGATTCTACCCCTGCAACAGCAGAAACAAGCACGCAAGTGTGGTGTTGTGTTCTTGTCAAATACTTACATATATCAATACAGTTGTTGTATTTGATTTAAAGAGTACTTCCATTCTATTTAAGCACTCCATTGTCGATTCTGCCATCCTTCAATTATCATTGTGTTGTCAGGTACAATGTTTTTATGGTAGTAACAAATGCTAACAACTAGCTAATGATCATGTTATGGTTCAGAAGAGAACATACAGTGAACACATTTTCTTTTATGTTGAGGACACGATGACTCTCATCACTGTTGCTTGGACCTTTTTAATGTGGAAATTGCATGCAAGACAGAGTGACTGTGACTGCAACTTACGTGGCTCGAGGGTCTTTATCTGACCAAACCCTTGTATATTCATCTAGATGATGGGGCCCTAATATAGACGAGTCCCTTGTTAGATAATCAAAGTTATCCATGATAACAGCTACAAACAAGTTCAACATCTGCAAAGGAAAACAAATTAACTTGATAACAGGAGATAACTGCATTGAGAAGATATCATATTCATGATGTAGATTCATGATGTAGAAGGGTCTGATTTATTTAATATATATAGGATATCTAGCGAGCTTCCCCTTTCATATCAAGTTTATGTCGAGAGTGAGAGTTTGCTTTGCACCTTGGCTTTGTCATGGAGGTATGATAAATAAACTAACTGAGAATAAGAAAAATAAATAGGGTGTTGGTCGAGATCTATCATTGTAAACATGTTTGACTTATTAATGAATAAAGTAGTTAGCCAATCAAATCCCTCAAAGGTGTAATGAAGCATTTATATGTGTCATAACAAATTGTTATGAAACCTCTTAACATAGTAACACGTGGGTAATAATTATGTTCATGTAAAAACAAAATGGATGGTTTCTTTTTATTTTGAACTCAGATTTGTGTATCATTGACTTTATCATAAAGTAACTGTTACAGAAAAGATCCGAGTAAAGCACTGACCAGAAATGAGCACAGGAAGATGAAAGCTACGAAGTAGAAATACGCAAGCGTCAGACCACATGCGTTTTCTCGACCCTCCTCTCCAATTGGATAAGACTCAGGGTCACACGGTTGCCCCGGGAGACACGAGAACATTATCTGCTGCCAGTTTTCTCCTGTTGCACACCTGGAATGGAGATCAGGTTTTCCTCATTCCTTCCTCATTCATTTTATACACTCTCAACAATCACATTTATCACAAGTCATTAAGTAATAAGGTTTATCATTTCTGATTAAACAATTAAAAGTTTGTTCTTGCATATATTTCAAGAACAATATTCTATGGCTCAAGGACAAGTTTAATCTGAGTAAATCCATGGACGAGTCAAGGTGAAATAGAGAGTATAAACGTTTTCATATTCAAATATTTGCCATATGACACTTGCCAGGTGATCAGTACAGTGTCTAGAACTCACCTAAACAGAAGTATTAATGCTTGGAAGAAGGTCCTGAAGTTGTTGTGTCTGTTGATGGCTGTCTTAGAGTCCAGTCTGATGTTACCAAACACCTGCAACAAACATTCACATTTACAGCAGAACATCTGAAATCATCTACAGGTACACATGTAACATAAAAAGAAAGCAATTACCTCGGAATGTTATTGTATCAACATTCTATGACATTTAAAAAAATACCACTGAAAAGTAGCTTTGACGCCAAATCTCTGTTTCAATCTGAAAATATGATGATGAATAACACAAAACCTAATTTGTATCTGAAGCAAAGTGATAAAACAAGTTATCATTTCAACAATAGTGTTTTTCCAATTATCCTATGTACAGAATAGTTGAAATATTTAAAAACCTTGGCTTCACTAGAGTGCAGAGCAACTTACTTGCATCCCGATGATGGCGAATATGAAGAAGAGCATTAGGATAAGCAGGCACACATACGGCAAAGCCTGCAAAAGAAACAAGCACCTTGTACATCAAGTATGAAGACCCAGAGCACATGCATAAGCATTTCATCTCTTGAGTGCCAACTTTCTCTTTTCATCCCTAATTATATCTCTCTATTTATAGAGGACAAACACTATGTCAACTAGATTTCAAATGTTTGGTTATTTCTAAAGGAACATGTCACGATGCACTGAGATCCAATGGAGATCGACATGATAGCTTTATTTCTTCATGTCGGCATGCGTTCTCTTAGAATGTACATATAACCAGTCTCCATGTTTTTATTTATTGTTTCTAACATTACCTGACATAATGATAACTGAGATACCCAATTTATTTCTCATCCATTGAAGATAATGCTAATGCTGTTTAATGAATAAAAAATGTGACAATACATTGTGTTATTACATCATATGCTGACCGATTGACGTGATGTTTCAATCATTAAGTTGAGACCACAAAATAAAAATCAGCAATTATCTAGCAAAATATTTGAAGATATGATCCAGTTGGTAATACATAAATTACTAAACTGAGTCCTGTTTAATTCCATTTCATAAAAGTCACGAATAGTATCTGATTTGCCTTGCTCATTGATTTCATTTCATAAAAGTTTGACTGAGTTTAGTAATCTCTTTATATAAAGGCACAGCTAGACTAAAGGTTATGAGGTCACCTTGAAAGACTGGAAGAATGTCCAGAGCAAGAGGCGGATGGTGTAGCCCTGCCGGAGCAACTTGACTAGACGAGCAGCCCGGAACAGTCGGAAGAATCCAAAACTAACTGTTGCAGTCTGCAGTCAAACAGAAGTGGTTAGAAACATCAGTGGTCTTCACTTGCATCTTCATCTCAATATGTGACATTTGAATTTGTTCTTCAATCAAGACGAAGGACAATGTTATAATCTTGTGAGGGTTGTTACCAATGCCTAGAATAGTGCATATACTTACAGAATACTGAGTGATGAGGACATCTATTATACTCCCCAGAACTGTTATAAAGTCAAAGACATTCCACATGTCTCGGAAATAATTCTACAATTGAATAGAAACACCTTGTGATTAGTGTACACAGAATCACAAACACAAATACATAGGAGAGAATCAGCTTCTATTAGATATATATATATATATATATATGATTCTATATATGATAGAAAGGCGTTTTGAAAACATATAAAATCTATATGAAATAGATTTAATTTTTACACTTATTTCTTTATTATAGTAAAATAGGTATATAATGATACAAAAGATATTTGAATAATAAAAACACAAAACATTAGTAGGGTAAATTAACTGAATTTAGCGTGAATCAAACTTCAAATGAAGATAGTCTGTTGAGTTTTGCTTCTGAACTTTGTGAACAATGAATTACGATTACAATAGAATCTGGTAATAAAATGGTTACAACTACTTATTGACTGTAGAACCATAGGAGCTAAACAGTTATCAATTAATGATCAAGGAATAAATCAATTTCTCAGAAGCAAAACTTTGGGGGGAAAGTTTGGTTTCAATAAAGCCCATGCATAATCTCATGCGGTGAAGTTAAGAAGAATTACCAAATACATTAATGATATGTACATGTATGAAATATGTATAAATATAAAAACGTATTGAAACAGGTGTGTGAACTATGATAGAAGCGTCTCTACTGATCTCAACCCAATAGGATGATGTTAATGGGATAAACACATTCAAAATATTTCAATTAAAAGGGACAAATCATCTACTGCAATGAAAAGCGGGTATTCTATTCATTATTGATATTGTTAGTTTCAACACAGGTAAAAACCTTGTTAAGAGTATGGCAACATTGGACAGTTAAGATATTCTTTTCCAGGTGATTTTGGTACAGCAGTTGTGTCATAGGTCACAAAAACCACATTCATATTGTGGAATGTGCTCATATTCAAACAATAACCATTTCATTAACATGCAGCTTAGGGATGTGCTTATGTGTACTCTCATAGGTAATTAGTTACTAACTTACTTGTTTTACTCTACTTATCAATTTTCAAATTTGAGAAACGTAACAAACATATGTTCTGATTTGAATATCACTAAGAACTACAAGTGTCTTATCTTTATCTCTAAAACATTTTAAACTTAATTAAGTCACTAAAGTAGCAGACTTTCAAGCTTGGAAAACATGTTAGTATTAAGGAGACTGAAACATTATGCTTACCGGTATATATATTTTTAGAAATGTTTTTGACACTAGAAGAATTGATGCCTGCTAAACCACAACATATCATACCATAATGAAAGGATTTGTCTTCTATAAATCTATAATTGCCATGGCATAGATCACCATGAATCCATTATCTACACTTCTTATATGTGGATGTTTCCTTAGGGCATCAAGCCATTTACAAGTGATTGAAAAAATAATTGTTTCATTATCTCGTAACAAACTCATTACTGTTTTTAGCAGAATAACATGTATTTAGGAGGTAAAATTTGTTATGCAAATAGTTTTCGTTGGAAATATTTGGTTTTCACTTTGAGAGAAATAAAATAGATTTAATTGGTAATAAGAATTTAAAGACATGTTTAAAAATATGTTAATGTAAAGATATATCACTGATATGTATATACAGGTTTCATGACAACAGAAGAACAGATATACCAGGTACACTGAATAGTCTGTCTGATGCAGGTATTTACCTTACCTAAGTTACTATCAGGCTTGTCCTAATGTCAGCATTAAGATTACCCATATAGTCAGTCCTCAATTACCACTAACGAAGACAGACTCTCGTCATAAAAGGAAATGATGTGTAAGCTGTGACATATTCGTTCAGATGATGACACGAGAAAATACAAGCTAGCTTTTACAAGTAGGTGTACAGTTCAGTAAAGAAAGGTTTTGATACTTAAAATAATATTTATAATTCATAAATACATAAATACTTTATTCTTGTACCATAAAACCTGTCAGTCAAATAGTATCTCAGTAGAAATCATCGAAATTTACTTTCTATAAATTTTGTTATCAAAGCAGTCATTTCATTTAAGAATCTGTCAATTACTTATCTTAGTTTGGATAAGTATATTAAATGTACTGAGTGCTAATCCCACTCATAAGCATCATCTTAGGCATGCAAACTGCATCAGACAGACTATGTATATATATTGATAGATGATTGATGTGAAATTAACAACACCTAAGCGACATCGTAAGTTAAGTTAAAGCTGAGTTATTAGTCTGTGCTAATTAATTAGGTACTGTTTCAACAAAATATCATAAAATTTAATATGACCGATGTGATAAATGATTGATATGAAATTGATAAATCAAGCAGGACAAACTTCACACTACGTAACTGACATGGGAAGGACAAAATCAACTTGGAAACAGGTATCTAAGGGAGACAATTCACACAGACAGGAACACTGAATGCCTCTTAAAATAAATGTCAAACAGTCACCAGAAATATCACATACTTTTTTTTTTCACTGGTACTTAGGTTTACAACATTTACTGGGATAACAATTGAAATCTGTTAATTATTGTGAGCATCCAATCTGGTTACATAAATTTATAATTTGGACATACCAAAGGCTTGTTCCAACAAGTCAGGACAAGGACATTAAGTAAGTTGGATGCATCTAACATGGGGTAACAAAGGTTAAACTTCACAGGGGTCACCGGGGAACATGTTGAGAGGTCACCTATGCAATATAGCAGCAAAATATGTCCAAACAAAAAGATAGCAAAAGCTTTTTTTTTTGAATTAGAAACAACTAAAAACTCAATTGTAATTAGAATTATGGAAAAGGAGCCATATTTTTAATAAAACAATCTGCAAAGACTCAGCAGATTGAAATTTTGGCCTACTATTTTCGAATACTCAGAAACTTTTGAAAAATCTGCATGAGGTGACCTTCCTTGTAACCATGACAACAGAGGTCAATGTTGATCTACTCGTTGCACAACAGTGAGAGAATTGAGCGACCGGACACATGACACTGTGACACAACACAATATCGTCCAGTTTCAAACCTTGAATCCAAAAGCTAGGAGTTTTAGTATGAACTCCAGCGAATACAGGACGGTGAAGACTGTGTTAATTATTGATAGAACCCGCTCCATTTCCATTCCTTTATCGTTTCTAGTGTTTTTACCAGGTTCAAACTGTGCCAAAAGCACGCAAAATGAAAAAGAAAGAAAAAGAAGGATATAGAGAAACCATTGCCTCAAGGAAACGAAGTAACGTGATTTTCCTTATGCTTTTGGCATGGAGTTGCTTTTCAAAATTTGTGCGCCACATAAATAAAACAAAACAAAACTAATTGAATTTGTGAATAAAACAGGATCAACCTGGACCAAAAGCATGAGGAAAGGTTAATTATTTGAAATAAAGGAACAATGTCTGGTATTCTTCACTGATTGTGCACATCTGTGATATATGAATATACAAAATAAGTGGCGGGTATATTTGCAGCAATCACAGCCATAGCAGACACTGTTTGGAGTATAAGCATAACTTCCCATCCCTACATCCACTCACAGGAAACTTCATCAACACCAAAGCACAGGGGCAAATCACAGGTGATGATGCCATTCAAATCTGACACATATACTACGTTTTCAATCTGTAAAAATGTTCACTTTTTCCCAAAGTGTTATTATACAAATTATCATTTTGGTTGACTGTTTAGTTTTCAAAAAGATTTTCTCTTTCAAAGTTCAATATTGTAATTCAAACTTTTGATCATCTTTATCAATCTTCAATAAAAAATGAAATATTCAATTAAGCATTGCATAATGTCATGCATATCAATTAGGATGAATTTCATTATTGCTACAAATCAGACCGACCATTGGTAAAGGAAAACATTTGCCACTTAGGCAAATTGGCCAAACAAACATAGAGTTCCAGCTGCAAGTTGGCCGTATGTCTGGTGTGTGAAGTGCTGACGGACGGACGGGTGGACGGGTGGATGGATCAGTGAGGAAAACAAGGTGTAGTTAGTTAATGTTGGCTAGACTACCAGCACCAGGGTGCCAGGAGTGAGGTCCCACGCCCAGCTTACCCACGGTCCGAAACCTATCATCTTGAGTCCGCATTCCACGGTGAAGCAACAGGTAAAACCAATGTTTAGGTATTTCTGCACCATCTCATAGAGGACACTCTGCTTATGGTACTGGGGACAGAGGACAACTCCACATCAACATCGTAGTCAGGACATTCTGCTTATCATACTGGGGATAGTTCTAGATTTCTTAGAATGTCTCTAACACTAGTAAGATATTGGTGAGTTGATTTGACAAGAATAATCAGGCTTATTATTTGAACATATCAAGATCATAGATGCTTGTGAATTCTTTCATAAACTTAGTGTTTATTATTTCAAGGTTTACATAATTATCTTATTAGATTTGAAATATTCCTAGTGATATAGTGACTATAGGGATACTTCATTAGAATATATCATTGAAAATATTCAACAATGACCATAACCATTATCCACCAAGAAACTAAGCCCTATTCCTGATCAAATCTATATGTTATTTAGATATATTATATCCAGAAGACACTAGCCTTAGCCAGAGCACAGTCTATTGATCGGGCCTAACATTTGAAGTTCTCTTAGCACTAGGGTAAATGTAAGCCAATATAAATGCACATACTTATTGCTCTCTTAGCACTAGGGTAAATGTAAGCCAATATAAATGAATCATACTTATTGCTCTCTTAGCACTAGGGTAAATGTAAGCCAATATAAATGAATCATACTTATTGCTCTCTTAGCACTAGGGTAAATGTAAGCCAATATAAATGCACATACATATTGCTATCTTAGCACTAAGGTAAATGTAAGCCAATATAAATGAATCATACTTATTGCTCTCTTAGCACTAAGGTAAATGTAAGCCAACATAAATGAATCATACTTATTGCTCTCTTAGCACTAAGGTAAATGTAAGCCAATATAAATGCACATACTTATTGCTCTCTTAGCACTAGGGTAAATGTAAGCCAACATAAATGAATCATACTTATTGCTCTCTTAGCACTAAGGTAAATGTAAGCCAATATAAATGCACATACTTATTGCTATCTTAGCACTAAGGTAAATGTAAGCCAACATAAATGAATCATACTTATTGCTCTCTTAGCACTAAGGTAAATGTATGCCAACATAAATGAATCATACTTATTGCTCTCTTAGCACTAAGGTAAATGTAAGCTTATATAAATGAATCATACATATGGCTCTTTTAATGCTTGGGTAGTTGAAAACCCATATGGATGAATCTTATCACTCCCTTAGTGCTAAGGGAACTTATAGAATCTAGGCCAACTTCACTACAGTAGAAGAAGAACCTCTAGCTAGTTTATATATCCTCCAGTCTGCATGCTCAACTAATAAGTACTTTATAATATAGAATCTACTGAAGCTAGTACATATACTAAGCATGTAGTTGAATAGCTTGCTGAAAGAAATTGATATTAGAGAAGCAAGTAGAGCTAAGATGTTAGCATTTCAGTCCATGCTGCAAAAGACTACACAGTTGTAATCCTGAAATAAACTTTTTATTAGCAAACAGATTAAGAAATTGCTATAACATAAACTTGGTATCAAATGCACATCAATAATTGAATGTTAAAGGCACTGCAGAATATCTTTTTCAAATTATTTTTTGTTTCAAATTTTTCACAGTAAGTATTACCTTATGCAGTATGTTATTTTCAAGAGGGTAAAACATCTCATTATCCTTTGTTGTAATTCATAGAAGAAATAATCATGTATAAAGCAGAAACTACATGCATCCATTTTAGTGTGAACACCTTTTAATCATTTGAGTTATTGAAACTGATCAGCAAAGCTTAATGAAATTTATAAGTTTGTATAAAGAATCCTTTTATTGATTAAAACATTTGTCTGGCAACTGGTGACATTAGTTGTCCTTTTCTTCAGATCAAGATATTTCTCCCAAAATCTGCATAGTGCCTTCAACATATAAACGTTAATCATGATGTATTGAGCCTCTGGAGTTTGTCATAATTATCAATAAATGGTGAGTGAATGCTTCAAAAACAATCTTTAAAAACAACTCTGATGTAAAGTGTATGCTAGATGTAAAATTGTACAAACAAGTTTTTATTCTGACTAGTTCAATTACAATGAAACATGTCTGAAGGTAGAACATAATAACTGATAAACAAGTATTTAACTGGTTATGAAAGTCTTCATTACATTTTGAGGAAAGAGATCTGAATGTATGGATACCAATGTTTGGATGGTTGCTGTATATATATATATGTATATAATGATATAGCAGAGGTTTTGAATACATCTTAAGAGATCTTAATATACTAATACCAATGGTGGGAAGCTGTAGTAGAGACATGAATTCCTACAGCAATGAGGCAAAGCAACAGCAAGGCCTTACCTTCATCATAAGGACGATGGTGTTGAGCGCGATTAGCGTCATGATGAAGTACTCGAAGTACGTGGACACCACAATCTTCCAGATCTTGTACTTGATGGAGCCCTTGTTCACCGGCATGAACCGGCACCGCGGCTTGGCGTTGATTGTGAAGTCTATACACTGTTTCTGTACAAGAGAATAGCAAACATATAAGAGAAAGCCCAATACCAAAAGAAGATTGCAATTATTAGGTTATTGTTACATAAATGCATGATGTTAAATTGTTACATTAATGGATGATGTGAAATTGTTACAGAAATGCATGATGTGAAATTGTTACATAATTGCATGATGTGAAATTGTTACATAAATTCATGATGTGAAATTGTTACATAAATGCATGATGTGAAATTGTTACATAAATGCAAGATGTTTATTTGTTACGGAAATGATGTGACGCTTACACAAATGCAATGATTTGAAAGTGGAATATAAATGCATACCACTTCATTGCATAAAATCTCTAATACAATCTTATGAAAATTCAATGAACTTCTAAAGGATTCTAAATAAGATAAAAGATTTAATGGTCTAATTAATAGGGTAAGACAAATAAAATATTGCATTGTAATGAGTATCCCACCATTTGCTTGTGTAGTTATTCAAAACGGAGTAAATCTCATGGGACATGCTAAAATATTGTATAATGAAAGCATCCATGCATTTCATTCTGTTTTAAAGAAAATGTAAGGATTTAATACAGGATTTTGATTGAGAGATTGATCTTTGAGAAAGAAATAATTTGATATTGAACAGAATAAGTTGTTGAACTATTTCATATTAGGGTATTCAAGACTGCAAACAAGTAACACTTTATCTTCGTATATGGATAGATATAATGCAAAATTTTAAAATTTCTGAATTTCATGCAAAAATAAAGAAGATAAAACATAACCTTTGTAGAATAAAGAAAAAAAAAACCCTTTTCATCTGAAAAGATTCCTGATCTAACAAAACTGAATTAAGAGTATAAACTTTTTACAACATTTTTTTTTATCTAACAAAAATTTATAGAAATGTATGATTTTTATAAAATGATGGCCAGAGAAAAAGGAAAATGCTTTCACCTCAAAAAAGAGATTTGAAATTTGGTTTATCTATGTGCTGTAATGTCCATACAGGAAGTGCATCTGGGCACTACATGTACCGAGATTGTGGATGATTATCTTGCGTCCATGCATTTCTTACCTGATCTTTTGTAATGTCAAAAAGAAACTAAATGGGATGGAAACAAAAACAAACAAATAATTCTACAAAAGATGAAAATCAAAGAAGATCAACCCAACATTAGAAAATATACATGACACAAATGCTTAATCAATACATTATATCCCTGCAATCAATCCCATGTTGATCTGCATATCCATCAAATGTCCTGTCAATAATCAGTAAGTTTTGACCAATGTGCATGGTTTGTTGACAAGTCAAACAAAATTATGAAAAGCATATAATTAAATGATGAAACCTTGAAACAACTAAATAAGTTTACTAATAAAATATGCTGTTCACTTCAAACTTTTGATGTACACACCACTTACATCTATCACACATAAACATATGTGTAAAGTTTGATCGCAAACTGTAGGAGGAATATATATGCACCATAACACTGAATTATCTACTGGGGTGACCTTAAAAGGCACTGAAATGCATAGATGATAGGTAGATAGCATGAACATCAGTTGCCACATTTACACTAGAAGGCTTTTCTGCAAAGTCTAAGTAAAGAAACAAACCAATTTAATCAATCTTATGTTCACATAGTTCTTTTACCTTACTGAAATTGCAAAATAGGATGATGTGAGAAGTTTCTTCAAATAGCCATCAATGCCTTCTATACTTGAGAAGACAACCAAGGCAGTGTTTGTGATGTTGGATAATGGATGATCTGCTGCAATGATGTTCCTACCTGGTTCTTATCGAGATCCTGGTCGATGAGCTCGTTCTCTCCCTGTTCCTGGAATGTGATGATGATCAAGGCAACGAAGATGTTAACAAAGAAGAAGGGGAACACGATGAAGAAGACAACATAGAAGATGGCCATCTCCATACTGTAGCTGGGCAGCGGGCCTTGGTCCACAGATGTGGAGTCCATGGAGTGCTTCAGAATTCTGAATTGCAAATTTGGTCATATTGCATGATAATGAAAACATGCAGACAAATTCAATGATACCAGAAACTGATCTTCAGTCAGACAACAAATGGACAGATGGATGGTGTTCAACAGCTGACAGAATATAAAAATATTTTTTATTCTTTTTTTAATCAATATTCATATCAACTACATTTTTGACATTTTGTAACTCTTACTTCAGGGACATGCATACTATTATATTTTTTCAAATCAGAGACGGATCAGCAAATCTTGAAAGAGGAAGTGTGGTAGTTGCAAAGTTCACTTTGTAGGTTCAGACAAATTATCTTAAAAGTTTTTTGGATTTTTTGGAACCCCCTAAACAATCCCCCTAGGAACCCAATGATCATCCTCAAGAAGACAACTGTTGAATGATTGTTGTACTGACGTACCCAGGCCAGCCCTCCCCGGTGGTTACTGTAAACAGAGTGAGCATGGCCTTCAGCAGGTCGTCGTAGTGGAACTCCTGTCTCAACCACTCCCGATCCTTCACCGTGGGCACGTTGCTGTCCTCGTAGTCAAAATACTGGCCCCTTAAACATTGCAATCAAATGTCAAAAATGTTTTCTGGTTAAATAGTTTTTTTACTGATTTATGATGTCATTTCTGCCCCAAGGAATATAAATGATTGAAGAGTTTAAAAAAAATGTTACTTGGAAAACCTTCATTAATGCCTTTTGATTTGATGACAGAACAGGTAGGTAGTTCTGAATCTGAAAGAAATTTCAACAATACAATTTCTTGCCTGTAAACCTAATTCCCATTTAACATTATCAAACTAAAGTGGAAAAGATGGTTTCTACTAACGATTGATTTTGAGAGAGAGTATTATGTGTAACCATTTGTATCACGTCAAATGAAAAATGAATTGAATTGAAATGTTGAAATTCTTATTGTTTTCTTAAATGCATTCTTACTGGCAATCATCCTTTGTAGTTTTCGATTCATCTGTACAGTAGAAAAACTTCCCCTTAAATAGCTGTACAGCAATGACAGCGAAGATGAATTGGAACAACATGTAAACTATGAGGATATTGGAGACGTTCTTCAAGGAATGTACCACACAATCAAACACCGCCTGAAAGAAGGGAGACAAATGTGTCAGGAAACACAGGTTCACCAACAGAAATCTTTTCTTTCAATTTCACTAATGAAATAATGATATGAATATAGTGAAGTGAGCTTACATTGTTTCAGAAAGTGTCATTTTGTCAATATCAACAAAATGATAGAATTATTTTTGTAATAATCTTTTCATTTAAGGATTCCCTGTTGCATAAAGGAACAACTGTCTATGGAAGGATGTGCCTTTTTAAGTTACTTTCTTAAGAAGGTGTATCTCTGTGTTTTAAAAAACATTTTGTTAAATATTTTGGCATCTATCTAGATTATTATAGCCTTTAGGTTGGTCTTGTTTCATACCCTACAGAGCAGATTGAAATTACTTCCATATAGAGACACAAGAATTATTAAACAAATATCTAATAACCAAAAGATGTTTGAATTAATTGTTTAAAAGAATGTTGAACCATTGAATAATGATATTCTAATTTTACAATTTTTCAAATGCATCAAAAACTCTGTGTGACAGACACAACAAAAGTAGTTCTGAATGCATCAGTGTAACAACAATAGTAAACCTGAATGCAGCGGTCACCCTGGCACTAACCTTTAACTTGGGAACTCTGTTGATGGTTTTGAGGGGACGCAACACCCTCAAAACTCGAAGAGACTTGATGGTATTTAGATTTTTACCAGCACTGTCACCCCTGAAATTCAGAAAATGGATTAATAATCTTGAATCTTGGAGCGTGTAGGGAGCAGCAGTCATAGAAAGGTATAGATAGGTATGTACATGCACTGCTCTTGGCTACTCTAACACTAGTCTTGAGACAAGCAGAGACTTTATTCATAGAGAACATGCTCCTTAGACTTAGTCTCGTGCTCCCTAGCAGTTTCCTCATAGTGTGTAGTTATGCTCTAAAGTCCGCAGTCTACATCTAGGAGACTTAGCTAACTTCTCTAGAAAATGTGAAACTCACAACTTATATCTTTATAATTGCAATTATTCAATACATATGACAAGCAGTGTTTGGTAAAGAAACATTAATTCATGATGGAAATCTACTTTAAGGTGCATTTTATCATTAGCTATTTTCAACTAGGGTAAGCCTCTATGTTCAGTGATGTGGAAATTATTGTAGTAAATTTTTAAAATTGAAATAAGATAAAACATTCCTCAAAGAGATCAATCAATGTGCATATATATCTGATAGTGCAGTACATGAACATGTCATAGGCGGACCGTACGTCATCTAATGGTGTGACTGGGTCCCCGTGCAGTGCTTCCAGTACTTGCTCAGACTCAGTAGCATTAGCAATGTACACCATACGTCAGAGCTTGAGGCACTTACATCTTACCAATCCAAATGCTTTCAATGCTAAAATAAGTTTAATTCATTATTTTTGCTTATTGTAAATGCATCATCTGATGGATTTTTAGTCAAGAGTCAAATTACTATCAATGCAAACTTTGATATAGAAATTTGGACTTAAGTTTTTATTTCATTGCTTCTGAGGATCATACTGCAAGGTAATGCAACAGAGATATTGAAAGTTATGAATAGTCATCAATCAACTACATTTCAATGCTTAATAAGGTTATTGTTATTCAAATGTAAGCAAGCACTCATTACAATTTTTTTTAACATAGAAAAGAAGCATTTCAATAAATTTTTCATATCTAGAAATATACACTTGATTCTTTAAAATGTTGATAGGAAGAAACCTCAAGTTCTCACTCAGTAGCATAATGTGTACATATAATATATGAGCTAAAGAAAATGGGTGTAAGTCTCTGAATGTAATAAAATTCTCATGAAAAGGTGACAAAATGGCACATATGTACAGTGAAACACAATGCACTGAGAAAAGTATCGCATGAACGATAGAATCAAACAAGGATTGTCATGGAACATAACTAGAAGACAAATACCATGGTAACAAGAGAAGAAAACATAGCCAGCATCATATATCTTGTTGCTACAGGCCAGAAATATAGGCAGCAAATGTGAGACAACTCAAACTTTCTACTACGGTCAAGAGCGTACAAGTGGGCACCCAATTGAAGGGCTAAATAACGTGATTCGTGGGCAACTTCTGCGGTACGAAAAGTGGTGCATCTGCGCTGTAACCAAAACGAGCATATATCGCATGGGAGAGTTGCGTATAGGTCTCTCCAGTCTTTCCAAGCCAGCCAAGGTAGAAATGCATAAGAAATTTGACACACTACAGACCAAGGCTAAACATTCATCAGCTAAGTAGGTGAAAAAAATGTACACCAAAATTAACGTTTACAATAACATGCTAAGATTATAGTTACGTTAACGTAATCTGAATTCTGAAAGAAACAGAGTAATGAAACCAGTAGAGATTTCTTGTAGTTCTGAAGATAGCTAGGAGGAAATTAGAATAGATGGGAATTATGCAGATGACAGACAGATGGAGTAAGGCATATCTTAGGATCATATCTATACCTACAATTACCTCTGTCATAATTTTAAGTTTGTAAAATTGCAAGGTTATGCCTTGGTCAAATGCCACTAGGGAATAAATATGTCACAATGAGATCAAATTGGGAGTAACATTCTAAATGTTGTATATAGCAAGAACATTATAAGCAATATAATTTAAATGTAGTATGTATTAAGTATGTATAAGCAGTTGCATATAAATATGCTTAACAATATGTGTGTATAAGCAATATCATTTAAATGTAGTACGTATTAAGTATGTATAAGCAGTTGCATATAAATATGGTTAACAATATGTGTGTATAAGCAGTTGCATTTAAATGTTGTATATACACCAAGGATGTGTAACAGTGTATGAATAAGATTGAAATGACTCAGCAAAAAAATGTTATTTTTTGTTTATTTCAATGTCCAAATTGTGGAAAAATCCCAAACAGTTACCAGCCTTGACCAAAAGTATTCAGGTTTTGCATGTGAGATAGGCCTTTTTTCATACACATATTTCATAAACTGATGTGAAAGCAATTGCATCTTTGGCCAAGAGTGTGGTTTGATTCTTTTGTAACATGAGATACAAACATGTACAGAAATTAGATCATTTGTATGAAATGTTTTTTATTTTTACATTCATCAGTTGAAAACACGAATTATAACATTTTTTAGATAAAGAAATTACATAAATTGTTTGTTTTTTGATTGAAATATTTTCAATGCTAAAATATGCCTTGCAAAGAATTGTTAAAACAGTAATAAATTTATGAATAAATATTTTTCAGAAATTTCAAAAAGAACATAATGCAGAATACAAAAATAATCAGAACTTTAGCAATTTACATCATAGCTATGAATTCAAGAAATAAAGTTAAGTTTGATAATAATTGATGTTGTTGAAACAAATTTAAAATGATTTGATATTTTTACTTTGAAAAACATGATTAAAATTTGAAAGTAATGAAATGATTGATATATCAAGATGAAATGATTGATGAGAATGTTAACATGATTTTCAGAAATGTTAAAGGATATCATCAGTATATGCCAAAGATGACGGGTGGAAATGAGTATACTATGAGGCTTCCCTAAATAGAAACAGTAGAAACTCAGTAGAAACTAGTTGTAATTTGACGGAGAGAAGGAGATATTATATGAAAAAAAGAAGTTGAAGTTTTCCCATAACTATAATCTTGGTCTGTACAAAGATTTTTCGGTATCAGCTTAACTTCTAGCCTCGAGAACTTGTTATACACATATAACCCATGCAGGCAGGCATTCAGTAACTGTGGACGGGACTAAGGACTGGCACTTCTACCAACAGATGTACACATTCCAATCACATAAAGCCTCTCCCGGTCACCACACAGAACTAACCATCCCTTGGTTTGCGCAGAGAAATACCATCGCCCAAAGAAAGCTCTTCACCAGTAATTGGATGAAAAGGCAGATCACATATAAAATGGACCATATCTGAAAATCTTTTTCATTTTTGAATACAAACAAATATCAAAGTTTAAAGCTTGCCTTCAAATGGGTAACAGTTATCCTTATATTAACAAGATTCTTTTATGATAGCGTTGGAATATGAAAAACATTTTTTGTCAGATAGTTAATATTTTCCCACCAAACTTGACTTTCAGACTTGGTCCGGAACCTTGTGAAGTGGGAGCAACCATCACCAGACGATGGAATAAGCACTCACCCCGACTGATCTTGTCCTTCGCTGAGTACAGAGACACAGACATACAGTACAGTACATACAGTACAATGAGGGGGTACAACAACACAGCAGGCTTCAGTAGCACCGACTATATATACCTCCTCTCTATCTGTCTCCATGCAACATACAGTAACAACATTTTGAGGTTTTCAGTTCTTCAAATTTTCCCTTTGATCAAACATCCCTATATAACATGTCCTATTTTATAGAGTAACAGTACAGTCTTGTTAATGTTATATCAATACTTTAGTTACCGTGTTGTAAACTTAATATATCATACATTCGAGAGGCAGAGTCCAGATAGAATTATTACCAAAATGCCCAAAATGGTTTCACTGTCTCTAATGTTACGGATGAAGTATCAAATGGTAAGTTTATGTTAAAATTTCGATGAATAACTTATATGCAGGATTTCTGCGTAAGAATGGTAACTGAAATATCTGCCTTATAGTTTCTCAATGTAAAATGCAAATTAATATGTAACTTAGATAGATAGATTATCAATATGCATAATCAATAAATGACAATAGAGTTTTTGAGTTACATGCCATTTAGATAGTGAACAACTGTTACATTGTTATTTATTGGATCACACTATTTGCTATAGTGAGGGCAAGATAGGGGAGTTGTTTAGCTGCTGGTACAGTCAACACTAGCGGTGTTGCCTAACTCACAGTGTGCATTCAAATCCTGTAATGGATGTGATCTCAAAAAGTAGAATTTGTGCTATTGCAGTAATGTTGTCACAAATATAACAATGTGACCATACAGAATGTAATGTATAAGTTATCTATGTATTAGGGAATCCCTCTTGTCACATGGAGACAAATATTTATCAAATGCATTTCAGTTAGTATTCATCTTTTTTCAGAGAAATTAAGTGTGTAGAATTGTTTCAAAGCATATTTGACATATAATGAGTTGATTAAAGATTTTGAATTGAATAAAGATGATTGTATTAACCTAAAAGAACAACAGCAGTTACAAATGTCTCCCTGAGTATATATAAAGCTACTGGCCTCACCACAAAAGCATCAAGACAATCACATCACATCATGCCCACATTGCATCACATACACATCAACCTTTATCTGAAGGTCACTGAGGGTAGCGGCTTCAAGGTCACCTCAAGGTCAGCAACGTGTAAATTGATAACTCCACTTACTGATTCTTACCATATTTTAATACCAATATCAAGGTTCCATACATGCCATGAAGAGTATATTATGCACCATTTTGCTCAAATGCCCGTCATATGATCTCATATGAATAATCTGGATATATATACATACATGACCATGATGCACAAAAACCTGGTTACCTCAACCTGATCCCTCCTGAAAGTCAAACCCGGTTGGTCTGTCTTTATGCACAGCTAGAGAAACTATTTCAGTGACTAGTCAGATATAGAAAGTTTTGCAGAGTTTCAAAATGCACAAGTTCAGAGAAGGATTCAGTAAGTAAGTCATTTGTCAGTCAGTTGGTCAGTCCGTCCGTCAGTCAGCCAATGGCTGGACAGTCCCCACTTACCCTGGTAGTTTAACATTTCTGATAACAGAATAGACAACAGGTCAGTACGCTTCTACACATCAATCAGCCTACACAAAACTTGATGCAATCAGCCAATATATCAATCATATTTGGAAAAATTATTACAACTTTATACTCTTCTCATATTTCAATTTCTTCGGTAAAATATTGCAACACTTTTTAAGAATTTTAAAAATGTATAATTTTTTGAATTTTTAAAACTACTCTGTGAGTTGTTTATACTTAATTGATATATTATAGAATCAGTAAAGAGTTATATAGAAATTGTTTGAAGTTAGACGAACGTGTGAGTACACAAACATGTAACATCTGACATCAGCTGGCGACCTCACAACACCAAACAAGAATGTTAGTCACTCCCCAGCTGCTCATAGTTCTTTGAGATGTTATATCATTCTGGATTCATTCCATTGAATTTACGTAACTCATGTTATAGTGGAACATTGCATTTCATCATTATGAATCAGGTTTTAGTTGAATATTTCTTTCATATGAAATAAAAACTTTAAAGAATTTGAAATGAATGAACAAAAATTAATCAAAGCAAAGTTTTTGAAATTTCTGGTGAATGATCTAGTGCAATGCAACTTGACTGCTTCCTCCAGAGAGCACCTGAGCTATGTGCTGCACTAGAAGTGCGCTCAACATTGACTGGTGGGCAAATAGTCTATGAACAGCGATTTTTGCTTTGCATTAAAACTGGCTACTTCGGGTTGAAAATATCCTAAATGGTTCTAAAATCAGTGGAATGATGACAACAATAAGAAACATACATGCCATTAAAAACTTACGCTTATCAGAGCTGTTTCTAAAAGCTGGTAATATGACTAACTACAACAGTGACATATCTGATAGCGACAACAACTAGTTAACTACTAGCTAGTTAAGAAGACTAACTAGACATGTAACTGTGGGCTCTTCTTGTGTCTACTGTATCCTAGTCTTCCCTTCTATACATACACTGTGAACACCAGACCACTAAGTACACACAGAGGGAGGGGACCTTATGCTTCTTTAGTTTACAAAATGATTTTGGCAACTTAAATCCTGGAATGTATCTGTCAAGGTTTGGTAGTTAAGAATGAGGCACTGTAGGTTAATGAGTTGGGTGAGGATGCAGCTGCTTTGTTATTTACCTGAATGCAAATGCGACAAGAGCGCAGACGACAACAGTTGCATCTAGAATGTTCCAGAGGTCCCTGCAGTAGGAGCCGGGGTGCAGCAACACCCCCAGGTCCACCACCTGCAAACACACACCAATCTCACCTATCAGCACTTGTCAGCTTGAGGCTGTGATATCTAGTCTTACCCAGGCAGACACGACATATCAGGTATTAAAGTTTTCATTATTGTCATTTAAATTTGTTTTTCTTAAACTAAACTTGCATCTTGAGTGTTTGACAAAACTCATAAATGCCCTTCTGTAATAAACTTTGGTCTCAATTTCAGTTGAGTGTCATAGATATACAATTTCAAACTTTTAGCTTTATGCTCAACTGGTGTTTACTTGGCCTTTCCTACAATACTCCATTTTTTAAGCAAAGCAGTATTAATGGGTCACCTGCTGAACTTAAATGATGTCATGCCTTAATGACAATATTAACAATGACATCAAATTGCATTCATATCTTACTCTGTTCAAAATGTTGACATATTTTGAGTTTTTACTGTTTTCTCCTCATTTGCAATCATTACTCACAAAAAAGCTCCTTAGTAAAGTTTAACTATTAAACCCAAAATAATTAGTAGAGAAACTACAGCCCTACTTTGAGTATCATTTCAATGGTGAAGACGCCAGTGAAGACAAAGTCAAAGTAGTTGAGGATGACATTTCTGAAACTGTCCTCATTGACGGGATCCTCGGCCGCCAGGGCAAAGCTACTGGCACAGATGACAATCATGATGAACAGGTCGAAGTAGCGCAGATTCACCACAAAGTGACAAAACCGACGGATCCTGAAGGTTGCAAACATTTTTTGATTATTCAAATTGTAAAATCTACTTAGCATAATTTTTTAGGACAAATTCTTAACGCCAGTCAAAAAAAAAGTTCCATTTGAAGACATAAATAAGCTCAGGACTGTATGAATACAGTGTATTTGTTAAAATATTTTAAGACAATTACCTTATCTCTGCATGGCATTGATTTTAGCAAATTGTTATCAAACAATTGAGGAACATGCTGAACATATCAAATTCAAATTACAACCTAAGAAACATTAGTCCCATTATGAGATACAAACATTTGTGAGAACACTTACGGGTTGGTTGGTCCAAAGATGAACATTGAGCTGTAGGGTAACATTGGTTTCGGGCTTCCAAAGGCATTTTCCTCTTGGCGATTTGAGCTTGGACGAATGTCTATTGGACTGTCACTGGCTGTAAATTGTCATGCAGATAAAATTGAAGCAACAAACATACACAAGTTATAGACTTACCTTGCTATCACATGGTAATATCAGAGGTCCAGTTACCATTATTAATCTGGAGTTATTTAGTGATCGAGTCAATGAAAAGGTTAATCAAATAGTGTCTTCTTGCTTTCTTGACTTATAACGTATAGTTTAATCTAGAGTAAAGCCTAAGAGACCTTGCACCAATTCCCGCATGCAAATATGGGGGTACCCCAGAGGAAGGGACGGGACAACAGAAATCCAAAATAATTTTCTTTTTTATTCTTTTGTAGAAAATATATGCAATAATTTCTGATTGAAAACTGTACATTTTGTGTGAAATGAATGTTATTAAAAGCGTCATTATTGCCACTAATTCATTTCAGTAAGAAATATTATTGAATAAGATATCCTGAATACAAGGTCACTAACATCAAGGATATCGTTAACATTTCTCGTAATGAGGCATAAAGTAGTTTTACTTATATGAAGCACCTTAGATGAAAATGTAGAATGAAAAATCATCCCTGTGTCTATCATAGAAACAAACCAAAAATCAAAAAGAGTTTTTGCCAATGGAGGTTATATATCTGTGTCTAGGGTGAGGGGTGTTTGGCAGGGGGATCAGTTACCTCCTTCTTTATCAGTGTTTTGTATTTTCTTTTGGGTTACAATTTCTGCAATATAATGATTGTGCTTTACTATCATGCTTTTAAACAGATTAAATAGATGCAAAAATTTCATATCACAATGTTTACAATAAATAATTGGTGTATTTGCACACAAAAATAATAACCATCATAAGTAAAAAGGATAAAATATGAAAACTTTAGTTGATAGGACCTGTTTGCGCTGTTATCATTCAAAAACAGCAAATATCAAACACAATTTCAACAGTTCAACATTGATCTTATCAGTTTGTGATAAAAATATAAAGACTGACAGTATAAAACACCCATGCTCAAATCACTATTGTAAAATTTTTGGAAATTGCATCTAACACTAAATCATTGAGAATTCAAACTTGGCGGTGCTACCACAATCATTCAAATTCACACAAAGCAATTGTGAATTTCAATAAATAATCAGTGAACTTAAAAGTTTACTTCAACACATTATTGACATGATTTAAAGTAAGCAGTTGATAAAACCATCACCAAACCAGGAGGAATTTAGAATTACCTCGGTTGGCTGCTCTCTTATTTCTTGCTGAAATATTGCATCAGCAACATTAATAATCTAACATTGTCATTTATACACCAATAAATTCATATTTATATATTTTTCAAAAAGGTTCATTTAAAGTTTTAAACATATATAACCAACAACTCATCTAAACTGCATATGAACTGTCTAAAAAGCATTTATAAACTGAAAGTCAGGTTTCTTTCTTTCAATGTCATTTTGGATTCTATTTCTAACTAAAAGCAAAACAGAATGCTAACATGCATTTCACCAATCATTGACTTTTAGAAAGTATCAAGATATATACAAATATGACAATAGATAATCATGGACATTTATATGCAATATATGAATTGTCATAAAAGCTGTTTGCTCTTTAAATGTTAAATGAATTCCATAACTTACTGACAACTATTTAGTAACGCATTGGCCAAATTTGAAATGATTTTGCTTTTCTTTTCTCTATCTAATTACAAAACAGAGTACATCTAAAATTGAAATGGACAACACATTGGAAACTGATGACTGAAACAGTGAATGAATAGCAATACTCACCATCATCATCATCATCATCATCCAAATTGTTTGGCATATGTTTGTCCATATCAACATGAATATGTTTGTCCCTATTGTCCTTAAGGTTGTTTTGTCGGAGATTGATGTCTATACGTGTTCCCGTACTGAAATTAATGCTGGAGTTAAAATAGGAGGTTAAAGATATTGTGAGGGAGAGACAGACATGTACAACACAGGCAATGAAATTAACATTCTCAAACGCAATTACGTTAGATCTAAACATTTACTTGGATAGTATGAGCTAGTGCAAATTTACATGAGATGAACATTGAGAGATGAGATTGAAATCAATTTTCCTGATACATTTCAGGTATAAAAATCAATTAAGAGTGTAAATTTAGATGAAAAGATTTCTTAAGATATTGTTGAGTTCATAATATTTATTTCTAATGAAATATAAAGCTCCAGTATCAAAATAATGGATGAAACATTAAAAGATTATTTAGAGCATTTTTTACTAAATTGTTAAAAACCCAAAGCATTGCAAAATGAAAATGAACACTAAATGAAGATCAACACAAGATCAGGATTTACTACTGCAATATGGGGTACAAAACCATAACTAAACTAAAAAACTTTTTTAACACAATATGATATATATATATTGTAAACTTATGTTTAAAGATATGAGTTCAGAAAATGGATATTGTAAAAAAGCTCACTCTCAAGCAGTAGCAAAATCAGTGCGCTGGTTATGAAATGTTCAGCATGTTTCTTATTGTAAAATGTCATGCATGCTTACTACATAAGTACCAGAACAGTCATTGCTGTTGTTTTAATCAACATTTTCAAATAATTATTTTGATAGCATTTGTAAATGTATATAAATCTGAATCAAGTAGTCAGGGAAAAATAGTTTTAATTTCAATTGATAAAATCATGAAAATATCAACATCATTATGAAATTATCAAAAGTTTCCTTTTATTTGTAAAATTATAATTTGTCCAGTAATCTGTTTGATAAAAAGCCAAACTGACCCAATAATGTTGAACTATAGTCTAAAATAAAGGATAATGTTATACAGATAATGATTTTATCACACATCACTACTATCAAATATTTATATAATATGATTTACATTCACTGCAACATGCTGTTATAAAGCTACAGGCTTATATATCAAACATACAGCAGCACTAGGAGGCAACAGTGGCAATATGCATCAACAAGAGCGGAGAGGAATGGATACTGACTAATTAAAGTTTCCTGTCTTGCCATCCTCATTGTTCTGTGGGGAGGGGGGACAGATGTTGACCTGGGGGGGACCCGCCAGACCGGCTAGCTCCGCTGCTTCTGCTCTCTCGCGCTCCTCCCGGCGCTGGGGAGGAATTCATGAGGTTACAGTTTATATAATTGATATAATACGGAATGACAACATACGTCTCAGTTAACTTTCTAAAAAATATTGTTAAAGTTCCCATGATTTGCAAGATGTATTTCCACTATTTCTTCTTCAATTGATGAATTCAAAAAAGGAACTTTTATAATTGAGCATATAGCCCTTATTGCATAGCACTAGTTGACCTAGCTATACACCAATCAGGTGTTACTGAAAGGACTGTTTGTATCATCTTTGACACTAGAATCGGCAACTCCTGATGACAGCGCCTCCACTCACGATGTTTTCCTCCTCCTCCTGTTCCTCCTCCGCTGCTGTTAGCTCCTGTGCGTTGGCCAGATTGTCCACAGCGATGGCCAGAAACACATTCAGCAGTGTGTCTACAGGCATTAAGGTCTTAACAAACTTCCTTAGATCAGTGGACTTATGAAAATGAATATATGCCTTCACCAGACGAACATTCCTGTAAACTATGTAATATTATGTGTTTGTTTATGTATCACATGTATGTTCTTGTATGTTCAAGCTCTGTAATGATACAAACTGAATTCCTTTCGCGGTAATAAAGTATTATTATCATTATTATTATTATTATTATTATTATTATTATTATTATAACTCTAGTTCAACCTCATGGCGCAAATTTAGCATTTTTAAACTGAGTGGCATGAAAGATTATCAATGATAAATACAATATTCAGCCGAAAAACTGGAAAAGTTGATGTTCAGAATGCAGGCAATGTGTGGCACCTGAAAATGGAATAGAGAGGAAAAATAACCTAGTACTATATGGATTTTACAAGCATTTCCTACTCCCCACCATATGTAACAACTGATGGAATATTGCAGAGACCCCACAGTCTATGGAGGTGTGAAGGATACAGTTACCAAATAGCACCAGGATGATAAAGTACATGGCGTAGATCATGCCTGACTCTGTGCCCCCGTGTGCGCGGATCCCATAGTACATGACTGCATTCCAGTCCTCACCAGTCAGAATCTGCAGTCATCATACAACAATGTTAGGAACTAAAGAGCAACAACTTTAATAAAATATTAACCATAAGAGAATTGAAACTCCTTACACAGATTTTTATCATCACTTCTGACAAAACATCAGCATTGATTTTATTCATGATATCAAATCTGATCATCTGAAGTCTGTCTTTACTTTAGACATTTCTGTTAAGATAAATTAACACCTTAAAGGAATGAACTGTGACAAAAAAATGTGTTGATTATGTCCCTTTATACCTGAAACACTGTGAGCAGTGCGATGGGGAATGTATCGAAGTGAGATGATGGTCGTCCCTCCGGGAAATTCATTCTGAAAAATGAAGTGAAATATTCATACATCTTAAGGTTCTAAAATAATAGCAAAACAACGACTTTTTTTACTGAATTAATAATCTGATTTTGATTTGGGTGATAAACACCTGCTTCAACTTGATTACAGTAAGGAATAAAAAAAATCAGTGCAAAGTAACAATAACAGAAATTAAAAATCACTTCCTGAAGGCCTAATAAAGACAGTAACAGTGTTAGAGCCATGATCTAAGGTTTCCTTCTGGTGAGACGAGCGATAGATAAAAGCTTGGAACTACTTACTCTCCTCCGAAGAGCTGCATGCCCAGCAGAGCAAAGATGAGGATGAAGAGGAAGAGAAGGAAGAGGAGAGAGATGATGGAGCGCATACTGCTCAGCAGAGAGATCACCAGGTTCCGCAGTGACGCCCAGTATCTGCAACATACATACATACACCGTCAGAATCAAAATAGTCTCTTGCAAACCTTTGTTTGATACATCTCGTTATCATAAATCAATTATTGCTTTTTTCCCCACTACATGCAGTTTAAACTTAAAATTGACAGTACATAAGCCAACAATACATCATCTGCATCAAAATAGTCTCTTGCAAACCTTTGCTTGATACACCTCCCTATCACCAATCAGTTAAAGTTCTTTACATTTGTTCTGCATGCAATCTTAGTGCAATCTTCATGGTATGATTATGGCAGCTGGGACGTGCCTACCTTGTGACCTTGAATATTCGAAGGAGCCTGAGAGCTCGGAGCACACTGATGCCGAAGGATCCCTCCTTGAAGGTTGACCAGATGACCTCCAGGATACTCCCCACGATCACCTGCAGCAGCAACACATGCTTACAGACAGTCCATCACAAGTTCCTGGGCTATTGAGTTGCAGTTAACTTTTTTAATCATATCTAAGAGGACAATTAATATAACAGAAAGAGGATGTAGCTACTCACGACACAGTCAAATATGTTGAACGATGAGCGGAAGTAGACACGGACACCCAACCCATACATCTTGATGAACATCTCCGAGATGAAGAGTGCCAAGAAGACAAACTCCATGTAGTCTGTATTGAAGAAGAATTTATCAATAGTTTCTTGGTATATCTAAGGCATAAAACAACTCTTTATACTTAGCATTTTAAAAGTTCAAGAAAGCATCCATTGGTTGATTTTTGGCAAACCTTCATTAACAATCTGCTAACCTTTTTATGATCAGTGAAATATAAAAAAATGTATGGGACAAATGTACAACAATATATTCACACTTTGAATGAAAGTGCTTTATTTAGATGACTTACACAGGAAGTTGGTGTGCCACTCTGGCTGGCCGTAATGCTCAGAAGCTACACAGGCAGTGTTGAGAAACACTAGCACTATCACGATCCAGTAGAAAGTTTGACTTTTCACTAGTTTCCGTACTGTAAATCTGAAACAATGTTAGACAAATATTGTAGATACTAAATAGTAAGGGTGCGAGGTAATATTGCTATATCTGTATATTGCAATACAGAAACAACGCGATATGTACCGGTACAGTCTTCTGAAAATATCCAATATATCGGAGGTTTTAGAATGAACACTTTCCGTGTAAAATTGCAGAAAAACGTAACAAAAACACCCTATGATTTTACTGAAAGTTGTAAACAAAGTGTGAACGTGCAAAGTGGAAATAGCACAGACATGTTAAAAGTACGAAACGAGTAACTTAATTATTTCTCATTACAAAACGACGTCCAGTTGAGCATTGATCACTGTTCTAATTGCTGTTATTTAGCCAAAAGAATATGGACAAACTAAAATATGGAAAGTACCAACATATTGCACTACGTATTGCAATACGCTTTTTTGCAATGATCCCTGAATATCCCTGAAAATGTTTAACATTTCATTAGTTATATTAATCTTATTTAACAAGATCTTGACAGTTGAAATACTTGTGTTTGAGTTCCTATCTAAATCACTGTAACCTGAAGCCAATGAACAATACCTTGCTTCTCCCTTCACTAAATAGTTAACATAATCTTCAATAATGGAATTAATGATAACCTTTGAATGAGCCTGTTACCTATACCACCTCTGTACAGCCTGATTTTTTATGAAGACATTATATACAGACAGACAAGATATGATGGGCGAAAGGTATCATGAAGCAAATCATGAAGAATATATAAAGAGTATATCATATAGTAGATAGTGAAGTATATAATGAAGTATATCATAAAGTAAATCATGAAGAATATCATAAGGTATATCATGAGGTCTACAGTAAAGTTATCAGTATGTATACAATGAAATATATCATAAAGTTTATCATGAAGCAAATCATGAAATTTCTCAAACATTCCTCTTACCTTGCTCTCTTCTCTGCCCTCCAGAACGCTGCACTTCTTCCGGACATGTTCCGATTATTTGCATTCCGACCAAATCTACTTCCTATAAATAACCAACAGTTTACAATCATGTTTATATTTATATATTTGTCAATACTTCATTAACCCAATAGAAAGTATCATGAAATTGTCATATTTCAGTCCTGTATCCAAATTTTAGTTTTACCTAAAATTTCCATGTTGTATGTTGTATATATTTTCCATCAAAACAACCTTTAAGGGACTTAATTATTTTAGAAAAGACTGAAATCCTGTAGATATGGCCTGATCCCACTGCTCTAAGATCTACTCAGGACGCAGTTTTGGATGCTGAAGAAAAGTATAGCCTGATGTGTGAATCAAATGTGACACAAACCTCCAAGATCTGAGAGCAGGTCCTCGTCATTGAGCTCGTTGTTATCATCGTCCGTCTCCTCCCCCTTCAGCTGCTTCATCTTCCGTGCTGCTGCTCGTCTCCGCGCTGGAATATTTGAGTCATATCTACATCAGCACACATACATCTGGTGCAGCTATACTGAAATGCAAGTGCTATAACAGCACTGAGATATCCTCAGTCTTTTGTATCAGTTTTAAGTAAGTCATATTTTCAAATCAACAAAATTAGAATTTTTTTATGTTTATTCAAAATCATTAAGTTTACAAATATGAATGCAAATATGGAGTATCTAAAAAATAATATATTTTCATGACAGAAATAATGTTTCCAAATTCAAGTCTTAAATTGTTGTTGTTAAATACAATTGTTTAAAATATGAATATTGGAATGGATTAGGAAAGGAGGAACTATCAATGGTGAAGGATGATGCCTGAAAAAAATACTGAAGATCAAGATGCAGAGAGAAGAATTCAAAATGAAAAGGTAAGAGAAGGAGGAAAACAAACAATATTGAAGGAGAAGAACCAACATCCTGACACCCCTCAGGTCTCACAACCATTCTTCATAGTTCATTGTCATGTTTAACCACCTATGACCAGTAAATGACATTTTCACGTTGAAATAGTTACAAAATATGTCCTTCATACTAAACAAAAGTTGGGTCAACCTTTTAAACCAACCAATAACTAAAACTATTTTCTGAGGCGGGGACCAACAACCACCAAAGTACTTTCTAATCCCATAACGCCTTGGGTAGTTTGGTTTGGGTCAAGGTTGATAGGCTACGCTCAACTTTTGCAAACCTTCTTGTATGGACATCTGAGGAGGTTTTGTAGGGTCAACTCCACTCATAAGCAAATCAACATCAATACAGTTCGGATTGTCTTGAGAGTCTGGCCAGTTGTCCACAGACACAACACCAAACTCTGCCAAGAGCTCAACGGGCAGGCCATACTTGGAGGAACTATTGTTGTCTGAGGACACAGGGGTCAGCTGACCCCCACCAGACCACTTATGGTTTGAGCTTGGAAAACTAACATTGCCGTTTGGATCTGTCCGCAAAACATTTTAGTTTGAGAACAGGAATAAAATGCATTTTCAAGAAAAAGAGGAACATAATAACTAAAATATACAAAAATTTCACCAAAAATAGTTTGAAAAATAGTAACACTCCTTATGATAAAAAAAACTAATGTTTACATCTGAAATGAAAATTAGAATAAAAAAAGACATACAAAATAAAGATTGAGTTGCTTTGGGTCTACTTTGACGATAACTAATGAAAAGTTGAGAAAAATTTGGGGCACTGAGAAAAATGGTATTAAAGTATTAATATTTTATTTTTATCTCTATGAGAGTTATTTTTGTGGTCTTAAATGAAAAAATTGTCTGATACATTAAGATTTGTTATAACGTTACACTTACCAATATCAGTTCTAACTTTAAAGTTTTGTGTCTATTAGTTGATATACGGATACAGGAAAAATGGGAATCATGCAGCAAACACATTTTACTTTGCTGGCATCGAAAGCATGCATATCTGTAAGACTCAGGCAGCATATATGGCCTTCTATGGTAGTAGGCACAGAGACTTCCAAAGACTCATATGATAAGTGTTACGCTGTTTGCTTGTCTCCAGGAGAGTCCAGGACTCCTATACAAGCAGTAACTAGTTCAATAATTGCCAGAAAGCTATATCTTATCTTCTAATCTCCTGGATTCCTCAAGAGAAAATACTGACACTTTTAGTCTCTAAGGGTATAAAGAGTATTTATAGTTTTACTTGTGCTTTTAGTCTTGGGAGTCCATAAATTTTTTTCCGAGCAGTACTTCCTTTTCTAAAAACCAAAGATTATCCCAGAATGCAGTATCCACTCTTCTTAAGTTTTCTCGCAAAACATTTCAGTCCCGGGAGTCTACAGAGTTAGCTGAGTACTGTTAAAAACTATTTTGTGTTCTAGTTACAGTTGTCCTCCAGCAAGTAGTTACTTACTCAGTGAGTTGTCATGGTTTCCAAGAGTCATCCAGTGAGTGTGATCTACTCTTCTAGTCTCCTGGAGTCTGCTGCTCTAATACAGCACAGACAACACTCACAAGGAGAAAGAAAAAACTTCAACATACCATACATACCTTCCATGATTTTTAACTTTTCCTCATCTGTTGTCTTTTCCTCACTGAGTATCACTTCTGCTGAAGCAAATACAAAACGGCATTATCAGAGGCTTTTATGAAAATGAAGTTTCATCAACAATTATTTACAGGATTGTAACTGAAATGATGTTCTAATCTAACTGATCTATAAGTGGTGCTTTTAATGATGTTATCAGTTCTGCAGACATTACAGAATTAGAGCTATTCACAGATGGTGAATAATGAAGGTGAATAATGAAGTAGCTTTAGATTAATGATGTATCAACAGATAAAAACCAAATGTCTATTAGTCACTACTTAAGAATGATATTTAGAGTTTTGTTCTTAATTTTGACTTCATATAAATTCGTTTCCACCTCAATATTACCACATCAGTTAACAATGAAAAATAGTTCTATCAATGAAAGCATGTTAATGTAATAAGATTGATTACCAAAAACACTTTGGTATGTCATAAGGAGTTCTTGGTCACTATATATACAGTATAAAGCACACAACCTGCTGGACAAGTTGAATAAAAACCTTGGCACAGGAAACCCTTATTGTATAAACTCAGCCACAAAATGTCCTTAACAGAGTTTGCTCAAATTTTATTAAATGAAATTTGAGCACATAACAAACTAGGCCTCCAAACTGAACAGACATTTTAGCTCAGGTTCATACCAGCTTTACATATCCACTCAAGGTATCCGTTGAGTTCTCGTTCAATCTGTTGCTGTCTTCTTAGCTTGAAAAAGGCTCTACGATTCTCTACTCGCTCTCTCTCTTTGGCAAATTCTCTGTCAAAAAAGAATAACAATAGCATAACAATTTATCAAGTGCAAAGAATTCATTGAATAACTGAAAAAAAAGAAGTTTAAGTGAGAAAACGGATTGTACACAATAACTTGTTATCTTATATCAGGATACTTGCAGTATCTTTATTATTTGACATTTTCATAATCTTAAATATCTATGGTATTTACATATTCAAAACCAACTGTGGTATATAAATACTGATATTTTAAAACAGAGATAATATATGCATCTTCCATGCCACTGGTATAAACATATTCTATGCCACAGGTTCTATACACAATGTGGTATATGAATATTCTCTACAAACGATGTTAAATCATATCATATACATACTGTATATATATGCATATTCCATAAAAGCTATTGTAAATGCATATTCTATACAAGCTGTGGTAAACTAATGCATATTCTATACAAGCTGTGGTAAACTAATGCATATTCTATACAAGCTGTGATATATGCATATTTCATAACAGCTATTGTAAATGTTTATTATATACAAACTGTGGTAAATTAATACATATTCTATACAAGCTGTGATATATACATATTCTATACAAGCTGTGATAAATGCATATTCTATACAAGCTGTGATATATGCATATTCTATACAAGCTGTGATAAATGCATATTCTATACAAGCTGTGATATATGCATATTTTATACAAGCTGTGATATATGCATATTCTATACAAGCTGTGATATATACATATTCTATACAAGCTGTGATATATGTATATTCTATACAAGCTGTGATATATGCATATTCTATACAAGCTGTGATATATGTAAATTCTATACAAGCTGTAGTATATGCATTTTCCATGTAATCTAGCTAGGGTATATTTTTATATTTAATGAAACCACAGATGGTGCATGTATTTGACACAATGTGTTTTAATGCCTATTCTATACAAAATTATAAAAGCATATTCTTTACAAAATAAGGTATTTACATATTCTAAACAAGCTTTGGTATATTCATATTCTATACAAGCAGTGGTATATGCATATTCTACACAAGCTGTGATATATGCATATTCTATACAAGCTGTGATATATGTATATTCTAAACAAGCTGTGATATATGTATATTCTAAACAAGCTGTGATATATGCATATTCTATACAAGCTGTGATATATGTAAATTCTATACAAGCTGTAGTATATGCATTTTCCATGTAATCTAGCTAGGGTATATTTTTATATTTAATGAAACCACAAGTGGTGCATGTATTTGACACAATGTGTTTTAATGCCTATTCTATACAAAATTATAAAAGCATATTCTTTACAAAATAAGGTATTTACATATTCTAAACAAGCTTTGGTATATTCATATTCTATACAAGCTGTGGTATATGCATATTCTAAACCAAAGATGGTGTAAGCATTTTCTATATAAAATGTCCTATGTGTATAATCTATATAAAATGTAGTATTTGCATATTCTATACATACTGTGGTATATGCAAATTCTATCCAAGCTTTTGTATTTGCATATTTTAAACCACAGATGGTATACACATTTTCTAAACACAATATGGTATATGCATAATCTATACAAATATAGTAAAAGCACATTTTACTATGGTATATGCATTTTCAATACAAACTATGGTATATGCATATTTTAAACTTCAAATGCTATATGCATTTTCTATTTAAAATGTGGTATATGCATATACCATACAAACTTTGGTATATGCATATTTTATAGATACTATGGTATATGAACATATAATACGAATTATTGTATATGGATACTCTAAACCACAGATGGTATATAAAGAGGATATCATATGATTTTCAATGACATAAAATGTTTATGACACGAGTGCCTAAAGCATTTTTTATGACGTGATGTCACAATGAGGAAGTGATATTTTTCCCTAAGGGCATCATATGAAGAATATGAACCCCAATATGACTACCCTTGTAGGTAATAAGAATTATTTTTAAAAATTCTTTTTGGAGAAATGTTATAACAAGTTACGCAGAACTGCGAAGTGACGATATACCTGATATCAGTTCTTTCTTAGAAACCCCATTGATGAATTTTGTTGCAAACAAAGATGTAAATTTCTTTATCCGATGGCACGATAAAGGACTAAAATATGTCTATCAAATTTTCACAAAAACATGTGAAATCAAAGAGTATAAATTAATTCAAAATGAATTCAATATACGCGATACATATCTAGCTTATTTCAAATTGCTTAAATATCTTCCCAATGAACATATTTCCACTTTGAAAAATCAACACCAGATTCCCCCTATGATCATTCCTGTGCGAAATTGCAACTTATTAGAACGTCTTATTCGCTCCGAAGATTGCAAATTCATATACCAACTCTTGTGTGAACAAAATCAGGTCTCATTGGAAATATTATGCCATAAATGGGAAAGCAAAATTAACCATGTCATTACGAAAAAGCACATGTCAAAGTGCTTCGAGATTAATCAAAAATCATCTATCGACAACAAAATCCGAAACTTTCAATATCGACTTCTACATAGAATAATTGTGACTAAATCTTTTCTATACACTATTGGGCAAAATGATGATCAACGATGCTCTTTATGTGAATGTGAAAATGAAACGATTGAACACTTGTTTTATAGCTGCTATAAAGTGCAGTTACTTTTAGAAAACTGTCGGATATGGTTTGAAAATGAAACCGGTCATAATATTGATTTTAATCTCTTCTCATTTCTTCTTGGCGACCCCAACGAAAGCATTCTTGTCAACTTTCTATTTACTATCACTAAAAAGTACATCTACAGATGTAAGTGTATGACCAAAGAATTAAACTTTAAACATTTAAAGAACATTATAAAGTTTCACTACGATGTTGAAAAATATATATTTGGTGAAGATAATGAAATTTTTTTGAAGAAGTGGACTGGCTGCTTCTCTACTTAACCCTTTCTATCATCTCCTCTATCCTTCCACCTTCTCTCTATCCTCCTTACTTTATCTCTGTCTCCTCATTTCTTTCTTTTTTTATATTAGGTAATAAGTTTACACACGATGTACATTTAATTACTTATATGAACATTACACGACTCTTCACCACGTAGAGGCGAAGTAAATGTAAAATCGTGGTAAGTTTTGTGTAATAAAAAAAAAAAAAAAAAAAAAAAAAAAAAAAAGAATTATTTTTACAAACTGTGGTATATGAATGTTCTATGCAAACTTTGGTATATGCATATTCTATACATATTGTTGTTTTTATACACTATATATATTCATTAATTTTCTGGCGTATAAACTTTGATTTATACTATTGTATATGGATACTAAATCAGAGATGGTTTATGCATCTTTTTTACAATCAGTGGTATATGCATTTTCTTTACAAAATGAGGTTTATGCAAAATCTAACTTGAAGGTGGTGTATGCATTTCCTTTACAAACTGAGGAAAATGCACAATCTACACCACTGACGGTGTAAACATTTTCTTTATAAACATTGGCATATCCATATTCTATATAAACTGTGCTCTTTGCATATTCTAAATCCTGTGGCTTGCCTGTGCTATAGTATCGTGGGTTTAGCTCAATCTAAACAAACTGTGGCATATGCATAATTTATACAGACTATGGTTCCTGGATATTGTACATCCTGTGGTTTGCAGATGGTGTACTACCTGTTGCTTGAGCATCTTCTATGATGGTATTTTTCAATTTTAGATATCCCCCTTAGTATTTCTATATTACATAACAACCTAGTGAAATAAAACAGTCTGTCATCTGTCATATATTGCCCACAGTCTGAAGAAGAATGGCTACTACTGGTGAAGAACTACAAATACAACTCTACCCCTCCAATCCATACAAAATATCAAACACTGTGAATGAAGACGTTTGATAAACATAACAACATTTACCTGACCTGTTGTAATATACTAGTATGCTATTATTCTTGAGCACTTGGTTTGAGACTCTGCATATTTACTAACATTTGAGATCTATCATATTGCATATTGTCATTAATATAATATATCTTATTAATATTCAATATTTGTTCCTTTCCTGAACAATTCAATTTTAAGTTTTTTACTACGTGCAGAGTTAACACATTTATTCACCAGACACTGTGTTCATCATTAACTAATCTTTCAATGGTTATATTTTGTTGCCTAAGAACTAATCAAGAACAAGTAAAATATTTAAGACAAATTTTCTTTTAATTGTTTCAACATTGATACAGTAATTCAATACTTGTTTGAACGCAAATTGAATAACTTTACAAAATCTTCATTTGAAAATGTCAGTTCAACAATTGCAGAACAGAATCCTTTTAACGGTCTTACTCTAAATAAGACAAAAATAAAGAAACTTTTTAGGTGAGTATTAAAACCCACTTAATAAATTACAGCTCTTCTGAATGAATGGACAAATCCTGAGATGTTTAAACACGGTTGGTGTTGGCATTAAGGGAATGTTTCTTGAATAAACCAACTCCTTTGAGGCCAAATGGAGAGTGTAAATTTTGAATGAAAGCTGGAGGTGGTCATGTGACTTGTGGATGCACGTACACATCAGAGCTGATTGTAGAACTAACAAGCACTCAGCAGCCTCATACACTGCAGGAGGCCGGTCTTTGACACACTGATGTAGCCATGCTATTGATTCATAGATATTGATCTCATTTCAGAATTAGCAGAATCCGTCCATCCCGTGTCTAGCTGTAACACCTCACCGAGAAAATTCAGCCTTTTTAGGGCGCCAGATCGAAAACAGCTGAAGCGACCTACATTCCATTCATTTACATAATGAGATGTTGTTCTGGCAGAATATTCAGAACAAAATGATGTGAGAGATGAGGGCTGTCTCTTTCCTCTGCTGTAAGCACTAATGTGCAGGAGTGAAAATTTAGAATTTCAAGGGTTCTATCTCTTTTCATCTGCCGGTTGCAGTGATGTAATTCAGTAATTATAGACGTAAGTTATGCGTGACTGGTGGTTCGATACTGAAATGCAGCAGCTCACATCTGAGAGACGCTGTTAGCATTGTTACTCATGGGAGCCTTTATCAAGAGTCTCGAGGGTTAATGCCACATTCTTTTGAAGAATGAGCTTCCATACTTTATGAATATTTGTCTACAATGATTTTCCCTACTTCTCGAGTAACAACATTTTATCTAATCAAAAATCTTTGTATTGCTACATTGGATGTATTCATTTTGGATACCAATGGGCATTAGAGGAAATGGTTGCGAATAACTCCATTGATCTTGCAGTCGTACAATATCTGTATTGTTTCTGAAAATGCATCGTTCAGTAACGTGCATCAGGAACTTACTTCCAGTTAATTATATTACTATATTACTATATTACATCAGTCTAAAAAACATGCATTTATCAAAAGTATGAAAAGAATGAATTGGATGCCTGTATGTAGGCATATATATTTGTATGCTAAAATCAGAAGTGATGCATGCATCCATCCATCAAAATGCATAGATTTTGCCATTTGCCTTTTGAGATCAATAGTTTCTGTCTTTATCAAACTGGCGACACAACACTGGTGAAGCGAACTCCCTATGAATAACTGATGACCCCAGCATGACCTGGCAAAGATAGCAATCTGCTGGCATCTTGTTGCAGGACCAATCCTGATCATTATTCAATACGGATCAGGCAGGGCCAGGATGTAAATGTAATCAAGCAAACCCTAGCTCTAATGATTCTGCATATCAGATCATCTTCATAACACAGCAATACACAGCCAGTACACAGCAAAACACAGCAATACACAGCCAGTACACAGCAAAACACAGCAATACACAGCCAGTACACAGCAAAACACAGCCAGCATAAAGCCAAACACAGTCAAACACAGCCAGTACACAGCCAGCATAAAGCCAAACACAGCCAAACACAGTAAGTACACAGCCAGCATAAAGCCAAACACAGCAAAACACACCCAGTACACAGCCAGCATAAAGCCAAACACAGCAAAACACACCCAGTACACAGCCAGCATAAAGCCAAACACAGCAAAACACACCCAGTATAAAGCTTACGCCAAACACAGCGAGTTAACAGCCATACACAGCCACTATGCAGCCACTATACAGCAAAAATACACAATAAACAGTCAAACACAGCCAATATACAGCCAAACACAGTTAGTATACAGCCAGTATACAGCCAATAAACAGCCAAACACAGCCAATATATAGCCAAACAAAGATATTATACAGCCAGTATACAGCCAATAAACAGTCCAACACAGCCAATATACAGCCAAACAAAGATAGTATACAGCCAGTACACAGCCAATAAACAGTCCAACACAGCCAATATACAGCCAAACAAAGATAGTATACAGCCAGTACACAGCCAATAAACAGTCCAACACAGCCAATATACAGCCAGACACCCACAGTATACAGCAGAATTAGAAAATACCTTTCATAATAAACCTGTCACTCTAAAATGGTGCCATACATATTAGACCTTTCAGTATAGTTTAGACCTTTAATATGTTTTTGTATTGTAGTGGTTAAACTACATCATTGTAAAATTGTTAATATCTCAACTTTTTTATTCACAGTTACCATAGAATTTTGATATAGGTTGATATAATCCACAGCATCAAAATCCAACCATAATCTTTAGATTTAAACGAGATTATCATAATGAGGTCACAAATCTTCAAAAGATGCTCCAGCAGAGTGACTCAACTATACTTGGTGAAGTACGAAGGTTAATACTTTCCATCAAGTAATTTCAAAGATGTGTAAAATAATGGAACGAGACTACTCAACATTAAAGCAAGTGGCCATCCGAAAGCCTGCTGTTTAATGCCTAAATCATATGATGACCATGGTGGTATTAGTTGAGTGTCACATGTTCGTACTTTGTCAATCAAGATTGGTTTTTTATATGAGTGGATCTCCCAAGACTGTTGTGATATAGCATCTTTTATGCAATGCTTTTAACAACGATGTAAAGCTATTCAATATCAAATATGGCATAGTAAATTATGTTCGTCGTTTTATTTGCATAACCTTTGCTCTTACAAGAGTATTCTGGAACCAGAGCTTTACATTTTGATACAGAATTCAAATAGAGAATTGCTAAGAACTCTGTGCAAATTAAGATATATGAGCCATAAACTTAATATACAACAAAAGTAATACAATACAAATGTAAATAATGATTTATTTAAGCGTATAAAATGACATTATCCAAGAAGAATTTCACTTTTTGTTAGTCTGTTGATACTTTAATGAAAGTAGAAAAATGTTGTTTCAAGCCTATCCAACATAGTAAAAATTTAGTTTGCTAATGTCTTCCCAGATTGTTGAATGCTTAAAACATTTTGCAATTTATCTGCAACGTAATCTACTTATGTAAGCAAACATTTCAATGTCCATGCGCATTAACCTTATGTTAACACATTTTGTAGTTTTGGCCATGATGCCATAATACAAATAACATTCATCATCTTCATCATCCAGCAAAATAACACAAAGATTTCTGTCTCTTGTAATCCTCAAACACATAATCTCTTTGCCAACTGTTTCATCAAATTTGCTCAGGATGAAAACTACATCACTGCCTTTCACATTTATGCTTTTAAAATTGAATTTGAAAATTAGAAAGACATCGTAATTTAAACAGTATCAAAGGCTTCATAAGTCCCTTCCTTATCTCCATATACCATAACACAACAGAAGGAAATTAACACATCATTTATAATTCATCCAGTCCTTTCTTCTGTGCTATTATCACATGGTCTTTTTCTTGCCAGTTTTAACTCTCACAAACATACTATGACACATCATCGATTCAATACAAAAAAGCAGATGTTGTTGACAAAAACACATCCCTGAATTGATAATGACACAGCACTTAAATGGCCTAGTAGCGTCATGTCAGGCATTAGTCACTTACAAGAAGGGTAAACATCAGCAGTTGAGTTGGCCATGTCAAACTATGATCTAGTAGTGTCATGTCAGGCATTAGTCACTTACAAGAAGGGTAAACATCAGCAGTTGAGTTGGCCATGTCAAACTATGGTCTAGTAGTGTCATTTCTGGCATTAGTCACTTACAAGAAGGGTAAACATCAGCAGTTTTGTTGGCCACGTCAAACTATGGTCTAGTAGTGTCATGTCAGGCATTAGTCACTTACAAGAAGGGTAAACATCAGCAGTTTAGTTGGCCACGTCAACTATGGTCTAGTAGTGTCATGTCAGGCATTAGTCACTTACAAGAAGGGTAAACATCAGCAGTTTAGTTGGCCACGTCAAACTATGGTCTAGTAGTGTCATGTCAGGCATTAGTCACTTACAAGAAGGGTAAACATCAGCAGTTTTGTTGGCCACGTCAAACTATGGTCTAGTAGTGTCATGTCAGGCATTAGTCACTTACAAGAAGGGTAAACATCAGCAGTTGAGTTGGCCATGTCAAACTATGGTCTAGTAGTGTCATTTCTGGCATTAGTCACTTACAAGAAGGGTAAACATCAGCAGTTTTGTTGGCCACGTCAAACTATGGTCTAGTAGTGTCATGTCAGGCATTAGTCACTTACAAGAAGGGTAAACATCAGCAGTTTAGTTGGCCACGTCAAACTATGGTCTAGTAGTGTCATGTCAGGCATTAGTCACTTACAAGAAGGGTAAACATCAGCAGTTTTGTTGGCCACGTCAAACTATGGTCTAGTAGTGTCATGTCTGGCATTAGTCACTTACAAGAAGGGTAAACATCAGCAGTTTTGTTGGCCATGTCAAACTATGGTCTAGTAGTGTCATGTCTGGCATTAGTCACTTACAAGAAGGGTAAACATCAGCAGTTTAGTTGGCCACGTCAAACTATGGTCTAGTAGTGTCATGTCAGGCATTAGTCACTTACAAGAAGGGTAAACATCAGCAGTTTAGTTGGCCACGTCAAACTATGGTCTAGTAGTGTCATGTCAGGCATTAGTCACTTACAAGAAGGGTAAACATCAGCAGTTTTGTTGGCCACGTCAAACTATGGTCTAGTAGTGTCATGTCAGGCATTAGTCACTTACAAGAAGGGTAAACATCAGCAGTTTAGTTGGCCACGTCAAACTATGGTCTAGTAGTGTCATGTCAGGCATTAGTCACTTACAAGAAGGGTAAACATCAGCAGTTGAGTTGGCCATGTCAAACTATGGTCTAGTAGTGTCATGTCAGGCATTAGTCACTTACAAGAAGGGTAAACATCAGCAGTTGAGTTGGCCACGTCAAACTATGGTCTAGTAGTGTCATGTCAGGCATTAGTCACTTACAAGAAGGGTAAACATCAGCAGTTTAGTTGGCCACGTCAAACTATGGTCTAGTAGTGTCATGTCAGGCATTAGTCACTTACAAGAAGGGTAAACATCAGCAGTTGAGTTGGCCATGTCAAACTGTGGTCTAGTAGTGTCATGTCAGGCATTAGTCACTTACAAGAAGGGTAAACATCAGCAGTTTTGTTGGCCACGTCAAACTATGGTCTAGTAGTGTCATGTCAGGCATTAGTCACTTACAAGAAGGGTAAACATCAGCAGCTGAGTTGGCCATGTCAAACTATGGTCTAGTAGTGTCATGTCTGGCATTAGTCACTTACAAGAAGGGTAAACATCAGCAGTTTTGTTGGCCACGTCAAACTATGGTCTAGTAGTGTCATGTCAGGCATTAGTCACTTACAAGAAGGGTAAACATCAGCAGCTGAGTTGGCCATGTCAAACTATGGTCTAGTAGTGTCATGTCTGGCATTAGTCACTTACAAGAAGGGTAAACATCAGAAGTTTAGTTGGCTAGGTCAGAGTGTAACATTGTTATCAAGCTAAAGAAGAGGAAGAACAAAAAGTGGGTGTGACAAGACTGTCAATATCAAAGAGTGTGGTTATAAATATCTTTGTATAAAATCAATATTCAGACAGATCTATAGAACACAAGCAGCAGCAAATGTATTGAGATCAGTGTAACACGATACTGATTAGGAGTATGATGTTACATCATGGGATTGTTCCAGAACAGGTCTCTCAAGATAGCATTATAGTACTCCAATGCATCATAAGACTTTTATGAACAAGGCCATGGATATGAGGCATGACAAACATCATCAATGAAAGACTCTAAAACACCACATCAGTAAAGAATAAATCCATAAACAGACAATAGTAGTGAAAACATGTTATTTTCACTTTGCAAAAATGACTGTTTATCATTACTCAAAGGTTACACTTCGAGAGTCGTACGCCCTCTCCCTGTCAGCGCTGCCTATCCATCTTCTTTTTTTTTTTTACAAATAAGCTCTCCGTTCTTATAACTTTCCCTGTGTGATAAAGTTGCTTGTATTATATTATTCACACTCTTTGTTCCATTAGTCAGGAAGACAAACTTTAGTCTTGCATGTACGCAAATGTCTCTTTTTCCAATGATGACAGGCCAAATTTAAACATTAAACAATTTTAACATAAATAGGTGGCAGAATTTATTCTTTATAATTTCATGAAATGATTGAAAGCCATCTTAACAGGCCCCCCCTCTTTAAAATGTCAAAGTCCACAACAGGCTAGGGCATCAAATATGATAAGTAATAAAGCTAATTTGATGGTAAAGCACTGCTACTCACCCGCTGAGCACACCAAGCACCAGATTCAACATGAAGAATGAGCCCAGGATGATGAGAGGTAAAAAGTATAAAACGTTGAATCTGTTTCCTAAGGCATCGTTTGTCTGAAAGCATACATTGCAAACACTTGGTTCAAACATGTAACCCTTTTTACATTTTGATTTTACATTGCCAAACTTCTTACATATAGATTTCACAGTCAAATGGAAGAGCAAAAGATAACTGTAATTTATTGTTTTATACAAATCCATGAACATTCATACAGATACGAATGAATGGGTAAGAGGGAGAATTCATGTGACATATCTTCTTTCACTTCATCACATTCAGAACCATATTGGCAGAAATTCTGCATCAAAATAATTAGTTTCAATAAAACCTCAGTTTGCTTAGATTCAACATAAATATATTACATAAGTAATAATGATTCAGCAAGTTATTTATAAACAGTTCCATTTTTGCCAGACAGTCAATTTGCCTATTCAATGGTACATTTGTTTATTATATATGAAATCAAACATTGCAACAATATGTCAAACTAAAATATATTCCTGCAATAGGCCTATGTTGATGAATAATACTATAATATCAGTTTTCTATTATCATCAACAAATTATGAATTTTTCATAAAATAGCTACCTGAACTGGCAACATGGAAATATAAAAAATGTACTTTTAAGTTGTTTGTGTATGCAATTGTGTATTGTCATGTGGATATGACATGTTTATATGGTGCTGTGTACAACTGGAGCCCTGTTTAGAGAACTCTTCAGACAGAAGGTGGAGAAGCACCACTCACATAGTACAAGACATCAGTCCACCCCTCCATAGTAATACACTGGAACACTGTCAGCATGGCATAGCCAATATTGTCAAAACTTGTAATTCCATAATTTGGTCCTTGCCACCCCTCCAAACACTGGGATATATTTGTTTGGCACTTAAAACCTCCAGCTGTATTTGGATTTTTTGCACAAGGTCGTATGCTTTCTTCGTCTCCTAAATCTATATCATCTGAAAACAGAAAATTATTATTTATAATCATAAGTATATAAATACAGCTGCATACCAAAGGTTTGTTCACCTACTACTGTATCTAAGTGCAATGGATCTTCACTTCTGTATTGAAATTTCAAAATTATCAGTTTCATTTTTGCAATGCTAAGATGCCTTGAAGACATGCCATGATATTTGCACTAGGATACACAGGTATATAAACAAACTTTGGTATGCAGCTGTAGATTTGATCCATAATCATAACAGATCAAGATTAATGATTCTTGTTCATCATTTATTAAAAAAATGAATCTTTGATAATCAATTAACACCATACATCATATCCACTGGTCCCCAATGTATGGTTTTGGATGTGGACCTTTTACAGAGATACATTCAGAAAAGCAGAATGTGAAAATTGTTCATGATATTCTACTGAGAGTTTGCATTTCCATTGCCAACCTACTGTAGTTTGCACCATATTTCGACATGTGTTCTTTAATCATGCATACAACATACAACAATCTAAACTCTACTCAATAGTGCTAGTAATAAGTTTGTAAATCTATGATTTTAAGATATATTTTGTTTCCATGGCAACATCAAGGAAAATGTTATGGCTTATAAAATTATTAAAACTCATCACTTTTGCAGATGGGTAATTAACAAATATCAAAGATTGCAGTATCTTCAATAAGTATAAACCAAGGATCAATGTTTCCATTTTCCTTCACTATCAATGGCCATAAATGCCTTCCTCCTCGAGCTCTAGAGGAAGATTGTTTAACATTAACAGATCAACTCCCAGTATCGCTACACTGAGGCACACTAAACCATCTCTGAATAATCTACCAAGTGGGAGGGCCTCCGTGTGATTGTCAGAATGTTTAAAACTAATCAACTCATGACCTTTATGATATTTACCATTTCCTTTTACTTCACACTTTATCATATCTTATTCAATAATACCAGAAAATAGTTTTATCATTTAAGGTTTTCTTTACATCTTTAGTGGAAAAAACGTCATACTTCCATGAAAGCATAAACAAGATGTTTTGTACCATCAGTTAGCTATATCAGAGCAGGTGGCATGTATAATTACAGCTTCAGCTTCTCTAAGCTTATTGTGACTGGTAGAGAAAAGGCTTGAGTTCTGACGATGATCAGACTGGTCCAAACAGGACGCCAGTGGGAAACTCATTAAACCTAATATATTGCAATTAATATTGTTTTCTCTTTCCAAAATGGATCATCTAGTAAAGACATTTGTTATTTTAGCTAACTATTTGATGATTGTAAGAAGACTGACTGTTCCCTTAGTGCACTGTAATATTTCACTGTTGCTCTTATTTGTTAATAGTTATGAATTCAATCTACCAAATTAATAGCAGATGTTATCATAGTTTGTCAAGAAGATAATGTAGCACTACTTGAGCTGAAATAATAGAGATACCAGGATAAGCTCTGTTGTCCGAATGCTCAACCAATTTGTCATATTCTTGTATCAACATTGTGTGTCAAATCTGATTTATATCTCCCTAATGAAATGTATGAGCAAAATACTTGAAGCTCTCTGTAAATGAAATGATAGAGACAGGGTTGAATCAACCATACATTTCTATCATATTTGTTATGAAGAATTCTTTGAATACAGATTTTGATAAATTTGAACTTATCAAGCATGAAATACTAATTGAAGTGTTATTTTAAGAAATTTAAAATCTTATTCCATATTTGATAATTTTCTTGTAATTTATATTTGTAATATTATGATCATATTCCACAATTAATACAAAATATAAAAATTCAATGGTTTTATCAACAAAATTAAATTAATAGCAGGTTAAACTATTGTTGAGCAGTGGATATATATAGGATACTTATACGACCTTCCATTTAATACTATTTTTATTAAAAGAGTTAATGATTTAGTATAAAACGAGCGAAAGCTAGTTTTAGACCAAACCATTAACAAGTTTAATAAAAATAGTATGAAATTGAAAGAAGTTTAGTATTCTGTTTATTACTTGACCTCAGTAATCATGCATAATTGCCTAAAGTATACTGAACCAAACATTTCCGCAACTAGGCTGCTGTTGTGACGGTGGTGCCAACATTGTGACATCACAACCACACAATATCATGACGTGCAGTGGGTTTACACTAGTTTAATATCGCCGTATATATATATATATATATATATATATATATATATTATGCTGCAGTATCTTACACAGGAGGGTAATAAATATTTTTAGAAAGGTGATTATATTCAACCTTTCTGAAGTACTGAACAGAAAATTGTTTGTCTGTATGATATCATTACAGAACAACTTTATTGATCATGATGATGTATATGATTCTATTCAACAGCAGTACTTACCCTCTGTTTTGCCATCCTTCATGGCCACCTCGTCCTTAAAACATGCATTGTGGAAAGCACCAGAGTAGAACTCCAGTCCGATGATTGCAAAGATGATGATTGCAAAAAGCACCAGTAAACACACTTGTAGCAATGGAGCCATGGCCCGAATGATAGATTTTAAAACCACCTGAAGACCTGGGACATAAACATTCTTTTAGCAACAATTCCAGTATTTACATTCATATCTACAATGTTTGATCATATGATATTATAGTTTAGAATTGTTAAATACTCCAGGTGTATTTATTTTTAAATTAATTGTCTACATATAATAAATAAAGATATGTATATATAATGAAAAAATATATATATATATATATATATATATATATATATATATATATATATATATATCATTTAGGCAAACATATATATATGTATCAATATACCATTTAGACAAAGAGTATTTTGTGAATTGAAAAATATTTATCGTTTATATGATGTAAAATTCCTTCACATGACAGGAATGTGTTACTACAAGGAGAGCAATGTGACACTTTCAACTAAGAAAACATCTAAACAACATCAGAAACAAGACATATCATCTGAACAAGAACTTCATTACACATGCTCTACCAGGACCTCCAAGACAAAGTCTATTATGCAAATAGCTTGGTATCATTGAATATATCATATATAAGATTAAATAGCTTGTGAATATTATTATGCAATTAAGTATGAAATTTTTTCAAAGCTAATGCTTGTATTTCATGAATAAACATATTTACCAAAAAAGTTTACAGGGTGGATTACAAAAATAAAGATGTCTTTTAACAACATCCACTTTGATCTGGTCATGTCTAGCATTTGAATAAAATTATTTTTACTTGGATGTCAGCTGATACAGCTTTTGCCAAAGACAAAATTTAAAGGCTTTATAATGATGTGTATGAAGTTTATGATTATTTTCTCTTAGTCCTTTTGATCTCAAAACATGCATTATAAACTCAAATTCACAACATGACAAGTCTGAGAACTCATTTGGTTACAAATTGTTGAAAAACAATTCTTTGAAGATAAATCTTTGTCATAGATTAAAGAAGGAGCTTAAAGATGTCAATCTCAGTTTATTATGATATCTTTAAAAAAAAATCAAAATCAAAGTAGAAAAATTCAGTGTAATGGTAATACATGTAAGTATAACAAAGCATGCCCAAATATTGGAGATGAATAAAATGCATCTGCAGAGGAGTGAGATGTTGACAATGAGAGGAAGGCAGAGACACAGAGACACAGATGAGCGAGACATGCAGGTGGGAGCAGCTCCGTGGGGATGGAGAGACGCAGCAGCTCCAGCTCCAGCTCCTGCTCCAGTTACAGCTCAACATCTCCTACTTCTTCTCCATATATATCCTTCCATTTAAAGCATGCATATCTAAAATAAGTTTTACAAAATCTTCCAGTGAAATTTAAAGCAAAGATACCAAAGGTATATTAAAAGAAATGTAGTTCAAGAATAGATAACTTTGAAAAAAATATGATATGATACTTGATAAACATTTTTAAAGATTGAAGAGAGGCTATTGAATTTTAAACCCTTAAAGATACCCCAAACTGTTACAATTTGTTAAGTGTCTACATTGAGAGTGTTCACTCGAGGCAGAGCAAGGAGTGGAGGAAAGATTAAAGCACCGCCACACAGTGAGCAGGCCGGCACCCACAGGACACCATCTGCCTGGCACAGCGTGGTACGGTATGGTACATACTAGGGATTCCAGATACAAGTTTGAGGGGTCGCAGAACCCTAACGGCTCGCAGAGTACGCAGGTTGAAGTTGGAAGACCCCATCTTACTGATGTAAGGCAGCAGGCTGCAGCACGATCAGAGACTACATCAACATGAGTAGATGGGTGGATGGGTGAATGGGTGGATGGATGGATGGATGATAGATGGATAGCTGAATGGTTGGATGGATGGATGAATGGATGGATGGTTGAGTTGGGAGATTGATGGGTGGATAAATTGATAGATGAATACATGAATGGTAGTTTGATGGATGACATCAATAGGATGGATAGAAAGGTAAAATAACTAAAGGGAATTATGGAAGGAAGAATGGACTGGACTGAAATGATGAAAGAAGAACAAAGCAATGGTGGAGAATTTAACAGATTTGTCAGTAATTTGAGAAAGGGTTTAACGATTGAAACAAGTATTGATGAAATAAAGTCCTGCATAACAAACAAAGGAAGAATAGGCATAATTATGTGAATAAGAGTCATAATGACTGGTGAATGTGTTTAAGCATTGAATCGCCACAGTGTGAAGAGGAGAAATACTGACAGGATTAATGAACTGCAGGGGAAGACAAGAAAAAGACAGGAAGGATAATAAATCAAAGTGATGATGTAAAAAATGCAATTAGGAGAAAAAGGTTGTTTTTAACATGTAAAATTATTGAAAGAACTGAATGAAGACATTAGTATCAAAATATATGAATAATTGAAAATTTGATAAATCAAAACAATATGAACAGAAGATTGTCATCTTTAGAAGGAGTAAGGAGGAAAAGAATTCCAAATGGAAATCAATTTATTCATATCCAGGAAAAATAGTATATGACTGTAAGGCCATTAAGTAGCACAAGTACTAAGAAATTATAACGTAATGTAAAAGATTTTCATAGGTATTTTCATGTAAATTAAAAAATCATAACAAGAACATGGAAAATATAGGAAATACATTGAGACAGTATATTTTGTGAAGAATGTTTGTCAAATAATCAGACAGAAGAAGAATGAGAGACAATTGCGGGATGACGGGGATGAAGTCAACCATGGTGGAATATCTCATATTCAACAAATTCACATGCCTAGAAAAGAAAGATCTACTTAAGTAATTTAGCATTCATGTGACATTACCGAAGAGTAAAATATTGTAGCAAGTCAACTAAGTGTTAGCCAGCTACACAGAGAGGGTCATCAGCTGGTCACAACATGAAAAAGCAGACTGGTAACATGGCACTGATGGCCCTCTCTGTCTCTACCAGTCCTCAGTGGACTGACCGACCGACCATCTACCTATACTGTGACCTTGCGGTCCATCAGTGTGCTCACACATCTTAGAATGTGTCACATTCAACAAACAACAAACACTGGATACATCTCAAGTGTGGATGCAAGAATCAATGGTGATAGAGTTTTGAATATTTTCAACTTCCATCAATGTTCCCAAAGATTTTTTTGTGAATTTTAGATTAATGAATTTCAAAGGGTTTTATAACTTTGAATTAAAAAAATTATTCTAAACAACTGGTATGTTGTTGAAAACCCCAAACGTGTTTAACATTTGCTGTTACACAAAAATGAATAAGGGGAAGGCTCTAAACTATTTACACTGAGATGTCTCCAGAACTAACTGTGAACAAAGTGCATCAAACAAGCTTAGCATGCAAATGCTTTTTCTCTTTGTTGACATCCTACTTGGAATTCCTGAGACCAGCTTTAGAGGTCTCAATACCCGCACTGCTCTCAGAGTTCTCAGGTCGAAAGATGAGGAGGAAGTACTGGTATGAAGAAGGGTTATAAACCTGCCCAAACAGAGAATCAAGGACCTCAACCACACACTGGAAGAAGGGAGAAGTACCACATGTCACTGTGCTCTTGGAGAGTGCCAAGAGTCATCATACAGACTACAAGAGACTGAGATACCTGGTGGCTAACCACAAGGCCAGGCTGGATAGAGGGGCAGGTTGAAAGGTATACACCACTGTGGTTTGCAATGAGGTGAAGAAGGGGGAGGTTGGGTTTGCTCTGATATCATCCCTTTCTTGGTTAAAAGGACTCTTGTAAGTTGATTACAATCTTAGCATGATTGAATGAATTGTCTAGAGATGCCAATGGTTCATGTGTGACAATTTACAAACAATTCAAACCTTTATCCTAATATGTTTTAAAGCAGTTATATTTACGCCTACAAATTGTCACAATTTCAAAGATAATGTAGTTCTTTATTGAGTTAAACTGAAAGTAACCTTTCTTTATGACTTAACGATTAGATAAACTTTTGAATTGTCTGCAAACAAATACCAATTACTACACACAAAGCACAATAACAACCCAAGTACCATACTGAATACCGATGTTGGGTAGATAATGCATACAGTATATCCATTACTATATGTTGTGTTCTCTCAATAATGGCACACACCAAGGACCACATGGAGTTGTCCTCATGTTAAACACCCGTCACCATGGAAGCGAGGACTGACATGTAAGCAACATGTAGCTGGTTGGTAGGCGCTAGGGAGGGATGAGTGTGAGCTTGCTTTGAGGGTGCCCAGGGAAGAGGGGAGCAGGGGCGGGGCAGGGTCAGCCTTGGCTAGGGCATCACAAGCAGCATGGTCTATCATTGCAACATTTATTTCACTATGTCAAGATTGATTTTTTTATTCATATATGTACAAGAATATTTAATTTATACTGATGACCTACACATGATTTATCTAAACAATTTATCTAAAAAATCAGACATACATTTTTATTTATTATAGTATTATAGAGTAACATAAAGGTATTTTGAAAAGTAGCCATTGATGAAGTATGTGTAGATTTTGTAGACTGCGAATAATTAGAGAGGAAATAATTCTTCATCTTAATATTGTTGAAATAAAAGGGAGGATTTTAGCTTCCCAGGGTCTAGCAAACTGTGAGTGACTGATGGGATCCCAGAACCAGGGGACTGACCAACCCAATTGTGTGTACACTCACTCTCCATCCCTGTCACCATTTTCAGGGGTCTTAACACTCGTATAGCGCGGATTACGGTTTGCCCAAGGGAAGGCACAATAAAATTGAGAACTCTGTTGGAAGAAATTTAATTTACATGAATTAGATATATGTCTCTAATTTGGAAACATAGCAAGTGAGCTGAAAGCTTGAAGTAAATAGTATATAGAAAATATGAAATGAAACATAATCATATTTTGATGTGTGGACAATTTATAAACATAGTATTAATTGAAAGTTGATGAATTCTTTAAATTTCTTTTCAAAACACAGATGAAGTGAAAACTTCCAATTGCATTTACTGAATGTGATTTGCGTGTTTATCTGCTATGTTAAAGAGTGGTGAAACATTAGATTTGTCTGATTTGCGTAATGGCATATAAATGTGGTTTATGGTGAAAGACATCAACAGCGATAGCAGCAATAACAACATGATATAACAAACACCTTGTTAGCAGAACTTGAAAGGTTTTCAGTTAGATATAGTGGTATCCATGTTTGGAAGTAGTTCTGGATAATGAGCTAGAGCAAAGCTAGAGGGAATGAATGAATGTATCACGTGGTCGTCTTGTCAGCTTACAACGTGCACACACCAGTATAGAATATACAGAGCTCCAACCAGACTTTACTCTCAAAACAATATTTTAAAATGATTAAAAATATTTCACATATTAGAATTTTTTAAAAATCATTTTGTTTGGTAATGAACGATGGAATCTAAAACAAAATTCTTCAGAGAGTGTTTTGTCATATATCTTATATTCAATTGTCATTTTTCAGAATGTAGTTTTATTTGATATCCAGTCTGGTTGCTCCATTACAGAATATTGTGCATTCTGATAGGTAGATGATCATATCTTCCGTTGGACTCAAAATAATTCATTTCTTATTCAAAATTCATATTAAATGCATAATACAATTAGTATATAACTTAACTTTTTGATAACATTAATGAACACTTTTGAACATGGATATTAAGCAAAATAATTACTTAACATTACATATCATCACTAGGCAAGGAACCAGAAGTGTACTTACCCTGTCACTACAACTATAAAGTCCATTATGTTCCAGATGTTGCGCAAGTACGATCCCTTATGAAGGACAAATCCTAGAGCTACTATCTTTAGTAAAGCTTCAACACAAAATATTCCTAGAAAGTAAATTTCCGTGTCATCCTGAAATAAAAATTGAACACGAAAATTTAACGATTTCCAATGATAAAGAAATAAAAAATAATTTAATGAACCATCAGCAATAAGTTCTCCTGTAGCACTCAGTGTGTTCTAATTTCAGTTTTATCTTATGATGTAACAATTCCTTTGTATTTTTCATTTCTTTTATATGAATACGATTACTTTTGTTTATTCACCCATATTAATCAACATGATATATGAAGTGAAGAACCAAAGTTAATATATAAATATCTGTTAAGGAAATGAATAAATGGAAACATTTGTTTTAGAAGAATGTTTTATATTTTACCCATTTGTAATTTAAATTTACTGTCAAATGGAGGAAAATTGTATTTCTCAAAATACCTGCTGGAAGGTAATATACAAATAAAGTACCATTAATCAATAAATGTGATTCTATTCTTATCTGCAGATTTCACATCCAATATTAATTGAAGTCAGGAGATATTACTATTGACAGGTTATTCCATTAGACCAGGTAAACAAAAGATCAAATAGGCCGATGGTGAAGATCACTCAGGTGTAAATGGCAGCAGGTACAAGTGATTCATGTTCAGTAAACTACCGCACTGTCCTCTATGAATCATAGAAGCTTTTACAATCACAGAGGAAAGGAGGGTCTTTCTTTAGAAGTTTTAGGGCAATGGCCGTTTTGACACAACCTTCAGTTATTGTATAATTGTCCTAATCTTAAAACAATTATTTATTTTATTATTTTCATATACCGTATTCGACGTGATAAGCGCCTGGGGCGCTTAAAAAATTGGTAAAAGGGGGCGCTAATTAAAACAATAAAAATTGTCCTCAAGTTTAGTCTTGAAAGTGGTTTCTTATGATACATATGTCTTTGAAATATGGTTTTATAACTTTTATCATTTTGATGGTGGCTGGAGGTCTTGAAATACCCTGTATTCTTCACTTTAGTGGAAGTAAAAGACTTATTGCAAGACTGAAAAACCTCACTCAATGAATCAGCATGCAAGGTAAGCAATGTTGAGAGGTGGGCGCTAAATCAGGACTCATATTGTTCAGTCAAAAACGTGGTGGGTGGGCGCTTATAGGGGAGTGGGCGGTTATTAAGTCGAATACGGTATGTTATCATACATCCATTCTTTGGTTTTCCAAGCATTTGCTGAGGAAACTGGAACAATCTGGTTCCCATTGACAACATGATGTGCCCATGTATTGCGTAACATCTAGACATTCATAGTAATATCAAAAATAATTCGGGCTCGTGTGCACGCTTAGAATGAACTCCTACCACGACCAGCAATAGGGAAATAAGAGGCAGAACAGCAGTTAATGCCCTGAATGAACTTCACATCGGCGGCAAAATATCAGTGGAGATCAAATATTTAAACTGTTATATTTCATTCTCTTTTCAAATCTCTCCACACTGTCCATTTCCAGATCAATTTTAGATACTTACGTACATATTTAAAAAGTTTTTCTAGCATGTATAGAGTAGACCCCGACTGCGAGGTTACGATAAAGAAGAGGAATAGGAACCCACCAGTTGGACCGCTAGCGGCGTCTTGTCGTTCTCGGGCAGGTGCTCCTCCAGCCCCAACACAATACAGTTGGCGATGATCGTCAGCAAAACCATGTACTCGAAAGGCGTGAAGCCGTTAAGGGTTTGTAACTTTCTACTTGGAAATCTCATTAGGAAAATGCACACAGATTTACATTTAAATAAATCTTTCACAAAGAACACCAAGATATCACACCAAACAAATGAAACATTTTAAAGAGAAACTATGAAATGAACAAAGTATAAAAACAACGGAAATGGACACAAAAGATCTCAAAGCTAATATATTTCATAGTTGATTAAAAATGTAGGTTAATCTTACTTCGTGACTAAAACATACATTGATTGTCTCCTCAATTAAAAAAAACTTCAAATAGAAATTGATGCAGTTAAATATGAAATAATTTTGTACTTCAGATATCATTCCATTGCAGACATTTCACTGTGAAATTGATTTAAGTAAAATTACCGCGTTGCGGAAACTTTGACGGTATGTATACAAACTAAATCTGTCAGTCGACACAAAAATCAGAATGGCCAATCAAGTGATTTTAGTCCAAAACATATTGCAATACATATCAGGATAATATTGCTTACATTATTGAAAGACAAGAAGCGTTATCAGTGATTTGTAATCACAGTCATTTGACACAGTTCAATTGGGAACAATACTTAAGCTATCTTTTTCTGATTTCACCGGTTAAATGTGTACAACATCAGTTATGTTCTTGTTTGCCATGAACAAAACCAATGCCACATCCTGGCCAAAGGTCTATTTGTAAAAGCATGCAAGCACGTGTTCTATGGGTTTTACGAAATGTGAAGTTTTCCATAATCGAACGAGAGCTCGTCGTACATGTACATAAATAGCAAACTGTCAATGATGTACACGATTCCAATCCTGACCCATATATGCATTTTGAACTTTTGACCTACTTATTACGTATTTTTCAATAAATGAAAAAAACTAAAGCCCATTTATGAAGTGTGAAAAAAAACCTCGCGCTCCAGTATGCAATATGTGGTATTCGTGTATGGCAATATGTGGTATTCGTGTATGGCACACATTCCTGTTTTATCGAACTTGATCCAGACATAAATAATTCTCTAGTCCGCCCGTATCTAGGCAATTCCTTCCAGTCGGCGCGTGAATACTTATCACACGCTAAATTACACTGCGAGCGTCTCTGCAACCTAATTAAGCATCTCCTGGCCGCTGTATCACCGCTTGACCGCGACGGAGAGCCAATGTTGCCCTCAGAAGACTCGGCATATCGATGTTCGTGTTCTGATTATCATATAAACAGAGATCCCCAATACTCTCAACTTCTCAATAGTGTGGCCTGATCACGGTACTAACCGAGTTTCACATTGAGCAACACCTCAATAAGGATTTGTGTTAACTATCATATAAACCTAATTCAAAATATCCTAATTTTCACAACAACGTCTTTGAAAATAATCTCCCCATGTCTCAACGTTGTGTTTCGACATTCGCATTAAATGCCTTTAAATTTCCTTCACCTGTTCAATGATGTGTTTAGGATTAAGCATTAACTGAGAATAACATAGCCCGCACCTTTGAATCAATATGGTCTTGCGATCGCATTAAGTTCGACACAGAAATTCATAAGATTTTGCAATTTCACAAGTCGTCTTAGGTGGAGACCATATTTCAGATTCCTTTGGCCATTTACCAACTGCTGCCAGCTGAAGCCAGAAACAGATTTAGGAGCAAGTTAAAGGTCACGTCAGGCTAACTGAGTTTTCATCGAACGCTAGATAAATTGGGAAAGCAGAGAGGTCTAAAACGTCATCTATATTCTGTCCATGGTGCTCATCAAGGAAGATGTCGTGATTCTCACAATCGTATTCACACCAGCAACTACACAAAACATCTCCTGCTTGGCATCTCATCCTCGTAAATACTGACAATGAAGACGGAAAGTCTAATTCGTGTTGTATTCTTTCCTTTACTATTATACCCCAAACAAGTAAAATTATTCAGAAGTAAATACAATTGAACACATCAAATATTTCCAAACATCCAATTGACATGTAAGAGGTCAAATAAACCAAAGTTGAACGGTTTTTTTCTTCTAGAATCAAAAGTTAATAGGAAAGGAAACTCGCTGATTTAAACTAATTATTGATCAATGAGGGCTTTCTAGGATTCTTGGAGTCCTTGTAATCATATCCTTTTGAAATGCGTTATAAATCATTGCTTTTGCACAGCTTCAACTTAAACGAGGTCACTTATGACGTCACATATATCTGCGACTCTCTGTAGTTTGAAATAGGTGTCCAACAAGGAACCGGCGTCTACCTGAATCAATAGGAGAGATGTGGCATCTTCATAGTGTCCCTTCACTGCAAACAGTGCTTGACGCATATACACTCTTGCCATCTGATACCTAGCTCAAGCTGATCGACCAGATTAAGAACCTGGTCTAGATGAAGACCGACGGCATCAACGGGAATAACATATACCCAGCCCGATAAAACTAGGATAATCCTATCATTGTCATTGGCATCAGTTGATATTTTTGCTTGAACATCAGATGTCACCAAATTGTAAGGGTTGGATTACATAAACTTTGCGATATACTTATCATACTATATTCATATAAAAGCTAATCATTTTTGTTGTGCAAATACTTACACTTAAAAGATCTTACATTTGAGTAAACTTTCAAGCTTTCTAGCCAACACTTTGAAATCTGATTCAAAAGTTCAAACGTAACGATTGAATCATTTACTAGATAATGATAGTGACAATGATAGTAGAAGTGGTTCCCCGTTAAGTCGTGAATGAAGCAAAATAAAGGCTATAAATATTAACTCCTCACCGTGATATGGCTACGCAATAGTTGAGGTGTGAAAGCTACAAAACATTCTGCATCAGTTCCAAAACATAGAGATCTGCTCTCTTTCCAACCTGCACTCCTTCGATCCCAAAATATGTCTTCATTAAGGTTCATACCATCTGAAAGAGCGATGAGCCTTTAGACATGTTCATAAGAACATAAGACAAGAATATTCCCTTCTTTGAACAGTCACATGTCAATAACTATGTGGAACAAAATAAAAGCTAACTATCATATTGTTCTGTACATCGAGATTTAATTGAAGATTTTATTGAAACAGTCGAATATTGTGTTCGTAAAACTCGAAGATGTCATGGTAGCGCTACCAAAAGCTTCTAGGCATTTTCGAATTTTCTACAAACGATTCAAATGTGCATTTATGGTGTTCCTTAAATATCGTTGACATAAGAAAGATAACGTCTCGAAACATTATTTGTGCACGCACAGTCACGTTATGAACTAGTCTAGCTCATACTGCTAATGATCATTAAAACCTGGTGTAGAGCTTGGCAAAGACTTTTGATATCTTCATCATATAGACTCAAGGAAGAATCAGTCTGGTACAGATACCAACGTATTATTATTTGATTTAAAGGTATAAGACATAACTTTCTCATGTAAAATTCAAGATGGCCTTTCTAGAAAGTGCTACTATCCGATGTGATATTCAATGATTTAACTATCTCACGTAAAACCAATGATGTGATAGCCCATGTAACACTATCGACATGTCATGAAATTATTGACCAGAAGAATAGAGGTTAAACATAGCTGTAAACCTGAAGATGTACTACTCGGATTCATTAGGATTTATGTAAGTGCCAATGGCTCAGGTTACAACCGGATGCATTAAGCTTTTAATGTTAAGGAGCAGTTGCTTTTGATTTGTTAGTGACAATGAAATCACTTCTAGTTCGCATCTTGCGAATATCTAGGTGTTGAAATAACACCAGTTCTTTGACACTATTTTCAAATAAGTATGTCGTCATATGGTGAAAGCCATATTTCAACACATCGTTCTTGCATGACATATCAAATTAATATATCCGGGATGAATTGGACTCCACATAAGGGCAGGAAGTGTAATATCATACGAATATTTCTTCTACTAAAACTTTTCATTAAATGGCATCGTATCAGGTCATTACGTTGCTGTGGAAACCATGTAATGAAAATATGCAGACATTTTGTCAGAAAAGCAAGTTGTCTTAAACCAGGGTAAAGTGGATCCTTCAGCATGAAAACCATCTGTCAAAGGGACATAATTGTTGAAGGAAAGGGATAAGTTCATGGCGCGTGTTCCTCTGAAATTGACAATCATATGCAAAGTGACACTTGCAGGAGACGGCATCCACTACCAGCCAAATCCCTGCACGAAAGCGGCAACTGACAGATAGTAAGGTATTTGCCTGTGCTACATCACCGCTACGTATCGATTGCAGACGGTTTGTCCGCATAACTCGTTCGGGAAAGACCTTATATGATATTAGACATCTTCCGAAAACGGAAATAGTATAACCAACTGCAATGATCTCCCTTAGTTTGAAATTACATATATTCAATGTCCAAGACCGTTTTTTGTATTCGGTTTGTGATTAAATATTCAAGCTGATATAAACACTAATATAATGCACAACCACAGATCGAGATTAGCTAAATCTTCTAGAAATATATCACCAGCAAAAGCAAAACACCCGAAGTGGATGCATGAACTCTATGGCCGTCCAACTGAAATAGATTAAGTTTTGATGCATCTACGATGCAACTCTACCAGGGGACTACATGGAACTCAAACATCCCAGTCATACAAAGGACAAGGCTGAAACCGAACCTTCGTATATACAATCTGATCTTAGCACAAGATTATTATAAGAAGGCTAAAGGAAAGGACAGAAAATAAAGCAACGATGCTAAAATTAAGCTAAAGGACAAGACGGAGATCCGAAGTTCCACACAAATACATCCATACAAAGTGTCTTGAAATGTTTACATTCCGTCTTAAGGGCGAGTCCTATTACTGTAATTTAGTTAGGTCAATATAGCCCGGTAATGCTGTGATCAATCTGCTACAGTTGACTTTGAGATGGGAAGTCAGTACATGCTTGTCTGCGTAATTGATGACAGAAATGAATAATGAACAAAGGAGTTTTATCAGTCATGTCCCAGGGTGATGTATTGGTAGGAAGTAGAAAGTACGTCGCGTAATAAACACAGAGCAGATCGATGCCTTTTGATGTAAGGACATAATGGCTATGCTCCGAATCTAAACACATGTCATCGTTACGAAGAATTATTCTCATACATGACGTTGGGCAGGGAGCCTTATCGTTGCCTCTGAAGACTGTAGTAACAGAGAATCGACTTCTAATATACGCTTTGGTAACATCAATACTATAGTTTAAGCAAGATATTTTGTAAATGTTAAAACCGAGAGGGTTTACATGGTAACGTTGGCAGACTCTGCATTAAACTTGGGTAGGTAGCTCTAGCGGAATGATGCTCAATGCACTCGTCAGTATTCGTTCTCCCATTGTGTCCAAACAATGAAACTCACCAAAAGACCATTTAAGGGAACAACAGTTCTGGTCTATTTTTCTATTCAAATGCAATGCACAGATGCGTTGTATTGAAAAGTCTCATATTTCCATTGACCTCAATTTGGACAATGCATAGATAATGCAGTCATTGCTCCATAAATTCAGCTCGTCATCCCAGCACTGCTGTTGTTTAGACTGCTTATACCATCAGCTGAACTGATGCCAAACAAAGGAATCAAATTGAATGTTGACAGTTACCAACATGCTCGACACGCCATGGTAACGGTGTTGATTACAACGCTTTGTAGCTTCGTTTCCGGGCGGTATTTGTGACTGATTTTAATAAAACGCAAAGTGACCTTGACTTGTAATGAGGACAGAAACAAGTCGCAACTGGATACCACAGCTCTAGGTGATATTCAGAACACATCTGGGAAAGAGAAGGTTATCAGTGAGGGGTCGATATGCTGTGACTTGCTAATGTACACTATCTCAATATCATATAGTTTAGAAAGATCGACGGCGAATAGACAGAATGGGTTTTATGATATGATAACTGGCTCAATAAAATCATGATCTCAGAACCGCGACTAGTTCGTGCACCAGTTTAATTGAATAAAAAATACCCAACGTTTTTCAACAACAATTTGTCGCTAACATTTTTCTTGTCTCTTTTTTCTTTTGTATCCTCACACTATAATAAAGTTTTTCAAATACTTTTTCTCGACACAGAGTCTACTAAAACGAGAACTAAAGACATATTTCCAGCACTAAATCATTGTCGACCGTGCTATATGTTCAACCGGCCCAGACAGAACAGGAAGGTGGATGTGATTACGGGCGGTGTGGTCAGTGCAAGACACAGCTGCTCACAGATATCACCAAACGAGACACACTGGGCACAGCAGCCGCGGCCTTACTGCATGCTCCCAGAAGGCCAAAGTGCCAGGAAAAATTCATTAGAGACTCTATAAAAGCTAGTCCGGGACTGGTGCGTGTAGTTTGAGCCATACGTTGACTTAACCCCTTGATGTCTGGGACAGTGTTTACCACTGAGGATGCTTATGATTTGAACCCTCCTGGCTCTTAAAATCCCTTAATGCAATCCATGAGCCTTGTGTCACTTGGGTGGCAGGATCATAGATCAGTGCTCGACATGTTGGCCTAGTACCATGTTACTCTCAGTAAGCAGAATGGTCCTTCCTTTAGCCATCCTTCTCTACTCTCTACGTGTGTATATAGGATTAGTTTGCAGCGACAAAAGATCTCTCCATCAACTGCTTTTTGTCCAGATCGAGCGAATCATTATTGTGAAATACATATAAGTATTTTATCAAGTCGTTACGAACGATAGAAAAACTGGTTAGTTAGGGGCAGCATACGTAAATCAGGAGTTTAAACCGGCGTCCGTGTTATCCACGATACAGTCGTCTTAAAAGTATTGACAATTATGCATTTAAAGATGAATATCATAAGCCAATTATCCACTATGCTGTCTTAAATGTTCAACCTTTTCTGACTACCTTCTTTTGAAACTTCGATGTGCTTCTATCAAAATTAATACATTGAAATCAACTAAACATTTTGAATCATTTACAGTTTTGAAAGCAGACAGCCATTTGAATTGTTTTTGTAAGTATAGATCAAAATATATTCGGTCCAATTATAGTTACTGGGAGTCTGTCGATGATTCAGAGCGTAACTTGATCTAGTGAGTTTAACTCGAAACAATAGCCCATGTATGTAACTCAGTATTCTTAGTTCAAAATTATAAATCCCTTTAATGATTTGTAATAATGACATGCAATACGATGATAGTTGGGTTTTCTTTGATGGGAAATGCAGACAATGGCGAAGAAGGAACGAGAGGTATATCCGCTTGAGTGTTATTACGGGATATCAGTGCAAATATCTTTAACACGGTTTTCGGTTAATTGCTTTCCGGAATCCGAGATGATTAGTTTGTCAAGGTGAGAGAAGAGTTCAAGCCAACTACAGCGTATTTACAGTAGAATAATTACAAGTGTTCAGAAGCCTTTCATAGACGCATTTGTGTCTCTGAATTAGATTCCACTCTGATTCGAGGATACAGCCGCTCACATCGCATAGTAATCAGGGATGGGTCCGGTTCTGTTAACCCCAGTGCAATGTGGTCAACTTGTAGCACTACAACTGACCAGCAATCATTTTGGACTAAAATCCGAGAAAGGTGGTACAAAACATATACAAAGTATACAACCTTTGAAGAATTTCAAGCTTATAATTTGGTATGCTATTGTTTCTACAAGAACGCAAATCGTTCTTCGTTAATGAATTTCTTGTCAAAGATTACCATTCTTATCTTCTCGAATGTCTGATATGCGATGTTTTGCTGTGCGCTAATGTGAAAGTGGCCTGCATGTCTCCACTGAAGGCTGATTTGTGTGAAAGACACATGAAGCCATGCAGGCGTAATGAAGCAATCAGTAGCAGCGCCATATTCACAAACCTGAGCTGCTCTCATCAACATTACAAACAGCCCTCGAATGAATCTCCCTTTAAGCGCGGCCAGAGCACATGAATATCAGGGTGCTGTGATCTCACATCTAACACCCTTTTACATTCAGGGGACGCATTCAAAGCCTTCCCAGGACGATATATATTGGGATGAAGACTCGATCTGGACATCAACAAGCGGCAGAGATTTCACTAGCGTGCCAAGAATTCAGCTCTTGTCCCTGCCATGAGTCGTTGATTGCATAACTCAACTCGTGTGCCTCTGTCTCCAATTAATTGGTGCTTGAAAGATGCGCGAGACAGTCTGATGGCCGTCAAATCATGTTTACTCTAATGTATCGTCTTCATCAGCAGGCGCTACTTTCATTAACACAATCGGCAGATTGGAATTGGGACGCAATAAGAGCAAATCAGAAGTTGAATCAGAATTTTCAACTTCTGCGAAAGAATATCAGGAGCTGATTAGAATGAGATGCGGACCGTTTCGTGAACAGATTGTACTTCTCTCAGTATCTCTAGTTTAGTTTACTGTTACGCAAGTTCTCCGCAAATTGAAGCATCGGATAATAGCGGTACCAAGGTCTATACAATATGCCAATTGCATGAACTCAAGACATGAAGTACCGAAATATGAACTAAGTAAATATAAGTTAAAGCGTTTTACTACAACAAACAATTTTGCAAGAACGAACTTTCTGAATCGGGAAACTAGATTATAGGATTTTCTAGATGTTCTAGGAGAAGACTGCCTAGACAGCTCATCGACTTTAAATATGCCCAATACCTTCCATGTTACTTATGTTAATGTACATACCATTGTACTATGCTTGGCATTTCAACAATCACCAGTAATTGAAAGTCATTTTCCTGAACAGCACCATATGTGACGCATTATATAACGCATGCATGACATGGCAACAATGTATAAATAATCACCCAATTCGATTTAATAGCCTCGTAAATGAATCAACATATACCACGGTAGTTCGAGGACTGCCAACATCTGAAGTAATTGTAGTGTCCGTTCATCTCCTTAAACTATTCCATATTTAGTTATCATACATGCAAACAACTCCACAGAATAGTACGGAATCCTGCCCAGTAACACTGTTGGAAAGGCAACTGAAAGGGGAAAAGTCCTTGAGTAAATAATAATTGAAAGCCTTGAAATTACTGATACATTTGAATTTCGACTAACTTCATTTCGTTGTCAACACACAACACCGAATATCAGTAGTTCATATTGGTTGGTTTGGTGTTTTAATAACGTTGAGAATACAGTTTGCTATTATCATAGATTATACAAAACGTTAAATAGATACTTGTATTAAGCTTATTTGAAAGTATGTTTATACATCATAAAGTACGAGGCTAGACAACCGCGGCATGGATATTGGATCAATTAGGTCACACACGAAATAATTATTAGTTTCAATGATACCTAGAATTTTGATCAAAAGAAATGAAGCAAAGAACACTAACTTGGCGCTACAAACTTATTGATACAAAATCCAAAGAAAATTCGATGACGCCAATTTACCATTATTCAGGCAAAAAGCAGAGCCACAAAGACACCCCAACTTTATTTTTAATGAGACGAAATGGTAAGTCTACCAACATACTGTACCACAAGATGACACAGCTACCTTGATGCAACCAAATTCGTATTAATGAGAGGAAATGGCAAGTCCACCAAGATACTGTACCACAAGATGACGCAGCCACCTTGATGCAACCAAATTCTTATCAACAGACAAAATAACACAGCTTCCAATTTAGCAATATGCAACGGACTTCAGGACGTATAATACGACAGCTAGTTTTAACTAGATTGCCAGTTAAGATGCCACCACGAGATGACACAGCCACCTTGATGCAACCAAGTTCTTATCAAATTGATGCTACCACAAGATGACACAGCCAACATATTACTAATGGCACAAGACAACACAGCCACCAAGAAGCAACCGACTTAGAACCAATGACATAAGACGGCACAGTCACCACGATGGCACCATTAGATGACACAGCCTCAAAGGTGCAACCAATTTATAATCAATGAAAACTTTTGCATCAGGAAAGGCCATGGACATCCAACAAGCATTAGAAGGTAAGAAGGCAAGTAAAGTCATGTAGCTAGATTGATGAAGGTCCAAGCAACACGGAATGATTAAACATGGCCCGTGGGACGGCCCGGCTCAAAGTAATCAAATTGTCGGGATGTAATTGGACCCATCCACACATTGATATTGCAATTGAGAAGCGTGGCGAGGAATTCTCTTGCTTCAAAGGGAGTCACATATCTTTATTACCCTGCTTAATTTCCGGGCAAGACAATCAGAGGCTACGTATAAAGGGGGATTATTTCACTGTGAGGCATAATACGGAATTCAGATCGGAACAAAGTAGAAAACCTCGGTAAATAACTCTTGATTAACTTGTGCTGTGCCTCTTCCGTGGCATGTTGCCTGTCTATGATGTGCGAGATCGTCTGCTGCCAGACACTTTGACAATAGATAATTGCTAAGTACCGGATAACTGATGATTGAAAGTCGACCAAATTTGATCACAGAAAATGCTACTATAAACATAGTATATTACGATGTCACTAGACACCGGAATACATATCAAATTTATGGCTGCAATGAAGTATCTTTGATTTAAAGTTTGAGAAAACATTTGCACGTGACTCCTCGTGCTGACAGGTCACCGCGACCAGGAACTAGCCAATCCGATTGTGTCTTTACTTGGCTTAGTACACTCGACGTCGTCAGTGGAGGTCACGTGATCTCATTCAGCAGCATTATTGAACAATAGAATGCGGTGATTGTGTCAAGCGCACTTGCTCCATACAGGTAGCATATTTTAAAAAGTATAATGCTTTGTTGCCAAAACGTCAAACGAGGATATCATTTTGTCATCAAATCAAGGCAGTATCAAAGTAGATTGTTTTCAATAACAACACGTTCCAATGTTCCTAGTTTCGAGTAGATTCATCAGCCAACAGCAAAAGAATCCTCGGCGTGTAACAAATATAAATACGTCCCTCTCATTTGAGCCTCTGATAATTGCATCCTTGCAAGAAAGTAATGACAATCTCACTCCAGAATAAGGCATATATAACACTTTTTACATAAGTCCTCACGTTTTATAACTGAAAAATGGCAGTCATGAATAACCTGTACTTCTTCAAATTATTCCTGCATAAATATATTTAACCCTGTGCAAAATGGTCGTATGACCGCAAACCAAATGTGCACAGGGCATAAAACACAGACAAGGTCAGTATTTCATTTATTGATTATGTAAACTAAAAACTACCCAATCCTTTTAAGAGGAGGATGGTAAACACAATTTCATTCTTGTTAAAATTAACTGTAATGTTTTACTTCCTGAAGATCGACATTGTAAACTTCACTACGAATCATATCAATTTGGTTTTAGAAAATTAATGATTCCATATTTGGCCAGGGATAATTGTGTTGATAATTCTGAAGTCCAGAAAAAAAACAAAGGAAAACATTTCTTTCCTCGAGTTTGAAAGTTTGAGTTTGAGTTTGAAAATTAAAATGATTATCATTTGAATCAGTTAAAAGTTATTCAAATGTGACTTCGAGCATAAGGTTTGTTAAATCGGGCGATTATTGCAATTGAGATATTCAAAAACGTTAGGAGGTGGCATAAGAATCTCAAACTATTTTCTGAAGAATATGACGTAATCAGTCAGTATCTTCGACCTCTATCTTTATTCATGTAACAAAGATTGACAAAAGCGCCCTGCCAACTATCTTTTCCCTCTTGACAATAATCTCATAAATTATTCTTAAACCATTTGAAAATTCATTTAAAGGTTTGTCATAGAACTATTCGAATTATTTGATCTTTTCGATTTCCTAGCGTTTTGAAAATAAACGTGTCAACGTTAACCGGTTAACCGATGCTGTCTGGACACCCAAACCGTATATTCAGTATGCCTGGGTATGGAGTAAATGGACATTCGCTGTTGAGCTGTGGAGATGAATTCAGTATTCAACAGATGCGGGCGTTCACCCTAGAAGTCCAACCCTCTCCAGACAGAGCACATACGCCTTAGCAATGGCTTCTATACAAGCATCAAATACCATATCACGATGCGCCAGTAATCTCCAACTACCCATACACTACCGATAATTCCCGTTCAAACAACTTCAACAGCAGAGAATGTAGCTAATATGTGAACTCAATAAAACATTATCTAGTTGCACACAGTAACAATCATATGATTCTGACAGATATCATGCTCGTTGTCATGGCAACGGTTTCATTTTGCCCCCCATAAACAATTAGTAATATTTGACTGGCTTTCCACGTGTTCATTTACATATTAATTGGTTGTTGACATATATTGATGTTGATGCGAAGTTAGTATTTATTAGCGCTGTCTGTCTGTGACTGACGACTGCGCTGTTGAAGAGCAGCACTGACGTACAATGGGTATAGCTTTGAGAGCGCCAGCTGTCGCCCATCAGGACCCACCATCACTATCTAACACCATTCTGTTTTCATAAGTTCACGTTTTTATACTTCCTAAACATGCGTTTCAGTAAATTCATGATATGGAGAGCAGGGCATTGTTAGACAGTTTATTTTTTCACACACTAATGACGCTGCATGCAGCAGTCTACGGTTCAGTACTTATGTTCACGAAGCTACTGCTGATAATTCCAGCTGGACTTGTCAATACCACCAGTGTGTCACATAGTCTGAATTCCAGCTAAATATCACAGGCGTGGTAACTCATTAATGAACACGGCTGGTGATAATTATCAATAATTATCTCTTCAATTGCAAACGCTATCAAGGGGTTGTCAGTTGTTTTGCAAAAAAGCAAACGGCATCAAAGACTTAAAGTCCAACAGAAATAATGATACACTTTTTATAGTTACTTGGTGACAAGAGTCTTAGTTTCTCAATTTAGTACCACTTAAAAATATCAAAGACGATAAGACTTTACATGTGAATGCTATGACGTCACTTCAATCAACGCAACGTCGTTGGTAGGTGGTGAAGGAACAGTGGCAAGACGTAGCAAGAAACCGCTTAAGTCGAGCACTTTGGGACGTAAATCTCCATAGTTCAGACCACAAAATTATATGCTAAAATCATATGTTATGTTTACAGTGTTACATCACTTATATCTCATCTCGATACTGGGTAAAGTCTATATCTTCACTCGTGGCTACGCCTTTCGTGGTAATACTGCCTTTAACATGTCTGCGACGAGTGCGATATAGGTTTTACCCTGTCGCTTGATAACAGCTAAGGGATATTGTGCGAACAAAACAACTCTTATGTTCTTTCACGCGTTCAGATTGGCAGTTCATCAACACCATTTTTACATCAGATGCAGAGTTCAAGAAGCAAGGTATGAGGACTCGGAGAGACTGACTTTACTAACTAAGCTTCTTGTAATCCAAATGGTTCACGTTCACTAGCCTGACAAATTGTTCTTTATCTTCGAATGTTCTCTCTGCATCAACGGCATCCTGTATATGGTTCATTCTTGTAACTTTTAGTCAAATTATTGAGGAGACAGGAGCGGATTAAATCGATACACCAACGTCATTGATACCTGTAATAAAACACAATGCCACTGTAATCCATGGGCAAACAATATTAAAAGTTGAACGTTGGCACATTGTGAGTCTCAGTCAGGTGAAGGTGGTCAGATAGACCATATGGTCAGAGATACTTTATCTATGTTAGCGGAGCGACCTACATGATTAACACGTTTGGTAACAATAACCCAGAAAGCATCTACAGACAATAGGAATAATCCGACTGCTTAATCCGCAACCTTTCAATGTATCTCCATCTGTATAACGGCTGGTGATTAAAGATCGATTGTGTAAATGTCAACCATTAAAATTACTGCGTGCATTATATATGCTTACAGTTTGGAATAATTTGTTCACTTTCGATTGGCCGTTGATAATTAGTGAATTGAAGATAACTATTCTGCTTGAACACATGGTGGTCATCCATTGTCCACAGACGTCGTCCCAGTTGGTGTTGTCTACAATAGTGGACGATGAGCTGCATATAAGGCTGCTTTGCGAAATTCTAATTGAATATTTAAAATGAACATTATACAAAGGGAGCAGACACTTGCATCAGTAATTGATTTACCCTTCTGACAATCCCTCGAGTTTCGCTATAGTCCAGGCTCATAATTGTTTGTATGATCCGAACTTTTATTCGATATGGAAGTATGAAAAGTATGTATTTGAGCCGGCACGACCTACAAATTGCACTGACATAAAATCTTGTAGCCAATACAACATCTCAGTTATTTAATTCTAAATCTGTTTATTAATTGTTCCACTGACGAGAGATTGTTGACATGGTTTGATGGGAAATATAGTTACTTTCCTATTGTTCTTTATATAGATCATTGAAAAATGATAAGATGTTAAGACAGCAGATCAAATATAACATGAATTTAAATACAACTTATATGATTATCTATACATGTTCAATCTATTTAGTAAAATCATCATTTGATCTAAAATGCACTAAAATACAGTAATACTGTATCTGTTGACCTTCTACTACCAAACGGTTGTAAATCTTTAACAGAAATCTAAAGATAAGAATATTCGTGGTTGCAGGCGCCTGAATGAAGTAAGATCACAACGCCGACTCTTCATGGAGGGTAAAGGGTCGCGTTTTGGTGGATGGTATCATTGGTTATCTTTCACAACACGACCACTGTATCTTTTCTGGTCGAGCCATGTCCGACTAAAAGTGGTGAATTTCCCACTATTGATCACCAAACTTGACGCACAGAAGGCACAGAGGCCAATAAGGCGCGCCTCCAGTGTTCAGGGTCTGTCCCAGGCTCGACAGCTGTCACCACATCTCGCATACTATTGACATCATATATCGTATCCCTATAACAGTCATAAGAGGGTCGAAAATATTAAATAAATGTCACGTGACTGACGAGCAAAATCGGTGGAAGCATTTCCTTGCCCGTTCCTGATCAATGGCGCTTACGTATTGCGCCTACTTACCGACTTATGACGCTTCGCCGGTTGATGATCAGTTAAAAAGATTAGCTTTTCAGACTTATTCTCTTGATGTTCAAACTCATTTTCCTCGTATCTTGAGATTATTTGATAATCAAAGTGGCCATGGTTGATGTGTTCAGACACGCGATGAGAGGCTCACACCAGTTGCAAGATTAGTTGTCCATCCTTCCGGATCTGTCCATGACAGGGATATCGCGCTAACACACGTACAGTACAGTAACACACGGCCTCCTATAGAACATGCAGCAAGTTCTATACAAAGCTGCCTAAACCTTGGGACAAGGTATAAGCTGGAGGGAAACTGTTCGGGCCAAGCCTTATGGGTTTCTCTTGATTCTCTTTGGCGACTACAACTCTCTGAATGTTGCCTATTAACACCGCAAACATGACATGTAGCAGTATTCTGCCTTTGTCATTTGATCATGATAATTGCATTTCCTTGAACTATTCCATTTCATAATTGAGTTTCACAACTTCATATTTCGAAATAGTTTAGCAAAACAAATATTCAGGTCATTATAAATATCCCGTTACACTGATGGGGAATGTGACAGATTGTATTGTTAGTCAAAAGCTTTACTGATGCGCATTTCTGAATGCAGCGAGTTGTGTTGTGCACTCTACTGTGTAGAATAGGCTAACATGGTACACTGCTCACCATGTCGATTGTGGTTGATCAGTTTGTCGTTGACTGTAGTCAACTCTATACGTGGTATTCATGGCTTTCTTATATCACAACTGAAAAAGAAACCATCTTGACAAAAGCCTAGCTGATGCAGCAAAATGAACAACTTAATGTTTTACCGAACGATAAGAAACATAATAAGATGCAAAATAAAATTAAAATTTCATACTTACAATTTGAATCCAAAAACGAATAAACGAGACACCAACACAATTATTTCACATTGATTGTAAAAAGGATATCCCCATTCTATGATGATCTTGGCGTATTTTCTGATGAAATTCTCCTCACTAAAGATGAAGAGGGATCGGTTACTCTGGGCAGCCATACCGGGGAGACTGAGGTGGGCCGCTCTCCTGGAAATATGTCCTAGAGACCCATCGTACGGGCCGGAGAACTCGCCATCGTCACCCTGCCCACTGCTGGCTTGGAAAGTCGCCATTCTACAACACAAAACACAGTTTCAGAGAGGTCAAACAGATGACATGCTATAGTCTCCATCAGCATTGAACGGCGACTTCAGCTGTAAAGAAGTGAATGAGAATCCATGCACACTGCCACATTCTAACACTGTTCACTGTCCGAGACAAATGGCAAGGACTCTAGCAGTATCCTCTGTAAGGTATCAAGTCAGTTAAAACCGTTAGTTCTGACGCCACACGACAGCAGATGTACACAGTAAACATCCGCGAGAGGGCATAATCCCTATTTGACTCGAGAACTCCGCTAGGCCGGCGAGACTCACTTGCCAGCACTGAAGACTATCTGGGGTACGTACTAACCACCGTAATCCTCCCCATGTCGCTCGACACGTCACGAAAATTGGTAAAAATGTCAGCCTAGCAGAAATGTCGTCTGCGCTTTGCCAGGAATAAGTCGGAAAGCCTGGCAGTTACCATTCTCTGTTGAGCGCACTCGGAACACGCTCCATGGATAATTAATGTCCCTATTGTTAAAGTATATATTGACAAGTGTAGCCGATAGTCGTTGTAACCAATCAGCCAGTACTACTAGAAACGTTGGGGGCCTTTTGAGTTGAAGCACTTGACGTCATCGATGAAGATTTGCCACAACAAGAGGACCGCGACTTGCACCTCGGCTGTTTGGGGAAGGGTGCACGAAGCACTACTTAATAATGTTAATGAGGGCCGCTCCTAGCCAGTCGGCACGCCCCCGGGTGCTGTCTTCACTGAAATAACTTCACTCAGTAATCGCCAAATTAACCATGTCAAAAATGATCCTCACATGGACGGATCTTGCGCGATATTTATGTATTTTTATGTCGTCTGCTAAATTCAATTACAAATCGGGTTGTGTTCGCTCGGCATACACGTCGTTCCCATCTCGCTATGCCATCTACGCTTGAATATCGATTTTCCTTACGGACTGTAAGAATCTACCGACAGAGAGAAATCGCACACAATTTGAACCTATTTTACCCTAAATCGATAGAAGCGTAATTTAAACTAACCAAGATGGTCCCCTGCCCAGCACCGCAAATCCGGACCGGTCACACATTGAGATGAAAGATTTAACCGGATGCCGCCATTTTGTTACTCACTTAGTTAGATAGCGGGCAAAACAATAGGTAGGGGTGGAATGCCATGCTGCTCTGGGCTACACGCTGATGTCTATTATCTATTGATTCCGAATATGTCAACAGAGAGGGCGAGTTGCTCAAACCTTGAATGAATGCTTCGGGGAGAGATTATTTATAGCCCAGCTGATGAACACATGAACAAACTAGAGTGAATATAGTCAATGACATCATCGGTACCTCTTCTGATAAAGGCTGTGTCCGTCTGTGAATATACACTGAGTTTGATATTTGCAGATTTACACGAGGAAATGTTCACAACACACGTTCATAATCTAGATATCATCTATATCTAATGTTCTTAATTGGCAGGCTGTCATTTGCAATATCACCTAAACGTTAACTTAAACATGTACAACGTATTTAATTTACGGCCATTTGAATACTTAACTGTTTTAAATGTTAAACTTGAATGTTTGAGCCTGATTTTCAATGATTTTCAATGAAACAACAAACTAGTAATGGACAATAAAACGAACTGCTTATGTGCAGTAACAATTAAGGTTTCAGGAAGGAGAATTATGAATCTGGATGAAATGTCCAATCTTAAAATATTATTATTACCACTTGGTAAAAATGTTGTCCTAGAAGTAATTCATTAATATAAAATACGAATGAATTAAGTGAAAACTGACTACTTGACAAAGGGCAACATGTTTTGTTTTGTAAACGTGTATGGTAGAATGTTAGGTTTGAAAAGGTTCAGAAAGTTATCACTTTATCTTATTTAAATTGAAAACTTAAAAATGAATTCATATGACCAATGACTGTTATGAAGTGAAACAAAAAAACAATTCGCCGAAAAAAGATTATCAGCAAAATAAATTGTTTTCATGAAAGATTGCAATATGATTGGCATATAAATGTCTGTCAGCTAGTGGCGAGAAGAATACTAGAGGACGCAATACAAATGAGCTGAGGTCTATACTCACATGTAGCAGACCCTGTAGAACTTTGCTTGAGATAAGTATTTACAGTAAGAAATGATCATGAAGCAAGTGTGTAGTCATATATGCAGACTACGTCACAACTCAATGTCCATGCAAACAATGAGCAAACATAATACATTCTCTAGTATATTGTTAATATATTTACGTTTTCAAATACCTAATCACTGTAATCAACTCTTTCGGTGAACATATTTGCAAAGTCTGGCATTATTGCTTCTATTCTGTGTAGTTGAGGATAGTGCCATCTCCCAATAGCTTAATTACACGGTCGAGGCGATCTCATACATTCATGTCTCTGATTGAACTTATTCCAAGTGTAATCAGTAGGTCATCTCGGTGTTCTGAATTTCCTTTCATAGATACAGAACTCATTTCATTTCGTTGTTGACAAAGCCTCAATTGTACTTAATACTAAATTCCATTTAAGTCTACAATATTTGTTTTGAAATTAACTACAGTCATTTCATCATTTCTCCCTTTTAGCATATCAGTGTAAACATTGCATGCTTGAAATACTAAACAAAATATATACATATGGAACTTACTCAGGCATCACTTCGAACTTGATGACAAAATGACATGTAAAACGTCATTGTGTTGACTCGAAAAAAATTGGTCTGTTGAAAGAGAATATTCAAATGAAATGAGATACAGGGATAATACCTAACGGGAAATTATGTATTTCCCAATCAAAATGAAAACACCCCATCTCGAGTGTGCTCAGTAATATTCTGGTGCTCTCAAAACATGACTCAAAATGCTTGTGTATCTCATTCGCATGTGAAGAAATGCCAAACACTACCAAAAGAAAACTAAACAGCAAAATCCCCTTCGTGAACCAAATCAGAGTGCTATACGTAGCGTATTATGCACGTATGCCATTTACCCTTAACTACTCCATCGGCAACAATACTTCTTTTGAAAGTTATCAAGTTCGAGTCTATGGCTGCATTGTATTTGTTATTCACAATTATACACTAGTCAGAAGTCTTTATCTTTCATGCCTTCACCTTGGTACTGACGAAGGAATGGTACCTTACAATGTCACCAGAATCAAATAAGAGCTTCCCCTTTATGAATGTTTTATTTCGCTTGTCTTCTCTATATAGTAATATGCAATTACAGACTATTGATGAAGCAATGCGTTTTTCATAGACAGAAAACCCAACAATATTGACTGAGGAAGAAGTCCGAGCTTTATATTTTTCGGTCTCTAGAGCCAGGCATTGACCACATTCATCAGTCTACAATTGGTTGACTGTTTGCATACAAATCAAAACGAAAGGAAAACTACAATCAAGTACGGTACGTTGTCTGATTATTAATGTGATGACGAGCAAATGACGTCATGATTACAATACGCTGAGGCCGTGAATCAAGATTTGACTGAAGTCAATACGGCTGCTGGTTGTATTGAAGGTGAAGTCAATATGCTTTTCTGACCAATCTTGTGTGACCAGCTCCAGACCAATCGGATTACAAAAACATATGCTTGTAAAATAAAGATAATGATTCAATTGTATGCTTTTGAAACTGTAATGAACTGTTTTTATTTCCTCACCACCGTTCCCCTTCTACGTGCAAGTAAATAGTTTCAAGAAACATTGTTCCAGTTAAAATAAAATTCCTGACAGTACCGTGCGTTGTTGACTGCACACAACAGACCACAATGTTTGAACAGGTCAATAGTATCCTGCATGTTGGAGCAAGTTCCTCTTGCACTGCAGTCGCACATCATTTGTATGTACATGCAAAACGGGCATGCTGTCTTTTCACGACGGTTACAAAACCTTAATATCCAACATCGAAATTATTTGAAAGAACCCTTTAAGGCTTTGAGTTTCGTATGTCAGATTTGCACGAACGTTATATCGTTTCCTTATTTCTAGTGCAATTAGAGACTTAGCAGTTTTCATCAGACAAATGGGCGGGTTCAAGTTCACAAAAAAAGGTCTCTCATAGAAACTCGGCAGTACTGTGACAACCTACACACTGACAAGCCCCAAATACAGTTAGTAATTATTCTCTTCAATCTAATGCAGGATTATTTAAGAGCGTAAAACACAGATGCACGAGGCGTTTTATCCGTTGTTAGGTTTCGTTAATTACATTCGGTGTTAGAATTAATATTTTGTCACATTTGAGATAACCATGGAAATATGCTTAACACTTGCTCCGTCGTGGAACACAACAAAATGAAAGATCATCCCCAAGTAGGATACCCCTCCACCCAGTCAGCACGTATACAGGTAAGAAATATTATATATAGTGATAAAAAACAAGGAATGCAGCAATCTTATACATTAACTAATCCAGAAGAGAGGACAGGATACACTAGCAGACCTGCAGTCACTGAGAGAAGATGAGACACCCATGGTTACATGCAGTAAACAATCCTTAATCAGTCAATAGGTCATCAATTCTAATGCTATATCTACATACCGCTAAAGGCTATGCAAGACTTCAGTCTCTGTGTACTCACTAGACGCCATCTCCTCATGCATCTCGGCTCTTTAGAAACGTTAGGCAGAACAAATCCTGATGTTCTTGGCAAGTCTTAGCTGTCAAACGATCCACGGTAGTGTGTAACGCTATAGGTTTGTCAGCGTTGATAGATGTGATTGTCGTGAAATGAGAAGCCAAACGCCGGTTCCAAGCCTTCTGTTATTCCAGAGGTTGTATCGACTCACACCTCCATTATAATCTAATCTATGGAAACTGCCTGGGCATATTCGATGTATTCAAAGCGGTCATCCTACTGTGTCGGCAAACATCAGGGGCATTGGTCTGCTGTTTATTCTACGAGTTACTGTAATTGATGAAGACAGACTCTATCAAATTATCAATCACAAGCACCTACATCTACAGTGTAGATGAAGCGGCCGCCCAGGAAGCTGGCCGTGTCATGATGTCAGTGAAGACGGTTATTGACTGGAGCTGTCTATTATCCTCCAGTTGAGCGCAGAGTCAACAGTTTACCGCCAGCTAAACCTTGCATTTACACCCAGCAACAGATGACTGGTGTCACTTTGTTTAATCATACCGTAACCTAGAACTGATGAATTCAGATTATCCTGGACTAGCATAGCGTCTACGAAACAAATTGATGATTTTACTTGCTTGGCTTGCTAATTGTCAATGATCGATAAACTAAGGTATCGTCGGATTCGTCCGCATTACATATTCCAAACGCGTTTATTCAGTTACATTGACTGTAATAAAAATATTGATAATGTACATATGCAATTATTATTAAAATGTAATATATTGACATTAAATAATTCTTGTAGGTAGATATATCCAATTCAATTATATTTTTTGTATCGTAAGAAGGCTTGTTTATATAAAAACTCGTTTAATGTATACTGTATGCTGAACAGTTCTTGCTCATTAAGCAACACACGGTGATCCTTTGTTTCATTCGTGCCTCAAGCGATAGTGGTGATTCTCCAGACGCTCATATATTGAATGTCATTTGATTAAACTACAGTTGGCTCGGAGTATAAGAGCAAGAGGGGTTTCATCCTTGCGTCATGAGACCTTCCAGATATGACATTGCGCATGTGCAGAACATATCCTAGCGCCATTTTGCCTCTCCGGGGAGATAACTCAGCGATAAAGGAGTGATCAGCACACTGGTTGAAGTTGAATCGATGTAGCGGCGTTACTGCATTGCTCCGGAGTTTTTCAGACGGGGAATGCTATATATAGACACTGAAGGGATATATGTCTTCAACATGTCTTCGCATTGATCAATAATCTTGTTATGGTGAAGGCATCTCGATGTCTATAATAATCTTGAAGATGCAACCCATTGTGCTACATGTAGAAAATAAAAGCTGCGTGTATTTTTGATATACCGTTTATATGAAATGGGTTCTAAGACTACGGGAATGGACTTTTATGGGGAAAAAAGACATTCATATTCTTGAACCGGAATACCAACAGAGACTGATAACAAGTCCCCGAAGTTACCTCTTAAATGTTGGCTACTTTACTGATATTGAAAAATAAGCTAGACTTGATGTGGACGTAAGGTTAAACTATTAAGAACTTCCTTCTGTTGGTTAGACTAACAACAGAATATATTGACCTCCAACTACAAGCATTGCCATCTTCATTCAATGCTTAGGGCTTTCGTCGCAAGTTATATTGAAGACTGTTTGTAAGGGAATTTGTGTTCCTTTGAAACCTAATAGTAATTTTGCAATGTCTTTATTATACATAAATAAAGTTTTCAAATAAATTGAATAATCGATAACTTCGTGTACGCCATCAACCCCGTTTTTGGATTAGTAAATAATTCTTTAAAAAATAGAAAGTTTCGGTCAAGTTAGGAGGAATCTTGTTAGGAAGACCTAAATCTTCACTGACTGTACCTTAGTTGTATTGTTACGATAATTCATGATCAGTGCACAGAGAAAACTGGGCGGTCTTTTATCACCATTTCTCCTATAAATTACACGAGTATAACTACACTCTGAAAAGGTGCTCATTCGAGATACATGAATTGATAGTAGGTACCACGGTGTACTACAAAACATCTTCAACCACCCAGTCACAGCATAATTTGGGAACCAGAAACTCGCTATATAGCCGCATCTTTTGAAATCAACATTTATTCAGCATATGAAGTCACAATCATTCATCTTATAGGATCGCTATATTTTCCTGTTGTAAGATCGTCATTTATTTGTCTTGATAAATGTTAATTCAGTTAAGTCGCAAATTACTATTTTTTCTTCTGTAATGTCACCATTTCTAGTCATCTCGTTAGATCGCCATCTTGTTAGATCAGATTCATGTATCATGTATAAGATCATTATTTATTTATTTTGGAAGATCACCAGTAATCCATTTTGTTAGAGTAATTTACCATGCATAGTGGTCATTAATTCATCTTGTAAGGTTGCTGTTTAATCATCTTTTCAATCATCATCTATAAATTTTGTGAGTGCACCATATGATCATGTTGTAAGATGGCTATTTATTCATCTTATGAGATCACCATATGATCACGTTGTAAGATCGTTATTTATTCATCTTGTGAAATCGCCATTTACTCATGTTGCGAGATCGCTATTTACTCATCTTATTAGATCACCGTTTTTTTAATCTTGTTAGAACACCATTTATTGGTCTTGTTAGATAAGCATTAATTAGTCTAGTAAGGTTGCCATTTATTCATCTTGTGAGATCTCCAGTTTTTCATTTTGTAATATCAGCATTTATTCATCTTGTGAAATCTCCAGTTTTTCATTTTGTAATATCAGCATTTATTCATCTTGTGAGATCTGCAGTTTTTCATTTCGTAATATCAGCATTTATTCATCTTGTGAGATCTCCAGTTTTTTTTTTTTGTAATATCAGCATTTATTCATCTTGTAAGGTCGCCATTTATACGTCTTCTTAAATCACAATTTGTTGCTTTGTCAAGGGCGCAAATTATCCATCTCATAGTCACGCATGGCTATCTAAACAGTTAAAAAACCTCAAAGCTTAGAGGTCTGGAACAAGGTTTCCAAGTTTTTATAAATAGCAGATACATTAATGATTATCATTATTGCTGTAATGGAAATAATCTGAATAATTGTTTGATAATTTGACTGCCACAGTCACCAGAACAGAGTTAGTAATGACATCTTGATATTTGTCACGTAAAAGGTATTTGTCAACACCATGACAAGGTCCCCTGTCGTCAATATAAGTCAAGTAGACACTTTTTCGAGTAGTGTATCACTCCTTCTTGATAGCTCATTGATGTGGGCTCTGGAACTATGACCTATATCCAATCGTAGTCGTACTGATGGGTTTTTCTTCGTCGTTTTTGACTGATCCCTCTTGAAGTAGAGGTTTCTCAGATAGAACACGGCAAACGCTCCTTAGAGACAACAGAGACCTGTCTCTAAGTTCCTTCAAGTTGCCTAATGGCCGGGATACTGTACAGACAAGACGCTGAACATATACTCCAGGATTCACCCAAGATAAATCTTTGCTTGGAAAGTAGCTAAATAGCGCAGCCCTTCGAGCGCCAGGAAGCTCCAGGGCCCTTATCAAGATAGCGGTATGAAATTTCAGGGAAATCACAAGGATCTCCAAATTTATGTAACGAAAGAAGAACAGTAGTCAAACTTGAAACCAAAGGACCTATATAATGCTCTGTGTAGCTGCATTCACTTTCTTACATACTGAATACACAAGTCAGACTTTAGAGTCATAAGACCAATGTAGTACTTAGACCCTTTATAATGCCCCATTGACACTTGCACGCAATCGTGGTAGACTCTGGTACGCTAAAGTTTGACTTTCACGGTAACTCTGGGTACCATCGTGGGAAATATGCATAAACTATGCGTGACAACCGTGGCTTTGCTTGACATTGCCAATCCAAACCTTGGAGATGTCCAAGCTCAAGCCACGCACTCCAGTACATACCATTCCGTGAACTATAAGCAAATTGTGCACAAGCTGTGCGCTAACTCGTCGTAATATTGTCAATACAAACAACATTACGCACAGAGGAGTCACGAATCATTGCGTCAGATTCCTCACTGGTGATCTTGGGTCTTTTAGGATTCTCATTGTTTGTTCATTGTTTCCGCAGAAGGGTCAATGAGATTACGCACATTTTAGATTGTCACTCACTATGGTGTTCAATAGTTCCTTACTTGTGCTTACCTGTGTGCTCACATAATTCTCACGTGAATAATTAGTTATGCATTGCAAAGCACTGTCGTCAATCACAGACCCATTGCATAGAAAATATACAAAATGAAATAAATATAACTTTTATAACTAACTGATGATATTTAGATCCAATATTATAATTGGAACTCATTGTAATTTAGTAAAGCTTTCACAAGATGGACTTAAAGCTTTACCCTACAGTTTGTTATATGCATGGTCGTATGATGATGTTACTTGGTGATTTGATATATTTTATCTTTCTCTGCTTCCAGTCTTTTTCTTGTCTGTCTGTCTGTTTATGTATCCCTGTCTATCTGGATGTCAGTCTGCTTGTCTGTTTGTCTGTGTCTTTGGAGTTCTTCTTACCGAAGTACCGGCAACTAAATGAAGGAATCACCCACACACCAACCTTTATACTCAGCATGGAGCGTCAAGATGCATGTCAAAAAATGTCCCAGAATCGTCACGAATGCGTGAGATGGAGGATACTGGTATAATCAGTGCTTCAGGATGCGATAACCGGCGCACCATGACAAGTGCTTGGGACATTGTAGGAACATAGCGCAAACCACACGCAAATATTCCGGAATGAACCGGACTCAAGACTTGACACTTGACACAAATTTACGTGGTACGAATACCTAATTGTGACCTTGATTAAGAGGTTAATCTGACCAAATCGAATAGTGATGAAGCAACCATAAAAGCAGTTTCTTACCAAATTAAAAACATGGATTCACTATGTCATTAGATGTGATATGAAACAGAATGCAAGTAATTGTAAAAAGGTATAGCAGTGAAACTGAAAAATCTTCTGGATAACCTTTCAATGCAGACGGTCACCATCTTCGAGGACTTCGGGATCATAAGGGGCTCCGTTTAAAGAGATAGTTTGAAAAGATATCGCGTTTACAACTATACCAAATATAACTGCTGCAATGTCCAAGTGTAGGCTGTCACCAAACTTGAAATCATTTGATGCAACGGTTCATGGGATATTGTGTAAAAAGTTATTGGAAGTTCGTACTGACGGCAACTCCTGAATACATAGACCCCCAAATTTATTTTATATTATTGAAGTAAATCGAAGAGAGGGAACTCGTTTAAGCTCAAATCAAGATATCCAATTGATTATTTTCAACAACTGTACCTGCAGTGCCAATGTGCATTCATGTTCCTAATTCATTCCTGCCCAATGCTAATGCTTCAGCAGTCCTATACAGCAGTCAACGTTCGCGTTGCTTACGCATACTATAAATGAAACAGTAACGCGCCTGCTCTCTGCCTATAATATAATGTTCAAGTTGCTTATTAGGAAGCTTTCTCATAACCCCGTATAATTGGCAAATGTTCACGTTTACCCACAGCACGATATACGACGATCAACCAAAACATGGTTCCTGCGCTCTGAAACCGACCTCTATCAGTCTTGGTAACCATGGAGACCACAGACTCTGCCTGCTGAATTTCCCAATGGTACAGTTTCATTCGTCAGTACCAATTAATCTTGTTTTTTCGCTTCTGTCTGTTTTACTGGCAAGGGGAGAGAAGGAGCTGTGATTTATGTAACGTGTATTCACCTGTCATTCCTCCGAGACTCACGGACTGGACGAGAGGTAAATGTTGTAAAGAAAGCAATGTGCAATATCAGTGTGAGGTTGGTAAAGAATAAACAGTGCAAGATTAGTCCCTTACCAAGCAATTTTAGATTGGAGTTCTGTTTACAAGTCAACTGGACACTGATATATTAACCATCAGAAATCTAGAAATAGTTGCTTCAATTACAAAAAATCTCTCTCGGGTTATACAACACCTCGGTTTAAAAAAGTGGCTACAAATATCCCAACTACATGCTGATGTGAATTAGCTATAACTCGGAAGGATACAAAAGTTGTGTCCGGAAGGGAGCATTTTTCAAAATAAAGGAATAACTAGTGGCCCTAAGGTCTCTAAAATATCACACACCTTAGATATCTATTATTCTACCTTTCCCTTATATCATAAATCGATCTTGACTGTAAATGAAATCGACGGTCTATCGATAGTTACTTACAGGCCGCTAATCATATTTTCCATGACAAATTATCATAGGAATACATAACAAGTTATGATGATTAATCACTTACACGACATATTGAAACAAATGTTACTTCAAATGCAAAATATTGATAACACCAATTAAAACAGATTAGAATGTAACAGTTTAGAGATTGGTTTGTCTAATATTTCATGAAATAGAATAGATCGTCAAGCCACTTTCAAACAACAATGATAACTGTTGGCTTTAACAAGAACAATAGACTGGATTCAACAATTTCTCCGAATGTTCCCTTACCGTGTAAGGATCAGGCTTACCTCGGAGTGGAAATAGGCAATGTAACATTATCGTAGTCCGTTTATAGCCAGACCCATAACATTTCCCTCGATATTTCAAACAATTTAAAGTGAACTTTAATTATGAAATGTTGGTTACTAAACGAAAGGTGTAGGTTCCGTACGATGAAAGTTTAAAAATTATATTTATCCAAAACAAGGACTGTGAGCAAATGTCAACTACCTAAGTTCAATCATCTGAGACGCACTCACAAGTGAATTACGCATTCAGAGCTGTTCAAAAGCGCCAGTTTGTGGCCTATAAGAAACTCCAGTTAGTATTCACAACAGGTCCTAACCATATACATTAAACCGTCCATAAACTTTTGCTCTTTCTTATTGCTTCAACAGACACAAGAGCAGCTGATCGATTCGGTTCATATGCCATCTGTATTATTGTCACGTTTTGTCATATACATGCAATAACCTTATTTAACAGCTGGGGAATATCAATGACGCCTGTGACGTCACGTATCACATGATACGAGAGATGGCGGCGATGAACGCCCTTTAACGATGTATCATGAGATCTTCTCAACATCAGCTCGACAGACTGTGCTTCAAAGAGGTATCATCTTACCTCATAATCAAAGGCGACTAGAAATCTGTTTCATCTTATTGGAATATCTTGCTTCTTTAATATCAGTTACCGTACAACAATATTTATCGAAATATACATATGTTTTACTTGGTGGATCTTCGAGCTCTCAATCAATTTGATAAGAAACACATTTTTAAGTCTCCATCATATACAACGAATAAAAATCGTCCAAATCTCGGAACCGGAGGTAACGTGAAGACACCAATAGCATTCAAAGTTACTTAAATATTCTTTCCCCAAAAAGGTTTCTTGAAATCAACTGATATATGATATACAATACATGTAAGTGAGATAAGAAATAAACTGGGTAGGGCGATGAGGTGGGGTGATTTGTGGTTTAACACCGCTTTCAAGATTATTCCATTAATATCACGGCTGCTAATATTGTTGCAGGGAAAAACCCCGCAACGCCATTGTTGCTGTACATTGCGGTGAAACCTGTGAGCATCGGCTGGAACGAGCTAACCACGGGTGGTACTCCGCTGAAATAAAGTGTAGAATTACACCCAAAACTTACTGCATGTAGAACAGTTCTCTACTGCAAATAAAGGAGAAGATGGGCGGTGTCAATGTAATTTGGTACAACACACAATAATGCACAGCGATGTTTGGTGATGTATCGCAGTGCATCGTGGGTTACGCAGGGTTGGTAAAGCCGATGTCGTTTTCCATTTGTTATAGTATGTCATTGTGGTGTATTGATAGTGTATAACATTGCATGGTTGATTGGACGATTATAGCCGTTGGTGTTTTGTTGAGTATAAATGTATAAGGATAGTTCATAGTGATGTAATGTACATCTTTATGTTCTTGCGGTCTATTTTGTTGTAAGTTATTTACTGATGGAGTTGTGCAGTGATGATGTACTGATGCTGCATCGAAGCGTAATGGTTGTGAAGTGGAAGTGGGAGAATAGTGTAAATTGTTTAAGCAATAATGTATTTTTGTGTGATATTTATGTATTGTGTGTGTAGGGGGTGTGTGCGTGTGTGTGTGTGTGTTGTTATATCGAGTAGTGAATATGATGGTATACTGATGTTACAGTGACATGGTACTTGGATGTAGTAAAGTACTTGTGTTGTAGTAACGGCACCTCTGTACAGAGATGATTAATTGTGGTGTAGTAATTTTGCATCGAAGTAAAACGATGTTGTATTGTTGAACAGAGATGATATAATGACGTCGCAGTGATAGCTTAATGTGTGTGATATAGAAAGGGTGTAAAGTGGTGTAGTGATGCTATAATGAGATGAAGTGATTTTGTATTCAAGTATAGTGTAGTGATGTTAATTTTGGTAAATTGCAGCGATATGATTGTTGTTGTAGTAGTAGTAGTAGTAGTAGTAGTAGTAGTAGTAGTAGTAGTAGTTGATGTGGAAATGATTGAAATGTGATAATGATGTGTTATGATTAAGTGTTATTTCTTGTTGTAAACTATTGTTTAATCTGGTGTACTAATGATGCTGTGTGCGCATTTTTATTTTTGTGAATTGGTAGTGACCTATGGTGTCAAGTTGATGATGTATTTTGATGACCAAAGGCATATTATGATGCAATAATTGTATAATAAGGCGTACAGCGATGTTCTGTTGTTGAATTGAAGTGATGGTGTTCAGACTGTGCACTATGGTGGACTGATCTTCCAGCAGTGCTAGAAGAGCCGATGGTGTGCCAGGAATAACGGATACATTCAGCTGGGCATAATTACAAATACTCGCCACATTGCAAAAACTGACTGCCGAGGTGCTGAAATTGTGTTCCTATCTTAACGTCACTGACAAAACAATTTCCCTTCAAATTACGTGATGCTGGGAAGGTATTGGACAATTCATAATTAATAGCCTAGGTGGGGTTTTGCAGGCTTTCGTAATTCAATTCCTGTCATTTTCGAACAGTGAATACAATTATTGCACCTTGACAAAATCAATAAGTCTTAGCCTGAAAACAATAACACGCCTTTTCCATATTGTGCGCCGTAGTGGACAGGTTATCATGTTACTCTATAATATATGTTTGTCCATTTGATACAAGTCAGCATGACTCAAAGTCTAATTTCGTTTTCACTCAAATCTATATATAAATATTTGCATTTAAGAAGTAGAATATTTGAAGGTAAAACTTACCACAGTTACCATAACCACTGCTTTTTTGGTCAAATACATACATACGTGAAATGGATGGAAGGGGAGCCATATTGATTAAACAGTGACTCATTGATAAAGCAGCTTGGTAAAGTTTTGTGTAACATATTGATGACACACATTTGAAGCAGCTTGAGGAAGTTTTGTGTAACATATTGATGACACACAGTTGAAGCAGCTTGATGAAGTATTGTGTCACATATTGATGACACACAGTTGAAGCAGCTTGAGGAAGTATTGTGTAACATATTGATGACACACAGTCGAAGCAGCTTGATGAAGTATTGTGTAACATATTGATGACACACATTTGAAGCAGCTTGAGGATGTTTTGTGTAACATATTGATGACACACAGTTGAAGCAGCTTGATGAAGTATTGTGTCACATATTGATGACACACATTTGAAGCAGCTTGATGAAGTATTGTGTCACATATTGATGACACACAGTTGAAGCAGCTTGAGGAAGTATTTTGTAACATATTGATGACACACAGTTGAAGCAGCTTGATGAAGTTTTGTGTCACATATTGATGACACACATTTGAAGCAGCTTGATGAAGTATTGTGTCACATATTGATGACACACAGTTGAAGAAGCTTGATGAAGTATTGTGTCACATATTGATGACACACAGTTGAAGCAGCTTGATGAAGTATTGTGTCACATATTGATGACACACATTTGAAGCAGCTTGATGAAGTATTGTGTAACATATTGATGACACACTGATGAAGCAGCTTGATGAAGTATTGTGTAACATATTGATGACACACATTTGAAGCAGCTTGATGAAGTATTGTGTCACATATTGATGACACACTGATGAAGCAGCTTGAGGAAGTATTGTGTAACATATTGATGACACACACATTTGAAGCAGCTTGATGAAGTATTGTGTAACATATTGATGACACACTGATGAAGCAGCTTGATGAAGTATTGTGTAACATATTGATGACACACAGTTGAAGCAGCTTGATGAAGTATTGTTTAACATGTTGATGACAAACTGATGAAGCAGCTTGATGAAGTATTGTGTAACATATTGATGACACAGTGTTGAAGAAGCTTGATGAAGTTTTGTGTCACATATTGATGACATACAGTTAAAGCAGCTTGATGAAGTATTGTGTCACATATTGATGACAAACTGATGAAGCAGCTTGATGAAGTTTTGTGTCACATATTGATGACAAACTGATGAAGCAGCTTGATGAAGTATTGTGTAACATGTTGATGACACACTGATGAAGCAGCTTGATAAAGTATTGTGTAGTGTATTGATGAAACACTGACACACTGATGAAGCAACTTGATAAAGTATTGTGTCACATATTGATGACACACTGATGAAGCAACTTGATGAAGTATTGTGTAACATGTTGATGACACACTGATGAAGCAACTTGATAAAGTATTGTGTCACATATTGATGACAAACTGATGAAGCAACTTGATAAAGTATTGTGTCACATATTGATGACACACTGATGAAGCAGCACTAGTAGCGTCATGATAATGAAGCACTCTGTCAAGAGTCGGAACTGGGAGAATGACTCTGCAGTCGGCTGGTTGCACAGTAAGATATACTAATATGATATTCGTCCACTAATGAATAGACAATTTTAACTATCAGAAAGATTGTATAATTTGCATGCTGACGGTAAAAAGTTATTGTTTTATTATTCTAAAGACCGATAATAATGTCAAACCGGAAACTGTGTTATCCTTTTGTTTCGAGTGATAAATACTATTTGCATTGCGTGATTGCAGATTTAGCTGTGTCGTTCTTCACGTCGACGAGACAGGAAGCAGCATCGTGTAGTTCTCGTGTAAACATTTTTCACGTCCATTAAGAGAAAGGCGGGATGCGTTCCCAGAATTTAAGTGCCAACAACGGAAGTGGAGCAGTATGGTCACGTGGCAATACTCCAACTAAAAGCCTTGGATATACACTCATCGTGAAGTGGAGCAGTCACTCAGAGAAAAAACCCTCATGCAACAGAGCTGCTTCCTCTGAGGAGATAATCCTCAAATAATTGCACAATATGAGCGAGTGATTTGACGCAGGGCCAACAAACAACACCAATCAATAAACATGCGAATATGTATTTGCCCAAGAGGAGCTTTAACATCGAAGCTGTCAAGAAAAAGCTGTTTGTAAATGCCGTTCTTGTGAAGGGAAATATCACATACCTCTCTGTTGATATCCCTAGTCTATTGCAAGGTCAATGCCATCTCGTAATTCGTAATTTCGTAATACTACAATCGGACAGCACCACAGAAAACACACACACAATATTTTACGGTTGTCTTTTTAGGATAACTGCGTTTACACAAATGATATTGAGCATAACATTTTTGCACATTATCCTCTTTTTTAATCTAATATATTTGATAAATCAGATAATGTTCGCTGTCGATGTTTCAATGATATTTTAACATCTTAAAGATGCGAGACGCGATATGCCCGGAGTAAGCTGGCCATGTGGTGCTGGAAGGCATGACATTCAGACAGAAGCTGGATCTCTCCCCCGGTGCCAGAGAGACTGAGTTGTATTGGCAAACTTCAATTAGTGCCAGAACCCTGCTCATGCAGACGTCATGACCCAGCTACATGCCGTACTGGGCTTTAACATCTCACCCTTGACCTATTGAGAAGTACTGTTAGTGTTAACAGAATTGAGCAATACATTGGTTATTTAGCAAATACTGTTTCAATATGATAATAATTATGACCTAAGAAGGACTACCTTATAAAGTGATAAATACGTTTTGAGAATTGAGACAGGGATTTAATGTTTTTTTATATGGTCCATAAGGTCGACGAATGGAAGCGTCAAGGCTTAAATGGTGGAGGGTCATTTCATGATAAAGGAGTCTGCAAAGTGCGGTTGAGAAAGGATTGTAGGGGTATCTGTGTGCTGTGGTCAAATGTCCACCATGGTGTCAGCACCTCCTGATCCGCATTGCCCACTTGCAGGAGGAATGAACCGGTCCTGAAGTGGAACTTAAAATGCGTTTATTTGGGAAAACTTTATGCTGTGAAAAGCATGAGAGCCCAACATCGGAGTCAGGTATTGATTAATGAGCCCATCCCAGAGACAGATCTAGTCCGTGCTGGTGTCCGTGTTAACTGTGTGTGATGACTCACTCTTCTTACGCCCACTCAGCTAGCTGCCTTATATACTCGCTGTGAGTACACTCCAATACTCATACGATCGTGCTTTTAACTTGCTTCTAAACATCATACTCCAGCACTGTGCGTTATTTCCTTAACTACACATACACTACCGTCATCATCCCATCGCATCACCATCACAACCACCATCATCATCGACGCCAACATATTGAGCATACAAACATTGTCATCGACATCACTTCTAACAACAATATAACGACAATTTTGTTCAATTATCATTCCTACTCCTTTCCTAAAGAAGGCATTGCCTATGTAGCTCCTCAGGCTATCCATAATTTATTTCATAAATAGTCATAGGGTTGCCATATGGGTGTCAAAGGATAACCAAATACATTTATCAAAATCCTCACGAGCTTTGGGGTCTGTTCACAATATTTCGAAAAAAGACAAAATAAGTTGTTAAGGGGGTGACCTCGGTGGCCCTTATTAGGGTTCATAGGGTTACCAAATCTATGAATTACAATCCACCCAGCTAAGCAGCCGTATAGGTTCAGTTTGCAAGGCCTCTTGCTCAAGAGAAAGGATACGAAAATAGGTTTTAAGGGCATGGCTACTGTGGCCCTTATCAGGGGTTACAGGGTCACCTAATCTACCAAGTTGAATCCCCATCAGCTGGAGTTTCACCTTTCTAGGCCTCTTGCTAATCGAATAGAAGATGGAAATAGGTTTTTTGGGCGTGGTCCCTGTGGCCCTTATTAAGGATCACATAGTTACTAAATCTACAAATTACAATCCCCATCAACTAAGGAGTCTGTACACAAAGTTTCAGGTTTCCAGACACTTGGCTTATGGAGAAGAAGATGAAAATAGGTTTATAGGGCATAGCCCCTGTAGCTCTTATTAGGGGTCACAGGGTCGACAAATTTATAGACTAAAATCCTCATCAGATAAAGAGTCTGATCACAAGATTTCAGATTTCCTGAGTAAATTGTTCTGGAGAAGAAGAGGAAATACTTTAAAGGTTTCGGACAGACGGACGCCGTACGACATGCCTTGCTATACGCCCATTGGGCCTTTTCAGGCAACATGAGCTAAATAACTTAAATCATCTTCGTCGCATCACAGACATAACGACAATCATTTATTCGTCAAAACAACCATCACCTTATTGCCCCCGTTACCAACACGTCACACCTAACCTTCACTATAATGACATGTTACGAGTAGTTCGTTACGTTTGAGCTCAATGTCAGTATCATGTTTATCACATGCTGAACTATATTAACAAAAGCGTTGTTCCTAATTTAAATGGTAGGATATGTTTCGAAAAGAAACTGCGACTCTATCTATACCTGTGGACATTGTGGTTGAATGTGTTAGCTGTGAAGTGTTAGACACGGATGAATTGTGGTGAATGAAGCCAATATAGCTGTTGTGGAAGTGCTATCAAGATAACTGTAAAATGAGTGTAATTTTGAGGACAGGAAGCTGTCCGTCTGTCAGAAAACGGTCTCTTTAGTAAGAATATAAACCTTAAAGTCAGTACAAAGACAGAAAACAGAAATAGTCACAGTAAGCTCCCTAATACATTATGTAACTCGGAACTACAACCATTGTTGAACGTGAGCAGGACAACACTGTAAAGCCATCCTCTCCACTCGCCACCACACCACACAGCCAGCAGCTATGTTCCTTCACGTGGAATGTCAGTGACCTACTCTGATCAATACTAGCAACAGGCTAACATTCTACTCTCAGACTCGCTCAATATTGCAAATACACCTATTTCCTTAGCACCAGGATGTCATATGTTCAAGCAGGGATTTTCTTGGGAGGGAATGGGGTAGGATAGGGATCGTTGGGTAGAGAAGTTAAGGATCGGTTGGTACGGGAAGGGTCGTAATGGGTAGGTAAATTAGGGTTGGGACGGGTGGTTAGAGGAAGATGAGGATCGGTTGGCACGAGAGGGTAGCTATATGCAGGTGAATTAAGGAAGGTATGGGTGGGAAGAGGAGGGTAGGGTTTGGTTGGTCGGGGAGAGTATGGATAGGTTATTAGAGGAGGGTAGGGTTTATTTGGGCGGGGAGAGTATGGATGGGTTTTAAGGTTGGTAGGGTTTGGTTAGTTGGAGGGAAGCATAGGCATCAGTTAGGTAGAGAAGGGTAGTGTTCAGTGGGTAAGAGATGCTGGGGGTCGGTGGGTAGGGGAAAGTAGGGATCGGCGAGAAGGGGAGGGTAGGGATCCGTCAAACTATTTCAACCTAACTCAGTTCTGAGCTATCACATGATGCCGTATTCTCAAGATGACTGTAGCCCCATAAAGACCGTACTCTCTTTACTGGAGCTAGTTGAAGTTTGCTACAATGTTGTTGATACAAAGTCATTAACACTCACGATATTTTGTTAAAAACTAATATCTTACCATGCAAACGTGAAATATTATTTTAATAAAAGTTCAGATTATAAGTTAACCATGTCTCTTCGGCAATAGGGTAGGAGTTGTAAGAGGATGTAGATATTTTATCAGCAGAACACTAAGAATATCTTTAAGTACCGAAGAAAATAAGGAAACATAACTACAAGGTTCGATGGATGAGAACATAAGGAGAACGATAGAGAAAAACTTTATATCATTCATACATCTCTCCTGGTTCAAAACAATGAATGGTATCTTTCAGTGAATTACATACTATCAATCAATGTGAAATACACATTCGATTACATATACTTTGAAAATCTGAGAATGAATCAGTATCATGTATGTATATATTGTATGATTGTAATTAAATTAAAATATTAAATTTTTTTTCGAAAAAAATTTGAAATAGGAATAAATGTAATATTTTCTATGTCAATTTCTACAGATATTTGAAAAAGATGTGTAACATGAAGCAGAGATATAACCACCGAATTAGGTATCATACAGAACATTAAGTTGACGTTTTAACTTTTCCATCTGTTTATATCGTAAAATATGTGAATTCATAATGAAAGTTTGGTCAATTTGTCCATTGAAAACCTACAAGTCGGGGGTATCGTTGGTGAAAACGAAATACAAAGAGACCTTCCCGTTTATACAATTCTATTATTAGTGCATGATTGTAAGATACCCCGGTTGAAACACGTTACTGGGGGTGATATTGTCATTAATTTAGATTTGACAACTCGATAAATGAGATCGCACATTCGGTAAAATAAAATAAGAAAGTGAGGTAATGCCAATCATCGGCGCTACGAGTGTGAAAAGGCTTTCTACGACAGTACAAGCCATTGTTGATGGTTCTTGTCATAAATCATTTGCAAATGTGTAGATATTCTATCTTTACAAATAATCCATTTTTTAGTAAAAGTACAGCGCATTTTTTCCATGTTAATTTCCCTTAAACAAGATGGCGGACCGTTTACGATAGGTCAGCCTCTTTAATCACTATGATACCTTCAGGCATATATCAGTTACAACCTGGGATTTGTTTATCGTGTTATTGCAACCTCATTTTGCATTAAACTGTTTTCAAGACGGCATGAGAATGGAGATTCAAAATATATAGTTATATGATAATATACTCATGTTCATCAAACGAAAAGACGAAAACCAAAATATACAACTAAGCACTTACCACCATGTTTATATCACATTAGACACGCTACTGACTGATATTGATAACATATTGTATAATTAGAAGCATTGAGGCCATGTAGCCTCCAGACTGCCATTAGTTTAAATATCGATATATATGTCTTTATGTCGCTTCTAATCATATAATAAAACGAATACAAATACCACGGCTGATAATGCAAAGTGCACTAAATATCCAGTAATTATTGGTTGAGAGAATCTATTAACGCCACATGTGCTTTCATTGTGAACAGCGTGTTACAGACACAGCATGACGACTTGTATGAGTGTTCTAATTGTATACTCAGTAATACTTATTGTATGCACATAAAAACTCGGCTCCTCCCGATCACGAATGTATGATATACGTTATATGATGTTAATTTGAAAACATCGATAAGATGACTATTTCCGCACACACATGTACATATGTCTATAACCACTGACGTGCTGCCGATAGTGCCCCTTGACCCTATCAAGGATTTTAGCCCATTTCGATTGTGTACAAATTGACATACAATGCCAATTTAAGGTGGTCCAAACAAACGTTGGTTGATAACCATAATGCAACAGGGACAGAAGCTGGTAAAGCTTGGTTGGATTGGACTTTTAAGTTTGTGATTGTAATAGTGTTTAAAATGTTGAATTGATTATTGCTTGGACTATGACCTGTGCATTATATGTAAATTCATGTAAATAAGGAATGTTTGCAATGAATAAAACTGATTAAATTTTTAAAAAAATTTGTCTAACAAGTGGGGTAACCAGTGTCCAATAACTGTTTGATCCATTTTCAAATTGGGTAACAACATTGTATAATCAGCTGTTCACCCAACAATGTTAAATGGATTTTAACTGTCTGACTATTGGGGCAGAATGACAATTAGGGAACATATTTTATTTATGATTATCGTCCTCAGTCATGTAAAAAAGGTTGTTTGTGGACAGAAATAAACTTGCCTCGTTTACATTTTTAAAATCCGAAAGGAAGCCATTTTTTAATAATCACATAATTGTAATTTTTTAAAAGTATCTTTATATTAATGTCACTTCGATTGATCATCATATATGCAGGGAACAAAATGTTTCTTTTACGAAATGATTTTTAAAATAAGATAATAATACAGCCCCTTGAATAGGCCCAAGATGCCAAAGTTTAGGTGTATGGATCTTAAGTTACACCACTGATATTCCTTTATTTCTGAGTGGAGAATGACAGGTACTTCCCCTTAAAACATGACGACATAATAGACAATCAGACAGACACAAAGACAGATAGATCTCGAAATAATATATGCACGCATCTAGGGACAATGTTTGATCAGTCTTGAAATAATATATGCACGCATCTAGGGACAATGTTTGATCAGTCTTGAAATAATATATGCACGCATCTAGGGACAATGTTTGATCAGTCTTGAAAAAATATATGCACGCATCTAGGGACAAGGCTTGATTAATCTTAAAACAATATATGCACGCATCTTGGGACAATGTTTGATCAGTCTTGAAATAATATATGCACGTATCTAGGGACAATGTTTGATCAGTCTTGAAATAATATATGCACGTATCTAGGGACAATGTTTGATCAGTCTTGAAATAATATATGCACACATCTAGGGACAACGTTTGATCAGTCTTGAAATAATATATGCACGCATCTAGGGACAATGTTGGATCAGTCTTGAAAAAAATTATGCACTCATCTAGGGACAATGTTTGATCAGTCTTGAAATAATATATGCACGCATCTAGGGACAATGTTTGATCAGTCTTGACAAAAATTATGCACTCATCTAGGGACAATGTTTGATCAGTCTTGAAATAATATATGCACGCATCTAGGGACAATGTTTGATCAGTCTTGAAACAATATGTGCACGCATCTAGGGACAATGCTTGATTAATCTTAAAACAATATATGCACGCATCTAGGGACAATGTTTGATCAATCTCGAAATAACACATGCACGCATCTAGGGACAATGTTTGATCAGTCTCGAAACAATATATGCACGCATCTAGGGACAAGGCTTGATTAATCTTAAAACAATATATGCACGCATCTTGGGACAAAGCTTGATCAATCTCGAAATAACACATGCACGCATCTAGGGACAATGTTTGATCAGTCTTGAAATAATATATGCGCGCATCTAGGGACAATGTTTGATCAGTCTTGAAATAATACATGCACACATCTAGGGACAAGGTTTGATCAATACAAACAATTGCTTGCGCCACATATAAGGACAGGACTTGATCAATTTCTCAATAATGCATGAACGCATCAGGTAACAGGACTAGATGAAGTTCTAAATAATGTATGCACAACAGTTGTAAACGTGTCAAGATTACTGATCTGCCTCCAGATGAGCTCAGTTAACCAGAACATGCCTGAGCTTGTCAGGTGCATCTGAACATGTGTAAATACACTTGCACAATTTTGTCAAACGATTCGGGACGTCTGCCAGGTGCAGTTTCTGTATATCAGAGTGACCTTTATTAATATTCTATCAATGCATGGTGACAATACTTCCTACCTACCAAAACGATAAAAGTAATTGCGGCTGATCTCGTTACTAAGATTGATTTCTGGAACGGTGTCCAGAAGTCTCAGATCAATTATAATTCATGTTTAAGACTATGGTGAGAGTCGATGGTAGGACAATGTTGATGCAAGGAATGACTGTACCAACCTCTATACAAGAAGCTCATGCTACTGTTCCATCATAACGGGAACATCTTACGTTTCATTATGTGAAAACTTTATCAAGGCTCACTATCATTAAGATGGGAGAATGGGTTGGCTAATCATTCGGAGGAATCTGGCCACTATGCAGGAGACGTTCAGTGTCCCCGCTCCAAACGTATTAACACAATCTGTTACATCAAGGGATGTTAAATCAGGGACGATTTTCGCCTCCTGTAGATAATGTACATAGTTGCACATGGTTCATTTGAATGATGTTTTGTTGATCAAACTTTATTTTTTAAAATCAATATTTTCACCTTATTTGTATTGTTGTATTGAATGTTTATGTCCCCCTTGTTTTTTTGCTTTGTTTTTTGATTTTGTATCTTATTGAAAACTATATTATGTAGTTTTTTTGTTTAAACTACACATCAAATGAAAGGCATTGAAAAACAGACAAAATGTAATTTTAAAAACATAAGATTAAAACTAAGTTTATATTTTCAAGTGTGCATCGATAGAAATAGTATTAAATGGTTATGTTGAGAACGGATCTTGTGGTATTCCCGTCTCACAGTAACCAATACCACTCCTACAGACTCCCCCCAATAGAGCCAGAACCGTACATCACAGTAAGGCAGTCAGGAATAGACCACGAGATGTTTTCGCAGGAAAAGATAAAATATTAATTCTCTGTTTTGTCAGCGAGTATTGATCGAGCCAGCGCAGAGGCAGCAACTCCAGAATGGATTGACAAAACTGTAAAGCACGCAGTACTGCAGCACCAAGCCCACCTGGCACGGTTGAGGGCTTGGCACCTCTCGGTCTCTGGAACATGTCATTACTGACTACTTGGAACTTGCGGTTTATGGCCAATGTGAATACATTTATTTATATTAACAGTATGTCTTCTAGTCTGTCATAACCCAATATAAACTGGTGATATCAATTATTTAGATTTGACTATGACAATAGATCAAATAAAATAAATGAGAACTGAAACTAAATGTTATCTAAATAACTTACTTGTATAATATTGATAACATTCATTTTTCAGTACTTTGATCTGCAATTGAACATGGTGTTTCAGAGGTTTGCCCCAATAGTGTTCTTACTTTGTACATATTAAAGTTGACTCTTTGGACGTTAATTGTGTTGGTTTATTAACATATATTGTCAATTCCTACGGATGTTGAAAGAACTAGGTTTTCCCAACTAGGCCGTTTGAATACCTCATATACACATTATTTAAGTTTCCTTTTTTTTAGATAAAAATGCCAAAACTTTGCATATTTACGACAAATTTAGAAACATGTGTTACTAATGTCACAACCAGTAGTGAATGACAAATAAACTTGCAACGCTGTTTACACGGGGAGGTACTTTGAAATTAATTGAAGGTGTGAAAATAACTTGATTGGCTCTCCTGTGAAGTCACATTTTTAGGACAGAAAATGTGAATTAAAATTTCCAATGAATATTTCACATTTAAAATTCTATTGTTTCCAAATCAACAAATAATCACCAATAAGCATCTTATTTCTATTTCTACTTCCGTGAGTACTTCAGTTATAGTGACACACTGACGAATGCATGCACTGACGGGAAGATGGGTGGACGGAAACGATGTATACCCCTACAACGTCGTATCGGGGGTATAGATAGGAATCATTTCATTACAGTAACAAACGTCCTTTCTGGTTATACTCTGTCAGCGGCTAATTAGCTCAGACAGTTACTGGAGTCTAACAGCTACATGTCTGTTTTAATTCTGTTTACGTAAGCGGTAATGTGCTTTAATGAATTCCATCTGCACATTCTGATCGTGCTTTTGAAGTATCAAGTTTGGATGCGTTTAACATCAAGTTTCAATTGATTTCGATGTACACATGTAGCACATATTAACCTGAAGGTTATTGGTTCGGTAGAAGAGGAGGATTAGAAAAAAACCACTTTGACAATGTAAATGAAAGATCTCTAAATTTGCCTACAGGTGACTTAATGACCAAATACAGTACAGGTCTCTACATGACCCAATACACTACAGATCTCTACATGACCCAATACACTACAGATCTCTACATGACCAAATACATTACAGATCTCTACATGACCCAATACACTACAGATCTCTACATTACCTAATACATTACAGATCTCTACATGACCCAATACACTACAGATCTCTACATGACCCAATACACTACAGATCTCTACATGACCCAATACACTACAGATCTCTACATGACCCAATACATTACAGATCTATAAATGACCCAATACAGTACAGATCTCTACATGACCCAATACAATACAGATCTCTACATGACCCAATACACTACAGGGCCTGCTTTCACAAAGCTACCTTAACTAAGGTTAACCTTAACTCCCATATTTTAACATTGCACTAAGGTTAACTTAAGGACTTACGATCACCTTAGGGCTTTGTGAAAGGAGGCCCAGATCTCTACATGATCCAATACACTACAGATCTCTACATGACCCAATACACTACAGATCTCTACATGACCCAATACACTACAGATCTCTACATGACCCAATACACTACAGATCTCTACATGACCCAATACAGTACAGATCTCTACATGACCCAATACATTACAGATCTCTACATGACCCAATACATTATAGATCTCTACATGGCCCAATACACTACAGATCTCTACATGGCCCAATACACTACAGATCTCTACATGACCCAATACATTACAGATCTCTACATGACCCAATACATTACAGATCTCTACATGACCCAATACAGTACAGATCTCTACATGATCCAATACACTACAGATCTCTACATGGCCCAATACACTACAGATCTCTACATGACCCAATACATTACAGATCTCTACATGACCCAATACAGTACAGATCTCTACATGACCCAATACACTACAGATCTCTACATTACCTAATACATTACAGATCTCTACATGATCCAATACACTACAGATCTCTACATGGCCCAATACACTACAGATCTCTACATGACCCAATACACTACAGATCTCTACATGACCCAATACAGACAAAACATTACATGGCCAAATACAGTACTGATCTCTACATGACCCTATGCAAATCTCAATATAACCCAACAAAGTAGAGACTTCTATGTGTCTCAAAACTTGGCCAAACATAGACAAATCACTAAATTACCCAATACAGTAGGGATCCATATAAAGCTAAATACAGAACAGATGTGTACTTGGCCAAACATAGACAAATCACTAAATTACCCAATACAGTAGGGATCCATATAAAGCTAAATACAAAACAGATGTGTACATAACCCAAAATTGACAAATCACTACATGACCCAATACAGTTCTGATCACTTAATAACCAAATACAAAACAGAACTATACATAACCCAATACAGAAAAATTACTACATAACCCAATACAGAAAAATTACTACATGACCCAATACAGAAAAATTACTACATGACCCAATACTGACTAATTACTACATGACCCAATACTGACAAATTACTGCATGACCCAATACTGACAAATTACTGCATGACCCAATACTGACAAATTACTACATGACCCAATACTGACAAATTACTGCATGACCCAATACTGACAAATTACTACATGACCCAATACTGACAAATTTCTACATGACCCAATACTGACAAATTACTGCATGACCCAATACAGACAAATTACTGCATGACCCAATACAGACAAATCCCTATATTGCAAAATACAGAACAGAAATCTTCATATCGAAATAAAAGTAAGATATAAACATGAAGTGTGCCTTACGGCTCTCTTCATGCCTGAATATCGTATTTATGCATGTCACAATACAGTACATATTTCTTCATGATCCAATACCGTATATACCATATAGAATTCTATAATGTATTGTAATCTTATACAGAGGAAATTTGTACATAACAAAAGACAGTATATATAATAACGTAACCCATTACGTAACGTTACGGATCTCTATATGACGTACATATCTTTAAGTGACCAGTTACCGTAAATGATCTGTACAAACCACATCAGAATATCAACATAAACCCATTTCAACACAGGACGTTACATGGAGTAACAGTACAGAATCATACATTGCCCAAGGTTATACATATATTTAAATGAATCATCATTGACAATGCAAGGAGAGCATTATTATTTACACAATTGAGAAAAACAAAAAAGTGCACCTTCATATTCTGTCAATTTCCAAACCCATGGTTATTTTCGTCGCGCTTGCCATTGCGCATGTTATACATAGATGCTTGCAACATTTCAAATGCATACTGTCTGCATAAATTTGCAGTGGTACGGATACCGACTTCCGACATAAATAAGACATTGTTGGTATATAAAATCTGGTCATATCCAATCCTTGGCGTACATGTGCATGTGTTATTTGTAAAGAAAACGTCTGAACTGTTGGCAGAAATCAGGACCTTTGTATCAGCTTCTTGAACGTAACCTCGCCATATTAGCCACCATTCAATACATGACGTACCGCGAGCTACAGAGGGAACGAGGGGCACGGTACAGGGGAGGTAAACTGCCAGTGTTCTTTCTCACGGAGGCAGTGTTGGAACATTTTATGCCGCTTCAAAGATCGATTTTATAAAGGGGGCAAGTGTATACATAGACTAGCAATTTGGGACATCGATGATGAATGAAAGAAATACCACCATGCAAACGAAAATTAAGATTAGAGGATATCCATTATGATAAAGACTAGCTATCCCCGCTTCCGACGACACAAATCCCGATTTACCTATGTCATCAACGTTATCCATTAACCTCTGTCATTATTTGACAACGTATTTTATGTCAATCCCCTGGCGTCACCTGACCTCCAGTGTAGACCTCATGACCTTATTATCGAGGAGACACTCCGTGAGTTGTTAAGGTCACTTATGTCGGACTGAATGAATGTTGTCAGTCACGTATGGAGAAGTACTAGGTAACTGTTGATGAAAATCACCTTGCTTGTCTCTTCATCAGAGTGACTATGTAAACCTACTTGATTCTGATCGAAACCAAGACAAGGAAGGGAGGTAAAAGATAAAACTTAAGCTGATAACGTTTAAAAATTGATATAACTATTATTCATGGAAACGGTACGTGTGATTTCGGATTAGGCACGCACCAATTTCTTTTGTTCGATTTCACAGAAAACTAATGAGGGTCATGTATTTTAGGATGGATTTAGATGTTTTGAATAAATAACGTCATTATTGGTGTTTGACATGAACAAAAGCCAAATCTTAAACCATGAAAATCACGAAGTGTCTCTTTAACCTAGCAAAAATCATGTTTTTAGTCAATTAGTTAATTCTGTTAAATCTGTTAAATTCTACTCCGGTAAGATCATGCTTGTCATTGTTCAAATAGTGCTTGCTTCCACGTTCTTGCAATAAAGAAGTTGTTATCAATCAGTACTTCTTCTTCCAACCACATCAGATAATTGTCACCTTCAACGGCGGACGCACACAACAATGTCTCAGTACGAAATTTAACAAAGAATCGAATATTACCAGAAGAGCGAAAACGATAACCTCAAAGTGACACAGAGTATGTTTCAAGATTTCAAATGTGGCTTCAGTTAAGGCCCAAATACCTAATGACCTGATTTAGGTTTAGATCGCTTCCCTTAACTTGCATCTTTTTCTCTAAAATGCTAAATTTATGATATTTTCTTGTTTTAACTGATAATCAGAAAACGGCCTTGTAAATGTTCAGTATTCTAAATTTTGCATCCAATTGACGTGTATGTTAGTTAAATAACCGACTTAACACTATCAACCAATGTTTGTCTTTGTCTCTGCTATAAAAAAGTTTCCGAAATTACGTTTGAATCATTGGCGCACGCAACTTTCCGGTTTTCGATCACAAATCAAGACATTAACTCGTTTATTGACACTATATTGAACTGATAAGCATTAGGATACTGATTTTCTGATACAACCACTACCTTTCGATAAAATGACACCATTTATGAAGTTTGACATATTTGAATCCAATAACATACTCTGTGCCCCTTTAGACTGAAACGCACGAATTCAGCAAAGCAGAGGACTACCATCGGTATGAGATATGTCAGGACATTTATTGCTTCTAGCTTGATTCTTCGTTGGTCTGTCAGACTTAACATATAAACCCACATGATAACATGAGCAAACTTGCTTAAATATATTAACAACGTTCATCATGCAAAATGTATACACGAAACGTGATAAGGTTATATTCATTCTAAACAGGGAAAACACCGGTCTGTAATGATGGTTCATGGGGCGTTCTTTATAAACAGGAAAATGCCGGTCTGTTATGATGGTTCGTGGTATGCTAGTATTCATAATAAACAGGGAAAATACCGGTCTGTAATGAAGGTTCATGATTTATTCATAATAAACAGGGAAAATACCGGTCTGTAATGGTGGTTCATGATTTATTCATAATAAACAGGGAAAATACCGGTCTGTAATGATGGTTCATGATTTATTCATAATAAACAGGGAAAATACCGGTCTGTAATGATGGTTCATGATTTATTCATAATAATAAACAGGGAAAATACCGGTCTATAATGATGGTTCATGATTTATTCATAATAAACAGGGAAACACTGGTATGTTGTGATGGTCAATGGTGTATTCATTTTAAACAGGGAAAAGTCAGATTGGTCATGGTGTAATTTTTCTGCAATATTGTTTGTTAATACGTCAAGATAGACCTGTAAAAAAAATTTCCTCTTGAAAATATTCCTGGCCCTCTTTGACATACACTAGGAGCATGTCACTTTTCATATTCGCACATTGCTAGAGTTCTGGTTCATTTCATAAAAAATATTTCAATAACGGATACTTCATCTTGTGTCCGAATCTTTATCAAGCTTCTTCATAATCCACTGCGATAAAAATGTTTTAAAAAGGCAATTATTCAACAACATTATTTAAAACAACACGATGTTTAATCCAGTGAATGCAATCGCAAGGCTACCGTAGAGGAAAGTGATGTCTACTTTACGCTTGTTGGCAGTAATGGATTACATATATATATATATTGAGTTAATGAACATTGTCAACATGGCCCGATATCGTAGGTCAGTTAATATATATATATATATACGTAAGCTGTCCGGATGAACTCTCGAAGAATAGCATGCAGTTCGCTGACCCTTTTATGATTGATATAAAGTCGAAATAATAATCGATGTTTAATAACAGCATTTTTCATTGTATATAATTTAAGATTGAGCGTGTGACGGTGCAAGTAGTAAAGACTGACAAAAGGTAGCAAAAATAATATTTTGAGAATAGTTATTGAGCAGGTAATGTTTCTGGGAGAAGATATTTTCCTTTTTGAAGTGTAGAAATGCAAAATGATGACTCTTTACTTTTTCCACTTGTCAATATATAGGTATGTCCTATTCCTGTGTATATGTTCAGTGTTTGTGTTTAACATTCATACACAAGAATACATCGTATGTATGTATGTATGTATGTATGTATGTATGTATGTATGTATGTATGTGAACCACTATAAAAGAACTATTAATCCAAAGTTGAATAATTTGTAAGCTTAGTTCACTTTGACTAAATGTGAAATGCATGTATTTATATTGAATTACATTAAATGAAAGGAAGCTCAAACATGATAGTAAACTACTTACTCAGGGTAGGTTTTAAGTTCCTTGAGCTTGCCCTGCAGTAGTGCACATGTTCGTAAATCCGAGGTATCCACAGCCCTGCGCCTAGCCACCCGAGGTGCTGGCTCCCCACTCTCGGACACCTGCTCCAGATGCCCGAACAGGGAGGGGTAGGGGGTGCTCCCAGACACGATGGAAGCCCTCCGCCTCTGGGACACATGCCGGCTGCCCGTAGCCCCAATCATGTTGCGGGCTTTGTAGCGCAGTCGCCCGCTCGCTGAAAACAAAAACGGACAATTTAGCTTTTTGAAAATGCTTGACAAAATTTGAAATCTATCATTGACTTTTAAAGTGTTTTTCAATTAATGTAAAATAATACTTTGAATTACCCTGTTAAATATAAAAGCATCAGGTTAAGATCATTAGATGGAACAGAAAAATACAAGTCTGGTGCCTGTTGATACTCAGTATAACGGTATTGGACATTATCATAAACATATATATTATTAACAAGTCACTTTGCAGAACCATAGTGACACAGCTGATCCAAGACAGTGTTTCTTTAACCAACAAGAAGTTGACCATCTGATGCAGCTAATACATCATAATGATAAATTCACCCACAAAAAGTTTACCATCTGATGCAGCTAATACAACATTAGGTTCACTTCACCCACAAGAAGTTGACAATTTGATACAGCTTTAACCAATAGTGTTCATTTCACCAACAAGAAGTTGACAATTTGATACAGCTTTAACCAATAGTGTTTCTTTAACCAACAAGAAGTTGACCATCTGATGCAGCTAATACATCATAATGATAAATTCACCCACAAAAAGTTTACCATCTGATGCAGTTAATACAACATTAGGTTCACTTCACCCACAAGAAGTTGACAATTTGATACAGCTTTAACCAATAGTGTTCATTTCACCAACAAGAAGTTTACAATTTGATACAGCTTTAACCAATAGTGTTTCTTTAACCAACAAGAAGTTGACCATCTGATGCAGCTAATACATCATAATGATAAATTCACCCACAAAAAGTTTACCATCTGATGCAGCTAATACAACATTAGGTTCACTTCACCCACAGGAAGTTGACAATTTGATAAAGCTTTAACCAATAGTGTTCATTTCACCAACAAGAAGTTGACCATCCGATAATGCTTTAACCAACAGTGTTCATTTCACCAACAAGAAGTTGACCATCTGATAAAGCTTTAACCAACAGTGTTCATTTCACCAACAAGAAGTTGACCATCTGATAAAGCTTTAACCAATAGTGTTCATTTCACCAACAAGAAGTTGACCATCTGATACAGCTTTAACCAACAGTGTTCATTTCACCAACAAGAAGTTGACCATCTGATAAAGCTTTAACCAACAGTGTTCATTTCACCAACAAGAAGTTGACCATCTGATAAAGCTTTAACCAATAGTGTTCATTTCACCAACAAGAAGTTGACCATCTGATACAGCTTTAACCAACAGTGTGCATTTCACCAACAAGAAGTTGACCATCTGATACAGCTTTAACCAATAGTGTTCCTTTCACCAACAAGAAGTTGACCATCTGATACAGCTTTAACCAACAGTGTTCATTTCACCAACAAGAAGTTGACAATTTGATACAGCTTTAACCAATAGTGTTCATTTCACCAACAAGAAGTTGACCATCTGATACAGCTTTAACCAACAGTGTTCATTTCACCAACAAGAAGTTGACCATCTGATACAGCTTTAACCAACAGTGTTCATTTCACCAACAAGAAGTTGACCATCCGATAATGCTTTAACCAACAGTGTTCATTTCACAAACAAGAAGTTGACCATCTGATACAGCTTTAACCAACAGTGTTCATTTCACCAACAAGAAGTTGACCATCTGATAAAGCTTTAACCAATAGTGTTCATTTCACCAACAAGAAGTTGACCATCTGATAAAGCTTTAACCAATAGTGTTCCTTTCACCAACAAGAAGTTGACTATCTGATACAGCTTTAACCAACAGTGTTCATTTCACCAACAAGAAGTTGACCATCTGATAAAGCTTTAACCAATAGTGTTCCTTTCACCAACAAGAAGTTGACCATCTGATACAGCTTTAACCAACAGTGTTCATTTCACCAACAAGAAGTTTACAATTTGATACAGCTTTAACCAATAGTGTTCCTTTCACCAACAAGAAGTTGACCATCTGATACAGCTTTAACCAACAGTGTTCATTTCACCAACAAGAAGTTTACAATTTGATACAGCTTTAACCAATAGTGTTCCTTTCACCAACAAGAAGTTGACCACGTACGACAGCTTATGAAATACAGTGTTCATTTTCAAAAATAAGTTCTTGAATATATACTTCAGCCAATACAATAGAGAAAAATTAAATGTCCAGTGATAGTCTACCGTTATGTTCATACATGTAAAGTGACAAAACTTAACTTTGATGCGGTCTGCACTAATGGAAGATACAAAATGACTCCGGTCACATTGTTTAACATGAAACCACACACATGAGATTTTCCAAATAGCCTGTCAAGCCCTTCGCGTGAGTCATTTAGCAATCATCGAAGATTACGAGCGAGTAAACATGTAGCACAGGACGGGCCGGGGTGAATCCAAGAACAGATGCTTCCAGTGGTGTACACTGTCCCGTACAACACCTTCTGGCTGTCTCCTCCTACAGGTAGCAAATTATTAAAACATATTCCTGACTGTTGAAGATAAACCTACTTACGGAACCTTTCACAGCAGATGAAACTGGGTCTTATTGATATTCATTGTATGGATACAAACAGTAACAATACCTTGATATTTCAAAATAACTTTCATCATTAAAAATTTATATTAAAACTAATATTGATTGTAGTCCACATAGAAGTAGTGGTTGTGTCATATTCAAACAATGCGAACTTGAAAGTCAAGAGCCTATTTGAATAATTCAGTAAGAAGAGAAGGGCAAAGTAATACCAAACCTACTGCTCGTGGGAGGATCGCTAACTGATCTGCGTACAACTCCACTCTCCGACTCTACCATCATTATAAATATTGGAAAATATTCAAATTGGCTAACGATTCACATCGTTGCTACGATTTGGGAATGTATGACTTTAAGGATGGAACTCGAATAATTCCAATTATTTGTAGCGATGGAAAAACGACACGCATTGATTGTCGCGCCTGAAATACGCCTTATATTGTATTACGTTGGCAACAATAACATTGAATATAACGGTCGAAATATGCATCATTTTGATTGTAGCGTTGGAAATAAGCATAATATTGATATTAACGTTGGAAATACGCATCATATTGATTGTAGCGTTGAAATATACGCATCATATTGATTGTAGCGTTGGAAATACGCATCATATTGATTGTAGCGTTGGAAATACGCATCATATTGATTGTAGCGTTGGAAATACTCCTAATATTTAATTTACTAAAAAACACGCCTCACATTTGGAAATAAGTCATACATTATTTCTAGCATACATTCCACATTTATTCTTAGCGCTTCAAATACATCTAATATTAATACATGAAATTTGAATAAAGTTACACTTTAACAGAAACCAAAACGAAAGGTTTCAAACTTTTTGTTCTTGATAATCGACAAAATATAATTTGTTCTGTAGATTAATCTCACAAAACCCATTGACTTACCCCCTTTATAGAGGTACCATTCTTCTATGGGGCACTTGGAAGGTAAACAGCTTCATGCAGCATCCAGTACCCATATATACACCAATGCAGACGAAACAACGTAACAATCGGCACCACAACTTACATGAATGGCCTTTGAAATGTTGTCAACCCACGCAACACTTGAGAAATACCCATGCATTCATAATAACAATTTCATAATTTCAATAGCAATGAAAGCGATTATGATATCCTTCTATTGTAAGCATATGGCAGCTCCATGACGATTTGATAAAGTTGATCTACAAGACAACAGGTTCTCAATAGCTTTTCAAGTCGAGCGTTTAAGATAATTGTTGACGTTAAAAGTATGCTTAATGCGAAATTTGGCACCTCTCGCAGATATCTTTGAGTGAGTGAGTGAGTTGTTGTTTAACGCCGCTTGGGCAATATTACAGCCATTAGCGGCGTGGCAGATATCTTTGAAATATATGAACAATTATAACAACCAATACCTTAACGTCAAATCAAATACAGTTAGCACAATAAAATATTCATTGGAAAACGTCTGAGTTGAGCTAATAAATTCTTGAATTAAGATGAATAGGACTTGCTGCCTTCTGCAGATACAACTTTGAAATACATTTAGAGTTTAACACGACCAATATTTATGGCACTCCGAAAGGGATCTTACATTGCACACAGGCAGAATGCGGTCATGAGAGACTTGGCCCGATTGATCGAACAACCAGTCTTATTCAAATTCATTAAAATCACTTTCAAAATGTAAGCAAGTCGGGGAACATACTGGAAAAGACGATAGTGTGCGTAGTGTTGGTGTTAGCGTATGTAGAAACCAACATTGAAAACAATGTTATAGTCGTCATTTGAGGAGCATACTCTACATACACGCAGAACCGAAATATTCTCTTTTAATCCTAATACAACATGCGTTGTGTCTCATAAAAACTTTATCTCATTTAGAACGGCAAACACGGTCTATAGTATTATCTTTTCGTATCACTATCTCTAGTTTAAGGTAAATAAACATTTCAGAACAGCCTTTTGAAATACGGAACGAAGCTGTCATTTTGAAAGCAAGACAATTTGTGATGGAAGGGCGACAACTCTTGTTATCTTGTTATCTGCGTCTTCAACAGAATGACTGAAGCTTCACAAGTATTCACATCGCTCCATATACGAATGTAAAAGTCATTGGACAATATCTGAAAAGGAATCAAACACATCGAGATATCAACAAATTATTGATTGGTAGGTCACCTGCGTTGAGGCGGTACTTCCGTCGCGGGCGTTTTAACAGGAACATCGTATCGATGCACTTCAACATTTGGGGAAGGTTTCACACTGAGATGTGGTATAGAAAATATCCATGTTTCAGAGGCATCGTCCATATCGTAAAGGAGTTATTCATATTGGACACAATGTATCTGACAGACATTGGTCGTGTCGATGGTTTGCAAGCAAGGAGAGCGATAAGCAATCAGGACACAAGCCGTGTCAGTGATATACACGTGCAGACGGGACACGTACACTCGGGCTTATACTTGCCCCGACATCACTGGTCAGTGCGCGCAGCAGCAGTATTTTATCTTTCAAGTTGTCGTGATTAAATGTGATACAAGGGTTTGATTAAGAAAAAGTAGTTTTTTTATAGAGATAGATTTTACTTGTGTTTTACATGCTCCATTATAAAGAAATAAATCCCATCAGATGTATCTCTATGATATTTAGGCCTACACAAAATAAAGAATCCAGAAATGATCGATATATTCCGAATGAACAAATGATACATGTTGTGGAGGAGAATCGGTTACCAAATTGTCAACAATGTACTTTTCATCAGATTTAGACTTGGGTTGTTAGACTTAATGGTAAATGAAGGAAGAAAAATGTGTATCGAAAAGAATAGAAGAATTTGTCCTTTATGTAAATCAGCAGTTGAAAATAAAATACATTTTATGCTAGTTTGCCCATCTTATTCCGTCCTCAGAAGAAAGTACATTCCTGAAAAGTTTTTTTATCAAAATCACTTATGTTGCCTTTACATCCTTAATGTCCTCACAAACCGAAAATGTTATTCTCCATTCATCATTATTTATCAAGCATAGTTTAAGACTTAAAAATGAACTGTTAAAAACTGGTAACTAAAACGGGATTTTTCAACTGTCATTTGTTGAATTGTATATTATTTGTGTCTTCACTATTTGTATATGTACTTTTGTATGTGGGCCGGAGGCCTTAAATACAATAAACTCTTTGACTTGACTTTGACTGAAAGAATGATTAAGCTATGGTCTCTGTAGCTCATCAGGTATTGCGTTATATGTTATATCTTAGGGTGACAACTAACGTCAAACATGTGGTTTGTTTCATGGTTCATTCAGCGTAATGTGTAATTGTAGTGTTCCGAATAACATGAATATCAGCTTTCAAAATGATACGCCGCTCAAATAACCCCCTTAAACCCTCCCTTTACTCACCTTCCTGACTTAAAAGCGTATCAACAGGGGTCACATTGAGAGGGGAAGGTCCAAATCTAAAAGTCTGTATACACTGTACGTGCAAAACATCTCCCCACAAATTTCAGGTTCAGGGTACAGCTGTCCTGGAGAAGTCGAAAATATGTAATGTTTTACAGACACGGGATGACGGGCGACGCCCAGCATCCTTTTCTTAGGTACACGCATATATCAAAGTCTTTATATTCACATTGTAAGTTATTGGTTTCTGTCTTTGTTCTATTCAAACATATTGATGACAGCTTTCGACGTTTTGTTGGCAGTTATATAGCATAATCTGAACCTTAAACGCACTAGTTCTTTAACACAACGAATGCACAGATACTGCATATCTCTCGATATTATTTAAGATCCTCACTCAAGTAATCTACCTCGTAAGTTATTTAACGAATATTTACGTATTCAGGTAGTAAAGTTGATTTTTAAAGACCGGAAGTATTTAATGTTACGTTACAATAAATCCGCATGAACTACGATATCGGAAATATTAAGATTTTGCTTATAACCAAAAAAGCGGAAACGGCAGCCGCTTTGGTCAATCTAATAGCAATGCTACTGCTGTGTTATTAAATCGGTTTATTTACAACATTGCTTTCATAAAACATAATTCATTATTTTTTCTCAGTTCAGAGTTTAGGTAAATTCAACAGCTGCACATAACAATTGTTCAGCCACTTTCAACTGTCTATAACTTATCCGTTTTGTGCACAGCTAACCTTAGATTTGTTATATTTCCAAGCCGACAGCGGCTGTCTAAATTTTTTCATTGTTGATTGCAGGTCAATTGTAAAGAATTTTAAGTATTTTATTGCATCGATAGAAAGCTTAAGTGATTGCATAAGTCCTCTTAAACCTTAAAATAGCCAATTTAAACCGTAAAAGCGTGCACTAGTGCCTTTAAGAATCCTTCAATTATGACAATACAAGGAATTGGTTTCTGGTTTGACATTACTATGTAAATCTTATTGAAATAGTGTTTTTTCTGACATCGACCTGTTGATCTTAACAATCACGATCAACGCCCTGTTAATAATAACAATCCATTTGTTGAAAAGATCTACTTGGCAGTCGTTAAATTTTGGACCTTGATGTAGTTTGAGTTTGTTCCAGACGCTCTTCATTCACTGTATAAGTAATGTAAGACACTATTTATCAGAATGAAGCATAATAGTGTTACGGAAACAGCTGTGGTGGGTTTAAATTCTATTTTCCAGTATCCCTTTAAAACACTTAAAAACTCGCACTTCTTTTTTCAAAATTTCATTGTTATCCTTTTGGAATGTTAAACAATTTGACTTCAAGACTCACCCTTCATGTGAAACGCCGCTGTTGTGTGACTAATTCATTTACTTCAAAATCTTAAGAAATTCTAATAAAATTGGGATGGACTTTACTTTATACCCAAAATAACTATTCCCCTGTGCTCAAGCTTAATTGAACTTTAAATTGAATTTGACATTTAAAAAAAAGTTGATTTGAACCTTCCAAACAATTAACTTTTACCAAAACGTAGTTGGTGGAAATGCCAGCTGTCCACTTGGAGGAACGCCATTTCTTCAGTTCTTACAACCAATATTGACTTTAATGTTTGAAGCGACAAAACATTGATGTACTTGGTGGCAAAGTCGTAGTCGGGGTAAAGTATTAGAATATGCATGAGTAATTGCTAAAATACTCATCGTTCACAACATACTTCTTTCTTCTCTCTCTCTCTCTCTCTCTCTCTCTCTCTCTCTCTCTCTCTCTCTCTCTCTCTCTCTCTCTCTCTCTCTCTCTCTCTCTCTCTCCCTCTCTCTCTCTCTCTCTCTCTCTCTCTCTCTCTCTCTCTCTCTCATCCTTTTGATCAGTTTTACTTGTTAAACAAACTTGGTTTTGTGATACATAAGAGTTTATTATCGAACAAACCAAAACATGTTTTCAAATAAAACTATTTCTTTCGTGCACTGTATATATTAAGGAAAACTATAACAAGGGACCATGATTAGTTTGAAGAACTATGGATCAATTCTGTAAAGCACACAATCCTATTTCCAGCATTAAACAAGGCACGAGACAATTGTCTGCGTATGGCTCAGCGCCAGGCCCACTTCCATCATAACCGTGTATTGATATTACTTGCTTCATTACGCCGAGAAACAAGAACTACGGCAAAAACTACACGAAGATAGACATACGGAGGGTTTCGCTGATTGGCCTGTGACCAGCATTGATTTGTGAGCCGAATCAAGTAGACACATACACTGGTGTACATACATACTTATCATTGATCCGAGCTGGCCGCAGTCAAATTAGACCAGTGTAATCATGCAGAGACGATCGCGCATATTGGATTGTGATCTCTGTTTAATCTTTCTTGCAGGCGCTTGTTCTCACAGGGAAATACTTTTTCACTCATAACTACCAGTGATCATAACTTGTGTCGCCACATGAAAAGATTTGCTCTCAACTCCAAACTAATAACTCAGCTATCAACAGTCATCATTTCGCTGAAAACACCAGATTCGCCAAGCCTGTAATTGCTGCCATTATATTTCCGTCCTGATCATCTCGATCTGCTGTGCTGGAACAATGATTGCTTTCATTTTAGAACAGTCATGTAGCAACCCCATAGTCTCAGCTTTACTCGTCTATAGGATGCGTTGAAGTTTACTGTTTACTGCCGTCCACAGTTTCAAAGATAGTTCTTATTTGACACGTACAGCGTGAGTCAATGATAATGTTCAGTCGTCTGCTTCATAACAGACAGTGAACTTGAACATTCATGTTTATGTACTCGGACACGGGTCTCTTAAGTTTGATTCTCCTTTTGATGGTGTAAATAAATTCTATATGATAAGAGTACATTACAATTAAACTCACCTATATGATATGTGTTTTGCCACTCTGGAGGAATAAACTGTGACAAAACAGAATGAAATGACCTCGCTAATACAACAATCAACAGATTGTTCAATTTGTCTCACTACTGTTTGCCTCGCACCGGCGCCTTCAGAATGACAGTTATTCAACTGATTACTGATTATATATCTTAATTTGGAATAATATTTATAACATCACAAGTGATGAGTTTTAATGAAAATATATGTTTCACATGAGAACATTTTATTTGCTTTATCAATGACTATTACATTTGTGCACAACCTTCCTTCATATACGACCTTACAGTCTGCCCAGTGCAACATCTTCCTCCTTTCATATACGACCTTACAGTCTGCCCAGTGCAATATCTTCCTTCTTTCATATACGACCTTACAGTCTGCCCAGTGCAGTATCTACTTTCCTTCATATACGACCTTACAGTCTGCCCAGTGCAACATCTTCCTCCTTTCATATACGACCTTACAGTCTGCCCAGTGCGACATCTACCTTCTTTCATATCCGACTTTACAGTCTGCCCAGTGCGACATCTACCTTCTTTCATATCCGACTTTACAATCTGCCCAGTGCGACATCTACCTTCCTTCATATACGACCTTACAATCTGCCCAGTGTGACATCTACCTTCCTTCATATACGACCTTACAATCTGCCCAGTGTGACATCTACCTTCTTTCATATCCGACTTTACAATCTGCCCAGTGTGACATCTACCTTCCTTCATATACGACCTTACAATCTGCCCAGTGTGACATCTACCTTCTTTCATATACGACCTTACAATCTGCCCAGTGTGACATCTACCTTCTTTCATATCCGACTTTACAATCTGCCCAGTGTGACATCTACCTTCCTTCATATACGACCTTACAATCTGCCCAGTGTGACATCTACCTTCTTTCATATCCGACTTTACAATCTGCCCAGTGTGACATCTACCTTCCTTCATATACGACCTTACAATCTGCCCAGTGTGACATCTACCTTCTTTCATATCCGACTTTACAATCTGCCCAGTGCGACATCTACCTTCTTTCATATACGACCTTACAGTCTGCCCAGTGCAACATCTTCCTCCTTTCATATACGACCTTACAGTCTGCCCAGTGTGACATCTACCTTCCTTCATATACGATCTTACAGTCTGCCCAGTGTGACATCGAATTTATTTTTCATGCATTCAACGTTTGAGTTTTAATCGAAACACTATGCATTTGCCTAATACAGCTATACAACTGAGTTTGATATCAGGACATTTACCATAACTTGCTAAGTTAAACTTTATCATTATGACATTCTTTCACAAAGTATATATTACATTCTGATTCACTTTTCTCTCTCTCCAGTAAGTCAGGTGGTAAGCACAAAGAACTGTAGGCAAAACTTCAGCTTAACAATTTGAATGCAGTCTTAAATGATTGATACAAGAATTGCGGTAACCTTTGCGAAAACCAAACAGGTTTTAAGTAACACAAAACACATTTCCTATGTGATATTAAAGGAAAACATCAACTAAAACTACACAAACACAGATTATATCCAGCTTTAAAGGTCATCGATTGAAAACGTGTAATGACGTGGAAAAAATCACATAAAGCATGCGATATTTAAAGGTGTGTTGATTTGTTTATGCATAATGCATGGTGAAGGATGTGACGTGTTGGCAGAGACGCTTGGCGAGTGGGCGCTTCGTACACGGATTGCTTCTTGCTCTGGAGTGTCGGACATAAACTCTCTTTGACTGTGAAATCTATTTGAATTATAATTACGATATCTCTTTGCTAACGTCACCGGATTAAAATGCAGTTAAAGCCATAATGAAACCATACGACACAATCATTCAGCATGGCATCTAGGTCATGGCGATTATCATTTTGGTAAATTTCTAAATGTTGAATATGAAAAAAGGTGGTAGAGGCAATTTAAAAACTGATCGTTTTGGCGCTTGGAAGAGCCTTTAAACGTTTTCGGTCGTTTTTGGAACTGTTAATGATGGACTTAAAGAGAGCAATTGAACCTTACCATAATACTTGTATTTCTGCATTCGAACTTCCTTACTGTCATTTTTGTTTATTTTCCAAGTTGTCTCATCGAAAGGGTCAGGGTCGCGCCTTTTATTACCTCGTTTCCATTGCGGTTGGCCTATATCTGGCCTATTGAGCGAATATTGGGTATTTTTCCAGTGTTGTCTGGCAAACAGATCCCAGAAGGTTGCATAGCGTCGGCTAGGAAAACGACTTTTCTTACTGCTTTCTGAATCAGAAACTTTATCAGACACATCATCACCAAGAGTTACCTCGATCTCGTCACGTGACACCGACGGGTCAAGGTCAGTCTTTCCTTCCAAGTTGAAGGATGTTTTGGGTACAGAGTCTTCAGGTGAGTAGTTGAACTCTCCTTGATAACCTATGTCGTCTTCATCAACATGATCAGAGCATTCCTGCACAAACACTTTTTCGCGTCCATTGTTTGAATTATCCAAACCTTGGAACCTCACACTTCCGCTCTTTCTGTCTTTCTTGTTCTTGTGCAAAAGCTCAAAGGTAACGACAGGTGTGGTGCTCCCCGGAAGCTCTGAAGTATCCATGTTGTTTGAGGCAGTATGGACTGAGCCGATTGTTGGTTTTTGTTGTGTTGTGTTTTGGTTCGTGTATTGGAACTCTCCTGTTGTTAGTGCAGTCCCCCCCTCCTTCCTGGAACAGTCCTAACCGGTACCAAGGTCTGCCTCGCTGCTTTGATCAACACAAGAGTGGTGCCAGTCCTCACAACTATTGACAAAGCCATTTGGAATAAGTTCAGTAATATATCTTTGTCCTCTATTGGCGTATTGCTGCTTCTCTTTACACGGCTCAAGCGGTATATGCTCCGCCAAGGGACTCCCAAGGGTGCTCCGGCTCAGAATTGGACCGTCCAACAGGCTAATATCCGACAATTTCACCGCATTATATCTGGCCTTGGCATCTTTACTATTCCGATCCTTTATGTCGTTTTTATAATCGGGCCTGCTTATCCCATGACTACCGTTGTGTTTCCTCATTAAATCAATTTCAAAGCTTCGATTTTTACAAGGTTGCTGCACAAAAGCCGACGAAACCGGTCTTTTGTCAAAGCACAATTCTTCTTTTGGGAAAGAAACTTCCGTTGTTTGTAAACAGAGAGAAGGAGAATCAATGGAACTACTATTAACAACAAAAGTTTTCACTTCACGGCTCTCCACGTTCGGAATTGATTCAAATGAGTTCCAACTCCGTCGTCGATGATGACGAAATGTGTCCAGTTATTATAAGAACATTATCAATGCAAAGGTCGACTCATTTGTTAAACCAGTCAAAGCATGCAGGTATGTTTCTCTCCATGAATTAACATGCTTAATCTTCAGACTTGCTTTGCCGACGCTACAGTAGTAAACCAAGCCAGTAGGAGATTGGCGCTCTTCTCTCTTCTAGACTGATGACAATTAAATAAACTTGGCTACACCTTTAAGTGGCGTCCTCGTATACCGGCCCAGCACTAGCAGGCAGTTCTATTACAGAATATTCAATAATGTATAACAATCCCTTTCGTGACTGCTTCCACTAATGTAGTGTATTAATGGTATTACAATGCATTGGCCAGCCCTTTTGAAAGTGGACCCTCCTACATGAGGGTTGCCTCGTCAGTCCACATGAGTAATTACTGAGTCTACTCTCCTCGCCTTATTGTTGGCGGAGAGGTAGATGGCAGCAGCTCTGGCTGTTGGGACACACGGAGCCCTGTCCCTAGATTTGTTTTAGATTGTCAATAGTTCCACGGACCAGCAAGAATGCCCTGGTGATTCAACGCGCAGAATGCTCTTCTTCATAACACGACTCAAGTTTTCTCTTGTTTTAGATATTCTAACACAAGCCATGTATCGACTTTAATGCGTTTACCCTGTCAACGAGATTAGCTGATAACGACATTTCCCTGTTTCAATCAATTTACATTGGCAATTTAATGTGCTTATTTGATGTTCTTGTAATTCAATAGATTGGAATGACATTTCTTGTTTTCTATCCTAATTGGGCCTTGTGTTTATCTGACGTCTTCAGGTTTTACTGCTTTAAGCGATTCAGGGAGAACAATGGGGTCAATAGGATTACACCAAGGCAGTGGGGCAGAAAGCAAATCGACAAATGAAGTTTCAGGACAGATTTGTGATAAATATAAATGAATCCAGGCCACATCGCTGGATGAAACGTACACAAGAGTGGACAGAAGAAAGAACTAAAGCTGAGACATGGGTGATTATTCATCTATGAGTGCAATTTCATTTTAGCAGTGTGTGATCAGCGCTCAGTAGAGACCTGGGTTAAATATTTGGCCTGACTGCTTTGAATAAAATGTCTTATCGCCTTTTGGTACCTAATTCGTTAAGTCTGTTACAAACTTTCAATAAGATATATCATGATATATATGTTGTTTCCTGTTATGTTTTCTGCTTTTCTGACACCCACTATCTAACTAGACTGATGTATATCCTGTAGAAAGCGCCGCTCCATGTCATGTCATTACTCACAAGTGATCAATGACTTGTCCACGTCTTCTTAATACTTTATACTTTATGTTGTTATCAAGACTCTACCTTATGTCGGGCAGTGTGGACAGGTTGGGTAAAAATGACAAGAGAAAAGAGAAATAAAAGATACGAACTACATTCTACCTGCATCAGTTCAAATGATTAAATACATTGCCCGACGTTCTCACAAATAATTGATCAATCCAATTCTTCGAAACTCAGTTTTCGAAAAGCGTCTATTCAATTAAAATAATGTATTTGTTTGTGCGATTATCATAGAGCTAACCTTTTAAGCTTTTTAAAAGCTCTGCCGTCAATAAAACCAAATTCCATTGTGAGCACCTAGCATAAGACATAACACATTTGTAAAGCTGGGCAATGTTCAGGATGTACTAAGTTTCACTTTAGGGAATGCTCCGCCTAACTGACACAATACCGATGCATCTTGTTAGCAAGGAAGCTCTTCATAGTTGGTAGTTTATGGATTTCCTCTTACACTGGTAATATCAGTTCGCATGATAGCAATCTATCCCGTCTAAGAACTTGATAGTCTTCCGTCTGAAAACTTGATACAAGTTAGGACGCAACTATTCTCTTATGTATCTTACCAGGGGTCGTAACTCCTGCAATCTTTCTTTCAGAACCATGTCAAATCCAAGTTAGTCTGTTTTAAATCAAGTATTCTTGTAATTATCGAGTTCAGTTTTCGCAAAATTCTTTCCTTGTTTGGCTGTCAGCCTTTGCAAGGGAAGAAGCAACAGTAAGCTCATTTCCTCGACGCCTTTAAGTTGTGCTGATACTTTCTGAATCGAACATAAAAAATAAACTAAATGACAATCTTCTATTTAGTTTGGGTCTTAAACCTTAGGGCAATATATCATCTTGCACCTTAAGAGGCAAATAAGGTTAAATGTATTATTTATTCCTTTCGAAATACAATTTTTACCACCATTATGAATTAGTTTCTGCCAACTAGCTGACAACAACATACATTATGTTATTTCTCTTCCTGGCCATCATCCTGTGTATGAATGTGAGCGTCATGGTAATTGACAGATGTCGTGCGGATACATAAATCTCCACTACGACATGAAGGATACCAATGTTCCAATCTCCTGCCGTTTTATTATATTTCTATTTTTACACCCAGTCCCTCACACGGGAATTCTAAAACACTGCCCGTGGAGAAACACGGAATGGGATTGTCGTTTGAAGCTAATCTAATGATTATTAGGGATGAGCGAGAGGACTGCATCAATAGATTGATTGACAGCGATATAGACATGACACAATTCCGATGCGCTCAATGAGTTTATGGTAAGACTGTTTTACATGTAGGAGACTTGGAAGCGTTGTTCATTACTGGAGAATAATTGGTATTCAAGTTTGTTGAAACCCCTGTCAAAACCGTCTCGCCATTCATATTATGTGCGTGTATGAATTAATGTAACCTGGTAGGAATGTTTGAGAAAATCCCTTACTGTTTTTTTTTTGGTATTCAGCAATCATAAACTTGTCCGAAATCCTTTGCATATCATATTTAATGTTGTTCGGCCGGATCCGTTTTGAATGTGTCAGTACATTGGCAAACTGAAAATCTTAAAATCATTCTACATAATTATGTCGGTGTACACATTAATCAATGACAAGAATAAATATGGACATGTCAACCTGTCAATCAAACAATCAGGGCGTAGAGCAACTGTTACAGTGCAGAAATAGGAACGCACGGTCTACATACAATGCATGCAATACGGAACATATGAAACCATTTGGAATCACTGCAATACGGAACCAATGTAACCATTTGGAAACAATGCAATACGGAACCAATAAAACCATTTGGAAACACTGCAATACGGAACATATGAAACAATTTGAAAACACTGGAATACGGAACATATGAAACCATTTGGAAACACTTAATTACGGAAAATATGAAACCATTTGGAAACACTGAAATACGGAACCAATTCAACCATTTGGAAACACTGAAATACGGAAAATATGAAACCATTTTGAAACACTGAAATACGGAACATATGGAACCATTTGGAAATACTACAATACGTAAGATTTGAAACATTTTGGAAACACTGCAATGCAGCAGAAATAAAACCATCTGGAAATACTGACAATACATCAGACATGAAACTACTAATAACCATAATCACCATCCTACAGAAATATACCCATTATGAAAATTGTTGTAAATTTGAACCTCCGGCTAAATTATTTTCAGAACAACTTCATGTGCGCTGTATCAAGCAGAAAGTTCTGAATTCCTTCAATGATAATATTTTGCCAGGAACCTGGTTGGTTGCAAGCAAATAAATAGCTTCAATTACAGCCTCTGTCATCTCAACTACCTATAAGGTTTTCTTTGTTAGTGGCCTTTTTCCGAACATGCAATGCAAGCGTTCGCAACCAAATTTTTCATTTTCTAGATAAAAACTAACGTTCATTTAAGTAATTGAAAGCCCGGACAACGTTAGATGCCTTTGAAAAGCTTGCATTCGTGATAATAATAATTTGCGATCAGATCTGACTCGCTACAAATGATCAGCTGATTGGTTTTCTTCGAATTAATGTCCGTACACCATGGCGGACTACATATCGCTAATGATGGGCGAGGATTGAGCATTATAAAATAATCACGAGATTGCAATCAAAGTCAGTCTCTGTGAATAACGTAAAACTTTTATAATATGTTTAATATAGCAAAAATAGAGCCATTGGTTCTGCAGCTCTTCAGTCTTTCATGATAACTTGTATCAGATCATCTACTAACATATTGAAACACCAGTTTTTACCATGCCATGAATCACACAACATTCATGATATTGTGATAAATATTGTCTAATCAAGATGTCAGCATTCATTTGATTTGCTTGACTTTAATATACCCTCAAACGAACACATCTGTTTTCAAATAAATAAATTGATTAATGCCAACTAAAACATTTAAACTAAATACTACAAACTTTTTATGTTTTAGTTTAGACAGACATGAATCAAATTGAATTTAAAACAATGCCCTTTCACGGATATGGTCATTTTTGTTTGCACCCATACCAAGCTATTTGCACCTCTGCCATGCCCTTATTTCTGGTGGGTAGGATAATGAAATTTACACATCTCAGTCTCCATTTTACAAAGATGATATTCTCAAAATTGGGTTAGATTTAAGGATGGGCACCCTGCAACGCCCAATTTAGAAACGGAAGGGGTACTAAATCTACAAACTTGAGTCAAGTTATACCATCCCCCCTCCCCCGCTCACAAGTATCAACTTTGGGGGTGCAGCAATATTGGCGGAGAAGTCGAAAATATCAAAAGTTTACGGACGACGTACGCCGAACAAAGGGCCTTACGCCCTTCTGACCTTTCAGTTCTGATGAGCTTAAAACAACCTAAGCTAAAACAAATCACTATGATTATCTTGAAATTCATTACAAGCATAGATTGACATCTGATATTATATGAATATCTTGTGAGCACCTTGTCGCGTCTTCAAAAGTATCACAAGTTAAACGTACAATGGAATGGATATGAAAAAAAAGTTGTCTACCGGATTGAAACGGACATTTGAGAGTTAGGCAAGGTTAAGGTATCAATTTCCCCCCATGTATACCACAAAAAATCCAATGGACAAGTGAACAATGAACTCTGTCATGTTTGTTAAGAGCATTTCTCTTATCAGGTTCTCAAATAATACTTTCAAACTCTATTTTAGGAAGAGAATGACAAAATCTTGTTTCTAAAATCAAATGTTAAAGCACGTTGAATTATTTTGTAGCTCTTACAAAGTCTAAACCAGTGCAATTTGTCTGAGGAAAAGACTTTGATCTAAAGACTAACAGCCTCACAGAAATCAGCTCTGTTTGCCTACATCTTTAACTTCTTCTAATCTTAATTTATTGCAGAGTCCCTACAGTTTGACATTTAGCGATGCGAAACACAAACATCTAGAGGTGTTTCTTCTAGCGAAACAAAACTCTCAAACAGGAAGTTTCTTCAAAACACTTTTGCCATTATTGAATTAACTACGCATTATAGAATATGATTTTTTATTTTTTATTTATTACCTTTTAATATGAATATCATGTAAGCAATTGGTGACAAATTTGTCAAAGCGAAAGTTCATTATTTAATCATTATATAAAGCGAAAATCCATTATTTATTGGAATGAAACATCCCTTGTGCGTGTAATCTGTTATCTTGCCGGTTCATGCAAACTAAAGACTGTGAGTCGCTTCATCTGGACTGGAAGGACGAAATATTTGTGTAGTGAAGGGTTATCTGCATCTGCACTGAAATTACGACAGATGTATGAAGTGAAGGGTTATCTGCATCTGCACTGAAATGACAGCTAATGTACGAAGTGAACGGTTATCTGAATCGGCACTGAAAAGACGAATGTTGCATGTAGTGAAGGGTTATCTGCAACTGCGCTTAGATGACAGCTGATGTGTGTAGTAAAGGGTTATCTGCAACTGCGCTTAGATGACAGCTGATGTGTGTAGTAAAGGGTTATCTGCATCTGCGCTTAGATGACAGCTGATGTGTGTAGTAAAGGGTTATCTGCAACTGCGCTTAGATGACAGCTGATGTGTGTAGTAAAGGGTTATCTGCAACTGCGCTTAGATGACAGCTGATGTGTGTAGTAAAGGGTTATCTGCATCTGCGCTTAGATGACAGCTGATGTGTGTAGTAAAGGGTTATCTGCAACTGCGCTTAGATGACAGCTGATGTGTGTAGTAAAGGGTTATCTGCAACTGCGCTTAGATGACAGCTGATGTGTGTAGTAAAGGGTTATCTGCAACTGCGCTTAGATGACAGCTGATGTGTGTAGTAAAGGGTTATCTGCAACTGCGCTTAGATGACAGCTGATGTGTGTAGTAAAGGGTTATCTGCAACTGCGCTTAGATGACAGCTGATGTGTGTAGTAAAGGGTTATCTGCAACTGCGCTTAGATGACAGCTGATGTGTGTAGTAAAGGGTTATCTGCATCTGCGCTTAGATGACAGCTGATGTGTGTAGTAAAGGGTTATCTGCAACTGCGCTTAGATGACAGCTGATGTGTGTAGTAAAGGGTTATCTGCAACTGCGCTTAGATGACAGCTGATGTGTGTAGTAAAGGGTTATCTGCAACTGCGCTTAGATGACAGCTGATGTGTGTAGTAAAGGGTTATCTGCAACTGCGCTTAGATGACAGCTGATGTGTGTAGTAAAGGGTTATCTGCAACTGCGCTTAGATGACAGCTGATGTATTAAGTAAAGGTTTATCCGCATCTTGATTGAAAAAACGACTGATCTGTGTAGTGAAGGGTTATCCCCCTATCCACAACAATATCGTCTAAAGACTAGTAGCAATAAAGACGACGGTTTATCCTACTGGGGTCCCGACGACCAACGACAGCTACATCTCAAGCATCGATCAAAGCGGCACCCTGATCGATAATCATTGATTTCTCTATATTATAAAACCTGTTGTAGTCGTAAATGTAAGGCGGTCGTCAGTGCTTGTAACCTTGGGTGATTGGAGCGGCAGAGGGAGATCGGCAGCTTTATGGCACTGACTTGTTATTTTATGTAATGGATAATGAGTATTAGCCGACGATCACTCGGCCCAGAGTCGGAGGCTCGGCAGTTCTTCTATAAATGGAAGAAAAGGACGTGGCGACACCTCACGCAGTCTATGTTACTATGCGATTACAAGATGCAAGAAGATCAGTCTCTCGAACAACACCTAAGGATTGTTGATGTTCACTTAATGCTTGTAGCCTATTCTTTTCACCGGAAACTTTATTTTCATGCATCTCTCGACAATTACGTTTAAATTATTTTATCATTGATGTAGGCAATACGCTGTACTCTTCGTCCAGTCACTTGTTTTCCTCATCTATCAAATCTTGCAAACGTTCGTAGAATTTAACTGTAAAAATTGTGAAAGGTGAGGCTATTGCACCACGCAAACCTAGAGTGAAGTAAATACTACATAACGACAGCAACGGAATTTTTAACCACTGACATTTCAAGAACGTAAATCCAGGACTGCATTGATACAACACTGAAACGTGTGAGCAACATTTTGAGCGTCAACTTTGGTACCCGCAGATGAATCCAAGACAACAGCAGAAGCCTGAAACAATGGCATCCTCTAAAGTTAAGGGAGATAACTCCTCGCAACTTATCGAACCAACGTCTGGAAACCTCGGGCAAGAAAGATCAGCTTGTTACGTGCTAAATATATGAACCCCTTCAGTGGCACTTCAACGCTAGCCATAAGTATTGATATAGATGTAGACATATGTTGATATATAATAACAGAGTCGTGAGGCACACCAAACTACAGGCTGAGAATAGTAACAGTCATACGCGCCTAATATCTCCATATAATGTGTTTATTGTCCAATTGCGTGGTATGCCTCTTTACCGTTCAGAAAATCGAATTTTATTAAGTGAAGGACACTGCACGTCAGATAATAACCATACTGAGCTTGAGAGTTATATAGGCAACTGTTATATCATGTATACAATTAAGTGTTTCTCTTAGCTCTAAACCGTATTTAATTAACGTCAAAATAACACACTAGCGCTCAAAGTACGGTATGTTTCTTTCATATCATAATAATATGCTTTACAATGCCTTTTTTCAAACATTTTGAAATGGTCTTAGTGTGAAAACATTTTTGAATTGTACAGAAAAGCGCCTTTGACTGAACATCAATATGAATGGGCAGATGTTGACAAAACAAACAGTTGGCATATTTAGTAACTTTGCAAATTTGCACTCTTGCAATGTGGTCGACTATTGATGAAATAAGACCTCGTGATTATAGAAATCATAAAGCGAGCTAAGCTTCCACTTAAATGCATTCAATAAAGCAGCTCTTTCAATGGCTCTAATGGGAGGTCGTTAGCTGGTAGAGCATTAGTCAAGTAAGAGTGGAATCAAGGAACTCTCTTAGTTTCTAACTCGATTGTTCATGTAACAAACCAAGAACAGATATGAGACTTCTTATTGGCGATTTGAGCGTTGTAAGCAAAGTCGCGTCGAGGAAGCCATTATTCCTAAGACCAGCATGTTTACTTTTGTTGTAGTCCTCTTTGAGCTAATGAAGTTTCCAAACAGCCCGTATCAATAAATCCGTTCGAGTTTATCTAACACGGCCATCCTGCATATCGCCAAACTGAAGTCGGTTTCCTCTCTGCCATTAGCGCATTTCCCCCGCTGTTGCTTGATGCTATAGACTTCTACTTGTGGACGATTTGCATTCTCAACCGGCACTGCCAAGATGCCTCCCCTCGTTTCAACTGCATTCGCGGATCGTGGTCCGCCTACCGATCGTGCCCCAACTAACTCAGACATTTCCACCGAATCTCAGCTTCCAGCCTATCTAACTAGCATGGCAGGACGCCGTATTGGCATTAGCACCAGCAATATGCTTATTATCACATTATTACCATACATTTCACGCTGGGAAGTATCTCTAGATTTACCCTCTGTCCACCAATACTCAAGCGAGTAATTTTATTACATCAATTGTTTTCCCAGGGGCAAATGGCGTGTACAGATTTAGTTGCTTATAAGGCGTCTAGGCAGGGTATTTGTATCGTTATCTTAATGTAAATACGCAGGCTTGTGTCCGACTTGAAAGGGATAGACGGATGAAGCATAGGGATAAAATCTTTCTCTTTTCGTTGAATACAGCATATGGCAGCGACACGATATACTCGGATATAAAACCCAACAATATAGCATACATTCATGCCACATGAATTGGAAAAAGAATTCGATAGCCATTTTATCTCCTGTTGAGCGTTTCCCTTTTTCTCGATACACTGAAAGACAATCAACTGAGCGGACTTGTTACACAACTTCTACAGGCCAACCAGAGACAGGGTTCTCGCCCCAGTCAATACAAGAGACTTCTACATGTTTAAAGCATATTCATGCCCCGTAATCGCTGCTGTTTTCATTGCAATTCCATGATATTGACTCCAAATATTGAGTTGATTAAATCAGAGGTAAGAAAACAAGGTTATTTTTTAAAAACATATTTCCATATTTGCTTATGATTCGATACAAGACTGAATGCATACAGAGCCAACACAAGTAAAAATTCTATTAACAATATGGACTGATTCAATATTGACTGTATCGGGGCTGTGTGTAAGGAACCTGAACTGTTTATCGGAGCTGTGTGTAAGGAACCTGAACTGTTTATCGGAGCTGTGTGTAAGGAACCTGAACTGTTTATCGGAGCTGTGTGTAAGGAACCTGAACTGTTTATCAGAGCTGTGTGTAAGGAACCTGAACTGTTTATCGGAGCTGTGTGTAAGGAACCTGAACTGTTTATCGGAGCTGTGTGTAAGGAACCTGAACTGTTTATCGGAACTGTGTGTAAGGAACCTGAACTGTTTATCGGAGCCGGAAAGCGCTGAAGTATCCCCCACTGTTCAAACATAGGCAACAACACGGCAATAGTGCCCGTGTGACAAAGAGAGGGTCGGTCTGGATGGACTGGAGATCACAGTGCAACATCATGGTCCAGTCCTTGTCGATATAAACCTTGCCAAAGAGTGAATATGCTGAGGTGTTCATTATCTTATGTGTTAAAGATTTTATGGGAAGTTCAACACATGTACGTAACAGCGTACAGCCAAAACGTGAAGGAGTTCTTTAATAAGCACATGGGATCAACACATGTAGACACATGCATTGACGTGAAATGACTGAAAAGAGGGTTTTTAAATCTACACATTGTATGTGTAGTGAGTCTATCAGTGACAGGGGTTTATGATGAATACAGGGGATGTAAACAAGTACATGATGTAGTTACGTGAAGTCAATAAGTTAGAGCGATATTTAATCTGTACAGATCATATAAATAGTTAGTTGCAGTAAGTAAGATCGATCTTAAATCTGTACAGACCATGTAGATAGTTAGTTGCAGTAAATACGTTAGTGCGATCTTCAATCTGTACAAGTCACGTTGATAGTTAGGTGTAGTAAATAAGTTATAGATATCTTAAATCTTTACAGATAATATAAATAGTTAGTTGCAGTAAATATGTTAGAGCGATCTTTAATCTGTTCGGATCATGTAGATAGTTAGGTGTACTTTATAAGTAGGAGCGAACTTTAATCTGTTCACATCATGTAGATAGTTAGGTGTAGTAAATAACTTAGAGCGATAATTAATCTGTACAGGTCATGTAGATAGTTAGGTGTAGTATAAAAGTTAGAGATATCTTTAATCTGTACAGATCATGTAGATAGTTGGTATCGTATAAAAGCTAGAGCGATCTTTAATCTGTACGGATCATGTAGATAGTTAGGTGTAGTGGAAAAGATAGAGCGATCTTTAATCTGTACAGGTCATGAAAATAGTTAGGTGTAGTATATAAGTTAGAGATATCTTAAATCTGTACAGATCATGTAGATAGTAAGGTGTAGTATAAAAGTTACAGCAATCTGTACATTGTATCCACACATGTGAAAAGTTAAGTGTCGTCAACAAGAGATGGGTCTTAATGTAGTTCAGAAGACAGAGAATAAACTCTAACAAGATGAAAAATATACAATCACAAAAAAGGATAATTATCGGTACTATCCTAAACAGTATAGACTGTGCATAGCGAAAAAAGGCACATGATTAAGTCAGTGGTCAAACAGTTGGCAGAAAATATGAATGATTAAACTGAAAAGCTTTCATGTCAAATTTAACAATGACCAACAGAAGTAAAGTGAAATGTAAGTCTGTGCTTGATAAGACAACTAATAGTTACCTAATCTCAACATTCTGAGAAATGATTTGAAAACACTAAAAAAGTAAGTCATATGTACGTAACTATTTTCTCGACAGGAAAGAACGTGAATCTTACGATTGGTTGGAAGAATGCAAACCTGATACACTGTCAAAGAAGTCGCCGAACGAGTTATGACACCGTAATTGAATTTGAGTTTTGTTTCAACCTCAAAGGATATTTCCATGATTTGTTTTGTTTTGTTTTATTCCAAGGGAATTCAAAGCGCCTTTGGCTCTATTATATGGTATAAATGTTATATCACACAAAACCCCGCAAACGTTAGTCTTAATTACATGACAAGAACGTATTCAATCAAATGTATCCCCTGAGGTTTTGCAGTGGCCATATATATCAACAAATACAACTTGGCATAAGTAATGCAAACAAAAATTGTGTATTTGAAAAGCGTGTTTTTTATATCATTTTTGAAAAAAAAAGCCTCATCTCAATAAAAGGAAACAAAGCACAACATTTACTGACTTCGTATTCATCAATATCTTGTCCCACTGAAGGGTACTTCTAGCCTTCTATATACATGCATTCGTATGTTAAAGAGCCACTCTGTTACTTTCATAACATATTATTTACCTTTGATACGAACCTAAATGTCATATGTGGTGATTTAAAATCAAAACATCTTAACTCTTCATGTCCAAAAGACATATATATGACAAATACTGGTTTTCCATGAAAATATAAATACATCCTTATAAATGCACAGAGGTGTAGATATCACGTCCAATATACATGAATACTAGTTATATAACCTAACAAACACTATCAACTCCTAACTGCCCTCCTGGCTGTTTTAGATAAGTCTCCAAAATTACGTCTGACGCGCGCCACTGTCCGGTTTTCGATCATAATTGCGACGTTCTACCTTCATATTGTCACTGTAAAAAACCAACAAGCTTGTGTCTTTTTGGTACAAATTACACCATTGATTAAATTTGGCATATATGACACCAACAACTCACGGCTCTTTAGTGAAATCATTTGCGTACATTCGTCATAAATATAATATATATATATATATATATATATATATATAATGCTAAACGACGTTCCGTTTCATAATATATCTATGAAACAAGTGAGTGGTTTGGTATTTAACGAGTGAAAGCGACTGAGTTTACTATTTGATTTATTACTCGCTGAATTATGTCAAAGAAAAATCCTGAAAATCGGCGAGGTTACCATTATTGCCGCACCGCTAGCGCTGACAGTATGACGTGATGCTGAACGATTGTTACGTCATGTGACGTCAGTCAGCACGCGATGTTATGACACATAGGGTAATAACATTGTAGATTTATTGAACATCGTTATTTTCAACGTGCGAGTAATGAAAATCGAAATTGCAATAGAATCTGAAATTAATATATATTGACAAAAAAGCATATGTTTCAATTTAAATTAACCCAATTCTAAGGTGAAAGAAAATTCGATAACCGTTTGTGTAGCTTTGTTTAGAACGTATAGACATGCATAAGACTCTATGGGTCGATGTATCTGGTCAGATAAACGACACTTTGAAATATTTATAGCATGATGCATTAACCCTGATGCGAACAATAACAAGTGTGTGCGAACTGCTGTAATTACATTAACTTCAACAGCAATCTGTATCCATGTGACTGACAGATCCCTAACAAAGGCTTTGAACTGAGGGAGAAAATAGAGAACATCGAAGCATTGTGTTTGCGCCATGTTTGTCTCACGTAGATTCAAAACGATACAGAGACACAGACAGAGACATAGACAGAGGCACAGACAGAGATACAGCCAAATTTTATGGCACAGCCAGAGACAAAGACAGAACCAGAGACAAAGACAGAGACATAGACACAGACCCGGTAATCGATAGATATGACAGAGGCAGGTGTTCCAGAATTTTGAATTATTCATGCAAAATAAGGAACTAGACATGATCCAACTTATATTTGTTATACATGCTCATAATTTAACACTATGGTGTGCATAACATCACAATACAAAGTTCACATAGTCAACATTACAGTGTTACCATAAGTCATATTAAGAACAAATATATGCAAAGAAATAACATCAGCATCAACTTAGTAATTTCTTAACTGAGTCAATATAAATGTTCAAAGTAAGTTACAAGTATACTCAACCAAGAGTTCAGGACCACCCCAGTGTACAATAATAAAGCTTCAAATAGATCATTATACGACCCATAGAATATAAATATTGAAAATCGAGTGGTCTTGAACTTATTTTGTTAAGTAAATATCCAATGATAGTGTGATAATTCACAATTGGTAGTCTGTACAATATCCATTGTCTTCTCTTTGACATGAAAATATCATCCTATTTGCAACAGATAGGGACGATCTGCGCACGGCGATTGAGGTGGTAAGTACTTCTAATGAATATTTCCATGAATATTTAGGACAATTGCAGAAACAGTGGGGGTAGCCTGATAACCACGTACACGGGATGGAAGGTTTTACCACATTCCCATATATATAACAAATGAATCAAATTGGTATTTTGATAAAATTTACTGCCGTAAGCTTTATGCAATCATAAATATATATCAATTCGTTTTTTCTATCATTCATTTTGATTTGTTCAACATTTGAGAAAACCAACTTTTTTGGAAGCCCCAAAATAAACTGAAGCATAAGTGAATTCCCCCGACTTTACCAAATCAAGCATTTCTAGATAGTCGCTAGTGAGTGGTTTTCTTCATGCTACTCACCTGGACATTAACTGTAATAAACTAAAGCAGGATGATCACTTAATACCTTCACAAAACTATTTGACTGAAAACTGAAGGTAACATACAACGTTTTAATGGACCTGACATTAATGCAACATGTGTGACACTGGTATCACCCAACGTTTTAATGGACCTGACATTAATGCAACATGTGTGACACTGGTATCACCCAACGTTTTAATGGACCTGACATTAATGCAACATGTGTGACACTGGTATCACCCAACGTTTTAATGGACCTGACATTAATGCAACATGTGTGACATAAATTTAACATGTTTCATTGGTATAATCCAACGTTTACAGGATCTTGGTATCAAGGTATATAAGGTGAGATGCTAATCCTAGGTTGTTCATAGCATAGAGGTACATATCAAAGCCTGTCCACATATATTTGTACAAGTATACAAGAGATCGTTACTAAATCAGGTATCACTTTAACCTTCTGAGAAACCACGAACACTCATATGTAACTACTTGTTTAGGTGTTATTTGATATGTTGAACATAGAAAGAAAAAAATACGTGTACTTGACCGAACCGAAACCCCTTGCATGTGAAGTTGCAGTGAAGGTATTAAAGTTCCAAAAACATTCGATTGCATATTGATTTCAGAAAACTTGTTTTCCGAGCAGTTATGCTGCCATGGTTACATTATCCTGAGGGGTGTAAGGAATACGATGTACTATAATTAAATTGGAAAACATTTCTACATTCTGAATAAAAGGAAGCATTTTTGAAGAAGGAAATCATGACTGTAACAAGAATATTGTGATTCGAGGTTGAGCAAGGCGGTGATTGTGAAGGGAGGTTCTTAGGTTGGGATGGTCTGTCTGGTAGGGTTGTGAGAGTCAGTGTTTGACTGTGAAGGGAGGTTTTGTGGTTGGGATGGCCTGTCTGGTGGGGTTGTGAGAGTCAGTGTTTGACCGTGAAGGGAGGTTTTGAGGTTGGGATGGTCTGTCTGGTGGGTTTGTGAGAGTCAGTGTTTGACTGTGAAGGGAGGTTTTGAGGTTGGGATGGCCTGTCTGGTGGGGTTGTGAGAGTAAGTGTTTGATTGTGAAGGGAAGTTATTACGTAGGGATGGACTGTAAGCTGAAGTTATGATAGTCGGAGACGGTCAGTGGAGCAAGGTTTTGAGGTTGGGATGGACTGCCAGATGAGTTTATAAAAGTCGGAGACGTAGCAGAGCGTGAAGTGAGGTTATGTGGCAGCGATAACTTGAGGTTAAGTTGGCTGCTAAGTAGGATTTAAAATCCCTCAAACATGCATTTCCCTTTATCATAGTGCTGTGACAGCTAACTGAAATACAGATCGATGGTGCTACGAGTGATATAGGTGCTTGAAACTGTTGACCTACCACGTGCTATTGGACGCTGTTAATTACGCCCGACCCCCTGGCGACCCGTGTAGCCCTTGCTGCCAGGTCTAGCGCCTGTTGCACTGATGAGCTATCCACTTACAGTTGTGCATTAATCATGCCCATACCTTCCTCTTTATGTTTGTCACGTTTGCCTGGCCACTGTTATATAGCTTATTAGCTTCCCATTCCTGTATAGGCGCCTGAACTGGAACAATGCTGAATACCAGACAAGCTTCAACACCTATTTCTAGTACACATCTACACGTATACATCTGTACCATGCAGCTAGTACACGCGTCGTACTACACGTCGGGACCTCAGAGTTTCACATATAATGACGTACAGCAGAAACGCGCCAAGCATAAGGGAATAAATGAATTATGAGAAGCTAATAAGGTATTTAAATTTTGTTAAAGCAATTAAGTTAAATATCACTTTAAGATGCGTTCAGTATATGAAAAATCAAATAAAGAGGTTGCTTGGATATCGAGTCATCTATCTTGTTTGTCAAGTCCTTATCTGAGAATCAATGCACGATACGTCGTCCCCAGTCATTTGAGGAATTTAGTTATTGAACAAATTAGAAAACAAAGAGGGTATAAACTTGAAGATATCATGGAAGCGGACTCCTCCGTAAGTCCTTCTGGTTCAAACAATCCATCAAGATGCACAGATGGAATGTTACCTATGTAGGGATATATTCATATTCATGTACTTCGTCATTCCATATCTACCAACAAACGTAAATAATGTTGATCGAATTTCTTAACGAGACGCTAACCAGATAATTTATTTATAAGAACTTGAAAATACGTTAAAGCAAACGTGCTAAATCAAATTAGCTTTTGAAAAAAAAGAAATACATGAGCGGTCTTTCTTCAATCTATCTAAATGGTAAGGTATTATGAGATTATTTGGAGGTCTGGACACTGTTGACTGACGATGGCTGGCTGGCAGTTCATGGCCGCCAGTAAGTTGTCAAGATGCGTCACTGACACCGGCCTGACATTTCCATTAAAGGCTGCTCATCATTATTTCATGTGTGATAAAAGACAATGAGATAGCGTAACGTCAGCAAGCGTTGCGACGTGTTGGGAGATGAGATACGTCCAGCTGCAGTGTGTATCTGACTGAGCGATGTTGAGACTGCTTCTCTGCTGAAAGAGATGCGACTTCTACGTCACACCGAGAATGGAGCAGCGCAGAATGACAGATCGCTCGGCGCCCTCAATGAGATCACATTCAACTCGACAGATACGCCTTGTCAGTAATTACCATGTAAATGTCAGCTGCACGTCTCATATTTCTAAATTATGTATAGAATTTCAGAATCATAACTCAAATTTCAAAATAATAACTCAAATATCAAAGTCTTAGACATTAAAGGCGAAATGTACACCAGTGAGGTTTTGAACTTAATAAGACGTTACTTTTCCATGTTAAACATCCTTTGGCATGATGACTAGTTGGTTCATCGTTCATTCCTCACTAGTTTCCGCCTGATGCTGCCTCAGTGTAACCTTCTATTTTAACTTCATCACTTCATCACCGAACACGTGATCTCTCACAATCTTCACACCATTTCTCTACAATCAACTTTACTTCTGTTATCGATATGCATGTAAACACAGTGTTTAGATCTTCGTGTAGTTTTCCTTAAACAATCCTATTCAGCTTTCATGATCAAAACGTTTATCTCACAATATCCTCAATATCACATGTTGAACAACACAAATTGTGACAGGCGTCAGATTTTGAATAACAAATCATCATCTTTCTACCTTAAGATAAATTTCAATAAATTAAACTTTAAATCACAAGTGAATTTCGTGATCGATGGCCATATCAATGGACTGTTACCACGACAACAAGATGAAAAAGCACTGCACAACGTCCTACTGTCCGTGATTTAAGAAATTCGAGAATAGAAAGCTTTTAGTAAGACAGAAGAGAACACCTGACTAAAAACGCTAAGAAACATTGTCTTATAGAAGTCACTTGAGGGAGGGTGTGCATGGTTCGCAGCTCTTGTGGGTCATCTCTTGATGGTATAGATACAACAGAGATGTAGCAGAGATGCTTCACATCTACGTCCAACATGACAGGGATTCTTCCTGACAGATCGATGCGAGACATACTCTACATAAGCTAAGTTTTGTGTTCCCACAAAGAGCTACGTCTTCCCTAGATGACCTGGCTAATCGAGGGGAGCATATGAACACAAGAACTGGTTTCTCTAGAGGCAGCGCTTTAAGTGATCTTCCCGTGCTTCAATAAAACGCCATGTAACTTCTATACCAACCTTCTATACCAACCACTTGCTAAGATGTAGGGCAATAAATAGGTACATGTTCAACTTGGTTCGACATTTTCCGTTTTTCGAAAATATAATTTAATATTCGAATTGTAGATCTGCAAACGATACGCAACATACCGTCAATAAAACTAAATATCAGCAATGTCATTGTGTTGTTATGTAATTGCTGCCGGTGTTGCATGACTTCGAGGGTTGGGTTCAAATCCAAAAATAGACTCGACCCGAGAAAAGTAAAAACCTTTTACTACATTTTGAGATCCCAAATATAAAATTGTTTCATTCGTTCCATTCATTCTGAATGGCATTTATTTCTAAATGAACATATAGACATACCGTAGAGGTACATCCGTTCGCCCAAATGGTACGTCAGTACATTCAAACACTTGATTTCAACATTTTGCAGGACTGGCGAGAATTAAGAAATAGGAGAAGCTGCCCGAGTATGAGAGGAAGGTTGATCCCTTTCAGGGCAGTACATCCCTCCTCCATCACCGGATTATTGCTGCCAACCTGGCCCGGAACCGCCACTGCAGACCACCTCGCTCTCCCAGCTTCACAAAACGAACAGATTTAACGTAACTAAGGAGACACTGCCATTAGCACTCATAAAGCACTCAAAATAAACACTCGAGGAAAGCAGCTACATTATACATGCGCGTAATACATTTATCATGTTCTCAGCAGAAATTCTGCAAATTGACTTTCAAGAGGTTTACACTTTCAAATATTCACAAACAAACTTATGTCAAAAGTAAAATAACTTGGGTTAAATAGACATTTAGTGATGTACATGGCAATTGATTCTTTCGCATTGATTGGTACCATTTATGCTGATGTAACTTGTAAATTTCTCACATATTCAATTTTAATCGCTTTTTTGAAAAAGAGCCGCATTTATGTGCATAAACCGAAATCATACGTCCCATTTACACGAATACTAGTCATATAACATTATCAACTCACTCTCCTTTGTCAGCTTTGGACATGTACAAGTCTTAAAATTTTCGCTTGAGGAATTTGGGCGCGCCGGCAGCAATACATTCTCAAGGTTTCGATCAAAGTCACGATTTAAAAACGTCGAACATAATTCTCGATTGGTGACATCATTTGTCATATGTTGCAACAACCACTCACCGACTGTCTCTTTTAGAATTCGAACGTTTGCATGTTTACTATGCTTGAAAAATGTCCCCTCAAATATTGAAAATGTTTTTCTGAACTCACTTGACGCTGAAAAACACTGTACCGCGCGGAACATTTTTCACCATCAAATGCATCCCGTGGTAGTTTCCGAAGAAGCAGTTCACATTGCCAGAAATACTTATATTTTTCTGACTTGACACGGCAGACCATAGCCTGCAGAAACAAGCCATCTGACAAAGCCCCCTGGCTTGATTAAGGATACCCTGAGTGGGGGAAAGTGAAGAGGAAGAGGGCGTTTTGAATATTCGACAGGCAGATATGGATCTGAATTAATTAAAATCGACAAATTCGCAACTTGAACTTTAAGGATTTTGCGTTCACCTTTCTTCACGCTGGATTCGATTCAATAAGCAGTTGCTCACGGCCGCATGATCTAGCATAATGGCGCCCCCCCCCCCCCTGTCCATACCCTGGTGTCAAGATGAAAGGAGGTCTATCGGCACATGAATTATTATGAATTTTTAAAAACTTTCTCTCTAATTGCAGTTAGATTGAATTCAGTGAAGAAATAAGTGAAAGAATATCGTTGAGGAATTATCATATGAAAGTGAAATGTAATATGGAACAATCCCCTCAGACAGCGCCCAGGAATGACTTGAGTAAGTCGGTGGATCTTTACATCAGCGATTATGTTGCCCATAGCCATGTTACACTGAAATCATATTGCCCATATAGACCTGTTACACTGTAATCATATTGCCCATATAGACCTGTTACACTGTAATCATATTGCCCATATAGACCTGTTACACTGTAATCGTATTGCCCATATAGACCTGTTACACTGTAATCATATTGCCCATATAGACCTGTTACACTGTAATCATATTTCCCATAAAGCCAAGTTACACAGACATGCCGATCGTGCACTTTGACACTTTGATACTTTCAAAGTGACACCTAATGGTCTCTCCTCTTCGATCGAAAATTCTAATATTCCTTACCAACTAATGAGAAATTTCTAATATTCCTTACCAACTGATGAGAAATTTCTAATATTCCTTACCAACTGATGAGAAATTTCTAATATTCCTTACCAACTGATGAGAAATTTCTAATATTCCTTACCAACTGATGAGAAATTTCTAATATTCCTTACCAACTGATGAGAAATTTCTAATATTCCTTACCAGCTGATGAGAAATTTCTAATATTCCTTACCAGCTGATGAGAAATTTCTAATATTCCTTACCAACTGATGAGAAATTTCTATTCCATAAATGCATGGTCTACATACTTAAAGACTACTCGTCGGTGAGACTACATAGTTTACGTTAGATTTGTTGTTAAATTCACACTATGTTTATATGGTTGCCTAGGAAAATGTTCATTTGTTTACATTTTTAGCCATTGGTTGCCTGCAAGGCTGTGAGTTCAGGGTATTGTAGAAGGCGAAGTGTACAAAGACTTAACAACCTGGTTTCTATAAAGGAATGAGATCATGACAGCTTTTCCAGTTGTCAGAGTTGTGGGTGCTGAAGGAGATTAACTCTGCAGCGTGTGTATGAGCTCAAGAGAGAAGGGGCAGCGCGCAGCATCCAGTGCAGCACTGATGAGCCCACCCTCAGTATTGATTGATAACTGCCAAAACCTTCATTCATCTTAGCAGCCGTATAAAGAAAGTTATTACCTAAGTAACCGACTCTTCCTATTAAGGGGAAAATGTTACGGTTCTACGCTAATTATTTTTTGAAAAATAGGTCAGCAGTGTTAATTTAATATAAAAACCAACACAAGAAGTTATTTACGTTATTTAACTTAGTTTAGAAAAGAAAGGTGCCAAAGTTGTTTTTACGCCATAATTAAAGACGGTTCTCAGAGTTTAATGGCAGGAGTCTTAACAATGAAATGGCAAAAGCGCCTACAGCAAGGCATAGAGATCAGGCAAACCATCAGTTACTTGCCGTCTTGAACACACAGCGCCTCTCCTATAGGAGTGCTTACTGCGCTAAATTGATAAATGTTCGGTCATAGATCAAGTGATAATAGGCACTTGGGGTAAACCCAATAAACATTGGTGAAAGGAGGCCGTGTCACGCCACACACCTAGCAAGCAGTGGGTGCTGTAGAGAGGCCGGCTGTTAGTCACATGTCACACATACATGCCGTCTTAATGCCCTAATCGCTGCAACAGTTAGCCTCTTCACACCTCCCGTGATTCCGACCACATTCTCCGTCCTGCCTGCCAGTCAACACGCCAGTTTCCCTTCTTGCCCTGTCGATCAATTGCAATATCTATCAAATCTTCACTTGAAAACAGTGAATTTCTAAAAAAGGCTCTCTTTGCTCTGTTACCGAGGGCAATAAAATCATTGCAGTTGTAGTGCAGGTTCGATAGGACACTCCAGATGACGATAAGTGATGGCAATCATCCTCGTCGCTGTTTGAACACTGCAACACGTCACCATGGCTACGACTGCGTATACGTTGCCGTTACCATGTGAACAGTGACAGCGCATACCAGGTAATTCTTGGATGAAGAAGTTCTTGAGCTGGCTCCCTGCAGCCGCCCGCCAACCTGTCTGTAGACAGTGACTCGCACACCTCGCAGACACTCAATGCCACGACGGCATCAGGCTACAACAGGCTGCCAGCACTCCCAACAAAGTGCTATGTTACAGTGCCGAAGAGAATACTAAAAGAAGTCTCATTCCACATCGACAGCGCTCCAAAAATTAAGAACTATGAAAGATAGATTTTGAATAAAACTGAACCTGGAGATAAGATTTGGATATGAGAAACAAGTTCATATTTTCAGAGACGACGATATCGTAAATACTGCAATCGGAAACTTTTTACTTCTGTACGAGGAGCTAACGATTGATGGGTAAATGGGCAACAATGCGGATTATGAATATTGACAGGCGAAACGATCCAGTGTCTCCCGTTGTCAGCAGCCCCAGGCTCGGAGAGAGACTTACATGGCCGTCATTTAGTTAGTCACTTTCTCCCCCGTTTAGGGGGGTCTCGGCACGCGACGGCTAATGGGGGTCACAGACCGATGTCAATGTGAAGCAGGGTGTTGTCAATATATACACTTATCATGTCAATTACAGGCTGGTGAAGTGCTATTCTGTGCGTCCTGTGTCAGCACACCTCCATCCTCCAGCACAGATACATCTCCTGTCCCACCTCAGATCCACCCTCAAGTCAAAGATACACCAAACTGTCCCACCTCAGATCCACCCTCAAGTCAAAGATACACCAACTGTCTCACCTCACCTCCACCCTAAGCAATAGTATAAACATTTATGTATTGATGCATATCTACCTTGAGCTTCAACCCTTGATTCTCATTATTTAGTTTTAATGAAGCGACATCGAGGCATTGCCGATTCGTCTAAGAGTGTTTAATAACTTTTCAGGAAATGTTTACATGTTCTTGCATTTGCTGAGAAAGTATCTTCAACAATTTCTCATCTCCGTACTGATGTATGGCAGCAGACAGAATTTGGTGTCTTGTAATCAGTGTCAGAACAACTCTATCTAAATAACAATCTGCCTATCTATTATTTCACCGATTTTAGCTATCATTTTAGCTGTCCATCATATGTCGACAATTTCCCGGAAATTTTCTCTTTGAACTTCTCTGCCAGCGTGTTCTATAACAGTAACTATTGATATAATTTTCATAATTAACTTGCATGTGTTGAGCGCTTTACTAAAGGTCAGTGCCTATATTTGACGTACATTACATATCGTTATGCGTGTCAGAGCCGAGTCGTGTCATTGCAGTCAATCAAACAGCAGTACTTGGGTTGATGGCTTGTAACACTCAGCCTAGCATGATATTCAGCTTACTCTCGTTATATTATCTTTGTGCTTGTATTATATAAAGAATATGATATCATTTTATAATGTTAAAGCCTTTGTTTAGTTAGTTGTCAACTTTTACACGAGATTTATTGGTGATGCAAGTTCTTTATGAGGGCCAAATTCTCATGATGTAAACTTAGACCTCATAATAAAACAGCACTGGTGTTACATATCTGTGCATTATTTACCAATTGTGTAACGATTTTATTTTAATTAGCAAGATGTAAGTGAACCATTTGGGCCAAAACAATGCGATGACAGTCGGGAAGGTGCTCGAGGTCAAAACGCTGGTCAGATTAGATAAGAATCAATACAGTTTAGCACCTAACTCGTCTCATAATGATATCACCGGAGTGACGCACTGATTTTATTCCATAACCGTCCAGTACAGTCACCTCCCCCCTCACCTCCATAACCAAACCGTTCATTAGAACTTGGAAGCAAGCTTTATCATAAGCTATCACAATCAAGCGTTATCATAACGGCTTAAGTGGGTATCACTTAATAATCATCGAAATGATGATTATACATACTTTGAGAGATAAATTGTACTCAAATATTGAATGTTTTCCCTGAATTTCAAGTCAGGCACAATTTTCAGATTTGACCTTAGAGTTTGCAATATCAATACACTTATAAGAATACAATAATTTCGTCAGAAATAATAATTTCCAGATTATGAAGACATTAATTTGTTACCTGTTTACGTTCACCTTACACACGGAATTATGCTCTCAATGATCGATTTTGCTAATATTCATCCCTGTGTTACATAACATATTCCACACTTTTATGACAAAATTCCTCTGGGAATTAATCTGTATTTCAGGCACTTTCTTATCGTCGCTATGACACATGCAAACAAGTAAAGGACAACGGCCAAGAATACAACACTAATCTTTCATATCAAAATTTGAAATACATTTTATTGTATGGTTACCATGACATATTTGCTTATCAAAAAATAACAACTTATGTCACATCTTCTCTTTAGCAATTGAAACGGTGTGTTACCATGGCAACTGAATGTCGAAAATCTATGTTTTATTGACTGTAAAATCAACAATTATTTCACAATATAGACCGGCGTTCAATATCATCCAGAACGAATTTGACCTTTCATCCACGGTGAGCGCTCCATACAGCGTATGCCATGTACTATCTCTATATCAGATACGAACAGGTTAAACACGCCTCGTCTTTGCACGTCGGGGTTTTTGCAAATTCATCTCCATTCTCAACATTGTTTGTTCACTGCTGCATACCACTTCGGTCTTTACAACCAGTGATTTTACATTAAACAGTCGTGGCTTTGAATTTGTATTTCCTTAGATACATTTTATCTTGCTAAAGGGGTTATTCTAAAGTCCATATCTTCGCCTGTTTTTATCTAATCAAGGGACTTCAACGATATAAAAGACTGTGTAACGTCTTGCAGGATTTGCCACAGCCAAAACTAATTCATTAGCTACATAAAAATCAAGTCAGACAGAGCCTTATTGAGTTGTGAAAGTTGTGAATTATGTGTCTATGTTTTAGATTCAAAAGTACCAATCGGCTGTTTGCGGCTCTGGAACTTTGTCTTCGAGCAGAGAGCAATAGCACAAATAGATACACATGTCAGGGTTAAGAAAATATGTTGGCGTAACAATTTCGTATACACTCAAATCTACCTTTTCCAGTTTTATCCCTTAAGGAAGTATCATAAATTTATATAGTAGAAAAAGGCAAATGGAGAGCATCATGACGAAATAAACCCCAAACAAACACTGATAGCAGTTTAAGGATTATGCTCGTGAAATGGGAAATACATTGACTTTAAGTTTTTCAATATGATCTGCAACAAATTACGCAGTGTTGCGTTGATTGGAAAGCTCCTGACTATGATTAAAAGCACTATAACCATTTGTATGCAATTAAGGGCGATCAAGTCTTGCCTTATGAAGGCGGTGAAGTATGGGAGTCTTAACCTGGCACTATTAAGACAGTTCAGTATCAATTACCAGAGGCTGTCCAGATATAATAGCACATTGACGTCTTTGATCCCGACTCCTAATTACTTCCCTTGGGTGTGAAGATCATTTCTTTCATGAAAAATCGAAAACACAGCTCCTGCGTAATGGCGCACGCGACAGTGCAGGAAATGTGTATACAAAATCTGAAGTCATTACTCGGGAATGCAAAGAAAAGGATAACAGCGTGGCGAAAAAACACAAGAAGTACAATATAACAGGCAAACTGCAAAGAATGCATGTATACATGAGAGAAGCATTATGACCAGGTGTAACAGACGTTAAGTCCGCCATCACTTAGAAGCACTTCTCAGTGAAGTGTAAAGGCTAGAGTTTGACTTATGGGCAGATCACGGCGCATCAGATGCTGATGAATGGGACGTGTCAAAACGATGCTCGATAACCATCGATCAAAACTTTGTTTTCATCTTGCACAGGGAAATGATGCTTGACCAATTTACTAGTAATAGAAGTAAAATACCAAAACCTTAATCCTCGATTGCGCCATGATACGGGACAGTTATCCTACGTTATTTCGGCGCCATTCAGACGCAAGCTTCTTATAACGATCCCGAGCCCAGACACTGCTAAGAAGATGTTCCTAATTAGGCCTGCATGAAGAGCTTTTCACTTTTTAAAATCCTGGGCGAATCTCACCAAATGTTTATATAGTGTTTAGGAATGTGTGAAATTATATGTCCTAGTTTGAACATGCAATTTTTAAAGGCTCTTAGAGGTAGAAGTGGTAAGGTAAGAGAAATTTAAACGAACTTCTTTTCTTTTCATTAACTCGGCGTTTCTGGGAAAGCTTTTGCCTCATCTTAGGGTGGATGAATATGTTTCAGCGCTCTTCGTTATCGCGATACACAATAGAGACTAAGAATCCAATGTATGAGACATACGCACCTCTCCTATCACCAGAAGACAAAATATCTTTAAAACGGAAGTCGACGTCATAAGTGGCCCCTCTTGTTTTTATTACTAACTGTAAACGCCATTAAACAATACAATGATAGAAAAATGTTATCATGTCATCTCCCTCCACTCAAACTATACCTTTTTCACGTCCCAGATTGCACTCACACACCAGTCACTAGAGACATTTTGAAGGAACATGAGGTCATAAAACGTGCTCAAATACAGTTGGTGGACGATAGTAAGATTTTTTAGACAAGACTGTATATTAATGATAACTAGATGAGATCTAAACCGATCTTTAGTCTTTTTAAACTGATAGAAAACTGATAGAGTCTACGCTAGGTTATGCGTATTGATATAAACTAATGTCATACTTCTTGCTATAAACTGATGGAGGTCACACTAGGTCATACATCTTGCTATAAACTCACCGAGGTAACACTACGTCATACTTCTTGCTATAAACTGATGGATGCCATACTAGGTCATACTTCTTGCTATAAACTAATGGAGGTCACACTAGGTCATACTTCTTGCTATAAACTCATCGAGTCACCACTACGTCACACTTCTTGCTATAAACTCATCGAGGTAACACTTCATCATACTTCTTGCTATAAACTGATGGGTCACACTAGGTCATACTTCTTGTTATAAACTGATGGAGGCCATACTAGGTCATACTTCTTGCTATAAACTAATGAAGGTCACACTAGGTCATACTTCTTGCTATAAACTCATCGAGTTACCACTACGTCACACTTCTTGCTATAAACTCATCGAGGTAACACTTCATCATACTTCTTGCTATAAACTGACGGAGGCCACACTAGGTCATACTTCTTGCTATAAAGTGATGGAGACTACACTAGGTCATACTTCTTGCTATAAAGTGATGGAGACTACACTAGGTCATACTTCTTGCTATAAAGTGATGGAGACTACACTAGGTCAAACTTCTTGCTATAAAGTGATGGAGACTACACTAGGTCATACTTCTTGCTATAAAGTGATGGAGGCCACACTAGGTTATACTTTTTGCTATAAACTGATGGATACTGCACTAGGTCATACTTCTTGCTATAAACTGATGGAGACTACACTAGGTCATACTTCTTGCTATAAAGTGATGGAGACTACACTATAAGGATGGGTATCGCTCCTCATTTTCGTATTGCAATATATTGCGATACAGAAAAGCGTATTGCAATACGTATTGCAATATATTGGTACTTTTCATATTTCATTTTTTGCATGCTCTCTTGACTAAATAGCAGTAATTATATCAGTGATCAATGCTCCACTGGCCATCGATTTGTAAAGTAAGATAACTCAGTGATTGGTTTCGGACTTTTAACATATCTGTGCTATTTTCACCTGGCGAGTTCACACATTGTTTACAACTTTCGGTAAAATCACGTTTTTCTTGTTACGTTTCTCTGCAATTTTACATGGAAATTTTAAATTTTAAAACTTCCGATATATTGGATGTTTTCAGAAGAGTGTACCGGTTCGTATCCTGTTGTTCCTGTATTGCAATATACCGATATACCGATAATACCGCGCACCCTTACTACACTAGGTCATACTTCTTGCTATAAAGTGATGGAGACTACACTAGGTCATACTTCTTGCTATAAAGTGATGGAGACTACACTAGGTCATACTTCTTGCTATATAGTGATGGAGGCCACACTAGGTCATACTTCTTGCTATAAACTGATGGATACTGCACTACATGTAGGTCATACTTCTTGCTATAAACTGATGGAGACTACACTAGGTCATACTTCTTGCTATAAAGTGATGGAGACTACACTAGGTCATACTTCTTGCTATAGACTGATGGAGACTACACTAGGTCATACTTCTTGCTATAAACTGATGGAGGCCACACTAGGTTATACTTCTTGCTATAAACTGATGGATACTGCACTAGGTCATACTTCTTGCTATAAACTGATGGAGACTACACTAGGTCATACTTCTTGCTATAAACTGATGGAGACTACACTAGGTCATACTTCTTGCTATAAACTGATGGATACTGCACTAGGTCATACTTCTTGCTATAAACTGATGGAGGTCACACTTGATCAAACACATGACTGTAAACTGATGGAGACTACACTACATGTAGGTCATACTTCTTGCTATAAACTGATGGAGACTACACTAGGTCATACTTCTTGCTATAAACTGATGGAGACTACACTAGGTCATACTTCTTGCTATAAACTGATGGAGACTACACTAGGTCATACTTCTTGCTATAAACTGATGGAGACTACACTAGGTCATACTTCTTGCTATAAACTGATGGATACTGCACTAGGTCATACTTCTTGCTATAAACTGATGGAGACTACACTAGGTCATACTTCTTGCTATAAACTGATGGAGACTACACTAGGTCATACTTCTTGCTATAAACTGATGGATACTGCACTAGGTCATACTTCTTGCTATAAACTGATGGAGGTCACACTTGATCAAACACATGACTGTAAACTGATGGATACTGCACTACATGTAGGTCATACTTCTTGCTATAAACTGATGGAGACTACACTAGGTCATACTTCTTGCTATAAACTGATGGAGACTACACTAGGTCATACTTCTTGCTATAGACTGATGGAGACTACACTAGGTCATACTTCTTACTATAAACTGATGGAGACTACACTAGGTCATACTTCTTGCTATAAGGTGATGGAGGCCACACTAGGTCATACTTCTTGCTATAGACTGATGGATACTGCACTAGGTCTTACTTCTAGCTATAAACTGATGGAGGTCACCCTTGATCAAACACATGACTGTAAACTGATGGAGACTACACTAGGTCATACTTCTTGCTATAAACTGATGTATACTGCACTAGGTCTTACTTCTAGCTATAAACTGATGGAGGTCACACTTGATCAAACACATGACTGTAAACTGATGGAGACTACACAAAGTAATACATCTGACTGTAAACTGATGGAGACTACACGAAGTAATGCATCTGACTGTAAACTGATGGAGGCCACAATTTGTCATACATCTGACTTTGAAAATTAGTTCAGGCCCGTGGAAGAATGAACTACATCATACATCTGACTACAGGGAGACTGTTCTGGCCTTGTCGAATTCATAAACATCTCGAAAGTCAACAATCAGTGATAAATGGGACTCAAGGCAGATGCTTAATATATCAGGTCAAACACTAGACTAGGCTACTTCTTGCAATCATCGCTGAAATTGTAACGTAATTGATTTAATTCTTGCGTTTCCCCTTCTACCTGTGTTGCTATGGAAACCAGAGAAATTTAATATATAAGCCGGTTCTTGCCGGGAGTTGTCTAATCCTTCAGTGGAGACGATAAGCGATTACCTCCCTACCAGTACTTATTGTTTTGGGAAAATAAATTGAATCTTGAAAAGGATTTGCATTTTCTCTAATAACTAAGCGGGAACATACAATGTCAATCTTAGAAAAAAGAAAGTATGATATTCCAGGATCGTTAGGTAGTACATTGTTTTATTCATAATGCAGTAACTTTCTCCCTGCAATGTTATTGATCAGTGTCGAGAAAACATCATAACGACTGAGATTATGCATTCAATAGGTATGGATCAAAATACAAAAATGTAAAGCGAGAACCCCGTCACAATATGGATTTAGCATGACGGTTCAGTGACTGATTCCACAGTTCTGATTACTGAAATGACTATAGACTTGGAAAGGGTCTCAAATGCATAAATATTCAAACTCGATAATAGATAAAGAATAAGAAATTAATAAAGCAGGACCGTTTTGCCTAAAAGCAAAAGAATTAATCGAATAACGCTCTCCGACATATCCATTTAAGAATGTGATTATTCGCACACAATTTGGCTTCACGACTCATCAGGCCGTATCAACGCAGCGCAAGAAGTTTTCAGTGTACTAGATAACATAACCAGGTTACAATGTCTCTGAATATCATGACTTAGTTCTCAATATATATGAATACCATGGCTAAATCGTCTGTGAGTCGCAGTTGTTGTGTTTCATACCGTGGATACGTCGTCATTGCGTTTGGTTACCGTTGATCTATGTCATCAATGTGTATGTTTACTGTGCATAATCAATGTGTACGGCTACCATGGATAAGTCATTAATGTGTTTGTTACCGTGGATATGTCATCAGGATGTACGATTCCCGTGGATAAGTCATTAATGTGTTTGTTACCGTGGATATGTCATCAGGATGTACGATTCCCGTGGATAAGTCATCAATGTGTACGGTAACCGTGCATAAGTTTTTATTGTGTTTGGTTTTCGTGGATAAGTCATCTCTGTGTACGGTTACCAAGATAGATTCATTACTATATCTGGGTAGCATGGCTGAGTACTCAATATGCCTGAGAACAATAATTAAGTTGAACATTTGTTTACTATGGTTTGGTTACCATGGCTATGATTTCAATGCGTCTGGATATCATGCCTAAGATATCTATATGGTTTGATACCATGGCTAAAATCATTAGTGAAGTTGATCATTTGTTAACCATAGTTTGGATACCATGGCTCAGATATGAATGCTTCTTGAGACCATGCCTAAAATATCAATGTGCCTGAATACTATGGCTATGATATCAATGTGCCTGAATACTATGGCTATAATATCAACGCGTCTGAACACTATGGCTATAATATCAACGCGTCTGAACACTATGGCTATAATATCAACGCGTCTGAACACTATGGCTATAATATCAACGCGTCTGGATACTATGGCTATAATATAAATGGGTCTGGATACTATGGCTATACTATTCAAGCGTCTGGATACTATGGCTATAATATCAACGCGTCTGGATACTATGGCTATAATATCAATGCGTCTGGATACTATGGCTATAATATCAACGTGTCTTGATACTATGGCTATAATATAAATGCGTTTGGATACTATGGCTATAATATCAACGCGTCTGGATACTATTGCCAAGATACCAATGCGTCCGGAAAGTGTAGCCAAGATTTCAGTACGTCTGTATAGTATGGCTAAGACATCAATACGTCTATATACTAAGGGTGCGCGGTAATATCGGTATATCGGTATATTGCTATACAGAAACAACTCGATACGTACCGGTACACTCTTCTGAAAATATCCAATATATCGTATGATATGAAATTAACAATTGCCGTGTAAACTTGCGGGAAGTGAAAATAGCACATACATAATAAAAGTCCAAAATCAATCACTGAATAATCTCTCTTTTCAAAACAAGCCAGTTGAGCATTGATCATTGTTCTTATTTCTATTATTTAATCAAAAGACCATGGAAAAATTAAGATATGAAAAGTACCAATATATTGCGATACGTATTGCGATACGCCTCTTTGTATTGCGATACTGAAATGAGTAGCGATACCCATCCTTACTAGATACTAAAGCTATTATATAAATTCGTTTGGATACTAAAGCCATGATATCAACATGTTTGGATACCATAGGAATCAATGTCTGGATACTGTTGCCATGATATCAATACTAGTATGTCTGGATACCATGACTTTGATATCAATTTTACTTGATATAACATCTATAATTTCAAAAGGTTTATTAATGGCCAAGACTTCCATCGCAAGATATCAGCACATGACAGGGGGACACCTTTGTCAGTTATTATTGCTACCACAGAGAGATACTAGTGTGGCATGATGGTGTTTTGTCAGTGTGACACACTGGTATAGAAGCGTAATCAATGCAAAGGGTTTTCAACGTGACCTAGCTCCTATTCCAATATTGTTTGTCTCTTGTCCTATGACCTATGTTCTATCAAAATTATGTTGTGAGGGAATAAGCCGGAAACACAGAAAAGTCTTTCACCCCGTAATGGACATCAAATAGGCCAAGGGCGGTTATCACTGCGGTGGTAGTAAGAAATGACTATCATTGTCTGGTGAGCGCGTTGAGAGTTATCTTCCAGACTGTCTGGAAGGATAACTAGATGTGACCAGCACCCGCTTACCACTTTAAAGAACTCTTACAGTGCCTGCATGTTGCTCTATCAGTTGAACGGGCTGGCCACCAACCCGATTGGAGTTATGGCCGGAAAACGCTGGTCTAACTGTCGTAAGAGTCTAAAGCGCTTACAAAGGTAATTGGGTTTATTTTGAGAAAGGTGGTTAATTTAGCAGTTACAATCGATATTTGTTAAGAAAGACCGATTAAGCAAATGCGCTTGGGGCACAGCTTTAGAAAAAAAATGTTATAACCTAATCTAGTAGCGTCTGTAATTCTATCCAGCTTTTATTTAACTGACTTTAAACATTTTCAATATATATGCATATATTCACGACAAATTACATGACCTTGACGAAACTACGTTAGAGCAATATACAGAAGTTTAGTACAAATTGATTTCATGAGACCCACGTTAGGAGAAAATTCGTGATCCAATATCACAGCCCTTATTTCAAACACGCACACCCGAGTCTCGTAACTTTTGAGCCGTCCTGGTGGAAATAAACACGGATTAATAATCTATTAATAATATAAGAATAATCACGAAGACGTGAGGAATTACTGATCGTATGTCCCGAGTGAATTACTGGGATACATTCCGAGCTTTAGCGATATAATATCGTTTCCTTACTTATCCTTCTTATCTTTCCTTACTCAATTCTAATTTAAGAATGTTTAAGGTACTTTTGAAAAATACCTTCGTGAAGGGGAGTTCATTGTATTCATGCGACAAGACCAACAATCATGTCATGGTCTTCATTTGCGCAATGTAGTCCCCGCAATTCCCAACTTGTTTATGGATCATGTATTAAGTAAGACAATTTTAAATGAACGAAATTGTGAAACAAACCACATATAAACACTTTACATGAACGTCTCATGATATTCCATACGAAATGAAAAACAATGTTTGTTTTGAAATCTCGTTGACACGTGTACTATAGACTCACTAAACGAATAAATTGAAGTACTTCTGTCAGCCAATAAGATTTCAGGTAATTTTTAGAAAAACTGTAAATTCCATGACATCATGAAAACCCGACATGTATGTGCTCGCTTTGATAAGAAAGTAAAATAATGCAATGAACAGGCAATTGAATACTCTGCATTTACACCATATGAACTATATATACAACAAACTTGCAATAAACCAAATACAGGATATTAGAATGTCTTGGTCAAACACTACTGCATCAAGTTTTGTAATGCAGCAGATATATAATATATTTCCTCAAAAAATATTGTTCAGCACTCATGTCCTGACCACAAGCGGGAGATTTATGGCTACTTGCCCCACATGCTTGAACTGCATTGTGTACGAGGCAAATAACACCTTTTTGAAATGTCCATCCTGTTATAAGGTTTAGTAGACGTCGTCAAGGGCCTGCACTTGGTTTGAATAATACAGTGAAGTGTGCTCGGCGCCCCGAGTGTACACAGCAACGTGTACACTAGATTGTAGTAGCGTTACCCGGCATAGCCTCTATCAAGACTCGTGGTCGAGGAGCTCTCAACGCAACTCAGGCGTTAAATATGACTGTATTTGCTATAAGAACATTATCTGTGATGACTGAAGGCCCAGTGAAGCGGGAACATCTTAACATCGATCTTCGCTCCGCCTGGATTCGGACAGGATTTGCCAATGAATGCGGCGCAACATGTCGACAATGTACTTAATCAGCATGTGCAACTGGGAGTTAATCTCGCACAAATTAAAGCAACAGCCTTTGACTTTTCAATCAGATTGTCGATATGTGTAGACACTACGGGGAGGAGAAGCTACGCACCTGATATGCTACAATGGGATTGGAGTGATTCTTCAAGTGAACTGGGGACCAGCATGATGACATGTGAATGTTGTTATTAAGCTTGGACGTATTTCGGTACGTATATGGGCAAAATATGTGCACTTGGAAGTACTGGCTGTACAGTCATCTTTAAAGCAATATATACTCGTCAAAAAAGGAGGGGATATTCAGAAACAATACAATACTGTGGAAATGCATTGCTGTTTTATTAGAGATTACAACTGTATGTTAATAACAGTCCAACTGCCTACAATTGAACACAAACAGGTCATATGGGCGACTTATCTGACGACCCCATTTTATTCGCAAATGATACACTGTCAAAAGTGAAAAAGGAGGTTTTTGATTTTTGTCTTAATAATGAGTAATTGTAACATCAATCCTCAGATATTCAGCAATTCGTCATTGCATGCTTCTTATCAACTGTCCAATCCCTATTTGGGGCAATCTGTCCCACTCTGGCCAATTCTTGCAGGGTTGTCGGTTGACGTTGACTTCGACGAACACGTCTCAATCATGTCCCAGACATGCTCTATAGGGGCAAGGTCAGGGCAAATTGTTTGCAACGGCAAAGGGGCAATATGGTGACGCTGGAGGTAGTCATTCACGACACCAGCCCGTTTGGTCTGGCATTATCATCTTGGAAGATGAAAAATCGACATGCACGTTGAGCAAAGGGCAGAACTATCGGTGCCAGGATATGGTCACGGTAGTACACACACCAATGACCCTTCCTTAAACAAAATTCAATTCCGTTATGCCAGTTAAGGTGATTCCTCCCCACACCACAGGAGACCCACGCCCGCATCTGTCATGCGGTATGACGTTAACGTTATCTTGACGCACATTTACACGCCTCCAAACGCGAGCAGTGTCAGTGAAATCCAGAGCATATCTGGATTAATGTGAGAATATTACACGCCCCAATCGACGATTACCCCCAATTGCTACGCTACCTACACTATTGACGCCTGTTTGCCATGTGCTGGCTATTTAATGGAGTCACAACACACGTTCGTCGCGCATGCAAATGGGTTGCCTGTAGCCGATTTCTAATCGTTTGGGGTGTAACTCGAATTCCTGTAACTCGGTACAAGTTTACAGAAAGCTGATTGGCCGTTTGTGCTCGTTTTCGCATGACCTGTGTACGAATGTATCGATCCTGGGCATGACTAGTGTCTCTAAGACGACCTGAACGAGGTCTATCATCAACATTGTGTGTTTGTTGGTACCGGTCCCACAGTCTGCTGATCACAGAATGTGACACATTAAGCATGTTGGCCACTGCTTGCTGTATAGAACCCATTTGAAGCATACCAATAGCATTGCAAATTCAACGTACAAACTATAGGAAAGATACGATAAAAAGTGAACGTTAGGCAAGAGCCGATTGGAAAGTAAACATGGATAGGATAAAACAGCACGAGGGAATTTTCATGAATCCTTCATTGAAGTGTCAAATTTGTCGCACGTGCATTTCAGTGCTTCTGTTAGGGTGATAAGTTCTTCATCCGTGAACATACTCTCAAAGCATAGATATTTGCGTTTCAATATCCCTTACTTTTTTAAAGAGTATATTTCAGTAAAACGATTGGTTTTATTTTAAGTTCTGAAGCATTGGAAGGATTCTGACTTCATATTCATGACATACACTCTCTGACACATAATCAATATTTCATTGTGATTCTCACTTCATCTCACAGAGGATATGCAAATGTTTATAAACCCTACCAAGAGTATCTAGAGGTAAATTAGAAGATAAATAGTTGCGTTTGTAAAATTTCCGGGATTCATTGTTATTCAACACCCGCAAATTTATTTTCAAACCGACGGCGTTAGCCAAACATCGTTGTGATAATAGCAAATAGTGGCATTCGTTACAGCGAGACCTTACAACATACTTGGTTAATTCGAGACCGAAATCAACTATTATAAAGCTCGTTGAAAAATATCGTAAAACCCCGAGTACAAAAGTCTTGAACTAGCCCAGAACCATTGTGACAGCGACGCAAACATTGTGACGTCAAAACGGTTGGCCTTTGTGACGTTATACCATGGGAACGGCATTCGAAAGATGGCGGCCGCATGAACCTTTGCGGCAAACTTGGACTAAGTAAGCCAGTTGAAAATATTTTCGTTCTTAGAAAATAAATCATATTAAAGTGTATTTGTGATATCTATCGGTAAACACAATATAAAAAAGGACAAAGACAACTGTCAAAAAATACGGCACAAATTTTCTAAGAAACTGGAAAATTAAAACTTGAGTCGGGTCGGCACTAATGAACATGTTGTATCAATTCGCAGTGATTCGCCTTTGCTACTTTTGCGGGTATTCATTGTCATTCAACATAGGGTAATTTTTTCGAATCGACCAATCAGAATCGAGGATACAACGAAGTCATGTTACAATTGTTGATGATAACCGTAGCAAGAGTCACAACAGGTACTTTACGGATGGTAATCCTGCCCATAGAGACTTCAGGTGCATTACGGATGATAATCCTGCCAATAGAGACTTCAGTAACTAAATATGTTTTTCAGATGTCATGCCGTCTCACAGTAACTACATGTGTATTATATATAACATGCCTAACAACAGTAACTACATGTGTATTATAGATGGCATGTCTACCCACAGTAACTACATGTGTATTATATATAACATGCCTACCCACAGTAACGACATGTGTACTATAGATTCCATGCCTACCCACAGTAACTACATGTGTATTATAGATGACATGCCTACCCACAGTAACTACAAATGTATTATAGATTTCATGCCTACCCACAGTAACTACATGTGTATTATAGATACCATGCCTACCAACAGTAACTACATGTGTATTATAGATGGCATGTCTACCCACAGTAATTATATGTGTATTATTTCCAGCCGATGCTCGCAGGTTTCACAGCAATACATTGCCACTATGGTGTTGCGGGCTTTCTCCCTGCAATAATACTAGCACCCGCGATAAAAGTGAAATACTCTTGAAAGCGGCGTCAAACCCCACCTCACCTCACCTTACATGTGTATTATAGATGTAATACTTAAACACAAAAGTATTTACGGTATTTACCGACCTTTTTTTTACCCTATTAGGAACCCATTAGCTGCGTCTGATATAGTACTCGCTGTTTTTCTATGTCACATGAGGAGAAAACAAAATGGAAACAGCTGACGCTTTTGGCAATGTAACAACCCCAACTCGACAGTCCCATGCTTCCACAACAGATTGCTTCAGTCGTCCAATTCAGCCCCAAGACCGGGATGTGTTAATACGCTATACAGACTACTTTCAGGGCGCAGTAATTTCCGTTAATATCCTATAAACTCAACCTTCCATTATTAATTACTTGTTGAACGTTCTGACTAGACCCTGCCGTAATTGCTTTCCCTTCTCTCTTAGATCCAGTTCCAATCTTAGCTTTTACTTGCTCACAAGAATGGTAATGTCAGATAAGTTCAATGAGCAACAAGGGCTCCGTGGCTAGTGCAACAAGCCCCGGTAGAGCATATTGAAAGTTCATTACGTTTGCAAACTTGTCGGTGACGCTTACCGTTAATAATTGACTGATGGTGTTGTGAGGTTAAGTGTTCAGTGCAAACCTGCGACAATCTACAGAGGATACACGGAAACTGGTCGTTGATAACCCGGATGTACGGGCCACATAGCAATTAATCTGCACACATATGGCACCTGACCAACATCTATATATAGATTGCTGTCCTCAGGTCCCCACGTTTCACTCAAGATGAGGCTTCAGAAACAGCCCAGAGGCATATCTTGGAAAATCTGATTGATCCAATACAAGCAGCTAGATTACAGAAATTTAGTCATTTCAGGACACTTCTACAATACTTAAGATGCCATTGACTAAACTATGTCAACGAATGCAGAAGTTATAATTGATGATGAACTGGAACATTAATGGTTAAGGTACAGCGGTACCGACCTCCAAAGCACCCGACTTGATGGCTGTAGCAAAAAACATGAGTAAAATTATACAATTTCGTCAACACAATATGACAATGGCAAAATGCCCTCTTTTTGTTTCCTATGGCATCATCAATTATCACGAGATGAGCGTTCTTCCTGTCAGGTTCAAGCTGTCCTTTGATTTGCAAACTATTTGACGATACATATAGAATAGTTCAGTAATAGTATGCGCCATGAAGAAGAGCGAACACGACGTCAGGAAAAGAAACAAGACGGAAAAGATTATAAGACATACCGAGCTTACCTGGGGCTGTCAAGAACCAATTTCAGCCAGTGGGTAACTGTAACATATTATTCTATAGATATTGAGATTCGTCATCTGCACTTACGAAACAAATATATTATAGTATTGTAATAATGCTATATGCGGTCTACACAGAATCAGAGGGAATCATAGCAAAAAACGGCCAAAGTGTTGATCGACGTGATATCCAAGTTTAATATCACTTAATCTTAACAAAATTTCAAAATGAGGTAAGAAAGAAATCCAGTGGGAGAGAAGATTAAAATCCGCACATTGTACCGCTGTGAACCCATCATGTGATCCATTACATGATCTGATCTGATGATATGACGCGAGGCCCAATAAGACAACGTTAAATCATTAGACTGATTGCAGCGATCACTGGCGGGCTGATCAAAATCGTAAATATTAAATTTTCTTTGTTGTGTCTCGCGATTGTTACATTCTGAAAGATGTTTTTCTGTGAAAGAAATGTCATTAATCCCCAAAGTAAACTGTAATAGATGGCACTGCAGCGACTGCCTTCAGCCAACTCTCTTCCCACGTAGGATGTACAGTATCTACGATAATGAATTGCACAACGATAATAGAACACAAACAGGGTTGCTTTCCTTTTTTTCTAATAATAAAAAAAAGGAATATGTTTAAAACTGTGGCGAGATAATGTCTGTGTGAGGAATGGCAGACTGCGAGACGAGTGAGAATTACAGCATGGTGTAAGTAAGTAAGTGCTTGTGGGTTGCAGGATGGTAAGTGAAATAGACAGCCCCACCCCCGGGACGCAGGTCTGCAGTGAACATGGTTCTATACATGACATTCCGCTCCCACAGCGATACTGGTACCAACATCCTGACAATGAGCTATATCCACAACACAAATAAATCCCGACAGTCATCAAAATAAAAAAATCTTCGAGCGCCCTGAGGGCTGAAGTTGGTTTTGCTACCGCATGGAAACAAACGACCAGGTTATAGGGAGGAAGTTACAAGATTTCCCAGAAGTCCCAAGGATAAATTGCTTTGTTATTGCCTCGTGTGCGAGAGTGTTAGTGAAACAAACGCAATAACACCATCTCGTGGCCTCTTTAGCGATGTGCGCGACACATCATTACCCCAATGTTTTATGCATTGGTCTTATGGTAACGAGCCGGACACGGGAGAATAGTAAACTCCCGGTCCGAATAGTTGATTAAGCACCTATTACTTCTACTTCTCGCTACAGACGCTAAGCTTTGATAGATTCAATCGCAACCCCCGTTAGAAACATGTGTATACACTGAATAACGCCCTGCATTGTTTTTGTCATCCAAACTCCCTTCACTGAACGCTGACAGATGACAAACAATAGCACGTGATCGTTCACGTAAGCCCTATTGTTATTTCCCAACAATATCAATTAATGTACAGAATGTGTGTGCAGTAAAGGTTCGCCGATTGCCTCAGCTTTCAGTGTCCCTTCGATTATTTAGAAAACAAGCATCTCTAGTGACCACAAATTCGGAAATGATGGCCACTTGGAAAAAGTGTTCGCATTCACAGGTTGATCTCCGACCTCACCCTAACTCCTGGTAACAAGTAAAGCTGTCAGCAGCTGGATCAATGCTCCCACACGACTAGTAGAGCGAACAAAGATAACTGTGTGTAGATGATTACTGTGATCGCCATGAGAGTCGTAAAGGTGGACACCGATGTGTACACCCATGTCGCCATAAAAGCTAAACACACAACCCTCTCTTTCCAGAGTGTCCTATATTTCTATAGACCACGATTACCATTTTACAAATAGTGATTTGATCGCATAGAGTAAATACTGGTAACAAATTAATGAATTGTAACAAAACAACGGCGAAGCGAACAGTATGCAAGTGTTGGGTATTTCCTGTCAGCGAATGTCTTATATACACACCGGGGATGTGGACACAAGACAAACAGACGATATGTCATTGGGCATTAGGAATATATCAAGTATATCAAATACCAGTACGTCTCTACCATCTGTGCTTCTAAGCACACACCTCACTTTGAGTTGGTAATGGATCTATGAAATCAACTGATCATAATCACGTTTAAATCAGCAGTTTAACAGCGTATAGCGTTTGTACCTTTCCGAGAAAATTGGTACACGTGATTTGAGCATAGTCCAGACACTCCTCGGTAGATTGAATAGATATACGCTTGTTGTCATGTATGGATCAATTGTGAGCTATAGCTGGCCAGGCACAGCTACAGGGATCTCATAAGAACTCTCGGCCCGTTTTCCTTCCGTATCCTGTCACATTCCAATCTTTCAATCTTCGTCCCAAACTGCAGAAAGGTCGACCAAATGGAGGCGAAAAGCGAGAAATAAAAGCATGGATGAGCGGTAAGCTATGTATTGATTGCTTTAGCAGATGGAGACGATTTGACAAAGGAGAGGGCAGGAACACATATTGATTTTATCTTCGATCAGACGCCTCCAGAGGCTGCGATGTGTTCACCTGTCCAAGTGCCCGGAGACCAGGGTGTATATTATATGAGCAAAGAGAGAGGTACGATGGCAGGATTGAGATAGGCATGGAGATTTGAAGGGAACGATAGAGAAAGACTATAATGTTTTGAGTCTCTTTGTCGTCACAGGCAGAAAGTCGGAGTTGGAGGTGACAACAGGATTAGACAAGGGTTAAACGAGGTCCGATGGCATAACAGGTAGTGGGTAAAGGCGTGTGGAGTGGAGAGACCAGGGTATACCTAGGTCTGGGGTAGGTCAGAGTTGGAGACACTGAAAGACAATGCAGAGTGTTTGTACCTCCAATGTCATAGCAAGGAGATAGTTAGAGCACTGACATATACAATTATCCATCAAAATATTACCTTATCATTGATATGCTCGTACATATTATGTTGTATATATGAAGTTGCCATGCAATTTAGTCAATAACCACACTTAATCATATTGTGGTTACTATTTATAGTCAGTAACTCGGTTGTATGTCATGTTTCATCTTCTAAAGCCGATCATTGACGGTTACTTCCCCACGGTCTTGTGAGATAAGGACTGATTACGTTTCAATTTGCCCAGTAAAATCGATAGGACAAATGAGGAGGAGTGGGACTCTCCTTCACCACGACGTGCCACTATGAAGCTTCCAGTTTTGTCAATGAGCTTCATTCTTCCACTGCATCTTTCGCTTTTTGCCTTGTTTTAAACCTAAGAGGACACATGGTTCTCGTATGATAATTGATTATTCTAAAGTTTGTGTTTGTTGTATTCCTGAACGAAAAAGATCGACGGGGTGAATTAAAACCCATCAACGAATTCTAGAAAAGGATTGAAGATCTTCACTGTAAACATGCAAAGTTATTTGATTAAAAATCAATTTCAACGAATATCATAACTCATTGGTTTTCACCGAGGCTGACCGACCTGTACTGTACATGGGAAGACCTTTTAGCGCAACTTGAGCAGTGATACCCTGGGATGATCAGCATTTAGTGCCGTCCATGTACAGATACGCCGGTTCAGAAGAACAGCCCAACAGTACTTAAACATCCCAGAGATGTCGTTTATCTTTACACCCAGACAAAACTTAGGCAACCCTTAGCTTTTTACCAGCGAAAGTTGTCTGATATGATAGAAGACAATGTTTCAGAAAATTGAATATATTTTATTACAGAATCATTGTCTAACAGCTTAACTGAGGCCAATTAAATAATCTTTCCCTACTTTTGGATATTCACATTAAAACTGAGAAATTAAAGTCAATATTGCTTGTTGTAATGTGGAACAGTCCATTGGGTCAATTTAACCGATCATACTCATAGTAACTATCGTTATCAAACGTCACTGGTTACAGCAGAATGAACATTCAAATCGCACTTTTCGAAAAAAGACAAATTCAGTAAAAGTTGTCTTATGACGAAATCGGTTCAATATTAAGTATAATGATCCCCCAAGATAAAAAAGATTAATGAATTGAATAAAAAATAATCCCATCAACATTGTAAGTTTTTTTGGTCAACATCTGTTGAAAATGGGGATTACTTTTCAACAACTGGTTAGTTAATTAATAGGCATGATAAAATAGGTTTTGATTTGTGATTGTATATTTGCTCACAAATTGTTGTTTTCACATCTGAAACCCTGAGTTTATCGTGTATTTTCTTCACAAGTAAAATAGTTGATTTTGGTAAAAATCCGGTACAAGTGCATCTTCCCATGCATGGCTATTCTTAAGCCAGCCCCAATGACTTGCTAAAATAGGTCTTGCCGCATTCCCGGATTTTTCTGTGCTTGTCGCCAAGGCTGCTGCGACGGATCGCGATAGTCCAATGAGTGATCATGTGAGAATTGCCGAAAAGGGAACTGCACTCTGAACAAGAATTTTGAGTGGCTGGCAGCAAGGTTTAAATTAACCAGTGTTAGAGACTGGTGTAATTTAAAGTCATGTGAGGGAAGAGGGTACTAGTGTAACACTAGTCGTAATTCCTTCAAATGTATATATGAAAAAAATTATTCTTTGAAGAAATATGTCACAAAATTTACGTTTTGCAATTCGAATGTGATTCATTGAATCCAATTTTGCAAACATTTCCATAGCATCCCATTGTCGTTTTGAACATTCGGGGTTAAGTCAATGTACGTTACAGACTTTTACAGGATAAAAAGGAAGTGGTACATAGATATTATGACACTCAAATGTTTGTCAAATGACAAAATTTTACGAATGCCACTTTGTGCATCAGTCTTGCTCTCTTTCGGGGAAAACATCCAATCACACTCGCTTCATATATGTAGTATTATCAGGACACACTTTACTAGGAGAATGATCTCTATGTCTTATGTTACACAATTGCCTTGGAACTCAAGGTATAGACTGAAGGATAAATGGGTCTATTGTTGAATCTAAGTCTCAGTTGTTATAATGAATTAGTGTCGTGATTTGACTTAATGACTATATAATGGCCAGGGTCCGAGCTATCACCAGTTGATATCAGTGAACCGAGCATTGACCGCTCATAATCTCTTCCTCGTAAATACGTGCTAACAATTTCGCCAAAGCAGTACTTTATTAATTCTCCTTGAAAATCCAAATGACTTTTTCATATCATAACTGCCCGTACCCGTGCTATTGCACGTTGCAATTCAATTGTCCAAAAATAGTTTAATTCCATTCGGCACATGCAGCAGGGATCAGTAATTTAATAAAGCAAATTTGGAAGCCAGTTCCCGCTCACTTCCTCCAGCGCTTGCCCTGCGTGGTAAATCTCGCTTTTAATGTCTGCCGTCTCTACGAGTGATTGATGGAGACTATAGCAGAATAACAGCCAGGCAGATGAAAAATCCTCTTCCGCCTTATTCGCAAACTAGTTATTCACTTTTACACCGCACCGCAGAGCTTCATTATGAGTGATTTCTTGGACTATGCAGTCAATGATTCTAAGAGAAGACAGAACTCATTACCTCTGTCTCTGTACACAGGGCCGCCACAGCCACATTGTGATTATCAGCCCTGTTGTCTCCTGTCCCTCGTTTCACACTTATGCTAATCCAAAATATCGATCACCATGCCTTCGCGGGAGAAAACATAATCATCAAGTTTGCATAAGACTGCGACGGAGTTTGTCTACACAGTGGAATATTACTGCATAACTAAATACAAAAAGATTGATCATAATTCCTGATGCACCAAACAATCTTGCTCTCAGTTGAACGTAGTGGAAGGAGAGCTAACATCGCTGAATGCACTGCAGTATTGCAGATCTCTACATATAAATATTCATCTATACCTATGTACAGCAAGAACGTGCATATATTCAAAGATAAACATTGATAAACATTTTGAATGAGTCGTGGACACATTGGAAAAGCACACTTTGACGTCGACACACTGAATCTCATTTCAGTCTCTATGACACCGTTCCTTATCGCTGTAAAGAGAAACATTGAACTAGATCATCATTTAGAATTAATTACAGATGTACTTAAGTTGATAATATGTCCACACAAGTTGATGTATTTGATCTGTCGCCTTCGATGACGTAAACCTCATATCGATTAACTATTCAGATTAGTAGTAATGTTCCTATAAAGTAACATGACTAAATGCATACTCGTATATATCTTAAAGACCTCATAATGGCAATGGGACACACTATAGTCATAGATTGCCTTACAAAACAAACATCACTTTTTCAACTGGCAAAACAGTAATCAGCCAAACACATTCTGCCACATAGAATCGCTTTGTCTTGCTTGACTGGTCGCACTCGTGCTATTGTTAACATTATTGACTCAAGCGGACACATATTCTATTGGCGTGAAATTACTAGACAGACAACGAAAAACATGGGAGTCAACAATTAGTTTGAGAGACATATGGTCAACAAGTTTTAACATTTTGGCTAATGTGATTTTATTGTTATTGACTAAATCACGGTCTACACCGAGGGATTTAATGCATGGAGCATAGCGATGTCTAGCAACGTGATGAGATGGACTTTTCTTCACTCACATTTGATTCAAATTCAATGTAAATTCATGAGAAATAAAATGCTATGAATATTGCTTAATGTTTTTAATACATGCACAAATATGTCATCATTATAAAGATGACCATAACTTTTACATGATAATGATTTTAAATGGAATAAGTAAGTTGTTATCGGAGATTTAAGAACAATAAGCTGTTTGATAATGTTCTTTCTTACCAATCGGGGCTTTCAGGCCTGATCAGCTAAAACGGAAGCTACTTGACAATGTGTGATAGAGGATTTGGGGTCTTGCTTCTACATACGAAAAGGTTTTCTCAAGAAGCTAAATCATTCATGCTATTCAAAGATAAGAATCCTAGATATTTAAAAACTGTTAATGATAAAGAAAAAATATTGTTATCATTGTATTGTATTTCAATTCAATAAAGTACGATACGGTTTACTGCTGATTTACACACAGTACTACACTCTGACCAGAATAGACCGCGAAGCACCAGCACAAGGTCAGGCAGACTGCCCAGCCGTGGTCACATGACCACTGTCCAACAGTGGACGATAGCGAGTCTAATGAGAAGTTAATCTTCTTTACCAGCTTGAGCAGATGGATGCCGAGATATTGGCTTTAGTCGGCAGAGGACAAATAGAATCACTTTGCCACAAGAGAGGCAGCAGCACGGACTGCACGTGCTGAAATGTACAAGTGACACTGACAAGTCTTCTAACAAGCTGTATGCATTATCGGAATGGAATGTATCTTGACGGTCTTCCTCTTGTCACAGTTAGTCTTTATTATGAATTTAACCTTTATTAAGAAGATAAAATTTAAATTTTCTTTTATCATACAATTCATGCAATTATTATGTATAATTATACACATTAGCACCATATTTCATTAATGATTACAATCCAATTAAGTACAAGTTTCGTTTATTAAAATGACTAGTTCACAACAGGCCTGGTATACGTTTAAGCAATATTTCTCATCAGTAATCAGAAATCACCATAACTTAAACAAATCTACAATTTTCAATTCCCATTTGCCAAAGACTCTGTAAACAACATTTCAGCTTTCCTGTGCTATTGTTTTTTTAGAAGAAGACGAACGCATACTTTAAGTTTGTGACCCTGTTGCCCTTACTAGGGGCCATAGAGTTAAGAAATCTTCGATTCTCAGTTGCCGAGGTTCCCGTAGACAGCGGCAGCTCTCTAGAAAGTGGCTCTTGAGAAGAAGTTTTGACGGACGTACGTACGGACGGATGCTCCAGACCATGAGCTAAACGTTTTCCACAATTTTTGTTCACATATTTAAGGACAAACTGTTACTTGTTTGAATTTTATTGTGGAAGTATCTAAATTGATGATATTATTGAATATTTTGAAAGATGAAGCCGAATGAGTTTCACACGAGTAAAACATATTGAGAACGAAAACAAACAGCAATGATATAAGGTACAACAACAAACTACATTCCCTAACACAAGATATGTTCTCGTTGCATTCATATGAACATATTCAACATAGGCAATCTGGTTTCCATATCAGCACAGGGGTTCATGAGATGAGGACCATGGGTACATGAAGACCACTGGTCACGTGACTCGCCCGCTACCAACGCATCACATGACAAGAGGTTTGTTCGAATAAAGTAACAGACATTCACAGTGGACTGTGCACATAATGTGTTTGTTGCATAATTATACCATAAATCTGTGTGAGCACGTTTATTTCACTTGCTGATAAAACACATTTGTCCGTTTCAATTTAATCATGTCGGTATTGATTGTCAGCATTATACAATGGCGACAGTTTGAATTATAGGCATGTTAATATCACATGTGCTGGCAATCAATTACATGCATTTACATACGCAACCTTACATCAAGCAACAAGTTTATTATTATTTAACAGCCAAGCGGTCGTTTATGTAAAAGATCACTTTCACATGTTGCGATGAATCTGCAAATAGATATTTCTATTGGTAGTTTGTAGTTTTCTGATGAGCGCTGCATTATCGATGCCGCCATTAAAGTGGCACATCAACACCAGGTGTGCTGAATCCTTGTCGATATTCACTGCATAAGGTGTGTGCAATATCACCAACTAAGGCCTAGGTGTTCAAATAAGATGAACATAAGAGATGTAAATTATTATGTCCAAGCCGTGAGGTGAGGTTTTGTCGTGTTTTACGTTTCGAAGATTTTTAACTTTATATTATCTAGGTCGACTTCATTAAATTAACATTTTTAAAAACTGGCTGACACTGCATTAGAGGCTATACAGAAATTATAAAGCGTGTTTGATTGTAGAAATGAAGAGTTCTTTTGAAACCATTAAGTTGTACATTGGCGACCCTCTCCTTCAAAATAACATTATCTGTACCGAGTATTACAATTACAATACAATTTAACAATTTCAATATGTTTACAGACATTTTGCACACATGTTTAATAGTACGTCGAATGTAAGACTAACTGATAATTTCGAACCAGCAAAACATGTGCTTTAATTAATTGGCAATGGTACTTTTTTTTCTCACTTTTTTCAACTGATCTTTTTTATGGTATTACAGTTACTTCAATTGAAAACCCGAGGAGGTCCATCTCTCGTCTTGGCAAATATTTTAACGTGTTGTGTTGATCTTCACTTCAGTATCGGATTCAAAGGACAATTACATTCGGGTCAGGAAGTATCACTATGTCATCTGTTCATACGTCTTGTGTAATGAACAACTATGCACGTGCATTACATGACAATACGATGCAGTATTGGTAGCGAATAAAACACTGGAGTCAGTAGGTAGACGACATGGTGCCGCTATACATGATCTTATGTACGAACAACACATCTTATCATAACTGACCATTATGAGTAACTACACACTTCACTCATCAGATCTGGACTAACATTATGAAATCATAAATTTGACATTAAATGTCATCAAATCGTAACATTATTATTTATTGAAGTTTGAAAATTTAAAGCCTTATATTGTTAATAAATCACCACTGTCTCGTAATCACGCATCAGAATGAAGCCACATGTCTCGCATGGCCGTAGTTCTATGGATGTTTTGAGTGAATATGGGTCAAGTCCTTAGATCAATCGGACACTGAGTGACAGCTATTGACATTCACCCACTGCAACATCTTTCAGAGGTTTAAGCTATTGTTATCAAGGCTGGTTCTGCAGTAACACAATTGCCTTAAAACGTCATGAAAGTTCAATAGCTCTGTACTGTACACACGGGCGTAGAGATATTCAATTCTACTTACAGCACTGTTCATCGCGCCTCAGGTGATTACTAACATTGCCCAGGGGACTGAAACTCGCCCTGACAAATCGAAACATGGGACAATTCCTCGACTCCATTTCAACCTAATCACTGACCACACGCCATTGCATTAGTGTCGCTTTTAATAGATTTGTACTCTTTCCAATATATGAATATTTGATAACGTCAACAACATCAAGCCGTAAAGCGTCAGGCGCTCAGCGCAGTGTGCGCTCACATCACTTCAAGTGTGGCCAGTAGGGGGAGGCCAGCGGGCAGCTGCTCGCTCCCTGGACGCTAACCAGGCGGTATTCGGCTTCCGAGCAATCTCCAGACACCGGACAGCACATATGTATTGGATATCCTTCGATATTCGGTGTTACCATAGTCGGTATATGTACTGAAAGTCCGTCAAAATTCAGTTTTCTTAGTGCTTAAATCTAGTTGATGTCCCTCTAAACCAGGTGGACAGGACAGACAGACAGTTGATTTATTTCAGTCTCATCTCATAATAACACATCAAAATACAGGGTCTTAGTAAAAATGAGACAATCCGTGCAGTTATTAGAGACTATAAAATATATTTACAAAGATAGAGAACAAGCAATAAAATACTCATTAAATAAATCATATCGACCATAAAAAAGAGACGTTCTTTACATTAAAATTAATTGGAAGGTATTGGCAGATAAAAAAAATAAATTTCAAGGCTGGATAAAATAAAACACACCTTTTCCACATCTGATAAAAGCGCAAAAATTAAAACATTTGTTACGACATAACATTTAAAAGTTGAGATCTTTCATCCTTTCTATCATGTCATAACAAGTTAAGCAAAATCTCTCTGTCACCACTTTGCTATCATAACGTCCCGTTTCAATTCTTAAAGGGGAAGTTCCACATCTAAAATTAGCGAGCGCTCGTCTATAAGAACGAGGCATAAAACATGTCACATAAAATTCACTATCTGAACGTACTTAAAGTTACAATAAAGTCTAAGCTTGTTACCCCCTGTGCAGTTAATGCTTGAGAGTCGGCACACATTCTCACACCATTTTGTACAAAAACACCAAATATACTTGATATCCTAAAAATCCATTGCGTCTACAGAGCCTGTGTAGTCGATTTCATTTGATATCCAGTGTTACCATGTCGCGTCTGTACTAGATGTCCCTCGATATCCAGTGTTACCACGTCGCGTCTGTACTAAATGTCCCTCGATATCCAATGTTACCACGTCGCGTCTGTACTAGATGTCCCTCGATATCCAATGTTACCACGTCGCGTCTGTACTAATGTCCCTCAATATCTATTGTTACCACAGAACTAATTTAGTGGATATCCCTTCCCATAGACCACAGTGCGTTTGTACTGGATATCCCTTGATATCCCGATTACATCGGAGGCGGTGAGTGTGCCATTCGCCACTACTCCAGCACCATAGTGACCTTTCATCAGGTTGTATCTCTATACACAGAAGACCTTGTAGGCACTGCTTAATAACAAATAAACAATGATAGTATTCAATTTATTAACCGTTTGGTTATGCTGTAGTCTATTGAGCTATTACAGGAAACAATCGTTTGCCTTTTGATTCCAACTGAAGCATTTCAGGCGTAATCATCTCGTAAGACTTATATCTACAACCTTGTTCCCCACCCTTGAGCTACAGATTCGATCATTTCATGTAGGAAATGTTTGTAAAGTTCTGCTTCATTTTCACACCGTTTACTTTCATAAGATCCACACTAACACCGATTACAAATCTAGTGATAAAGTTTAACTAACGCATACGCCAGTATATGTGAAACACTATGAAGCTAACCACAGGGCAGTTGGTAGGAACAATCTCTACGTTTCTAATGGTATATATTTTACATGGATACCACCGAAAAACATTTACACAAAAAATGATCTTATTCCATTTACAACCTACGTCAAAGCGGGATTATGACGTCAATCCTTTTTTGCATATTGACATGATATTTCCAAAATAATGGAAGTAAATGTTTTAATGTGCAAATAGGAACCTCAGGGGACCTTTTTTTAAAGTTCCAACACACTGTTTGAAATATTGAAAACCGCTCCTTCGTCAATAATAGGACTGCATCTTAAAAATCAATTCGATCCATTTCTCCGAAACTGGGAAACTTGTCACCTTTGCCAAGTCGATTAGCTTATCATTATCCATCGGGCATGTATCAAGAAGACATCATAACTAGGACAAATGTGCACAATACAGATGTTATAATTAGCTTATACAAAATGGATTCCATTGGATTTGTAGCTTATCGGGATGTCAAGTAAATTATCATTCAGCTGATTGTCACAGAATCTACAATCCATTATCGTATTTGGAAACTCTAGACACACGATCACGTGATTTCAGTTCGTCAAGTGGAGATAGCAGGATTTGCTACACTTTATGCGAACAGGAAACTTACGAACTGGTACATGGATTCCACCAGGTTCACTTTTTGTACAAATATTCATAAACAGGAAACACTCGCATTCAAGTGCAGCGATTTCAGCATTTTAACTATTTGCAAAGATCACTTTTTTCGTGATGTGTTTTCGATAAAGAAGTACAAAATCATAAAGGCCAATTATCGGCGAGCAATGATATCCACATCTCACCAATAATCGCATGGTGCATGATGAAAAAAGCATTTTAGACGTCTGCAGAACCAGTGAATTATCCGACAGACCTCTGACACGTGCATTTCTACAAAGAAACAGTCCATGTTAAGAACATAGTTACAACAGATACATAAGTTTGAATCTTGAAAATCTTCTGCAGACTTGTAGCATTACTAAGTTTCATGCAATTTATTGGACTCTTAAATACACCAAAAGAATTGCCATAGAAACATGATATATTACTATTTATAAGCTACATGAAATAATGAAATGAATAATAAGTTTTATCATGATTTCTAGTTAATAGCGGTATATTTCCATTTAAGCCGTCGTGTTTCAATTGGTAGATGTGCGACTATATATATGTCTTCATATACAATACACAAGTGTTAAACGTGTCACATATTAATCATTAAGCACATATTGCTATCAAGGTTTATTCTTGTATGATGTCCGTGTATACATCATTGTACAGATGTTTTTATGCTATGTAAAAACGTAATATTTTGTGTAATATTGTCAAATTAAAAAAAAATCAAAATTCCCGTCGTATGGTAGGTAAACATACAGTTGAATAGTTACTCTCGTGATTATGAAATATAATTACCAATCCATGAATCTAACATAAACATGATAACTGTTAAGAACCTGTATTTTTGTTTTATTATTTTGATATATTATAATTTGGTTTGTATGAGATCATGGAAATGCACATCGAGTACAGATATCACGTTATCACGCCAATGTCCCCCATTTCATACAATTCAAATGGAACAAAGGCGCCATTGTTCATACAATACAAATGAAGTACTAATGAAGTAATATAGTTACTAATTAGAAACAAGACACAAAACTCCCACCCCATGCATGAGCCCTGTGTACATCGCCTAGCTACAAGCCGCAATACATATACGCGATACAGAACACTGAGTCTGCCAACATTATCACGTATATATCCAAGTCTGCATATAATGTATCCAGATTGGCAATCAGGAAATATACCCGTTATTTCCATAACTAAAGTGAAAGTGTTTGTTTAGTTTTGTGGTGTTTGTTTTGTGCTTTTGAAGTGTTTGTTAAGATGTTGTGATATTTGTTATCTGATGCAGTAGTGTTTGTTATGTGATGTTATGTTTGTTTTCTGATGTCGTGTCGTTTCGTATCTGTTGTTGTGTTGCTTGGTATCTAATAATACTGGGCCTACTCTCATGTTGTGATACTTGTTTTCTGATGTTGTTGTGCTTGTTTTCTGATGTTGTGGTGTTTGTTTTCTGTAGTTGTGGTGTTTGTTTTCTGATGTTGTGCTTGTTTTCTGATGTTGTTGTGCTTGTTTTCAGATGTTGTGGTGCTTGTTTTCTGATGTTGTGGCTGCTTCTATCTGATTTTGTGGTGTCCGTTTTCTGTAGTTGTGGTGTTTGTTTTCTGATGTTGTGTTTGTTTTCTGATGTTGTGCTTGTTTTCTGATGTTGTTGTGCTTGTTTTCAGATGTTGTGGTCCTTGTTTTCTGATGTTGTGGTAGCTTCTATCTGATTTTGTGGTGTCCGTTTTCTGTAATTGTGGTGTTTGTTTTCTGTAGTTGTGGTGTTTGTTTTCTGATGCTGTGGCGCAGGTTTTCTATTGCGGTGATGCGTGTTTTCTAATGTTGAGGTGTTTTTTTCTGATGTTTAGGTGTTGGTGATGTTATGTTATGATGTTTGATATGTTATGTTCCAATGAACGCCGGGGTCAAGGATGGCGGTCAAATGAGCGCCGGGCCTCTTATAAGCGCCAAGTCTCTCATAGATGCAGGATCAAAACCATAAAATTAATGCCCCCTTAGTAAAAATTATATATATAATTTAAAATTCATTTTTTTAAAACGAAATAAGCGCCGGAATTCTAATGAGCAGTCAAGGAATGCTGGAAAGTAGGCTCCAGGGCGCTTATTATAGGAAATACGTTAAATAATTTTATGGTGTTTGATTTGTTATGTTGTTGTGCTAGCTATTTGAAGTTGTGGTGCTTGTTATCTGATGTTGTTGGGCCAGATATCTGAAACTGAGTTATTTGTTAAGTAAGTTTAAGGTGCTGGTTTATAAAATTTGTTTGTACTAGTTAAGTAATATTGTGATGCTTGTTATTTAATGCTGTGTTACTTGTTATCTCATTTTCTGCTTATCTTCTGTTATGAAAATCTTATTTTGTTGCAATTGTTTTCTAAAACAACCCCGTTGTGGTGCCTTTTATCTGATTTTGCCATTAAAGAAATTTGGGTCATCTAAGAATTCCGAGGAATTTGTAGGCGCAGTTATCAAAGTAAGCTTTATCCAGAAGCTGCCCACTCGATATCTTGACATCTGTTACTCACCGCCGTCTTGTACAAGAAACATGTGTACTGTGAAAAACATAACGACTGACGTAAAATTCTGTAATATTGAGTAAAAGATGCAGTTTTTCAGTCTACAGAGATGAACTCACGCTGCACAGGAATCTAACATCGCTTGGTCCCCGCGGGTTGCGCAAATGGAGCATCTGGCGGGCAGGGAGGCGGCGCGGGTAGGCCAGCAGGCTTTCAGGCACATTCCTTTAGCAGGTATGGCTTATTGATTGCTGGGAGAGGATCAGCTACAGCTAATGATATTTATCGGAACGTGAGAATACACAATCAATCTGTGATTATCAATATAAGCCTTGAGAACAGAAAATCGATTTTAATTGAGGATATTCAACGCTGGTCCAAAATGCATTGTGTTAATTGATGATTTATTATTTAAGGTATAACGTTAAATGTCGAATTACGGTGACCGGTGTTGGAGAAATAGAGAATGGGTGTAAACATTAAACATGACATTGCAAAAAAGGACATTAATATTACAAAAATACTATCACTCATATAATTACCGACAGCCACTCATAAATCTGCACATGTCACTATCAGTTCACATTTCTTTGCAAAACACAAATCAGAAACACCACAACATGAAACACTGTTTCTCACCATATAGGAATTATGGTATATTATCTTCTTGATAATTTTCCGGTTAACAGTTGACAATAATGCCTTTCTAAAAGTAACACTTTCATCGCCTCTACTTGTGACATTGGACTCTCACGCCTAATTATAATTTACGGGAATAGCATCTTCTTTACATGGTACTTCTTTATTTTTTGCATGATTCATATTCCTTCTGATGATGATCTGTAAAACTCTCAAACTGGTTATCATGTCCACCTTTAAGTTGTTATGCTTTCTATGATATTGTACTCATATCTATATGGTAAATGTGTTCTTTATATGAGGCCTATGTCTCATTTACACGATACTCGTTTTTTTACACAAACATTATTGCCTTCTCCAAACACAAGCATTGTGCCTTCTCCACACACAAGCATTGTGCCTTCTCCACACACAAGCATTGTGCCTTCTCCAAACACAAGCATTGTGCCTTCTCCACACACAAGCATTGTGCCTTCTCCACACACAAGCATTGTGCCTTCTCTACACACAAGCATTGTGCCTTCTCCACACACAAGCATTGTGCCTTCTCTACACACAAGCATTGTGCCTTCTCCACACACAAGCATTGTGCCTTCTCCACACACAAGCATTGTGCCTTCTCCACACACAAGCATTGTGCCTTCTCCACACACAAGCATTGTGCCTTCTCCACACACAAGCATTGTGCCTTCTCTACACACAAGCATTGTGCCTTCTCCACACACAAGCATTGTGCCTTCTCCACACACAAGCATTGTGCCTTCTCCACACACAAGCATTGTGCCTTCTCCACACACAAGCATTGTGCCTTCTCCACACACAAGCATTGTGCCTTCTCTACATTTGAGCCTTCTTCAAACGCAAGCATCGTGCCTTCTGTACATTTGAGCCTTGAGCCTTCTCCAAACACAAGCATATTACCTTCTCTACATTTTATTCTTGTGTCTTCAGCAAACACAAGCGCTTTGCATTCTCTTTACTTGAGTCTCACGCCGTCTCTACATTAGAGCCTTGTGCCTTCACTACAATTGAGTCTTGTGTCTTCTCCAAGAAGGGTATTAAGCCAACTCTACATGTGAGTATCAGGCTTTGTCTACATGTGGGTATCACGCCTTGGCTACATGTGGGTATCAAGCCTTGTCTACATATCGGTACCAAGCTTTGTCTACATGTGGGTATCAAGCCTTGTCTACAGGTGGGTATCATGCCTTGTCTACATATGGGTATCAAACCTTGTCTACAGGTGGGTATCATGCCTTGTCTACATGTGGGTATCAAACCTTGTCTACATATCGGTATCAAGCCTTGTCCACATGTGGGAATCACGCCTTAGCTACATGTGGGTATCAAGCCTTGTCTACATATCGGTATCAAGCTTTGTCTACATGTGGGTATCAAGCCTTGTCTACAGGTGGGTATCATGCCTTGTCTACATGTGGGTATCAAGCCTTGTCTACATATCGGTATCAAGCCTTGTCCACATGTGGGTATCAAGCCTTGTCTACATGTGGGTATCAAGCCTTGTCTACATGTGGGTATCAGGCCATCTCAATATATTGGTATCAAACCGTATCTGAATGTGGGTATTAAGTGATCTCTACATGTTGGCATTAAGCCTAAGCTATCTCTACATGTAGGCATTAAGCATCTCTACATATTGGTATTCAGCTTCTCTAGATTTAAGTATAAAGCCTTCACTATATATTAGTATAAATGCTTCTTTACATATGGAAATTATGCCATTGTATATGATGCTTCCTCTACATTAGAGTTTTTGTTTTCATATCAGCTTCATTTCATTTTTCATGTGAACCCAATTTATTGTCCACACACCAACTAGTTATCAAGCTGTATCTTCAGACGTGTGGGAAGGAGGAGAGATGTTCTTCTCTCACAGCCCCTGGTTCCTCTCTGGTTTCCCCAGGCCCTTCTCTCTCACTACATCCCCATCGCTATCCCTCCCTCCACACGCCCACTCAGTCCTGGAAATGTCAGCACAAATACAGGACACCGCGCCATCTCTCCTCTCCTTCCTCTCACAGCATTCCGCTTATCTCGGCTTACTAGTCGGATCAGCTAATTAAAATGATGACAGAGTTCTAAAACACCATCTACCTTATTCCACTGAAAAAAGACAACAGCAGCAAGAATCTAAAGCGATTATGGCGCTTGAACGTGCATTAATATGATTGTTAGAATTAAAGACTTCCGCTGAAATAACGATCAGCTGTGTTTGGATTTTGTTGATGGTTTAAATATTGAACATTTTATAAATGATATAACATTTTTCACTTCACGTGAGGACTCAAATAATTTGCACACAACTGCTCTCCGCTGCCTGTCTTGGTTTTTCTTAACTGATATTGCAAACACTAATGGAATCTTGGATAAAATGATGGAAAACATATTAAAGGCTTTCACTGGTTGAGTTTGATGAAAGAGCATGCGAGTCAGAAATCAATACACTAATCACAAATAGATTCAGCACATCGAGGGAACGCCGGGACTGGCGGCCAACTGGGGAATTAACACCACATGGATACAGGTAGACAGTACTGGACCAGATAACATGTAAACATACTGCCAGCTGCATAATCACCTGCAGGTATTCCTACTTTCACTCAACACAAACTATCTTAATGTATTTCGATAAACAGATCCATGGATATAACTAGAAATATCGTTTCCCTTTTTCCCAATGTGAGATGATTCTTAAAGCGTAAAAAGTTTTTTTAAGATTAAGTGTAACTTCTCTGTACTAATATCGTAACCGGAAGATTTCTGAAACCAATTTGAAACTGCATTTTTTAGAAACAATATGCTACAGTAGTTTTCTCAGGGCGGCGGTTTACGGAGACAAATCTACACATGACATGCAATCGGAGAGACGTGAGAAATGAGATTGTAAAGGACTGCAGGATTGGTTGAATACCCCTGCTTCCCTGACTATCAGGCTCCGATTGATTGATGGAAGCATGACACATAGAATCTACCTGACATAATGACATCCCAAAATGTTCATTACGCACTGGGCTGGATCTGGTCACTTCTTCATTGCGTCCCTTTTTGCGTACAAAGTATGCTCTGGAAATGACTAACAACTAAGTAAATTGTGATTCCCCTTCTGCACGTTATATATACATTACAGGGAGTTAGCGAGCTGGTCTAAAACCAACCTCATTCTGTTAATGATTATGTTTGTTGAACAGTTATTGCAAGGCGTCAGATGGAGGCTTTTATTAATGAATGACACTAGGCGACTCGACCTAACAAATGCTTCCCTAGTTTGTCTATTTCACCCTTAATTGATGCCTGTCAAAATTTGGACAGTTGCAGCGGCGTGGAGCGGGACATCGCGCAGTACAACCCGGGAATTAGTCTGAAATCAATACCAAACAGCTGCATATCACTAATGTCTGCAATGAACATGCCCGACATATGGCCAGGCAAATCCGTGTCACCTTGAATACCTAGATGACACATAGCTGAAGCCATGCCAGTTTTGTGTGTTCACATCTAACTAACTCGCCCGTTCAATACAAGATACAATTCTGTGATTACGATGATTAATTCACATTGTCATGTTGCATGTCAGCCGAACATGATACTTTTTCAACACGACATTTAAAAGTATGTTAATTATACAAATGGCATCAACTACCATGAAACATTGAAGGCACACGAAGTGCATAGTTTGCAAGACAAGGCATTAATCTGGACACGCAATAGGAAGAAACGTGTTTATGATTCTGAGGTAAATACAAAGATACTTATAACTCATTGACGTCAGTCCAGGGACCTTCAAAAGAAGGCGCCACCATAGATGGAGCGCTGACATTTCATCAGGTAAGTCTATGGCTTCTATCTATCGTGGTAATCAGGAGGTGCGGCATCAAAGCTCCACACACTTTCAACTACCTACTTTTGGTACCCCTTCTGTAGATGAGACATTGAGACATAAAGGCATCCGTGTGACAAGGAGTATACATAAATTATCTAGAGAAGTATCTATCTGTCTACCTGTAATTACTTTCCTACCTTCATCGTACTCCTCAAAGGGGGGCATCTCCTCCTCCCCCTCGTCAGATGCGTCGTACATGGGCAGCAAGTATGTAAACCTCCGGGCAATAAGTAGTATCCACTCTCACATGCTGCCTCACCGAACCTCCCTCGTCATGTCACACAGATTGCTCTCTGTCGGCTCACGCTACCCTCTATCCTAGTCCCATAAGGGAGACAGTCGTCTGCTGCCACTCGGCCCGCCTCGCGTTCCTCTCATCGCATCCTCTTTAGAGGAATGGAACACAATAAAGGTAGAGTGAGGCGGTCACTGAAGCTAATTTGGGTAGATGTGAGGAAAGTGTGTTTCCTGTGCGTAGTGAGCTCGTACCTTCCTAAAGCGTCCTGGCTTGACCCGGCGTGACGGGCGACGTGCTGACGAGAGACAAGCAATTTGATTGGTTGACATCACTGAGAAAGTAGTACGGCATCTTTGGCTCTCCAGGTAGAATATTGATCTCAACTTCTTACCGTGTCAAGCGATAATTTCGGGGGTGAGGTGAAGGAAGCGAACACCTGCTCTCTAGTTCTAGCCCTGATGCACGGCCAGTCTAGATCACTAGCAACTGCTCCTGCTCATCCACCAGCTCTCAGAGAAGCGATCTGCAGACCCTTTAAGAGCTTGGTCGGCCACTCTACCGCCACACAGTTGCAATGCTACTAACGATCTGATGTATCTTCGCCAACCCGGTGAGTGGTTGATGACGGTGAGGTCTATGGTGTGCACCCGTCTCCCTGCTTGGGTGGCGACTACTCAGGTCTGTACTGGACTAGCCTTTCACGTATTTAAATGCCTTTGCCAAACTTTGGCCGGTTTTCTATGCTAATCGACTGGATACATGAATATTTCACAATGTGTTTACCCTGGAAAATTCAATAAAAACCGTTTTGATATGGTATTGCTCGAATACAACATGAAGTGAGTTGTTATTACACAACGTTAGGCGTCAGTGCGGAGCGATCAGCTAAGGCGGTGGTCATCAGACGTATTGGTCACTTCCCTCTACGTCTCCCTGGTTGGACCTAACATCTATTTTCATCTCTCAAACACTATATCCATGCTCTGTAGTCTACAGAATCAAGATACAATGTCTATTTGTGAAGAAACGCGGATTGTGTCTACGTCGTTTAGTTTCCTGAAATCTTTGTAGAAGCGGACCAAAAGCAAAAACGTGTGTCCAATCTTTTTTCAATAAATCAATGTGAATATATTTGCACCGTCAGATGTCAAAAAAACTATTGCCTGTCGTGTATGATTTGTTGAAGCGTTGTTTCGATATCGTTGCATTGCTATCCCTCACTATAAGCGATGAAAAGAAACCTTTTGTTATACATAATTATCTACTTTATGTAGAGTGATCAATTCAAATGAGTTTTAACTACGAGTCTGTACACAGTAGAAGCCTGGGTGACAGTATGGGTGGTCCTGGGTGGGTCCTAGCAGCAGGGGCAGAAAAGATGAATCCACTGTGTGTTCATTACTTGAGCTCTGAGAGGCCGATGTGTCATTTGATACACGACAGAGTGCGCATAAAATATTTGTATTACTGAACCATTGGAATGGTGTTTGTGTTTGCAGGCGTGTTAGCAGGGTATAGGACTGCTGTTTAGTATCAATCCCCATCTGATCAGCTCATCGATCCGTCAATCAAAGCCTGCAATATGACACGGAATACACCCTCCGTTTGAACTGATAGCCTAATGTTTGCTTTTAAAGGATATTTCCTCAATCTCTTCAAGAAGAAATGACTTGTAGAAATATCCAAAGATCTGATTCCATGTTAATTTCAGTTGTCAGTTTCCAGCTAGTGGTGTGATTGTGTCAGGGTGAAATCCAGCATGAAATGGATGCGAGATGAAAGGAGAGTGGAATGAGGGATCAAGTCGGGATGTCTGTTGGGAGGGAGGGCATCACGGGCAGGGAGGGGCGAAGACTCCTGGAGAGTAGTGAGGGATTGATACAAGATCCGGAGATCCCCTGACGGACCAAACTGATCCACTTCATACACTGGACTGCAGGACAGAGCCGCGCTAAGCGAGCAGTCATCTATAGCCCATTGAAACAAGCCGTGCCTCTCTTCCTGGGAACTGCCATTAATATCTCTATTGATAAACATAGATTTCTAAATACAACAATAATTTTAAATTTAATTTATTTCTGGTAAACATATTTTTCTCAATTCAAATTAGAGAAGCTTTATATTAAATCCGTTGACCCCATTCTCAATCAGCTGAACTATAAGTACTGAAGTTGCAATGGCAACGTGATCAACAACATAGATTACTGATACGAGACGCTCTCATTTTAAGTTTTAAGGAACAAAGTTTGATTGAACTTCTCTCTAAAGGTCAACTTTCTATTACAAGTATAGGTTTAGTTCGTAATTAGAGCATGCATCGGGAAGTTTGTGAGTAGAAACTAGTATTCTTTGTGAGGATGAACTGACAACACATGATTAGCAATAAACTGGAGGACAGGCGGGCCAGCTGTTGAAACAAGCAATATATTGTTAATTATAAACCAGCTGTTACTCCAGATGCCTACACACCTTTCCGATAGCAATTACAACAACAAAGATTAACAATAAGTTATTTGATTTGACAATATATTAATGTAACATCTTGTTAAGTTTTAAAATACAAATTTGGAACAAATTATATTAAATGTAAACTGTAATAGCGAAGAACATAATTGCAATTTTATTAAAAGTTATCTCAGTTCTCTCTTTTGATGTCATATAAGTTATCTAAAACATATACTTCAAAAGCTTACTTAGACCTCTCTCAACACATAGTTTATGAAAGGGTGATATATGCTACAACAAACCATCAAGGGAAGATTATCGCGTACTCTCACACGAGTGCTTCTGACCATGGAGCAGCGCCCCTGAACCTGAATATTACATGGAGACAACACCCCGGCGCAGTGTGTCCCGCTTCAATCTCAAGCAGTCATCACCTCTCTCGTAGTATGTACTGTGTTTATGTACAGAAGACAATTTAAAATCCCCCCCCCCCCCCCCCTGTATTTTTATTTTTCATTATTTACCTTACATTTTCATAAACATGTATATGGAAGAAGTATTAAAAATTCAACACAGTATTGGTTTTGTTACATATATTAATATCCCATGTCGTAGAAGAGGTAGCTGTATACCATGTAAGGCTAACAGCATTACTAGAAATTCAGGTCAGAATTCAAATTCTAAATGGACACTTAAACTATAAGTACTGGTTGAAAAGATGACCAAAGAGCAAATAATTTAGGCTGAATATTGTTAGTAAAAGCAGTACATTGGTAGTATCTTGAAGTTTTCCCTCTGTTAGGGACAAATGATTACGTCAATATATACTAGGACACGACCCATGTGCATTGCGACCATAATATTCAAGTTGAATGGCGCATGGTTGGACTGGTCATGCTATGTCAATGTCTGCTGGATACAATGTCACATGTGTAAACAGTAAATAGAGATTCAATGTTGAGCTGTTAATTGGTGGAACAGTGTCATTGTTAAGGAGGCCACTAATCTAACCAATACCAAATACCACACAGTGTATGTTCCCCGCTATCTTCTGTGTGAGCAAGATAGAAAGCCTGAAAATAACAAATGGACTGTAGGCAGAATGGAATGTAAGGAAAGCGAGACTGTAGGCAGAATGGAATGTAAGGAAAGCGATAATGTAGGCAGAATGGAATGTAAGGAAAGCGAGACTGTAGGCAGAATGGAATGTAAGGTAAGCGAGACTGTAGGCGGCAGAATAGAATGTAAAGAAAGCGGGACTGTAGGCAGAATGGAATGTAAGGAAAGCGATAATGTAGGCAGAATGGAATGTAAGGAAAGCGATAATGTAGGCAGAATGGAATGTAAGGAAAGCGGGACTGTAGGCAGAATGGAATGTAAGGAAAGCGAGACTGTAGGCGGCAGAATGGAATGTAAGGAAAGCGAGACTGTAGGCGGCAGAATGGAATGTTAGGAAAGTGGGACTGTAGGCAGAATAGAATGTTGGCTACAGTTTGGAAACAAATCTTGAGGTGGAGTGTCATAAACCTCAATTGATAGGTTTGATTTAAAAAAATTAACAACTTGTTTACAAAGACTGTTATTCGGGAAGTAGACTTTGAATAGACAGATATTCTTACATAAAAGATGTATAAATTGAATGTCTACACATTGCTTCTCATCAAGATGCGTGAAAAACTACAAAACAGTAAACACAAATTAGTATACAAATTAATTAACCAGCTTCATTGTAATTTCGGACTTTCCTATTTCGTTATTAGTTACATTTTGTAAGCATTTTATATATTGATTTGTCATATTCATTTTGATAATTGAACTGAACTGAACTGAACCGAAAAATTATACCATCGCTAATCATAAAAAACTTAATTGCAACATTACATGGTCAAATATAGATTTTGTTTATGATATTCATGTCATGCCTACAGATTATTTCTTTAAAAAATCACAATACATAACGCACCAATCAACAAGAAAAATTAGTTCTTACCTTGTTACAAATGAAACACAACTGTGAATGCTTGTTACTTGATTGAAGAAAATGTGAATCCAGTATTTACACTTTTACATTATGTAGATGGACCCTGGTCGCTGAATCTATCTCTACCACATCACTTATTCACAGCCTACCTGGGAATACTTCAAGAAACATTGCTCTGGGATGAGTAATAACAAAGCTATTATTCTAATATCATCTTTTGGATAAATTCGAAATTAACCAAACAAGGTTTCAATAGTGGTTAGATTTAGATCACAGTACAAAAACACAGCCCTTATATTTGTAGTATATATTTTGTATGTTTTAAGTTTGTTAGAAGCCGGCCAGTGTCCGATTGATGTCAGTCTCAACGCGAATCTCTTTACTTATCGTAGCAACTGTATCAAACTGAATTGCACCAAATGAAGCAAACTGGGGACATTTGGTGACATATTAATTAAGATGGTGACCAGTATGACATGATGAATCGTTGTTGTAGAGTCTCCAGAGACAAAAACGCTCCACGAGAAAATTTCTAAACAGTCATTATTCTTCTTGATATATTTTATCTATATCGCCATTGCAGATATAAACCGAATATTTTCAGATTAACGTCTACAGAATCCAAGTAAGGGAAGACTTATCGCACTTTCCACTTTCCTCCAGTGAGAGACCACTAAACCCCAGTAACAGACCACCATACTCCTATAGAACAAATATACCCCAGTACCAGACCACCATACCCCTATAGAAAAAATATAACCCAGCACCAGACTACCATACCCCTATAGAACAAATATACCCCAGCACCAGACCACCATCACCCAGTAGAAGACCACTAAACCCCAGTACCAGACCACCATACCTCTATAGAACAAATATACCCCAGCACCAGACCACCATACCCCTATACAACAAATATACCCCAGTACCAGACCACCATACCCCTATAGAACAAATATACCCCAGTACATTCCCCTATAGAACAAATATACCCCAGTACCAGACCACCATACCCCTATAGAACAAATATACCCCAGTACCAGACCACCATACCCCTATAGAACAAATATACCCCAGTACATTCCCCTATAGAACAAATATACCCCAGTACCAGACCACTTTCCTCCAGTGAGAGACCACTTAACCCCATAACCAGACCACCACACCCCTATAGAACAAATATACCCCAGTACCAGACCATTTTCCTCCAATGAGAGATCACTAAACCCCAGTACCAGACCACCATACCCCTATAGAACAAATATACCCCAGTACCAGACCACCATACCCCTATAGAACAAATATACCCCAGCACCAGACCACCATACCCCTATAGAACAAATATACCCCAGTACCAGACCACCATACCCCTATAGAACAAATATACCCCAGTACATTCCCCTATAGAACAAATATATCCCAGTACCAGACCACTTTCCTCCAGTGAGAGACCACTAAACCCCAGTACCAGACCACCATACCCCTATAGAACAAATATACCCCAGTACCAGACCACCATACCCCTATACAACAAATATACCCCAGTACCAGACCACTTTCCTCCAGTGAGAGACCACTAAACCCCAGTACCAGACCACCATACCCCTATAGAACAAATATACCCCAGTACCAGACCACCATACCCCTATACAACAAATATACCCCAGTACCAGACCACTTTCCTCCAGTGAGAGACCACTAAACCCCAGTACCAGACCACCATACCCCTATAGAACAAATATACCCAGACCACCATCATCCAATTGAAGACCAATATACCCCAGTAAGTGACCAACCTCCTCCAGTAAAAGACAACTATACCCCAGTAACAGATCACCATTCTCAAGTAGAAGACGACTATAACCCAGTAACTGACCACCAACCCCCTATAGAACCAATATACCCCAGTACCAGACCACCAGACCACCATCCTCAAGTAAAATACCACTATACCCCAGTAACAGACCACTATACCCCAGTTACAAAACACTATCACCAGTAACAGAAAACGATTCCCCAGTAACAGACCACTATTCCCCAATAACATGCCTCTTTTCTCCGGTAACAGACCACCATCCTAAAGTAACAGACAACTATACCCCGGTAACAGAACACTATTCCCCAGTAACAGACCACTATTCCCCAATAACTGGCCTCTATCCTCCAGTAACAGACCACCATCCTAAAGTAACAGACCACGCTTCACCAATAACAGAAACTATTCCCCAGTAACAGACTACTATTCCCCAATAACAGCCCTCTACCCTCCTGTAATAGACCGCCATCTTAAAGTAACAGACGACTATTCCCCAGTAAAAGATCACCTTTCCACAGTAACAGACTATTCTCCAGCAACAGACCACCATCCCAAAGTCACAAAAGACTATCCTCAACAAACAGACCACTATTTCCTACTATATATGAATGTATGTATGTATATAATAGTTCCTACCATAGAAGACAGTTATTCCGTGAGGCTGTCCTCGGTCACTTGGCCTCGGACGGGCCCCACGGACGAACTGTCCTTGTATTTCTCAATACAACTCGGAAACCATGTTAGTAACTGACTGTCAAACCACTTTAAGATTTTGATAATTTTAACAACCCTTTTTGGCCCCATAGTTATGAATGAAGTGTGCAATACTACAGATGTTCGTAGTGCTTTAAGCACGAGACCCGAAATTAATGTAATTAATGCAACCTTTTCCAACCTGTCCATTTCATTTTGGATTTCGAAGGATTAGGTCGTCTTGTTGTGTTGCATTGCAACAACGGAATGTCGATATGTTCTTCCAATTAGGATGAACTTCATTCGGCTTTTCAATAAGAAGGTAGCCTTAACAATCTTAAACTTGTTCAAATTATTTTTAATTCAACGTTAGTTATGAAAATATCTCCAGTTATTTGTTTTAATAATTTACTGACATTAATGTTCGTTTTGTACTGAAAGGTATGTGTATACCCTAAGCTATGTCTACTTGATTCTCTTCTTTCAAGCGCAATTTCCGGCTAATTCATTATCTTAATCAAAATATTTGGGGCGCAGGGGGCGCAGGAGTTCCGTGGTTCGAATCCCACCAGGTGTTCGACAACATTCTCTGTAGTAGAGAACTGTTCTACACGGAGGAAGGTTTGGGTGCAATGCTGCACTGAATTTCAGCGCAGTACCACCGATGGTTGGCTAGGTCTAGCCTATGCTCGCAGGTTTCACCGCAATGCATAGCCACATTGGTGTTGCAGGTTTTTCCCCTGCAATAATACTAGCTGCCGTGATATAAGTGAAACACTCTTGAAAGCGGTGTGAAACCCCAACTCACCTCAGCTCACCCAGATGTTGATGGTTTTATCTGTGATAGTTTTATTTAAGGGTGTTAAACGAGGTTTCCAATAGAGTCCTTGCAACAAATGTCAGGATTGTTTGGACGCAAATAATCTTAAAATCGATAATGAACAGGATGTTTTTATGAATGGTTGCCACGGTAACGAGGTCCAAGTGGTATGTAAGTATGTATGTTTGCATGTATTTATTACATATATTGTGAAAATAAAGAAGTTGTTCAAACAAAAAAAATCGTTGTCTTCCTTATACTGTATATTACAAATTCTAACTGTATTTTGACTATGTTCTTGGCAGTTTTTACAGCTTCTGGAATTTCCTGCGCAAATCACTCCCGATTGTACGTCCCAATCAATCCCTCTGATTCATACCAATTGTACTTCCAGACCAATGATTACACGGGTACGTTACACGGAGAAAAGCAAGATAGCTGAATGAGGATTAAGGACATATACATTGTTCTTATCAACCATGATTTTGCTCCCTAAAACTTAACAAAAACATCCACATTTCTACATGCCAACCATCATATTCGTGCTGATGTGCTGATTGAACTGTCCTTTTAATTTTGCGTTGAATTTTCATTCAATTTCCAAATAGGTAAATTTCATATTCAATATTCACACTAAAGGTACGATCAAAAGTAACTTTGGCTCTACCACCTAATAAACCGTAGACACAAACGAAGTTTAAAATTACTAATGTTTTAGAAAATTATGAATATTATTTCTCATTTCACGTTAATATCAGACTTTCAGAATGTAAGCAAAAGTTGGAAGTATTGGTGTGATGTCGATGAAGGACCATTTGAAACTACAAAATATGTTTTGGGTAAACAAAAGTAGCAATTATTTGATATAAAAAATATTCCTTTGATAACGAAACACTTTCTGATTGAATATTTACAACAGATAAAACATTCCAAATATGACTGAAACAAAGTTTTTTCTGTAAGAATGGTAGCTACAGCAGACCGAGATACCATCTAGATGTCAGAGAAACAATCATCTGTCGGTCTGACCACAATACCAAATGCAGCCTGCTCTAGACTAAGCCTAACAGAAAATATGACATGAGAGCGTGCTCCGATAGTTGGCCATTTTGATTGAGGGAATATTTGCTGCAAGGAGCTGTAGAGGGTTTACGAGATCAATAGTTTCCGATTGCTCAGATAAACGAATAAACTGGTTGCCAAATAGGCGGAAAACGTGAGTTGAAATTAGGAATGAAATACAAAGATCCTTCGAAGAATCTTCCTTTTTAATAAGGTGTTTAAGAGATCCGCTGCAAATCTCGGCGGGATCTCGCTCCTTCACGTTCGTTCGAGACATGTGTAGCGGCTGTCAGCGAGAAGATTAAATCACCAATTCCCTGAATTAATCTATCCGAACTCTATTTAAAATAATTGAATTATTGCTTTTAGGTAAGAAGGACCAGTTAGCAGCATGCTATTTTTACTTCAAAGCTGAGACTCTAATAGGGCTGACGTGCAGATTGTGCAATTGTTGACGGTTACATCCTCGTCAAAGGAATAGAAGCAGAGTCTAGCTGTTCGAAACCCTCTCAGTGCTAAGACAGGCACGAGTGCTATACAATACCTTTGAGTCATGATTGTCTTAGCGTTAAGAGGCCTTCGAACATCTAGACCCAGGACTGAAAGCAGAAATTCTGCAGGTTAACCTTTACCCCTTAATGAGATCATGCTGCTACTTCTACTAGTCCGCTTGAAGTCTAGCCTACTGCTACATCTACTGATGTCTACTAGCGCTGCTGCTTATGCTTCAATACTACTATCTGTACTACTGCTAACATGTTTACCTCTTTCAAGTGAAATCTATCTTCACAAAAAGCTAAAGCTTGTTCACCATTACAGGGTTTCCAATCATTTAATTAGAAATCTATTAAATGCCATGTACATATTGTAAGCTGAATCAATCTTCTTTTTTTTACTTTTTCCTTTCATGATTTGTAAAACAGATGTAAATAATGACCAAAGTGTGTCATTCTTCAACATCAAATAAAATAACTGTGGCTTTTACAATTAGAATTCGCATAAATCTGCAATAATCGTTTATCTGCTCTCACTATCGCAATAGGCTACCCATTATTGGTAATTAAAGACTGTATAATATTTACTGCTAGAGCCATGTAAAGTAGACGTCACTCGAAATGGGTCACGGAGAAGGCAGCAGGCAGTGCTTGACAAGGTTACATTGATATTGGCACGGGTTGTAAATTACCAATAAGCAAGTTAGTGCTGACAGACCTACTCGATCAAGCCCACCAAATAGGTAAAGCAAGACGGGTCAGTGCCCCTTTCTCTGTAATACCTCCTCATCAGTCAAACCACGCATGAACAAGCCATGTGCATCTCATCGCCGCCTCCAATCTCATTCGCAAACCGTCAGTGGCGAGGAACCACCAGGGCCATCATCCTTTTATCTTCATACCAAACCTTGAGTATACCAAAGACAAAAGCTAAGTGACCCGGCGAAATGACAGTTAATATATAAATGTTGGAAATGGAAAGTAATCTTTTTCGGGATTGAAATTCAATATGTTGTGTCCACCATGCCGGAGACTCTTTCACGACACCTTGATGACAAACTACAGGTCAACTTCTTGATGGTAAATTGTAGTAACAACGGTCATTCCTCCTGAATAGCTACTCCATATTTGGTTTTTAAAATGTCCCACATATGATCAATTGGATTCATCTAGGATTCAGATGGTCATTCGAATGTCTGTTTTAATCTTTCGCTGGGAATAGTGAAGTACAGAACAATTTGTATCATATCCTCATTTCAAGCATTTCCTTATATAACCATTTCGACGTCATGCGTATAACGGCGCCAGTGCTTTCTGTGTTTTGACAACACTTTAATATATTTTTTCTCTACAATGGCTACTTAAAAGTATGAATGCCTATTATTCTTATATATACAAGTATGTAATTCCGTTTGTGTATCATGTTATGTTAATTTTACGCAAGGGAGCTCTAAAAATGTACGCTATACTTATAGTAGGGATATGTCAGGCCAACAAATACTCTGCAGTAGCCTGGGCTGGCACTAATTGGTGAAATGACTCTAAATGCATCAATTACTAACACTAACAACCATGCAAATATGAAATGATTAAAGATAACTCGTAAGAAAGTGGCTGAATTTATGGTCTGGTTGGAGAACAAAAGACAATTCTGTCTCAAATGATATTTCGTATAGGTCATAAATCATGGGTGGGCAGCTAGGTGACAATTACACAGACGAATAGTGGTGTTTTGAGATTTTTGCTATATAGAACTCTGGATAGGTCACTTGAGTTTTGTTTGAACTCATCGACTTTAAAATCACTCCGACTTCATACAACAAAACAAGACGAGATGAACAGTAAATGGGTAATCTTGAGTAGCATGATGAAGTACGTAAAGTCACTTTGACTGTGTAAAACGGTTGTGATGAAAATATCGAAAGTCATCCCGACTGAAGGCGTCACTAGATTCCTGGCTGTTGAAGGGTTGAATGAGGGAACTGTTACTCTGCTAGTAAAGAATGTGATACGTGACACTTCATGTTTTGAGTGTCTTGGAACGCGTAGAGACAGGATAAATTATGAATGAAAAGGTTGAATTAAGTTGTGCTGAATTTACTTAACACGTCATAAGTCTAGTAGCTATAGAAACGTCATTTGGACGGGTCGTTTGTGGAGTAGAATTAGCCCTGAGAAACAGTATGTGGGGGGTGAACTCCCCGAGGTGGACGGAGCGCGCTCCCATGCATTATTGAGGCTGGCCCTGTTGATTGAAGCAGCATCATCCACTGATACCATGGACATGTTGCCATCCTGGCACTTTGTCTGTGTCCAGATTATCATCTACATTATGAATTAACAGCCATCCCCCAGGTGCAATCGACGTGATATATGTTTCATTATCCCCTGAAATACTAGGCTTCGTGCTTCAAATATTCTGTATTTTACCGATTGTATTTATACAAGCTCTGTTAAGAGTAGTCGCCACGCACTCGAGAAAGGATTAGGACTGGAGAGCTGTTCTCTCATATATTAAATATTATTCAAATCAGGACCGCTTCTTGAGCAGGCTTATTTGATTTATTAACGCACCACCTCGTCTCGTAAATTGCTTTGTCGAAGTCCTCATCGATTCTATAGCACTCTTAAGTTCGTCACATACTAGGATAGCAAAAAGCGCGTGAGTGATGATAAAGGCCTTTCCCGTCCCATTGACTGTTTTAATTGGAACTGGCCAGTAAGGAACGTGCGAGTTTGTGTAGCATTACAAGACGAGATTGTGGCCCAGAGCTGGAGCAATCCACTCGCCCGTCGTCCTTCTCTCGCTCTCGCCAAGCGAACATAACACTTAATTCGCTCTTCCAAGACGAGAGTAGGTAAGTCAGTGAGGCTAAAACACTGTCGACACTTTTGCCACATCAAACAGGCTCCACGACGCAAGGTCTTGCAGCAAATCTATTTGCCGGGCTCTGACGTCATCCAGAAGTGTCGTCTGCGATCAAACAACTCTGCCACACTTGTTCATCTTCCATAATCTTGCCCAGTACTCCTACTCAATATAGGCAGTTATTACGGATCCGATTGGAGTTAATATTGATAAAGTAGGGTGCTCGGTCACTCCGACCCGTGCATGATCAACATGATTTAGAGGCAGCTCTCCGTGTTGGAGATACTTAATGGCTTCATACAGTGGCCATCTCACCCACAAATTCATTAGTGACACCTTAATTCGATCAATTGCCGTACTTCAGGTGAATAGCAACGATCAGACAAATAAAGAACAAGCAGGTTCTCATTTATGATACCTTCGCCGTTTACATATGTGTAGGAACTCCGTTCCATAACTTCCAGGTTTTGAAGCTAACATTTGAAGATTGGGGTTATTTGCATTCATAATACAGAATCTTAATAAAGAACAGAGTGCAGTCATCATATATTCAGAAAAAGATACCATAAAGTAAAGTGAATCATTCAAAAACATCAAGTTTGGCATTTCCCTTTATTTTATTTCAGAATATTTTCAGTCTTCCACTGTCTTTCTTGATATAGCATTCATTATTACAAATGCACGTGATTGGGGTCATTTAAACAACACATTTATATGACAGTGTGGCAATGATTCAACACATACAAATTGGTATCATTTGATACGTGTTTAATGTTCAAAGTGTCACATGTCGCGCCGTGACAAACGGACATAAATTGCTGTATATTGATAAACATTACTTACTATCTGATGTCAGCAGTTATAGCTTATACACACTGTTAACCGTTAGTGAATGCCTTAGATTTGTGTTTTTAAAAGACAAATCATAAAGAGAACTCGCCAAGAACTGTTACGGAGAGAGGTGAATCTGCACTGTATTCCTGATCTCTAGGAGGTCTACAGGCCCTGACAGCGTTAATGCACCGTCCGTGTCCCCCGGAGCAGCGCTGAGTCTACAGATGGAATGACGAGCACACAGGGCCCTGCAGTGTCTCATTAGGCTAATTCAATCTTCTACCGCTGCTCCACTCGCACCGGCGCAGTCCTCCTTCAACCGATTCTTTCTTTGAGACTTGAATTGTAACAAAAGTTTGTGTATATACGACTGCGTTGGTAATTGACATGTTATCAGTGTTGTTACTTTCCCCTAGTACTCTTACATCATTGCGATGTCATCAAGAGCAGGAGCTAAAAAGCATTTGCTATCGTTAATTTTTATAAAAAAAAATTATCAAGAACTTGAGTACTTGAAAACGAATAAGTGTTATATTGTATCATTTCGTTAAACATTTTTCTTACAATCCATTACTACATATTCACCGCTAAAATGGAAAATAAAATTCGAAATACAAAAAGTCCTAATTGTTTCTGAAGATACAAATAGCTAAATTATTGAATTAACACATCAAGGCATGCGTCAACACACACTTATTACACTCAAGTCAGGAGTGACAGTACACAGTGTGAGATATCTGCAGTATGTGGCAATCGATTAGTGTCTGTACCGATCTGGGTCATGCTGACACAGTGAAGAGTCTCATTAAAAGGCCCTGCATTATTGTAATGTGCCGCCTTAACAAGACTTGAACCTCCAGTATAAGACCACTCGACTCCCCGACAGTACAGTCTGATAACAAGTAAGAGAACATTTCATTACTGCATTTGTGTCAAGTAGCAGGACGAAACTTCACGTGCTTTATTGCTGCTAACGGTAATGCTGCTAAAGGTAATGGAAAACGATCATGAACATAATGAGGCGTTAATCTTTGAGATGTGTTGCTGTTCATTAATTGACAGTAATTGATACAAGCTTATATGCAACAAATATGTTGATAACGTGGTATGCTACTGCAATAACTGGAACCAATAGTCTGTCAGCTATACCCAACGCCAATGGACATTTATTTTGCCATTTTCACAAATTCATTCTTATTTTATTCAATGATAGAACTTAAATGTAAACTGGAAATTCAAACAATCAAAAAGGACATATTTTCTTTTATTTTCATGACCATTAAAAGATTTTTACAGACAGGAGTTTATAATTATGGAAATGGTAAACTTATTCACGAAGATAAAACAATTTACACAAAAGGACTGTAGTTAGTACTTGTAATTAGAAACTTAAAGGATTCTAGTGTTTAAATGAAGACCACAAAAGTGAGGAATTAGCGGGTTTTTTTATTTCAAGAGCAGTGTTAATTGAATCCACTGTAGTTGTAACAGAGGAGATTTAAAGAAGAGTGTGGATACGTGTGGCGAAAGAGTGAGGCAGAAGTGGTCCTACAGAGAAGATACTGACTCTTCTGTTGCGCCCACTCAGTCCCGTCTGTGTGTATTGATTACTGCTCTGTAGATCTTAACGGTTTAATATTTGATAATGTGGAGATGTTTTAGACAAACTTGATATACACAAAGAAAAGAATTATTTCGGTTGATGCGGTTCTGATATAGGAAAGCATAGAATCAATGAGTCTGCCTGCATTGACTTATGTGCCGTTGTAAAACTACCTATACATTATTCACCTTGCGAGATCAATCATCTCCCTCTGAGCCTGGCCAGTCAGGTGCTGCAGTGTGTCAGGCTCCATAAAAATGTTGTTGTGGTTCACAAAGAGAAAATTTTTGCTAATGACGTCATTCTATATGAGAGTCACGGTTTGGCTGCTTTCGGCAGCAGAATAGAATAGATCTCTACGGGAGACAACTTCACAGAGAGACAGATACGGACAGACAGACAAATCCATAACAGCACTAACAGCAGATATCACATGACCAAACACGCACAACAACACACAATAACACATGGTAACATGAATATCAACAATGCCGGCAAACACAACAGTGGCAAAACAAAACTTCAACATCTAATGGTACATAAGATACATATCGCACAACAAAACATACTTATACACCTTACCACTAATACAAACTGCTGGACAAACATACCGCTTAACCACAACAAAATTAAAAAACCACAAGAACTTAATAAGAAAATTGAAGACAGAACATCGCAACAATACTCCACAACAATACATTAAATCATTAGATCCCCTAATCTGTTACTCGCCCTTTCTGAATGTTGACCTTAGTAGCTATTCATCAGCTCAGAATGATCCTTAACCAGTCATTGATTTACTTTTCCCCCGTATGTACTTGACCTAATTTGTATATAATTGTAAGTTCACCGCAATAGATCAATAACGGAGTAACTCTCCCAACACAATAGCATTGGCTTCATGCCTCCCCCTGGTAATGTCAGAATACTCTATGATTGCTACCATTCATTTACTTCTAGCACGTAATATTCGTCCATTTTTCAGATATTGTATACTTTGCATGAATATTTTTTTTAAAACTAATTTTAAAAGGACGCAAAATATTTTTTATCAATATTCAAATATATTTTACTTTTATTCAACCCTCAATTAAATGAGTCGATTAAGCAGACTTAAATTATTCTTCAATGATATATGGCTTATGATAATTCTATTTTGACGGCATTGAACTTTGCTATTGACATTGATAATTGATTGCCTTGAAACGTGACATCTTTGATATTTGACATGATGGTCATTTGACATCATTGTTTCTTGACATCATTGACATTTGACATAAATGATATTTGACATCGTTGATAATGGACAACACTGATATTTGACAAGAAGGGTATATGACATATTTGATACTTGACATCGTTTATACTTGACATCTTTGCTATTGACATCATCGATATTTGACATGATCAGTGTTAAGTGTCATTAATGGTATTTGTCTAGCGACTGAACCAGAACCACGTTTTATTTAACAAACGTAATGACGTGGGTCATTCATGTAAACCAGTTGAGTTTGACTTACATCCCTATTGCAACTTTAAATCAATCGATATGGTAAGAAAGACGGGATCCGATGACGGGTGTAAACCGTCGACATTCACTGGCCGTCAGTTCTTCATTCACAACTCGCTACTGGTGCCGTGTCTCAAATTCACTTCGATATTAGGAATTCGAAGAATATTGTTGTCAATTATAAATAACTACTGAATGCTAACCACGCTGCTGGCCATGGTGTACCAGATGATGGATCGTGTAGAAATACATGTACACACCCAACCAAATACAGCTGCGTCATTAGCACCTCTTGTGTGTACAAAATCAGGGTTATTGCAACACGAGCACTACTTTAACCAGAGTTATATAAATTGATATCTCTTAATTATGTAACTAGGCAATTTAGCTTATTCACTGACTAACATAATTCAGTGATGACATTTAAACAAAATCACGATGTATATAATGTATCAAAGAAATGATGGTCTTGTCAGCGATGTGTTGAAAGTGTGATTTATTAGTGATTTCATTATTGAAACTTCTTTTAGGTCAATATTGTCTACCATCGCACTTTAGTTTTGTGTCACATTTTCAGTGGACAAGCCTACTTGATTCGATGAATGAAAGCTGCTCTGCAGGTGTTAGCGCTGATCACGTGACCGACATGTACATATAAAGCACCAATTGTTTGTAATCGCAGCGTGAGTGACAGCAGGGGCGGCGCTAGATTAGCAATCAATGACTAGAGCGGCCAGTTAATGACGACACAGACCCGGCATGCAAGCATCTCGAGTGGTGAGCTCCCCTTCCGTGTGTAACAACTCCTCTGACGTGTCGTCTTAAGCACGGAGAGACAACTCCAGCACAAAACGCTGAGCAACTTCATCGATACGCGATTAAACACTTACGACGCTGATCGCCACAGTCTAGATAGATTCCCATTCAAACACAACTCAATATCAATAGTGCACATAGCACCACCAAAACCACCGTTTGCTGGCCTTTATTCCAAAGATATTGCTCAAGAGCGTTTATCCAATTGAAGCGACTACATTTGTCCCAACACACTCCTCTGCGCTACTTATCATTCGATTTTATCATTTATTATTTCAAGATATGAACGCTCTAGATAATCTCGTATATGATTGCACCCATAATTGATGGTAGAGACCTGTAGATGATTCAAGATAGAGTTAGTTTAAACATACAAAATGACCAGATTATGGCAAAACCTTCATGTAAGCATACAAACACGGTAAGTGACCACTAGTTTTCTCTCCACCATATCAACAGCAATATATACAATCCACAAGCGAGCGAGCGTGATGTAGATGTCCGTACAGTTGTCCCGTGGAACAGATAGATGACAAGCATGTAGGCAATATGCTTGCTGCTCCTTCTAGAAGAGATCATTATACAGATGGAGGGCTACAGTTGTAATGAACAATACCATGACAATGGATAAACGTATTAAGGTGCAGGTTTCAGGAAGTCTTATAGTGCTATACCTCGGAGTTGGATTGTTGCCCACACTGGCGCCCCTCCCTGGTACTCGGACGTCTACTGCCTCGGCCCTCTGCATGGGCATTAAGCCTTCAATAACTGCGTTGGCATTAAGCCTTCAATAACTGTATAATCTGTCAACCACATCCCAAATTACTCGAGAAGTTATAATATGAACAATTTACGTAATAGTCACTAGTAAATGGACTGTTGTTAAAATGCGTTTAAAGGGGAAACCTGGTTCAATACAACGTATAATGAATTTATCCCATACTTATAGCTTTTGGCACGGTAAGGGCCCGACTAATTTTGCATCTGAATCTTAAATGTTGCCTCATTGTCCGGAAACCTGTATCTTTTATCATGTTAACCTGCCAATAATATTTTCAGCAAACAAGACTTTGATTAAATTAAGGTTAATCTTCACTCTTGCTGCTGGCGCGAGGGATGAGAAGAAGAGAGCTTCTCGTGATATTGATCAGATGTGCTTTACAAAAGTGCAGCATGCTCTAACAATGTTTGCTTCTCAGAACGGCTCACAAGTAACAGTAACGTTTGAGCTTTTGAGATCTTAATGAATTCGGATGGGTTGTTGGGAAAGCGATATGGGCACATACCACGAGTGCTAAGAGCTCGACCAAGCCCTTTCTTAATCATCAACCAATCTTTCTGACTGACAAACCAACCTGACCTGTGTCTAAGCCATAACCAAGCTACACAATCATCGTTCGTGTTAACGATGATGATAAACGCTTAGAAGGGATGCAACGGTTGCGATGTCATCTCCAGTAGAGAGAGCCTCGGGTATTATATTGATGGTCAGTCGATAGGTAAACAGGATTGTGTTTGCCAAGGTGTATGCCTAGTTCATTGGAGCTGCTCACTTCAAGTGATTGCTATCAAGAACTTAAACATCTTCTGGGCCGTGTTTTTACTCGTGCCGGAGGGGAAATGAAGCCTTGATGGCCAAGTTGGCCTGGTGGAGAAAGCAGAGACATGGTCCTCCTCTACTTTCTGGAGCAAAGGTCAGCTAAATTAGAAATGGATATCCGGTAATTTCTGTTGAAGGCAACAAGAACTGGTGCCAACAGAAGGTCAGAGATGACAGCAGCAGAGGCCTTTGATGTGCGCAGTCTGCAGTGGATATCAGCTCTCTATCATGCGACTATTAACGTCGCTATGCTGGCCACAAGTCCCATGAAAGAACAGATTAGATTAACCTTAATACGTTTCGATTATTTTCTTCTTCTTGATTAAAAGATATTCTTAAAATGCTTGACGTCAAAAAGGTAATTTGATATGACAAGGACGCGACTAACTGTGTCTGGATTTAAATGTCAGTGACAAAATATTACTACTTCAATAATTTGAGGTTGTTCTTAAAGGATGGATCATACGAGACATATAGGGCCTACAAAATGTACATGAAACGAACATATCAAATGTGATCGTAGATCAATCTTGTGCAAGAATTTCGATTTGTGCAAGAATAGTTATTTGTTTTATTCTTCGAAAAAGTTAAGAAATACTTGTGCCCTTCAAATAACTTTTATACACGTTATTGTCTGTTTATAAAAGCGCAAAGACCCTCGCTACCCCTCCCCCCACTCCAATCCTGCACTAACTCCTTATGGCCCCTTTGTCCAGGGGAGAGACGAGCAACCAGTCTTGCTACTGTGAGACTCTACTCCCCGAGCTAGTTACGTATGTCACTGCCCATACCACACTCGCTCCCTTGACGTTGGTATTCACATGTCAAAAATAATTATTATGGACTTATATCCATCTAGAATCTGGGTAATATACTCTTGAGATGTGGATTTTTGCACGACCAATAAGCCTTCGTAACAACCTAAACACATGATGGTCCTACGAGAGTCGTATTATGGTATGGAAACAGTGAAAGAGGACGGACAAGAAGATTAGCATTTCTTTATGCTTATCGCCGTCAAATATGTCTGATGATTGATAATGTTGTTTGGTCATCAGCACAGCCAACTTTATATATTTTCTATCTCATTAAGACATAACACATATACACATTATAAGCCTTTCTTCTCTGAAAGGCTTAGGTAAATATGGCATACTTCAAAAGACGATTTAAAAGGTCTTAATTGCAGTATACGATGGCATTTAAAATAAAATTTAAACCTGATATGTATTTGCTTATACATCATATTTTGGTTTATCCTGGAAATGTTTTTTTATTTGACATATTCCTTTAAAAATGAAAAAGTACAGCCGGAAAAAACTGAGAGTGTATCAAGTATAAGCAGGTACAATATCTTTTAATATAACAGGTTTGTATGTCAAGTGAAAAAAAATACCTACGAAATCAACACTTTAGAAGTAGCATCCGATCTGTGGTAGTGAGTATGTAAATTTAGTACAATATTACATACTAGAATATCAGAACTGAACATGGGATGTATCGGAAATAATCTATGTCAGAACTTTTTCAAAAGATATTAATGATTGTTTATCATGAGAAAAGAAACAGCTTTAGGGCAGATGAAGTGCAAGTAGAACCAATGAATCATGAGATTACTGGTAGAATTGAAGATGTGTGTGAGATCAGGACAGTCCCTACTTCACTGTCCATATATCCTATGGCTCCCTGCTACTTGAGGACAGAACCTACTTCATTGTACTTATATCTTATGACTCCCTGCTACTTGAGGACAGAACCTACTTCACTGTCCTTATATCTTATGGCTCTCTGCTACTTGAGGACAGAACCCTACTTCACTGTTCTTATACCTTATGGCTCCCTGCTACTTGAGGACAGAACCTACTTCACTGTTCTTATACTTTATGGCTCCCTGCTACTTGAGGACAGAACCTACTTCACTGTCCTTATATCTTATGGCTCCCTGCTACTTGAGGACAGAACCTACTTCACTGTCCCTTTATCTTATGGCTCCCTGCTACTTGAGGACAGAACCTACTTCATTGTACTTATATCTTATGACTCCCTGCTACCTGAGGACAGAACCCTACTTCATTGTCCTTATACCTTATGGCTCCCTGCTACTTGAGGACAAACTTACACGTTCGGATAATTGCTTACATTTTGTTATGGTTTCCTAACCTGTCGACTGCGTGCTTTTGATATTTTCAGCCAGTCTCAGACTCGATGATACACACATCTAATTGAGTTTCCACATCCAAAGACGCATGGTTTCTCTGGGTAAATGATCATGATTAGAGTGTGCTTGAACTTAAAACTTCTACGGGAAACGATTCCTCTGAAAATGCTGTACATGCAGTAGTTACGCAGCAGTACACGTCATATAACACTTTACCTGTTGTTATCACGCGTATCATAAGGAGCATAGAGAGACTGTCTATAGTAAGACAAGCAAACCAATTAACAAAACCTTTTGGTAATAATAAATAAAAAACTTAATAAATGTAGAAATAAATAAATAAATTAATAGATTATAACATTAATGAATAAATGAATAAATAAATAAATGAAAATAGATCAACAAGTGAAGTGCAAGCAAGCGAGGGCTAACAGGAGTTATCGCCCTTTAGTCGATCGGCCGATGAGATGTTTCAGCAGTTAACACAGAACCTTTTGCAATATAAGGAGCACTTATCACGTATCATCAGAATTGAACTGTCATATATTACTAGAACAACGGAGTGCTTTGTCTTTGTTGGACATGACTGTAGCAGCCCTGTAGTGTACTGTTGCTGCCTGGTAAACCAAATAGATATTCAGTACATAGCTCAGGGGAGTTTACTGCAATATTCTCACCTCATTGAAGTTTAGGGAACGATAGCAAAGCTTGAAAGCACACTGGTACGCTTCCTCCTTTAAAATATGATAATGCTGTTGAACATGATCAAACCAAACTTAATTCCAGGTTTATTTATAGAGAAAACTTATACTAATGAAAGTTAATGATAACAATACTACAGTGTTTATTGAGGTATTGATTCTTACAGAAGTCCTTAGAAATGTATAATGTGTTAATTATCTGTTATATATACGGAGAGCGAAAACTTTACAACCCGACCATAACCTCGACACTCTATCCCAAACCACAACCTCAACTCCCTACCCCCGACCGATAACGACTGTACTGTTTCAGCTTTACTCTCAGGGGTCGTAATAAACTATTGATTTCCGACTTATGATCCTTTCACACCCGGGTATAAACGAACAATACGTACACAATCACTGCGTCATGATTTTCATAAAATATTAATATGCGCGCTTGAGGCAGGTAATTCTTGGTCTGCCCAGCATAACTGTTGTAGTCAGATGTTGTGCGAGATGGCCGTGCTAAATGGCGTCTCACCGGGTCACGATTTGAATCACTCCACATAACCGTCATTTAACACAGCCAACACATAATTATCTGCATCAATATACAATACAAATTATCTAACCGTTGCCATTAAGAAGATTCATAAATCGGTTTCTACGTAGATCAAATCGAAACATTAGGAAATTAGTTAATGTGGGATACCATGAAACTTACAAAATTGGGATACACGTTTTATCAATATGACTTTGAAACTAATGAAAGAAGAAGAACACGGTAACATGGAGCCATTTCAACAGGTTCAGTTACCCATTCACCAGAGATTTGTCAAGTAGACATCCTAGGTGCTTAGCTTCAAATTTTCACCAGATACTTGTCAAACAGACATTCTAGGTGCTTAGCACCAAGTATTTTATTCACCGGAGATTTGACCTAACAACATATTTGACCCTTATTGTTACAGATTCTGTTACTTATTCACCTAATATTTAATCTACCAACAACCTAGGTGCTACATGTTCACATTCTCGCTCTTCAGAGATTTGTAATTGTAACATCCTAAGTGCCACATGTTCACTTGTTCACCAGTTCACCGAGATTTGCCTATTCTAGCTACATGTTCCGTTGGTTGCCTACAAGGGATAGTGCTAGGTACAGCAGGATCAGTGTTAAAACAGTATGGTAAATTCACTATAACCAAAGAAGTTAAATGAAAGTGTCTTTCTTTCAAGGAAATTATGAAGCGTCTATGTGATGTAGAGTGAATCTGTTTCTTTGTCGTTAGAGCACTTCCAATTGATTTTCTATATCACAAGAAACAGATTTTCCCTGCTATTTCCTGTTCATTTCCGAATGTTGTTGGCACTCTACAGGGGGTGTGGCCGCCACCACATGTGTCCAGTCATATGGCGTTAGTCTCTGCTCAATCACTCGCAGTCCTTTCAAATTGTTAAAACAATTATCAAGATATTTCTACTGATGTCGATCAATGCAATAGCAATCTGTTACACTAGGGTACCACGAGTTAGGAATAAATGGAGCAATTCTACAGTATCATAGAACAAGGTTTTACATGTGGCTGTTGACCTTTAACAAGCTATAACTACGAATTATGAATAACGCTACAAGAGCAGAAAGCCCTGCTGTGAAACTATAATCCTCATGCTTCATCACAAAGAAACTAATTAAGAAATCTGAAGCTGTAACACAGCAGACCATCATATTGCTTACTAATAAAGGGCTGTACTCTAAATACTTGTAGTGTCTAGTTTCCATGGTAACAGCCGGAGGACGAATACTAATTGCCGAGTTGTGGTGGGTGAACGCTAGATGTACCCGCGTCCTCGTCCTCCCGGCAGTCCTCGTGACCGCTGGACACGCGCTGGACAGTAGATACTGCAAACAACACGCACTTCATCGCTCACAGCAACATCCTTACGCCCCACTTGCTCCTCTGTATTCGGCATCGACTACTTTACTTACCCTCTGAACACAATAATCTCCGTACATCTCTACTTTGTACTGCCTTTTGTACTGCATTACTCTCACTTTTAAAATTGAAAATAACAACCGAGCATAAGTAAAAACAGATAATGTTTTAGATTTGATTCAATAACTTTGAGTAAATCTAAAATCACAAATAACGCGCTTCTTCTCCTTCAAACCTTATTTATCGAGGCTACAATATGAGTTGATAAAAAAATTCTGATCTTTGAAACATAATGAAAAAGTTCTATGAATATTTTTTTATCGAGATTGTGTTATTATAACCTTTGCAGCAACTTCTCAGTACAATCATGCACTGACAGAGTGCAGCAACTACTCAGTACAACCATGCACTGACAGAGTGCGGCAACTACTCAGTACAGCAATGCACTGACAGAGTGCGCCAACTACTCAGTACAACCATGAACTGACAGAGTGCAGCAACTACACAATACAACCATGCGCTGACAGAGTGCAGCAACTACTCAGTACAATACGAACTGACAGAGTGCAGCAACTACTCAGTACAACCATGCACTGACAGAGTGCAGCAACTACTCAGTACAACCATGTACTGACAGAGTGCGGCAACTACTCAGTACAACCATGCACTGACAGAGTGCAGCAACTACTCAGTACAACCATGTACTGACAGAGTGCAGCAACTACTCAGTACAACCATGTACTGACAGAGTGCAGCAACTACCCAGTACAACCATGCACTGACAGAGTGCAGCAACTACTCAGTACAACCACGCACTGACAGAGTGCGGCAACTACTCAGTACAACCACGCACTGACAGAGTGCGGCAACTACTCAGTACAACCACGCACTGACAGAGTGCGGCAACTACTCAGTACAACCACGCACTGACAGAGTGCGGCAACTACTCAGTACAACCATGCACTGACAGAGTGCGGCAACTACTCAGTACAACCATGCACTGACAGAGTGCAGCAACTACTCAGTACAACCATGTACTGACAGAGTGCAGCAACTACTCAGTACAACCATGTACTGACAGAGTGCAGCATCTACTCAGTACAACCATGCACTGACAGAGCGCAGCAACTACCCAGTACAACCATGCACTGACAGAGTGCAGCAACTACCCAGTACAACCATGCACTGACAGAGTGCAGCAACTACTCAGTACAACCATGTACTGACAGAGTGCGGCAACTACTCAGTAGAACCATGTACTGACAGAGTGCAGCAACTACTCAGTACAACCATGCACTGACAGAGTGCGGCAACTACTCAGTACAACCACGCACTGACAGAGTGCGGCAACTACTCAGTACAACCACGCACTGACAGAGTGCAGCAACTACTCAGTACAACCACGCACTGACAGAGTGCGGCAACTACTCAGTACAACCACGCACTGACAGAGTGCGGCAACTACTCAGTACAACCATGTACTGACAGAGTGCAGCAACTACTCAGTACAACCATGTACTGACAGAGTGCGGCAATTACTCAGTACAACCATGCACTGACAGAGTGCGGCAACTACTCAGTACAACCATGCACTGACAGAGTGCAGCAACTACTCAGTACAACACGAACTGACAGAGTGCGGCAACTACTCAGTACAACCATGTACTGACAGAGTGCAGCAACTACTCAGTACAACCATGCACTGACAGAGTGCAGCAACTACTCAGTACAACCATGTACTGACAGAGTGCAGCAACTACTCAGTACAACCATGTACTGACAGAGTGCAGCATCTACTCAGTACAACCATGCACTGACAGAGCGCAGCAACTACCCAGTACAACCATGCACTGACAGAGTGCAGCAACTACCCAGTACAACCATGCACTGACAGAGTGCAGCAACTACTCAGTACAACCATGTACTGACAGAGTGCGGCAACTACTCAGTAGAACCATGTACTGACAGAGTGCAGCAACTACTCAGTACAACCATGCACTGACAGAGTGCGGCAACTACTCAGTACAACCACGCACTGACAGAGTGCGGCAACTACTCAGTACAACCACGCACTGACAGAGTGCAGCAACTACTCAGTACAACCACGCACTGACAGAGTGCGGCAACTACTCAGTACAACCACGCACTGACAGAGTGCGGCAACTACTCAGTACAACCATGTACTGACAGAGTGCAGCAACTACTCAGTACAACCATGTACTGACAGAGTGCGGCAATTACTCAGTACAACCATGCACTGACAGAGTGCGGCAACTACTCAGTACAACCATGCACTGACAGAGTGCAGCAACTACTCAGTACAACACGAACTGACAGAGTGCGGCAACTACTCAGTACAACCATGTACTGACAGAGTGCAGCAACTACTCAGTACAACCATGCACTGACAGAGTGCAGCAACTACTCAGTACAACCATGAACTGACAGAGTGCGCCAACTACTCAGTACAACCATGCACTGACAGAGTGCAGCAACTACTCAGTACAACCATGTACTGACAGAGTGGGACTTTCACATCTCACTGTATCGAATCAGAGGGCTTTAACACATGCCACTCTTTCCATGTAAATTTATCTTTTTCCCAATCTATCCAGATACTGAGTTATTGTGCTTTTAAAGGAAGACATTATTGTAAGAAAAGTATTCAGAATCGCGAAACAGTGAGAAAGTTGTTTTCATGCTTTTAGATTAGTCATTTCAAATTTTCGAAAGTACGAAGCACGTATGATAGCAACTGTAACGGTTTGGGATCTGCCTTCAAAGATGCAGAAACAAATCAAATGCAATTGAGTGCCTACAAGAGGTCAGATAGTGTGACTATCCCAAGTTAGACACAGCGCCCAAAGGACAGCAGGGCTTCTTCATGTCAATATTAAAATGAAATCGACTCTCACTCATATTCTCCGTGGAGCCTTGTATAAATTTGACTGCACGCTCTCTGCTTGTTGCCGTCGTCTTTCCAGTGTTCCTAAGTAGGTGCAGTTTGGTTGTGATCATACCATACTGTTAACATGTGATAGTTGCGGTGAACATCGGCATCTAACAAACATCTTTCACCAAGTTTTCTCTCAGTGCGTACGAACTTGCGCGTGGTTGTGTTGTAGCCTTGTTTTATCTTTTACCCACTTTACACGTGTCAACGGCGCGTTCGGCTTCGGATCAAGAGGTCTAGTAAGGTTTGGGTGCAATGCTACACCGAATTTCAGCGCAGTACCACCAATTGTTAGCTAGTTAGTTAGATGCTCGCAGGTTTTACCGCACCACAGTCACAATAGTGTTACGGGCTTTCTCCCTGCAATAATACTAGCAGCCACAATATAAGTGAAATAATCTTGAAAGCGCCGTTAAATCCAAAAGCCCCTCGCCTCACCTTGAAGTACCAAGGATTCATTGTGCTTTGTCAAAATCCAATTTTTACTTTTTGTATGTATCATGTAAAATACATTTTATATCACTAGAGCTTTATGTTATTCCAATAATCTTAATGTCTCTTGAGTCTCTCATAACTCATAAGGAGTGTTGATTCATCTCTGCAAATATAAAATCCAATAGACCATGTTATAGTGAACTGAGAATTTAGTAAAATGCTTAACTGCTTGAAAACATAAGCCTCGTGATCAGGTACGCTGAGATAGAGAGAGGAAACGACACACATAGAGGGGTAATTCTTACAAGTCACACTATTCTACCACGAGATCAAACAATTCCCCTTTAGTGGTACTTTTGCTAATATAAATAACAGTAGAGTAGCACCGTCACCATTAATATGCAATAAAGTATACAGTTTTTGACCTGCACTATCATATAGTATCAGCATCGGTTCGAAAAACAAACTGCGTCATATTTTTACTACACTACTGTCAGACTTTGCTCCATCAACAATCTCTCCTTGAAATGACAACCTTGTCAAATTGAAACATATCATCAATGTTATACATATCTTTATCCAAACAAAGCATTACCTGTACATTAAACGATTAAACATTAAGTTAACAAATAAGAGTTTGATAATCACAAGGTACACCATCAATAATATCAAAATCTTCAACGAAAAAGTGTATACCTTTTTGCCTCTCTTTTAAAAGCCTGAACAAATCTTCTGAACAAAAACTGCCATCAGGGAAGCAATTGAATTTGATTTACGATTCTGTTAGAATGTGGCTGGAATCTATATGGACAGTTAGCTTTACCTTTCCCCATAACCCCATTCATTGTCAAGAGCGTTCATTATACCCCCCTCCCCCTCTTCCCGCTCCCTCTGAGCTCCTACACATTTACTCCGCCCAACATCCACTGTCACCTAATTTGGCTAAGCGAGCAATTTACGATGTTCTTGTGGCCCAGTGTCAAGCACTGATACCAGGGGAATTGAACCCAATTCCGACAGATCTCAGCATCATACACTCTAACTTCCGGCTAATCTAAGTCCTCCGTCATAAATCTTCTCACAAGGGGAGGTCATTCATGCACTATCAACTTCCCGCGTGTGGCACATATCAACAGAGATTTGACATCCAGTAGATTCTTTGATAATAAAACCAATCATTTTACATTATTATGTGGTTTTGCATTTCAACAAAGTTGATTTGGACAACGTGTTGTGTAATAGTCATGTTGTTTTCTACGATGTCGTGATGTTTCTTGATTTCTTATTAATAGGAGTATTCATCCATATGACAAGGACAAAAGAGATCCCCAACATGTCCTTGGATATATCCCTCGACGTTTCCCATAACTATGTGTGCTCAGTCAAATAACGCGGATTTAAAGGTCATATGATATTAAGCTTTGTGTTGAACGTTATCTTGCTAAATGTAAGCACATGTGAGACCTCAGCAAGACATCAGAAGACTTCCAGAAAGCTGATACTTCTGCGTTTTTGGATGAACATAAACGAACCAATATTGCCAATAACGTCTCTTTTTAACCAAGAATATTTCTGCAAATTGTACTAGCGATATGGTTGAAGATTGAATTAGCTTAGATGGGTAGCTAGAAAGATGGACAGAGGATGATGGAGAGAAATATATAGAAAGAGAGATTGATAATATGTCAATGTACTCGCGTTAGGGACATTTTTTCTTTCATCACAATGTTGCATACATATGTTGATATCCAGAAGGTGAACTTGTCTGTTTCAGCCATCATCCATCACCATACATCATGTTTTGATTCACCGTCTCAATGTTGCAACCGACATGGTTCGTTATTTACATACGTTTATATACGCATTTAATGCAGGTTCTATCGCGGTATTAGTGATGGTATACGGGGTTTTCTCATTTCAATAATGATAAATGAATACCGTGGCATCAGCGGAAACATCATTTAAGTCGTGTAATAACTTCAGTCATTTCCATCCACCGCTCATGATAAATGACCAGCACAATCCACAGAGTCTATCCATCAGACAAGTTCAACAGGAATATACGATGAGCATCAAGAATGCGGGTCGGTGAAATCAAAGACGCTGGTCAGAAGTCAAGCACAAAGTGTACTGGCGTGAAAGCTCTGTAGCAGAATCTGTACACGGCTTACTCAGACCAACGGTAGGTCTACGTGTGACATGTTTATATTACAATATGGATGATGCTAACAAAGCAAGGCCAGGGGAAGGAGATCCCACCGGAGAGAGCCAGTTTTGTCCTTAGGTGGCTCAATAAGCACACAGACGAGTCTTAAGGTTTTTTTCGGATCAACAGACGACTGCACTTAGTTGTCTAAAAACCATTAAGAACTGTGATGAACACAACTTACCGTGCATCGAATTTAAGGGGAAGTTGCGTTATACAAGTAAATCTTATAGAAGCCATTGGTGGCTTCCAGTCAAGGGTGAAACTTCATAAGTCAACTTGGGCAGTCAATATCAATTTAAACCTTGCATTTGAGTTGAATATAGTTCTGTACCTGCAGCAACATATAAATATGTTATATAGACAATATACATTATGCAATATTTCTTTCGCAAACTTGTACATGTGAATGTAACAACAGATGTATTACAAAACAAACTATATTATCTACTTCGTATACTTGCACATGTAAATGTAACAACTGATGGGAAATAAAAACTTAAAATAAAAAAAAAATCAAAAAAAATCTCGGGCAGTCTGATAGAAGTTATGGTAATCAGATGTGATTAATGGTTGTCTGTTAAAGATATGAATAAAAAATGGTAACCGTGAGAGGTGTGTCGCATGGGAAGGGACGATTAACATTTTTAAGGTTTTGTGATAGTTTATGTGAAAGTTTCAATAAAATAAGACGAATATTATCCGCTTAAGCGAATGCTACAATTGGCGCTACTTTCAGAAATGGCTTCACTGATTCCTGACTCCTGACATATACTATGTGTCACATTCCCGTCTACAAACACTCCTTCAATGTCGAATTCGTTTTTCTAATTGCAAACAACGGCCAAAAACCGTTGTAGTCATCAATCAATCACACAGTCAGTAGAACAAACAAATATATCAAAGAGATAGTTATAAGCAGGATAGAAACTGTACACTATTGATAAATCTTCGCAGGTTGTACAGAACGTCCTCTTGAAGAAAACCATGCATGTTGGGTTTTTTTTATAGGTCTAACGAACATGACTAGTACAGGGCTGCTAGAAACAATCGCCTACACCAACGTCAAATACCTGACTATGTATCTTGTCACGCCTCACCTGCAATATGACGCCGATCAGGCGAGGCGACACGTAATCAATGGCAGATCAATATGTCATTTAAAAGGCTGAAAACCTTCTCAGCACGCTCAATTTCACATTGAAAGACAAGAGGTTTGGACATGAGCTTTTTGAGTGCCTTATTGCAAAATTGGTGCTACTGTACCACTGATTTAAACCTTTCTTATCGTTTTGCATAATTGAAAGGAATGTGATTTCACTTTCATGAGATTTGTCAATAAAACTGCCTTAGAAATAGATTTCCTGAGATATTTTAACCTTCTGCAGTAACTCCTAAAGAATCTAATACTTGTTTCTCCTATCTGTTTTCATTAATAGAGGGATTCATTTTCAATAACATGTCAGGTTTTAAATGTATAGGACTGTAATTCATTTTCCATAACATGTCAGGTTTTAAATGTCAAAAGGACTGTAATTTTGGGTAAAGTATGATGAATATGCACGATAAAAGTAGGTTTACAGTAGTAATCACGTGTGTTCTCATGGCCGGAAGTAAAATACACTCAGCTCGTCTCTCGAACACTTCGAACAATGAAGATACGGTCTTCTAGGTGTGAAACAGGTGTGAATGAACACTTCATGAGAAGTTCATGCGGTATCGATTGTCAGCTATATATAAGGTAAATCAAAACAGAACAGTTTGATGGCCACATGAACGGTGTATATAACACCTGCATGGCCAATACGACCCGGTATGGATACTATCGGACTATTGATTCCATGGACGCGCTCTGGTCGTGTTAAGCACGTCGTTACAGTTTCTGCTTCTAAATATGAATTTTAGAGTATGATGACGTTATGTTTATATGGATAGCGTTGACAAATATCGTATACGTGTTTCCTTTTAAAAGGAACATTTTGCCATATAGTTTCCTTAATATCTCAGTGAGAAGAATGTGTTTGATTTGAATGGTCATGACGTATGAAATTGGCACAATTTATTTTCTACACAGATCTCTAAGATTTACAAAGTCATAACCCTTTAGGAAACCAACTGCGCTTCAGCTAATGTAGGTACATAGATAAATACAACTTACATTTTTGTTTTGGAAACAAATAGTAAAAATTCAGATGAAGTTTACATCCTAAGGTATAATTGAGGAAGGTCTTCAAGACGTCAATTCACCATATTTGACAAATACCTTTCAGAGATTAATTAATTCCGTTTTTAAGCAGAGGTAAAGAAAACACATGAAGATCTTATTTCTTATCAATGGTCTTATCAACAGAAAGTACTAGAGTTAATAGGTAGAGCAAGTGGGTCGAACACGATTTCAACATGTCAATGAAATACAGAATTGAGAAGAGAAACAGAATAGGGAGACCACGTACCTGGTGTTAGCACTGTCTGTTAGCTGCTGCACGGGGCCCAGTCCACGTACTCCACGGCATACAGGTACACCTCCATGCTGGACAACACCTGCAATAGGGAGACAGAGAACTGCAGGTAGATCACACCTGGAGACAGACTGCAGCTGTGTGCCTCAACAGACTCCGACACCTGGCTAACCAGCCGTATATTACAGGAAACAAAGAGACGTTTACACCACCTGTACTGACAGGATCCTTACTCCATACCATGTGATATGTAACATGCACGTATTGAGTTGAATTTATATAAAATCATTTACAATGTATATACCCGAATATTCTAAAGCATTTGAGTTATTTCGTGGATACTTGTGTTAACAGCTGTTTTTGAACGATTGACACTACTGAAATATTGATGAAATGTCTACTGAAAATCAAACGAGGTATTCAGAATCTGATTTGTGTTTGTTAGTCAGACATCTTGCTTAGCCCTACTGTTATCACATACATGGCTGTGCATATGTTGCGGGTTATTGACTAAATGAAAGATTAGCAAGATTACCCTGACTGGTGCTGCAGCCGACAGCTACAGTAAAACTGCTTACAAACCTTAATTTTCTTTCAACTCATAGTTGTGTGGTTATGCCTATATGTATGACTATTGATTGTTTCTATATTATTAATGTGTATTATCTTCTACAATTAGTTGTGTCAGCGACTAGTCGATAACGCCATCAATACACATCCAAATGTGGAGCTGAAAGCAACAAGCCCATTCTTATGGTTATCATACAATACCATATTCTTAATGTTGATCAATTATGCCAGCTATCCTATTAGTCGGTGTTTTTACACAGAATCTAGCGACCTATAGATCTCATTGTTGTACGGAGGGCCCGGCCGTTCTAATCCGCAAAGTCTTTACAAAGCTTCCAAATCTCATTAAGCACTATGAGAGCAGGATGCTTCGCTTCATCTGACAGTGCACTGGTACGTCTGTCCGTGAGTTGTATGCAGACTCACCTGGTTACAGACCACCTCAACCCCATGGCCTAACGGTGTCTCGGTGCTTCCTAGTTCACAGTGGGAGAGCGGGGTACCCGTGCCAACTTTACAGAAGTCTTTAGTTTGAAGGATAAGAAGGAATACTCAGACTGACTTCGAACTTGTTACTACATACCTTCTGGATATTTCAAAACTATATGTTGAAAGTCCGCTCATGGAAGTAAACTATTAGATGCAGACTGCTGAGCTTCTTAACTTCGGACTGATTTGATGCACGCATGATATGGCATTAACTATTTTATTGTTTTTAAAATGAAGATGTTAGAATGAAATGCGTCAGTCAACAAATGAAGTACCCAGGTGCCATATAAGCAAAGAATTGACAGGCGTCAATACTACTTTAATCCCTAATTCATATTAGTTCTGCTATTAAACAGTACGCTAGCAATCAACCTTCCTAACATGCGCCGTGCATAAAATCATCGCAACTAGGCCTCAGAAATATGATTCCCGGATGTAGTGAAAAGGCGCCTATTTTTTGTTTCCGTTATGAAGAGCAGGACAGAGAGTTAAAGACAAGAGTCGGCACACCGGGATGTGTGTGGAGCTTGTCGCTCATCAGATAACCAGCAGATCAATGTCGCCAATCAGCACCGTGTCGAGTTCCGTCCTTTCAAGATGGGCAGATCCCAATCCTCTCATTAGCATAGTGTAGACTCGCTGCATCCCGTCTTCTAACCCTGGCTTCTCTCATCAAATACAGCATTGTTGGTAGAGACAACTCTCCAGTTCAAATAACCCTCACTCGTTGCTAGCTACATTAGTCCGACAGTCAACTCGGGTGATTGCTCGCAAACATTTTGGTCGTATTTCAATACATTATCCACTTGTAAAATTCAATGGATCAAGAGCCGCACTTGCAGAGACCATGCAGAGGATTATCATCAACTAATCTGTCTGGGTATAACCAAATGTCAATCGTACTTATCTATATTATACACCAGTGCGTGCAATGGTGTTTGTTGCAAAAAAAAGTTGTTTAGAAAGTAAAGAGAGAGGACATTTGAGAGAGATAAACACTTAATCAAGCCCCATGCACTCCTACTTAGATTCGACACATTAAACCAAGCCAAATTTTATATTAATACGCCGACTTTAACAAAATGAATTTACGTATGGTTATCATAATTTTAAACTTATTATGTAACCATATGTTATTTAAAAAAGATACTTGTCTATAGATTTTATCCTATAAGTTCAACCAGACGTGGCGTCAATTTTGGCAAACAAAAGTATCATAGTCGCTATGTCAAACGTAATCAACATTGCCTTTTAATTATATGAAAACGACAGGAAGTTTTAAGGGTGATGCAATTTGAATATCTGCTGCATGCAAATATCCTTTAACAGGGGAAAATCTAATTAATGTTAGCACACTAATATGGAAATAATGTATCCGTTATATGATAGTATTTCCAAATGAGTTGGTCAATATTTTATTCAAGTTAAGTATCATAAATTGTTCTGTGTATGAAATCTTTTAAATACGTCCTCAATTTCATTAAAATAAAATCTAAATGATCCACTATATTACGCGTGTAGATCTCACCAGGCTCTGTTACGCGAGCCGTCAGATTTGCCTCTTACATAATTCAAATCAGCCAACCAGCGAGCTATTGACAAACGTTTGAACTACAGCTGAATGTGTACTTGATAGGCGGCCTCCATATACATCAGTACCGGTGTATGACAAACGTTTGAACTACAGCTGAATGTTACTTGAAGGTTATTAATAATGTACAATTTCAAAATAATAAACTTGTCTAAGACTACGAATTATTCTCTGTGACATTTTGAACACATAATCTTGTAAGATATAGTCCTTAGTTACACATTTGACTCATTTCCACACAATCTAATTTTTTGCTTTTCTAATTTTATATCTTGTTTAAGTACTATCTATAAGCATAAAATGCATTTATTAATAGCTTAAAAGAGGCTTGAAATCTGCAACATTTAATTCTTACCAACAAACGCACGAATCATCTAGCCCGCCCTCCAAAATACACATCAACACAAATGAGACTATCTATGTGTCTTTTTATTGTTGGTGCTACAGGGTACATTTTAAACTTCATGAACATATCTTGTAAATCACATTCAGCATTATAACATTCCAAAGAAAGAGATAAACGACCTGAGAAAGTTTTGCCTCCCTAAAGCTGCCCACCTGCCACCACCTTAGTTTGAGCGTTAGGATAATAATGATAATAATTTCAATATCTAAATCTTCATCTAAAACGTAAGATATTTAAAACATTTTATAGTCCAAGCATCGATGGTTTCTGAACACAATAAACAATCAAAATTTGAGGATGAACATCAATGCCACGCCAAGATTTGAAGGGGGTGGGTCAAGACCAAACCCACGTACTTGAGTCTCCACTTATTCTGAAAATCTGCGCTTCCTATGCCAACTAGTTTTGGTTTTGGTTACACCAATATTATTGGGGACAGGACAATGAAATATACCGATTATAGTCTTCATCCTACAATTATGACATTTGAAATTCCAAGCATTAATGGTTTCCGAAAAAAAAACCGCACAAGATTTGATAAAGATACCCTGCCACGTCCATATTTGAGGATGGATCAAGATCAATTCTAAAAACTTAGCCTCCATGAAACAAAGATGTGTTTCTGAAACTTTGAGATGAGTATACAACTGGTTTTGGTTTTGGTTAACCGCCCTTTAGTTTTAGGCCTACCCCGAAAATGCAAATTATTCATCCCACTTTATCCCACAACGAAATAGGAATCCTAACATTAATGACTTTTGGGGAACAGTCAAAAAAAAACGTTTAGTGTAAACATCCTGCCACGCCCATTATTGAAGGGGGTCAACACCAAATTAAAAACATTTAATCCACATGTCGTAAAGATGTTAATTTAAAACGTTAAGCCTCCTGGTTTTAGGGAAAATGACTACCACGCCGATATTTGGTGAGGGTTGTGTGAGTCAAAAGGTTGCAAACTAGGATCCTCTGGCGATTTAAACAAATCAGGATTTTGGGTGCAGACCTTGTAGAGGAAAAGTCGAAAGAAAGCGCACGACGCCCCACGGACGATAGACGCCGGACTAATGGGAACATGAGCTCTAATGTTAAAGATGTATAACATGTACAAATAGTTTGTCATATTTGTGCAATACAAACAGTGTAGTCGTCATTAGGAAGTCGAGTTCTACCTTTCAAACTGGTGTGTCTAGAACAAAATTATACAAGTAATGATATTTGATTATATTCATATTCCGATTTCTTCAGATGACCGAAACAAAATCCTCTAAGCATCTAGATGAATGGTATAAACTGTGTCATTAGTTGAAAATCTTGCTTATGTGTCATATGAATCAATCAATAACAATATACTATGAGTATTACATGCATTGCAGTCCATTTTTTGGGAGAAGCAGCAAATAAAATCAGGAATTAATGAAAGAAAATGTTGTGTGCACATTTTCAGGGAAAGCGATTTGGTGAAGGTGTTAACTGCTCATTCCATCTATTTATGTTTCCTGTTTATCTGAATGTTTACAATTGTTTACTTAGCAGCAACAATAGGCTGTCCTTATATGCTATAGGTAATAACACCACAAACACGATGCTAGGTAATAATATCTAAAACATGATGCTAGCAAATAATACCACAAACATGATGCTAGGAAATAATACCACGAACATGATGCTAGAAAAATTATCACAAACATGATACTAGCAAATAATATCACAAACATGATGCTAGGAAATAATACCACGAACATGATGCTAGAAAAAAAATCAAAAACATGATGCTATAGGTAATAACATCACAAACATGATGCTAGGAAATAATATCACAAACATGATGCTAGCAAATAATATCACAAACATGATTCTTGGAAATAATACCACGAACATGATGCTAGAAAAAGTATCAAAAACATGATGCTAGGAATTGCTTAGTAAAATATTTTACTTTTCTTGTATTTAATGTCATTTCCTTTTGCAACACATTTTATTGTACTGTTCATTGTCAACTTCAATGTTTTCTGTCTCTTTCAGTTTCCTTTCATTAAGTAGTGAAACTTATGTAATATTATAGAAATTTCAATTAACTTATATTTGATTTTGATATATTTATATCTTACAAAAAGTGGATTTGCAATTTTGCACTTAATTGACTTCTTACCTCAAACTTAAATATGGTATATGGTTCTTTCAAATTAATTTTCGCAAAGATGGGGAGGTCATTTAACAGCAAAATTGGCGTAAAGAAACCATTGATTTTTCTATCATATGTTACTATTAAAAAGGTATAGGGGAGGTTTATCAGATTTCTTAACATGAAAAGAAATGATAGACTATGTTAACCATGCAATACTAGGTCTAGGAAGATGAAAAACATTTGTTGCTCGGGTCTCCATTATACAATCGTTTACTTAGAAAGTATCTTGAATAACTTTACCATGTCAACATGGACCATTAGCTTCAGATAAATTATCTTCTTTATTAAATTGTAAAAACGTTCATGTATTACAGAATCATGCAATGTTCACATTTCAAGCTATCAAAATAAGAAAAAAAAGAATTGTATATTCATTATATACTAGATACTATATATATCATATTGTTGTACATGTATGTTTATAAGCCAAAGGTAAATAACATGTATATACAATTTATGTAACCTTAGAGTATTGAATAAAGACTAATATTTATCATGACATGACAATGCATCCATCGCATTATATTATAAAAATGTTCTATTGTCTGATACGTAATATAAAAACAACTGATAAGGTCATATTCAACCTGTTGGCGATACATAAAATAACAAGACTCCCGAAGGCTGTAATGTGGAAGTAGACTGACGTCCCAGGACCTTGTTCCTGCGGTATGTATAAATTAAAATACAAATCTCAACGTTCACGCCTACACTTATAACTTATTATTATTAATAAGGATTTTCTTTTGTGTCTCGGCACTCGGCAGTCACAGTGCAGCGCCAGTTCAAGAGATTTTCTCTCCTCCAAATGCCTAGCGCCAAGTCTTTTGTCTTTTGAGTTCCACACGTGTAACGATCTGAGTATACTGAATGTTTGTTAGTCCGTACCGGATAACCATCTGAGTAAATTGATTGTTTGTTACTCCGTACCGGGTAACCATTAAATAAACTGAAAATTTGTTCGTCCGTACCGGGTAACGATCTGAGTATAATGAATGTTTGTTACTCCGTATCGGGTAACCATATGAGTAAACTGAATGTTTGTTAGTCCGTACCGGGTAACGATCTGAGTATATTGAATGTTTTTTACTCCGTATCGGGTAACGATCTGAGTATATTGAATGTTTGTTACTCCGTATCGGGTAACCATATGAGTAAACTAAATGTTTGTTAGTCCGTACCGGGTAACGATCTGAGTATACTGAATGTTTGCTATAGACAGACCAGGGTAAATATGTGAGTATAATGGATGTTTGATACCATCTGAGTATACTGAATGTTTGATACAGTTCGACCTGGGTAACCATCTGAGTTTAATGGATGTTTGATACAGTCAGACCCGGGTAAACATCTGAGTATTATGGATGTTAGAGTCCGACCCTGTAGCCATCTGAGTCCAATGGATGTTTGTAGAGTCTGACCCGGGTAACCATCTTAGTCGACTGGCAGTTTGATGGTTTGTGTATGAAAGGCGACCTTCTCCTGTTTCTGTTCTGGACAGTGTCTCATCCTTGCAAGTGGTACAACACATCACAGGGACACAGATAATAATCCAACACTCAACGACTTTCTTAGGCTCAATGTGGATATCTAATTACATGCGACCTTTCTATCGAAGACCTATTACGCCTGACAGAGAATATTTCGAATAAAATTGGCATAAAAATTATAATCACTGTTCTAAATAAAGGTTGATTTCATTATTTATATATTACCCCAGACCTTGTGTAATTATAAGAAAAACATCATTATCCAATTGGAATAAACCCTGTACATTGAGAGAAAAATAACCCAATTAACTTTGTAATGTTTTTGGTCAATAATGAATGGATAATGAACAACAACGGATATAATTAAATTTGCAATAACCGTTTACATGTTATGTGTGAAATGTACATGTTAAATTTGAGGAGACGACAGTACCTCGCTATCGTATCTTCAGATCACAAATGCATTTATTTTTGGTAAAATTGTAGCAATACCTGATTGGACAAGATTTGAATTGACATATATATTCAAATAAATACATGTTATTATTAACTGTTTTACATGGCCAGCGTTTTTGGCTATTCCAGTCAATATCTCAAATGTACGTGCATAGCAAAATTTCCCTGTGCATGAAGATTAAGTGTGAACCTTTCTGAAAATATCAAACTGTTTGGTAACAAACAAAGTGCGTTGAGACAACAAAGTGCGATAGGCCTATTGTGGTAATGAGAGAAAGTCCTTGCGACGGAATACATGAAGTCTGAATGTTTGTATTAGGTTGTTATAAAAACGCAGATCAGTAAAATTAAGGTCGCCGATGTTAGAGGTAGGTTCAAAAGGACCAAATTGAGGGATGGCAGACCATGACTCAGCGTGACACATCAGACACCGTTCTTGTCTAGCAATCCCTCTGTCAAAGGTGACAGAAAACGACAGGAGTGAGCGTGGCTTGTTGGCGGGCGGTCTGCTACCTCATTCTCCATTGAAACGACACTGACTGTCTGATAATCTTATGTTCCTTTGCCTGGTTTTAATACAGGTAGGACACATCGGAATTTGCCTATATGGCAAACTTGTCATTTGTCTGAGGAATACAGGTATAAGCAAAGGGTTGACATCAAGATCTTCCGGGGCAAGGAAGTACGACAGTGACGTCATTGCAAACCCTCTTCTTGCTTTCCTTCATGTCAATACTCAAGTTTATTATAACTGCAGTCTGATTAAAATCGACCGTGTTCCGAGGAATAAAAGTTTCAAAATATTGACTCTATCGAGATTCGAACTCTTTCTGTCTAGGCTTTCCTCTCCACATCGGTCTGAAGGCAGCCTCACTGCTCGCACGTGCCGACACCAGTTTAGCGCAGACAAAACCTAGTCAATAGCGAACCAATCACACCACCGCGTTTAAAATAAAGATAGCGGCGATCAAGGTTAACGAATGGTAAATGGGAGTTACTTGCCCCTAGCTACTGATACCGAATGCTTTTGCCGCACGCATTGTGATTGGTTAGCTTAGTTTACGTAAGAACGTGCGCTACAGTAGGGTGCGGTCAGACCTAGTGGAGAGGATAGCCTAGACAGAAAGAGTTCGAATCTCGATAGAGTCAATATTTTGAAACTTTTATTCCTCGGAACACGGTTGATTTTAATCAGACTGATTATAACTGCCAGGTTGACAAAGACCGGCCCATCGTGCTAGGATAGTAACATACATCAGACATCGACCTCCTCCACTGCCCAAGTGAAAGTCCAGATTTTGACCCTATCGAACACATCTTCGGTGCGATTGTTCCTCGTATTTCAGGAGAAATAAGCCCATTATCAACATTTGAAACTCATGCATCATTTCATTAAAGTTTGTCAATCAATTAGTTTTGTGAGTTGTTTATTATTGATGGATATTAAAGCCTGTTCTCACTATTCGATTTGTAGTTACAACTTATAGTATTTACCTACCTAGCATCTACAATGATTTGTATGTTTTATTTACATGTTCTCATAGTAACTACAAATCGAATTGTCAGAAAGGGCGTTAATTGTTTAACTGACTGCTGCAGAACACGGTTTCGTCTTGTGTCGGAAAGTTCTGATGGGGTTTTCAACTGATCAGAAAAAACCCAGTGGGTAGGATATGCTGTCGTCATCAAGAAGTTCTGGCTAAGTCTCGACCAGGTTTTCCCAAGGATTTTCAAAACGTCTCCTAAGACGTTTGGTGAACGTTTGAAAACGTTTTAAAGAAGGTTTTTGGCGTTCGCAATAACGGAGAAATATGGGCTTTTGAAGCGGTTTTAAAACGTTTTAAGGGGAACCCTTCACTACGTCTTACATACGATTTATGGTTTACTGGGTACTTACGACACAAACACAAATACAAACGTCAGCCTTTATATTCGGAAATAGTCTCGAAATTAGTTCATTTAACAGAAGCTGTATAAGCTGTAAATGATGTATACAGCTTGACATGACAGATACTGAGAAAAGGAATGACAGTTGGCACTGATAAACATATGGCTTGTATAAACTAACGGGCAAAAGAAACGATACCAGGCATAATTGTCTAATAAATGACAAAAACTAAATGATTTTATTTCTGTTCTGAAAACAGATGAATAGTCTATAAGACAACCAACATTTGACGTGTTTACGGTAAACGTGCAAACAAGTAAAGCCTCCTAAAGTGCAAGCATGAAATTGTCCTGAATTCGATCAGTTTGTCAGTATGTTGTATGGCCGCCACGGGCCTCGATGCATGCCTGAACTCGACGTCGTTCTGAGAATATCAGACGTAAGACGACACGGCCTGGTATTCTCTGCCATGCCTCCCTAAGGGCTTGGGCAAGCTCTTGGCGATTTCCTGGAACGACAGCTCTTGACCTGACTTGACGCCCCAAATGGTCCCATATGTGTTCTATAGGTGACAAGTCAGGTGATCTGGCAGGCCATGGCAACACGTTGACGTTGTTCCTCTGCAGAAAGTCTCGGACAATACTTGCAGTATGGGGACGGGCATTATCCTGCTGGAAGAGCATTCTGTTGTTGTTATGTTGCTGCAGGAATGGGAGAACTGGGCGTAGAATATGATTGATGTACCTCTCTGCGTTGAGATTCCCATCAACCAAAACAAGATCAGTCTTCCCTTGTCCGGAAATTCCGCCCAACAATGGTTCCACAGTCTAAATACAGCAACGTCGCCAACGTTCACCACGACGTCGATACACCCGTCTTCTACCATCGTTCATGTGCAATTGGAACCTGCTTTCATCTGAAAAGATTACCCTTCGCTAGTTCCGAGCCTGCCATTGCCGAACGTTACGTGCTCAAAGGAGACGTTGACGTTGATGTTGACGTGTCGGGTGCACGCCTCAGTTTTGTCTGTAGGCGCGGATACCATGCTGTCTGAGACGTCTGGCCACTTTTCTTCGATTGACAGCATGTCCAACCCAGTCGCCGCTGATTCTGTCAATGTCAGGAACCGGTACCTCAGATGAAATATTCTTAAAAGGCGGTCCTCGTTGGCGGTTAAAACGCGGGGTCTTCCACTCCTCGGCAGGTCCACTGTTCTCCCCATCTGAATGTAGCTTCTCATCAGCCTGGAGATGGTAATGCGGCTGTAGCCCAAGGTTGTAGCTACCTGTACATGCGTTGCACCCATCTGCACCATTCCGACGGCTCTCTCTCTTTCTTCTGGCGATAATCTTCCCATGTTTCTCGGTGCAGTTGAAGTAGTGGTGTGTCGTTGAGTGATCCGACACATCTTTGATATCCAAATGATGCACGTGCAACACGTTATTTGGATTCAACAAATTCACGCTTAAATACAGTTTTCCGGGAACGAATCGCCAAAACACACAAATTTTCGTGATTCATATGACTACTGAAATAAGAACATAATTTCTATGTCGATTTTTTAAGATGACACCGCTTTCTTAACAAAATATTCAATCTTGCAATTTGGTATCGTTTCTTTTGCCCGTTAGTTTACTCGTGGTTTACATCACACTCTCAGATCAGAGACATACTACTACTCCGTAACCTGGACTCACCATACTACGTGCTGAATAATCTCGACTATTACGTGACCTGGATTCACCATAATACGTGCTGAATGATCTCGACTACTCCATGACCTGGACTCACCATACTACGTGCTGAATGATCTCGACTACTACGTGACCTGGACATACCATAATACGTGCTGAATGATCTCGACTACTACGTGACCTGGACTCACCATACTACGTGCTGAATGATCTCGACTACTACATGACCTGGACTCACCGCACTGCATTATGAATGCTCTCCCCTACTAGATAACCTGGACTCACTGAACTGCTACTGATTGCTCTCCTCTGGTATCTACTTCTCACTACGTTTTCTAATTAATTGCTCTCTTCAGTGTACAATGAACCAGTTTATGAAACGTTTTAAATTGACGAATCCATAACACTTTACTTTTACAAATTTCCGCATTTGTCCGCTAATGTACAACCTCGGTAGAAGTATCGGAAGGGTTTCCCTGGTTTATGAAGGATGGCTTGTGTACAACCCATTGTTTCCTCTTTACTTATCTCAATTGTCCTTTTTCATACTAGTTATACACTTTCAAATCCTAATATCGGATGTTATCTCTAATTTTCTCAAATGCTAATATGTTCATACTTCCTTCAATTACGAATTAGTTCCTTCTTCCTATTATCCCGGGTCTACAGTGCGGCACGATATGTTGTATTGGTGAGGTGAACAGACCCTGTTTGATAGGGGAATAATAAATGAATGACATTTCAGTCAATCATACCATTATGTTAATCAATTTTTACCAAGGTAAAGCCTTTAAATCAATAAGAATTATTGTGATTTTTGCACAGCTGTCTAATCATGTGCTCCAGGCATCAACACTGTAATTGTGTCATCAAAACCAAAATAACCTTCAAGCCGATAAACCACTGATACAAACAAACCGAACGAACAAAACCCGCTGCGAGCAATAAAGCCATATGGAACTACACATCCATTGACATGTACAGTTACGATGGTAGACGTAGTCCGACAAGCCATGTCCTCCTCCTTCTCCCATCCTCTGTAGTCGTGTGGCGGAGAGGTACACATGCCACGAGGATGTTGACAATCTACCTCATCATCTCCCTTGCCGCTCCTCCGGCTTAACAGGAGCATCGCTGTGGGGATTATCGTGTTACATTCATCATATAAATACACCATTCATAATATGATGGCTCAACAGAGAGCGTTTGTAGAAACAGGACAAAGCTGTCTCAAGTTACACCGTGCTTGTCTTTTACACTAGGGATTAGTAACATCACCAAATACATCTAAGATATCGGGCAATTCAGAATCCTAGAGTCATCACTGTTGTCCGTGACCCGTATAACATCTCACTTCTTAACCTTTGAATTGACGTTGATCAGTAACCCCTTCATTATTTCATTATAGTTTAATTACTACTAATTCGTCGACTCCACTGTAAATTTTACTTTTAACGTTTAAGTTACGCACTATTTACAACATATTTACGAATGTAAGGGACTGTATACTATATATACAAAGGCGGCAATTTTAAATGTACTATGCTCAATGTTAACTTAAATCTGCCTAGTAAATGCAAGATGTAAGTGCTGGCAGTTAGTTCACAACGCAGAGTTATGCAGAACAATTTTCCGAGCGTTTTGAAGGTGTCACAATATACGAGAATTCAAACAATTCTATTACGACATGCATTAATATTTACCTTTGCTAGCCCTTTATCAATCTTCAATATAATAACACTAAATACAAAGAATTAAATAATACAAATGGAAATCAAAAGTTTATTTAGAAACCATTTAAATCCTCATTGAGTAATTCATTTTCAATGTTAACCCTAAATAGGGCAAATCATTGCAAATTGTGTTTGAAGCTAATCGATCAAACCTCTTCGGTGCAACTCGCTGCTTTCTTCCAAGTAATTAATTTGCGTCTACTTTATGCATGTAGTGACAAAGATCAGGCCTTGTCTCCGTGTGTAGAGGGCCCGTGCCCACACACAATAAATCAGTCACTCTTTCTCCTCGGCACCCAATCAGCCACGGATAAAAGCGTTTTTCCAGTGCGTCTCGTTAATGTTCGATGCACGCATAATGAGAAGCATTTGTTGACTGTGGCTTTTCTTGTGACATAGCCTTAGCAAATACGATCAACTTTGAAAGAGTTTTGTTTATGTGGACCTGGTGTCAAGTGGCTTCTTGTGGATCCTGTTAACGTTTTTACGAGAAGCATAACTGTTGGAGACCATGCTGCAATAGAGGTTTAGCTTCAGAACAAGGCATTGCACTCGACCTGAAATATGAACTCAAAACTTTTGTCAAATATTCTCAAATGACATGAGATAAGAAAATTCGATAAACACAACTTGAATTGTCGGTTGTGCAATCTTAAAGGTTAATCTTTATAAAGGGGCATCCAGGTGGTAACTGGATATGCAATCTTAGGTTAACATAAAGACGTCCAAGCTAACCAAATGCAACCAAAGTTAACAGTTATGCACACGCGGAAAGTATCGACCATAAATTGATCATTTCATGGCCTGGGCCTGCGAATCATAGAGAGGTCAGAGCCGAGTACGTGCAGCCAGTGTTTTTTCCTAACAGCCTTTATAGAGGCCGTTCATAGAGTTACAGTGTATTGGAAACGGTGTTTAGTAATGTTCAATCTTTACTGTCGCTTATTGAGTTTTAAAGTACTGCAACCGTTGTTTTTTTCTAAAACAACGTTTACTTCGCCTATTGTGTTGCAGTGTATTGTATCTGGTGTTTTATAACAACCTTTACTGTCTCTTATTGAGATTGATATTGCAGTGTATAGCAGTGGGTTTTTTAATAACAATCTTCACGGTTGCTTATCGTGTTGCAGTGTATTGCAGCTGGTGTTTTTATAACAATATGCACACACAGAGAGACAGACAGAGACAGATACAGAGACACTTTCCTATATTGATACCTCTTCATAACAATACATTTATGTAACGTAGGTACATTTCATTTTGTAATTACAAACAAGAAATAATTTCTGACAGATTACACACCATTCACATGCCATTCTCGTCCTACCCTAAAGTTTGCTGGACGAGAAAAATACTCTTTTCTAAACTTATTTCCATGCAGAATGCAACCACATTTTTTTTTCTTTTATCATGGGATTCCAAGGTTTCAAGTTATATTTGAACAATAATATTTCTCCTTTTGATTTTTTTTCTGACACCAAATGAAATGATGGCCTGAGCCCGAGCGGCTAATCACACAGTCGCGTGTGGTGTTCATGACACACTTCTTCAAACGTTCAGTTTTGTACAAGTAAGTAATTTCAGGCACAGGTGCACTACATTTCCTTCAACACAAAGACTGCAACTTTGTTACATATAATATCTATCAACCTTCAGTCGGTACTATGTCAATGTTTTCTTTTATCATGTCAAATGTCAATTATAGAACCAAACTGAGAAGCTACTTGAAGAATTGCAACGTTCCCTTTAATACGCATGAACATAATGGTGAAATTAACATCTAACTTTTCACAGCAAATTGTTCTTTAAAAAATCTTAGCATTTCAATTCTACCTTGTGAAATTAAATACCACGTGATTCCATGCTGTCGCTTTCATGGAGGTGGAAAAGGTACGACACTATCCAGTAAATACCATTTACCTCCTTTTCAGTGTTATTTTTCCCTATTTTGTTTGTATGTATGCATGTATATATGTAGTTCATGAAAAATGTGATGCGGAGTGAGACTGATATTTATTTTAAGGATGTTTTTGCAGCTTCTATTTCGTGTCTGTTAGGGCGATGTAGGCCTGACTCTGTATCAGGGTGTAGCACTTTTGTGATAAACACATTTTCTTCTTCTTCCGTTATCCATGGACTGCAGTGATGTCGTTACGGATGCTACCTCATAACAACAACACGAGTCTTTGATAAGGTAATATATCTACATCCAAATTGTTCAATGGTGCCCATTAAACGGTAGTTACCATAAACATTTAAATGATCAACCATCAAAATGTCTCCAAAATATTAGAGTGATGGTTATTAGATGTAAAAGCTTACAACTGCTATAAGCATACGACCATTCACTGTAGTGCAAACTAAAGAGGAAATAGTAAGACAGATGATCTAAGAAAGGTGATACTGTTCAGGGGGTGAAACAATTGAACAAGCAGTTATTGGACAGTGAGGGCAGTCCGGGGAAAGGGGGAGGCAGCGGGGAACTCACTGTAATCTCTTTGTCATTAAGCTGGGGTGGATCAATAACGCGCCAACTAAATCACATTAATTTCTATAAAAGCCGCTTTGAAGAGTTCAACGGCTTTCTGCTTAAACGGAATGTCGTAATCTGAACAAGAAAACTGCAAGTTCAGCGTTCCTTCACACACGCTAGTTACTGAATTCCTCCAGCAGACGTTAGCTTGAAATCTGTCAAAACAGCGGATAAGAAATCGTTAATTGAGTTCCTCGGCACGGTTAGTGATATCGCTGCACCATTAGGAGACGCACTCTCTGCTCTTCAGTGAGTAGCTCTTGTTTGTGTGACTCGGCTACCATGTATATGCAGACCTTGACAGCAACTCTGATGCATGTAACAACATCTGAATTCTTTTTAGACCACAACAAGACTTAAGGTTCAAGCGTTTTTATAGATATTACTTGGTTAAGATCTGTGTAAATTAGGCAACATTAGGAAGTACTTTGTCATTCAGACCCTATGGTGTAATCTCATTTACTGAAGTGCTCAACAGCCAATGGGTTGTACGAATCCTTTTAATGTAACACTCCAAAAGGGAGCCTATTTAGTTTGGAGACAGAGATAGTAGAGTGGGCAGTGTAGCGGCTATAGATTCTGCCTTGGCCGTCATCATGTATCTGCGGCGGTCAACATCACCAGCTCCCTTAATCTTTATACTACTGTTACAACTACCATGTTCTAACAGCTAAGTAAAGCATCATCTCCATGACAACATCATCTTGTTGGTGTCTCCGTCCACTCCTGTCGGATCAGATGCTCTTTCCAGGTATTCGGAGATTGAATCCGATAGTAAGCTAATTCCCTAGGATGTGCGAGAATATTTCTTACCTGTGCGACAGTGACACCTTTAGTCATTCATATTGGCGCTAGTCTAGGTTATAAAAGATAGCTGATTTACACCTCATGACAAATTCCGAAGACATTGTTCTAAAAGCAAGAGACAATTTTGAGACAAAGATTAGACAGTGAAAGTGAAGTGTATGTCAAAGCAGCATATGTCCTCCAAGGTGCCGCTGTAATGGTGTAAACTTCACCAATCATGGTGCATATAACTGTGTCAGCAATGGGTATCTTGCAGCATGCTCGACAGTGACCTTGCTAAATTACCGGAGGCGCACTAAATTTCCCGCTTACACTTCCGTAGCCAACGTAAATTACTCAATTTAATTGTTTAAGGTAATTTAACAAAGAGGCTCACAGATACTTCGTCAAGTGACTTACAAATACAAGGGGTCAGTCAAGCAATGAATTCGTCTTAGAAGAGACAGTTAACAGAAAATCAAAGCAGTTTGATTATAGCAGTGAGACCAAAGTCCAAGAATAGAATTTAATAGTTCTCCGAAACATAATTTCCATGTCTGCGACTCTCTCGTTTCGTTTCATTACTCCAACAACAGTTTTAGATACACCTGAACGAGATTTCATCGATATTTCTCGTTACTTCCAAAAAGCGTCATTATATAGCAATTGAAAGCGACTCGCTGCCAATCCCAGATCACTCGATACGGCCACAAAACAGTTTCCGGGTCTATACGACGTCTTCCGCCTCTTCCGCTCTGCCTCGGGAGCGGATCAAGTGATTTGATTTCAACTTTTAGTGTAAGTCCCTTGTTAACCATGTCTTGCAGTAAATGAAAGAATGGATATGACATGACAATGAGATTCACCCAAGCCTTTGTTCAGGTCTAGTCGTGTGACAGCAAGCACATACAAGCTATGTATCCGCTGTATAGGGTCGGACTACGTGAAGTCACATTCACATGTACAAATGTAGCTACCAGCAGCAAATGTCATGGTTGACTTCCATATCGCTCCATTCTGAGTATATAACATCTTTCTCTTCTGGTAATTGAAAGGGGTCGTTTCTGACATTTATTAATAATATTGTTGATTAAATGACACATGTCAAGCAATATATACCTATGTCTGCACACGAACCAAGACTTGGAACCGAGTATGTATGCATGATCTACCAGATTCATACTGAACATCATGTCAACACTGACAGAAGAGACAAGACATGTGTCCTAAGTTCACGGACATCGGGCCCTGTTTAGTGTGTTAAATGGAAACAATACAAAGACGAGGATCATACCTGACAAGAAATCCTCTCCCGCTGTCGTTTTACCGAAACTGAGGTTTTTAATGGATCCTAAAAATCAGTATTGAGTGACTTTGTGTATAGGAGTGCTTTATTCTCTTGAAGCTTCTGAATTATATTTTTCCTAACAGCCAACATAAGAACTCTTTTAGTGACATTATGGAAGTCTTAGTAGAAATGAAGAACATGATTTTATGGATATTCAACTTCTTTATTAACAGATTTGCGACCTTTCGGTATAGCTTCTTATACTCATATGCTTGAAAACGGTTTAAGGAGCTATACCGAAACGTCGCAAATCTGTTAATAAAGAAGTTGAATATCCATAAAATCATGTACTTCAAAGCCAACATAAGGTAATCAGTAATATTGACTCTACTGCTAAGCGGCGCAGGCTGTATTTGTAAAAATGATACGGCAACAGATAACATTTACACAGTAACTGTAATTATTGTTATAACACAACGGTGATAACATTAACCGTAACGACAAAAACAGTGATAACATTAACCGTTATGATAAGAACGGTGACGACAAAAACAATCATGACATTAACAGTAACGACAAAAACAGTGATGACAGTAACCGTTGACAAGGACCGTGATGACCTAACTGTTCGGACAAGAACGGTGATGACAGTAACCATTATGACAGAACAGTGACTGACAGTAACCGTTATGGCAAGAACAGTGATGACAGTAACCGTTATGGCAAGAACAATGATGACAGTAACCGTTATGACAAGAACAGTGATGACAGTAACCGTTATGACAAGGACCGTGATGACCTATCTGTTCGGACAAGACCAGTGATGACAGTAACCGTTATGACAAGAACAGTGACTGACAGTAACCGTTATGACAAGAACAGTGACTGACAGTAACCGTTATGACAAGAACAGTGATGACAGTAACCATTATGACAAGAACAGCGATGACAGTAACCGTTATGACAAGACCAGTGATTTACAGTAACCGTTATGAAAAAACAATTATCACATTACCCAGAGCTATGACTTACGAAACAATCCTATAATCTACATTACAATAAGGCAGAAAAGGATAGAAGTCATTAAATATTCGGTTTCAGGCAACCATGATTGTGTTTTAAGACGAAAGAGAGAAGTTGGTAATCCTTGTACAAGTACAGCAGATTAACAAAGGAGGGCAACAGCTCTGGTAAACTGTACCACTCCTCATCAGGAGAAACCAACTGTTGGCGGCTGATTTGACCTGTAACTGGGATTCTACATATATCAGTATACACCTTGTCAACGAATTCAAAATTAATTTGACCACTGGCAGTTTATTACTTATTCAATATCATTCATTCATTGATATCGATAGTTACTCTACCTCGCGTCGTCAAATTACTCTATATGTATTCATTATTGTCCTCGCATCCACTGTGTTGTTCGAATGATTCTTAAATGTCAAGAAGGGATACATTGCTCAAAGGTCAAAGCGTTATTTTGTTATTGCACATATGCGATATATACGTGAATTTGACAGCCGCATTATTTCAAAACCATAAAAATTTATTTCGAAACATATGCGAATGCACGTTTTCTATTTCCGTGTTTATGAAAAAACAATCTGAAAGCATTTCTTAATCCACAAATACCTCAGGTTGATGGGAAATGTTGGAAACAAGACAACGTTATCATTCTCATTGCAAGGATATCTACATTCTATAAACAGTCAGTGAAGAAGAAACAATCTCTCAACAAAGCCAAAGTGTAGGCACGTGTATTGATACCAGGAAGTAACGTGCAACAAGTGAAGTGGGGTTTCCTCTCTCCTCCTTTCCCCAAGTTCATCTATCTGCCTGTAAACATTAACTGGAATTGGGTTTTCTAAAATTTTAATCTTGGGTTATCTATGGTAAATAATTCTAAATCCAAATGAAACTCCAGAAGCTTAACGACAGTACATATATGTTCTTGTCTACCGCCAGCTTATGTGCAATGGAGCTTGTAAACTGTAAATCTTTCTCGAGCGACGGTCTTAATAAGATAGACTGGTAAACAATATTACTCAGCATTAAGAAGGATGAACGGAATCATAAATATTGATTACAGAATCTATAAGATCACAATCTATCTGTTTGGGAAGCCAGATGATAAGTAGGACGTGTTTGTCTTGTTGCAGCCTGTTTTATGTGCGGAAACAGCAGGGTATTGCTGAGTATTAAGGACGTGGCATTTACTTCTTCAGACTTTAACATTTCAACATATTGTGATGAGAGAGTTGGTATTTGGAATATCTCTGCCGATAACCAAGTAAATACATATTTCCTCTTCTCTTGCCCGTGGCGTCTTAGAGTTCTGTAGCAATTATAAACCTGTCAACCATGAGTCTTGTAATTTAATTATCTATTAACACCACACACATTCACTTCCTGCTTTATTTGAAAAAAAATATTGTTTAAGCAAAATAATTGTTTCTTCAAAATATGCATACAATAGTGCGTGAGTTTTCTCCAATTCATAAAAACAGAAAAATATTGAATAAAATTCCAATGCCAATCCCTAAAAGAACAAACATTTTCAACATATGATAGTTATAGACCAAAAACTCTCCTCGAGAAAACACAGGAACCCGCGTGATCAAACCCTGACATTATTATTTTTTAATAGATTTTTACATGCTGCCATGCCAAACTGAGTACTTACTTAGTAACCGCTCTTTTAATCGGGCCATAGTTGTAGATTCCTGCTTAAAATATTGCAACAACACATCGTCGTCATTTCTATCCTATCAATCTACCCTTCTCCCCACCTCTACCATCCATCTCTTAACCTCCATCTCTATCCACTGCTTACCTCTCGGGGCCGAAACAATCACCCGCCCCTACATGCCTTCTCAAGCTATCTCCATCCTCTCCCCAATTGTCGAATATCTTCCCCCGCCCCTACATACCTTCCCAACCTATCCCCACCCTTGTTACACCCCACCTTACCTTCCCCACCCATCTGCATCTTTCCCAAACTCTTCCCGTTTCCTCCATCCTTTCTCTACATTCCCCTTCTATCACTACCGTCTCCATACCCCTCATTACTTTCCTACCTATCTCCATCCTCTCCCCAGCCACCCCGCCCATACCTACCTTCCCAATCATCTCCATCCTCTCCCCAGCCACCCCGCCCATACCTATCTTCCCACCTATCTCCATCCTCTCCCCAGCCACCCCGTCCATCCCTGGCTTCCCACCTATCTCCCTCCTCTCCCCAGCCACCCCGCCCATACCTATATTCCCACCTAACTCCATCCTCTCCCCAGCCACACCGTCCATACCTATCTTCCCACCTATCTCCATCCTCTCCCCAGCCACCCCGCCCATACCTATCTTCCCACCTATCTCCATCCTCTCCCCAGCCACCCCGCCCATACCTACCTTCCCAATCATCTCCATCCTCTCCCCAGCCACCCAGCCCATACCTATCTTCCCACCTATCTCCATCCTTATTTTGGTTATTATGGGATGAGTAGAATATACCTTCAAAGCTTACGTTAAATATAATTTGACAATGCGAATATGAGAATTCCAATCAAATTGGGTTCCTTTATTCACAGACAGGGAATGTAAACAGAGTTATTGATACCAGCTCCTTTTAGCGGCCCTAAGAGATGCTGAGTTGTATGTGTTTGTGTAGTGTGGACTTGTTTGCAGCAGTCAGTGACGAGTAGCCTACAAGTGCTCTCCCGGCCCTCGCGCCTTCTAGCTTCTTAATGGGCTGCTGCAGTCAGAAATGATTTAGCGTTATTCAAGTTCAACATTAACAACTTTGGTTTCCTTCAAGCACTATAACTATTGTTATTCTACATCAAGTTGCGTTGTTCATACAATAAGGGTAAGTTTGTGGTCTCTATTCCTACAGTGAAGCGTAGACCCAGGACGAGAAGAGAAGACTGTGCACTCCTCTTTGTTGAGCGTTACACTAGTGGTGCATGCGGTGGTGTTATTCACCACTTGGGGACTGCTCGGTGCAGGGAAGCACAAACACCCGTCCAGCTGCCTCGCTTCACGATCCATACGTCATCGCTACTGCACCGATGCAGGATGCTACACCCCGCCCATAGCTACGTGTAAGTTTTTAGATGCAGAAGATGCATTTAAGATCATGTTCCCATAATATATCAAGTAGCTTCAAACTTGAAACAAATTTGCAAGATAGCAGATATGAAGAACACTGACCCCGGGTATGTTTGCATCACAGCGGCCACTTGCAGTGTATAGAACCCTCAGTGTCCATGTCTAATGGCAGTCAGGACAACTGCAAATGTCCCTCACTCGGTCGAACTGCTCATCATTTTCTTACATTTGCCGGAGGAGGAAGGGGGTATTTATGCCAATAAAACTTCAAAAGCAAAATGTAAACACCGGTCCCAGTGTTAATATCGAGTGTAGTATGAATGTGCAAGGAGCGAAGTACGGTTTCCTTGAACAAATCCGTGCTGGGTCCTGAATTAAGTCATTTAGGGTCGGTATGGTTTCAGCCAAAAGTCAATGTGCTGTTTTGTTTGGCAACAATTTTCTCAATTGATGAATAACTGAATTCAATGAGTAATTTTAATCAACATTCAGTCAATAAGTCCTTTTTCAGAAAATAACAAAACAAAAGTATACGATAAGAGAAAAACGATCGACCACCTATAAGCTAGTTAACTCTTGTTTACTTTGCCCATTACCAATATCTGCAGCCAATGGAACGAATTGCTAGAATTTCTAGCAGAAGTCATCATTGAGAAGACTATAAGGTGTTTCTAGTTCCAAACGGCCAATGCAATACGTCGTGATGAATATATGGAAGTTATCATTATTTGAAAGGCAATAAACCATTGGAGAGCCAAGCAAGACACATTATTTCGTAATGCAGACTATTTACCCTCCAAAAACAGGAATCAATATTATATCTTAGTGACACAGAGTATTTTCATATTTTAAATGGCTTACATAAGAGGCAAAACACCAAATCATCTTAAGTTCTAATCGCCTTTCTTAAGTTTCATTTTTATCTCTTAAATTCCAAATTTACGATATGTTCTAGTTTTCAATTTTATAGAAAAAATGGCACTATACATGTGAAGAGGTCGAAATCCTGTGTTCTTTCATGCATGTAAGTCAAATGACTCACTAAGCGGCATTACTGACCTATATTTATCGTTGGGTCTGCTGAAAATAAGTTTCCAAAGTAACGTTTGAGTGAATGACACGCGCCATTATCCGGTTTTCGATCACAAATCTCGACTTTTACCTACTTACTGGCACTATAATCAACTGATAAGAAGTGAAATGATACTTTTCAGAAACAACCACTAGTTCTCGATCAAAAAACACCATTTATGAAGTTTGACGTATTTAACTCAAACAAAATACTTTATGTCCCTTTAAACAACAATTACATCCTGCATTGCTATATATGTAATCTTTCACAAGTTTTCGTCGATTTCGCAAATAAGTATACGTAAATGAACAGCGTTATGAGCCTCAACTTGCAGGTAGAAGATACTTTTATCTCCTTAACGTTGATATGGGTAAAATAATAGTCATTCAGTTGGAATGATCTAAACATTACATGTTATCAACAAATATGAAAATGACATGAAATTCAAACGAAAAATCTTCCTTACTAATTTGCAGTTTATCGGTATCCCAAGGAATATTTCGCTATCCATTGACTTTTTCCTGCCGACAACACACCTCACTGTATGATAAAACATGCAACCTCACAGGATTATAACAGGTTTAGAAAACATATCTCTACAAATGTATTTATATTTATACTTTTGCAATCATAAATTCCCATCTTCCATGTAACGGATAAATGAAATTTGCTTACATGAATCAACTCAAATGTTAAAGGAACTGATTAATTTTGTACAAATTTCAAATGTCAAAGTAAATTCAATATCATTGGAGATTATTGACTGGATTTTCTAATCTATCATCTATTTCTTAAATGGAAAGCGAATTCATATTTTGTTTTTCATATACAGCACCATAACTTTGATAAAACTTTTAAAACATTGTGAATGGTTGAATTCCAAACAAACTAAAACGTTTTGAGCCCAAAGGTAGAAGAGTCAGTATAGAGAGGTGATACAGTTTCTGGTGCTGGGAGGTCAATCTGCTAAACAGGTTGAAGAGCGGTTGACTATACGGATGAGGATTCCCCTTCTGCTGCAACTATAAAACGCTGGGTGAAAGAATTTCAACGCGGCAGAGAGATCCTAGAAGATGTCAAGGAGACCATCAACCAGTACAAACTCTGAAGACATTGATGTTGTGCACCAACTAGTGATGGCAAATCGTCGCATTACTCTCCATGAGTTTGAAGAAGCAACAGGCCTGTCATGTGGATCCATATATAGCATATTTCGTGATAAACTCCAGGGTGTCCAGGGTGAACATCAGTAGAGCCTTGCTAACTCGGTACAACGGCAACCCAGAATATTTTCATTTTCGGTTTGTAACCTGTGATGAAACTTGGCTTTATCATTTTGATCAGGAGAGCAAACAGGAAAAATGGAAAAATGCCATTTCTCTAAAGACCAAGAAGTTCAAAGCTGGAAGATCCGCCAATAAGGTTATGACAACCATGTTCTGGGACAACAAAGAAGTGATTCACATTGACTACCTGCCCCATGGCATAACAATGAATTGGGAATGTTATGCTAACCTCCTGAAGCAGGTGCGTCAATCCATCAAGGACAAACACCGTGGCATAATCCGTCGTGGAATCCTCCCTCACCAGCCGAGTTGCAGTGGAAGCTGGAAGTGTGGCTACAAACTCCTTCCTCACTCACCTTTTTCTCCAGAATTGGCTCCCAGTGATTTCCATCTCTTTCGCAAACTGAAAAAACACCTTCGTGGCCACAGATTTGTTTATCATGGTAAATTGACTGCAACTGTGGAGGCCATTTTAGGCGACCAAGATTTAGAGCTCTACCGTCCGGTAGAGCCTGGCAAACTCGATGGAACAACTATGTAGAGTTGGAAGAAGACTATTTTGAAAAATAAAGCAGTTTGAATCGAAAATTTTCGCTCTTTCTGTGTAAGGCTCAAAACGTTTTGACATCCCCTCGTATATTGTATATATATGATTCTCTTTCTTTATTGTGGAACCCTGATTCATCATAACATCATACCAGGAAGCTCATCTTACCTTTTTGTATTAACATGTTCTGAGTAGTTAAGAGTAATGGTAACCAGCATGTGTCTAGCATATGTATAGCATGTTTCTAGAGACTTATCACAAAGCCTCATTAATCACGTTCTTACAATTATACATGTTGCGATAGTACACGTGGTCTGTGGGGTTAAGGTCTAACTATTGGTATGTTGGGTTGCTACTACATACTCATATAATCCTATCATGGTGTAGGTCTAACTTTTGGTATGTTGGGTTGCTACTACATATACATATATTCCAGTCTTGATGTAGGTCTAACTATTGGTATGTTGGGTTGCTACTACATATACATATATTCCAGTCTTGATGTAGGTCTAACTATTGGTATGTTGGGTTGCTACTACATATACATATATTCCAGTCTTGATGTAGGTCTACCTATTGGTATGTTGGGTTGCTACTACATATACATATATTCCAGTCTTGATGTAGGTCTAACTATTGGTATGTTGGGTTGCTACTACATATACATATATTCCAGTCTGGGTGTAGGTCTAACTTTTGGTATGTTGGGTTGCTACTACATATACATATATTCCAGTCTTGATGTAGGTCTAACTATTGGTATGTTGGGTTGCTACTACATATACATATATTCCAGTCTTGATGTAGGTCTAACTTTTGGTATGTTGGGTTGCTACTACATATACATATATTCCAGTCTTGATGTAGGTCTAACTATTGGTATGTTGGGTTGCTACTACATATACATATATTCCAGTCTTGATGTAGGTCTAACTATTGGTATGTTGGGTTGCTACTACATATACATATATTCCAGTCTTGATGTAGGTCTAACTGTTGGTATGTCGGATTGCTACTACATACACATAAATTCCAGTCTGGGTGTAAATCTAACTATTGGTATGTATGGTTATTGCTACATAAATTCTAATCTAGCTGGTGAAACGGGTTGTTATTACATATGCAAGATCCATTAAAAGGAACTATTCTAGTCTAAGAACAAATACAGTTGCATGGCTATTACGTGATCGTAACTACAAATGAAAGGTATCAACCTTGGATATACATGTAGCTCTAGCTTGCGATGGCAGGTTGTTACTGCACGTTCGATTAATGTTATATTCCAGTTATTGCTTAGAAGCCGATAGGACCAAAAGCTATTAATCAGCTGGTGTTGCCCCTAATGATATGTGTTAAAGTTGGATCCTGTCATATCGAATGACCAATGAAATCTGTAGCTGTAGCACATAGTAAACAACTTCTGCATGTAGGTTACACGGAATAATTGGCATGCTTAACGTGGAATCGATCAGTTTTTCATATTGAAAGAATATTCATATTTTCGGTTATAAAATGTTGATAAAAGGTTATATACTTTATTGAAGACAATGTCAAACGAAAAAGAATACTTTTGTACTAGTTCAGTGCATTATTTTGCATTCAAACGTCAGGGACACCGGTCCATTCCACTTTTTGTATCAATGCATGCTCTTTCAGAGCTTGTTGTTGTCCAGGCATTTGTTGGATCCACGAATTAGTTGGTTAGGCATGTTCGGCAACCTGGGCACTGAGTGCACAAGTCAAACCCTCTTGATTTTTGCTGTACTTCTGACTTCTGCCTCAAATATAAGATATATATTGCTGAAATGCACCTGATGACCTCGCCAAATTATGTCTAGCATTATCACTATCAGCCACAATCCATCAAGGCAGCGATTGCTTCGGCAGGGCGCGAAGCCTTCAGTATGATGTCATTGGCCTCCAGGAGCTTGAGTAGTGCCTACATTAGTCCTGTTCTTTGACTGTCCAGGAAATAGGATGCCTACATACAGCATAGGTTCTCTTTCAGCGGGGCTATATGTAATCGATACATCAAGCGTATATTTCTTATTTCCGTGCGAATAATAGCTATCCTACCTAATATTAGTGGTTCAAATTTCACAATTCAAGTGCTGATCTCCTGCTAATCTTCACACAACTTATTCTGAGTTCTATTTAGCATTTGACTTGTGCATGATATCATGTTTTACTTGCGCGCTTCTTAACATTTACTCGCCGCGAATGGCTGAAATATTGCCCAAGCGGCGTTAAACAATAACTCACTCACTCACTCTTAACATTTGTGGTAGGATGTAACATAATATAAAATCACTGTCCAGAATCACTGTCAGCACTTAAGCTAATCTTTTGTAATATTCGTGCTAACATAACATTCCTCACTGGTAATATCTCTAAGTGAGATATGTAAATTGTGTGTCGAATGGGATCTTATTGACTGCTACACGATTTGTTTAGTAAATATCTAAATCCTATTAACCATTTTAAATTGAAATGTCATTTTCCTTTATGAAATATTCATCCTTCAGATCTCCTGTGAGACTTAGCGAGCATCTCATTCCGCTCTCTCTGGGTTGCTCTATGTCACCGGCTACAGGACACACCGACACCGCATATTCTCTCGGAGGGACTTGAAGAATTATGCAAATGCAGTAAAAAGAATCAATAAGATTATTTTGTGTGGATTACACAAACACCATAATCCCGTTAGAATATATTTTCCATCTAAATTGACAGCCGATTTAGGCGGATCAATCTCTGAAAACACAAGAGCGTTTCGGAAATTAGCTTCCAGGAAGAGCGACATCAGTTGCTATGCTAAACGTTAATGCTTTCAATAACTTCTGCAGCTAATCATATACAACATGAGTTCAGCTTCTTTTGCTTTATCTCTTACTATACCATGTTCTTCACATCACACTTCACATCTCCACATTCGTCATACACATCCGTAACAGATTACTAGACCGTCCCTGGAATGTTGGATGTGATCACGATGTGTGCTATAGATTCAATATCATGTACTATAGCAGGATAACTTGATGTCACACAATCCAACACTACTCTTACTTTCAAAGGATGAAACAATATACACGTGAAAAATTTATGTTTTTGTAGACATATTATGATTGTGCAAGTACCAGGTGAGCAAGGCCTTCTCATTCAAGGGTGACAGTAGCTTCACTTCCACTCGACTGCCACTGTGAGCTTACGTAAAAACACTTTATAACTTTCAACGGATAGCTAAAGTAGGAGATACATGTATGGTGCTCATTCTCCAACCCAATTGAACAACAACCAAAGTTATCGCACACTGAAGATGAAAATAAGATTTATCAACATCATATGATACTCGACTTACCTTCAGTAAAAAAAATTGTTCAGTCCATTTTAACTCGCGAAAGAAGTGTTTTGGCATTGGCTTATCGTGCATTCGGCAAAATAACACCACAATTTATTGTCATTTCATAAAAAAATGTTTAATGCATGACCTCAACAGATGCCGAATCTATGGTTGACTGTATCCTGCCGAGAAAACTGTGCACTGTCTGGTAAATAGTAATGCAACAGTTTCGTTCATCCCCCAAAGAACATTTTGTCTGACCGATGGCATAAAACTAGTGTTCCGATTTTCATCGAATTTTGCTCATGTGTTAAATCCAAAGAAATTCAGTGAACAATTACACGCGATTTCATGAAAATTTGTCATTGTTCTTTTCTGGTACATGAACTTGTCTGACCGATTTCAGAATTCTCGTTAACCTGATTCTCTTCAAACATTACTCACACCTTCTTCCCTGCAAGGATCTTTGAAAATCTGTATTGTGTACTTGTAAAGTACTTTAAGCTTTAACTTTGTTCGACTGATTGCTGAAAAACTATTTATCTAATTTTTATATTTTTTGCAGATGCCTTCTCTCTTCTTAAGAGATCAGTGCAGTGATGAATTACAATCTATCCAATAACCTTTTTGCTTGTTATTTTCATTTTAAATTATATGTCACACTGTATTGTTCAACTTGCATTGATGAATGTTGCATCTTGCTTTCCAATAGCATTCCCTTCTAAAGCTGGCATTCTCAGTTGTATTTCATTCATATATGATATGTACTTTGATAGACTACCTGCTTACACTACATGTGTGTGCCTTCCATTTCTCTTAGAGACTAACTTATTAGTTCAACCGTAACAAACTCCTCTCCCTTCACCATCATATAAAGGTTATCCATAAGAAATGAGACCATCGTTGGAAATAAGGAATCTAAAACCCGCCCGTGTTTTGTCAAGTGCCACAAACAAAAACAACCACAAAAAGATTATTTTAGTTGAGGAGAGGAGAACTTAATGGTTAATGTTGCTGTCACACATACCAGATGTACCAGGAGCTATTATGTTCAGGAAACATATGTGATTTATGTTTCTTATCAACAAAGCCATTATAGACTAGCCTAAGTGACCACACGCCACTAACGCTTTTCAAATGATCAGATTTGTTGAGATTTGTTAATACATGTAGGACACTGCTTAGGCTGCTCCAGGAGTCGTCAATTAAGCTTTCAAGGCTCAACTATGCGTGTACTTGGGCATTTCAGATAAACCTGATATCTATTTGAAGAACCCTAGACGTTCAAAGTTGACTGATAATGACGTTTCAACACAGAATCAAACAGCAAACTGTATCCGGTATTCGGGGCGGAGTAAATCTCACTGGAGAAGCAAGTCGAGCTGTCTCCCTCTGACCTGCGCTGCATCATTCACTGAGACAAATGTGTGCTTCTCATTTTCTGCCACCAAGCTGTGTAATTAAAGTCACTGTACCTGTCGTGAACATAATCACACGTCTTTTACAGCGTAGCAATCTGGAGGAAAAACAAAGTAGAAATCACTGCCTTTTATAACGGGTATTCATTTTGTCAGCTTCAGATGAAGTTAATGCATCTGATGATGCGACAATAGCACGAGGCATATTTCAGCCACTGCAAGCACAGCAATTCCCGTGAGAAGTTGGTGGGGACACACAGAGCCTGTCCTCTGAGCTGAGTGTAACCATTCATCCAGTATGACTTATTGGCTAGCGCTTCCCAGTCCCATGTGTTGTATTCCTTTGCTCTAAAAATGACGTTCACTAACATTCAGCAGTTTGTTTCAAGCTATTGCTCTGTCAGTACGTACGGCTTGTTCCACCATTTAAATATACAACTTGGACTTTCAAAAATCTCAGAAGTGAGCTTTGGGAAAACCATAAAAGACATCACTCAGTGGCCAAACCTCGTGAATGATTTTTAGGCCTAATTGTTTCTTCCGACAGCAGTCTCTCCAGATGGTGTTCAAACATATGTCCAAGTACTAGTTACCAATGCAAAAACAAAATGTGTCCCTAATATCATTCTAAATTGTATATTGACAACGCATTTTGGCACTCTTTGACAACTGAGAAAGTCACTTTTGTTAGAATTAAATGTGAAAGTTACAGTTATTTACACGTCAAGGGAGTTCTATCCAAAGGGACAATTTTCAATATCATAACAAAGTTAAAAATCATCAAATGAACTTTTCATATGCTATATTTACCTTAAGAGTACGGGCCATACCATATGAATATACAATGGGTCTCAAGCAAAGTCATATAAACACCTAATTATAAATGATCTGCATCTTGTCTGACAAGTGCAATACATGATTCTAGCATCTTCCAATGCCCTATATATGGTGAATATATCAATCAATGATACCATCTTCCAATGCCCTATATATGGTGAATATATCAATCAATGATACCATCTTCCAATGCCCTATATATGGTGAATATATCAATCAATGATACCACCTTCCAATGCCCTATATATGGTGAATATATCAATCAATGATACCATCTTCCAATGCCCTATATATGGTGAATATATCAATCAATGATACCATCTTCAAATGCCCTATATATGGTGAATATATCAATCAATGATACCATCTTCAAATGCCCTATATATGGTGAATATATCAATCAATGATACCATCTTCCAATGCCCTATATATGGTGAATGTATAATCAATGATACCACCTTCCAATGCCCTATATATGGTGAATATATCAATCAATGATACCATCTTCCAATGCCCTATATATGGTGAATATATCAATCAATGATACCATCTTCAAATGCCCTATATATGGTGAATATATCAATCAATGATACCATCTTCCAATGCCCTATATATGGTGAATATATCAATCAATGATACCACCTTCCAATGCCATATATATGGTGAATATATCAATCAATGATGCCATCTTCCAATGCCCTATATATGGTGAATATATCAATCAATGATACCATCTTCCAATGCCCTATATATGGTGAATATATCAATCAATGATACCATCTTCCAATGCCCTATATATGGTGAATATATCAATCAATGATACCATCTTCAAATGCCCTATATATGGTGAATATATCAATCAATGATACCATCTTCCAATGCCCTATATATGGTGAATGTATAATCAATGATACCACCTTCCAATGCCCTATATATGGTGAATATATCAATCAATGATACCACCTTCCAATGCCCTATATATGGTGAATATATCAATCAATGATACCACCTTCCAATGCCCTATATATGGTGAATATATCAATCAATGATGCCATCTTCCAATGCCCTATATATGGTGAATATATCAATCAATGATACCACCTTCCAATGCCATATATATGGTGAATATATCAATCAATGATACCATCTTCCAATGCCCTATATATGGTGAATATATCAATCAATGATACCATCTTCCAATGCCCTATATATGGTGAATATATCTATCAATGATACCACCTTCCAATGCCCTATATATGGTGAATATATCAATCAATGATACCATCTTCAAATGCCCTATATATGGTGAATATATCAATCAATGATACCATCTTCCAATGCCCTATATATGGTGAATGTATAATCAATGATACCACCTTCCAATGCCCTATATATGGTGAATATATCAATCAATGATACCACCTTCCAATGCCCTATATATGGTGAATATATCAATCAATGATACCATCTTCCAATGCCCTATATATGGTGAATATATCAATCAATGATACCATCTTCCAATGCCCTATATATGGTGAATATATCTATCAATGATACCATCTTCAAACGCCATATCTATGGTGAATATATCAATCAGTCATACCATCTTCAAACGCCTTATCTATGGTGAATATATGATTATTTAAAGTGCATCTGCACCGACCTTGAGCATAATATAAAGTGAATGTACACTCTTTAATTTGTATAGCATAGTTTCAATCATGAAACAAACGGTTTTATTTATATAAGACGTATATTTGGGATTAAATCAATTGCAACTTATGGAATTTAATATATTCAAACACATTCAACATTTGACAAAGACACATACATTATGACGCCATGTGTAAATATATTTGTATATTGTCAACATATTTGATGTACACTGAACCACCCCGAGACATTTGAAGCCTTGGGCAACAATCAGTTCGTGTATATCTGACAGCAAACCAAAATAGATAAACGTTGTGTATGACGATCACGAAGCTACAAGTTCCTTCAGTTCTTGTGCTAGGTTCATGACATGATAACAGGTGGTACTTAACTCCTCATCTTGAATAATAATAATAATACTAATACTACTACTACTACTACTACTACTACTACTACTACTACTACTACTAATAATAATAATAATAATAATAATAATAATAATAATAATAATAATAATACGTTATTTCCTTTCCAGGAATTTGTTTTACATCAACAGAGCTTGAAAACACTTATACAATCACATGAGATTTTTAAATCAGTACATGAATCAATTATTTTCACATTTGTTTAATAGAGATATTGTGTTTGGAATGAAAGATGTACGGGCTCTCTTAGTTTTCAATATTGGAACTTTGTAGCGGCGGCCTGAGGGGAGAAGGTGATATTCCGATATAGGTAGTGAGTTGGGTCAGATATAATTCTAACAGCTTGATTTACGATCTGCCGCTCATAAATATCAGTTAAACAGTCAAACTTGACACCAGCGATCTTACCCGCAATGTTTACAATTTTGTTAACTTTTGATTTCAAATGAACAGAGAGAGACCCGTACCAACAGTGGAATGAGAATGTTAGAATATTTTGAATAAATGCTTTATAACATGTTGACATGACAGAACAGTTTACATTGAAAGATCTCTACCATGACATATTCCTCATAAACCGATAATCAAAATGCATTTTAGCTTTTTCAGTGTATAATGGAATCAACGTCCGATATAATCCAAGATTGTTAGGCTGACAGTGACACCCAAGCAAGAAGACGCTAGTGAATGTTTATTTCATTAAAGAGTATCTGTCAATCACAGCGTATGTCACATGGTGAATAAAGGTTCTAAATATATGCTCGGTGATCCGTCTGTCTAGAAAACAGATTGCTGGATGACAAACTGTCTGCGACAAGAAATCACTTCCATAGAAATTCAATTGATGGCACAGAATAATCCCATCAGCGGAGTCCATGTGCGACAAATTCAATCGGAATTGGACAACTGGAGCAGACCACTGTGTGGGAATCTCTGGACTCACAGGGTGTGTGCGCGGGGGGGGGGGGGGAGTAGCAGGGAGGTGTGTGAGTGTTAAGGGGGGGGGGGGAGGGGAGGAGTGGTGGTTTTAATCATACTCTCATTCTCATTTATTTCCTCGGCCTCTCCTGGGTGCGACTGTGTTCAGGACAGGACAGGATACTTGTCGAGAGAGTACATGTACGTACATATAATTCAAATGATTCCATGTTATAAAAAAGGCTAAAACAGAAATTTATGTAGTCTTCTCTTAAAAAATGTAATATTTAATCTTACATAGTAATAATCTTTGGTTGAAGACTTATGAATTACTAGAGAAATGTACATACACTGACCTCCCTGACTTCATTCACACTCAATATATCTAGTTAAATTAGTATATATTCTAACATGTTTGGCTTAAAGAGGTACATTCTAGCTTGCTCCAAAAACACGCTCTTGCATTTGGGTTAAAAATCTTTTTTCAAATTTGACTCCATCAAACAAATATGTTCTTTTAGAGCTTCCAAGTAAATTATGTTGGTATCTGGAGAGCATCCAAAAGAAGCTGTATTGCTGGACTACCCGCAAAGTGTCATCTATCTGATCCAATCTATAATGTAAGTCTCCATGAACAGATTTGATATTGTGAACATATGCTCCTCCTAGCTAGGAGAAGTTCTTTAAAGGCTTAAAGGAAGAAGTCTGTCGCGCCAGTATCCGAGGGTATGGGGAAGGCAGGACGAAAAGCACAAACCTTCATCCACTGAGTGCAGGGTATCTACTCGTATCAACAACATTTTAACTTTTGGAGCACAACAACACTGCTTAAGGAGTCCAAAATTAGAAAGTGGACAGACGACGGATATAGCCCTTTAGCTCTGTAGCCCTTTAGCCCTTTAGCCCTTTAGCCCCGATGAGCTCTTTTCTGCCGTTCTGATTCTGTACGAAATATGGTCATCACAAAAATAACCTAAATTTCTCCATGGACAAGGAACATGACTAAATAGATTAGCAATACACATCTTTTTTTCTATTGTATTTCCAATTAAATTTACATGTACAAGTTTATGAAGTAAATATTACATATTGGTCTTGCAATACACCAGTGGTTACATTTACATGTACAATAATATGAGAGAAATACTGCATAAATGCATATTGGTCTTGTAAAGCATATTTCCACATGTCGCTACAGGTATAGTTGCATCAACACCCATGCAAGGCTTAAATCGTTATTGCTGTACTACAAAGTTCACAATCAGATTATTGATTGCACATCAGAGATGACCAAAAGGCAAAGAACAAAGGCTGGGTATTGGTTGTGAAGGCAATGAACTTACAAGACTGGTACTATTTAAATATTTACTTTTGTATACTTACAAAGTTAAGTTTTTACCGCTTCTACTAATAGTGTAGATATGTTGCTTCACTATTAAACAGATTGTATTAACTGGATTGTTATTCATTCTTTTAAAAACAAGGAATAACATATTCTGTAGTTTGACACTTTATAAGAATGGACACAATCACAAATAAATGGACAATACTCAGGCATCTGGTGACAAAAAGAACACCATAGGTGAATCAATATATCCTTGTAAATAAGTATTTGTTGTCAAGATGTTATGAATTATTTTATACTAAAACCGTTTCGTATTAACACCTTGAGTACATCTACTAGCCATCAAATTACATCTTTGAGCTGAAGACAGGCGAGGCTGTTCGTAATAAAACACATGGCTTTAAGATTTTATATCATAAATGACCATGTAAATGTTGAATTGTCAACACAAACCCAACCCATAACTGCACAAAGAACTGAGAATGCAGACTCTATAAACAGTTGAAATGTCACAGAACATTATGGGTGAATCACTATAAATATGAAGGTGTAAATCAACAAGCAGTAGATAACAAATGTCCTGTTGAATGCTTAAGTAGTTGTTTTCAGATGAGAAGGTTAAATCATGCTACAGGAATACAATACAATATCTTTAAATGTACTTCAAACAAAAAAAGGTTTGCATGATGTTTCAAGGTTTTCGAAACCTTGCCGAACTAAATCTATATTTCCATACAAAAATGAAAAAAGAATTATTTCCATAAACGTAAATGATATAACCTTTTGGAAAGCAGTCACTGTTAACACGAAAGATGCGTTTGTAGCATGTGTTTGTAGCATGTGTTTGTAGCATGTGTTTGTGGCACTTCCACTTGCTCGGGGGCAGTCAATGTGCTACAATAGCAGGCACTTGCACATGCTTGGAAGCTGTCACTGTGCTACAATAGCAGGCACTTGCACAAGCATGGAAGCAGTCACTGTGCTACAATAGCAGCCACATGCTAGGAGGCAGTCACTGTGCTAAAATAAGAAGCACTTGCACTTGCATGGAGGCAGTCGCTGTGATATACTAGCAGGCCCTTGCTCGGAGGCAGTCACTGTGCTACAATGATAAGAATTCTCACTGATCTATGCCTGGAAACGGCCACTTTGCTACAAGTATTGACAAATGCTTCGAAAGAGTCCTTTTGCCAAGTTAGGAAACATCTTTTTCAAGCACATTGTGACTTTCAAAAGTAGAATTGGTTTGGTTCTATTCGGTGTGTTTTTCAATTGCTTTAATTTCACCTATGTAACTTTTGGAACGAATATATGAAAATGGTTTAGAAAAGGTAAATGCAGTGTGAATAATGATTGTAGGAATGAAGGGGACACTTGCTTAAAAGACATGTCCAAAACGAGGAAGGGTCTTGGTGAAACATGTCCCAGACGAGGAAGGGTCGTGGTGAGACATGTCCCAGACGAGGAGGGGTCTTGGTGAGACATGTCCCAGACAAGGAGAGGTCGTGGTGAGACATGTCCCAAACAAGGAGAGGTCGTGGTGAGACATGTCCCAGACGAGGAAGGGTTGTGGTGAGACATGTCCCAGACGAGGAGGGGTCGTGGTGAGACATGTCCCAGACAAAGAGAGGTCGTGGTGAGACATGTCCCAGACGAGGAGGGATCAAAGTGAGACATGGCCGAGAAGAGGAGGGGTCGTGGTGAGACATGTCCCAGACAAGGAGAGGTCGTGGTGAGACATGTACCAGACAAGGAGAGGTCGTGGTGAGACATGACCCAGACAAGGAGAGGTCGTGGTGAGACATGTCCGAGACGAGGAGAGGTCGTGGTGAGACATGTCCAAAACAAGGAGAGGTCGTGGTGACACATGACCCAGACAAGGTGAGGTCGTGGTGAGACATGTCCAAAACAAGGAGAGGTCGTGGTGACACATGACCCAGACAAGGAAAGGTCGTGGTGAGACATGTCCCAAACAAGGAGAGGTCGTGGTGAGACATGTACCAGACAAGGAGAGGTCGTGGTGAGACATGACCCAGACAAGGAGAGGTCGTGGTGAGACATGTCCGAGACGAGGAGAGGTCGTGGTGAGACATGTCCAAAACAAGGAGAGGTCGTGGTGACACATGACCCAGACAAGGTGAGGTCGTGGTGAGACATGTCCAAAACAAGGAGAGGTCGTGGTGACACATGACCCAGACAAGGAAAGGTCGTGGTGAGACATGTCCCAAACAAGGAGAGGTCGTGGTGAGACATGTCCCAGACGAGGAAGGGTCGTGGTGAGACATGTCCCAGACGAGGAGGGGTCTTGGTGAGACATGTCCCAGACAAGGAGAGGTCGTGGTGAGACATGTCCCAAACAAGGAGAGGTCGTGGTGAGACATGTCCCAGACGAGGAAGGGTTGTGGTGAGACATGTCCCAGACGAGGAGGGGTCGTGGTGAGACATGTCCCAGACAAAGAGAGGTCGTGGTGAGACATGTCCCAGACGAAGAGGGATCAAAGTGAGACATGGCCGAGAAGAGGAGGGGTCGTGGTGAGACATGTCCCAGACAAGGAGAGGTCGTGGTGAGACATGTACCAGACAAGGAGAGGTCGTGGTGAGACATGACCCAGACAAGGAGAGGTCGTGGTGAGACATGTCCGAGACGAGGAGAGGTCGTGGTGAGACATGTCCAAAACAAGGAGAGGTCGTGGTGACACATGACCCAGACAAGGTGAGGTCGTGGTGAGACATGTCCAAAACAAGGAGAGGTCGTGGTGACACATGTCCCAGACGAGGAAGGGTCGTGGTGAGACATGTCCCAGACGAGGAGGGGTCAAAGTGTTACATGGCCGAGAAGAGGAGGGATGAAAGTGAGACATGTACCAGACGACGAGGGATCAAAGTGAGACATGTACCAGACGACGAGGGATCAACGTGAGACATGTACCAGATGACGAGGGGTCGTGGTGAGACAGAAGCGTCCTCTGACACCTTGTACACCAGCATCGTTTCTGAAATCATACCCATCCTCTTGCACATCCATTAGTTCACCGGGCGATTTCCATTCCATTTGGCGAGTTGGTAATTTGATAAGTGTCATTAGGAATTCTCTTCGTCTTTTCTCCATTTTCCTTCTTAGCGACGTATTTTAGTTCATGTTAGATTTGGAAAAATGGAAATGTGTACAGTAACTTGAAACTTTTAACATTTAACTTTTAACAAGAGTTTTCTTGTTGACATATCAACCGTAACCACGCAACGTTTTTGTCTCTGGCTTCTGTTGTAATTTTAAGCCTGAACCACTGAAGACATCCTTTTATATCGGATGTTTTCCCCATTGTCCTTGTGGCTTGGAACGATAAAATGGCCGGTGAAAACTCGATGGATTCATGATAGGTATGATAACAAATAGTATTTTGAAAATATAACTTGCTTTTATACCGGTACTTGTAATTGTAAATTGACTCTTCAAACTATGGAATTTATTAACTGAAAATGAAATTGTTGGTAAACGTATCATTTATTATTTAACTAAGTTGATAAATAGCTTGTTTTCTAAAGTGATTCAGCATAAGCGCAAACCTATTTTCTCACGTGCTAATGTACACATACCATTTTTACTTAGAAACCATGATTTCAGCCCGAGTTTGCTATAAGTTTTACGCAACTCGTGAAATATTGTATTTGACCTTCTAGCTCAATATACTCAAGTCATAAGTTCATATAAGTAATACAATTGAAAAAAGGTCATTGGACACACATACTCGGGTCATCATCGACATGGGTGTCTTTCCTTACATGTCATCACTAAAACAGTTCATAAATAGTACCTTAAAGTTTGTTTTCGTTTGTGTCCCTTTTCTGAATTTTCGAATTGAATTGACTACCACTAACATCCATCCAACAAATCATACTCAGTTTTCAAATCATGGTAATGAGTAGTCGGATAACAGATCATGCTCAAAGTAAAATATAATGGCGAGACAATTAAAACCCTTCAGATGTCTTACATGATGAGAAGGAGAACAAACTGAAATAAAACGGACTGTTACCCATCTAGGTCGAGTTATGGTGCTCCCCCTCAAGAGGCGTAGAGGATCTCTCCAACTCTTCGTGTACCCGTATTCATCAACCAAAGCTATACACACACTTGAATTCAAAAAAAGCTTAGTTTGCCATGAACAAGGACCACATTGTCCTACGCTTACCTTTGTTTTAATTCGATCACTTTAAGTAGGTTCGCCTAGCGGACGAAAATTGCAACACAAACTAACTGACGAATTTCAACCAATGAGAGCGATTTTTGCATGGAAAGCTTGCTTGTTGTCACCGAGACACGTGCCATGTTTAGGTTTACACATATTCATTGCAAGTTCATTATATTACTGTAGTATTTTGAGATGGCCCTCTTTTGTGTGAAAACAAACTATTTTTTCTAATCATATTTATATTTGATAACTTAAGGGGTGCAGTTCCCTATAGTAAAATAAATCAGTAACTCTATGACTTTAAAACGTTAAACCCGAATAACCCATGTGACACCGTATGCTCTCTTTGTCCCTAATGATAAATGAGTGCAGTTCATAGTTGCATTCATGTCAAAAAAGCCTTTTTCCCCTTTCTTTACATTCGGTATGATAAATCAGAATTGTACATTGAGCCTGTCCTACCGGCATCATCTCTGCCATCTTGTTTTGAGGGGAATAACAAGAAAAAGGCTCTGTACTTTTACTTATTTTGAATAAACCATCCACACATTTACAAAGGATTTATTATCAGCAATTTCTTGCAATGCCGTAGTAATATGCTTTTCACAGACATTGCGTCGGTGAAAGGCTTGACTTTTTGTTGCGTTTTACCGAGTGTGAGTTCTTTTGTATCAAGTTGTCAAACCTAAAACAACCAAATGTTACTCTCAGCAACAGGTTTCAACTGTGTTTTTGTTATAAGCATGTACTTATAACACAAATGTATAAACTGACCCTTGAATTTCTTTTCCACTTAATTACCGAACTAGGACTGTCCTCTTTAATGCATATAAAGAATTATAGATTTAACGGTAACATCTGAGGTTCTCTAGTCCTACTTCTGAAACCTTTCGGCAGCAAATATGGTTATATCATTTATCCTTATCTTCCTAGCACTATGATTTAAAATTTGATATTTGACGCTAGTTTAAGCTATATGGATTCACAACTACATCAACTGAAGAAGAGTGAGGTGACAGACTGAGGACTGAAACAGCAGATTCACCTACAGTTCGACCCACACACCAGGGCAGCATCTACAGTACAGTAGGCCGAGACTTGATGGAGAGAAGCTGACCAAACCTAGACAAAACCTAATTCGAGACTTAATCAAATTTATTATCTTTATCGGGTGGTTTGGTCCCACCAGTAAGTGCGAATTAGCGCGACTTATAGGTAAGCCGAAGCCCGGGGCTGAGCGCGGTATGTCTCCGTGATGTTTTTACAACTAAGCCAGAAGGACGGCTGGTTGTGTTTAAATTGACTTTGATTTCCCATGTCTCATGTAAGAAGTATTGCCGCGGGGATTTTCCTGCTTCATTTTGTTTGATAGCTTCTTATTTGCGTTATTTAGTTTGTGTAATCCCTGACCGAAGGAGGGGAAGTTGAACGAAACCAGATACGTGCTGGCGTACAGATAGATGGACGCATACACAAACAGACAGTACTAAACTGAACTGAAAATCCTTCTGGAGATGTCAGATTATTGCACACCATACCTCATACACTAACATACCTATAGAAAATATATATCTAAAATAATATATAATTATCCATTTATATGTTAAGGACCCGAACGGCAAAATGTTGGGTTTTTTTCGTACAATGTGTTGACGTTTCCCACTACGCGACTATTTAGAGGTCAGTGTTTCAATTTACAGTCACATTTTGTGCTGATTTGAATGAATGAATGGCTTTCTCATCATTTGCAAGGGACGGGATAGCACAGTGCTTAGCGCGTTCGGCTTCGGATCTAGAGGTACGGGGCTCGAATCCCGCCAGGCTTTATCGGCAGTAGAGAACTGTTCTACATGCAGTAAGATTTTGGTTGCAATGCTACACTGAAAATCACCGGAGACCCATCCAATGTTCGCTAATTCAAGCCGATGCTTGCAGGTTTCACCCCAATGCATAACCACAGTAATGTTGCGGGCATTCTCACTGCAATTATAGCAGCTCTGATATAAGTTAAATACTCTTAAAAGCGGTGTTAGACCCACATCATTTTGTCTTCATGAAATTGATACTCTAGACCCATACGTACCACAGTTAAACAATTCTATAAGCTTTCATCATCCTGATGTCTTTGCAATTCACGGCACAGGAACGTGCAATGTTGAAAATAAAAGTCTACATAATAGCTAAGTCGACGATCATGCACCTATTACACTAAAGAAATATTTGAAATAGAAGTTCTTGGATTTTAGATTACAACACGTGTGTTTCTAAAATTGTTTGACAGTGGTCGTCAATATTGAATGACCTTGATATTGTGTCTATATTTGGTTAAGAAATTATGTCTTAAGTACATTCGAGCCAATTAGAAAGTTTTAGTTTCTTCATCGGAGCGACAAGAAATGGCAATATGCATGGCGGCATTTGACCATGACTGGCTTTGTGAAATATACAAAAAAGCGAGGTACGTCAATGGAAATGTATGTCGTGGTATAATTCGTGCGCAATCTAAAACCTGAGATTGTAGTCTATTTTTCATTGTCCGAGGTTGGCTTCCTAAATGGTTTGACCAAGGCTTATATGGCTGTTCCAACACACCGTCGATGCTATGATACATGTTGTTACAAATAGAACAGCGGTTATCACCAAGGAAGTTAGTAGTCACGTTCTTGATATAAATGTTGATTTACGTCATCTACAGTAACCAAAAAACTGTAGGCCTAATGAAACACCAACTTGTCTCCAAATCCCTTTTTAAAATTTATTCCAAAGTGTTAATGATTTTTATGTACCAAATGCTTTTATTTAACCAGATACTTACACACATTCTATCTTTATGTTATTCTACAGGGAACAAAACAAATAATACCATTCCAGCACGATCACACTGGTGTAAGCGGGGTTAGCACTTTGCCTCAAACAACACCACTGTTCTACTGAAGGTTTGAGTCTTTGAAGTTGGAAACCAACCAAAAAAACCCAACCAGTTCTCAATTTGCCTCACAGAACAGCACTGTTCATCCTGCTACATCAGCGTATTTGCTTCCGCCTAGCTCCATCATATACCCTGATATCCTTCGGCCAAAAACGCTCGTATCGCTAAATATAGCATGCCAATGAAATGACTCGCATTCAGCAATAGCGGCAACACCCGGATGACAATGTTCAAACAAAGTCAATGTAGGCTATAAATAGCCATGAGTAACCAGCCGTAAGCGATACGATCGTTTTAGGCCGAAGGATATCAGGGTATATGATGGAGCAAGGCGGAAGCAAATACGCTGATGTAGCAGGATGAACAGTGCTATTCTACTGTAGGTTTGAGTCTTTGAATGTTGAAACCAAAATAAATCAACCAGTTCTCAATTTGCCTCACAGAACAGCACTTTTTTATTGAAGTTTTTTGAGTCTTTGAATGTTGAAACCAACAAAATCTAATCAACCAGTTAGTTAGTAAGAACAAGTAAAGTTCTGCTAATTCCATTACAATCAAGCCCCTACTTCCGTTGGGATAGTAGAAAGGTGAGGTCATATCATTATCCATATTGTAACGGTATCACGCCACAGTGATACGTTGCTTAAATGCACATATAAGGATAATGTATGTACCTACAGCTGTAGATCGTTGTTGTCGTAGGCAATAGAGGGGATGCTGCGATGTTATAATTGTGTGACAAATGATACTATTTCAGAGAATGTTGGTGAATATTACCTATTGGCTTGAACAGAACAGTTTCATGAACTTCATTTTCAAAAGAATATTAGGAATATTTCCAACTATCCAAGAGTAGTGAATAGGACTGGTTTACTTAAGGTGAAACGACAGAACGACTATTCAACCTAGGAAGAAACATGTAGAAAGTGCCCCTAACTTTATCTTCATTCATAAAAGCAGGCAGGCATGCTGTTCCTCTTTCCATCATGCTTTCCATCATTTTCCAGCTTGTTCGTCTCTTTCGGTGAATCAATTGCAAAGCTTTTTCCTTGTTACTGCAATTGGCTCATGATCTTGTTTTAGCCTTTGGCAGAATCATTGTTTGGCGAGGCAGACTAACGGAAGCACTGAAGAATGCACCTGTAATGAACTTTGCTTGGGCCCACTATCAATTTCATTAAGTCCCTATAAGGAAGTTGCTCTGCCTTCTCCTCCGCTACACTGCCTCGCACCGTGCCCAGTGAAAGCAAGCTTTATCGCCCCATGTGCTTCCTCTCTGTACGCTTCGTGGTGCTGCGCCGTCCCACTCATTGGATCCCCATCTCAGTCGATACACCGATTCTCGCTTTCCTTACACTGAATTGGACAATCACTTCATAAAGGAGCTATTAGGTAATTGTATTGTGTATACATTGCAAAGACAATTCATTTACGGCTGTGTAGATGTTGGTAGCGAGGCGCCTGTAGCGTGTATGGGATTGGGTGAAAGATAAGCCAGGGAGGAGGATATCCAGACATCAGTGTATCCAAGTAACAACATGGTCATCTCTACACCTTCATACAGATTCTGGTTCGAATACAACATGAAGCAGGATCACGTGATGACTCACGCTACGTATCTATCACAACATTGAACAGGCTTTTATAGTAAGCACACGCCATGTATCCAACACAGCATAGAACAGGGTATTGTGATAGAACAAGCTATGTATCTATCACAACGTTGAACAGGGTCTTGCGATAAAACACACTTTGTGAAAAAAATTAAAATTAACACAGCATTGATGAGGTTCATGTGATAAAATACACAGGATCTTTATCACAGCATAGAACATGGGCATGTGATATGCTAAACTCTATTATCTAACACAACATAGAACAAGCTCTTCTGATAAATACACAGGATCTTTATTACTGCATAGAACGGGACCATGTGATAAACACACGTGCCATATATCTAACACAACATAAAACAGGGCCATGTGATAAAACACACGTTAATATCTAACACAGCATAGAAAAAGGTCTTGTGAGAAATACACAGGATCTTTATCAAATCATAGAACGGCGTCATGTGATAAACACACGTGCCATATATCTAACACAAAATAGAACAAGGTCTTGTGAGAAATACACAGGATCTTTATCACAGCATAATACAAAATAATATGATAAAACACGTATGTTTAATACAGCCCAACCAAGGACGCTTACGACAATGCTATACACAAGACAACGACGACCGTGTGACCCCTACACCCCCACCCCCACCCTCAATATGAAGCTGAATTCCAGCGTGAGCCGGTACCACAAGGTATTGAAGTCTAAGACATGATGATGATCTTAAGTGACCCACTCCTTTTAATTGTGTTTACACAGGGTATTGAATTTGAGGACAATTTACGAACGTCTTATTTGCTATGAAATGGTCAGGTTGAAACATCGGCAAATCGTTGCTACTTACAATGATAAGACGACAATGTTTGCTTACGGTATTGACTACAGGGTGAAATAAAAACACCCACTACGCACTAACAAAGCTCTAACATGCTTGGCTCTGACAAGGAAGTAATGTATGCAGTGGTAGAAAATAAACTTCCAATACTTATCTTCAAGTTGAAAAACTCAAATCAACTTTTACAATCAATGACAAAATAATAAATGCTCTCAACAATATACACCAGCTTGCAGGTCACTGTAGTGTGAGCAGGGGGACAAATGCCAGGTTCTTTTACTTATGTGCTAACAACAAAGTAATCTTCCAAGAACTCATAAATCAACATTCTTATGTAATTGTTTCAATCCTCCTGGCTTACAAAAGCAAACTACCATTCGTTATATTTACCAGGACGTGTTTCAAAAGCAAAGATTGAGTCAAACTCTTGTTTCTGAACAGATACATCACTTTTGCTACATTAATATAGTTGACAATAATTCATCTCGTGAGCACACATGTGTTCTATGAATCAAAGATAGCTAATACGTAGATCAAAAAGGGCTAATGTCCATTACCGTTTTTTTGTGATTTCGTGATTGTTTAAAGTAGTGAAGAAATGGGAGATGAACTACAGTCAGAGAGCGGGAGTATATATGGAGTTTCAGAAGGCCTGTATTGCTGCATGCGAGTCCCCATCAGGGAAGATAGAAGCACGGGCTAATAGCACCATCAGGCTTGGGCTCAATATGGACATTGATATAATCACAGGCGACACGAATCATTTCTATTTATCTTCAGCTACACAGGAACTTTTTGAGATTGTCTTCAAGAAAAAACAGTTTTCTTCTTTAGCTTTCTGTTTTTACGACATCAGTGAATGTTGTAACAGAATTTACAAGATGAAAGCAACGTCATAGAGAATCTCTGAAGCCATCCCGGGAAGCTCTTAAAGTTAAGCTACTCTGTATCCCAGTCCACCGCGCCGAGCTAGAACACAAACGTCTTATGTGCGTGTTTACGTAATGTCAGCTTTCAGTTTACTTTTCTCTAAGGATTTATACAAGTACTTTAAAGTGGATAAATGGAGTACCTGCCTTTCAAATAAGCCTTACCATTTTGATGAGTAATGAGAATATATTAATGACGCAGTGAATGAGAGAAGCGAGAAGAGAGACTGGATTCAAGACGCAGATATCAGTACTTAGTTACCTTCAAACATTTCTTATGTGTACAAGCTTTAAAGGCACAAATGCACACCCATATGTCGCAATGTCGTAATGTGAATGTGTGCAGACAATGCATTTCTTGCGATCAATACGCGGGTAATCAATCAAAGAAACATTGAAATTGAGGTGACAAAGTGATTATAAAAGACCGGAAGGAATTAATGCAACTTTGCATTTAATCTGCGTGAACTACGATATCGGCTTGACTGTTTGAGTGGCAATCTAAAAGTTGGCGGTTTAACGGTGACGATGAAATTTTATGGATTATCATATTCTTTATTATACTGATAGCGAAGTTTCGGTATATCTTTTCTAGCAAACGGGCAAATGGCGAGACAAAGCATTTTATGCACAAACTATCGGATATATTCAAAGATTGCTTATTATCTAAGACCGAAAACCAAAGACATAAATCAATGTAGCTGCGTTATCTATGCTGTGTAGAAGAAATAAGCGAAGTTACAGATTACCTTGATGAAGAATAATTCATCCATTGTTTTAAGTTAATAGATAAATAAATATTCCAAAGCGCCACACATTTCTAGTTCCGCCATTTTCAACAATCAACATTTACCATTTTGTGCTACTCTTCAAATGTGTATATCTTTAAGGATGTCCGTTCCTCAAATCTAAAGTATTAAACGTTGTTTCTTATTTGCTTAAAATATAAACCCAAACAAATGGGGGTTAGTGTTGTTTTTTCGAGATATATTAAGACAAAGGTCCCTGTGTCAATCAGAGATTTAACATGGGAGTGAGTGAGTTATTGTTTAACGCCGCTTTGGCAATATTTCAGCCATTATCGGCGATTTAACATGGGAGTCAATGGGGAAATGATGACCTTTTTTGAGAAATTCTAAATTCAAATTTGTTCCTGTATTAAACTTTTTTTTAATATGAAAACATGTTTGACTTAACATAACTTTCTTCCAGAAAAAAGTATAAAATATATATGGTACTGTGGGTCTTTAGACCGCTACGGCACAATATGTATTCAAACGTTTCAATTAAATTATCAACATTTAAGCTATTTTTGTACTAAAAACACGCTTTCTCCCACTCATTATCTAAAAATATACCTGAACGCATACATTGAAATCATATTCTTACAACAACATCTACTTTCTAAGAAAAACAGATTATAGAACTTGCTCAAATAATAGTTACAATTAAAATTGCTGAGTCAGCAAAATTGTGAATTATTTCAAAATGAAAAATACTACGTTTCTTAATTTTGATGAATATTTAATCAGAAATCATAAAAATTGATAAATTATATAAGAACATTTTGATTTAAGGTTATTTGAGTTTTGTCACTGTGACTGAGGAGCGAACATCCTTAAGTTACTTCAGCCGTCTTAATGTTTTCGCTTTCAATAGCAGGCCAATTATAATGAATATAAAGTATTTTACTACAGCAAAGAAAGCTGAAGTGAGTGCATGTATGCCCTAAAATAGCCAATCTGAGCGCGAAAATGCGTCTTACAGTGCATATGTACAGTGCATGTATGTGACATCGAGCAATCCTTATATCAATGACACGTTTTTAACAATGGGAAAACAACAAAACAATTAGAGTACTGTAATTAATTAGTATCACTCTTCTTTTACCGATATCCTCATTACTTCATTCAAAATTAAACATTAATTTCAAAACCGAAATTGATAATTCAAAATTTTATAACTCTAAGCAATGTTATTAAAAATTGGATATTTTCATTAGGCATTTAATGACGATTTCAAAATTTATGTGTTATCAATATTATATTATCACGTTAACGATCGCGTTACACTGAAAATAGAATCAACACCTGCATGGATAATGAAATCTATGAATGCTGCACAATGACTGATTCTGATTACATCTCAGTATTTACGAGAGGAAAATAATAAAAACGCCAGGGTTGTCTATTAGTCCCTGATGCTATTAGTTGCGGTGCCTTCATAATTAACGCGCAGTGACATGTTGACATCGAGTTACCTGATGAACGCCCCGTTTTCCTTTGATCAGAAGAATCGTTCATTATATCTACTGCATTGACCTGTTCACCTTCATTACAGGTATGTAAACCTGCTCACCTTCATTACAGGTGTGTATACCTGTTCACCTTCATTACAGGTGTGTATATCTGCTCACCTTCATTACAGGTGTGTATACCTGTTCACCTTCATTACAAGTGTGTATATCTGCTCACCTTCATTACAGGTGTGTATATCAGTTCACCTTCAATACAGGTGTGTATACCTGTTCACCTTCATTACAGGTGTATAAACCTGTTCACCTTCAATACAGGTGTATAAACCTGTTCACCTTCATTACAGGTGTGTATACCTGTTCACCTTCATAACAAGTGTGTATACTTTTTCAACTTCATTAAAGGTGTGTATACCTGCAAACCTTCAATACAGGTGTATAAACCTGTTCACCTTCATTACAAGTGTGTATATCTGCTCACCTTCATTACAGGTGTGTATATCAGTTCACCTTCAATACAGGTGTGTATACCTGTTCACCTTCATTACAGGTGTATAAACCTGTTCACCTTCAATACAGGTGTATAAACCTGTTCACCTTCATTACAGGTGTGTATACCTGTTCACCTTCATTACAAGTGTGTATACTTTTTCAACTTCATTAAAGGTGTGTATACCTGCAAACCTTCAATACAGGTGTATAAACCTGTTCACCTTCATTACAGGTGTATAAACCTGTTCACCTTCATTACAGGTGTGTATACCTGTTCACCTTCATTACAAGTGTGTATACTTTTTCAACTTCATTAAAGGTGTGTATACCTGCAAACCTTCAATACAGGTGTATAAACCTGTTCACCTTCATTACAGGTGTATAAACCTGTTCACCTTCATTACAGGTGTGTATACCTGTTCACCTTCATTACAAGTGTGTATACTTTTTCAACTTCATTAAAGGTGTGTATACCTGCAAACCTTCAATACAGGTGTATAAACCTGTTCACCTTCATTACAAGTGTGTATATCTGCTCACCTTCATTACAGGTGTGTATATCAGTTCACCTTCAATACAGGTGTGTATACCTGTTCACCTTCATTACAGGTGTATAAACCTGTTCACCTTCAATACAGGTGTATAAACCTGTTCACCTTCATTACAGGTGTGTATACCTGTTCACCTTCATTACAAGTGTGTATACTTTTTCAACTTCATTAAAGGTGTGTATACCTGCAAACCTTCAATACAGGTGTATAAACCTGTTCACCTTCATTACAGGTGTATAAACCTGTTCACCTTCATTACAGGTGTGTATACCTGTTCACCTTCATTACAAGTGTGTATACTTTTTCAACTTCATTAAAGGTGTGTATACCTGCAAACCTTCAATACAGGTGTATAAACCTGTTCACCTTCATTACAGGTGTATAAACCTGTTCACCTTCATTACAGGTGTGTATACCTGTTCACCTTCATTACAAGTGTGTATACTTTTTCAACTTCATTAAAGGTGTGTATACCTGCAAACCTTCAATACAGGTGTGTATACCTGAAGATGCCGTGAACCTTGTTCACTGAAGCTCATGTTAATACTAAGTGAAGCTTTACACTTTGTGCAAATATTACGCGAAGTAGTTGTCAGTGTCATGTATTAGATTAAGTCCAAGTTCTATCCAACTGCGAAAACTCTAAATTGTATGTATGTGAAGGAACAGTTGTTATCATACCAACCAAGTTCTAGAGGCTGAGGTGTATATGTCGGAAGATCAATAACATTACTGTTTTGTTCATATGTTTGAAAAAAGTTACATATTTAATTAACATGTATATATCGTGGGAGGTATGCATTGTCATAGAATCGGTATTAATAAAGCTAGGAACTGACATAAATATAAAGATTCACACAGAGTGATTGATTTCCCGTGTAAAGTTTCGTAATATTCAAACAATTAATTCTTATCAAACAGAATTATGAGCGTAACAAAAAATTGTCGGATGAAAGGACAAACGAGTGAACGACTTTATAATGGACTGGTGTTGTAATGATTAACAGATTAAAGTTTTATAAGCAATCCTAAGTGTTGCAGTTGCTTTTCCAATTTTGGTTGACCAGTTTCAATGGTTGCAGATTATAGATTCATATATTGTAGCTTCCTTGAAGGTGGGAGGTGTGAAGATGATTTCAGATTATAGACTCATATATTGTAGCTTCCTTGAAGGTGGGAGGTGTGAAGATGATTTCAGATTATAGATTCATATATTGTAGCTTCCTTGAAGGTGGGAGGTGTGAAGATGATATCAGATTATAGATTCATATATTGTAGCTTCCTTGAAGGTGGGAGGTGTGAAGATGATATCAGATTATAGACTCATATATTGTAGCTTCCTTGAAGGTGGGAGGTGTGAAGATGATTTCAGATTATAGATTCATATATTGTAGCTTCCTTGAAGGTGGGAGGTGTGAAGATGATATCAGATTATAGATTCATATATTGTAGCTTCCTTGAAGGTGGGAGGTGTGAAGATGATATCAGATTATAGACTCATATATTGTAGCTTCCTTGAAGGTGGGAGGTGTGAAGATGATTTCAGATTATAGATTCATATATTGTAGCTTCCTTGAAGGTGGGAGGTGTGAAGATGATTTCAGATTATAGACTCATATATTGTAGCTTCCTTGAAGGTGGGAGGTGTGGAGATGATTTCAGATTATAGACTCATATATTGTAGCTTCCTTGAAGGTGGGAGGTGTGGAGATGATATCAGATTATAGACTCATATATTGTAGCTTCCTTGAAGGTGGGAGGTGTGAAGATGATTTCAGATTATAGATTCATATATTGTAGCTTCCTTGAAGGTGGGAGGTGTGAAGATGATATCAGATTATAGATTCATATATTGTAGCTTCCTTGAAGGTGGGAGGTGTGAAGATGATATCAGATTATAGATTCATATATTGTAGCTTCCTTGAAGGTGGGAGGTGTGAAGACGATATCAGATTATAGATTCATATATTGTAGCTTCCTTGAAGGTGGGAGGTGTGAAGACGATTTCAGATTATAGATTCATATATTGTAGCTTCCTTGAAGGTGGGAGGTGTGAAGACGATTTCAGATTATAGATTCATATATTGTAGCTTCTTTGAAGGTGGGAGGTGTGAAGACGATTTCAGATTATAGATTCATATATTGTAGCTTCCTTGAAGGTGGGAGGTGTGAAGATGATTTCAGATTATAGATTCATATATTGTAGCTTCCTTGAAGGTGGGAGGTGTGAAGATGATTTCAGATTATAGATTCATATATTGTAGCTTCCTTGAATGTGGGAGGTGTGAAGATGATTTCAGATTATAGATTCATATATTGTAGCTTCCTTGAAGGTGGGAGGTGTGAAGATGATTTCCTGTCAGTATCTTTGTATTTTCAAAAATCACATTCCTTCAGTGAAAAATTAGAGCCATTATCTTTTAAGCACAGCTGGAAATGTATGCCAATGTGTGTCATAATGTATCATGTAATGTAAGCTGCAAGACCAACATATGAAATAATACCCTTTTAGGAAAGAATGTCCTCTATCACGGTTCATTAAATCAACGTTTATAATTCACATTGAGTAAGATCAATCTACACAGGGTTTCATGTTGTTAAAGATGCTTCATCAGGTTTGCATTACTATCAGGGCCTTTTTCAAATATTTCGTATCCAACTACAACTATATAGTTTGGTAGGAGAACCATTCAACAATATGTTGACTTCAAAATAAGTTTTTTCTATCAATGACAAAGTATCTTATTCTAATTTTGAAGTATACTACCCTCTAAAAGTTGAGGTCGGTAAAAACGAACCCACAATCCGTTACGTCAGAGTTATTTGTGTACTTGGATTCCCCTTATTTCCTTGGTAATCACCACGGTGTCCGATGAACGGTTTTGTTAGGTAAACTTAGAAGAGGAAAAAGATCCAAATCTTGAGCGAGTAGGCAAAGTTTAGGAGACACAATGGGGAAATGAAAGCAGTCCTTATTGTTTGTAAATTTCCGATATTTTCGTTTGGTCCTTTTTACTTGTTAAGAATTACTATCCTTGCGAGTTGATTCACGGCGATGTCAATTGCACAGTTACTGTGGCAACGCATGTTCAAATGCATCTTCCCGTCGAAACAGTGTTGCGCGGCTCATTGTTGATAAAAGCGTAAGTTATTTCGTGTTTTTAAAATTATTTTCGACCCTGCAAATAATACGACCCTTTCAATCTATAGTAAGTAACTAATATGGGGATGCCTTTTCCTTCTTTGCAGGTATTTCACACCTTAAAATGCCCAAAATCAATACGCTCTTCATTGTTTATCTTTAGGTTTGCAGTGAAATCGACCCTCTTTATCGAACCACGGACGATGAACTCGCAAGAAAAATAGAGCAAATGTTATAAGCGACCGGTTGGATATCCAAAGTATACATCCTAAAGTTCTAACTTTCAGGACATATTCTTTTAATTATTTAACATGAATTGTGAGCAACTTTTAGTTTGTAAAGCTTCTAAGATTATGCAAGACACAGCGTAAATTTCAATTTGTAACAGGAATTGCTTTGATTAAAAGAGAATTTTAAAATACTATCAATATGGCTTTGTTAGATGTAATGAAGAAGTACATATTCATGAATACGTTTCCCTTATAATCACCTTCAAAACCAAATGATGAAAATCCTTTGTAAATCTAGGGATCACATAAAGATAAGTCGTTTTATACACTGCATATCTTGACATGAAGATGCATCTATATATATATTGGGTAATTTAAAAACTAAGATGCATCTATACATTTGGGAAGTTTAAAACAAAGATGCATCTATACACCGCTGTGTACATACACCTTGACTTGAAGATGCATTTTATATTGGGGAAGTTTAAAACCAAGATACACCCAAACATCTATGTACATGAACCTAAACATGAAGATGATTAGCAATGGTAGTGAGGTTAGAGGACAGACCTGATAGGTAGTTCAGCAGCAACTCGACAGACATGTGCCGCAATTAAAGGGTTCTCACCGACCTGGTGTTTCTCATCCCACATAAGATGCTCCAAGGGTCCTTCGCTACCATGGGAACCTTATCTCTGTTGCCTGGCCAAATAAAAGTGGACAGAAGAGGACTAAACACCCAATAGGCGCTTTGAAACCTTCAGCAAATCTCCGATAATAAGCTGCACGACATTAATTTAAACAAACAAGGTCCTCGGCTTTTGTGATTGTTACACAGTGTGTCTGTTCAAAGCTCTGTGCTATGGTCCTTACCCGGCACCCGGATAGAGGACAATACTCCACTTCATACAGTATTCTCATTAATTATGCTGCTTATAATTCAGGTCGTGTTGTGGCAAGAAATTAAGTGGCTAAGATTCACTGTTACTGGCTGGCTCGTCACACGTGCTATTGTAGCTCTGTTGGCTAACTCCAGATACTGTCTAGATTTAAAATGAATAGTAAAGAGAGACTACCGGAACAAGAAAACAGGTCGAAAGATGAACTTTGATGAGAATTCACCATTTCACTTAATGCCTACACGCGATTTCAAACAAAATAATTGTCCCGACTGAAAGTGTTTAAAAGTTTGTCTGATACTTTATATAGTTCTGTCTTAAACTTATTTGCAAAAACTTGGATAGATATAAAAGAACCTTTAGAAATATGATCGCGGTTGATGGTGTGACAATTTTGGAGTTTTGTGTCGGAGACTTACTTGGTTCATTGAAGAGCTTTTCATCTACACTTTAAACCATACAATCATTTGATTCATACTAGCAAGGACATGTATGATACACTAATACAAGTCCTTGATGTAATCTTTGCCAATTGTATCAAACCAGCACAAACGTTCGCTCCGATTATCCAACTATCGTTACGTCACGCGAACCGGTCGTCACAACAAGCAACGCGTGACGATCATTTCCGGGTAGCGTGAGGTCATATCCGGTTGTAATTATCTCACATCCTGTCTGTAAGGGAACTATGTTAGATAAAAAAAGTTTGTTCGTGTATCGAATACGACAGAATGTCTAAAAGTAATTAGTTACCCAACAACCTTGCACCAGAGAGTACGTATTTAGCGCCCTTAGACTATACATGTCACCACAACATAGACTACAGCCTATATCTTTTTCAAAGTCGTATTTCCTTGGGTTTTTTGATCATACATGTATATGCGCAATTATGAACTATCACATTCCTGTTGTGAATATGATATTTAATTTCTTAATGCTATCAGTGTTTTTATGAGAGATGAAGTGAGCATATAAATTAAGGAATGGCATCTGGAATAATCTGTCAGAGACAAGTTTAATTCATTGTTTTGATATTGGCAGTTTTCGTCTGAGGACCAAAAAAAGGAATCCGATGCCATTCGATTCATAGTAGATTTCAGTCCAGTGGCACTTTACCATTCATCAGGGCGAAAAGCATCAGCAGATGTAAGGGAGGGGAGGGTAAAGAGGATTGTATTTCGTCTACAACATCGTGAAATGTAAAGCATTTTAAACAAGATGTTTGGTGTGGAAGCGTGGGCGGACAGGTGACGGGACAATGCTTTTGCTTTTCGGGAGGTAACCAGACAGACATGTTGTTTATCAAATCTTACCTGATATGAAATATCACAACATCTTCAAAACAATTAAACTTAAGCAATCCCTACAGGAGTTATGAGAGTCCGCTAAGTCCGTTAAATGTCGACAAAGAGATGCAATATTGCTTAGAAATGTTGTAAGAAATAACGCAGATGAAACATTAACACGATAAGAATAAAGAACCAAATTAAGAATTAATACCTACTATCATATTTTGAAATATGGCAACTTTTGGCAGCAAAAAATATACAAGACATAAGGAAGACATAAATTGCAACTTCTGATCATCGTTAGAAATAAGAAAATAATTACGTTCAGCACAAGATTTTCTAAATAAAATAGAAAAGCTCTCATATCAAATACAAGACATTTCATGAAAACATATTCATCTTGCACCTCATCTGACATCTTTAATAAACTCGTTCCTTTTAACTGGTGCCAACATTTTGGCCAGTCTCAACTCGAAAAGGGGCGCCTCAAAATAAAAATGCGTCAGTTCTTCTGTGTGACCTTGGGGCGGGAGGTCCACGTAAAGCATCCACCCATCCTTCTTTAAAGATTCCCATCCTGGATTCAGCGCTCTGTGTGTTATATGTCATTTTATTAACATAGCCTCGTTGTTTAGAGTCTTTAAAGGAAGAGTTCATGCAGAGTATCAGATCACATTGAGTTAAAGGCAACCACTACCACTTAGAGTTCTCTCTGTGGAGGGCCTGTCATTGAGCTCGGACCATCAGTCCAAACACGCCAAAACAGATTTTGTGAATTTCGATTACAAACTAATAAAATTGCTCTGGAAAATACAATCGCTCGACCGAATGACAAAAAATCACGCAAATCCAAAGACATTGGGTTTGGAATCGAATAATATCCAGTAAACGCAAACACCGTTTTCATCCCTTATGCACGTAAAAAATGCGGAATGTTCTTAGAAGGAGCGATATTAGGATTCTTGCAGTGTTTGTGGTTGACATGACAACTGCATGGTGCAACCCCAGGTGCTTTTATGGGCTGCTGCAAGCATAACAAGACTACAAAAGACACTACATTACGCAGAAACCCGTAATTGGCAACAGGAATGCCGCATCGCTCTGAGGGGATGTTTTTTCCGAGTTAGCAAAAGTGAGTTCAGCTGTGACTTAACCATGACTGATTCTCCGGGCTCTACAGCAGTTCAAACAGGATATTAACTTTATTAGCGTCAGGCAGAGGACGCTGTTTCCACTGCTCATTCTTTACTTTAGAGAAAATGTCAAAGATTTTGTGAATTGATGACAAATTGATTAGATCAAACGCAACGTGTACGTGTAATTCAGTAGCACTCGTCATGATTGAGATCTTCTGTCACGGTGGATCACTGAGTCCGCAAGACGGAGAGACGCAGTACATAGCCTATGCTTTTCACGGGTAGGTTAGGGTGCCACTGTTCCCTCTCTACACACAAAGCCAATCATTGTGTCGATTGAATGAGTATTTTGCCCAACACAATGTTATGATGCATTCATCAAGATGGAGGGGGCAAGATGAGATCGATACTGACCAGGTATAAATATAAATTGATGCTGGAAGCTTGTGAGCTGTCATCAACAAAGTATTGTGGGATGATGACGATGACGGTGCTGCATGTGACGATATGATGATAGCTGTATGATAACATTTACCTCTTAGGATCCACTTATTGGAAAGTCATCACTAATAAGAAAATAGCACGATTTGATGCATAACAAATCATTTTCCAAGTCACGTTTTTGAACGATTTCTTATAGGGCACAATTTTGTGAAAAGAGATTATGAGGGTTGCTAAACATCTCTGACACACGCTGCACGTAAGTCAATAGGTAGTTTGGAGGGGACCTGAATACATCTAATGATGAATGTCCACAGGGCATATCGTGCTCGTCGTGCCGCCAGACGCAACTCATACTCAATTTGAACCGGGGCTAAAGCCCGGGCCATGGTGGGACGCCGATATATATACATGTAGAGAGAAAGAGAAATAAAGGCTTATAGACACTCCAGTGGCTTAGAACGCTACTGCAACCCTGCTCCTTGATGATTCTGCTATAACAATCGATTTGGTCCGTTTTCCTAAGTATGTACCCAAAGCTTGTCCTTTTCACCAATATCTAAATTGTTGCGTGTGTTGCCCAGAGAAAAAACAAAATAATTCATCTGTGAATACCTTGATTCAGGACCTTATCAGGACCTTATCTTATATATATTTATTCAACCCGATCATCCGGAGTCGTAAAATAAGGCGTCACCTATAAAGCTAAAACTGCTTTCGGCCATTTCATTGCGAATTCATTAAAAACTTTTGCGTAATTTAACCAAATTTGGTAATATTCGATAAAGTCTTGTATTGAGTAAAATAACTTGTCTTGCAATTGATCACATTAGTTTTCCTTTTTGTGATATCCCTTTATTTCGGAAACCACGTTCAGGTGACACAATCAAGTACATCTTTGGAGACAACGTTCAGGTCATCAATGGAGACACAATCAAGTACATCTTGGGAGACAACGTTCAGGTCATCAATGGAGACAACATCCAGTACATCTTGGGAGACCACGTTCAGGTCATCAATGGAGACAACATCCAGTACATTTTGGGAGACCACGTTCAGGTCATCAATGGAGACAACATCCAGTACATCTTGGGAGAACACATTCGGGTCATCAATGGAGACACAATCAAGTACATCTTGGGAGAACTTGTTCAGGTCATCAATGGAGACACAATCAAGTACATCTTGGGAGACAACGTTCAGGTCATCAATGGAGACAACATCCAGTACATTTTGGGAAAACACGTTCAGGTCATCAATGGAGACAACATCCATTACATCTTGGGAGAACACGTTCAGGTCATCAATGGAGACACAATCAATTACATCTTGGGAGAACACGTTCAGGTCATCAATGGAGACAACATCCAGTACATTTTGGGAAACCATGTTCAGGTCATCAATGGAGACCATCCAGTACATCTTGGGAGAACCCGTTCAGATCATCAATGGAGACAACATCCAGTACATCTTGTGAGAACACGTTCAGGTCATCAATGGAGACAACATCCAGTACATCTTGGGAGACCACGTTCAGGTCATCAATGGAGACAACATCCAGTACATCTTGGGAGACCACGTTCAGGTCATCAATGGAGACACAATCAAGTACATCTTGGGAGAACACGTTCAGATCATCAATGGAGACCATCCAGTACATCTTGGGAGAACACGTTCAGATCATCAATGGAGACAACGTCCAGTACATCTTGTGAGACCACGTTCAGGTCATCAATGGAGACAACTTCTGGGCCAGTGCATTTTTGGAAACCACGTTTAGATCATTAATGGTGACAACATCCAGTACATAAATGGAGACAACGTCCAGTACATCTTGTGAGACAACAGTAGATATTTGAAAACCGTGAATACTTGTTCTTGACCATTTGCGAAGACTTATTTCAGTACAACTGTGAAGAAATCTATAGATACTTCGTCCAGTGCATCTATGGAGACTACGTTTATTACATCTATGGAGACTACGTTTATTACATCTATGGAGACTACGTTTATTACATCTATGGAGACTACGTTTATTACATCTATGGAGACTACGTTTATTACATCTATGGAGACTACGTTTATTACATCTATGGAGACTACGTTTATTACATCTATGGATACTACGTTTATTAAATCTGGGAGAGCACAATCAGTACATTTGCGAAGACATCGCTCGGTATTTTCATGCTAGCCTATATCTGCACCCCTAGCTGTTTACTTTGCTCATACAGTATTAGGCATTTAATCGTGGGCGCTCTGTCATTGCTAACAAGGTTAGAAGGGAGAGAGTTTGTCCCCCCCCCCCCCCATTCTGGAATCGCTAACCTATCCGTCCACCCCGCCCCCCCCCCAGTGAGAGGGCCAGCCAGGGGCGCACGTTGCACATATAGGTAAAAGTCACAATTCATTGCTCCGTAGTACACTAAAGACGGACAAACTGTGAAGACGGTTGTTTCAAACTTGTATAGTGCGCATGAAACAGGTTTGTTTCCATTCAAAGCAATTTAGTTGCCCTGGTGTCAGCAAAACCTCTTCTTATAGCTTCCCAGGCGCAACTTTCACTTCACGTTTCATTTTTTTCTTAAAGATGTGTTCTGATTAACAGATGTTCAAGGTTATTTATCAACTTATTCATTCTATAGTGTTCTTAAGAAAATCAAGAATATTTATTCATGTAGGTATGAAAATGTTTTCATAGTGGGAAGTGATTTACAGAAAAATATCTGCCGATTGAGTCACATTTAAATAATTATTTCTTTTTAGTAACGAGCTTAAAAACAGCCGTCATCATTTTAGGGATGACAAATGATCTTTCCTAGCTTGGCGTCATTTTTATAAACTCACAGGACTGGTGTGTGTCTACATAACTACACGTTGCAATGAATGACAGGTTTTCATTGAGAAATACATTTCAATTATGATGTCGTTTGTTCATCAGGATACGTTTAACTTAGTATTGCAATATGTGTCCAAAGTTTATCGGAGTATGTTCTAACTTCATATTGTAAATGTATATGTCAAGTGCATATTAGAATATGTTTAACACCGTTTGCAGTATAATGTCTTTGAGTGTGTTTTAATTGTACAAAGTGTATGGAAGACGAGATGCATGTGTTACTTAAATGTCCAGTTTCTAATGATGTACGCAAAGATATTTTGACTAAGTGTTAAGATGTTTGGCCTGATTTTTACCAACAACCTGATTATGTTAAATTATCTTTTATCCTGGCCAGCCCAGATGTTGTACATGCTAGTGCCAAAACCTGCAAGGCAATTTTAAGTTTACGTAAGGATATTTTATACACTTATTATTCCTTGGGCTATTTTAAAGAATACATACTTGTATTTTAGTAACCTCATAATGAACATTATATGTTGTTCGTCTCTCATAACTCCAAAACGGAGTGGCTTGTTTTTTAATGTTGTAAATATACTTTTATATCATTCGAGGTGAGACGTTATAAAATAATCTGTCTGTCTGTCTGTCTAGGGTTTATAGGACATCTACTAACTCAAGAAAAGTGTGTCCAACAAGGTGTCCCGTCTATACAGGTCTTTGGTCTAGGTACATTCACAATGCTGAGTGTCCGTGTGGGGGCCATGCAGTGAGGCGAGTAATGGGACGATGCGCGCTGACTAACAGATCAACGCCTTTTCAAACTACATACAACATTCAGCATTATCAAATTGACGTTTAGAAAAAAATAATGTTTTCCTTGGTTATCGTGTTTCGTGGACAGCAAATATAATCACAATCACAAATCAGATTTAACCTTAATCAAGTTTACATAATATATAATGTAAATAATTTTACATTTAAAGGTTATTATTGACATTAAAATACTGAGCGAGCAGATCTTGGATCGCGGACTGCCACTTTGTACAGTGTTTTTTTTAAGAACAAATGACAACTGTGGGGAAAACCTCCAAGCATTTGTCAGACGACCCATGTTAAACAAGGAACGGAGCGCCTGTTTAATATACTCTGACTTCTATAAGATTATATCTGGTATTTAATCATCGAATTTAAAATCAAACATATACGCACCTTTATTAACAGAAAACCAATGTTGTAACCGATATTTCACATTGAATGAGTTTGACGCACTTATTGGTAACGCGATTAGACGGTACAGCTGTACATGTACATTGAAACATTTCAAGAATTTCAAAACAAACCTCTAAACATGCATATGGCGTCTAGTCTTGTACAAGTCCTATAATTACGGGGACATATTTGATGGTATATTTGATGTGTGCATAAATCGGAGGTGGAAAAACTGCTGCAGCTGACCAGTTCTACTTATGATGAAGAGCACACATTGTTCCCTCGTCCGCCACTTACAGGAGACTTAGCGTCAAGTCCAATACGGGATTCGCGGAAAAGTGGCAAATTATCCTTGGACATTGGATCCTGATCAAACAATTAAATTGGTCATAGTCCGGCCACGTGCTGGACAGTGTCCCGTCTTGTTAAACAGATCATCCAGAACCGACCTTTAACTAGTCCAGTGCCGTGTGACGTATCCAGGAGCTGAACACGCCCTTCTTGTTTTAGGCATGACTACTGTAACTCTTTTGTATCGTATTCTAAGAATTTGAATTCGTTTTTTGGGGGAATCGTTCAAGCACTGCGATTAATTCAATCGGAAGCAATGCGATTACATACGCCTTTTTCAATTACTTATAATGAAATAGATTTTGTTATTGTTATGGTACTCAATTTGAAAAGACATTTTAATTTTCTATACCATATATGTTACATATAACTGAATATACCCAGACGCTTAATCAATAATATTTTGGGGAAATGATGCTATTTCATGACTTAATGGTACTCTTTCTGTCTGTGTTTAGTACCCGGCATGTTCAACAACAGGTTCTGAGTAGGCATACAATAGTGTACACGTCATGTGCATCATATTAAAAATTACGCTTAAAAAGTCATAAAAATGTTAAGTGTCAAATATATGTAAAAGATAGAAATAAGAAATACCTACTCACCTGCTAAGTGTAAGCTGGACACATCAGTGGGAACTATCCACTTCTAGTTATATTCCTGTACAAAAAGTTTAACACAAACACACACTGGCACTTATAAGTCATAAAAATAAACAAAAGTCTCAACTATTCCGAAACTAAACGGGGAATAAGACTGCACACTCCAATCCAGTGGAAATCCAGGAAATCCCAGAGCCGCGGTCCGTATCCAATTCCGAGCCGGCTTCTGTAATCACCGTCCTATATGACATGTCGCTATTCCCGCTACCACCAGCAGACGACACATTGGAACTACATGACGCTTCTACCTGAGACCTTCCCCCATCAAAGCGGACTTCTCTCCGCCAATCAGATGACAGGAGCAGATCACGTGATGTATTTCTGCTGATGGCTTCTAAGGTGTGTAGAGCTGGCTCATTAGCAGTGTAATAAGGAGATGGCTGAGTGTTAAACCAGCTTTCCTTTACTGCTTTAATGATTATATGAAATGACGTTTCCTCGCGCAACATTAAAAAATACATATTATCTGTGCATGATTGATTGTACAGTGAAAACAGAAAATGGAAAAACAATTTTCATTTAAAAAAGCAACAGAAATATTGTAATAAGTTACGTTATTTTGGAATTATCTGTGATTTGTTCATGCTTTCTGTAGGTGTAAACCATTTAATACTCTGCAATGGTTACAATACAACCCCCATCCCCTGGCCTAACCGGCCTGTCCCCCACCTGAGCCGATGTAAGCACTGGTAAGGACCGAGGTGGGGGCAGCACAGGTAGTGGACACTGATAGGGTGATATGTCCTGCTTATTTATTTCATCCGGGACCCGCAATCTGGATAATGATCACCGTGTCCGCGATCTGTGTACAAGCGCGATTCAGATCAACGCTTCAATCATCGATCGCCATTCGCTGCGCACCTCGTGTCACGTGACGACAATCAGCGCCAACATTCGACACTTTATCAAATCCAAATGACAAATTCCTCGTTTTCAAGTTTTTCTTCTGCAATATGTCATGATTATCTGGTTGAAATCGTTTATAGATATTTGTTGACATTTATCTTAATTACTCCAACATTCAGTCAACATTCCGTATTGCATTTGTTTTCGTAGTTCACCTGCTGATGATTTTCCTTAGTTGAGTGTTTTCTCAGGTTATTAAACATCAAAGAGTCGTTAGGTTCAGCGCTAGGTAGTCAGTATCAAGATGATGGAAATTAACTTACGCAGAATAATATTAATCACTTCTAATAATAAATCAAAATTAACATTTTCTTTCTCTCTATCTTCATTATAAAAAATCTAATATATTTATGTCAATGCCTTTGGCAACCAAATGATCCACCTGTTTCCAAACTCTTTTCTCTTCTTTGAATAATCCTAATGACTAAGAAAACCTGTCAGTGTATCAGTCTGTAAGGCGATGTCACCGTGAATTTCGATGGCACCAATACATAAAACCAAAGTGTTCTTAGTTACCCTTTGAAACATTGTAAGATGTATATAATCCTAAGCCATGGAAATTAATTTCAATAAACTCACAACATTATCATCACTAGATTATTCTTAACAAAGCAAAAAAAACATTGCACCCAAAATTAGCTCTCCCTCCACCCGTTGACCATCCACAGGAAGAACGTACAGTTTGGAATGAAAGGTAAACGACTGTGCTCTCCATTACCACAGTTTGTCTTAGGGCAGAGGAATCTGTAGATAGCAGATAGAAGACGTATATACATACATACTGTTCTCAACCTCCATTGTGCTATTATTGATTTCCCAAACGCTAAAGAATCAGACGAGTCCACAGTACTTTCATCTTGAAATTTCTGCTGGCGTTTTAAAAGATTTTTTCTTTCTTTAATAAATCGACTACAAAACAAAGCAAGTCAACAGTAGATGATTAATATTAACGACTTCCTCATGTTATTGTATGAAGTAAGGTTGCGACGAAGGAACAGTTCAATGTATTTGTTTAGTTCTAACGACTGCCTAAAGACTGCTCTCCGTCGGGACAATCTCAATCACTTACTGGGACGAGATGCACGTCAGGGGAGGTAACTCTCGTCAAGTGAACCTACCACAATCGTTTTTACTGATTCTTGGCCGCATTTCAGGTTATTCAACCAGGAATACAAGGTCAACGCATTGATACCTTATATGACCTATTTCATTTTGATACTTTTTCAAATGATATGTATATTAGTTGTGACATTGTGTGGGTTTCTGCACACGTAAGACTCGTAAGTAACGGAGGAACAGATCGTCGGTCTATCTGCACTTACAAGTCAACGTTGAGATGTTGTGGCCAGTACCAAAGATTTTTTCTCAGTGGTTAATAAGGCGGTCTAATAATGTGTCAACAGTGGCAAACCGACTGGAACTCCTACACCAATGCTATCCACGTGGACTACCTTTGTCCTAAAGTTGAAAAACATTTCAAGATTCGCCGTCGAAATCGGAGAGATGAATTTATCCCTACTTTCCCTTATAAAGACTCGGCCAGCGTGGCTTGATTGCATACAATTATTGCATACGATTGCATTGTTCAAGCAATTGTCCAGAACCTGTTTTGTACGTTTGTTTTTGAGCGTGAAGGACACACTGATCATCGAGAAGATCCCAATGTAACATACATGATCCAGCACCTTCAATCTTCATTTTCTTTCAACTAATTCATGCTGAAGTGAACGCCAACAGAAACGCGAAATCTTTAACGTTTATTTCAACATGAGAAATGCTTGTTGAAATGATTGGCTGCTGTGGTTCAATTGTAAAGGACGTTTACGATAATTTCAAAATGACTTTGAACCAAAAGCTCAAAGAAGTGTTGATTAAACAAGATACATCAAGATACATCATGGTATACCTTCATGCGTTTTTTAGGTGTTCAATATAGATACATGATGGTGAGCAAAATATATGTTAATCCAAAATAAATGCTACAAAGTATTTTTACTAACCTTAAACAAAACCAAATCAAATTACGGGAACGATTTATGTGTAATTATCATAACAATAATTAAAAACAGTGTATAATGGGCAGCAACAAAATTAACAATGCAGCTCTTGATCATATGACACTTGAATGATGACTTGCTCGATTGTTCTATATTCGATCACCAAACCAGAATAGATAGAGTAGATGTCTCTGACGCCTTTCCTCTTGTAGGGCAACTGTCCACGCATTCCTCGTCAATTGACGATGTGCAAGTTGATTCCAGGGGTGCTCCATTGTAGTCCTCTCTGGCCACGGTGGAATGTTAACTTTAAGGCCTATCCGAAGTCTGTTGTACACGTGAAATAAGATAGTAGATCTGCAGAATTTCATCCTCCAAAGCACATGTTGTGTAGCTCCAAGTTGTCAGTTTTTCAATATGATGTCAGTCAATATACAGACCAGCATAAATCGGACGTCTTTTTCACATTTTTGTTGCTGTGCAAAATAAAATAAATTTCAGACTAAAAACCAGATTTAACAATCGTGCAAGGTTTCGCTGGTAACGAATAAGTTGTGTTCGAGAGATGTGTTCTTGATTGTTTCCGAACAGGTTGACAGTAATTGCTATCATGTAATTTTCAGAATCAAAAAACAAAAGGAAGAGATGTACGTGTGTGTTGATATGAGACTGACGTTACAAGCGAGTAATGACACAAAGCCTGTCAATGATCACGTATTCGCTTGTATGACACCAAGCTAGCTATGTAAAAGCTCAGATACAACACAGCAAGACTAGCAATTCCAAAATTACTTATTAAGAATAGACAGTTTGATTGATGGAAACAATAAAATTCACGCGTCAATTGAAATGATTCTTCTCCCATGAGCGTCGTCATAAATTCTTATACAACCCCCGTCCTAATAGGAGCGTTTCTCAGTCTAGAAATTAAGAAGCCTGATTGGGTGCAATCAAAGTAATTGTGAAGTCAGTGACGCCGTTTCAAAAGTTATTATTTGAAACGCCTCAGCAATTTCTGAATGCTTCGAAAAGGCTAGACTTAATTTGAAAGTGCATATTGCACTTTGAGTCTTCTTTACATAAAACAGTCGCCTTATTTATTGACTGCATAGTCCTTGTTGACAAAAAATATGTTATACATTCATTCAATGTCTTACTTTGGCTCAATTTACTGGAATCCCGAAAAATCTTCGTATCAAGACAGAGAATAGTATAGGAATTTTGGAGCTAACTCAGTTGGGTGAGAATGTTGAAATGAGTTTTAGGGATAAATATATTTAACGTTATTATGCCTATGCCATCTCAAAGCGTTCGATAGTTTATATTGGTTTTCGTTGATTGTTGAATGCGAATGTGTAATAAAATGTAAATGATTTATAGGTACTTATCCGTGTTTTTTATAAAAGAAATTCTGCAAATCTAACACTCTGTTGAAATGATGCCTTGAGCTCATCGAAATATCTTTAGTATATTTTGTTAAAATACGTCCCTTTACATTCCAATTTCTTCCATTTAATATCCTCAACAACTTCGACAAAAAATCACACAAATCGACATAATTGATAAAACGTTATCAGTTTATAGAAGACGTCTCTATCTTTTTTAGGGGAACATGTTTTTAGAAGTCGGGGAAATTCGTGGCAAAACTTTTGAATTATTTCGTAATTTTATCCACGAATTACGATTAATCGTTACCATGTAAAATCGAGTTTAAAGCTACAACTTTGTGGTTATTCTTTTCACTCATTCGGGGATTCATTGAATCGCCCACAAATTAGCTACGAATCTCTCACAAATTAGCTACGAATCTCTCACAAATTAGCTACGAATCTCTCACAAATTAGCTACGAATCTCTCACAAATTAGCTACGAATCTCTCACAAATTAGCTACGAATCTCTCACAAATTAGCTACGAATCTCTCACAAATTAGCTACGAATCTCTCACAAATTAGCTACGAATCTCTCACAAATTAGCTACGAATCTCTCACAAATTAGCTACGAATCTCTCACAAATTAGCTACGAATCTCTCACAAATTAGCTACGAATCTCTCACAAATTAGCTACGAATCTCTCACAAATTAGCTACGAATCTCTCACAAATTAGCTACGAATCTCTCACAAATTAGCTACGAATCTCTCACAAATTAGCTACGAATCTCTCACAAATTAGCTACGAATCTCTCACAAATTAGCTACGAATCTCTCACAAATTAGCTACGAATCTCTCACAAATTAGCTACGAATCTCTCACAAATTAGCTACGAATCTCTCACAAATTAGCTACGAATCTCTCACAAATTAGCTACGAATCTCTCACAAATTAGCTACGAATCTCTCACAAATTAGCTACGAATCTCTCACAAATTAGCTACGAATCTCTCACAAATTAGCTACGAATCTCTCACAAATTAGCTACGAATCTCTCACAAATTAGCTACGAATCTCTCACAAATTAGCTACGAATCTCTCACAAATTAGCTACGAATCTCTCACAAATTAGCTACGAATCTCTCACAAATTAGCTACGAATCTCTCACAAATTAGCTACGAATCTCTCACAAATTAGCTACGAATCTCTCACAAATTAGCTACGAATCTCTCACAAATTAGCTACGAATCTCTCACAAATTAGCTACGAATCTCTCACAAATTAGCTACGAATCTCTCACAAATTAGCTACGAATCTCTCACAAATTAGCTACGAATCTCTCACAAATTAGCTACGAATCTCTCACAAATTAGCTACGAATCTCTCACAAATTAGCTACGAATCTCTCACAAATTAGCTACGAATCTCTCACAAATTAGCTACGAATCTCTCACAAATTAGCTACGAATCTCTCACAAATTAGCTACGAATCTCTCACAAATTAGCTACGAATCTCTCACAAATTAGCTACGAATCTCTCACAAATTAGCTACGAATCTCTCACAAATTAGCTACGAATCTCTCACAAATTAGCTACGAATCTCTCACAAATTAGCTACGAATCTCTCACAAATTAGCTACGAATCTCTCACAAATCTTACGAATTCTACATTCGTAGTTTTTCGTTGAATTCGTTAACTTAGTGCACGTGGGCTCTTGTACTCGTTATATTAGCATTGCTAAACAGAATATCTACCATTTTGTAATTAAACTATGATCATTTTACAGAACTTACGAGGGAGGTTCAATAAGTTTTGCAACTTCAATATAAAACAAACTCCATAAAATAACCAATATTTTATTTTTATTTTTCATTATCTTAGCCCTCCACCACTTATTCCATTTCTCGTTAAGGCTTTTGATGCCACTTTTTAGGAAATTTTCGGTTCGCCCCCCTAACCACGCCTCTTTGGCAGCCTTGACGTCTTCGTAATCCCGGAAGTGCCTTCCATGTAGGGCGGATTGTTCATTGTAGTTTTGGGTGGCATGTAATCATTAAACAATCATATGCCTCTTCCATCCCAAAAGATCGTGGCCATAACATTGCAACTGATGGCTGAGTGTGAAACTTCAGTTCAGGTGAAGAACTTGAATGCCTCCACTGCTAGGATTCCAGTTTAGTTTCAGGTGCCCAGTGGTGGATCCAGGTTTCGTCATCTGTCACCAGACAAGACAGATACCCGTTTTTATCAGCAATATAAAGATCCAGGAGCTCCACACAACTTTCAGTTCTTGAGTTTTCTGGGTGCCAATCTTGCAGATGCCTTAGACATATTAAGACGATCAAGAATGGGTTTTTTCAACACTTCAAACTGGTATCTCGACTTCACACTTTCACACGCCGGTCAGCTAAACCTATTCTTTCGATAGCGGCAATAACTTCAGGGTGGCTTCTGAGGGCCTGCCTGACCGTGGGTCATTGTCTAACGATTCCCTGACCCTTTTACATTGAACAGACCTGCGACAAGCTGTTGAAAGGTTAGGTACATCCTTACCCGTAACATTACACATGCGATTATGTATTTCTGCATCCCTCCTCAGTAAGGAACTTCATCACAGCGTACTGTTCATGTTTTGAGAGAACCAATGATTAAGGAGACCCCTAGGTGAGTGCAGCTATGATATCTAAATAACTATTGTGTCTAGAAATAGTTTTGACATATGTCAATATTATATTTTGACTAAAGTAGCACCTGCTATAGGCTGACATTGTTTATTTTGGGCATTGCAAGCTTGTAAATCTTATTGAACCCTCCTCGTATATACAATCCGTGGCAAGATGATGATTTCATTGTGTTTGGAACACACCATCAACTATCAAAGATTCCCGACATCAACATCTCTGTCGATTCTGCATGTGTTAAACCATCACCTCAGGTTAGGAATCTTGGTGTTATCATGGACAGATCCATGTCATGTAAGAATTTGGTATTGAATACCGCAAGGTCTGCAAATTTTCATCCGTCCAAGATTTGCAAAATACGAAAATACATTTATTCTGAAACCTGTAAAAGTTTGACTAATTCCTATGTAAATTTCAGACTTGATTACTGTAATGCTCTCATCAGTGGTACGATGGCCTCCAGCGAACACAAAATAAATCAGCCCGCATGATCACCCGCCTTCTGAACACATCACACCATCCCTCCTGAACTCCGCTGGCTCCCCGTGAAAGATCGAATAACTTTCAAGCAGCCTCTCTTGACCTTCTCCCCTCTCCATTCTATCGGCCTCCAAGTCCCTGAGTTCCTCATTGAATCACAGCTCTCGGTGCCGTCCACAAACTCAAAACTAGCAGCTTATGCATTTCCAGTTATTGCATCCAAAATTCGCTTCCACTATAAATCAGAACAACTGACTCTGTTTCAGACTGTTTAAGAAAATATCTTGTCCCCATGAATCATCATTAATACTAAGTGTTAATACATGATGTGTTTAAATGTAAAGGTGCGAATCGATAAAACTTCTTGTGTATGTGCCAAAGCTTGTGCATTGTTTTTGCACGTGTGTGAGTGTGAGGTTCGTAAGTATGTGGACGTGTTTGTGTTGTTGTTTTCCAACATTTTAATCAATGTGATATTGTGTCTAGGCCAAACGGTCGAGAAGTTTAACTTACTGGGTTGAACTTCCAGGAGAAATAGCTCGAGGGGTGATCGTAGACAATTGAGGGGTTAGTGGAACTTGGATCAAACAGCACAGACTTCGAACTGAGCATTACCTCAGACAGGAAACTACTGTACCCCTGTGTCCAGCATATCTATTGCTGTAGCAGCGCTGTCAACAGAAATGCGACACTGGCCAAGTCAGGACAGATCATCCGGTGGTAGTCTACCATCTCGAAGTACCAGCGGATCTTCTCGTTGAAGAAGGCTAATGAAAGAGTTTGATTGCCAAGATCCAAGCATCGTTTCTTTCTTGACGTTAGTCTCTCTCGTACTGTGTGCCCCAGTAAAGTCACCTTGGCAGGGCCGAACTCGCTCTTGCCTAATCTGACAGACAATCTGGATATCTGAAGCCAGAGATTGATCGTGGATAGATGCTTGTTCCCACGTGCTGAATCATTCCTACAGGCTATAGCTGCATTTAATTTTGACCTGACTTGTCTCACATACGTTTGATGCTGTGATTGTCTGGCAATGAAACATGTTGGTATCACCACGTTTGATGTCGTGATTGTATGACAATAAAAATGTTGGCATGAACACGTTTGATGCTTTGTTTGTTTGATTGTCTAAATTTGATGTTCGGTACACGCAACATGAGAGCGAGGCACTTATGACATCTAGTATAAATGTGATGTTCGGTACACGCAACATGAGAGCGAGGCACTTATGGTATGTGTATAAATGTGATGTTCGGTACACGCAACATGAGAGCGAGGCACTAATGAGTTGATTAATGAGATATTCCAAGTGTGCATATAATTTAATTCTCACGTTCCCTCCTATACATTGTCATTAAAGTAAATTACAAAATTCTCTTATTCTATTGCTTTAACCTGCCAGATTGCTCGTTTAAGATCTCAGGTATTCAGCATGGAGCTGATATTCCCATGACCTGTGGCCCGTTGGTGACCCCAGATTTCTCCGCACAGAGTTGAATCATCCGTTACAACAGTGTTAGCTATGTTCAGAGTTATAGAAGCGCACTCGGGGTCACGTAGCGAACTATCTGATTAGTTCGATGTCTCTTTGGTGGGGACACGCAACTCTGTTCGGCGGCTTCGTAAGATCTACCGTTCGCTAACTATCAATGATCTAACACTGGAAGAGGATAAAACTAAAAACGATATTGCTTTAATATGATTGCATTCCGATAGAAAGCTTACATATTTTTTCAGTCATTACACGCTTAAGAAAAAGCTTTACGTTTTTGTTTGAACATTTCTTAATGTCTGTTACAAGCTTATTGATGTTGCTTCTTTCAGATGACAGAAAATGAAGTTACAAAATGTTAACTTCATGAGAAAATCATTCCTCAAAAGCGAATTGTTCCGAAAACATGTTCATGCTTGTTAACCATATCAGCATTGCAAATGAAATGTTCATTAACACACTCCACATTCAAAATGTAACATTTAGGTGAAATTCAATCGCCGATTATTGAGTTGAACATGTTTCATTGAGCCTTTTCCTGTGACGGATGAAAGGTCAATCCAATTTCAGGTAGAAAGCCTGTTGAAACTTGAGCGACGTTGTTCGCTGTTAAGTAGACGCCGCCATCTTGAGCAAACAGCTGCAAACGGGCGAGGTGACGTTACGTAATGGAAGCTGTTTAATCTGGTGATGCTCAATCAGACCTGGACACGCTAAGATCCCGGCTTTAAGAAGTCATTTCCACTGCGCTCGATTGACAAAGTTTTGTTTCTAGTCTCCTGCTCGCAACTGCGTCCCTGTAAAGTACATTAGGCTGGAAACGTTGACGTGTGTGGGTTATTTGAATTCATCCCTGCCATCCTCTGATTCGTTGAGTGCCCAGATGAAGTATTTAATCTTTGTTTTCCCTTTTTTACTATCATTAAGTAGCCTACTACGAAAACGCGACAATGCAGTAAATGCCTATTTTTTAAAACTTTGGTCTAAGATAAAACACTTCTTATAAAAGCTAATATTGCATCGACGTTTCTGATATTTGGCATTTCTGCATCCAAGACGAAAGTTTTTATGTTGAAGTTCATTCTGGTTTAGTCGCGTTGGAATTATGGTATTGTTACCTAAATCTCATAATGAGAAATTTTCTTTTTTAGATAACTATTTATTTTTTAACCTCGTGTGAAAACTGATCCTAATTGTTGCATTCTAAAATCTTGATCGGGATATGCTGATGCGTTTGGATATACGACAAAGGATATTTCTAAAACTAATGAATATAAACACCTAGAAAAATATTGCATCTCCATATTTCTATATTTCTGCTTATATTCTATAAAGCTCACGTCACATTAGGGTTTTACATGTATATTTAGCTCATCTTACAAAATTAATGCATCACCAAAACGGATTGGAACGTTGATTCGTTAACGACGTCCTCTGGTAAAACAAGACAAAAATGCAAGAACAGTTGGACATTGGCGCCGTTGGTATTGGCAGTATGAGGGTGTTGGTATGTTGGATGAAAGCTGGTTTTGGACTACAAGAGGCAGATGCGAGAGTCCCAATATCGCACTGCTAAACACCCATTTGGCATGAAGCCGTAAATTCTGTCCGTTTGTACGATCAGTGAGGTTCTTCTGATTGTAAACTCGATCATGTCCTTGGTAAACTCTTCTCATAAATATACCGAATCAGATCATATATACATGTACTCTATCAATCGTGTAAACAAAGACAAAATTTGTTTGGTCAACACGCAACTCTGTTCGGCGGCTTCGTAAGATCTACCGTTCGCTAACTATCAATGATCTAACACTGGAAGAGGATAAAACTAAAAACGATATTGCTTTAATATGATTGCATTCCGATAGAAAGCTTACATATTTTTTCAGTCATTACACGCTTAAGAAAAAGCTTTACGTTTTTGTTTGAACATTTCTTAATGTCTGTTACAAGCTTATTGATGTTGCTTCTTTCAGATGACAGAAAATGAAGTTACAAAATGTTAACTTCATGAGAAAATCATTCCTCAAAAGCGAATTGTTCCGAAAACATGTTCATGCTTGTTAACCATATCAGCATTGCAAATGAAATGTTCATTAACACACTCCACATTCAAAATGTAACATTTAGGTGAAATTCAATCGCCGATTATTGAGTTGAACATGTTTCATTGAGCCTTTTCCTGTGACGGATGAAAGGTCAATCCAATTTCAGGTAGAAAGCCTGTTGAAACTTGAGCGACGTTGTTCGCTGTTAAGTAGACGCCGCCATCTTGAGCAAACAGCTGCAAACGGGCGAGGTGACGTTACGTAATGGAAGCTGTTTAATCTGGTGATGCTCAATCAGACCTGGACACGCTAAGATCCCGGCTTTAAGAAGTCATTTCCACTGCGCTCGATTGACAAAGTTTTGTTTCTAGTCTGCTGCTCGCAACTGCGTCCCTGTAAAGTACATTAGGCTGGAAACGTTGACGTGTGTGGGTTCTTTGAATTCATCCCTGCCATCCTCTGATTCGTTGAGTGCCCAGATGAAGTATTTAATCTTTGTTTTCCCTTTTTTACTATCATTAAGTAGCCTACTACGAAAACGCGACAATGCAGTAAATGCCTATTTTTTAAAACTTTGGTCAAAGATAAAACACTTCTTATAAAAGCTAATATTGCATCGACGTTTCTGATATTTGGCATTTCTGCATCCAAGACGAAAGTTTTTATGTTGAAGTTCATTCTGGTTTAGTCGCGTTGGAATTATGGTATTGTTACCTAAATCTCATAATGAGAAATTTTCTTTTTTAGATAACTATTTATTTTTTAACCTCGTGTGAAAACTGATCCTAATTGTTGCATTCTAAAATCTTGATCGGGATATGCTGATGCGTTTGGATATACGACAAAGGATATTTTAAAACTAATGAATATAAACACCTAGAAAAATATTGCATCTCCATATTTCTATATTTCTGCTTATATTCTATAAAGCTCACGTCACATTAGGGTTTTACATGTATATTTAGCTCATCTTACAAAATTAATGCATCACCAAAACGGATTGGAACGTTGATTCGTTAACGACGTCCTCTGGTAAAACAAGACAAAAATGCAAGAACAGTTGGACATTGGCGCCGTTGGTATTGGCAGTATGAGGGTGTTGGTATGTTGGATGAAAGCTGGTTTTGGACTACAAGAGGCAGATGCGAGAGTCCCAATATCGCACTGCTAAACACCCATTTGGCATGAAGCCGTAAATTCTGTCCGTTTGTACGATCAGTGAGGTTCTTCTGATTGTAAACTCGATCATGTCCTTGGTAAACTCTTCTCATAAATATACCGAATCAGATCATATATACATGTACTCTATCAATCGTGTAAACAAAGACAAAATTTGTTTGGTCAACCTTTTGCTAATTACAGTTCAGTCAACTGGTTATTGCACAAAAGACGTACTTTACGCTCGGGATATTGATCACGCTACGTGATATATCAGCCTAAATGACAACTCTTGATTTATAGTTATTCGTCTCCACTATGACGAAAACTTCTGTGTTGCGTTTTTAGAATAGGTGTACAATTTTACTGCATGTTGAATCAACAAATTATTCAAGCACTTTTTTCACTCGTACGTGTTTTATCGTAATCTATAGATTTTGATGGAATTCGATTGCGTTTACATGGACGAAAAAGAAACAATTGAAAAGCATTGTTTAAATGTTTCTTCATCTAGGCTTTTATCGCTTCCATTAAAAATGCATGTATCGACTGGATTTTACATTTCTCATTATAAATCATATGTCCTATCTCATTAAAAAACGAAACAGATAATATACTCTTTATATATCTTTCGTTTATAATTCATAAATGTTATATGATAAATATGTCAATAGCTATTTTCTTTCTGTATAAAGGAGTTTTTGAGATACTTCGCTGAAATTTCTTTAGACTTTCATCATTTGACGTAGAGTAAGAAAACGACAAGGCAGATGCAGAACCGAGTGACAGCATAAACAAAGAGAACAATGGCTGCGCTCCTTCCTCTCCTAAAGTCACAAATTTTTATTTGCTAGTCAGCCGTGCAAGAAGGATTTTTAATGGCATGACATCCGGCTTCCGTTCCTGCATCAAATTGTTCATAAACTTTTCGCCTTTTCGACTTCTGATCAAGAACCACTGACTCCTGAGAACTGAAATGTTGCGTACAGACTCCGTGGCTAATGGGGTTAGCATTTTATAGGTTGGTGAATCTGTAGCCCTTTATAACGGCATTAGAAAACACGCTTACAAACCTATTTTTGTTTTATTCTACAAAAACCAACCCCTAGAAAGCTGAAATGTTGATTACAAACTCCAAAGCTACTGGAAATTCCGATAGATTTAGTTATTCTGGAAACCCTTAAATGGACCAATGCAGACTCTCCTCATTGAGGTACGAGGGTAAATCAAAGTGTTTGCAGAATAAGCATGATGTAACAATCCATTACTTCCAAATTACCTATAAACCTGGAAAGTAATTATTTCTATGCTAGTGACGAAATATTGCAACCATCGGAAAGTGCATAAGGGTGTAGAAACTGGAAAAATGAATGCTGTTGAAATGCGTGCAGTCATCAAGTCCTTTTTCAGGAAAGGAATGTCTGCACTAGAAATCCATGACATAGTCGATCGTTTGGGTGATGACTCCCTTGCATTATCCACAGTTGCCAAGTTGGTTGCCTAATTCAAATGTGGCCGGCAGAGTGTTGAAGATGATGCCAGGTCTAGTCGATCAATAACCTCCACCAGTGATGTTCAAGTTGATGTTGTTGACGATATGTTGCTTACGTACAGACAGATGTGTGACCATTCAACTGTGTCAACATACTAGTAGCTGACACATAGGGCATTAGTTTTGGTCGGTTTACACATTACTGACAGATGTTTTCAAATTATCACGCTTTCTGCAAGATTGGTGCCAAGAATGTTAAATGGAGAACAGAAACAGAAACGCTTTGGCATTTCTAAGAAACTTTGGGCTCATTTCAGGGGAGACAGGGATAATTTCCTTAAACGATTAGTGACCCAGGACGCGATGTGGGTACATCCCTTTGACACTGAAGCCAAAAAGGTAAAGCAAACAGTGGAAGCATCCAAATTCCCCACCCCGAAAAACATTCAATCAAGTTCCATCTGCTGGAAAGGTGTTGACCTTGGTTTTTTTGGGGGTGGCCGGGGTATCATCATGATAGATTACATAGAAAAGGGCCGAACTATCAACGGGGTATATCATGCCAATGAATCAAGGCAATCAAGGGAAGTCATCAAGGCTAAGCGGTAAGGGGAGCTCATTGCAGGAGTGCCGCTCCTTCAGGACAATACTCCAGTCCACAAAGCACATGTTGCTGTCACTGCCGCGACCGAATGTGGCTTGTAACTCTTCCACATCCACCGTAATCCCCGGACTTGGCACCATCACACTTCTTCCTCTTCCCCAATCTGAAGAATAATCTAAGTGGATGTGTTTTTGCTGATAACAACAGCCTGATTGCTTCCGTGGAGAGATTTCTTGAGACCCAGGGAGTTCTAAAAGAATGAGAAAATGTCAGTGGAGACTGTTTAAATATTGAAATCCAAACGTTTTCTATGTCATTCTAGGAACTTTTTTATTTACCCTCGTACATGAAGCTGAAATCATCAAATCCTACGCTAACCTCTGTTGCACTTTTCTGACTAGAAATGGAAAAAAGCCTGATTGATAAAATTGAGGTGTGCAATGGACGATGCCGTTTCAAATATATCACTCGTAATGCTTCGGACAAACTTTTGCGAACGAATTTGCTCTTTCGATCGAGTTATAAGGCGACCGAATCGCGGAATAGAGGTCGGTGACACGCCTGTTTTCCATGCAAGATATGTCTTGGTTTTTTTTAAATTTGAAGATAGTTTGCGGTGTAATATTTTTGCCTTTGTCGAATCAGTCTGAGAAATGCTCGTATTAAAACAGAGGTTAGCGTAGAATTTGATGTCTTGAGCTACCTCCTTGACCAAAATCTCATTCGTCTTCTCAGGAACTAGAGAGTTTGAATGATAGATCTGCTACTCGTAGACACTGGTTGTTTACAGACTCCTTAACTAATGGTGATAATAAATGGTAGATTCCGTGACTCTTTTTTTCTCTATAATCCAATTGAAACGTACCGATAATACTCCACTAGTAATATCCATAGACAGGCATCCTGCTTAAGCTTCAAGTGCTCGCGAATACCTATGCATGAGTGCATGACCTACCTAGCACTACATATATTTGACGTTGTGTCTGCTGTAAATACATTTTCGAAATTACGTTTGAGTCATTGGCGTGCGCCATTTTCCGGATCTCGATCGCAAATCTCGATCTCATTATTTTCACTATACTAAACTCATAAGCAAAACGATTATAATTTTCAGGAACAACCACTACTTCGATCAAATGACACCATTTAGTTTTACATAATTGGCCATATATGTACTATATGCAAAGGAGAAAACACATTATTATAACAATATATACAGACAATAATATTTACATCACATGTTGCAGATAAAGATATGTTAAACAGTAGTCGCATTTATAGTGGATATGGCATAAAGACGAATTTGCATTACTACAACATAACCAAAGCTTAGTTAATATGTTATACATAAACATTCATTAACGTCTTTAGGTTATAATATAGGTAACGTTGCCAATATATTACCATGACAACAATGACGTATCATAATCAACACGCTCATCACAATTCACAGTAATAAATGATACACATGATTAACAAAACGTGTTTGAAGTGTATTACATGTCGTGAAGGATACTAATAGTATTTCCCAAGTGGTAATATTTGTTAATAAACATTGATGAATATGATAAAACAAATAATATGATAATAACTTCACTTATGATAATAATAGTAGTGGACACGTTATACTTTGATGTGTGACAACTGTAAGAACGGTAATAGTGAAAATAATACAGAATAGATGATTAAATCCATGGTGATGAAATAATAACTTTTTTAACTTTAACCTATAAAACTACCAACAAAGAAAAGGGTACAAATATAACACTACATACAGACAAGACTCGAGATTTCTAGCCTCAGCTATATGAATACACTAAATCGAGATCTCTACCCTCAGTAATCCAATCAAGACTCAAATCACATTTATGCCAACAAGGTGACCAAAACAGCATATGAAAGACAGCCTGACTCGTCATCAATTTAACTCATTAACGCCGAGACAGCTTCACGGCTCCACGCCTGGACCACTGACCACAAAAGCTGCTCGCTGTAGCGAGACCAATTAGTCAAAGCACCGCTCAAAAACATCGCGACAGGCTTTGAGGGCGAGTAATGAACAGAAACTGTCTAGCCTTGTACCATAAAGTTTTGATTGTTTAATTGTTTCATGAAGATCAAGTGCAGGTGCTGAATATGGATACTGCCGTTTAGTGAATTGAGTAACCTGTAGCCAGCACTTTGATGCATAATAAATGCAAGCTAGATGCAGGTGTGTATGTAGTCATCCAATGGCCGTCAGGGGCGTGGATCTATGATGCATATTGTCCAATCAAAAAAACCTCATGTACATGCTAAAACTATAATTGCTACAGGACCGTTATTGACCGTGCTTGATAAACAATGCGCTCAGCTAGTTCAGTAAAGTAATATTCGAAAAAAATATTATATAAATAATAGTATTCAAAGTAGAATAACTCTTGCCTTCAAAATATTAATTACATGCAATTATCGAACTGATAGTTCTTGACATTAGACTAAAGTAATGCATTCAAATAGTAATGGTAAAATCAAGGTGAAACTTTCAATAGCCTTAAATTCTTCACAAATGATTTATGAATACATGTACATGAATGGCAATAATAACGCTTCCTCTCGTTTCGTCTAGGATATATGAATTCAATGCGTTTTACAGATAAATATATCTAACAATGTTTGAAAATTGATAACTTCACAAAGACTCCAATCCTTTCATCTAATTAAATAAACCTGCTTTTTAAAGTATCTTGCATCCCTTTCCAAGACCTATGCAGAATGTTTTGATTTATCAAACTTATCATATGTTTGTACAAAGAGCAACTATTTTTTTTATTTCTAATTGATTTCCCGTGGATATGATCTTACTTAAGAAACTCCTATCTTCATTGATGGATGCCAAACTGATTTCGAAAATGAGTTTATTGTAATACTATACGACGGACGCACATATGCGGCTCTCGCTGAATAAGAGGTGCATTCCATTCCAAGGCTGGAATTATACAACGACCGTTTTTTTACGCATGCGTTGCCAGGTGCGTTTTTTGCAATACACAAGGTGCGTTTCATCTGCGATTGACGTTATGCGTTTAGGTTTACTCTTACACTTCCCTATATATCACATAATTCTTCTATTCAAAAGGTGTACTGTTATATTTTCAGTGTATGATGGATTCAGCTCTTGTGCTTAACTTAGTAGAAGAGGAGGAAGAAGAGGAGATGGAGGAAGAGCTTCTAATCTCTTTGGTAATTTCGGTACATGAAGAAGAGAATAAAGGATGGAGGTGGTGGGTTCATCCCCTTCACCAACAAAGATTACTTGAAGAAGGCTGTAATCGACTGATACAAGAGTTAGAAGAAGATGATGAAAAGTTCCAAAATTATTTTAGGCTATCTAAAGAACAATGCTATGAATTGCTGTCTAAACTGGAACACACATTGTCGAAACAGCAAACAAGGATGCGACCACCTATTTCTGCAAGGGAGAGATTTGCTATAACATTAAGGTAAACAAACAAGATAACAAGATTAAGCATGTTAATGAACTCTTTAATTTCAAGACTGATACATTAAATGTATTCATTGAAAGTGAGACCCATCTTTAAGGTTTAGGGTTTTAGAACCCTTTGATATCAGATTTACAAATAAAACGTAATAAAATAAGGAAATATTCATCTTCCATGTACTAAGGAGACACTTTTGAAAATATCGAGAAAATACAAACATAATCGTTCTCTTAATGACTTTACATATTCCACATACCAGCGGAACTGAAGTGACTCCCCTGGGGAATGTATTCCTGGGGTTGTTGACGGGTTTGAAATTGAAAGCGGCGTTAAACACCAACTCACCTCACCTCACTCACCAAATATTGTTCACAACATCTACATCTCTATAATCCTTTGATCTTTTGTCGAATAAAGTGCTGTTTCCCTCGACAAGTGAAATCAATCTTTCGGTATCGAGTATTGTACGCTTACTTCTCTTTCCTGTCATGATTCTTTTGAGAAACTGAAATTAATCACATATATGTCGTAACATAGTGTTTAATATGAAAAAGTAGATGCAGACACACACCAAATTGATATCTCAACATACATATAATCAATTCTACATGTGTAATCAAGTAAAGACATCCTTACCTGACAGTCCACGTGGTTGGGATATACCTCATTTGAGTGACGTCACCAGGGAATTCCTCATGCGAATTCATTTGCGTTGCGTAAAAAATAGCAGGTCTTCCTATCTCATTCGCATCGGATCGCAACGCATGCTGAAATCGCATGTAGTGTATTGCACACATTGAAAATGTACTGCTCGCGTTTTTTTTGACGCAACGCACGACGCAACGCATAGAAAGTCGGTCGTAGTGTAAATTCAGCCTTATCAAGCAAGTGATACATATATCACTTGCTTGATAACGGTGTTATAAAATCTAGGTCACCCAAATTACCTGGTGTCTACGTTTTGCTAATATGAAGACTGGTACCAAGGTTGAAGAGGTGCAGTGGTTCAGGAGATTTCGCGCTAACAAGAACAGCACGGACGTGCGAGCAGACGAACGGACGGGCGGACAGATTTGAATAATATGTACCCCGCTCCCCGCTTGGCAGCGGCGGGGGACAAATATGCATTTTATAACATAAGAAATGTCTGTACAGAATGAGTAACCTTTCGGGTCACTATACAGTATAGCATTTACACTATGCATTTAGTTATGATTCATTTTTGTGGATATTGATCGTCGACATACTCGTGGTCATTTTCGCCTGTTATCACGGAAAGAGTTGACAAAACGTTGCTTACCATACATGTAAACGAAAATAAAGACTTTGTGAAATCGGCTCTGTAGTATGATGTTACGGTGTTAGTATCTACACCGAAACGTCGCAATCCATGCAATAAAGAAGTTGACTATCCATAAGAACTCGTTCTTCTTTATATTTAGTATAGTATGTCACAAGGGGGAGGGGGTGGGGGGAGCACGGTCATGTTTGTGACGATTACATTGTCATATTATGTTATGCTGACTTTCAAATGAATTTTTTAATCAGCTTTTTCATCTAAACACAAGTTACTCATAAAAAGTACTTCGCTACTGACAATGGTGTTCACAGCACAGGAGCCATGATCTATGTTATGGTTAGACCGCGAGTGTCCGTTGTTTAATCAACACCTCTAACTTACTTAGACCATGGCCGTGAATTTAATACCTGAATCATTAATAATAATCTACAAATTTAGGCAAAGTTGATATTGCTTTTGTGCAACTAATGACGAACTATTTACAGGGGACCGTGTCGCACGTAAAAGTATCATCAAAGCAAAACCAGAGAGCACGTGAAATTCGCGTTTAGCCGCATTCCGACATTATGCCCGTGCAGCTTCACTTCTGACATACGCATACCATGCTTCTGTCATTTCGGCTAAGAAAGGTTCATACGTAGATATTCGCAACTCTATCAGTCGCATGCGGAAACTTTAAACGAATTTATGTTTGTTTGTGAGATAGGATTCTAATGATCAATGACTTTATAAGATATACTGTTTGAAGAAGCTTTCACAAGCATAATTATATTTTGTTTGAACTATAAGTGAAAGACGTATCATACTATAGCAAATATTTGACATGTCGCGGAGCTACTTAGACTTATCTATTTAGGATTTGTATCGCTTCATGAATAATTAACATAGAATTATTTTTCACCCCTTGCTTGCCGTTTCATACGGTCCGGTTTGCAACTACGATATCCCTTTGATATTAAAATAGCCGTGATTGAAATGGTGACATTTGAAAAATGAATCGGAGACATCATATTACAAAACGGATTTAACAAAGTTTTTATTTTTATTTACAGGTATCTGATAGCAACGTCTCTAACTATGATGTAAGTCGAAATTGACTACGGGTGCCGAATTTCAACGGAGAAGATCCCAATGAATGCATCTGAAGTCTGACCTTCATGCTTTTACTGCTTAAAGACCCGAAAGATCCCTTAATCTGTACATTCATTTTGTTATGTAATTAAATTCATATTTGTATTATGTTTTTATTTCGAAATAGGCTAATGTTTTTTACCAGAATTTCAAACCCACGATAAAAAATTAGTTCCGTCCGTGGTTAAACTGGAAATGGTGTTGGTCTCAGAGGGACTTAAACTGGAATAAGTACAAAATAATGTTATATTATCAAGATGTGACATAAACATCATTTTTAAAAGTTAATTGTATGCTAACTGAAAAAGAGTTCTATGTTAACAAGTTTGCACGTTTTAGCATTTATTGATACAAATTTTTGGTAAAAGTACCAAACTTTTCATTGGCGTAATTGCAATGGTTTAAGGAAAATTTAAAAATAGGATGTATTGGAAGAGCTAAGTATGGTACGCGCTTGTGGAGAAATTGCTGTGAGAAAAGCATGGATTGCAAAGTATGACATATAAGTAACCGGAGAAGAGATTAATGTTTAATGAGATATGGTCATGATATTACATGTAAAATTCCAAGTCGAAGATGGTTTACATCAATTCAATACTATTTACATCACAACAGAATCTCTGTTTTACAAAATTGATACGTCGAAAAATACTTTAGAATGTTCGAAAAGAGATAAAAGATACGTTCAATGAAGAAACAAGATTGGTTTCTGAGTTTTTCTTTAAACATCTGCTCAAGCTTCGAACATCGATATATCTTTGGATTTTTACCGTTTATGTTCCCTAATTGTTTGGAGACCTTTACTGCAACGATGTTCGAGAAACAAGTGATACCGTTAACCTTATGCCTCAGATAATATTATCTTAACACAAGTAAATGATTTTGGGGGGTGGGGGGGGGGGGGGGGGGGGGGCTCACGGCTGGGTGCACAGGAAGCAGGGTGGTCCTGACTCAGCAGGCTTCATCTTGGACGTACTAGCCTGGAAGCAAAGGCGGAAGTTTGTTAGTTTATCATATAAGATTTGACGTTAGGAGTTGTCCAATATCGTGTGTGATCAGCGTGTGGAAGGCTTGTCGTAACTAGTTAATGATTTTCTCTTCTGTTGGGGAGTTTACGACAGGAGTGGGTAACGTTTGTGTAACACGAACTTTACAGTATTGGAGATGGTTCAGAACTGTGAGGAAAACATGCTGAGTGAGCAGTACTTGGATATTGACACACGACCACGTACTCCTCCTGCAACAGCAGTAGGGAACACGGCACAGAACTGATCTTACGCTCTTCTGGGACAATGATTCACGAGCCATTTATCATATTCGTCTTCTATGCTTACATGCATTGCTATCTGTCTCGGGGTCTAGATTTGGGTTATTGCAGATCATAACATTTTGTGTTTACGAATAGCCTAAGACAAAAACAGAAACGACTACCTTACCTCTTAACAATTAGTCTGTAGTATGTATGTATAATTAGTCTTATGAGTTTCTGTCTAGAAGCGACATAGGGAGTTTCAATTGCTTTGAGCTCAGTCAGTAATGAGAAAGTAACTCAAAAAACTCATGAAGTCAAGGCATACAGTCTTGCAAAATTAAAGAAGACATCAACCATTTCAACATAAACATATAAAGCTGGACAACCCTATTGGCCAAACTCCCAATTAACACACGAGCGCACACTTCTTTTATTTCCATGGTACATGCGGTCCATGAGAGGCATTGAGAAGTTGGTGTACTCAAGTAATAGATCAAATATTATGGATAGCAACTTCTTAATTGTAGGCCACTTCATTTTTTGGGCTACCCATTGCCCCTTCGTCATGTGAATGTTGACACGAAAGATACATCCATGTATACATATAAAATGTTGAGGAAGCTAGGGATACATGTATAAATAAGTACTTGAACAAATAAGATATAATACAGAAGATGAAAGAGTGAGATGTTTAGATTTTAGGTAATGCTTACACAGCAAACGAGTTTGAGCAAGAGGTTTATTGTAAACTGTTTATGTATCTCCATCTTAAATGGTCACCAAGTCTAAACGCTCAACATATTTGGTTTATCCACTGAAGTGCGGGTCACAAAAACCAAGCCGTTTCTTTATTCTCGACAAATACAGAAGAAGAAGAAGAAATATATTTTATTTATGTGTCACGTCGTACATAGTTTCTAACAACACGCAGTAAACGCTTTAAAGGATTGTACCACCCGGCCATAAGCTCTATGAGACACATAAAAATCTTAAAATTGTCATGTATAAAAAATGTACATTACAATACAAAAAATTACAAGAGATGAAGGTGATATTTAAGTACTATTGGGGCTAATAGCATGTTTTACAATATGCAAGATGTGTTTAACAATATACAATATGGTCATGAGTGTTAAAAGCGGATGACAAAGGTTGTTATGGTTTGATGACCCTTAGAAGACAGAATTTCAAACTTACTGTTATGAAATGATTTACATGGTGACTGACAAAATATCCAATGAGATTATTTATTCCACGATGACAATTTGATCGTAATGCTGTATACTCAATAAACTTACATAAATCGAGTAAATGAGACTTGAGCCGATCGTTCTTCAAGACGTAAGGATCTAGTCCAAGATAGCTCGCTATCTGAGTAGGGTACACATGCAGTTGAATACGTCGTTTTCCTTCTGGATAGGTAATGATTTCCTATATTCTACCTACAAAGTAGAATCCAAATCACTTGTCAGTGAAACAGAATATTTATCTTCAGGAACTGTGTAACTGTGCTACTTTCAATAAGGTTTTAGAAGAAGGATATCGATTGATAAAAGTGAGGGTTTCTGTGAATACAAAATGTCCAGTTACAGTAGCATTCAACAGGGTACAGAAATACTTGAACCTCAACCTGAATAGTTTTCTGGTAATTGACTCAACATAAGATGCCCTAAATATCGGATATATAAACCTAATAGTTTTCGTCTTACAAAGAATTTGGAAGAAATGAAACGTATCCTTGGTGACACGGACCATCAGACGCATCGTCGCTTAAACAATTTAAATATAAATATAAACCGTAGTTGTCTGACCGTAAATCAAGTCACCACAAGAACAAGAAAGTGTGTTATAGAGAGAATCTCACAATAAATGGAAGTAAGTACAATAATAGAATTGTTCAAAATCGGCTTCCAAAATGTACGTTCAAGTCACTAGTTTTCTTACATTTGAAGGACTTCACTTATTGATAGTCGCATATCAAGGTAGGAAGATTACTCCTTAAACGCACTAGTGCACACCAATATTTCGTTAACACAACGAATGCACAGATTCTGCAAATCTCTCGATATTATTCAAGATCCTCACTCAAGTAATCTACCTCGTAAGTTATTTAACGAATATTTACGTATTCAGGTAGTAAAGTTGATTTTTAAAGACCGGAAGTATTTAATGTTACGCTACAATAAATCCGCGTGAACTATGATATCGGAAATATTAAGATTTTGCTCATAACCAAAAAAGCGGAAACGGCAGCCGCTTTGGTCAATCTAATAGCAATGCTAATGCTGTGTTATTAAATCGGTTTATTTACGACATTGCTTTCATGAAACATAATTCATTCTTTGGTCTCAGTTCAGAGTTTAGGTAAATTCAATAGCTGCACATAACATTAGTTCAGCCGCGTTTAACTGTCTTTGAGATATCCGTTTTGTGCACAGCTAAACTTTGATTTTTTATATGTCCTAGCCGACAGCGGCTGTCTAAATTTTTTCATTGTTGACTGCAGGCCAATTGTAAAGAATTTTAACTATTTCATTGCATCGATAGAAAGGTTATGTGAATGCATAAGTCCTCTTAAACGTTAAAATAGCCAATTTAAACCGTAAAAGCGTGCACTAGTGCCTTTAAAGTATGTATGCTTAAATGAAGCGTGCATAAGACACTTGATCTCATCATATTTTGTGAATATCATTTCTAAGCTTGTAACCCCTTAATTCATCCTTTGAATGATTGTCTCTTATTGGACAACAACAGAGACTTGGCGAGACATTTACACAATTAATATAACGGAGGAAAGATTTGATATGTATCTATACTTGTTGGTGTTTCTCTTGTAAACCTGAACTAGATTGCTGCACAAAGTAGATACCAAAATTAATTTATCTTTCTCCATTGGCCTTTTCCCTACAGTAACAATTTGACCTGAATGATCATTGAACCATGCTTCAGAAAATCAAATCAGTATACACTATTTAAATCATTATCAAAAAAGCATTCAATGAAACGGTGAATGGTACTGTTGATGCCATCTATGACATGATTACTTGTACCGAGACCGGTATTAGTCTCGACTTAACCAAAGGGATCGGCCTCTGTTTCGGATATGGTTGTAGGTCGCTATATTAAAAGAACTTTATATGTACCATTTAAACAGACTACCACTTACTGCAAAGGCTTTAAATCAATAGAATGTCCGCTTATGCTATATTCTGTCAACAGCTTATAACTCATGTCACAGAAACTGATTTTAATTTTATCACAAAGGTGTTAACTATAAACTCATAGATTCAGATGTAATTAGATTAATCTTTTAGGACATTGTCATCTCGAAAAAAAGTAATTTATTTTCATGATATAGCATTAGTCAATGCCTTTTTGATAGAGCTCGTGAGTGAAAAGGGTCTCTATTTTTGACAAGCAATTGCACTGTCTTTAGGTGAAAATGAAAGATTGAAGCTTCTCTCAGTCAGGACGGAAAATTTGTAATCAACCAATGTCTTATAGGTAGATATAAGCGGTTAAAAGAACGCGATTGGTTTTCACTTTCTTTACTTAATATGTCAACTGTAATTGGTACTGCTGCATCTTCATGGTGACCTAATAAGCTAAAAATATTAAAGCTGGAATATACTTTCGTGATCTTCATTACATATTATTTACCTTTGATACGAACCTAAATGTCATATGTGTTGATATACAATCAAAACATCTTAACTTTTCATGTCCAAAAGACATATAAATGACAAATGATGTTTTTTCCATCAAAATATAAAAAAACAGCCTTATAAATGCACAGAGGTGTAGATATCACGTCCAGTATACATGGATACTAGTTATATAACCTAACAAACACTATCAACTCCTAACTGCCCTCCTGCCTGTTTTAGATAAGTCTCCAAAATTACGTTTGACTATTTGACGCGCGCCACTGTCCAGTTTTCGATCATCATTGCGACGTTCTACCTTCATATTGTCACTGTAAAAAAACCCAACAAGCTTTAAAATGTGTCTTTTTCGTAACAGTCGATACGTCGCGATCAAATGACACCATTGATTAAGTTTGGCATATATGACTCCAACAACTTACGGAGTGGCTCTTTAAGACTTTTGAACTTACTGCATCTGTCAGTGTTAACATCGATGTTCAATGAATACTACTTCAGATCTAATCAATGTTTTTATTTGCTAGGCTCGTTTAGGACACATTCTGCCTTTATGAATGGGGCAGGTTTGGCCGATGGCCGAACGTGCCCCAGGGTCTATAGTATTATTTTATTAACATTGCAAGAAGAATACCTTATCTTTGATGATAAAACTTACCAAAACATGAACATTGGTGTTATAGGAATTATACATGATGGTTCGAACTCTTATTCATCATAAAAATCAACTATAAAAGTATCAATCCTGATGATTGGATCTACACATTTTTGCGGACTAACTCAGTGAATCTATGATAGCCATGTTGTGTAGAGTATATCTCCTGAACTGTTAGCTTCTTCTAGCTTCATACACAAGTCAACCATAACCCTAGATATAGTTTTTGATTGTTAATCCGGTATTTGATTTTATTCCCGTTTCTGTGCCCGTTGTTGGGGACACGTATCTTAAAGATCGACTGAAATGACTTTCGTGATTCATTGAAATGTGTTCGAATTTGCCAGTGACTTAAATCTAAATTTTCGAAGTCGGCCTATAAACAACTTTAATATGACTTTTTCAAAACACCAGCTAATTAGCTTCAGTGAACAGAACTGAAAGGGCCCATGGTCATTGAAGCGTCAGTCCTGAGTCGCGTGATTTGATTATAGTTGCGCCTATAAACCTCCTTATTTGAACAGCAAATCTCACTCCTTTAACAACTGTTTAGACATATCAAAAGTCGTCCAAACAACTCCAACCTTCGATAAATTGATGTTTAATATATCTTTAGTTATTCCTATTGTTCCAAGCGAAAGACATTGTTTTGATACGATGCTACACGCACTATCCCATGTGTACAACGCGTGTTTTAAAATAGTGGTGGATCTCTCAATGGCCCAAGTTCTAAACCTTTTTTTATATAAACCCACCCTAGAAAACCGCATACAGGGATGGTCACAGTCCAATCAAATTAAAGTGGATATTAGAAGGAAAGCTGCTATCATGAAGCAGTAATATATCGTAATTATGAAATCTTTCGGTCATGCTTTTGCCCATTTTTGGCTGTTGAAATAGCTTAAAAATACAGAAAAAACAAAGAGCTTGAGTTTCAGCTGACTACTAATACGTCACATACTGGGTGTGGCTTCGAGTCATGCTTCGATGATTTTGTCAAAGCTTGCGCCAGCCTGATTAGGCGGTTATCCAGAACAGGGATTTAAAGGTCTGTGATGACTTTTTTGGTTGATTTTTTCTGAGTGGAAGTTTTTCTGGATACTTGAGATCGGAAGTCAGTTACGTAAACAATATCACAGAAAGTCGATCTTTTGAGGGAAATCTCGTAAAGCTCGTCAAATTGAAGTGTAATACTGTTTTTCAAAGGGGCGGGGGGCAAATATGATATGTTAACACAGGGTTACTTGGTGCTGTCACAACAGACCCACTACCTGCATCCCCGCCATAAATATATCTGCCTTACTCATATATACGAATATTGTCTGTAATCGGCTTGTGGTTCCACGACGTAATCTGCTTGAATCTGAATTAGTGAAGTAATACACACAGATACAAAAAAGGTTGAATGATATATATGCTACCGCAAATACCAAAGATCAAATGAGAAAACTGAGCGCACAGATATCCTTTGCTTAAGCATCTGTTTGCCTTATAATATAACTGAACGTTTATCAATATAGATTTTACCTGGATTCTGAGATTCTAAGCTGAATAATATTGAAAGCAAAATTTTGAATTTGACCACCGATTTTATAAACACTTTGTGACATGCTGCCCATCTATAAACAGTCATGTAAAGTTATAAGCATTCATAACTTGCCGGTTTTTATACTTAAACATTTCAAATAAGAGCTACACTATCATAATATAACTCTAATTAAAAAAAACTACGTATCAGTATGTTACATAGTGAAACTGTCATGTTGGATAAAGAAGCCGCATGTTCTATTACAATATATCATGTTCCTATAGTCACTGTGTGCAGTACACAACCGAGCTAATCTATATTTGTACGATAAAATACAAAATAGCCTTTGATGAAAATTAGCTTTCTACATCAAAGAAGCAAACGGGATAATTTCAAGTTTGATGTAGTTGATTCAATTTGTAATCAATCCATAAATGTGCTTCATATTTACAATTCATTATTAGAGTTGTCGGCGGTTCTGACTGAGAAGGAGATGAAGAAGAATATATTCAACATACTGAGAAATAAGCAGTAGCGCCATCTAACCTATTGGTGTGGAACAAGGACGGGTATCCAACATACTGAGAAATATCTTCAATACTTCATTGCCCGATAGAAAAAAAGTAATTAAGATTTATGCACATTCCAAAACATCGTCATGTTGACAAAATACAAGTTGTGGTCCTAGTAATCTCACCTGCTCTTCTAAATGCCCTCTTAATACAACCACACTCTAACCCAACGAACTGGGAAATAAATAAGGAAGGTTACCCAACAAGCTGAGAAATTGATAAAGGACTGTTATCTAACAAACGGTAGAGTATAAAACTGATGCTTGAAAATAAGATTAAAGACAATAGTGTTCACCAATATTTTTATATACAACGATTGCACATATCATGCATATATCTCGATATTGCTAACGATCCGCACTCAGGTCATCTACCTCGTAATAGTTACGTATTCAGATTATAATGTTGATTCTAAAAGACACTCAACTACAATATCCGAAGTAATCAAATTTTGCTTACAGCCAGAAGAGCGAAAACAGCAGCTGCTATCTTAATCTTGTTACAATGTTTGCATAACATTTTATATTATTTCATCCTTTATTCTCAGTTAAAGATTTACGTACATTCAAAAGCTGCTCACATTACTACTTCAGCAGTTTTCAACTTTCCGTGCACGGATGACCATACAATGTAGCTTTATTATAGCTCTAGGCAGACATCGGCCGTCTTAACTATTTCATTGTAAGAGGTCAGTTATTAAGAAAAATAAGTAATTCATTGCGTCGATAGAAAACTCAAGAAAGTGTCCTCATATGCCTTAAAAACCAATTGTAACCGAAAAAGCGTGCTATTGTGAATTTACGACAAGCGGATATTTTGTGTAGTTTCGGTTGCAATGTATGCTATTTCGATTAAGCAGTACTTAAGAAATGAAGTATAAATGGGTAGGGTATAATGGAACATTACACATGAAACATTGGTCCTCGGCATGTGCTAAACATAACGTAGTTCCAGACAATCCGTAAAATTTCCATTTGCAACCGTTCCCTTTAAGTTTTGTCAGAATTATAAATTTTTTAAATTGTCAATGATAAGAAGGGACATGAAAATGTTCCACTCATAGATTTATATTTCATGTTTATATTACTGGTGTAGCATAAATAGATAAGTGCAGTCACAATTACGAATACATATACTTCTCAAGGCAGTTCGGGAAGTATCTCTTTCCCGATTCATCAACTCTAAAAGGGAATTGTTTGAAAAGGCAGCAGCTAATGGACATGTAGCAAGATTAGACGTTAGCAGATACACAAGCCGATTACATGGCAACAGACCATCTGTCATACAGAATTACACGCCGCTAAACCCCTCCGATGGTCCTCGTCCTGCCTCTTCAAGTCCTCCCTGGGGACCTATGAAACCGAGAGGACATTAATCTGCTCCTGCTCATTGCACATCCGCCTTCATACAAACATACAAACATACAAACCTTCTTTAGTTCTTAGAACCTCTATTCCCGCAGCCCGACAAACTTAATACAAATACAACAAACTCACAGACAGAATAAGACAGAAACTACACAGAAAACCGACAGACAAGCCTAACGTAGCAACATGTATCATCAAAACAGTGTTCCTTTAGAAATATCGCCTGGGGTAACTGCGGTAACTCCTAGGACATATGTTTGTGGTGGTAAATTTCGAACAATGCCCAGTCATCGTCAAGTACATGACATTACGATTGTTTTACATCAACATGTTTCAGGGTCTAGCAGTGTTCAGGCATTTTGTTGATATTCTAGTGGGGGAAAAAACTACAATTAGTATTCTGGCTTGATTTTTGCTTACACTGATTTTATCAAATGACATCATTTCATTCAAATCATTGTTTTCGAGGAATCAATGAATACTATTCTTAAAATCCGAATATTGGCCTTCCATCAACATTTTGTGTGACCCATTCCAGATGTCTCCTCATTCCTTGGGTCAATCTCTGTATTTCATTCTGAGGAATCTGGTGCCATTACCCATGCAAAGTGGCAGACAAATTGTTATGGGTTTGGACCATGGGTTCTCTATTTCCTGTCATGGTACAATTGTTTTGTCATTTGTGCTTGAAAAAACTTTAATGAATACCCTTTGAACCGAAACATTGATTAAATTTTATATAAATTAATCGATAAAATTTGAACATATCTCGATGTCATAACACTCGAGATGTAGTAGCCTGCGACCTCGTTGTATCGCGGTAGTAACAGCAAACTTTATTTCTTGCAGTCAAAATCCAGATATTTTTATGTCATGTTGTCAATAAAAAATAAAAAAAGTAAAACAATTTTTATATTTTCTTTCATTTTCACTGATTTCACTGGGTCATTTTCATTTATTGTATGTGCCTTGATTGAAAAATTATTCTCCCTCCATAAAATATTTTCCGTTTGGCTTGTACGTGTGTTTGTGAACAGATGGATAATCAATGATGACGCTTATGCACATGGAATATGCAATGAAGGTTTCACATGTGATGAATGTAACATTCCCTACAGACATACAAACCAAATGAATAAAAATAACCTTTCCGCCTAATATCATATTTCATGATAAAGATCGAAAATTGTTAAGTTCATTGTTCACATCATTCCGAAATAAATAACTTGAATGTTATCATAAGATTTATAGTTGAAATATACCAATTTGCTGATATAGTGTCAAAGCTTACCAACTAAAAAGGTGAAACTAAGACAAGGCAGGTCTTGATAGCTTGATATCAACTAAAACTTTAATTGAATTTATTGTCATAATAATATTACTTTGTTTCATTCACAGATATTTTTTTACCAATTACATCATAATAACCCTGAAAATAGGGACATCTCTGTTTATATACTACATTGCTTAGACAATATATACTTTTCATTGAATGTCTAAAAATATATTCTCCCCTAATAAATTCGATTTTCACATATTTTCCAGGATAATTGTGCAGCTATTTAAAAATAAACAATGTGTTAACTGTACTTATTTGATGAAAAATACAAGAATAATAGTAACGCCCACGATAAATGGGACCTCCTACGTACTTTCCTTTGAAAAATATTGGGGCGCATTCATATGTTACTTATTTACCACAACCGGTCCTGATAACAACAAATAATAACATCTTTTTTTGTCCCTCAATACATTTATAAACTCAATCTTTTTGTTTGAAAGGTTTGCAAATGCTAACTTCTTTGTAATCTGATCAAACAGGTCACTTTCCATGGGCGCGTCCATTTTGATTATATCGCAAATGACACGGCGTCGCTGATTGGCCATGGTAAGGGAGGCAACTTGACATACCTAAAAATCGCCAGAGGGGCGCTGGTATCAATCTAGACAAATCTGAGGTAGCAAGGGTTATCTTGGACAGTTCTACATTGGCGATGGATTTACCGTTGAATCGTTCCAACCGCACTTTATTGAAGGAATCGGATGACCCACACGGCCTGGTATTGTCATCATGGCAAGAGGATCGTTATGTGCGATAACACTCCTTTAGGAACCCCATTGAGGGTTCCTCGAATCGTATTGGGGAACCATATCTGTTTGTCTTTGTTTCCACACACGTGTACAACCGCCTACCACATGCAACAAAAAACTGAACCCTCCACCATGATGCATTGTTCCAACGAACACGTCGATATCATCAGGAAAGCCGTGCTGCTTTGTGAGACGTCCAAGATGTTTATCTGACTTACGCTTTGTTTGGGCTACATCTCGGATTTTTACATGTCAATAAGTTGCCAATTTGTAGCCAATTTGATGTAATATCTGAAGCCTCGTAAATTAGTGAACTGGAGGAATTTAATGTTATTTTGCTTATTCCAATATGTTGTAGCTGTTTTCGATGATGGCTTAGCAATTTAGGTTTGAAATTTACGTCTACACAAAGATTGAGACCAGATTTATTACTGTTAGCTATTTTTTCAATCTTTTTGATGAATAAATTGTGTTATATAATTTTGAAATCTTGTGAAGATATAAATCAACCAGCAGATTATAATGGCATGTTCGCTGAAGATTCAGTCTATTTTATTACCTATTATTACCCATGACTATTCATAAGTAATCAACGGCAGATATAGTTAATAATGCAGACTGGTGTAATACAGAACCTTTAACTCTATTGGGGTTTGCTTATCTATTGCAAATGTGTTTAAATTGTCCTTGTTTTGGACTAATCTTGACAATAAAGTTGTATTTATAGTGACAGGGATGATGATACTTGGAGTTTCATCTTGGCTTGATTAAGTCAATTTTTACCATTGTGATAAAAAGAAATGCTATTTCGGTCAGTGACAATGACTTCTCTTTTATAAATTCAGAGTCAGTTCGGACCACTGCTTTCTTCCAGTGTGCCCGGTCAGAAGACATTATCATCATTTTCATCATCATCATCATCATCATCATCATTATCAGCAACAGCATCATCATCATCAGCATCATCATCATCATCATTATTATCATCATCATTTTTATCATCATCATCATTTTCATCATCCGTTTCCTCATGAACAGCAGTGATCTATTTGTACGGCGTCGGTCTCCAGTCGTTCAATGAAACTGAAGAAATCTGTGATACATCACTCAGTCATGTCTCGTTGCAGTAAAATGTTGAGACATAAATGCATCTATTTATATGTGTATCAGTGCCTCAGGGCCGAGATAAGATCTAGGGGGAAAGTAAATATGTTCATAGAAGTGAGTATCGACACACCCCTGAAGACATAATTGTTGATGTCATTGTTGAGACAGGCCATCTGACATTAGTTTACAAACATAAACAGTCCTTCCCGATCATTAAGTTGAGATTTACAGCCTGGTGAACACAGGTACACTCCTGTAACATCATTTTGTTTCTTAAAACTACACCAACCTGTCATAAACATTATATAACTGGACGTCACAAAATCAGAGAGACTGTCAAAAAGGGGATAAAGCATCAGAAATATTATATGATTTTTGTTTGTCTAATCATTGTTAATCTTTCTAAAATAGATTAAGTTTTAAGTTTGTCTGCTTATAAAGTAATATGCGTAAAACATTTATACATCGATGTATCATGGGCCTTCACGAAACAAATATCCTATTATATTATCGAAATGTGTTTTGCATTGATGCGCTAGCATCGCGTATATATATATAGACGATGATAACATCGATACTATCGATGAATCGTTACACCACTAGTCATCCGTCTGAAGAATCAACTGAGGGCTGACTCGCTCAGAGGATGTTGCTAGATTTTAAACAGGAGTGAGGCCATTTAAAGGCATTGTTGAGTCGTCTTATTAAAAATAATTTGTCAGTGTTTGGTTAATCTGTCCATACATATAGTTTATTTCTTATAAAAAATTTAACTAACTAAAAGTGCATTAGACCTTTATCCATGTCCTTTCCCCAAAAACAAGATGGTGGGCCGCATGCCGATAGGTCAGGGTCTTTAAGCAACAAACCGTTATCTCTCAACAGGGAACGATTCTGTTGTCAATATACACAGGCAAAAAGGTAAACGTTTTATCCAGCAATCAGAGTGTTCACTCCATTTTCATCGACTCTCATCTATTCCATTTTTTATGGCGCTATCACGGAATTTTGAAATGGTCCATATTTGCCTTAGTTTGTGCTTTGAATTAAAGCTATTGATTTTTCATACCATTTGAATATGATATTTGTCTCATCATATTTTTAAAAACGATTTCGAGTTAAGATTACAATTGAAGCGGATGCATTGATCTAGTTTAATCATGACCGTGTCACACATAAATGTGAACATTAACTTATTCTGATGTCAGTGTTATCGTTGTCATGGCAATTGAAATGATAAGATTACAATTGTGACAGTTCCGGGTATCCCCTTACCTGCCCTGTTAGTTATAATGACAGTGGCCCTTGTCACACTCAGTCGGGCAATTAACTCAGGCACTTTGCACATTGTTCGGAAACTTAATTCAGGAACTTTCGAATATTTATGACGGCTTATAGACTGGGTGTTATTAATTCAAAGTAGGCAATTTCGTCGGCATTTTCTCGCAAACAATTCGTCCCTAACCCGAAAGTTAAACTTGCATATAAAACTGTCAACAATAATTTTCATGCCAACAATATTAATGATTACAACTTGTGTAGTGGAGGAACAGTAAGGTGATGTGATCATGATCACGGCTGTGGGTAAACGCACGGTCCATTGCTGCTTGTAGGAACCTGGTAGGAGCACAAATAGCCTTTCGGAGGTTCAGAATACGTTCAGTCGTTAATATGACATCAGAAAGACCAGACATGGATATTGAGCTTCGTTCTCTCCGTAAAGTGTTGTGCACGTAGCAAGCAGCCAACAACTCCCTTGTGTTAATGCCCTTTCTTAGGAAGCTATCGCCGTCGGAGATTCCTTCGATATCATTTTATAGCAATGTAAAGTTAATGTGTGAGTGAGGCTTATGATGATGCGAGAATTCAGTATAAGTCAATGACAGTTGAAAAGATCGTGTTGGTATCAAAGAGTCGTTGCTAAATGGAACATGTTCAAAACATACTAAAGAAAACAAAAGAACTTTTGCGTATTGTTATTGATATTTCCGGAACAAGGATGGGGGAAGGTATTATTCGTGTACGAGTGTTATCATTATTTCTTGTCTCGAAATCATTGAATTCAGAGAAGGAAACAGTAATACATCTGAGTTACAACGCTAAGCTGTGGAACATAGGTGACGGCATAACATTTCTCATGGAGTGTTGTCACCCATCGTGACAAAGTATCGGTTTGCACTTGGCCATCATATGTTTCAGCTCGCAGGTTATATCACAATCTCTGTTAGCATTTATTTTTTGTATATTTGTACTTTGCGATGTGGCGTATCTCAACAGGTGATTAAGGATAAATCTCCTTAAGCTAGAAACTAAGCCCCGTCACTTGTTTGATTAATGTTGGAGGTAAGTGCATATCAATCTCTTGACAGCTAGAGTTGATTATCCTGCTTGGTCCTCCCTCGATAAAAGATGTCTTGATAATAATGAATGAAGCACTATGGAGGGCCTCGTGCTGTCTTTTCATCATGCTCCTCACGTACAACACAAAGTATATCATGTTAACCAGATCACATCTGGATTTTCTTTACTATACAATGTTAGGAAATATGCATTAGGAAAAAGGATCCCTGAATGAAGAAATCAGTTTCATTAGTAGTTATAAAAGACACTTTTAACGTTTGTGAATCTGAACAAGCTGCTAGTGCTCCAAATGTCCAAGATTAGTGGTGCATTAGAAGTCGGACATGTCCTACCAACCCGAGGGCTCCATTCAGCTCCACCGATTAGCTGGTACATCTCTTCATAAACATTACAGACCTCCTGTGCTGCCGCTTGTTTTACATGCTTATCATATGACGCTTGATCACATATATGTAGCCTGGGTTCCCTTCCAGTTGAAAGTTGAATGACAGCGTCCTGAACTTGAATGTTCATATGTCTAGTTCTTCCTGGCAGTGAAATAAATAGGTAAAACAATAATTCACGTAGGTGTTGAGCTATCCTATTATCTGCAGGTGTCGACATTTACAGCCGATGGATCGTGCGGTTGTTTATTTTGGTCGCGTACTTGCAAGGTAGAGTGTATCTTAAGCGATATCGGCCACACATGGCGGAGTTCAGATTGTGTAACTGTTTGAAAAAAAGAGAAAATTCATCTCTTAATAGCCATTTATATTTTATGAAAGATAAGCAAACTGCGTGTGGTAAAACTACTGTTGACCTTCATTTTTTAATATGACCATTAGGGACAGAGACCGGAAGTGGGTGCCAGATATATTAGACGAAATGATGAGAGAGTTGCTAGTCGGGTAGTTACTGGGTGCGAGTGGTTCGAGGCAGTGATCTGGGCCCTGTTTGAGTCCAGCCTCCTCACTGCTCCGATCTTCCATCTCCTGTCTCCACACCCTGGTTTCACTCTGTGACGGCATAATTACGAGATTGTCGCCAATCGCTTTGATCTCATCTCACTCTCCAGAGCGTCTGATGTTTGGCGACACTAATAATTATTTAGATGAAAGGTAAACGCTTTCCGTTGATTATGAAGCATTACATATAATGAGAGTTAAACAGGGTTTATTCGTGGACTCTCTGTATAATTATAATTATACCAGTCGAACCTTTCCTGTAACGGTTTTTATGAGTGACTGCAGCCACGTAACACAGGCAAACATAGACCTTGATGAATTCATGTTTTGACCAACCAAGAGGATGTTGCCACAACAGACAGAGTGCGGAAAATTACAATAATCTTAAAGCGGTTGTCGCACTTTTCCCAGCCAGACTTGACACATTGCATCAAAATTAGTCTTTGTCTCGGGTGAGTGTTTCTCAGTGACATAGCACATGTTAAAGGCACTATAGCAGGCATTTCGATTCAAATTGGCTATTTTAAACCTCAAAGTGATATCCAACCTACATCCTGGGGGAGATGTTGACAATGTGAACTCCTACCCATTCGGTGAGCTTAATGTGACGAACAAGTCGAAAGTAAGAAACTTGGAGGGTTCAGAAGAATAAAGATCTATATCCATTTTTGCAGGTTTTCAGGAGAGAAGAAAAACTGGTATGTTTCAAGCTAATGGAGGAAGATCACGTGTTTCTAGTTTGGAAGAATGGCCTCAGTCGCTGAAATACAAAGGCAATGCAACTTAAGTCAGAAGAAGTTTGAGTCAAAAGATATTAGGGTTTTTCAGCACAAATATACAACATTTCAGTAAATTGTCATTCACTGACAAATTGATGCCATTCACCAACAAGTAGCTCTTGATTACCTTGGTATGAATATGTCTTTTTGCTTCACAAGCCTACAATTGGCCACATCTGCTCCGGGTTTTGCTTAGTTTTTCCTTTTTTCCACAATGGCATATTGAGTATGTGGATAGATATATTTCATTCGCGGTCATCAAGGCTTTACGTTCCGATACTCGTCACTAGTCACTGCTTAGAATTTCAATCAGATATATTGTACTCAAAGTTACCCGCCTAAGTAATCGGCTTGATACGAGAAGTGAAAATATTTTGTTGGTTACAAACAATCCCTCTCAGCGTTGAAAATTAAAAGGAAACCTTCCCTCATGTTTGGCTGAAAACATGAAAGCGTGGGCTGAAAAGCTTGAATTTTATTGTTAACCGAATTGTAACTTATGATACCCAAACATTGCGCCGACACCCCCCCCCCCCCTCCCCCATCCCAAAAAAAGAAGAAAAAGAAGATAACAATACAAATGCTGTAAGGATCCAAGTACATCCAAGTAAGTGTCACGAACGTTGATCGGTGGTGTTTAACCAGATCTCAGAATCATTATCCTCTCTTCAGTGTTAGGGAGTGATCTAGACACGGGGCGCCACACTTTGATCCCACCTAAAAGTAACACTTTCCAGAATTACAAAGCAGCTAAAGACATTTCAACAGTGCATGCTTGAAACATCACACATTGTTTTATATGAGAATACATTGAATGGTTAATGTTCTGGTCCGCGTATGACATGACGCAAACACTGGCGGGCTAGGGATGGGGCTTCAAAAAGAACATTTTCACACATTATCAACTTCTAACTCTCTGATAAGACAACATTTCAAAATTGCGTGTGATTAATTGACTCTTGTCATTGTCCGGTTTTCGATCAAAATCTCTACTTTATACCTTCGTACTGTCGCTGCACTAAACCGATTAGCTATAAAATTATAATTTTCAGTAACAGTTAATCCCGCTGGATGTATGTTTTTCTGATATTATAGTTTCGAGTGACGACACCGTGACGAAGCAGATTTGTTTCTTTCTAAGAGTAGGCTAGATGACATTCAATGAGTTTCTCCTTTAGAGTAAAACAGAATCGCTTTCTTGATTAGTGTTCAGTGTACATGAGGTTCCTACAGTATGGCGTTTATCCCGTTGGGTGCTGTATCAACCGATAGGATACATCTGCTGTTCAAGGAGTTAGGCAGCCGTTAACCTACTGCTCAATTAGAAGAACAGAGACTTTTCTTGTCCTTCATCAAATATTGATGATTTCAAGAATTAAATAAAAGCTTACACGTCCTCCGGCAGTGATGTATCCGCGGATGAGCTTTATCTGTGTTTTTCATTAAAAAAAGCTGGTAGCGATCTGTAACTGTCTGGGAGAGATGCGATGAGCTACAGTGTCATCATCTACTACCCCGGACTTCCAACTACAATACCGGGCAAAATAACTCATTAAGGATTCTCTCAACGTTAAAGTTGCACCCCTGCCTCCTTTATATTTTTTGGGGCGAATAATTAAATTTACGGATCAAAGCACCCCTCCTTAAAGTATGAAATTATACAATGGGAGAAGATCTGAGGGTGGACACCCTGTCACGCACTTATTTTTGGGTCAGGATAACGAGAGTAGTGAATATGACAATAAAATTAACACATCTATGTCTCCATCCTACAAAGATGCAATATTCAAAATTTGAGATTCCTAGCATTAACAGTTTTGGACAAAACACAAATGAAGATTTGACTGTGTTTTTTTGAAAATGCCCGCAACGCCCATATTTAGGGGAGGGGCAGTCCAAAATGTACAAATAAGGATAACCTAGCTGCAAAGTACATGTACGTCCTAACAAAATTCAAGTTTTGGAGGTGCAGCAGTTTTGGTTGAAATGACCAGACTTCAATAAATGTTTTTAAAAAACTATTTTATTTCTGTTCAGTCTCAAGAAATTGTTCAAACGTAAATCATAAATTTCGTTTTTGTTCGATCAATTAACTTCAAGTAAAAGTTTTCTTGTCATGATAAGATGCGCTTTGTGGAGAAGAAGATGAGAATAGGTTTTAGGGAATAGCGCCTTATTAGGTGTCACAGGGTCACCAAATCTATAAATGATAATCCCCATCGGCTATGGAGTCTGTGCATAAGGTTTCAGCTTTCTAGACCATTTCCCTTTTTAGAAGAAGATAAAATTAGTCTTTGTGTGTGGCATGTGAAGTCTGTATACAAAATTTCAGATCTCTTGAGTCAATTGTTCTGGAGAAAAGTCAAAATAGTTGAAAGTTTACGGACGGACGGACACCAGACGCCATGTCATGCTATATATAGATTGAGCCTTTTAGGCCAGGTCCTTCTTTCACAAAGCCCTAAGGTCATCGTCAGTTGCTAAGGTATCCTTGGTGCAATGTTACAGAATTGGAGTTAAGGTTAACCGAAGTAAAAGATGCTTCGTGAAAGGAGGCTCGGTTGAGCTAAAGGTGGAACTTTTGATGTGTTACCACCCATTACTTCAAACCTTCATAAAATATTCTTAATAGGAGAAAATACTGGTAGACTCATGTTTTTTTCATGATATTTCACCTTAAAGAGGCACAGAGTATGTTGTTCTGGTCAAATATGGCAACATTTGAAAAATGGTGTTATTATGCCGAGAACTACTGGTTGTATCTCAACATCCCCATATCAATGTTTATCGGTTCAGTATAGTGGAATAAACAGCGCTAATGACTCAAACGTAATTTCGGAAACATATCAACAGCAGACACAACAACCAATGTGGTATGGTAGTGTTAAGCATATCAAATAAGTGGTACACAAGCAAATGGGACGTAGAATTTCAACCAAATTATCGATTATCATTGGAGACAAGTAAATATTATATTTTTTATATTTACGTGAGGAAAATGGGTTTTTTCGCTATGATTTCAACTTTACGAAGGACACATGGTACATTGGTTATTACTTGCAACATACACAATTTTGAAACTTACTCTCTGTCACTTTAACCTCAATCTTAGCCGTAATTTATTTGAAGCTTTTGGTGTGAAAGTTCCATTTTCCTTAATCTATTTCCCAAAATATGAGACGCATTTTTAATCAACAAATTATCACAACTTTACGTTTTTTCAGACACCTTTAGTCAATTGTAGTATATTCCGACATGACCCTCCATGTAAGTCTTGTCTTCGATGAGGTCCGTTCCGACAATCTGGAAGAGATCGTGAAAGGCTTTTATCAAAGATCCTATTGACTCACAACAACAGTACCTGATGACAAGACATCACTATTGTTTTGTTAACTTTCGGGCACCGGTCACCAAGTGGAGTAACCTGGGTAGAAAAGATTGCCTCGAAGACATACCAACTTATGACCAGCAATATCCGACCCTTTTCAACACAATCACAACAATATAGAATATTCCGTTATAAGCACAAATCGCCACCGGCCGTGTGTTCGAGTCATTCACATAATTACTCAGAAATAGGTACTCCGTATAACTGAGCATGGTACTCCCATGAGAGAGCCAACTTCTCAGGATTCTCCACGGCGTACGACGATCTCCCGACACATCCATTGTCTCTGTGCGCTCAACGACAAACTCCCATGACTTCACTATTACTGTACGGTTAAAGCCAATCAACTGCGACTTAACCTATTTTGGATTGTTCTAAAGCATATAGAATGCAATTGGCTGTTATCTTCAAAGGTTATTTCAAATATCGATAAAAAATCTCATGAAAATCCCATTCTTTGGAAGACCTCAAGCATTATTCCAATGCCCAAAAAGTCCAAATCTATCTGTCAATAATGATTCCAGACGAAATATTAAGACCAGATTGCTAAGTGAAGTCAGTGATGAAATTGATCCCTTTCATTTTGCATGCAGGGCTAGGCGTGGGGTAGAAGATGTGACAATCACTCTTTTACTCAGTATTCATTAGCACTTGGAAAGCTACGGAACCTATGTCTGTATATCATGTCTATGGCAGTTTTAAATTAAAATGATCCCCCTAAATAGAAATAATTTTTTTAATTATTTAAATGAAACAAAAAGAATTCCATTGATCCTTTGATTATAACTTTTTTTGTGCCAAAATTTGTTGAAAAATTGGATGAAATTTTATCAGGCGGTTAGTTCTTTATTTGGCATGGTAAAATGTTTTGGTCTGTGAATGTTAACTTGGTAACAACATATTTTGACACCTGAAACCGAAAGTTTATCGAGTTGCCACAGGACCAATAGTTATTTTTTGTCTTAAAAAAATCATTACCAGTGGAAAAGTCGCAATATCTTCAAATGTGAAAATCAAATCTTATGAAGTACAAATATTTATGGATAACAACTTCTTTATTCTGAGATCTTCAGATCCTTGTATCGTTGTTTCTTACAAATTCATCCCATTCATGTCTGTATTTCACTTATTTAATTTTTTTAGAGGAATAAGAGGAAAAGACAATTCCAGCAAAGGACCCTCGACATAAAAGCCTTAACAGATTGATTAGTTTCAATAGGTAATATGTTGTGTTTTCGCCCGAAACCCTATACATTCTGGCTGATTGGGTTGGATAGAAAGGTGCTGATTGAGACTGTAACATCGACACACTGATTGACACACCACGCTGCACGTCTTACTCAGTAGTTGAATTTTTTTCCACGTACATAAAATAATGATATCAAATAAGCATTAAATTCTACCTCAAACCAAACCATTATAAAACTATTCAACTATCTATGATTTTGTACAAAGTAAATCATCGTTTTAAAAGCGTAAAATGCATGTTGCAATAAACAACGAACTCTTCTCTATCGGTCTTTTGAAAGAACCGATACTTGATTTATAATCTTTGATGTAGAAAACCCAATTTCGATCAAAGATTGCAGATTCCCTTAATGCATTGACTACCAGTTATTTGAAACAGCATTATTGCCTCGCCTTCGCTTATGTAGCCGATGTGGTCACGGCAGCACTGTATGTCGGAACACATCTTGTAGAAATAATGACAGTTCATCATCAGAAGACGTTCTGATGAAACATACATATATGCTATCTTATCTCTCGTTCGCTGATATGTTAGCTTTCTTCTACTTTGTGTTTTAAGCTTTCTAAGTCTTTACCATCCGGGGAAGATAAAGTAGGTTTTAGGACGAGGTCACAGACGAGGTCACAATCTCCATTTGCATTGAGTATGTTTGAACATTTCAGTAGTTTAGGCCTTTCCTTCTAACGACGAATATGAAAATAAGTTTTTAGGTTTATTCGATGCTACAGACTCACAAAATCTATAACTTATTCATTCCTTTGGATTATGAGTTTGCACACAAGATTTCATTTTTCTAGACCTTTTCGTTCTGCAGAATATGAGGCTTGATTGTCAGGGTGTCGCCTTCATCGCCCTTATCAAGAGCCGCAGAGTTTTGATATCGATATCCTTTTCCATTCCAATTTAAGATGAGTTATGACCTTTTCTTCATGGAGACGAAGACATGTGACACTGGTATATTTGTAATAATTCAAGGCGGAGTATATCTTACAACACTGATGAATAAGTCAAAGCATAACTGAAAAGAATTTCTAAACATGTCGGAATATTTTGGCAATATATGTGGTAACCTGATTTCGTTTTCATTCGATTGATTTATAGAACACATGCAATGAAAACATCATTTTGATGGGCACGGCCGAGGTTCCCATGTCCGATATTTGACCACCGAAATTTACATTACAGATATTTAGAGGCGAGACATGAGATGTTTCATTATTAGCAAATTTGTGTTCTCTTTGGAGTAAAACATGGAGCAAGATTAAGAAAACAAACGAGGCGTGAATTCGTGAAAAAAATAATCAACACAATTCATGGATGGACAGATTGACGAAGGAAGGTCAGATGAAATGATAGATAGATAGATAGATAGATAGATAGATAGATAGATAGATAGATAGATATTAAGGCATTCCCCACTTCACATGCCTCAAATGAATGTTGAAACGATAATGTATTAACGAGATATATGTGTATAAACAATAATGACCTACAGAATTCCACCCAAAACACGACACGGCTCTCTCTCCATTTTACCCTTGAAAACAGCTAATTTACGACTGTCAAGCATGCGTGTCCTTCACTATAACGTTTATGTAAGTCTTAGTTCACGAAACTAGAGACTTTTTGATTAGTACTGCAGTACATGAATGCACCATCTTCCTTCACAAGCACATAGCATGTATGCGTGTCCACTGGTTCTACGAGTAAGTACAAAGTACTGTGTAGTTGGGAGCTGCTCAGTGTACGAATGTTGAAATGAGAATGAAACACAGCGTGAGCGCTGCTAATGTTCTCAATCGGGACACAAAGAAACTCTATTTTACTGACAGAGACTGGATTTTGCAACATCAAAGCAGGTCCTCATTATTACGAATTTCTTTTCAGATTCCATTCCATCGGCAATTTCATTCACCTTGTTAGCCTGCGAGGAGAGCTCTCTGTCTCTATACGTTTCTACATAGGTATACCCCGAGGGTTGCTTTAACAACATTCAAAACTTCTTTTTTTTTTAAATTAAATTTTATTTCGGTACCTGTTAGCCAGAGGATGTCAAATGAAAATTGTTATTCAAATTATCTATTTTATTTTAACACACATGCGTTAAAGGAAATAGGCTGAAACATATTTATAAAACCAAACGTTTTTAATAACACATGCAATGAACCGAGTTGCATTGTAAGACTGAAAGCTGAAAGTACGATACAGCTGCAAGAGACTCTAATTGCATCGAAACTATAAAACTGTCAGAGAGTGTGGCTACAATGGTACGATACAGCTGCAAGAGACTCTAAATACATCGAAACTATAAAACTGTCAGAGAGTCTGGCTACATTGGTACGATACAGCTTCAAGAGACTCTAATTACATCGAAACTATAAAACTGTCAGAGAGTCTGGCTTCATTGGTACGATACAGGTGCGGAAGAGTACGGCTTTTTCTGTTCGATACAGCTGCAAGAAAGAGACTACATCCGCAGGGTACAGCTGGAAGAGAGAGGCTAATCGTACGAGACTGCTGAAAGAGAGAGGCTAATCGCACGAGACTGCTGAAAGAGAGAAACTAATCGTACAAGATTGCTGGAAGAGAGAGGCTAATCGTACGAGACTGCTGAAAGAGAGAGGCTAATCGTACGAGACTGCTGAAAGAGAGAGGCTAATCGTACGAGACTGCTGAAAGAGAGAGAGTGGCAAATCGTACGAGACTGCTGAAAGAGACAGACTAATCGTACGAGACTGCTGAAAGAGAGAGGCTAATCGTACGAGACTGCTGAAAGAGAGAGGCTAATCGTACGAGACTGCTGAATGAGAGAGAGACTAATCGTACGAGACTGCTGGTAGAGAGAGGCTAATCGTACGAGACTGCTGGTAGAGAGAGGCTAATCGTACGAGACTGCTAAAAGAGAGAGGCTAATCGTACGAGACTGCTGGAAGAGAGAGGCTAATCGTACGAGACTGCTAAAAGAGAGAGGCTAATCGTACGAGACTGCTGAAAGAGAGAGGCTAATCGTACGAGACTGCTGAAAGAGAGAGAGAGACTATATCCCCTTCACCGCTCAATATATAAATAAATAATAAAATAAATAGTCCATTTTTAGAGCGCTTTCTCCATGAGGTCATGCTCGAAGCGCTTGGAAATTAGTAAGCCCGTTTTAAAAGATGAGTTTTAAGAAGACCCTTGAACATTGAGAGTGTTTTTGCAGTTTTGATTTCAAGGGGGAGTTCATTCCACATCGAAGCAGCACAGAAAGCAAAATATCTCTCTCCAAATGTTCTCATCTTTGTAAGAGGGACACAAAGCAACTCTTTTGATTGTGAGGGACTTAGTTGGAACATATGGCGTTATGAGGTTCTGGAGATACAGTGGGGCAGTGGCATCAATACACTGATAGGTAATGCACAAAACCTTGAACGTAAGCCTTTGGTTAACGGGCAGCCAGTGCAGAGACTGCAGAACAGGGGTGATATGATCCCGCTTTGAACATCTGCTAACGATCCTTGCAGCTGTATTTTGTATACGCTGGAGTTTGTTTATTACTTTTTTGGTGGATCCTGCTGGTAAAGAGTTACAATAGTCAAGACGTGTCATGACCAAGGATATTACAAGTTTAAGGGCAGCATCTGTCGTGAGATAGCGTCTGTTCTGGCCGATGTTTCTTAGCTGTATACTATACTTGAACTATTGTTGGAGGTAGATTAATTGATGGTTATGTCTTCCTAGAAACTACAACACGTAGATACACGTAGTTGTATGGTATGATTCTTCAGGAAACTGTCGGTGAATACAATGGAACTGACAGAGACCGTGCAGTTAAAATCGGATGACAGGCCTGATGCAGTTTTGTCGGCACATTATGCAGCTATTACGGTTTCTTAATGCATTAATGAGCTGTCACTTTTCTTCTTTCTAAGACTTGAATTTATCATTGTGCTATCTTGAGGTGAAAGTAGAGTTTTTCTTGTTAAGAAACTATAAATCACAAAAAACCACAGTCATTGATTACAAACTGGAATAAGCTCCACTTTTCTAAACCGTAAAGTAACGGCGGGAAAGTATAAATCAAACTTAACAGGGAAGCTGAATATTAGTGAGAACATTAGGGATGCGTTAATGTTTATTTCTTGATTCCATTCCGGTTAGAGGAGACCACGTTACGGCGTCATCTCGTGTGCCAACGAAACATGGACTAAACGCTTCAATGGCTTACCTTGCAGCTGACGCTTCAAATAATTGTTCTTCATTTGTCTAAGTAGCGTCATTTGAGAACTTGTGTAAGCGTATCCTACACGAGCCTTCTTTACAACTTCTCCAAGATAGCCAGCACTATATTCAGGATATTCGGCACGCGGCCTTTAGTTCTGCAAAATATTCGGTCGGCATTCAATGGGGGGGTGGGCTATCCTTCACAGTGAAATGATAATTACAGTTTTGTAGAGCAGAAATGTAGAAAATCACAACCAGGCAGGAGAGATGGTACGAAAATTATCCTGTCCATACTCGCAGGTCCTTTTCTTTGCAGTCTAGACTTCGATTTCGTCTGTTCAGTTTTAACACACAGTGAGCCCTTTATTCATGTGTGGCATGACAAGGTTTATCACAGTTTCCTGCTTGACGCGTGTCATGTTGTTTATAATTGCATGATGCTAAGACCGAAAACGTACAACGATTTAGGACTAGCAAACACTCATCTTTGTTTTTCATGCTTTAAACTATGCTAAATTCAATGTAGCTTGTCGAGGCAAGGTCTCAAATCAACATAGAGGGTGGACACCACCATCATTGACACGACATTGACTGCATGTCTCACAGAATTACACTACAACTGTCAAGAAAGGGTTGTTTCAGGTCGTTCAAACTCATACAAAATTTGCGATTCTATATTTATATTTGTACCACGTGCAAAACCGTTTCGTCAACATGTAGTATCAGGTTTTACTTTGTTAACGGTTTAATTTATTTTCAATACTAAGACGCAAGATCCCTGATACAGACGAGTTCATTTTGTCTCCTGAAGTCGGAACCTTTTACACTGTGCTTTTCGCAAGGAAAAAGAGTTCATCAATAAAATCATCATGGTAGAATGGAGATAAACCTAGTGAGTAAATTTTAAATTGAAACCTCATGCGCGTTCGGTTTCAATTTTAAATTTACTTGCTATCAATCCAGTATAACATGTCTCTGATTTTCAAACACACTAGGTATATCTCCTAAGTAAGAACGAATTCAGAGATATGTAAGTCTGATAAGGTTGACTTGCCGGTGCGATGTAACGTGTGCACGCCTGGGCGATTCCTGCTGCTGCCAGTTTGTTGGAATCGGTTCCAGAGGACTTCGTGTTCCTGTGAACACCAACACGTCGAACTACTGTCTTGTTATTTGAACTACTACACTTGGACAACACTGTGTGCATGAACATTTCTTGAAAGGGCAGTCGTAATGCTTGTAAAACACATGCATGCTCAAATACTGCTGTTTTATATAACACTATGTGAGCACCATTTCCGTAAAATCAATATTTCAGTAATGCACAGTTTCATTTCCCGCTAGGTATATACCATTCTTCACTGACTAAACACTGACACAGGTATAAACATTGTAATTGGGTTTTCCTACTTTGGAGGATTTTATATAAAACTAAAAACAGCTAATTTGTTTCCGATGTTTTATTCTTATTGAAACTTTAGTGTTAATGCCTGAAACGTATATTTGTGACGTTACAGCAAAACTAACTAAGTCCTCCGCTAAACTTGGCGAGAGACAGGAATGTTTTCGCCTCCGTTCATAATTCCGAAATGCTTTCGTTTCAACGGCCACAACTTAAAAGCCGTTCGATATTATTTTACGAAACTTGGTATGTGGTAAGACCTAGTTGTGGAGCGGTTCCTTTTACTACTTTGGTTATTTCTGGTTTTTACATTTTTCTGGTTTCACGGCTCTACCTAAAATCTATTCAGTATCATCTTACGAAACCTTCGACGTGGTTAGACCTATTGCCGTACTTGCCTTTTGCACTTTTGGTTTTTCTGAATTTCCTTAATATTTTAATATTTAAACTTAATTCATATGGTAGAGACCTTTAGATTTCAAAATCTATTCATTATTATTTTATGAGACTTGTTATGTGATTAGACCTATTGTTAAAGTGGTGTCTTTTGATACTTTGGTTATTCTTCATTTTCTCTATTCCGGTTTCGATTGACACAATGAGAAGTTAGTGCATAAGCGGTAAATAAAGGGAAGATAAATAGGTTGGACTGAAAGTTGTGGCGGGGGACAGAACAGTGCATAACATGCACATATTTCTAGTTGTTTTCTCAATTAGGCTGGCTACATAAAACATTTTGTATTATTTCAATGTGGGATCTATTCGTATTTTGACACTGAAGGCATACCTTGAGACCGTCTAGACGCATTTCGTCAGCGTCAACATATGGGCCAGGAGCTAGGACACGCAAGAGATACGCTCCGATATGGCTGCTGGAGCTTGGGTCCGCATAAGATACGCTCCGATATTGCTGCTGGAGCTTGGGCTCGCAGGAGATACGCTCCGATATGGCTGCTGGAGCTAGGACGCGCAGGAGATACGCTCCGATATGGCTGCTGGAGCGCTACGCTCAGCTTAGTATGTGCAAAAGGCGACATGACAAATTCGCCTTGTGGTCATACGTCTAAAAAAAAATCAAAGTTTTGGTAACCCGAAGATAGAAACAAGCGATCGTGGTCGAGACAATAAAAATTACAGAGGTAGCGAGGTGTGCGGCGGAAAAATATTTCTAGCAAGGGGCTCAGATTGAAAGCCAAGGTAGGTTGTTAGATACAAATTTTGAATAAGCGTTGCACCCCCAAATAAAAGTTAAGTTATTTCGACAAATATCAAACCTCCGTCGATGTTGTTTGTACCCACGAATCTGTTATGTAGTAGGTTTGATTTTATCATGTAGGAATATTCTTCATACAAACGCGACAAACTGCACGTGTACTTTGCTCTCCACGATTTCCGAAATTTGCAGTATGGGTTTGTGATCAATACAAGCCGATTAAGCCGTGATAAAGGCCGCTCGATTGAAGTCAAGAAGAGTAATCAAGCGACCGAAACTCAATAACAACCACAAGCAGTTGCGTCTGGCATGATGTAGAGAAAGACTTGGGTGGACTTTAAGATAATGGAAGAACGTTCACTGGTCAGACGAAAGCAGGTTCCCTCTGCACTCTGTGAATGCCAGGATCAGGGTTTGGAGGCGTCCAGGAACATCTTATGCATGCACCACGAAACATCATGCCAACAGTACGCTGTGGCGGGGGATCTGTGATGGTATGGGCGTGTTTCTCGTTTGACTGCAAACTTGATCTTGTGACCATACGAGGTAACGTGACAGGAGATCGCTACTCCACGAAGTCTTTGAACTTGTTGTCATGGTCCATTTCAATAAACATGCACTTGCAACAAGACCTGTTAACATAGACGATAGTGCTAGACCGCAAGCTGTGAAGCAGGTAATCCATAAACCTCCCGTGGCCTGCAATGAATCCGGATCTTAATCCGCTTGAACATGTTTTGGACATTTTGGGTCGACTGGTACAACGCAGTGATCCTCCTCCTTAGAAATTGCATGAAGTAGAAGAGGCATTACACGAGGAGTAGCAGCGATAGCCACAAAAGCGATTTCGACGTCTGGTGAGGAGTATGAGACGAAGACTTTAAGCTGTCATTGAAGTGCATGCTGGAAGTTCGCGATACTCATTGTTGTTGTACCTCAAGTCCCTGAATGATCCTTTAAACCAACCCCAGTTATTGTTTCGTTATAAAAATATGATTTATGACCATACTTAACTTGTTGTCCTGTTGTCCTTGTTGCAACTAAGTCTTTTGTGACTATGTATGTATGTATGTATGTATGTATGTATGTATGTATATAAGGTGAATTTATGGCATTGGTAATATAGATTGTTTCTCTTACAATCCTTTTCAAAATGCACATATATATGCATTGGACGATTCATTGTGTGGATGGAAGGTGCACGGTCTCTAGAGGTATTGAGTTAATTTAGGTACCGTTCCTAGCTTCCTTATATGTGCAGTTATTAGTTGTCAATAAATTCATTTGGTGTCAATATCAAATGCATTGTTTTGAATGTCTAATATATGTATCAATCTCTACTTGCATTCCGAATATCACCTAAATTCAGGCCGTAGTCTTTTATCCTAAAACAAAGTTGTGTAAACATTAGTTCCAACTTTCCCTCGCATTGTCTCCTATAGACATAATAAAGTGACGATACCCACCAATAAGTTATACCAACTAATGTCCAACCTTTAATAGTGTATTCAAAGGTTTCCAATGTTTTGTGGTAAACACGTTGAACAAGTAAAATGAAAACATTAATGTTTGACTTTTAAGCAAAATAAGAAGATTGTGTTAATGAATATGTTTTGACACTTAGTTAACATAAATATGGCAATCGGTAGCGTCCGCCGATAGTTGGAAGTGACTTTGTTTTAAGTTAGATATGGTCCTCAAAGTCTAAATTAAGCCTAATTATTGCCTTAGACGAGTCCATTGTACCAAACTAATACTTTTTGAGAGAGTTGAAAAGAGTGAGTGAGTGAATTATCGTTTAGCACCGCTTGGACAATGTTTCAGTCATATGCGGTGATAGTTGACAAGACATTGCTACCTGTACACGAAAATTAAGACTTTTGTAGTAAACTGTCTCTGATCTATTTTTCTAATGACATAATGACTTCAATGCCAGCTTATCTAATATTTATAAGGATTTTAAATTTGTAATGAAAAAGAGTGAGATAGAAAGAGAAGTTTAATGTTGATTATCCATGCACCGATCAAAATGCAGGTCTGGGTAGCTGCGCAATGCCCAGTCATTGCCAATTTTGTATGTCGTGAAATTACAGTTCAAACAAAATGGATTATGCATTTGAAAGCTTTTTTTTTTAACAATGTAGATTATCCTTAATAATTGAGATGTTATATGTATATGGACATGTTCTAAGTACGTCAGACCGCTCCTGTCCGTTGTTCAGTCATTTCAAATGATTAAAACCACAACGCGGAACAACTTCAACGACTAAACAGCAGACGCTCGCGGGCTAACTATAACTTATTAATGTCTAAAGAATCATTAATTTGAAAACAAACATTAAAGAGTCACTTGTGGAAACAAAATAGACATTTAGTATGATTTTTCTTTTATGCCTGAACACTCCGCCCTGAAAAATGAACACTACAGAATCAATGTGACTTCTGAGTGATATTTTCAGTTAGATGTTTGACCTCTCGTTTAGATGTTTGACCTCTCGTTTAGATGTTTGACCTCTAGCCTCGATGTTTGACCTCTAGTCAAGATGTTTGTCCTCAAGTCTCGATATTTGGCCTCGAAGTTTATCCTCTAATCTACATGTTTGACCTCTAGCTTCCATGTTTATCCTCTAGTTTAGATGTTTGACCTCTAGCCTCGAAGTTTATCCTCTAGTCTAGATGTTTGACCTCTAGCCTCGAAGTTTATCCTCTAGTTTAGATGTTTGACCTCTAGCCTCGAAGTTTATCCTCTAGTTTAGATGTTTGACCTCTAGCCTCGAAGTTTATCCTCTAGTTTAGATGTTTGACCTCTAGCCTCGAAGTTTATCCTCTAGTTTAGATGTTTGACCTCTAGCTTCCATGTTTATCCTCTAGTTTAGATGTTTAACCTCTAGCCTCGAAGTTTATCCTCTAGTTTAGATGTTTGACCTCTAGCCTCGAAGTTTATCCTCTAGTTTAGATGTTTGACCTCTAGCCTCGAAGTTTATCCTCTAGTTTAGATGTTTGACCTCTAGCCTCGAAGTTTATCCTCTAGTTTAGATGTTTGACCTCTAGCTTCCATGTTTATCCTCTAGTTTAGATGTTTAACCTCTAGCCTCGAAGTTTATCCTCTAGTTTAGATGTTTGACCTCTAGCCTCGAAGTTTATCCTCTAGTCTAGATGTTTGACCTCTAGCCTCGAAGTTTATCCTCTAGTTTAGATGTTTGACCTCTAGCCTCGAAGTTTATCCTCTAGTTTAGATGTTTGACCTCTAGCCTCGAAGTTTATCCTCTAGTTTAGATGTTTGACCTCTAGCCTCGAAGTTTATCCTCTAGTTTAGATGTTTGACCTCTAGCTTCCATGTTTATCCTCTAGTTTAGATGTTTAACCTCTAGTCTTGATGTTTGACACATGGGTCTTGTCCTCCATCAACACTGTCTTTGATATCCCTTGCACTAACAAAGAAAGAATGGAAGTACCATATCCTTTACAAATCTTTGCTTCTAGCAGTGCTTCATGATTCAGATGAAAAACTTGATGATTTGTTGGACGCCTGCCTGTGGACATATGATGGTAAAACAGGTAGAAGCATACCCTTCATGGTGACACAGCCTCATCATGACAACCTAGGCTCTCCTGACTAGTGCCAGATATGACAAACAAAACAAAGGCTGTGTGGAATCATGTTTCTTTATTTCATGAGCTTTGGGTCACCTAATGACAGCAAGTTAATGAGAAATGTAGCATGATTAGTGGTGTGCATCTAAAGTAAGGAACTGAAGGCTGAAGACTCCTGTTGTAATGCAGATGTGAACATCTTGGAGAAGAACAAACACCGCTAGGTGGGTATATCAGACAAAATCTATCTGGAAACAAGCACCACATCCAACAGAAGCAACACAAACAAATCCATACTTCAACAAACACAGAGGAAGTCAGCTGTACAATACTCTTTCTTTTCACTTACTAAAATCAAAGTGCTTTCAGAACGAGAGAGATCCAAAAACTTACGCTGCATCCATCATGGTGTTTTTTTAAAATCCAAATTATAAAAGAACTGTCTCAAGACGATTTGGCACAGCTGACTAATTACACTTATATTTGCTATACACATATGATGTAATTTAAGTTAAACCTTTTCCTGAAGCAGTTATCAGAGGTTAATAAATTGAAAGGTTATCAGCCTCAATGGCCCTTGGGTTGAAACAAAAGTTTTTGGAAGTTTTAAATTCATAAATTACGGATAAGACAAAAATAGCATATTACGGCTTGGCCCATGTGAAGTATTGAGCAACCATGTAAACTTAATTAAAATTTACAACCCAATTGCCCAAGAAAACTGTATAAAATTTCTCTGCATTTTGAAAAGTTTCAAAACATCAGAAACAGAATTTTAGATTTGTACAATTTATAATCCAAACATTCTGATGAATCTGGAGGAAAAAAGGTTTTATATTAAGGAGTTGCTTTGATACCAGACCTACAATCTATAATCCTGAAGCCCCAAGTAGTCTACACAAGATTTAATCTCTGTAGAGTCAGTGGGTCTAATGAGTGAAAGAAGTGAAAAGTTTACCTACTGATGGCAATGGATGCTCGACACATGCCTTTAGGATCATGAGGTCTTAAGGCTTGAAGAACTAAACATAAGCATGACAAGTTGGACAATCATAGTTGACAAGTCATGATGATATAATGGCACTATATTAATAGAACTAAAGAAATTCTCTTTCAGTTTGTGTCTCCTAGCATTATCTATCAATATCCTGGACAAATATTACACAAATTGGAACTCACATGTACAACAATACAAATGGCTCAGTTAACAAGGAATCCAATGTATTTAAACATGAAGAAATTGACAAAATAAACATTTTCATTTTTTAACATGAACATTGTTTTCAAATGTCTAGGAAACAGATTTCTTTATCTTACAAAATTAACATATTGAAAAGAGCTTTAGGCCAATGTGTATTTGTATAGTGTCAAACTTGTAAACTTCGCATAAAGAAAGTTTCAGAAAATCAATCGTATTAAACATGAATACAAAAAAATCAAATTGAAAAATGTGATTAAGAAAGCTTTGAAGTAACCATAAGCATTGGCAGAGGGAAGGAAAGGAGAGATGTAACTTCTTCTGCAAACTCCATCTGACATTTCAAAGAGAAATATTTTGATCCGCTGCAGACACATCAGCCAAATTTAGACAAATGTTTTTCTCTCTTGAAAGCCGGGCAGTGACATTTGGTAATGGAAACATTTAAAGATAAGGTATGTTTTGCTTCTCCATTGCAACAGAGGGTCACTTCCTATGCATCTGCACAAACTGTTTCTAGCTATTTACCTGAATGAAAATGCCATCCATTGGTAAATTATGTACCCATGACAATTTGACATTTTCCTTCTGAGGTAAGGGAAGCTGTGAGCAGACAGACAGACAAGCATTGAGAATGTCATAGTGCTACCTAGCAGAGAAATGTCCTTGGTCAATAATGTGTAAATTGTCTCATGTCCTAAAATTCAAAACATCAGATAGAAACCAAAATGTCTACTCAAAACTATAAAGAAAAACAAGGAGGATCCCACACCAAATACGACCGTATAGGCTGAGTATGTACAAGATATATGTCAAAAAGCCAGTATGTACAAATCCAAGCAAAAATATAAAGATACAGACCTCCAGGTAGTAATAGCAAGCCCTTTGTAAAAATATGTGATCTCTGGTCTCCTTCTCAAGGTAAATAGTATCAAAGTCATTAGTTCATGTACAAAGTGGAGTATTGTATATAAGTAAATATCTATTAAAAAAAATTCACTTTCATGGGGAAAAAAATTACTTAAAAATCTATAAAAACTGTATGCGATTCTGTCTGAATTCATTCAGTAAAATAAGGCATCTAAAAAAATACAGCTAAACATATTTTTCACCTTAGTCAAAGGTTTAGGAAATTCATTTTCAAATAGAGATTATCTTCTTGATAACATCAAACAGCAGGGAGATCAGAATTTCTATTATTACTTCAACTGAGTCTGTTTATAGATCATTTTTCATTACCAAATTGGTATCAGACATCAGACCAACTGTCCCGTCTTTGAGGCGATGCTTAGCACAAGGGTTTATCACTCTCCTGCTATTACTGTGCACACTGGCTGCTGCCTTCTGGGAGGTATTCTGCTTGTACAGGAGGGAACAGCAGTGAGCCAACATCCTCACTTTCAGTGATCTGTACTTATCCTCATCACTTCAATGGTTTTTCTACATATACCACTTCCAATATTAAATAGCAAAATCATTAGACTAACTCATTCACAGATAACATCTAACAAAGAGTAGTTAAATCAAGATAACTTTTTGCACGTCTCAGAGGAATATGATACAAATACGATGAAAAGCTGATACCGAGACAAGAAGCACAGCGAGATGTTCCACAAAAATGAAGGTATGTATGTATAAATACAGTGAGATGCATTTGGGTTGATAATGAAAATGGGATGGGATGGCATGGTGAGTGGGTGAGCTAAACATCAGTGGGCGCTGGCAGCTCCTCTTCTTCATGCCGCACCCGGTACTCCTGTAGAGTCTTGTGGATGGTCTCCGATGAGTACTTGCACTTGGGTGACTGACATGCACACGTGAACTGCTTCCACTTGATTATCCAGAATTTCTCACCATAGTCAAACCTGGGCAAATAAAAAAAACATCTACATTCAGTGGTACTGGCAAAAATATTTTGGAGAAAGAAATGACTTTTAATAGAATGCTAGTAGAGTGTCAGAATATCCTTCAAACCTGAAATGATAATCTGAATCCTGTTATCCAAAGACAACACAAACCTGCATGGCAAAATAACAAGCCTTGCTGTGACGTCTTAATTTTTTCTTTAGGATCACAATACATACATATTGCATTCATTATTGGAGACCTATGTGAACTGAAACTGTTAGTCCCTTAAATAAGAAATGTAATCTTAAGATAAATTTAGACAACGGAATGACAAATGGCATTGACTTTTAGTGAGACATCATTGTTGACGGTTGTATAATCAAACACTTTCATATTGCATCAAAGAATGATAAACAGATCATCTGAGATCAGACAAAAATATAGAGCCATTGGCCAGAGTTCAAGGCTCTTAATTACTGCTCTCTCTTATCTTCCGAAAATACTTTCACTCAGCACTAAATGCTTTTAAAAGCAACTAAAACATTCTTGAAATCAGCAAAATATCACTTCCTAGCAACATCCTACCTCCTCCTATCTTCCGACTCCTGACCTCCCACCCTTCACAATTAACGTCAATCTAAATGACACAATCTCTCTGGAAGAAGATTTGACAGTGGACATCCTGACGTGCCCATGAAATGGAAGTCTAGAGGGAAATCAATGCATAAGCAATTGCATTGAGTTTCCATTTAACAAATATGTTATTCTGAAAATTGAAGCTTACTATAACAACTTGTTTTGGTTAATTAACCGAACAATGTACTCCTGCCTTTCCCATGTTATATGGGGGAGGATAAAGAAATGTACACATCTAAGTCTCCATCCTAGAAAGATGATTTGTTCAAATTTGAGTTTACTAATATTGATGGCTTCTGCAAAATAGATGAAAGAAGAATTGAGGGTGAGTGCCCTGCCATGCCCATATTTGATGGGGGTAAACACCAAATTTTAAAATTTTAGCCTCTTCTTGCAATTGTTTTTGGAGAAGATTTTTCAAGATTTTAGGGAAAATGTTTTATATCCTCTAAGTGCAAGGTACCCCCCCTTAAAGATAAGCGAATGACTCAATCGCTCCATCCAGCTGACGCTCCACTCTTCTTACCCTGGGTGTAAACCCCGGTATATACTTCGCGCCATGACCTACGATCTTTCTAAAAAGAGTCAACCAATGACAGCGTTTGAAAGGTGAGTCGGCAAATTTTCGAAACTCAAACCGATCCCTCAAAACTGATTCATCTAAAGATTATTGCAAATATTCTAATGAACTGCGAATATAATTTCATGGGAAATATGTATGATTTGCTGCGTTAAACTTAACAGAATCACAAAATTGGACTCGGACATTATCACCATCGTTGATCGGCTAAAAATCTTTCGGTTTCAGTTAGTTTATCTACAGACATCACCATTTAGCGGAAGAGCGAAAGCCAACTGCAGTTTGAGACGCTCTCTTTTTTGTTGGATGATATTTAATCACAAACCATTGCGATAAAACTATTTGATTCGCTGAATCATAGGTCAAGGCGCGAAGTTTAAACCGGGGTTTATACCCAGGGTAAGAAGGGTGGAATGTCAGCTATACGTCTTACCCTATGACATGATGCAAAAGCTCAGTTTTATGACTCAGTATTTTTATTAGAAGACTAAATAACCTTCAATATAATCTTGGTACGACCTGTGTTTCCCCCTTCAAAGAGTCAGTACATAAGATTTCAGATTTCTAAATAAAGTGGTTCTTAAAAAGAACTCTGCAATGTGGAAAGTTTGCAGACAGATGGGTGGACGGATAGATTTTATCATCTTTAAAGGAGAAACCATCCTTTTCTTGCTACCCTGGCACGCTCAAATGTTTTAGAGAGTGATGATGAAAGGCAATATTCTAAAGATTAAAGCTTCCTAAAATTAGCGGTTTTAAGAAGTAGTTGACCCAAGAATTTAGGTAAGACACTCAACCACGGCTTACATGAAGGAGGTTTAAAAACAAATCAATTAACCTAGATCACCACATAACAAAGACGGTTTTCTGAAGATTTAAGTTTCCTATGTCAATTGGTTTTGTTTGAGACATTGTTTAAACTTCTCCCTCCTGTAGGCAGGATATCATGACAGGCAAACTTTGACATATTGACATGTCAATGTTAATTGTCCCCTTGACATACATTCGACAAAAGTGTGTGATGTCAATCATGGAAAAGTAAATACTTTCTGATTCACTATTCAATGGGTTTTCCAATGATGAAAATATTATCACCTCAAAACGTTATCTAATGAAGAAGTAATGAATTAAAAATCTTCAACGTCTGAAATCACAAATGACAGGTGCCCTTGTTCTTCATAAATGTGATTTTATCTATCTGGTTCAAAGTAATCGACTGCATTGTCAGTGCGTGAAAGTACTTAAATGTCATTATGATCAGAATATTCTATTCTAGCTCTTTAACGTTTACCAAATATCATGATTTGAAGAACTCTGTGATCGGTGTAACTAATTATGCATTTTGCATGGAAAGGTGAATAGATTTGCGAAACTTTGGTGTGAATTTGATAAAGATTGATACATTATTTGTTAAATACACAGAAGTAAATTGCATTGTTCAGTTTGAAATATCAATTGCTTCAAATTATGTAGTTTTTTAAAAAAATATTAGAATACACAAGAAGAAATAAAAACAATATTTAATGAGAAAAATGTATCATTCAGCAAAACACTTTTGATTTTTGAAAATTTGAATTTTTTCTAAACACACCACAAAAGACAATACAGCTTTCAAGTCAAGAAATCACACTTACAACTAGTAGCCTTCATTTATTGGGGCGATTTCATATAATTTTGAACACTATTTGAACAATTTAAATGTAAACATGTCCAAAGAATTCCTAGGGGGTATAATCATGAAATGATTAATCTAAGATCTAAAAAATAGAGCCATTGTCTTGTCTCAGGGTAAAACGTATTCACTCTAGCACCACTCATACAGCCTGGGTTAGAACCCCACTAAACCTTACGCGCTGTGACCAATAACCAGCCAATCAAACAGTATTATAGAAATACAGATAGTCTCCTATACCAAAGTTGGCTTTTGATCTTCCACAACATGGTGACGTCCTTACATAAGTGAGATGAAATCAAATGATTTTCGCATTAAATTGAAGTTGGCATGGTAACAATAGTTCTTTATATATATACATTAATACCACCACAATAACGACATTTCCATTAAACCTGTTGGCGTTCTGAGCAAAACACTTATAATCTCGGAAACTGGGGAGGTCAATTTCTGTCAATCATCCTGTCACAGGAGGAGGAGTCAAGGAGTCTGTACACAAGGTTTCAGATTTCCTGAGTCGAGAAGAAGATAAGATAGTGAAGTTTAGGGGTTGGTGGATGGACAGACGGACACCGGACAGCATGCTGTGCCATAAGCCGGGCCTTTCTGGCCAGATGAGCTAAAAAGCTATTTCTTATTTCAAATTGGAATAAGCCACCTTTGACATTCAGTTCACATAATCTATTATCATTTTTGTTGGGTATAATAATGATTTAATGATTATGTGTTATTGATTGAAAACAGACTTTTCACAAAACTATTTTTAAGTCATGATCTCTTTGTTACTTTGACCACTGATTGTATCAATGTTCCTTTTCTTTTGAGTATAACAATCATGTAATGATTAAAATTAAGTGTTGATATTTAAATTGAAGCATTTTTGCAAAACCATACACGTCTTGACCTTGCATTAACCTTGACCTTTGACTAATTGTCATGAAAAAGTTATAAAATTTTGCTACTTCTCCATAAATGATATGAACAAAATAAGAGCCCCATTGACCCAAACCTTCTCAAGTTATAGTTTCTACAAGTTGTTTTTTCCAAAAAATGTCCCCTTGGGTATGAGTATGAAGTTATGTGTATGAGTTTTGAAAATCTTAGTAGGAAAAAGTTACAGCTAAATAAAATTTTGCAGCAGCGATGGAAACAGGGCAAAAACTGATAGCCCATAGTTGGGTCTGCTAATTAATCAAAGAAGGCGTAGTAATAACCTCCTCCCATGAATCAAAAACTGAACATTAACTTAATTCAACTCTTACATAAGTGAGGTACATAAGGTAATATCAGACAACACTCTCTTTATCATCTCTAGAATCAGTTGCAAAACCGGTTGATGAAATATCTTTATTTCATTCAAAGTTAATATGAGCTCTTCTGAAGACCAAAGCAACTTGAAGATTAGACAACTTCATTTCCAAAAGTGGTAGCAGATTCTAAAAATAGTTAAAACAATTTACCAGGCAATAGTGAGTTGCAAACAAGATAGAAAGTTCAATCCCATTTGGAAGTACATTGTTAACTGGTTGTTATGTGGTGACCAGGGGGAGAGTAAGTTAGGCCCTAGCCTGGGGAGGATCCGCTAGACCACTGTACAGTCTCACATGGACACAACCTCATCACTCACTCACTATTAGATCCCTTCAGTTTTAGACACATGCCAATCACTGGCCCATTCAACATGCCTTATAGCTATATGTTCCATTATGCTCCGCTAATGTGTATTTACCAGTCCATAAACTCTTAAGGAGTGACAATTGTTAGCTGAAAGGCAAGGTCTCTACATTCATGCCAGTAATTTTGAGTAAATGCAAATTGACCAATCTCAAATGAAAGGGTGAAATCCATCAAAGCAAGAAACTGATCTACAGGCATAGAAGAAGCAAGGCCAACTTGTAAAATACCTTTTAAAGTAGGCTTGAACCGATGTTGCATTTTTACACTAAGGAAACAAATTCTATCAAAATTAGAGTCATGGGAACTGTAGCTCATCAGCCTCTGCATTGTTGATGTTCAAGACTACGATATATACCCGTAAGTACTAAAAGTGAAATACATCACCTGCAAAAGTCTCAAGTGTCTGCACATTTGACAAGGTGTCTTGACACAAAATATAAAAAAATATACAATAGTCCTTTAATCATCACACAAAATAGAAAAGATTCTTTGAAAAAAATAGCAGTTAAGGAGTAACAATACTTTGATTCCTTTACATACTCTCATATATTTGCTCCTTATATATGTAGATCTTTTCTCTATGAGCACTTTTGCATTTAAAAAACAATTAAAAACATGGCTAAAATCTGCAAAATATCATTTCTCACCATTAGCCTGCCTCCATCTTTTAACTACCCTTTGTCCACCCACTCCAAATTAACATCAACAAAATCCTTGACACTGGCCAGGGAAGATATATCTGCTGTCCCTGGTCTGTTAGCCTAATGCTGTGTGTAGTCTTACCAAGCTCAGTCATACACAAAAGCACATTAATTGTGCAGACATGAACTTTACCTCATTTGAATCCAAATTGCACCATCAACATGATTAAGTTGATTATTTTACAAAGCTTTTAAAAATTGTAAGGCTTTTTTTTTTGCACCCTTGCAAAACAATATGAACCTGTGCCAAATCCTAATTTCTTGGGATAGGACAATGACATTTACTCATCTTGGTCTCAATCATGCAAATACAAATTATACAGCATGATTGATTTCTGAAAAAAAGACACCAGATTACGTCAGAGTGGTGCTCTGTCACGCGCATATCAAATCCTCCAAGTTTAATCTTCATTGAACAAAGATGTATTCTGAAAATTTGAGCTGATGACAATTTCAAATTTTATGTTCCTAGCAGTTTTGGTTTCTTGAAATTGAAATTGAAAGAAGATATGAGAGTGAAACACCATGCCACATCCATATTTGAAGGAAGGGTTCAACATCAGAGTTTTGTCATGTCACAAATTTGTGTCATGTCAGAAAGAGTATACTCTTAAATTTCAGAATCTTATGCAATTGGTTCTGGACGAGTAGATCTTTAACGATTTGAGAAAAATACCTCCCATGCAACAAGGAGGGAGATGTGGATGGTTGGGGGTGTGGGTTAAGTCCCAAAAGTAAAAATTTGGATAACCTAGGTGCAAGGTACATCCCAACAAAATTTCAGCTTTTGGGATGTAGCAGCTGTGGAGAAGAAAAAAATAAAGCGATTGGTTCTTAAGCTCATCAAGCTATATATCTATAATTTTTTATCTAATAAATGGTCAAAAGGGTCACTGACACAGCATTATCCAAAAATCCACTTCAAATCATTATTATCATCAGTTCAGATGTCTGTGCACAAGATTTTAGCTTTTTAGGACTTTTGCACGAAGATGAAGAAAGCTCTTAAGGTGTGACTGCTGTTGGCCCTTTTTAAGGAATCACAGGGTAACCAAATCTATAAACCTCATCAGTTAAGAAGCCCGTACACAAAGTTTCAGCTCTCTAGGCCTTTTGCTTCTGGAGAAAATGAAAATGGGTTTTTAGGGCGTGCTATCTATGGCCCTCACAGGGGTCACCGGGTCACCAAATCAATAATCCGCATCAGCTAAGGAGTCTGTACACCAAGTTTCAGTTTTCTAGGTTCCCGGTCAAAATGCATAAAGCCAGAATGCAGAATTGCCATAATGCAGAAATAATTAGTTCATTGTCAGGCTGGTCACACCTAACGAAGTAATGGACTGCTCTACTAACACAGTGAGTAGAGCGTCACAGTAATCTTCTCAGGTATATAATTTCATACCGATAAGTAAAACACTGTCAACATATTCAACATTCGATCACAATAATGTTGAATAGTTTCATCCTCCACGGTATGGTTTAAACATATATTCTTATTCAAGAAGAATCTGGTTCGGCAAACAAGCCAAATTCTCCTTATGTTAATGCTCTTGTTAATTATCAGAATTACTTATCAAAGCATTAAGTCTAAATGATGTAGTGATGTAGTGGTGAAGGGACTTTACTATGTTCACATTGACATCATGTTTCTTGGTGTGTTCCGTAAAGCACAGTTTGCATAGAAAAACTAAGTATGTCTAACAACCAAATTCAATTCAACTTTTTACAGATAATTTACAACACCTTTATTGTGGTACCCACTTCTGGATTGAGATAATGTCTATCTAAATAATTGCTATTGGATTCATTACTATTCAGCAGAGATCTAAATTTAAATTTGTGTTTGCTTGCATAAACTTTTTCTTGAGAGCGGGTATTTCAGACTTCCTCCATGCTATATATATTTGTTGGTAATACTGAGAAGTAACGGATTGGAACAACATACATTTGGACAAAGATTTTTGATCTTTTGTATTTTTGAATGCACAGACTCAAATGAAAACTTTAACAATGAACATGTGTAAACTGTTACAAATGAACAAGTTAGTCTAAACAGCCAACAATATCTTTTGCCATTTTTATGTATGTCATTTTTGTGCAGTAAAGCAAGTTCAAATCAAATTAATAAACATTTATGCAGAATAAATGCTAAAGCAACAACCTAGCCTTTTCATTTAGCCATTATAGTAGAGGGGTCAGGTGTGTGCAGCCAACCGTTAATGTTGTTGTTTTAACCGTTCTGCATTTTGCAGTCCTGCATTTTGGAACACTACCGTTCTCTAGGCCTCTTGCTACAGAGAATGATGAAGAAAAAAGGGTTTTAGGGGCCTGACCCCTGTGGCCCTTATTAATGGTCACAGGGTCACCAAATCTATAAATTAGAATCCAACTCAGTTAAGGAGTCTGTACACAAGGTTTCAGAGTTCCTGATCCAACACAATGAATTAGTGAAAAGTCTACAGACGGACGGATGGGCCGAGCGCCGGACATCATGACATGCCATAAGCCCACCACGCCACATTTAGAGACAAGATTCCTCAAGCGGTTCAGTCTTTAAACTTAAAATTGGAACAGAGAGTCAAACTGCTTCTTGATGTCTTGGAAATATGATGATACATAAGAACCTTTTGAAAAAGATCTTTCAAATATGCAGCTATAGCTAGTAAGCCATGCAGTGAACAGTAGGGCTGAAACGGTTAACCGGGTACTCGAGTACGAGTCGGGTACAGTCATTACTCGAGTAACGATTTGGTACTCGAGTACTCGGGAGATAGAGTTATCTCCCTTGTAAGACCTTGCACGCAAAATGGCTGACAATTCGCGCTCATCAGTATGGGAAGTCTTTGACTTAGATAAGGAAAAGACAAAAACAACATGTAAACGTCATTACGAGTGCCAAGTTATTCTCTTCTTGTTTGTTTTAGATTTACGCTAATGTTCAATAATTACTAATGTTGAATTTCTCATCATATAAGATATATATATGATGTATACAAGTGAATACAACTACACATCGTCATAATAGACATTGTAGTAATATATGTTATAATTCTTACTTAGTAAAATAAAGAATAATTATCTTAAAATTTCAAGACACAAAGCAACTACTGCGTCGGACTGATTATGTTTTGTTTTAAAATTGTTTCATTGCAAAAGTTTTGTACCATGCTTCATTAAGCTGAACGTCTGAGAAAGACAGTTTGTGAAATTTAAAAACAAATTTTATGGCAAATAAATTTTTGAGAGAGATGAAAGTGTCGTTTATTTGGAGAGAAAAATATGTTTAAAATCCACTAAAAATGAAGGAAATAGCGTTTTAGAGCGTTTAATATTTGAAAATTTTCCTGGGGGGGCATGCCCCCGGACCCCCCTAGAATACTCGGTTGCTACGCAACATCGGACAAGTCACTTCGTGACTTGCATGCGAGTACTCGAGTACGAGTCGAGTAATTAGGTCTGAGTACTCGAGTAACATTTTTCTTACCCGTTTCAGCCCTAGTGAACAGATACAAAATGTTGACCGACTTCCTGTATGCTTGTAGTGCCAACCATTTAGAGCCACCTTGTCCCACGTTATATCTATTGCACTGATACATCAGCAAGTTCATAAATATTGATTGACATACAATCACCTTCATTCAAATGAAAGGAATCCGCAATATATAGATATTGAATAATTAATGAATACATAATCTCAAACAGAGTTTTAAAATGTCAAGTCAAATTCTTGTTGAAATGTCAAGTGATGTAGGTGACGAAATATAGATCCGATAAAATGTTTTCATATCATTGTTCATTGTACAAAAACTTTTTGTTTTCATATCTGACGAGTTCACCCAACACAACACCTGCCACCTAACTAGCTGTGAACGCTAACCCATCTTCTCCAGTGTTGTCTACCATGTTTCACTCGCTCTCTTGTTCTACCATACCAGATGTTACATCTAGCAACCCAACACCAATATTGTGACTTGCTGAATCCTCTCTAGTAATGATGTTTAATTTCAATAAATTGAATAATCTGAACCCAACTGCTGATGTGTTTCATATGGCAAGGTCCAAGACTACGCTGGTGTTCTCTCTGTTGTTAAAGCAGGTTATTACCATATATTACCTTCAACTTTGCAGATTTGCTCTAACTTCCTTTACTGACATTATCATTTTTCAAGAAATCTTGAAGGCATATAATCATTTCACTTCTATACAGTACTCTTTACGGACACAATGTCAAAATTTAGATGGTTGATAAAAGTATCACCATCCATTAAAAAAAGACAAAATGTTTTAACATGAATAATCACAATTTTTTTTTTTTACTACATGTAAACTTTACTCTGGAATTAGTTGCCTATAAATTTGGACCAATGAAAAAATAGAAGCTAAAGTTTACCATAATTTCATTTAAAATTTTCGTTAAAAAAGAGCCATGGGCTTTGCAGTTTATTTGGTACAGCATCATCTTTTTATCACTAAGTTGGAAACTTATATATCAAATAACAAGACATTGCTTGTTTACAACTTGAAATTTGCACTGGTGAAATCATGTTTCCACAAAATTTCAGTCAGCCAGTCGCTTAATTTCAAAGGGGGAAGTATGAAATAGGTAAAAAAAGGTACCTCTTTTACCGCCATTGCAGACTCGTACAATTTAAATAATCAAACCACCTTTAAAAGCACAGAAACTTTAAAAAGCATTAATAGTAGCCTGAAATATGCAACAACAATCAACTTGAATTTCTTTGAGTTCTGTGAAGAGTCGGTATTGCCTTGCTAACCACTGGCCCTTTGAAGCAGATAAATTCTTGAATACAATCTTCCTGCTGAAGCAATCACAAATTGAAAAGCAGTCGTACCGAAAAAAATCAAATCGAATAAAAAAGCAGCAAAACATACACATTTACAGATGAAATTGCACCACAATCTAGCGATACGTACACAAATTAAAGAAATAGCATCAATCAAGAGCAATTAAAGGGCAATTACTTTCCAAGTGAATTGATGAGTGACAGTGCTCTCTTACTCCATCCCTCTCCTCATTGAGGGCTTTACAACCTATGCACCATTGAAACAGTGTGTATTACCTAGGCATGGAGAAATTCCTCCAAGCTGACAGTAGAGACTGGCTAACCAAGGCAAAGGCAGTCCCCACCACTAAGGGGTGGCGTAGTAAGAGCTTGGCATACTAATGAGTCAACCAACTTGTCTCTATCCCAGCTCAAAGGTCAATAGTGGGCATACTGACTGTCGAGGGTGGATATCAATGTGTCCTGAAGGTGTGTCAAGGGGACAGTTTGTAACGGAAGTGTAGTTGTTACCAGATCCTCTTCCAAACCTTCCATTCTGTAGGTAGGTTTGCCAGGTACACTTGACTGCCTCCTATCTGGCGGCTGTAGTTGATAGATCCGTAATGGTATGCAGCTGGCAATAAGGGTACTTCATACCAGCAGGATCCTGTGGGTCTACATTGGACTTCTCATCCAGGGTATAGTTCTGAGTGCCTAGTAATACCAGGATCAGCCAAGAGCTCTGCTCCCCTACTGAACGTGCAGCGATGGCTTGGATCATTTTGATCCCAGTTGTCTCTCCCATTGGGAATTATAACTATTTCAAAATTACTATACATGGCATAATACCCGATTTCGGCGGATTTACCATTTTTCAGGTGGCTTGACCTGCGTCCCCGATTGGGTTTGGACAAAAACACGATTTTAATAGTGCTAAGATTTTTCTGAGGCCGAGTTACCTATTTGAATGTTGGATTTGAAAAAACTTCTTAAACTTTTTTTAGGCAAAAATTAAAGAAAATATTTGTCAGAAATATGATCCCAAGAGCACGTTGTTATTGTACACTGGTTATGCGAGAAGTAGTAACCGAGTAGTTTTTATTTCTAGAGGATAGCTGAAGCTATATTAATTACGTTTAAGTGAATGACAAGTTATAACAATATCAATATGATAGACTAATAAAGATCGACAATATACCTCTCAAATTTCAAAACTTTTAATAATGGCACAAACTACCTAAACATGAACGACGAAGTCGTCAACATTTTTTTTTACAGAAGCTATAAAAAGGAAACACGTTTGGAATATCAATGCATTTTTGTAACGACAAATAACATTGAAATCATGCTCTCGTGTCAATGATAATCTTTGCGATTGTCTTTCTTCGAATAATATATGAATAGATATAAGCATTTATTGTATGTTTTATTTTTTAAATAAAATATGTGTATCTGCTAAACAGATTATGGTTTATTCATACAGTTTATCTTGTATCGGTAATATGTTGCCCTGAAATTATCACGACCATATGTATGGACCAACTTGTAAAATTTACTTTGGCAATTCGGAGTCATATTTTCGTACATAGAAACACGATCTAATTAATGTTTTAAGGAAGAATATTTGTAATTAAAACATACTAACGATGTTTTGATAAGTCTAACTATTTAAAATTTCGGTTAAATTTACGTGAAGGAAACACAATCGATAAACCGCTGTTCATAAACACTTCTATTCTTGCAAGGAGTGTATTTGTAAACAACGTCCTCTCATCGATTCAAAAAAATAATTACAAACCATCTGTAAATTTTAAATTTCAATGCAACAATCACAGGGATTTTCTGAATGAATTGTTACTCAATTAATATTTTCAATTAACTATTATTTTGAAGTCAGTTTAATTATGAAATCAAATTTAAGTGATAATTAAATCTAAGTTGATTACGATGATAATGATAAAAATAATTTTGCTTGACAGAAACCAACATTAAACCTATATTATGAAATATGTTAGAAATAACTTTCTTGATTCTTATAAATTTATATGTCACAACATAAAGTTAATTTTAAGGTAATTTACGGAAAATATTTGTAATAAGCTAGTACCAAATTTCCTGCTTTGAGGTTTGAAATATTATCTAAAAATAATTAGATATTATCTAGATAAATTATCAGTAAGTTGTTGTTTTTAAATAAAATAATTCATATGTTCCTCAAAAAAAAGGAAAACCCACATTTCAGACTTCAAAAACCCCCATTGAGAAGGAAAAACCCCCATTTCAGTCCCTAAAAAACCCCATCGCCTCTGTTGGATTATGCCATGTATGAAATTACTGTCACTTACTGTCAAGGGGAGGTAAAATGGGGAAGAAAATAGAAGAAAAACCTTTAAAAATTATTTAAATTTTTTCATTTAAATTCCCCCTACATCTACGTTAACGAAGCAGGCAGAGGGAATTTCTACACAATATCTAAATATTTTTTTTATCAGTGAGATGACATTGCTTTACAGTATTGTGAACATATACAACATTATTGGACACCATTAGGTTGACGGTTATGACATTGGTAAAATTTTATAAATACTAATATTAGTAAATCCAGTGAAAATGATCCAAATCAATCATCCTACAGAAAATACTACAGTACAGTAACAGTCCTTCTCAAGGTTCTAGATGAACTAGATTGGCATATGGATCAGGGTTATGTAGCACTGTTGATGCTCTGGAATCTTAGCGCAGACTTAATCATACTGTTACCGTTACCGTGGAAAGCTTATGCCACTGCCTAGAACTGAACTAGGCCTAACAATGGGGCAACTTACTGATTCTGGGCATGACCTGTCGACTCTGACTGGCCAGTGCAATCAGGACATGAAGTCAGACATCCAGTGTTCTTTCTAGGACTTAATGTCAAGGAGCCTCTGGGCCCCTTTTCATTTGAAAAGTAGGGGCCATTGATAATTTTGTGTGGCCATAAATCTATTATGCTTATATTACACTGTAACAAATCAGTTCGGCAGTACACATTATAAATGTGAATGTAAAATTGAAATAAGAATGTCTCATTATAAAACCTGAATATTAAATGACAGTAACTAACTTTGCAAATTGCTTGAAACTGTTTCATTCATGCATGCAGTATGAATGCATCCCTACAGCAAATCTTTAGGCATTGGTAACATTCAATTGAATCAAAACCAAAACAGAATTTAGTTCACAACACTTATAAATACTAATATTAACTAGATGAAAATACAAACTTACCCGAGCTCCTCGTGTGCGCGGATCTCGCGGGATGAGAAGAAGCAAATACGAGGGAAGCGGAGGTCCTGGTGGTCCACAAACACCTTGACTGGCACCACATTGGGCTCACACAGGTGGTTGATGAAGCGACTCACATTTCCATACTTCCTGGCATCGATGCAGTACGTCTCCCCATCCTGCAGATTGCAAAAAGTAGGTCAATGTTCTCATAACTAGATGTCAATGTAATTTAAGCCGAACCATAGTTGTCTACTACAAGAAAAGTTGCCGAGCGCCTGGCCGGACTCGAACCACAGACCTTTTGATCCGAAGCCGAACGCGCTAACCACTGCACTATCCCGCCCCCTATATCAATGCAGTACGTTTCGGGGAGCGGTTGCTCCCCTTCATCCTTTAGTGGATCCTATCAAATACAAGTCATAGACTACCACATCCCTCCCGTGGATAAGCACCGCCACCTTTAATGTCTTCAATTCTATATAAAATTTGCAAATTACAATGAGACAATAAAGTGTTTCAGTTATCCGGTAAATGCCGGCTTTTGGCTGGTAAAATAAGCAAATATCCAGGATGTAAACACGCTGCCGGTCACCATGAACGGTAAAAAAATTGACCACTAACTGAATCATTTATCTTGTTATATTAAAAAAAATCCACCAGAAACACTGGGGTACCATCTTTGCAAACTATTCCTAACCAAGTGGTACATGTATATTCATTATTTTTATATCATCGTAAAGAAGAAATAAATATCTTCATTTCCATGTCTTATTTGCACATATTTGCATCAAAATGTCGCGTAAGACTATTATCAAAGTCTATTTTCACTAGCTATACCCACGTTTTGTTGGTAATACCTTCTCATCACAGTGCAATAAATTATTATATTTTATATCTTCGTAAAGAAGAATAAATTGCCTTCAATTCAATACATAATTTGCATGTATACAAAGTGAATAAGTTGACTTTTAAAGATGGAAATAAAGACAATTTCTATTATGTGTGAGTGAATTTTTCAGCGGTGATCACTGTGCCCCCTGCACCCGCTGAGCATGTGTTTGCCTGGGGCTACTAGCTTATTAATATTACTGTGGGGTCAGAACGTTATCGGGGTTTATCACTACCCTGCTTTCGTAATTTATATCTTTCGTTTAGCATGGCGTATTGAAATGAAATTTATCGTGAAATATAGAGCAAGAAATTAGATTCATTTCCTTATTTAATTTGTCTATGTGCACTCAGTGATTAAATGATCTTATAAAGTTTGAAAATATAGACAATTTTTAAATAACTGTAAAATTTGTTCAAGACATGTTTTAGTAATAAATTTTATATTGATGTCAAGATGAACAATTCATCTTCCGTATCGTATTAATTAACTGGCGTCTGAGTCTTCCTCCTTTGAAGGCTGTCACCAAATATGAACACTCTAAGTGCTAAGCTTTACGAGATACCGTGTTAACAATATATTACAAAGTGATGACAGTGTCGTGGTAACCTTCAAAATGAGGTCAAGGTCACCAATGTCGACTGGCGTCTGAGTCTTCCTCCTTTGAAGGCTTTCACCAAGTATGAACACTCTAGGTGCCAAGCTTTACGAGATATCGTGTTAACAATGTATTAAAAGGTGATGACAGTGTCTTGGTGACCTTGAAAATGAGGTCAAGGTCACAATAGTCAACTGGTGCCTGAGTTATTCGCCGTTGTAGGCTGTAGTCAAATTTGAAAACTCTAAGTGCTAAGCATTGCGTTAACAATGTTTTACACAGTGGTCAAAGTGTTGTGGTGACCTTGAAAATGAGATCAATGTCGACTGGCGTCTGAGTCTTCCTTCATTGAAGGCTGTCACCAAATGTGAACACTCTAGGTGCTAAGATTTACGAAATATAGCGTTAACAATGTATCACAAAGTGTTCAAAGTGTTGTGGTGACCTTGAAAATCACATTAAGGTCACCAAAGTCAACTGGCGTCTGAGTCTTCCTCCATTTTATTTAAACACAAAGTATAAAATAAAATAAAATAAAGATTTGTCAGTCAAGAAGGCTAGAATATGAAACACTAAAATTTCAACATTTCACAAATCTAATTTTGTTTATATAGCATATGAAATTTCAAATAGTCTATTCTAAAACGAAAGGTTCTCTCAAGAAATGTATTTCTATTCTATTATGTCGGAGATAGGTAGTGGTAGAGGTAGTGATAATTTGCACCACTGGAAAAATGTAACGTTTACAGAGAATTGTAACTAGCTCTCAACAATGTTAGGCAACAAAATTACTATTACTGACAGCAGAAGTGTTGATGTTTGGAGCTAAAGAAAATTATGTGCGCATGCTTCACTGATCCAAGGAAGGTCACTCTAGATTACTTTGAAATTGACTTATATATAACTGAATATTTGAGGAAGTCTACTGGATAGCAGTACAGTGTTGTAAGCAATTTGAATTCTCGGGCATTTGGCAATGGGTTATTTCCAATGGCAATGGGTTATATTAAAAGAGTCGCGCCTAGCAGCGCTGGAATATTCAGCCACTGGCGCTAATAACACCTTTAAGGCGAGTGCTTGAAAATTCAGCAACTGGTCAAAATAATATTCAGCAACGTAAGAGTTAATGATAAACAATAAAGAGGTGGACACTTTTGTGACTTTAATGATAGAAAAACTGTGTCGACTTGTTAGCACAGTGATACATGTAAAGGTCATGTTATCAAGGCTCATCGCCGTCTTTGACATTGATTACGTCAATTTCGTAAATTCTCAAGTAAAATTCATACAATTGCTACCCAAAAAAATCGTGAATTTTTTACTGACCAAGTTTTTATTTGCCTAAAAAATTAATCATCATTTGATTTGTAGTTTTCATGTAAGCGACATGTTAAAATATGTACAAAATATCAAATTTTCACCAAAACTGGCTCAATTAATAATAATAAATAATAAAGTACATTTGTATAGCACTATATCTCCATGCTATAGCATGCTCGAAGCGCACAAGCAAACACAATCAATAGAACAACAAACAAAAGAAATAGGAGTTACCCAAAAAGAATCCTAAAACTTCCTTCATAGTACAGTTCTTTATCACACAAATGCTTTTTAACATGAAAACACATTATTTATTGGGGTACATTTATTTTCACTCTTTTGAAAATGATTTGTATACAACAGGCCTATTTTAGTCTACAAAGGCTTTGTTGAGTTTTCAAATGTAACAATTCCTGCAATTAAAGACTTGTATTCAGTGTGCCTGTTTAAAGTGTTATTCTCTCAGCCTTGAGGCCAAGAGATGGGTGTTACCTTATTGTCCAGATCGAAGAGGTATGAGTCATCTTCCCTCCTGTCAGCCTCGGAGTCCGAGATGAGCTCACCGATATACCTGCAGCATACAGATGGACATGAGACACACACACACACACACCCTATAGGGGAGGCAACTCTGCAATCAACATTCTACACTGACAACGAGTTCACTTGGTGGGAATTGACAATTTAAAATTAGCAAAGCTGGAGAATCAAATTAACAATTGCTCTTCTGCAATGTGAACTACTAAAAACAGAGTAACCAGCCAAGAGAGAGGAAAATTAATGTTGACACTACTTACTCGCAGATAAAGGTTCCTGGAGATATGTCAGTGAGAGTCTTGACACCCCAGCCTCGCCCATTGGTACGGAACAGCTGTAGTCGACATCTGGAGGACAGTAAAAACACAGAAGAAGTCAGTCACCTGATCAGAGCTGGAAAGACTCAGTTTGAACCTCTTGTTATAAATCAGCAATACGAGTAAATATCACTGTAAATTTCTGACTATGATTTGCCAACATAACTCATCTCTCAGCATTGTGAAATTGCATGTGTAAATAACTATAAACAAAACTCTTTTCATACTGCATCTACCAAGGAGTGACTTGTGACAAGTCAACATAGCCTGGTATTATACATGGTGAAGAATGACACATTCTGGTAAAATTCTCTTAAAGGCCAGGATCCAAACCTCCAAAAAACCCATGGGTTTCTTACCTATGCCATCTTAACTGTGATTGGTTGATTCCATAAACAGAAGATATAATCAGTGTTTGAGTGACAGGGCAGTAACGGTTTTTTTGGTGCCTGGGAGAGCTCAACAGGGTCAAAGGTCACAAAACTTTACTACAACTTGTGGCTGGTAGTAGACTATTCAGTTTCAGTGCATAATAATAAGGAAAAATAAGTTTAATTTATTTAATGAGATGACCAACACTGATTTAATTAGATATTTAATAAAAGAATTAACTATAGACCTAACAAGGAACTGTGTTTGTTAACATTTTGTTAAAAATTGTTCAAAACAAGCATAGTCTTTTAACAATGTTTGGATATATTTGAAGTGAATATTTCACTATTGTTGACAAAAGTTATACAAAATTGTCTAAATCCACTTCCTGTCACAATAATCTTTTCATACAAAAGTCGATATAGCTTATCCCCACAACCATAGCTAAATATTTGGGGGACATATGGGATGGGGGAGGTTTTGATTTCCCAGTCGGGCTGGGAAGGCAGTGAAATCTGACACTGTGAATGGATCTTTTCCTCCACTAGCAGACTTGTTTGGTATGGTAATGATAAGAATCTGGTCACATGACATTTACAGAGTTAATTCAAATTTGGAAACAATAATGAAGTAAATGTAGTCAAAGTACTCTTTTAGTTTTTACTTTGGATCAAACATGTTTTGGAATTACCCTTCTTTGAAGTGTCAAGGATGTAATGTGTAAATATGATAACTTTCCGTTAAGAAGATTTTGATTTATTCCACTTTGAACATAGGTACCCAAAATTTTTCCTTCAAGGTGTAGTTTTTTTTAGGTCAACTTGGCCACGCCAACACCGTGTATAGTGGCGGATCCCGGCCTTTAAGAGTAAAATTTATTCTCGGTAATTCCAAACAAGTAAAGTCTCAACATGCAAGTTTGAAACAGTAACTGAATGATTCAAGAAGCAGGATTTGTAAAATTTTTGCTTGTGATTTTTTGATCAACGGAACATCATAGGATCACAAAGTGACGGTACATTGACAAAAGAACAAAAGTGTAGGCATAAAGCTTTACTATCAAAAGACAAACAACTTTTCTTCGCACTTCTATAAGGGAGTTACAAATCTTTAACTTCAAGTTCACTTTGCAAAAAGTAAACTACACAAAATATTGAAGCTGTTTTTCAGGTGCAAACATTCTCATCTGAGCTTGGTTTGCAAGGTACATCCTGGCCTGTCCTCAATTCATATTATCAAAAACACAGAGAGTGACACAGAAAGTAAGTATATTCACAATATCAACTCTTTAACTTGTAAATAGTTGAATAAAATAAAATTCCTTTTCGTATCAGGCATGTCATATTCATTGTTAATACTTCATCACCAAGTGTTAAGTTGAGCTGAAGTTAATGGTGTGTGTAACTCACGTGATGCCATTCTGCACAACCCTGTTGTTGCAGTTGGTCCAGCACCGGCACGCCTTGTTGCACTCGAACAGCAGAGGGGGCTCCACCAGGTTGAAGTCTGTCGTAAGTCGCCCATACTGCACAGTATAAAACATAGAGCTGTACCTTCACACAGAAGAATCAGGATAAAGAGGGGAACACTTCAGTTCCATATGCCAGGTGAACAGACATGACTGACTCACGCCAGCCATAACTAGCTGAACTAGCTCTTCCTTAGTCATTCTTACATATAGAGAATCAATGAGGTCATGTCCAGCTGAGACATTCTAACTTTGCTATAAAACCATTACCAATTACATTGACTGAATTGATCACCAGCCCAACACAGAACCAGGGGGTAACTCCTTCCCCGATGTAATGACAGCTAAGGACAAGCACTATTACAGATTGTTTTAACTTAAATGGTATTTAAGACTATGTTTTCTTAAATATTTAAGCAGTATCTCAAAATGGATTTGATGTGGTGAGTGTCTGGTGGTTTGGAAGAGCCTCAGTCTGTCAAGTGTTAACACAAAATCTAGAGGGCCGACTTGACCAGCAGCTCGTCAAGATGGCTGGCTGGAAGCAGCTAACACCAGACTCTTCAAGTTTGCGCAGTGTTTGTCATCACAGGCTGCTTTCTTAATACATACCTAGTGGAGAGGAGGGCATAGCTAGCAATCAGTGTACATACCTTGTCAAACCAGCACTTGACACTACTTCTAGCACACACACAGAACTGGGAGGAACAGTCATCCTTGCACCGACAACTCTGTAATACAAGGGCATGTTTGGGTCACCTCTTTTACCTTATTAATTGCAATATTATGGTAACTTACTGTAAGAATAGAAACTGAAATATGTTGAGTAGTATTAAGATCCAAAGCTTTAAGATCCCGTTGCAGGACTGAGAGTGTGCGACCTCAGTGAAGAGGGAGCAATGATGCCAGGTGGTGACTGACTGACTGACTGACTGACCTGTAGACTGGTGATCACGCGGTTGATGTTGAGGGGCGACGTCTCTACGTTCTCAGCCACATACAGGTAGTCATTAGGAAAGGACTCGTCATCTATAGCATTCACACATGCTATCGGGTTCTTCTCTCGTCCACATGACACATCTCTGAAACATATGAGGTATACATGTTCTGTGCAATCTGGGAATGATCACAATCTGCAGATTGTTCTCTCACAATCTGCAGATTGTTCGAACAATCTAGGAATTTTTTTCATTCCTAGATTGTTTAAACAATCTGCAGATTGTGAGACCTGAACAATCTGGGAATGATCACAATCTGGGAATTTGCTTGTTTGTAGTACATCTTTCACTATAAAATGATAATTGTTTAGTTTATTTAGGTTTTTATTTGTGTATGCATTCAAATGATGGAGAATAGTTGTCAAGTCATAGATTGTGAAGGGCTCACAGCTCGCCTATTTGTCAAACTGAGGGAGTATAGGAATCGATTCTCAGATTGTGAAGGCTTATAGCTGATCTTTACTTAAACTGAGAGGGTATAGCAGTCGATTCTCAGATTGTGAAGGGCTAAGGTATCGTCATTATGTGAAACTGAGGGAGTATAGGGGCCGATTCCTAAATTGTGAAGGGCTATCAGCGCGTATATATGTCAAACTGAGGGAGTATAGGGATCTATTCTCAGATTGTGAAGGGCTCACAGTTTGCTTTTATGTCAAACAGAGGGAGTATAGGGGACGATTCCTAGATTGTTAAGGGCTCAGATATCGTCATTATATGAAACTAAGGGAATATAGGGGTCAATTCTCAGATTGTGAAGGGCTCATATCTCGCCTATATGTCAAACTGAGGGAGTATAGGGGTCGATTCCTAGATTGTGAAGGGCTCAGAGCTCGCCTATATGTCAAACTGAGGGAGTATAGGAATCGATTCTCAGATTGTGAAGGCTCATAGCTCATCTTTATTTAAACTGAGAGGGTATAGCAGTCGATTCTCAGATTGTGATGGGCTCAGATATCGTCATTATGTGAAACTGAGGGAATATAGGGGCCGATTCCTAGATTGTGAAGGGCTCACAGCGCGCCTATATGTCAAACTTAGGGAGTATATGGATCTATTCTCAGATTGTGAAGGCTCATAGCTCACCTTTATAGAAACTGAGAGGGTATAGCAGTCGAATCTCAGATTGTGATGGGCTCATAGCCCGCCTATAAATCAAACTGAGGGAGTATATGGGTCGATTCTCAGATTGTGAAGGGTCACAGCTCGCTTTTATGTCCAACTGAGGGAGTATAGGGGCCGATTCCAAGATTGTGAAGGGCTCAGAGCTCGTCTGTATGTTTAATTGACGGAGTAAATGGGTCGATTCTCAGATTGTGAAGGGCTCATAGCTCGCGTTTATGTCAAACTGTCAGAGTATATGGTTTGATTTTCAGATTGTGAAAGGCTCATAGTTTGCCTATAAATCAAATTGACTGAGTATAGGGATCGATTCCCAGATTGTGAAGGGCTCATAGCTCGCCTTTATGTCAAACTGAGGGAGTATAGATTGTGAAGGGCATTGCGCTTGTCTTTGTGTGTTTTTTAGCTAGTAGAGGGTCCAATTCACATATTGTGAATATGTGCAGGTAGAAAACTAAATTTGTATATCGATTCTGCGATTTTAGATTTTCATTAATCATAGTTTGCGGTAACCCGTATAACACTGTTTTGAGGGTGTTACTATTTATGTAGAAGTAAGAGTTATTTATTATATGTGTAAAAGGTTTGCATATAGAAATCAATAAATAACAATTCACTATGAAAAGTAAACCTATTATCTGAAAAGTTAATTACGCTGAAATTTAATTCTTCATTCTCGCTTATTTGACTTAAGTTAGGTTAATTGAGCATAATTATTATCTATATCAACACAAAACACTAATCTCCTTTGGTATGAATTACTTGCATAGACACTTACACTTAAAGGGCACATTGAAGGAAATAGTCTTGTGATGCTAAAAAAAGTTTCAAACATCAAAGACAACAAACTCTGATTCTTATATTTATTGTTCATTATGGAAACTTGATAACTGTTACCTTTTCCCCTCATTTTCTTCCTGGATCGTGAGATTGAAAGTTTTTATACGTAAGATGCATAAATCGGAAAGTTACTTTTTCTTTTGAGTTTGTATATGAACAGTTTTTAAATATACATGTATGAATTTATAAAATTTATAATACTCGAACAGTTAGCATTTTGTGTTGTCGTGACTAATTAGACCAGATGTCTAGCTGGGTCTGCTTATCAAAGCAACGTGTCACTGTGTCGCGTCTCTACTCAGACTTGCGCGTAAATTCGCGTACAATCACATTAACTTCCTCTCTGTATTTGATGTTTATCTATCGCACGATATCATGATATCAAATACTTATGCAATAATGAATTGACTGGAGTAAAATGTTTAATTGCTCTTCGGTCACACTATGGTCAACATGTTGACACATGTTTTTCTGTAACGTTTATAATAGTTTCCGTTAATCGGTTTGTGAATTTTACAAAGAAATGTTTTATTTGATTTATTTATTATCTGTTCATGATTCAATATTTTAAGAATATTTTATTTTGAGTGGATTATTTACTACGCTGCAAGAAGAGTCATATAATGGCATCGTCTCTACTCCGTGCTGCGACCATAGTTACGGGAGTGGCGAACAACTAATTTCTTCTGTGTTATTTAAACAGTATTTAATTTCCATAAAACATGTAATACACAACATTCAGAATATATATATATATTTAAAAAGGAAAAAGGATTAGCAAACAGGCAGCAAATGCCTGAATAAATGCTTCTCCTGAAACAAACATGAAACAATTAAGATATCAAGTACATTGGTGAAAATATATATTTGCAATTATTCTTACTAAAATCAAATTCATATCACGCATTCTCTACCTTTGCATTTGGTACATATTTTATTAAAGAGCTATAAAAATCGGTTGGTATCATTTATGATAATCTATTTATAATAAATGATACCCAGATATTATTAGGGATTCGTTAGCACTCTGTGACAAGGATTTGTCGCCGCTCAAGGTAGATTTTAATGTTATATCGTTTTTTTAAAAGTATTGATTTGATCGGAATCTATCATATAGTGGGCATTTAAAGAAGTAATGAAAAGGATCCTCCCGAATGTTTCCACAAGAACAGGCGGGATTTACTAACAACAATAAGTGGACTTGCTTTGCGTAGGATATTTCAATATGATGCTGCCATTTTCCATCTTCATTTTCCATTTTCATCTGTGTAAACATGCTTCTATACCTCCGTATATATGACGTATGGACGACCTATGAGCCCTTCACAATCTGAGAATATACTCTTATACCCTCTCAGTTTGATAAATAGCAACCTATGAGCCCTTCCCCATCTGAGAATCGACTCCTCTACCCTCTCAGTTTCATGGTGATCGGAAAAAAAGTAACAGGAAAAAAAGTAACAGGAAAAAAAGTAACGGAAAAAAGTAACAGATTTTGCTACGAACAAAAGTAACAGTTTTTTTGTTTTTTTATTTGATAAGTTTAACAAATTATGACATAATGTACTATAGTTGTACTAAGGCTTGCTCTGCAATCAGACTTTGCACGCTTACTACACTTCCACCAGATCTTTTTTTTCTTTTACTGGCAACAGTGTACATGTGACCTTCATAGCACACTTTCTTTCCTCCTCCGTTACTTTCTATTACCTCCATACTGAAGATCTGATAAACTTGAACATTACAGTGCACATTATATATCATAGATGATGAAACCAGTATCTCTAAGCTTGTTAAAAATAGTTGATTAGCTTTCCTGATCAAAGTTTTGAAGGTAATTAATAAGTAAATGAGAGAGGCCAGTGTGATGGTAAATGAATGAGGCCAGTGTGATGGTAAATGAGTGAAGCCAGTCCTAATGATCAATTAAGGGAGAAGTATTATGTCGAAATAGTTGAGCAGGTGAGAAGGAAACAGTTTATACCAATGTGATTATGTTGTTATAGGTAACAAGTGTACCTTTAATGTTAAATGTGATGTTATTACTCGGTTTTCACAATCCTCTTTAATGACAAGATTATCAAAAATTATCCTAATATAATTCAAAGTCAATTTCCTACTCTAAGTGTTTCTTTATATAAAAAGTGTTGCTTTTTTTCCTGTTACTTTTTTTCCGTTACTTTTTTTCCTGTTACTTTTTTTCCTACATTCCAGTTTCATATATAGGCGAGCTATGAGCCATTCACAATCTCAGAATTGACTCCTATACCCTCTCAGTTTAAATATAGATTAACTGTGAGCCCTTAACAATCTGGGAATCAACCCCTATACCCCCTCAGTTTGACATATTGGCGAGCTGTGAGCTCTTCACAATCTGAGAATCGATCACTATACTCCCTCAGTTTGACATATAGGCGAGTTGTGAGCCCTTCATAATCTAGGAATCGGCCCCTATACTCCCTAAGTTTGACAAAAAGACGAGCTATGAGCCCTTCACAATCTGAGAATCGATCCCTATACTTCGTCAGTTTGACGTATAGGCGAGATATGAGCCCTTCACAATCTGAGAATTGACCCCTATGCTGCGTCAGTTTGACATAAAGCCGATCTGTGAGCCCTTCACAATCTGAGAATCGACTGCAATACCCTCTCAGTTTAAATAAAGGTGAGCTGTGAGCCCTTCACAATCTGGGAATCGCCCCTCTACCCCCTCAATTTGACTTTAAGGCAAGCGGTGAGCCCTTCACAATCTAGGAATCGGCCCCTATACTCCCTCAGTTTGACATAAAGACGAGCTAAGAGCCCTTCACAATCTGGGAATCGACCCCTCTACCCTCTCAGTTTGACTTTAAGGCGAGCTAAGAGCCCTTCACAATGTAGGAATCGGCCCCTATACTCCCTCAGTTTGACATAAATACGAGCTAAGAGCCCTACACAATCTGAGAGTCGATCCTTATACTCCGTCAGTTTGACATATAGGCGAAATGTGAGCCCTTCACAATCTGGGAATTGACCCCTATGCTGCCTCAGTTTGACATAAGGCCGATCTGTGAGCCCTTCACAATCTGAGAATCGACTGCAATACCCTCTCAGTTTAAATAAAGGTGAGCTGTGAGCCCTTCACAATCTGGGAATCGCCCCTCTACCCCCTCAGTTTGACTTTAAGGCAAGCGGTGAGCCCTTCACACTCTAGGAATCGGCCCCTATACTCCCTCAGTTTGACATAAAGACGAGCTAAGAGCCCTTCACAATCTGAGAATCGATCCTTATACTCCGTCAGTTTGACATATAGGCGAAATATGAGCCCTTCACAATCTGAAAATCGACTCCTATATACCCTCTCAGTTTCATATATAGGTGAGCTGTAAGCCCTTCACAATCTGAGAATTGACCCCTATACTCCCTCAGTGTGATATATATAGGCGGGCTATGAACCCTTCACAATCTGAGAATCGATCCCTATACTCCGTCAGTTTGACATATAGGCGAGATGTGAGCCCTTCACAATCTGGGAATTGACCCCTATGCTCCCTCAGTTTGACATAAGGCCGATCTGTGAGCCCTTCACAATCTGAGAATCGACTGCAATACCCTCTCAGTTTAAATAAAGACGAGCTATGAGCCCTTCACAATCTGAGAATCGATCCCGATAGTCCGTCAGTTTCACATATAGGCGAAATGTGAGCCCTTCACAATCTGAGAATTCACTCCTATATACCCTCTCAGTTTAAATAAAGGTGAGCTATGAGCCCTTCACAATCTGGGAATCGGCTCCCACACCCCCTCATTTTGAGAAAGAGACAAGCTGATTGCTCATCACAATCTAGGAATCGATCTTTATACTTGCTAAATAGAAAAACCTTAATAAGCTAAATAATTCACATTTTATAATGGTGAAAATATTACTAAAACACAAATTCCCAGATTGTGGTCGTTCCCAGATTGTTCAGGTCGCACAATCTGCAGATTGTTTAAACAATCTAGGAATTCCTAGATTGTGAGCAAACAATCTGCAGATTGTTCGAACAATCTGCAGATTGTGATATACCCCAGATTGTTCGTAACATACACACATAATTATTTCAAGAGGGTTATTGCAAAATACATGACATCCTACTCATGTGAGATTGTATTGCTTACTTTGGAATAGACTGTGCCACTGGTGATGGATGCACATGGCATTGAACAAATTTTATTCTACTTACAGCAATAAAGAGTCATTGTCATTTTGTTTGTTTCACAGTTTGTTCATGGTTCTTAACAGCGCACTTGCTGAGAAGATGTAATACCACAAACAAGCTTTGTTTGAACAGTGTTAGTAAGTAAAGTCTTATAAGGAAGGATCCATGTGGAGCAAGAGAAGGCACTGACCTATGTAGGAGTTTCTCTGGCCGTGCCAGCTTAGCTGCAAATCCCTTGAGCTGCTTGTTGACCTTAAGAGCCATCCAGGTGGAGCTGGTCTGGTCCAGACAACACTGTCAACACACCAGGACTTTTATCATTTTTTACCAAAGCGTGCAAAAATATGCCAGGTATTAAAGTTTTCATAATGGTCATGGGAATTACAGTTTTTCTAAAAATAACTTGAGATCTGATTGGCTGACCGAACTATTTTCATTCCTTCAGTGAGTCTAACATACATGTGTCAACCAGACTTCAAAACAAACATTGTTTTTCATTTTGTATCAAATAACATGAAGTGTTTATATGTGGTTTTCTTTACTTGTTCGTTCATATAAAATTGTCTCACGTAATAAATGATCCATAAACACGTTGGAAATTGATGTGCGACTACATTTGACTGAGCGAATGGAAACCATTACATAATCATCATTTGTGGCCCATGAATACAATGACATAGTTAACTTGCAACTCTCTTTTCTGAAGGTATTTTCCAAAAGTACTGTAAACATTCTTCAATTTCACTTGGGTAAAGAACAACCAACTCAAAGCTCAGAATTATAGTTTATCTGTCCCTCGTGAATTACTGTGATAAATTCCTCACCAAAGCTCAGGCTTCATCACATAAATCCACTCAGGAAAGATAAACCATGTTGATTATTGTTATACTAAATAATTTCAGCAATCAGCTTACATCTAAAATTTACTTCACACCATAGCAAAAGAACTTTGAAGTAGTTTTTATCTCCTCCAAAATTTTAATAGACAAATCAACATTCTGAACGATGAGCATGAGAAATATTATTGAGCACTTTTAGGCAGTAAATTTGTCATCAACCTGTGCATTCAACTGTTTGATGTATGTTGTATAATGCATCTGAACATTTGTTGGAAATGGTAGATGGTTTTCTATAATTGAGGACAATATCTCTAAAAAAAGAAATAAATGTCAGCTTGCAAGCACCATGGCAATGCTTCACCTGACTCCCAGACCCATTTGCACAAAGCTCTCTCATCTTAGTGATCTGTGGGCTGATGCACAGTTAACCTTAGTGTTTTGTACAACGGGACCCAGTACTGAATGGGCTTCTGAACAGCACTTGGTCGAAATTTTCACTTCTCTTAAAGCGCAAACATAGTCATGTCCTGCATAACCATTAGCTTTGGAGTTTCTCAGCAATAAGAGAGCTTCCAATGTAGGACAAAGAGTGTTAAAATGCAAGGGCTAAAGACGAGATGAAGGAAGCTGTAGGATGAGCAGACGTACAGTGAGAGGAGTCTCCTGGTTGTTGTTCCTGGTCTCCACGTCCGCCCCACGCGCCAGCAGCAGCCTGCAGACACACAATACTCAGGATAAGGAGCCTGCCTACCTACTGCATGTACACTATCAATCACACTCTGCCTATAATCCCCAAGGAGGGGCTTTGATTACTAGTTGCTATATGACTTAACAGGTTAATAACTTAATGGATTGGGGGGTTCGGTGACCATTGGCCCGCAGCATTGTTCTGAGGAAACAACACTGTTTGATGCAAAATATACACCAAAGTTCTGATCTACATTGTGTTGCTCACAACAGTTGTTATCTCATCTCACCATGTCTAATCTTTCAATGATTTATTCAGATATGTTCAGATATGATGTGGTGTACAAACACATTTCTTTTTTATATATGAATTCTTTTCAGTGATGATAGATTTCTATTTCTTAAAGTGATATACTCCTGAAATTAAACAAACATACTAAGGGATGGTAGTGGTAGGGGCTCAATGATAAAATTATAGGCTGAAGAATTCTATCTGGTCCTTCACTAGATTAAGGGATGATTTGAAGAAGTTTACCTCTAGAAAAATAATCAAAACTTTACTTACACTACACACTCATAGTGATTTTGCCTTGCTGCGATGTGCCTGCAAACACATGAAATAACATGAGTTTAACATTCAAACATCTGTGAAACTCACGTTACTTAGTGAATAGGCCATTCCTAGGACAACAGCATCCTGGTTAAAACAAGTGTGCATGCAGAGTTCAATATGTTTTATAACTTTAATCTAAGACGAAGAATTTTAAAGACTTTCATCTTTTACAAATATAATTAGTTCACTTCAATACACATTTGTCTTTGAAGCTCTTACATAAAACTCTTATAACAGAAATCCATAGTGTTCTTCTACCATGCCTCAGTGTCAGCCTTATTTCACTTATTGTTAATATGACATGTTTAACCTCTTTAATTAAGAGTATCACACACACCAAATGTTCATATTCTTTATATTAACATAAAGATCCATTAGCAGTACTTGTTCCACTTCCCTTGAATGAATAAAGCTTTTTCAGTGTCCTTTCCTCGCAAGAAGAATGCAACAGTACAGGGAATGTAGAAAGCTTTGGTTGTACTCACAGAGGTCGGTCCCCGTGTTCATTTGGCGTGTCCAGCTCACATCCATACTCAAGGAAGAGGTCCAGGATTGGTACACTGCCAGCGTATGCTGCCCAGTGCAGGCCGGTATTCTCTTCCTGCGACAAGCAAAAGTGAAATCTTAGCACAGTTGTAACAAAGAAGGCAGAAGTGAGCACAGTTCACAGCACACACACCCACCTTTAGTAAGTCACATTTAAATCAGTGAGTGGGGATCATATTGAAAGGAAGAAGATGATGTTACATGTTTGGACAGTAAAGGTAACCACAAAGGTAACATCACATTAAGCCTGCGGTTCTCAACTCATAAAGTATGCTCTGGACACATCACAGCCAGGAAACTGTCCTACACCCCTGAAGGTGCAACACCTAAATGATACAATGACACCCAGAAGGTAACATTCATACCAAATTCGAAGTCTCCAGGTCATATAGTTTTCAAGCAACAGAGAGAAACAAAGTAATATCTAGTTGTTTTAGATCAAAGTTTTAAGTCATTTTGGCATCTAATGTTTTAACCACTAAAGGGCATATCAACAATACCATAGGTAACATTCTTACATTATCTTCATTTGAAGTTACCAAGTCAAATAGTTTGAATAATGCTCTGGAAACCATTCTGGCAAACTGATTGAAATGCGGAGCGCTTTATAGGAGAGTTACAATGAATTCATCAAATGCACTCTTAACATCATGCCTTTTCGAGACATGGAGTAAGCTATTCTTCAGCATAACTTGGATAATGTTTCAGCAAGTAGGGGCATGCTAACAAAAGGGTTCTTTAAATGCATACCCATGGAGTTATATTGGTATGTAAACAAAACAAAATGGCCTTCAAATTATTACTATCTATTAACATCAATGAATGATTTTCTTTGAAGTGAGCGAAAGGGAGTTTGATACTAAAATATTATCAATGAAGTACTTACATTGTCCTTGAGGGTGGGGTCTGCTCCCTGTGACATGAGGTATTTGACTGTTGTCAGCAGCTGAGACTCTGCAGCCCAGATAATTGGAGTCCACCCGCCATCGTCCTGCAATACACACAAGACACTTACATAATGCGAACATAGGGCTCACTGATAACATCAATAGAAGGCCAGGAGAATACTTTATCCTCAGTTCGTTACTCTTCAAGAACAAGAGTGGATGTGACAACAAACAATTATTTATTAGTTTTGAAGTTTGTAACAAATATCATTTACAAATGAGATGACACAGATGTCCACAGGCTGAAGAGAGTGAGCTGACCTGTATGTTTGGTCCAATCTTGTCACTGTCTAGAAGCAGCTTGATGACCTCTGTGTGACCTGCCTTGGCCGCATAGTGGATACTGGTCATGCCGTCCTCACCCTGAACAAACAATCACTCTTAGAACAATCACTCTTAGAACAATCTCTCTACTGCTGTTGCTATTTCACACCAGTATATCTTAACGTTTAAGACATCTTCAAATTCCAATCATAAACTTTAAGAATCCATGCTAAAATGTTATTATAACTTCATTTTTCCAGTCACAAGAGGTGTTGCATACCTTGTCATCTATCCTGGCCCCCACTTTCAGGAGGTACTGCACCACTCGCGGTTTGTTGTGTTCTGCAGCCATCATGAGTGGAGTTTTCAGAGTTCTATCTTTGAGGTGTAGTGCGGCACCAGCTTGCACCAGGACATGAACGATGGAAAGGTGGTCACTGGCCGCTGCCCCATGGAGAGCAGTTTCCCCCTCATAGTCCTCATAGGTCAGGTTTGGGTCCACACCGTCAACTGTAGGCACATACTCATCATTGTCACTCATGATACTGTCAGATAAGGGATTCTCTTTTCATTCAAATTATCAGAATCAAAGGGATAAATCAATGATGTATTATCAATGACAGTAGCTCAATTTGTTACCACAAGAATAATGATAAGGTTTTTAAAATGTACAAGTCTGGAATCCATAGCTGCAGAAGATGACACCTAAGAATACTTACTTAGCATATAGATAACTTTCTCGAGGTCTCCTTCATAAGCAGGAAGGTACATGCTCTTGGACAAGTTTCTGTACTTCTTCGGTCTGTAGTCACACAGAGAAAACAAATGCTATGTAATGTGCTGGGTAATCACAGAATTGGAGATCAAAGATTTTTCAGATTGTTCCCCTTAAGAATACATGCCTGAATCACTACTGCAGATTCTTTCACAAGAAACTGAAGATTTCATTCCTTTTTATCTACATTCACAGTGACATACAACTAATGTTTTTGACAAAATTCATCAATTTTAGAAAACCCCTCATATTCATATCATGCAACATCCATTACAGCTACAAATGGCAAAAGCTGTATATGACCAAGCCTTAGGATTTGACATAAATAAAAGTAATTTTTAATCAAACAAAATAATTTTTGCTTTGAGATATGGTTGCATGTTGGGTTTTTTAAAGGATTGTCTTCTAAGCTATTATGATGATAAAAAAAATAATTTCCTTATCATCTACAGGTAAACCTAATATTGAGTCAACTCTTAAGTGATCCAAGAAGTTGCTACTAGTGAATATACACATTACCCTCACACTGTACTGTCTTATATACACACCTCTCTTGCTCCAGACTGTTAAGCATTTTCTCCAGTGCATGTCTGCTCGGGCCCAGCGGCAGTCCCTCTGAAGGAGATAAAGCCATCCAGTCAAGGGCAGGGTTACACTAGCATCTCATGACAACCCCACCTACTCAATATACCTCGATGATTCAAACTCCAATCCTCTGGACATTCTAAGAACATGCAATTGTCACAGGTTGTTTTGGCATGACTATAGCCGAACCAATTAATTGAATTCAATATTGAACAGAAACACTCTAGTCTAAGACGAAGTCAAATGTCAACTGAAGCATGAATAAGTAAATTTCTTGGCGTTTCCATGTGGTTGTTGAATCTAAAAAAATATTTCACAATGTCTAGCTCAAAGAAGAGCATTTGTGAGCACAGCTACTCAGACACCCTTGCTTCTCACAAAAATCCAAGCAGATTCATATTTAGATTCAGATTAGCTGAAAATTCTTTCAAAAAGCAATGAATAAAAGAGCCATTGGTTCTGTAGCTTATTCCTGGTGTATACATAATTTATACAAATGGTCACATTTGAGGGGCCCCAGAACAACCATATCTATAGATTGTAATCCCCATGATCTAAGAAGCACACAAGGTTTTATCTTTCTAGGCCTTTTACTTTCATGAGAAGTAGATGAAAATAGGTCTCAAAGAGATATCTTTAACATAACATTTATGTGACATCAAAACAATGTTAAGGGCACCATAGAAAAGCAGGGGAAAATAACATAAATCAAGTCTTCACTGTTATTTTCTCTGCAGGCAATACAAAGGTAGAAAAATGTCACTTAGACACAGAAGGTGGTTGCTCACCAGAGGAGATTGTTTTAGAGGAGGGTAGGGTGTAGGAAACACCAGGTGCAGTCTCTCCAAGGTCCGCTTCTTTCCCTTTCAGTGGAGCAAACACAAAAGAGGGCTTCAGTTTTGACCTGTGAGGGGTACAGAACAGTTACTAACTTGTATAAGGGAGACTGATCCATCTTTTCTTTTTTTATTTGGTTAACAAGTAAACCTACATGAAGACAAAAAACAGCAGTTTGAACATGAACTTTGTATGAATCAAAAACTTTTGAAGCTTAAACAGTAACCAAAGATGATAAAGATGGAGTTGGCTGAAAGAGTTGAAGTACGCACAAGGATCTCCTAGAGTTCTTGCCAGTGTCTGGAGGCTGTGCTGAGTGAGGCTGGTCGGTGAAGCCAAGACTGACCTCCATCTGCACCGACTCCTCACCGCAGTGGGGGCAGTAGAAGCGCCCATCCTTGAACACCTGGCACTGCTTGTGGAAACTGTGCATCCATGCTCCACCCTCCTTCCCGCACTGGTAGAACTTTCCCTGCTCACAGCAAATTACATTCATTACATCCTTTGTAAATCACAACCACTTCTTACAAAGGCAATGAAACATGATAACTTTAAATGCATCAATTCAAAATTTCAAGTTTAAATGAGTACCTGTGTACAAAAGTGTCCGCAGCCAGGACAGCACTGATGCAGCTTGAGACGTTTGCGGTGAGCTTCACAGACAGCCATGAAAGGGATCTTGACAGCAGGGCGTACTAGTTGGCTGTTGCTTACCTTGTTACAGCATCCCATCACCTGCAGCAGAAACCTTGTGTCTGTCAAACATTTCTTCAAGCATGTCATCCTACAGCACGATAATAGAAACCTTATGTCTGTCAAATATCTCTTTCAAAGGACACTATAAGGGTTTTTTTTGCGTGAACAAAATTAAAGGGGACATTCCCGTTTATTCATGTATGTTTAAACATTTTACTGAGGGTAACACTTAGGTTGGTTTAGATTTGACAACTAGGTAAATGAGAGCACATACTCATAAGAATGAGAAGTGAAGCCATTCATCAGCACTATAAGTGTGAAAAACTTTGCTACGGTATTACAAGGTTTGGTGAATAGTCTAAATCAGAAATAATTTGTTAATTATGTGGAAAATATAATTTATAGTGTTGTAAAATAAGTTAAAGTTAAATGAATTTTGTGATGTCATTTCCCATAAGAGAAGATAGCGGATTGAATGCCGATAGGTCAGGCTCTTTAAGCATACTAGCATACAGCACAATACTTGAAATATGACTGATTTTACATACATTAAGTCCTACAGCACAGTTACACTACTCGCTATTTAATTGAAACATGACTGACTCTTCATACATAAAGTCCTACAGCTCAGTTACACTACTTGCTATTTAATTGAATCATGACTGACTCTTCATACATAAAGTCCTACAGCTCAGTTACACTACTTGCTATTTACTTGAATCATGACTGACTTTACATACATAAAGTCCTACAGCACAGTTACACTACTTGCTATTTAATTGAAATATGACTGATTTTACATACATTAAGTCCTACAGCACAGTTACACTACTCGCTATTTAATTGAAACATGACTGACTCTTCATACATAAAGTCCTACAGCTCAGTTACACTACTCGCTATTTAATTGAAACATGACTGACTCTTCATACATAAAGTCCTACAGCTCAGTTACACTACTTGCTATTTAATTGAATAATGACTGACTCTTCATACATAAAATCCTACAGCTCAGTTACACTACTTGCTATTTAATTGAAATATGACTGACTTACATTAAGTCCTACAGCACAGTTACACTTCTTGCTATTTAATTGAAACAAGCAGGAATCACTCACATTTTATTTTAGTGATTTGAACTTAAAAATCTTGAAAACCTATTCTAAATTTCAGTTATAATAATAAAAGCATGGATGTCACCAAAATTATGTAATTATGTCAAACTAAAGGGTATAACTGCTAACCTTGCCGTCCACGGAGTCGAGTGCCTGACAGTACGTGACACCAGAGGTGAGTTTGTTGAAGGAAGCCCCGTTTATCTTGCAGCAGCACAGAGGGATGATATCTCGGTCGGGGGACGTGCCAGCTGCTGATGTCTGAACACCAAGTGGAATCATTATAATCAATAGTATCCCTATTAAACTGCACTTTAAATTAAGTTAATGCTAAATAAACTGAGGTGATATCGTCCCCTAAAACAATCAAGTGTGAATAAATCATGAACAACAACATGACTTACAGGTTTGATCTTCTATTCATTTACTGGGAGTACTCACAGGACAAGAGGGAGGCCTGGAGGAGTTATCACAGGCTGTGCCGTCCTCTGGAGTCTTGGGTGGAGTCACGGGGTAACACAACCCATTAGGAGTGGAAGCCCCCTTGTTGTCCCGGGGTGCCACCACACGCTCCCCATCAATGAGTTCCCCACACTCCTGCTTAACCTGGCCTGTAACAGGCATTGTTGTCACAGTGCCACTCCGGCCCGAATATGACGAGCCAGATACTAGCAGTGCTCTCAGAGCTTCAGAGTTCTTGGGGCCCATAGGCTTTGGCACAGAGCTGTTGCGACTAGCAGCCAGCTGATTAGAGAGCACTGCCAGTGGCGATGAGAGGTCCTTGGAGGCTGAAAGGGACGATTGACTAGTGACCGTCTTCGGTAGAAGGGATTTCAGTCCTGGTGTGGGAGTGTGCTCTGACACTATAGTAACCACTGGCTTGGTAGGTGTTGTATCATGCCTTTCTTCTGTCCTCGCTTTCTTCCCTTTAAGGATTAACAAACAAGTATCAGTCTTGTCATGAATAAACACATAATAATACAAGTTATTAACTGTTTATCAGTATTTACCAAATAAAACATGAAAAAGACATGTATCTCAAATGCATCCAAAAACATTTTGGGGTAACCTTTTCTCCTTCAAAAGTCAAGCATTTAACAGAAATCATCCTTTCCGTAAGTTGTGTTTGTTTAAGCAATATGTCTTAGAAACTTTGAACTAACTTTCCATAAAAATGATCTTGGAAGACAATATATTTTATGCAGTCAACAACGTTACAACTGTGAACTCTGGGATGATTGTTCGTTAGAATTTTCCGATACAATTTAAAAGTTCAGTTTGAATCAATTAGAGGAGGATTTGAACAGTTGATGGAGAACTCTTAAAGTTTAAACAGATCTGCAATTTATATTGTACATCGTCAAAAGAATCTGCACCAATGAAATCAACATTGTAGCCAGACCTGCCTACCTTCTGTTCAGTGAATGTGTAGACACATTGTAACTTGGGTGTATTTAGAAATTTGTATGTGTACAAAAACAATGAAGCTAGTATTTATACTGATAGTTACAACGTATCATGATCTGGTTTGACATTTCAAAACCTTTTCTAACTTAGTTAACTAAGAATATACAGTTCAAATTGAATTTGAAACACATAGCAAGCGAATGTTCCAAATATATTTCTATGAAATGAAGAACTGATTTTATCAGAATAGGTGTACAATTTGCAACATTGGTGTACAATCATATTTTAAGACTTTCAAGTGTACAAAATACTCCAAAAGAGTACAAGTAGGCAGCCCTGTGTAGCCATTATTAAAGACACCAGTGTCAACAAATCAATAAATAATAATGGCCCTTTGACAAGTTAACACAATATTCAAGATGACTGCAATAAGCATTATGATGTTGGCCTTTGTACCCTTGTAAAAAGCCACAGAGTCAACCAATCAAAAGTAAATATCATCAGCATTGGCTGAGGACTAAGTACCAAAGACTACAGCTTTCTTGGCCTTTTCCTTCAAGAGAGGAAGAAGTCAGTTAATAGGAGTCATCGGACCTAAGGAGTCTATACAAAAAAATTCAAACTGTCTTTTCCTTCTGGAGTACAAAATCAAACAAAATTTTAAGGACATATCCCATGATATACATGAGTTTCCAAATCTACAATTTACAATCCCAAATGGCTTAGGACTTTGAACACCAGATTACAGCTTTAAGGCATTTCCATTCTTACAAAACAATAACCTATACTTTATAATCTCAATTGGCTAAAGTATCTCTAAACAAGATTTCATCTTTCTAGTGCTATATGCACGTAGGAGTAAGATGAAAATAGGTTTTAAGGGCATGACCCCTGAGACCTTCATTAGGGGCTAAGGGACCAAGTCACTTTACCTCCAAGGAAACCATACACAGATGTACCCCGAGCGCCAAGCCATGCCAAGTCAGATAAAAAGTCAAGTTTCCGGACAGGTGATACCGAGCCAAACATTTGAAGGGATAACAAAACAAAAAGGTTTGCCAATTTCCAGCAGACTGTCCACATGAATGACATTGAACGCAGTAGGTGACACTGACCTGACAGAGATGTGTTGAGGACTGGTGTAGAGTTCTCCATGTGACTCTCATCCTCATCACTGCTGGAGTTGTCTCCTCCTGTCGACATGCACATATACAGTTAACTGACATAGTAAACCTATCTCCACTCTAATAATAACCAGAAAACTTCCCTATCCGGACGCCGTTTTTTTTAAACCATGTCTGTACATTAGCACTGAAACCTGATTCAGATAACCGGATGTTTCGCTATCCGGACGATTTTCACCTGTAACCAAATCGTCTGCTTTAACAAGGTCTGACTGTATATATTTTATCAATTTAAGATTTTTCTATGACTTGATATTATTTTGCTGCATTACATGTCATTTGCAAAGGTGTTAATAACAGAAAAAGGAAATTGTTTAAATCAAAAACAATCTAAAGTCAACATATTTTGACAAACTCATAACATTTAAAAGAATTGTTTTCAAATCATGTTTGTGATCAAAACACACTTTCAAAGCCCAATAGACAAATAGCATAAGCAGAGAAGACTGGATCACTTTAATCTTTCATGATGTTAATGTTTTTGGACTCAAAAATTTATATTTAAATGATTTCTTTTTCATACCACTTTTCATGTATTTCTATGTCTGTGATGAATTTGACCGTAACAAGCCTAACAAGAGAACAATTGATTATCCAGACACTCACTTATTTTCTTCCAAATAAATCACTTTTTCTAAAAGAACACACATTTTACACAAAAAAATTCAAAACATTCAACAATGATACATCTTCATCAGAATTTGATCAAAATAAGACGATTAGCTGAAAATTATGAACTTGTAAAAACTTTGTAACATAGTCACCACATTTTCAATAACGTCGCAAAATATTATGAATCTTCGAGGCAAATTTGATTAAAATTGGATGTTAAAGTGATAGAATCAATTTTGTAAGGCAACTAAACTGGGCTAATTATTCTTCATGAGCAAAAATCGGACCTAACCACATGTCAAATTTCATGAAAAAATATTGAACATTTTTTTAGATATGGTCCTGAAATGTAAGCATTTCGGAATTATGGAGCCACAGAACCACAGACGGAACATGATAAGTTGGAATCCCCATCAGCTAAAGAGTCTGTACAGAAGAATCTAGCTTTCTAGACATTTGCTTCTGACGAAGAAGAAAATAGGTTTTATAGGGTGAGGCTACTGTAACCCTTATAAGGGATCAATGGGTCACTAAATCTACAAATAGAACCCCTATCAGCTTAGGTGTCTCTTCTCAAGGTTTCAGCTCTCTAGACCTTTTGATTCTGGAGAAGCAGCAAATACCTGTTTTTAGGGCATGGAATCAGTGACCTTTATTAGGGGTCACTAGGTCACAATATATATAAATAGTAAATTACAGTGCGTAGCTATAATGTAGTACACAAAGAGCATCAGGATGTCATGAAATGCCATAAGCCTAACAGATCACTTTCCTTGTATTTCATATTTTAAGAAATATTTACCCGAAAGGTTGAAATTTTGATAATTTGTTCACTTTTTTATATGCATTCTATATGTTTAAATGCCTTTTGTTGCCCTTAATGCTTCGACGACCTGAAAACTTTGAACTAGTTTGTGTACTGTATCTCCTTGACAACTCAAATGAAATGAATTTTTCATTTACTGTCATTTCTTTTACTTCCCAAATTTTTTACATTATTTGTCAAATATTTCAACTGATAGTGATATGTGAGGATTGACAAAGCAACTTCAAATATTTTTTTCACTTATTTTGAATTCTCTAAGGGGCAACTGAACCAAGTGGCCAAAGTGGCCTAGTGTTTTTCTCAAGTGTGAGAAATGATTTGAAGTTTCATCCAAGATAGAAAGATAAGCCTCAAACTTTGTTCTGGTACCAAAATCACTACAAAGAATACCGACTGTGAACTTTCTGTTATTCCGCGCAATGTGGGAGACATCCGTAAACATCTATCTAAACTGAAAAGACACTCTTCACCAGACATTTGACTTCACTCATTCTGTGTATAGGGATTTTCCTTCCCCGTTAACAAATCTTTGAAAAATCTTCGAAATTGTTACAAGTGTAACATTGTTTTTTCCCCCAATTCCAAATTTTCTGAACTTTGGTCAAATGAATTTTTTAACAGATAGCATGTTTCAATAGTAATTGTGTTTAAAATTGAAAAAATACCAAAAACATTGTTAAAATCATCATAAGTTTCCTATCCCGTCCAATGGAATTATCAATCTAAAAAGGCACCCTCTCATCAGGTGCCTCATTGCTGACCTTTTCTTATTTGAGACTTAACTAAGAAATGAAAAAAATGCTCCAACTGAATTATGTAATTACCAAATATATTTTAACATTTCTAGCACATTTTCAAGAATTATAACATGAAATAAAATCGGTTGAGGAGTCTGTACACAAGGCTTCAGTTTTCCAGGGCTCTTGCTTTTGGAAAAGAAGATGAAAATAGGTCTTCAGGGTATAGTCTATGTAAAAAATGCTCCAGAAAAAGACTGTCTTAGAGTCTGTGTTTTTATCATGTTTCCATGAAAACCACAAAAAATAAAATTCATTTGCAGGTCTAACGTCAAAAGGCACATCTAGGAATCATGACTGATGTACGTAGAAGTATGAAGTTTAGTGAAGCTAGCATGTATGAGTTAAGAAATATGCTCTGAACAAGGGGGACAAAATGAACGTTATATATCCCAGCTTACACTATTAGGCAGGGGTAAAATATAACAATAAAATGTTGTGTTTAATTGTTCTTTTAAGCATCAAGAGTTCTAACGGAGTATACACACCGTGAGTCTTCCTCTTACGGAGCGTGGATGTGTTCGCCTCCTCCATATCGTCTCCGTCTGAAACAGACACAGGACATACTTACTGACAGCCATCAGTTTCACACTCAACATTCATAAATGATCTTATTGTTTGTCATTATTAGTCATTTAACATGCTTTTTAACATTTGATTTTTAAAAAGTTCTTACCAACAAAATCATTTTTCTCTTCATCTGAAAATTCTGTTCCTGAAAATTAAAAGATATGCTAGTCAGCAAAGTTGTTGGAATAAAGTACATTAAATATGTTACACAAAAAGTTTTCTGAACTTCCTACACTTAACATATTTTTTGCTTCTTAGAAAAAACCTTAAATAAATTTCTATAAGCCTATCAAAAACAAATGAGATCAGAGCAAATAGAAATTGAGTCAATTAGCTGTACAGTGTACAAAAATAGTCACTGGCTCTATAGCTCATACGGTTATCTAGCATCTATATCCATATCTCTCTATATTATCATTATATTATCAGGGGTCACATGTCTCCAAATCTACAAATTAGAATCTCCGTCAAATGAGAACAGTTAGGGTCTTTTGCTTCTGGAGAAGATGATGAAAAGAGATTTTAAGGCATGGTCCATGTTGCCCAATTGGGGGTCACAGGGTCACCAAATCTAAAAATTAAAAACCTCAACAGTCAAGAAGAGTGTACACAAGATCTCAGATTTCCTGAGTCAATGGTGCCGGAGTAGAAGATGTAATAGAGAAAAGTCAACGGAGGGACACCAAAGACATGCCATGCCATAGTGTTATCAGTCTTTTTAGGCCAAATGAGCTAAAAAAATTCATTATTGACAGCCTTCTGGTTCTAAAGATTTCTAGAGGGGAAAAAATTGTGGATCAATGTTCATAGTTAACACTAAAGCCATCTCATTGAAACCTGAGAGCAGTTATCACTGGTACATTTCTGCATTTCTGATCAGATTTCTAAACCTAGGCCATGTAACCTTTGCACATATTGAAAGCCACCAGCACAATTTGATATTCGAACATGCCTCGGATTGCTTGAATTCATGGATGGTGAGCTGTCATAGAAAAGGAGTAATAGGTTCAATCTGAGTTCAAAGAGATTGACACTAAAGACAAGAAACTGACTTACTTGTGTTTGGATTCTCCTTGGACTGGAAAAGAAAGACATTTTTGAGTTAACTTCTTTCATTAGTTGGCTTTATTAACATGATTATCATCTTTAACTCTGTAAAATACTTAATTATCAATATAATTAGCACCATCTCCCAATAAAGTATACATACCAAGTAAACTTCAACCTAAAATCAAGTTCGAATAATTATTCTACAACTATGACATAAACACTGTTATATGACCCCTAAGTCGGTGTACTTACAATCTAGTTAAAACTAGATGTATTGATCCTTCAATACATCTAGAGAATTGCTGATTGAGGTCATGTTCAGCTGACCTGTGACTAACTTTGAACCGACCAATAAAATTAGGGCAGGAATACAGCTTTCAACCAATCAAAGACGGGTTTCTTTTGCATCTTTGTTAATGTCTCATCCTGACGTTTATCCTACATATGTCTATATTTATCCTTTAAAAATTATTTTGTCATTGTTTGACCAAATGTGTTGATTTTCTTTCACAGAAATTACCAAATAACAACCCAAAAATATTCCGTCAACATTATCAGCACAGAATTAATGCTGTCATCATATTTTTCTAAATAATTCACTGCGAAACATTGGTAACATTCGGATTTTGTAATCGAAGTGCAAAAAACGGCAAAACAATCGCATTGACCCGCGATTCGAAGAGCTGGGCCAGCACTTTTTTGATTGGCTGATGCTCGCGCCCGCTCGACACGGAATAGACCTGTAATTCGCTAGATGTAATAACGGACTTCGGGACGTGTTATATTACAGCTAGTTTTGAGTACTTAAAGCATATTTGCCACCTGAAATGTGGATGATCAATCACACTGTAAACCAAATGAATGAAATAGCACTCTCTGAAAAGAGACATCCTTATTGGTGAAAACTGGTCTATTGTATGAGAAACGAAAAATGTAAGTTATTTGATCGGCTGCAATAAAGATCTTTTGTGTCATATTCTTTATTTTGAGAAATCAGAGAATATTCAAAAGATAATATTTTTCTTTTATCCTTATATGAGGGCATCATCTGTGCATAATTGAATGTATTTTAGTTTTGAGTTTATGTACATGTTAAACCTAGTAGATTATCTCTTTAATGATAGACAGCAGAATGCACACTCACGTCGAGATCTGCCTGCTGCCGTAGGGACTGTGCTCGTTTCATTGAGTCTAACATGTCCTTCAAACTCTTGCCCTTTGGAGATGGGCGGATCTTCTTCCGTGCTGTGATCTTAGCCTTACCTGCTGCCCTGAATGCTAAGTGAGAGTTCTGAGATAACACTGTCATTGCATTGGTTCCCTCAGTGGAGTCAGTCCTAGGCTCAGTGCTGGTGTTTAGGGAGTCGTCCCCCTCTCCATCCAGTCCTTCTATATCGTCAAGACTCGCTGTGCTGCTCACACTACGGTCACAGCTGTTGTCCATAGAATTATTTTCATCACATTTCTTTAAATATCTTTTCTTTTTTTTCTGACCTGGAAAACTGTAATTACCTGTCCTAAATTTCCTCTTTTTTTTAACTTTGACAGAACCTTTAGAATCTTTTGTTTCTCCAGTGGAATCCACATTATTGTTAGTTAAATCCTCTTCACTCTCTTCCTTCTTGCTGGAGTCTGAGTCTATCACTTTATCACATTTTAGTGCACTCTCTAAATCAGCCAATTTTACTGTCTTATTAGAAATTGGAGCTAAGTTTACAGTTTTTATGGAAGTTTTTGATCCTGACTGCACAGACTTCCTAGCCTTTGGTAAGGCTTTGGAGTTGTTCGGAGAGGCTGTGGACAGTTTGTGAATGTCATCTCCCTCCTCCTCTCTCTCTTCCGAGACCCTCCCGTTGACCAGTCTCTCACCTGACATACTGAGGGCAGCACTTGAGGCTGTGGAGGATGCCTCACTCCCCCCATCACAGATCCTGGTCTCAACCTCGCAGTTCGATAAGCTTGATATCCCTGAATCTGTTCCATCGGTTACCTCACTCTCAACATTGGAATTACACTGTGTCTTGCTGGATGCCTTGCCCATATCACCGTTAGCAGCTTTATCCATCCCCAGAAGGGACCGGCCTAGCAATCTGGCTGGGGAGATGGACATCTTAGCTCGAGGCTCCCGCCTCACAACCCCCTCGTCCTTCACTGCCTGAACATCCTCCTTAGTCTGCTCTGTCTCCTTCTCCTCTGATGAGTTCTCATTCCCCACCTTGCTTTCACTTGCTTCCTCAACTTCAGAAGTCTTTTCTAGTCCATCCCCCATCTTCATGCCCACAAAGTTGATGAGGGCAAAGTCCTCATCTGAGGACCCATTTACCAGGTCCTTTCCCTCTTTCACAGACTTTTCACCCTTTGTCTCTTCTCCGCCATCGCACGGAACATTCTGAAACAGCAGTCAGCAAGTATTTGTCAGCATTCAATGCATATCACAATCCATGACACTATCATATTAATGAGTCTAATCATTTTCATGAAATTTTAAGGGAAGATTGACTGAGTTTCAATATAAACATTTCACCTTATTCAATAAGATAAACATGGTTTAGATAAAAAAAGACAGATATCATTTATGAACAGTTTAGACTATTGACAATACAACTGAAACATCTTCCATTATTCAATGTTTTTAAATATTGATGAAGATGCTGTAAGTGACAAAGTGATTGAAACACCTGTAAACATGTCTGAACTAATCAATAAACTATTATCCTTTGAGAAATCTCTGATCATAGGTCACTGCCCTCACAGGTCAGAAGTATTCCTTTGCTCCCCAGACATAAAGTTGGCAGAAAGCATAAGAGTACGTAAAACTAGGAGGGAGAAAGTGTTCTTTTTGTATTTTTGGTGCTACAGTCTTGGGCTCTTTAGATGTTCATGAACATAGCTAATTCTTACATTCAACGATATATATCATGCCAAAAGAGGGTTGCTGTTGGCAAGTTTTACTTTTATTTCCCTAAAATTATGCTTCCTATGTAAACCGTTTTTGCAAGTGATTTAAAGGTTAAGGGAGAAACCTTATCTTACTTTACACCTTATTTGAGGAAGGTGAGTTACAAAGTTACAATTGGGGGCCTCTAGGTGCCAGGTACAGGCTTAGTTTGGAAGATCTAAGCTGAAGAGGTCTTGTGACAGTTTTCTAACACTGTTAACACCTTTTCCTCAAAACCACAAAATCTTTTAACATTGTCATGAACAGTAAGCTCAAACTTCTCTTTCTTGCTTGGAGGTACAACAATTGAAACAGTAGATGCATATCAATATCTTAGATTGCTTTCAAAGGAATGGTAGGTTTCTGACAGGAATGATGCCTAAGTACAAAAAGCAACTAAAGCCAAGTTTGTGCTGTTGGAAGGAGCCCAAAACTTTGAACTCCCAATTGATTGTACCCTTATATCTTTTAATCCTCCTTCATGGATGTGAAGTTTGGGGGTTTGAAAACCTGAACTTCATTGAAAAAGTACACCTTACATTCATTAAACTTGCTGTTGGTTTTCGAAGCTCTTACCCAGACTTTACGGGATATGGTGAGTTTTAGAGAGCCACTATTTATCAAATTGGCACAAAGTAGTAATTAGAAGATAATAGTTGCGTTTGTAAAATTTCCGGGATTCATTGTTATTCAACACCCGCAAATTTAGTTAGCCGGAGGTTTTAAACGCTTAAATTTGCGGGCGTTGAATAACAATGAATCCCGGAAATTTTACAAACGCAACTATTTATCGATATTGTAACATGACCGTTAATTATTAGAACTTTAAGAGCGAACTATGTTTTTGCGTACTTATTTTTGTGTGGAAAGGACTTTGTGACTGTTCTATTTCTGTAAGAGGTGAGATAAGGTCTAATTAATGTGAATTCTCGGCATTATTTACATTACAAACATCGTTGTGATATCAGCAAATAGTAGTATTCGTAACAGCAAGACCTTACAACATACTTGTTTAATTCGAGACCGAAATCAACAATTATAAAGCTCTTAGAAAATATTGTAAAACCCCGAGTACAAAAGTCTTGAACTAGCCCACAGCCATTGTGACAGCGACGCAAACATTGTGACGTCAAAACGGTTGGCCTTTGTGACGTCATACCATGGGAACGGCAATCGAAAGAAGGCGGCCGCATGAAACTTGGCGGCAAACTTGGACTAACTAAGCCAGTTGAAAATATTTTCGTTCTTCAAAAATAAATCATATTAAAGTGTATTCGTGATATCTACCGGTAGGAACAATATAAAAAAGGACAACAACAACTGTCAAATTGGAGTACGGCATGAATTTTCTAAGAAACTGGAAAATTAAAACTTGAGTCGGGCCGGCACCAGTGAACATGTTGTATCAATTCGCGGTGATTCGCCTTTGCTAATTTGTGGGTATTCATTGTCATTCAACATAGGGTAATCTTTTCAAATCAACCAACCAGAATCGAGAATACAACGAAGTCATGTTACAATAGATAATCAACACTGTAAACTATCAGCACTGCTGCTGATAATTTGGGTTGTCAGTTACGATGGATGGCATCTGTCACTTAAGTTCTTAAAAGCTGTGGCTTAATCCAAAGTGTTTTCTAAACCTCAAAATTTCCCAACGCCATGGCTGGTTCTAAAGATAGATATTACTTTAAGGATGTTCGCTCCTCAGTCACAGTTACAAAATTCAAATAACCTTAAATCATAATGTTCTTATATATAAACCAAAATGAAGCTGTAATTTCTCAATTTTGATGATTTCAGACTAAATATTCATCAAAATAAAGAAACGTAGTATTTTCATTTTGAAATTATTCACAATTTTGCTGACTCAGCAATTTTAATTGTAACTATTATTTGAGCAAGTTCTATTATCTGTTTTTCTTAGAAGTAGATGTTGTTCAATGAAAATGATTTGTATGAATTCGTTAAGGTATATTTTAAGATAATGAGTGGGAGAAAGCATGTTTTTAGTCCAAAAATAGCTTGAATGTTGATAATTTAATTAAAATATTTGAATACATTATGTGCCGTAGCGGCTAAAAACCCACACTACCATATATATTTTTTACTTTTTTCAGGAAGAGGATTATGTTAACTGTAACATGTTTTCATATTAAAAAAAGTTTAATACAGGAACTAATTAAAATTTAAGATTTCTCCGAAAAGGTCATCATTTCTCCATAGACTCCCATGTTAAAACCCTGACTGACAGAGGAATCTTTGTCTTAGAATATCTCGAAAAAACCCACACTAACCCCTATTTTTTGGGGTGGATATTTCAAGCATATACACTAAACCTTTGAAAAAAACAAGTTAGAAAAAAAGTTTAATACTTTAAATTTGAGGAGCGAACATCCTTAAGAGATCAATTTTTACAAGACTAGCTTAGCTCCATAAAGAGCACCTATGTGTCAATTCTACAAATGCTTCAAATATAATAAGCTTTCAAAATTACTTATACTTACCCAGAGCCTTATATTTTCTTATATAAAATTAAGAACCTGTATCCATAGTCTACATTGAAAACAATTTAATTCCAAAAGAAGAACATTTGTGTAAACTGTGTAACACTAGTGCCATTGGTGATGAGTTTCACTATCTCTTTGAATGTGACTCCCTTCTCCTCCTTACTATTGTTTATTGCCACCCACTATTGCGATAGTTCATCAATAAATAAATATTCAAGAGTTTAAAAACGATGAATATGGCAAAAAGAGGGATAATTCTTGCATTTTCCAGTTGGATCATTGATAGATCATTGAGATCTCTCCAAACGATTTTTAAGTCTAAACGCTGCAGTTGTTACTTCAAAAGGCACAAGACAGTCTTATAAATGTATATCTAGAAGGTTGGAGGTTGGATGTGCAAATCTTTTTGAGAATGCTTGTCAGGCTGGCTGCATACTGTGAACCAAACATATTTGTAAGACAAGTTATAACAAAATTACTGAAAACTGAAAGATGCAGAGCTATAATATTGCAATATTTACCATTTTGCAAAATTTATTTATTGCAACCGAATTTTCACAAATGAACCCATTTAATGATTTTAACTTTGAAAACTGCCATGACCTTTTTCAAATAAGTTTAATTGATTTTTAGAGATACATTGCTTGCTTAATGCAAAGCATTTCCATGAAAACTTTTAGTCAAGCAAATTCATGTGCGGGGTCCATGGCCGAAAATGAACAAAAGACCCTATAAAAGCATTCCTAATTTCCCACACTCCCAATCACCACAAGCATAGACATACAGAGACTTTATAACAGCCAGCGCATTGGAAATAGACTTTAATTTCATTGGGTTAGGTTGTAAGCTCAAAATTTTCCATAAAAGAAACTTATCATATGTGATAAATAACACTTAACAGCTTTGCAAGTAAAGAGTCCTCAAAACCTATATCCCTGAGCACATATGACAAAGATTAAAAGAATGAATGACTTTTAAGAAGCATGGCATGTTTAACACAGCTAGGAGCTCAATGGAGGTGACCGAGTTTATCAGAGTTGCAACAGGAGAGCAGGAGTTGTTAACTTAGCTATGTCCTGAAGAAGTGTAGCATGCTTCAATGAGCAACAACAAAAGCCACAGTAAACACTGCCTCATGTCAATTGCATAACTGTATTCAATCCAGGAGGAGAGTGAGAATCCTCCCAAAGAGAGACTACTATAACTGAGGAAAGTAAAGCAGTTCCACCAAGCAAGGGGAAGAAGACATGAGTCACAAGTGAAAAATAACTGACTTTTAGTTAACAATGCAAGAACTTGATGAATTTGTTGTTGTCTTTCAATTATCTAAATGAACTAGACAAATATAATTGTAGAAACTTGACAGACAAATGGCCAAAGCTCTCAAAGATTTTTTGTAAATATTAAACAATCAGCTGTAGGCAAGCAAGGCAATGCATCAGCAATACATCAACTGGCAACAAGAAGATTCTTGGATGCTTGATGTTTTGGCAATAGAAGAATTGTATGTGATGAGATGAAAGAGATGAGACAGACAGGGCAGTGCTGCAGCAGCTTCTGTTGGCCGAACTCTATCAGTGCACACACATCAGTACTGAAGTAGGTCACCATGTTGCAGTGCTCTCTCACTCAGTCACTAGTCAGTGTGCTCAAGAGGGTAGTTGTGCCTACATCAATATTGTGAGAGAAACAAGACAGAATTAGGATATCCTCTGTGCACACACCTACATAGCCCATCCACCAACCTCATCACAGCCAGTTCCATTCAGCCAATTTAATCATGTCTCACAATAATGTATCATATATGCACTGGCAGCGCTTTTAGAAACAGACTCAGGCCTGGCATACAAACTGTACTAAATAAGAAAAACAATAAAATGAGTTTGATAGGAGTGTGATGAAATAGTATGAAAATCAACTAAATCAACATATCAACACAAGATTGCAAAAACAGCCATTGTGCAGACAAAAATTGATTTTTCTCCTATTTAGAGCTTCCGTCTGTCTATTGAATAGTTGAATTTAGATTAATTCTTCAGCATTAGTATCATAGGTCTTGGACTACCCAGAGTTCCTGGAGACGGCCTGATCAATCATCAATACCTCCCCGCCTACCTGCCCTCTGTTGCCCCCTATCAACAAGAATTCTCAAGCTTTACACAATGACATGAAACACAATGATTGAGGGCAAAGCGAGTTAGCATCATACAGTGTCTTACTCAAGCAATACAAAATCTTGCACCCTGTAAGATAAGGAACTGAAACAGTCATGCATTCTACTCATATAGGATCTGTGTTGTATTGAGTGGAAAGTATCTGATAGCAACATGTATGTGTGATGATCTTTGTTGAATGGAAGACAAGTTGAAATTGGTCAGTTTAGTATCTCGCAATCGCCTCCATTCTAGCTGCAGGAATGAAAACAAACTTTCTGAGAAAAGGCTGAAGTCAAATCAGTGCTTGAAGATTAATAGCCTATGATGGAGACATCTGGAAGAAAAATGCCAACTAGAAACACCAGCAGTGTATACATATAGGATACTAAACTACCTTCCATTTAATACTATTTTTATTTAACGAGATAATGATTCAGTTTCAAACAAGCGAAAGCAAGTTTGATACCAAATCATTAATGAGTTTAATAAAAATAGTATTAAATAGAAGGAAGTTTAGTATTCTGTTTATTACTTGACCTCAGTAATCATGCATGATTGCCGAAAGTGTACTAAAGAAAACATTTCTGCGACTTGGCTGCCATTGTGACGGCGGTGCCAACATTGTGAGGTCACATCCACACAATCTTATGATGTCATACCTGCAGCAGTATTACACTAATGTAATATCGCTGTATAAATATTACACTGAAGTATCTTACACAGGAGAGTAATAAATAGAATTATGACAGAAATCATTCTTCTATTTAAAGGCTTACTATGAAAACAGTACAAGGGGCAATAGGTCATGTAACTTGACCACAAGCAAAGGATGATTTATTGAAATCTATTTATCACTTTACAATGAAATCCAATTGATTCGACATTTTCAAAGCAACCTTTTTATAATAACTGTCAAACAAACAAAATGATATTCATTTATCGCCACTATCTTCAAACACTATCAGTTAGACATGTGTAACTCTCTTGTACATCATATTTTATGTACTCATATGTAATTGCATTGGATCAGCCAATAATCACCTCAGATCTTTCTTCCCAATCCATTCAAGAATTGTATTTTTTTCAAGAAAAAAACATGCTTTTATATCAAATAAAAAAGAGAAATAAGCAAATGATATAAAAGTTCTCCCATGTAAGAAGGAAACAAGTACATCAGAACAGCATGGCATGCAACAAGAGTCTCAAAAATGACACATTTAATATCTTTTATCAGACAAATGACTTGTAGCACAATGTATGAAATTAGCACAATTGACACTGTGCCAAACAAAAGTCATCTAAAGATTACATTAATACATTAAGGTAATAAATATCTTTGAAAAACAAAAGTCAGTAAAATAAGGTACAGAAACATTTTGCACCCAACTACTGATTCAAGGAGAAACTGCATGTACCTTTGACAACAAAACAAATGCAAGATTTACAAGGATGAGATCAACTTTTTGTTTTTTACATAATTATATATCCTAAGTTAATAAAATGAAACAACCCGCTTATCCTTTCAGGCAGATATGGGTTTACATATAATATTGTTGAAGTTACAATTACAAAGAGCCCCATTTGTATAAACTGGCCGAAAGTACCCCCTCAGCCACTAGTCTGTTACTTCAAGTTGACAACATACAGCTTTTTAGGGGTAGGGTCCTTTTGTCCCCCATGTGTAAAAACAGTAGTATATTGTCTGGGCCCATTTGCTATGATGTTTAGTATTATTTGATTGCCTTATCAATATCTTTAAGTTACCCAGCTTCAGACACAAACTAGCATGTTTAGTGTCCTCGATGAGTGTCACAAAAAGCAAATGCTGCACCTCAGATACCTTAATTCACTTGCAGCACGAAGCATTTCTGAATTAGTAAATCACCATCTTACATAAACAGTACTTTCAGATTATTCTAGTAGATGAAAATTAAAACAGATGGAAAAGAGCACACTAAGAGATGAAAGATTAGGCACAGGGTATCATGAAACAAGCATGCTGTTGAGACTTTAGACTCGCATTTTAATACCATTGAAACACATTACTTAATCATAGCAGAAGCATTGATAGGACAATATCTGTCTGAAAGCAACAGTTAAACTAAGTGTCAGTGTGCACATGTTTCCTCATAACACTGATGCCACTTCCTGGTCTTGTCCACCTCAAGTCGTTACACCTCTCTGTCCCTCCCTCCGTCTGTCTGTCTGTCTGTCAAGCAGGCCATTGATACTGGCCCCACAGAATACTAAGTGGGTCAGCTAGCTATCTACCACTGACTGACTACAGCAAGAAGGTCTGTCTCAGCCACCACTGCTAGTTCACATGCTCAGCAAGCTTGGTACAGACGGAGGGGGCAGTACGGAACAGCCAACCACACTGACTGCCCAATACATCCTGGTGGAGATAGCCTTGGTGTATGATCTTTCTGTGGTTACATGGGTGGCAGAACAATCACTTAAATGCTTCAATACGTTATAAACATGGCCATCAATAAAAATTCCTACCAATTTTAACATACATTACTGAAGGTAGTCAACCAGTATGGAAAATAATTGAGTCAGGTTTGAAAGCTTGCATATGGTTTCTGTGTAAATGAGAATGATGTCTGATAATTGTTATTAGTTCCATTACTAAATCATTATTGTTTCAAAGAATAAGAAAAAGAAACCAGTGTTCTTAGACAGACTTACAGTTAATGTCCAACAAAAAGGTTCAGTAATGTAATTACTGGGTTTTTACCACGTCAGGTTGATTTTGCTACAAAGGAATTTTGCAACTAATCAGTTCTTTGAACAAAATATTAATGTTTAACTATTGGAATGGTTCATATTTGTTCAGACAGATGCAACAAGATATGGACACTCACTATTGATGCAAGAGGATATTGATTTCCTGATTTGTCCTCTGTAAGGTGCATTGATGAGAATGGTGAGAGATTGTTGTTAAACATACATTACAGTATGACAAAAGCAGGTTATCTCACTGATTTATTTCACACAACAAGGAGGACATGTACAGCAAGTCAAACTCCTGCTCAAGCTGTTCAAGCACCTGCAGTACAAAGTAAAACAATTGCTTGCACTTTGATATTGTACACTATTAACCAGAAAGGCAAAAAAAATTAAAACAATGGCGCACAGTGGTCTACTGGATAGCATGATTGCCTATTACACCAATGGCCCAGGCTCAAATACTAGTGGAGTCACACTGATAAATTAACCTGCGGGGGTTCTGCATCAAATACTCATAAAATTTGAGAAATAATGAAAAATAAAGCTGTGGATCTCATGCACACAAAGGTTTTTGTGGTACCATTTGCCTACTTTTTTTTGGACTCACTTAAATTTGACCAAACGCATAAGACCTTGTGGAAGGGAGCCCCTGGACTCAGCAGGTCATATTTGTGTATTTATCACTGGAGGCACCAAACGATTGGGACCTAGCTAGGCCTTGTACTGGGTTGTGTTCCTGGGATACACTTCATCAAGATAACAATCAGTCTACCCAGCTGTACATATTGGTACCTAAACACTTGAAAATAGTCATATACAGTCTTATTACATTTATAGACACAAGACAATTTTGATAAATTTCAGAAATAGTTTACTTGCAATAATAGGAGACAATGCTCTCTTTGGCACAGGGGAAATTAACCATATCAATGCACTAGTCATTTAGACATTTCTGAACATAATGATCAATAAAAATTCCAGCAAGCCATACATATCTCCATTATAATATAACTTCATTGAATACTTAAACTTGTCCTTTTCATTACCAATTATTATACTTGACAAGCCAAGATTCATTTTCACATCACTACAGGTCTAGTCAAAAGTGCTCTAGTTCTACAACCAATTAATTAACTAAACCCGTACCACAGTTGCTAGAATAAGAGCAGAGAGAAATGCTGCAAAGACATTGTAGTCACTGAAAGTACTGGCAAATGTAGACTGAACCATGGTGAATGACATTGCAGCATCATATTCTTCTTTCCTGCAGGTTAACAATTCTCAAATATACAAGGTTAGGTAACCAATGGCATGATTTGATTAATTTCAGAGGTGCTGACCTTGCCCACTAGAAGAAGAAACAAGGCGTGTCTACAAACATTGTGACATGGGGTTCCTCAATAAATGTGATAGTACATGTCCAGTGATTTATTGCTCTACTTGCTATGGCTCTTTTAAGTCAACCACCATGTTGGTAATTAGACTCATTCTGGAACACAACTGATGTGCTGTTTCCTTACTACAGATCTCTGCGAAAACACTACATTAGCATAGCGAGTAACAATCTGATATCACTGTGTCAACGTAAGTAGCCATTTTAAAACATCACCAAAAACATCAAAAGAAAAAAGGCATGGCAAAAAAAAATATTTGGAGATTTTTGTGGACACTTTCAATATATTGAGTAAGTATGTTATCAAAGTTACATTTTGCTTGAACTTACTAATCAAGAGCTAACACCTGCCTCAAAGAAAGCAAAACGTTCTGTCATTGCTCAATTCACTCTTTGCTCCAAGCTTCTATTACTGAATGGACATTGTAGCCTCAGTATCAATTAGTCAAACAAAAGCCATAATTGGTATTTCAGTGATAAAAGCTACTGACATTTTCTCAGAGCATGAATTTGTAAAATATTAATTTCACACCTCTACTGCCAGCTAAATGCCTTCTGCCCAAAAACTGAGAGGTCCAAATCCAGGCTGTAACTATCAAAAGATTAAACTTGCCAAGTTGCAATTGTATATGTTTTTAACACAAAATGTTATGACAACAACTGCATTGATAAAATGGTATAAAGGGCAAACCGGTTCACAATTAAAGCAGTTGAACCGCAGCATTTTGCTTTTGGTTCTATGCACTGTACATCGAAGAGGAAGTTTGGTTTATACCAAATACATTTTCTCAAATCAAATTTGTGAAATTTTATTTGGTGTTCAGTTGACCTGTGTGTAGTGGCCTTATAAGACGATATATCCCGATTCAAACGAGAGACGATATATCATGGAAGTATTGCCAAAGAACGTGCAAGAAGAAAATCATCACGATACCATGGTTGCATTACAATACATATCCAGATTCTCTTCAGTTTATGAAAGAAGTTTAGTTAGGACATAAAAAAGTAACGTTATTTCTTAGCTAACAACCAGTCAACAATATTACATGAATGGTAATCACACAATCAGATAGACTTGGAAATTGTAGATAAAATATTAAAAATGTTATTATAATTTCTGTTTGTCTAATCCCTGTAATCTCTAGAATATAATAAAAACTTTAAGAGCTTATAATATATACTATTTGTTTGAAACAAATTAAGTTTATAGTATTGCGATACATTGTCTCTTCCTGCTATCACATGGACCCTAACGCTATTATCATCCTGATATGTTGTTTAAATAAGTTTAGTATCATGCACTCAAATCACGTATTAGACGACGCAAATATTGATACTATCGATAAATACACCACTTTTAACAGTTTCAAGAAAGAATGTGCTCTGTTGCGATCTTAATTCGCTGCGTTCTTAGTTCTGTACCAAAACAAAACATACCACTTTATCTGTCGAACCGAAGCTCAAGTGTACCATTTCATTCCTTAATAAATAGGTCTGTGGAAGATTGTATAAACTTATTAAGTTGGTTATTGCTAATTTGGCACTAGAGGGTAGGCTGGGGCAGGAGGGCTTAACTGCAAGGCTACAGATTGCCGCTCCCAGGTAAAGGAGATCTTCTACCTACTTCTACTTGCTACATTAAAAACCAAATGTCCTTCACTGCAGAATAAATAGTCACCTCTCACCTAATACTTCTAGAACCACTGCCATTGGCTACTTCGCATTTAAAGTTTTGTATCACTGATATTGACATCAGTTTATCAAGTATATTTGTGTTATTTGACTTATTTTGGAGAAATGTCACTTAGCAAGATAAACAGTGTTAACAATAACTCGTATGGTACAAGTGATGGGCACAATGTTAGCTAGGATGGGGGAGAGGGATAGACTTCGGGCCAGCTAAATCAGGAAAACCTTTAACTCCAGTGCACATATCACAAGGGTCAATGAATAGTCTATTGTGCCTATTTACTGCAATAGCAACAGTGTAGTGCAACATATTATTGCAAGAGCTATTGCAATACTTCATCAATAAATGAAATAACACAATTCAAGTATAAATAGGGTTTTTATGTGTCTTTCTTATTTTAAAGTTAAAGCAAAAAGAAGATAATCAATGCATTTTAAAAGGTCAGCTGTCAAGGATCTGTCTCAACATTTTTTCTAATCTAAAAGCTGCAGTTGTTACCTCTTAGCGAATTTCACATAAACAAATTTCACTTAAAGATTCATATAAAGATTTTACTTGACTCTTGAAATATAGGAAATATCGATGGTTATCCGGGCTATCGATATAATCCATAATAGTCTTTTAAATTACAATCAATGCAAGAGCTATTGCAATACTTCATCAATAAATGAAATAACACAATTCAAGTATAAATAGGGTTTTTTATGTGTCTTTTTTATTTTAAATTTTGCTCCAAATTTCCTTAGTTTATAGCAAAAAGAAGATAATCAATGCATTTTAAAAGGTCAGCTGTCAAGGATCTGTCTCAACATTTTTTCAAATCTAAAAGCTGCAGTTGTTACCTCTTAGCAAATTTCACATAACAAACTTCACTTAAAGATTCATATAAAGATCTTACTTGACTCTTGAAATATAGGAAATATCGATGGTTATCCGGGCTATCGATATAATCAATAATAGTCTTTTAAATTACAATTAAGAAAGTACAAACGAAACAGCAAATATCACGACAAGTCAACAGTTTAAACTATTGTTACATCCCTAATGAACATCCCAGTGATTTTCGAAAGATTTAATATCTAAAATCAATGTTGTAAAAAAATTGGAAGGGAAATCCATAGGTTGAAAGTTTTATCAGAACCATTCGAAAGAGGGGATAAGAAAGGATCATTTTAAACTTAATCAAAGCCATTGGTTCTCACATCATGTATGTCTCAATACTTTCACTAGGATTTTTATTAATAACCCTTCATGATTGATTAATTATATGATCGATAAATCAAACAAATTTTAAAAGTAAATTTGATAAAGATTCACTTAAAAGATAAATAGTTGTCTTTATTAAATGTTTAGGTTTCATCATTATTCAGCACAATCACACTTGAAAAAAAAACACAAAAAAACAATGGAGTTCATTTGCAAGTGTTGAGTTACTAAGAATCAAAGATCAATCCAAGCAATCTTAAAACTGCAACTGCAGATCTCCTAATATGCAGCGTATTGATTTAAGATATACTAATTAACAGGTGAATTTTCAACAAACATCAAGGTCTGCATAAGAAACGTCGCTTAAATTTATTTAAAAGTACTACAAAATATCAATGCATTCACAAATACATCAAAATTACAATAAATATATCAATATTAGCCAATCAAATAGAAAAATGAAAATATTATACTGTAAAAGGGATCTCAACACTATGAAAACTGTTTTAAAATGTGTTCACATCAAAGTTATTCCCCCCCTATTTGCACTATTGTTATTCCAGGATGGGTATCGCTCCTCATTTCTGTATAGCAAAATACAGAGATACAGAAAAGCATATTGCAATACATATTGCAATATATTGGTACTTTTCATATTTCAGTTTTCCCATGCTCTTGTGACTAAATAACAGCGATAACAGTGACCAAATGCCCAACTGGCCGTCATTTGAAAAGAGAGATAAATGACTGGTTTCTGACTTTTAACATGTCAGTGCTATTTTCACTTTGCGAGGTCACACTTTTTTTTCAACTTTTAGTATAATCCAGTTTTTTTTTGGTTATGTATTTTTGCATTTTTAAAAAGAAAATTGTTAATTCTAAAACCTCCAATATATTGGATATTTTCAGAAGGGTGTGCCTGTACATATCATGTTGTTTCTGTATTGCAATATACCGATATATCAATAATACTGTGCACCCTTATTATTATTACAAGTTGATCCTGAGACTTTGCTGTACGTCAATTCAGAACTCGCCATCCTGATTTTTTCATTAGTATGTATGTACTGGTGGCCTGCTGTGTTTGGAGTAATGTAATCTAGGTTTTTGAAATCTGGCGCCTGCTTGAGTAAAATGTTTATGCAAAACAAACATGAATTAATGTGATTTGTCTTGGTTGATAGTCATTTTACCTACATAGTTAGGGCTCTTAAAACGTTCAACCACACAGAAAACAGTCAGTGACTTAAGTGGTGGCATCCTTGATAATTCAGAGTACGTGTTCCGATAATTCTAAACTATACTATGGACCGATCCTGATACTTAAATTACCTCTCTTTGCAGGGCTTTCATCCAATCAATTGTTTCCGCTGGTATATCCAGCAGACCTATCACCGTCTTCATTCATGACACACCTTTGCTTCGTAGTTTTAAAGTAAAGACATTGGTAGAATTAGTTTCTATATTCTAAGTCAAAAGTTTTGCCAGAAACACTTTAACGATATGATTTGATTAAGTATAGCATTGCACCCAAACTTAGTGCGTGTAGAACAGTTCTACAGACAAAGTTGCCGAGCCCCATGAGGGATTCCAAACCAAAACTCGCTAACCACTGCGCTATCCTGCCCCCATAATAATCAGAATACTCTGCATTATCAAGGATGATGTGGTGGCTTTGGACAACCTGTTATTTTTTTATGACAAAATATTGTTCCCTACAATGTATTGCAGGCAAGGTTCAATACAGGCAATATTTGTAACATTATTAATGAACATATCATGTTAAATATTAGGAAGACAACCACAAAATTAAGATTTTTACTCAATCAGTGATAGTGATATAGAGGATATTTGACATTTTTCGTCGAATACCATGGATATCTCATTGAGTGAAGTAGAAATTTATATTTTCAGGAGTGGCGTAGCCACGAGTGTAAATATATGATTTTCTACTTCACAAGATGAGATATTCATGGTTTTCGACAAGAAATGTCAAATGTTCTATTTATCATGTTTCAAAAAATCCCTAACTATATGAATGGAGAAGCTAAAACGCTTTGTTAGCGCGGCGATTGTATGATGTCATTCAATTGTTTCATGACGTCACAGACAACGTCATATGATTGTTGCATCATTTTACTGAGTAGAATACCATGTTTATTGCACTCAGTGAAAATACGGGTTTTATTTTCACCGATAAATGGCATATTTCACCATTCGAAATATAATAAACTTTGATATATAACATAGGGATTTGATGAAAGAAATACCCCCAACTTGAATAAGATCAACTCTAGCAGTATCTAATGTAACACTTTCAATCATTTAAGCTTTGAAAACTTAAATGTTCTGCTCTTAGCCTGAATTTGTGAAATATACTTTGACAACATTATGCAGGAAAAATAGTGGTCTTCAAACTACTCCCATTTGAAATATTTCTCTAAAAATGAACCGTAAAATGGGCAAAACCCCCTTTTCAAAATTCCTGGATCCACCACTAGATAAAACTGGACCATTTTGGGATATGAATGAGGTTGACATGGCCCAACTGTTCAAAATGATCGAACTGGTTCCCTCGCTCTATTTTTCTGTGTAAACTTCATAGACCAATTCCAGTTTATACAGCAGCTGCAGCCGGGACCATCCACACCTTGTTCATGTATATAAAAAGTAATACTTACATCTATAAATAATGCGTCTGTCATTTGTAAAGTATTTCATGAGTATAGAAAAATGTACATTCCAGATTATTATTATCAAAACCCATCTGTATTCAAAACATCTTTATCATTTAATTGCGATAGAATAAATGTTTTGCAAAAGTTCTAAATTCTGTTGCATTATTATCAATCATCTAAAATCTAATGCTAATTAACCTTTCCATTTTCATGCTTAGCCGCCATTATCCAAACATTTTCTCCTGTTAGCCCTCAATATGATATGTACATAGCCTTGAGTGAAATAAAGTTCTGTTGTCTCGATATTGTTCTTGACAGATTATTATTGAGAAAAGTTTGAAATGGGGTTGACTTCCTAATTTTATTTGTGAGATGTTAGATTACATCATTTCTTCATATTCAACAAAAGCTTGATGCACTTACTGAAAACACAAAACTAGATATTTTACTCATAAGATCATCTTTGGCAAAAGCTGTTTAGATCAATGGTTCTGTATGTATCATCAAGGTCACTGCCAAAGGCCCAGAGGTCTTTGCAGTTGTGTTGACCTCAGGTCAGCAGTGTCCACTCATAGCATTGCTGAGGATGCAGGCCATTGCAGGGGCAATTAGTTCAATGGAACATGCACGTAAAGCAAGTGCAAATAACAACTATCACTATATAGAAATTCACCAAAGCTTTAACGCCACTGTAGGAATGACTTGATATTTTATTTCTAACCTTCGCTTGTTCAATGATCGCCAACTTTTGTCAACAAATATCCGATTAAAGTCAAGGAATATGAGAACACGTAAACATTCAGCCATTCATATATTGCTCATCTAGGTTATAATTGAATGAATGGGCAGTGGAAGAAGACAGCGTAGCCATTTTTGTGACATTAAGGAAAACACAATTGTCAGTCTTGGCTGTGTTGACAAACCCTCTGAACACGCTAGCCCACTTCTTCCCTTCCGCTCCAGAAACCTCGCTTCGACTGAAGCATCGTGCACCTGATAGACGCTTTTCACATAAATTATCAAGGCATGTATGTTATGTGATGATCTCAACAACGATTTCCAATTACCCAGTCTGTCCCATGTTTACTAATTACGCTTATATTTTGCGAAAAACGGTTTAGATTGTACCTGTTCCTTTTCGCCACTGGAGGCCGCCATTAGAGACAAAGGTGAGCGCATGCGCAGAAGTCCTTTACTGTTCACCCAAATTTCCCGCGCTTGGTAGACTATCTACCCTTGGATAAAATGACCATAGATCAATCTTTAAGATGATTTCGATTCCTATTATAATGATTTGATAAGAATTCATACGATGGAATGCAAAAATATTTGCAACACAAGTGTCATGTTAGCGAAAAAATTCTCTGGACAATACTTTAAAGGGGTAAAGAGTATGTTGTTGGCGTCAAATATGTCCAACTTCATGTAAATGGTACTATTTTATATAGTGGTTGATTCTGAAATATTCTTATGAGTTCAGTAAACCGACAATAAACAGGATAAAATCGAGATATTTGATCGAAACCAGCTAATGAGGCACGCGCCAAAGACTCAAAAGTATTTTAATTCGGAAACGTACGTATTTACAGCAGAAGAAAAAAACGATAATTATATGAATATAAGTTGGTAAATTGGTTATGCTTTGTAGGTCATTTGATTAACATACATGAAAATGGGACGCAGAATTAAAATTTCTTAACATTGATAGGCCGTTTTTCGATTACAATTGAAAACCATCAAAAATCATAATAATAGCGTTTTAGAGATAAAGATGTAATTAATTTAAAAAACGAACTTAACTCAAGACATTAGTATTTTGGCTTTTCAAGCCACACATCAAATCCATGAAACATACACTGTGTCAATTTAAAGTTACCTATGTAAGCTATGTTTTAGTCAAAATAGGACTGTATGCATGTATACTATGGCAAACGCACGTCATCACTGCTGCATACGTTAATCCCTTAATCCATTGAGAGGAAGACACCCTAACTGTTGATAACTATATTATAAACTTATCGGTTCCGCATCATGACCATATAAATCTTGGTCTAAATCATTTTTAACCGAAACCGAAGCTGGCGCGCGCAAATCTGTCAAACATTTTTTAACTACCTGGTATTCAATCGGCAATGAATATGTTAGTTGAGTAAAGTATCTTTAATCAATGTCAGGTGAAGATAAATGAAAACTACACTATAACCAAATAATGTGAGTAAACAAAAATCCTCCTCCTATAAAGATATATTGGCCTATAACTCTAGAAAAGCTCCATCTATGTATTGTATAAGCCTACGTACGTAGCCAAAATTTTACTTTTATGGAACTCGCTTTACGGAAAGGTTACTAATTTGTTAAGTAACTACCTAATGGCTTTTGAAGTCCCTTTTTAGTAAACTACATCTATAATCATCTTAACTGGCCCATACTTGTTCCGTAGTCCTTGATTATTATCATCTCCCCCCTCATTATTTCGATTAAGAAATAGATTTGTAAATCATTGTTGCAAGAACAACAACATATTTGACACAGATTTGGTAGATTCTGTCGTTTAAAGGCACCAGTCCACACCAATGTTTCTTTATATACAACCAACGCACAGATTATGCTTATTTCTCGATATTATTGACTATCCGCACTCAGGTACTTTTCCTCGTAAGTGAATCGACAAATACGTACGTAATAAGGTTATAAAAGTAAATCTAAAAGACCGGAAGTATTTTGCTTCAGCCAAAAGAGCGAAAACGGAAAAGTTATCTGAATCCAATAACAATGCTTATATACTATATATATATTTTATATATCGGTTAAGATACAAGATTTCTTTGAAAAACGATATTTTCTCGTTTATTTTCAGTAAAGAATTTAGGTAAATTCAAATGCTGCACACATATCTAGTTTAGCCGCTTTAACTGTTGATATTTTTTCCATTTTGTGCACAGCTCTCCGTTGATTTTTTATATCTGTATGCCGACTTCTGGCGACTTCAACCATTTCCTTGTTGATTACATGTCAGTTGTAAAGAATAATTAGTATTTCATTGCGTCGATAGAAAGCTAATGTGAGTGTCAACATTTAAAGTATGATTATGACATTATCAAAGTGTACAAACAAACGCCCAGTGTGCCATCTATATTCCTAGTTAATATCAAAGGACAGAAACAGTGCCCATTCAAAGACGACATTACATTTATATTGCTTCATAATTCCATTGCGTGATCATGAAATCAATTTAAGCACTGGACATTAAACTGAGTTTTTTTAAGTGTGTATAAATGAATGCTGTTCTGAAAAAAGATTGCTTTTCGCATTGATAATCTGTATATAACAGCTGGACGGATCAACGAGACATCAAAAACAAAGTGTGGTACACGCTGTCCTACACGTGCTTAGTAAAATGACTTGGAGCTTGATGGCATGTGTATGTAAAGGAGTACACTACACTCAGATACATAGGTACACCAGACGCGCTACGTGGCCAGGTGAGCGAGCTGGCTTCTAGTTACATGTTAAGAATTACAGGTACAGTGAACTAAAGGACAGCGCCGCCTAGCTCGATCACCTTGCCGTGACCTACTTCAGCAGGCACGCATGGACCGAGACACTTGGCTTTTTGATAACAACACTACAGCTACTTCGCAACTGTACACATACGCATTTTGATCCTGGGGGCAATGGCTTACGGATTCGGATAGGTACATCTTATATTAAACTATATGTTCACCTGTTGATCAAAAGATGCGCGTTTGTTTCTAGGACTGGCGTTGATAACTACTTGGCAGAAAAGACCGGCAACCCGTGTTGGCAATACTTTCCGTATGTTTGAAAAAAAACCTAATTCTGGAAACGACAGGTCGTTAAAAAAAGCTATGCATGGTAAAACAACTTCATTCGAAGAATGAGAACGTATGGAGACGTTCTATCACAATTTATTTTTAACAATCTCCAAATATGCACAATTTACAACTATTAAATACGAATTTAAGTTGCATCACTGATTGGCTCTCATCTCGTTCAGTAGACAAGAGTGAGAACATCACGCGCGCACGCGGCTGCTCCAAGCATTCTATAACATTTACGGTTACAGCCAGTTATAGTCTTGTCGGTGTGGGCATGAAGGAAGGCGTAAGCTATAAGTGCCTTATGAACATCCATATTCCCGCAAGCAAACCAGATAAACCATTAAGGTTAAAGTGTCGATGACCGTGTGCTGCTCAGTGAACAGGTTCATCACATCATTGCTGACCATGAAGAGACATATGCTATAATCATCATCCTGTTGACATTGCATGTAACCTTCAGACAGTTTAAATACTATAAACTTTTAGTAGCATGTGCGTGAAAACGACCGTTTTGATGTTTACATCTTGCTCTATATTATTTAGTAAGTGGCATGTGGTTAAAGAAGGAAATACGATGTTGCAATAGCCTCTACACAGAACGTAAGGTAATAAACCTGACACTAACTCAGAAAATGTGTCAGGCTCATTTGATGGTAGTGGAGGTCATGGAACTGATGGGTGACGCTGATGTACAGCTAGCATACACGTGCAACGGACCGGCTTGGGTGACTGTCCGTGCCATCGTAATATAGAGACAGTCGAGTTGTACTGACATGAAGCAGGAGGGGTCTCACTCACCCCACAGGTATATAATCATGTAATCCAGAATCAGATATGTATATTCATAAAGCACATCGTGTTGTTTTGTAGTATACACTCCAGGACTAGTATCTAGATGGAATTCAGCCGATATCGGGCCCCAACCCACATATATGAATGCTCGTATGTATGGAAGAAACCAACATTTGATGTTTGAGTTTAATTAACAAAATCCTATGATGAATATTTCTTGTTTCCGTGAATATAAAACTAATGTTTAATAACGAAATAAGAATACACTACTCAACAGCTCTTATAGGTTATAAGATTCTTCAACATCCGACTGAAAACGCTTTATAAGGGTGACATAATATCCCTGAGGTCTATTTGATCTAAAGCATCGGCAAAGATTGGGTGGAATATCGTTCTACGCTGGATACTACAGAGCAAACAACCAACTTCTTACGTTCAGTCAGCAAAATGTTTACCTAAATTCAAACAGATCAGTGTGCTTGGCATAAGTACTGACTACAATTTCTGAGTGTCAATCTGGTATTCGCAAAGGTCAGTCGGTGGATACTGACACGTATCAATATGTCGTGAACATACATAATGCACAGATAAAAACATTTCACTCGATATATCCATCGATCCGAATTCTGGTTATTAAGTTATAAATATGTATTGTATTTAAAATGCGCATGAACTACAATATCAGCAATATTAAAATTTTGCATACACACGCATTACGTATAAAAACCTACACTAGAAATTACAAGGAGCCCAAATTGAAATTCAGCTTAGTAATATCTATATTCTCTCAATCAATCAATAACAATTTTAGCACCTATTTTTTACGGTGAAATGTGTGTACATAATGTTTCGCGTACCGGGGACAATGTATTAACAACTATTGATCATATAGACCTGAATTGCCTATTCAACCCGAACTTACAATATGTGATCTTATCATGTTAACAACTTTAATTCAGAACTCTTTACTTAGCAAAATGCTGACAGAATTGCGCTTTGGAACTGATCCTGTTTTCAAAACGCTCCTGGCTAGAATTTCTCTGCTGTACATGCATCTAGCTATTTCCGTTGTACAGTTATACACATGATGCATCAACATTTCCCATTTTGTGAACAACCAATTCCTACGAGTCTGTGATCCCTTAGTGACTTCGGTGGTCTTAACTTTTTCATTGCTGATATTTGGTCAATTGTAAACAAAAATAAGTATCTTATTACATCAAGAGAAGGCAAAAGTAACTGCAACAGTCAATTTGAGGGCGGAAATACGTTCTGTTTACGTGGTATTTTCATTATTCGATCCCCAAATATGTTACTTACCGTTAATGTGGCAGATTGTGCGTAGTTTTATTTGATATTTCGAAAGGACTTCAAAGAGGCTTAAATACAATGCAAAAATACCATATACAAGTGAAAATATTTGACATATTCATCTTAAACGCCAATTATCAGAAAATTTGCCTGATGTATTTGAGAGTACGATTAGGAGAATTCGGAGTACTTTTTGCATTGATTTAATATATATGATTTTATTGATCTAATCGAAAAACGTCACTTTAGTGTTCAGTTGTACGCATATATTTTACTCATCAGTAACTTTTATTTGCTTATGACCTTATTTTTTTATTTCTCTCCCCACAGACGTATTTCCGTCACTAATTCCTATTCAACCTATGTTCTAATGCGAGCTTTTCTCGAGCTTCCGTTGGTTCCAATAGCGGCAAAATATTGCAACATAACCTACCTTGCAATATTTCAGCCAATGAAAACACCTCATGGATGACATATTTATCGTCACGCAGAGCTATGCATTGCTTCAGTTGCTAAATATATATTATAAATTATATATGATATATGAATAAAGTTCACAATCCGGAGATTGATGTTTATATATTTATAGTATATATACTTGCTTTGTAAATCTTTTCATTAGATTGACTATTGTACGTGTCAACATTGTTGTGCTGATGTCCTTTTCAATCTTTTGTTTATCATGATTGTAACGGCTATCAAATTATTGGTTAAATCTTATAATTGGGCCTCTGAATACCATTAACTGAATGGGGATAACTTTATCTTAGAAGTTGATAGAAAAGCATTACGGGCTTTAAACGTGTTTAATGTTACTCGGCAGGTTTAGGCGTTCACTTTGAAGGAAATTAACTGAAATGAGGCAGAAGTATAAGATTTCTAGATCTCTCAGTCACGCGATTCCATTACCTTATCATTTCGATTCCATGTGTGTGAACATGAGTCAAGAATTGCTAGATACAGCGATGGACCATGAAGGAGTAGGTAACAAGGTGAGTACAAAGCCAGAGTTGGAGGGACAATCTTGTGTATTTAAGGTCACTGCTTTGTGTATTGTTATCTTGTGCAAGTGCTTCAATAGCCATGACGAGTTTCAAGCACACGTATTGGTCGGATCACACAGATGAATTATTAGCCATGGTAGACATGTCACATTCAACTCATCATGTGACCCTGTTGGTCGTCTCTATTTGGTTTCACCTTCCTGGATTGATATTCAGCATCCGGGCTATTCCTAGGAAAGTTTTGGCCACGAAAAGTAAATAATTAAGTATGCGCGAGACACCTACCGGAAATGACGTAAACAGTCAAAACAATTAACAACGGAAGCTGTCAATGGTATCGTATTCGAGAGGATCAATCGATATACATTAATCATAAAACTATAATGTGTTCATCAATTTAATACATTTGGTACTTTGAATCATCCAATTGCGCACGTAAAATCTCCACAAGCTTGAAGTGTGAGTCTCTTCCAGTCTATTTCCATCATCTACAAAGGCCTTCATCCGCGTCTTGACTCTTCAACTCAAGCTCATCAAATATATCTATTGACCACCTTTTGTTAAGAGTAAGACATATGCTAGGCATACTGATACTTGGTGTCTTAAATCATACCATGTTAATGTATTTGATATTGTAGGTCACGTAGAGGATGTAGAGGTTGATGGTGAGTTATCGTCCGGAATCCTTAACAGGCCCTATACCAACGAAAGAATTCTTTACTAAAAAATTTTGGACTTCTTATCTCTATCATAAGGTTACTATATTTAATTTCATTAGAAAAATTTACAATGTCACATTGTGACGTATGGTATGAAGTTTTCCATATGCGTTGTCAGTGTAATTATGACCATAATGATGATGATAATCCTTATCATATTGAAGATTTGAATTTCGTTTGTTGTCCTTCAACCAGTGGCAGTGTTGCGCCAAATGAAGCGTTGTTCTATCCTTTTAATGCAGAGCGCCAAGAAAGAAATCCCATCTTTGATCATCTTTAGGTCGACCTCCCGTGTGATGAGCAGACGTTCTACTGAGATACATCTCCTGGTATTTAAGTCGCAACAAGTCAATGTGACTGTCGCGGTACCAACCACGTTGATATTCCAATGTAACAATTTTGACTGACGAAACTATTGTAAACCTATACTGATAACTCTTAACTCTTAAAGGACATTAGAAAAGAAAAACAAATTGTTGTATAATAGAATTACTGCCGATCCCCTAAACAAACAAACATTATACAAAACAAAAACAACAACAAAATCACAATAAAAAAAATGCTAAATGTATGGGAAACATTTACTCTTATGTATACTTAAAACCAATAAAACTTTAAAAAAAATAATAAATAAAAAAACATATATACTAAACTATAGTTGTTACATACAGAATTACAGAAACTAGACTTACACTCCTTCCAAACAACCAAACCCATTCCATTATCATGAACCCACCAACTTACCAATAATCTAAATACATATTAACCTGTCCAAACAGCGCCCACAGTGAAGGTGCTCAATAAGAATTGTATCCAACCACATATATTTTATATATCCATATAGGTATTTCTTAACTTATTTATATATAAGTAGGGCCTACAGGCATTCATATAGGTATATCTTTACTTATTTATATATAAGTAGGGTCTGGTGCATGTGTATCCAACATCCTTAATGATTAACCAATGTACAAATAGAAGCATAGCGCTCGTTATGCTGTAGAGCATTTTGTGGCGGGGTATCGACATTTTCAATCATAATGGTATATCAATGGTTAATTTTTGTAAAGAAATAAAGAACTCGCATCCTCTACACCTTACTGCTTCTTCCACTGTAGGTGTTCACGTACAGTTCACCCTTTACGATTCATAACGGCAACTGAAGAAACCTTGCATGTATAATATCTGTACATTTCGCGGCTAGCTAACTTAATCCTACATTAGGGCTTTGTACGTTAACTCGGTCAGAAAGATACATGCAGTGTTGGTCATCAGTGTTTAATTGGTATATAGAAACAGGTGCTTTTTAAAAGAGTTTATGGAAAAGGATAAAATCGAATGTTACAAACTAAACATAAATGTTGATATGTTACATCAATTTCGAGGTAAGTGCGTGTATTCTAGGTCAATATATATGAAATATTCAGCCAAAAGGCCAAATATTGAAATCCATCATTCAATAACAACAGATCTGCTGTCACAGCGACATCTATCAGTTGATGGAAAGCCAGCCATGTTTGAAAGCCATGTTTTATCCTACCTACTTGCCCCGATTTTATTAGCACAAGTCATAGTGTCTTATAAACCTTGAGGCTAGAGGAACATATACTTCTACCGATCTATATATGTATTTTATGTGTACATACATGTGACACTTTTATAAACCATATCTGTCTTTCAGTAAGACAATGGCGTCTTTCCACATAAAATGCCGATCCAGCTAGCTAGCTTCGATCGACCTTAGTCACGTGACACTGACATCAGTTATAGCACTGTCGGGGTTGAATTATTCGATTGACACGGAAGTATATGCAGACATTAAGGATGAAAAAGGATAAAAATAAGCGATCCAAACCTTATACTTGATTATGTCATTTTGAATTGTATCTACGACTTCCTCTAAAGTACAATTGTGTACAGGACTCCTGCCTTTTACTTCACTTACGAAGTTTTATAGACCGAGGATCTATACAACCAACACGTACAGCTCAATGTAGGCCTACAATTACTCAGGGTGAAGTCTCCCACCTTAATGAAGGTGTAATATCATCATCAAAACAGCCTAGACTGTTTCGAGGCAACTCTGATATATTACGATTTGGACGTTTGAACCAAAAAAAAAGAGGAAAATTTTGGTATTTTTCAAAGATAAGTAATCATTTGTATACTAAATCGAATCAGTAAGCTACTAAATAGGTGCCTGAATAAGTAAGTTTACTATGTCCAATTAGTATTCTTACTATTTCGATTGAGTAAGCTTACTAAAAAGTCTTATATGGCATCCCAAAGTATACACGATCGATGAGATAAATGATAAACATTTTTGTCAACAAAACGTGTCCATCACTGCATGACGACTTCATCCAACTAAACCAAGTAGAGTTTGAAACACGATAACTTCAATCCGTCACTTTAGTTCCTGCGTGTGCATGAGCATCGCAACCTAAAAGTAGGATCTTTTTCTGTACAATATGTATTGCTTATCTTGTAAATCTGCTGTTCAAGTTGACCAGGTATCAGTCTTCCTGACAGATGTGAATGGTTGTGGAAGCCCCTGCTGTGATGGCAGCTTTCTCGCCTATCAGTAAGGATGTATGGGTATCCGCACCGTGCGGGCATTGTATCCACTTCCTTGGAACAGCTAGCACTAGCAATCAAATAAAATTCATGAGGACCTCCTCTCTTGTGCTCAGGAGAACACATTACCTATTAGACGTCGCAAGACTTAATTCACAGCTAAACTTGCATAGAAGTTCGAGTTTTAGATTTGAACCCTTTGCCCTTGATTTTGTGTTCAAATTGTAGGCCCTTGTAAATACATCGAAGGCCAAATGGCGGACTCGTTGTGTAGAATTATATCGTTAACTGATATTTATAAGATACTAGAACCTTTGAGTAGTATTGTTAACCTGATGCTATGATTGTATAAATCTAAGGAAAACGGAACAAAAATGCTTTTGATATAAACACTGCATGGCGGCCCAAACGTTTCAATGTTTTGTCGAAGCTTGCAGATTGTATAAAAAGTCCTACTTCCATTTACCGACGGGAGGCTGCTGAATGAATGGAACAGCTACTTATTACCCACAATCCTCGGTTAGCGCTGTATCGGAGACACGCGAATATAGGATCGAGAAGAGACTACCTGTCAAACTGAACTTTTTTGAGAACTTCTTCATTCAGTAAGAATAAAGAAAGGCAATTTAATATTGTTTCTATTTGATAGTGATCTATTCGTTACTCACTGTAATTTTGTCCACGCTCAACGTACTTGATACAAACATTGATAGCGTTCGGTTGTTTGTGAGGTCTTACTGAAAGGAGTGATATCGCGGATTTTTTTGTCAAAAATAAATGTAAGCATTCATGTATGCATATCTAAATAAATCCATGATCATTTCTTGATCTAGCTGATACCTCTATTTTATATATTTTACTCGCTTACATTTAGATTTGAAAACACATTAATTGCTTGAATGAAATATCATATCATCACAGAACCAAGCAGGATTCCCAAAACAATATATAGCGCATTAAATCCTATGAAAGACTTTTTTAAGAACTCAAAATTCAAATACGCGTTTATCGACTTAACCAAAGCATTGAGCGTCTTCAGGGTTGGTTTATGGCACAATATGTTATCATAATTTGATAAAAATTCGTTTAATCAGAAAGACACGTGTACAATAATACAAAGTAATGTATCACTGTTGCTGACATTCTTTCTTATTTGTCCGCACTGGTCTAGAAGATTTTGCAAGTTAGAAGAGTTAAGTGTAATGTTGCCACAATTGATGATGTTTGCATTGACCAATGTCTACCTCTAAGTCAACAGTTAAACCCGGTATTCACTTGAATATTGTTAACTATGAAAAATGAATGTAACCATATCTAGAAGCAAGACTGTTGTAATTAGAAGTGGTGGATCATCTAAAACAAAACCATCCTTCCGCTTCGTTTAACACACTTTAGAAACATCAAATATCACAAACTTGACAAATGATTTTTGCAATGTTAGATCTTGGAAATAGCGAAACAATATCCATGTTATTACATCTTATATAAAAGATAATATAATTCAATTTACCTGAAAACTAACTGCTAAAAGCTTTTTACATATTGGTTCTACCAAATTACGACGGCACCTGAAATAATCATTGAAGTAAGTAAGTATTTAGATCTTAAACTCCTCAATGCTGGCCACAGCATTACAAAATGAAATTCATCTTCAACCATGTTTAACTTAGATACTTTACACAACCGCATTGTTCTTACAACATTACAATAACGCCCTGGTTCAACTTGTAGTCTTACCATTCCAATACGCATATTCGTCTTATCACGACAGTATAATGAACAGTCACCATGAGTTAAGTATAATTCCGGTTGTTAATTTAGTTTAAAAGAGCAATTGGAGTAACAACTACTACTGCATTTCCATTCCTGACTTAAGATATCGGTTACCCGTTGTTTAAATTCTCACAAAAATACGTTCACATTGCCAATACCTTAAACCACCATGACGTAGCGAAAGCCATACCTTAACAAAACATGCTTGACCGATGCTGCCCATGTATGACGATAAGCATTATCTCAAGAGTACATCATTTCATATGCTTTATGTGAATACCGATGAGCAGGCATGCGAGTAACTCTTAAGCCAAACATTTAATCCACCCCAGCAAAAAAGCCAAATAACAGGAAATGTGCCAAATTCGCCCATAACTGAAATACTAATACTAATAATATTTAGAAACGTTTACAAAATATTTCCATTTCTCAAAACGAGATAAACCTCCCCTTTTGTAAAGACCATTATTTTAGTTTTTACATGTTAACTGTCACGTCCCATGATTGACAATGAAATTGAAGAATATCAAGCCGCTTTTGTACACTGTACACTAACTGCAACAACAATTACATCACCTGCAAAACATAACAGTAACAGTAATTTCCATAAGACCTGGATATAACTGAAAACCTCTGCTTGCTGAATTATTTCATTTGCCAACTCATTGATAAAAAAGGAGAATAATACAGGACTTAAGACACCCTTTCATTCTTTGAAGCTGAGATAAATAATTTATCCATTATCTCTTATCAAATGCCTGTTTTTACCCTTCAATGCTGACGTATACAAAACCTGTTTTGTTTTGTTTATGAAAGATGTGCCTTACAATTTATATGTCGGCTAAGCAACCTCCTACTATCCAACTTTAAATCATAACATTCTTTATCATACCACTCATTTTTTAGACAGACATGTTTGCAGATAGAAAGTCTTAACACAACACTTTAATGCATCATAAATGACATTATTAATCAGTGAAATAGACGAACCAATATCAGTATGGAACATATCCATTGCACTTCTTCAAGCAGACAAAGATATCTCACTTGACTTAACTTTTTTGTAATATATCAAAAAGAATTCTTCAAATATAGCTATTCCATTTTTACTAGCATTGTCATTGTAGAACGGTGCACACCTAGGTGGAAAATACAAAATTGTCCTTATCAACACCAAACAAGTGCTTTTCAACTGTTAAGAAATACCTAATGACATTGATAAATACAAGTGAAATGTTTAACAATAGTTATTTCTATATGTACATTTAAACTACCACAATAACGACCCTTGTCATGAAACCTGGTAGTTTTCTGACTAAAACACTTATATAATCTCCGAAACTGGGGAGGTCAATTTCAAACACTCTCGCTCCCTGGCTTAGAACCTCACTAAACGGTACTCGCTGTGACCTATAATCCAGCCAATCAAACACTTGGCCAACTACAGAGAGCCTCCTCCACAGTTGGCTTTCGCTCTTCTGCAGCATGGTGACGTCTTTACACGAGCGAGATAAAATCAAATGATATTGCCATTAAGGTGAAGTAGGCGTGGTGAAAGTTTGAAAACACTGTTTTGAGAACCTGTGCGACATGTAGTAACTACGTGTAGATTTATAGATCGTATATGATTGAGTCCATACGACTTAGAAACTGGCTATAATTTCGTCCTATTATAGGCAAAAGGGGTCATCAATCTTGATATTGTCGACTCGCATATCAAGCCCTGCTGTTGGTTGACTAATTTTAGATCATAGCGGGTAATATTTAGTGGGGTAGTAACCCAGGGTATATAAGTGGAGCGAGAATGTATACGTTTTACCCCTAGACAGGAGGTTTCTGTAGTTATCCAAGTCTCGAGAAGAGAACATGTTGTAATAAATGATAAATAAACTCGTTATCAACTAATTTTGACATTAACCCTCAGTTCAAAGTGTTCCGAATGTTTGTTATCGATAGCTTCCAGTGACAGTAGTTTGCCATGCTAACACACCGAATCAAATTTGCTGCCGCACAAATGTAGGTATGCTTAGCGGATATTGATTGATTCAGAGCTAATGTCGGGGTTCCCATGGACATTTTTAATAATAAACAGAAGTGCCTTGAAAGATGGATCCGGTTAGTCAGATAATGGTTTGTCTGACTAATCACAGTCGTGTCCTCTTCAAACTTCACTTGGACACTCAGTGACAAGAATATTCTGGGGTTTTTTTTTTTATCCTACCGTTGTTTTGTAATTTGGCTGTAATAAGAGCCAAGATAAACTGAATACCAAAAGAAACTTTGCACATTTAAAAACAAAGTTGTTACAAATTAGTTGGACAGGTTAAAAAACAAATAGGTATGAACACATCGCCCAAACGCAAGCTTCTTTGACCTCCAATTTCTACCGGCAATATGCCCGTGTTTCTTTGAAAACGCGAAAATGTCAAAATCACGTGACGTCGTTACTGGGAGAAATGCACGTGCCACAGGAGTATAAAAACTGCACAGTAGCAATGTCAAACAACCACAATGCAAAAAGAACACTGAAAAATGCCACGACTTACAGAAGGACAGCGTCAGCGAGCACTGGGAATGCTTGATATGGGGGCCACGCACGTTCACGTTGCAAGAACCTTTCTGCTGTTCCCGCGTTACAGTTGGAAATTTGGTACAGCGGTTCAGACAGACTGGACGGACACCACGCCACGGGAAGACAGTTATCTTCGAACGCTGCACCTGCGAAACCGCTTCCTGACCGTGACGTCATCAGCACGGAATGCTTTGGGTCGGCGGGTGAGCCCACAGACAGTGTCCAGAAGACTACGAACAGGAGGTATCCGGGCCTTCCGACCGTTCAGAGGACAGTTATTGACTCCTGAAAATCGACGCAGACGACTACGATGGGCAAATACAGTGCGAAGGTGGCAACGTCGGCAGTGGCAACGCGTTGTGTTTTCCGACGAAAGTCGGTTCTGTTTGTTTCGAGTTGACGGCAGACAGCGTGTTTACCGTCGCAGAGGTGAAAGGACTGCTGCTTGCTGCGTTAGAGAAGTCGTTCCCTACGGTGGTGGTAGCGTTATGGTGTGGGGAGGCATTTGTGGGAACCAGAAGACGCCACTCATCGTCATTAATGGGAATCTCAACGCGCAACGTTACAGAGATGAAATCCTTCGTCCAGTGGTGCTGCCCTACCTCCAACAACAGCCCCAGGGTGTTCTGTTCCAACACGACAACGCCAGGCCCCACACAGCTCGTATCGTACAGGACTTTTTGGCCGCCAACAACGTCAATGTCTTGCCGTGGCCAGCGTGTTCTCCAGACTTATCACCCATTGAACACCTCTGGGACCGCTTGAACAGGCAAGTTCGAGCCCGACAACACGTTCCCGCCAACAGACAAGAATTGATTCAAGCTCTGCTAGAAGAATGGAACCACCTGCCACCCGATCCCATCCGACGTTTGACGTCTTCAGTACGACGTCGAATCATGGCCTGTATTGCTGCATGCACAGGGTGGTCACATTCGATATTAAATTTTAAAATGACATTTTTAGTGATTTTGAACACTCTCCTGATGTTAATGAACTGCATTGAAACTCTGAACAATGGGATTTTCGACCCCCACCACCTTTGTTTGTATGGTGTAATTCCATTTACCGCACAGCGTTCATTTGAAGTTTTCCAATCCACTGTTGACATGTTGATGCATTAAATATACTCTACATCAAAGCGTTGTTCTTTTTAGTTTTTTAATTACAGTCATGTCAATCTGATGCAAAGTTTCTTTTGGTATTCAGGTTATATATCCGGAGTTAAGTTAGATCGCCTCCCTATACTTACAAAGTATTTTTTCTTGCTTTCAATGATAATCGGAAATCGGACATGTAAATGTTAAATAGTCGAAATACTTCGTCCCGTTTACAGGTATATTGTTGAAATGACCTAGACACTGCCAATTTTCATCTTTGTGTCTGCTTTAAATACGTTTTCAGAATTACGTTGATCTTACTTCACGCGGAATACCGGAAGCTTGTTGGGGTAATGGACCCGAAGAATAGAAACAGAAGAAGTGGTGAGCGCTTAAAATGTTGAATATACTATTCTGTAGGTGAGTAAATGAAACAAGGATGGAATTAGTAGATTAAAACCCTTTGTGGTAGTTGATATTTTGTTTGATTTTTCTAAACAATGAGGTGAGGTGATTTTGGGTTAAACGCATTTTTCAAGAGTATTTCACTTATATGGAGGCTACTAGTATTATTGCAGGGAGAAAGCCCCCCCCAAACCATTCTGGCTATGTATTTGGAACAATGAATATGGGCATACAAAAATTATTTCGATTCGTATCGAGATAAAATCGTTTCAATCAATCAATCTTTATTTCCGCCACAGGCCTGTAGTACATTATCATTATTATTATTTGTTTTACAATATTTCTTCTGTAGTAAAAGAGTATTCGTATTTGTTAGCAATGACAATAGTTTTTTTCTTTCAGGGTAACTATAAAAGTATGGTTTAAGATATTTTGTCCGTAGACTTCAATAAACAGGGCAGATTAAGAGGAAATGTAGCTCATCTTCAACGGCACTAATATCACAGATTTGACATATACAGCTTTTTCACCCACATTTATACTTGTTTCAACAGACAATTCACGTGACGAACAACAAAAAGGCGATAACGCAATACGGATCTTTTGAAAGATAGCTCTCAAGGCATTTTTCTATTGCTTATAATATATACATTTAGTTGATATTGACATGGATTCTGTCCCAGGATTGTAAGTATTTATCTTTCATCCTTTGTGTTATTGAAAAGATAAATTCCGATTGTAAATGTACACTTTGATTGTGCCAAATATGACCAAATCCTATTTTATTGCATGAGAAACTCTCATGTCAGTTACCCAATTCACTTACCATTTTCATCATACAATTTCATCATATTATAGCATTATTTAAATCTGTGAAATACCTCTCAAAACGTTTAAGGCTTGTGCTGACGCCTGTTTAGTGCGATACGACCAAGAGAGGTGATTAGAAAAATAAACACCAAGATACTTATATGCACTGGTAGTCTATATTTCTCCTTTATAAAATTTTTTTTCTAATTTTGAAAGTTTTCAACCCCTCTTAAAAACAAAGATTTTGATTTTTTCTCTAGTGACACACAACTTCTATTGGTCAGAGAAAGTGTCTAATTAATCTATTTGTTTCTAAAGACGGCTAATCATACTATAGAATACAATATCGTCGGCAAAAAGTAGCAAAAATAATTGAACCGTATCTGAATGTAATTGAATTCAATTTGTACAAGTGTTACATATTTGCTGTGCTAACTCATTCATTGTTTCTTACACATACCTTTACATAATGATAAATACTTTTCAGCATTTTATTCATCTTACTAATTAATACCGTGCGTTTGCAGGAGATTCCAAAGTTTATTTCTCTCGACAGAATCAAATGCCTTGTCAAAATCTACGAATAACGCATAAAACTTACCCCCTTTAGTCAGGTATCTTTGAATAAGAATATGTAGAATAAAGATATCCGTGGTGTAACTCTCCCGGAAGCCCGCTTGTCCTTCATATATTTTGTCCATAGCATCCGCCCATTAAACTAAACGTTTATTGATATGAGTAAATAATTTACCAAATGTACTAAGTACAGTAATTCCACGGTAGCTATTTTCATTATTCCGATCCCTTGTTTATTTATTGGGACAAGGAGTCCCTCTGACCAAGATTCGGGGAAGTCCCCATTATCTAGTATAAGAAGTAGTTACCAACTGAGACCGAGGGCTTCACGGCTGATGAATACTGGCGCACGTGCAAATGCACGCCGAGACCGCGATGTCGGTAACAAATTTACACACTGGCCAGTTGACTGAAGCAGCCATGGACGACGAATGTGACGACATGGGAAGAAATGTGTTCTCTAACGCAAAATAAATAAATTTATATTGTTGAAACAGGTAGGTTTTATGAAAGCGATTTAAATTAATTTTGTATATGCAATATAGAATCACAAACATCGACAATGAAAAAAGCAGTAGATATCTCGGACTTGTTCGACTTAGGTGTACCAACTGTGATAGCATACAGGCGAACAGTTAAGAAAAAGGTACGAATTAAATGACTGTAAATGCATATTTATAGTGCTCTTAAAGCACATCCAGCTGTCATCTTAAAATAAATGTTTTATGTGAAATAATTTGTCATATCGAAAGGTTATAGATTGAGACCGAGGTGTTCAAGTTAAAAAAAACCTTCCGCCGATTTTTCTGACGCAGTGCTAATAATGTTGTTATGTGTATTCGTGATTGCTCTGAAAAAAGAAAACGGTAAAGACTTTCCAGGAGAAAGTGTACTAGCAATAAAATGAGGTCTACAACGTCGCCTATGGCTCGAGGGACGACAAGGGGATTTTCTGAACGATGACACTTTTGCTGATCTAAAAATCATCATTGATAACACTATGCAGGATAACTGTATGCGTGGCGTTGGTCTTAGTCGTCGACAGGCATCGATCATCACCCAGGAAAATGAGGAAATTGTGGCAGAAGGGTAATCTGGGAGGTTCTACTCCTCGTGCCCTTGGTTGGTTTGGATTTTGCTCTACGTGAATGAGAGGAGCATCGCAATCCTATATTTTTCTAACTTTGACATCAAGATGGATAGTAATGGTAAAACGATGCTTGGATGCTTAATCACAGGAATAAGAAACCTCAATGTGCACGGGCGTATGAGTTTACTTACAACCCAAACAGATGTCCCGTTAAATTATTTGAACTTTACCGAGACAAACATCCTGAGCAGAGACCAGACAACATATTCTACTTCCGGCCACTCCCTTAACCTAAAGGAGCCATTTGGTTTACGAGACGGAGCATCGGGCACAAGCACTCAAGCAGCCTGATAAGGTTGTACGCCGACTAATGACAGAGGCGGGAATCTCAGGATACTTCACCAATCATTCTCTGAGAGCCTCCACGGCTACCCGTCTACCCGTCTAGACAAACAGGTTATAAAAGAGCAAACGGGGCACAGGAGTCTGGCGATAGAATCCTATAAGAGAACACAAATGACAGGTCTCAAACATCCTCTGTGGATTCTCCAGGGAAGCAAAGCGTCCGAAAATTGGACACTGCCCACCTGCAACTTGAAGCAGTGATGTTGTTGAAGCTGAAGCTGTAGATGTTCAAGATCGGGAGGAGCCTGAACGTTTTCTTTTTCAAAACTGTACAGGTGACAATGTCACGATTAACGGTACTATGATATGTAAAACGTACCAGGTGACCCCTGTTGTACTGAACATATGATAAATAAAACCAGTTCACGTGTCAAGTCTTGTTGGGTGTTCATATGTTCATGGTAAGGTGTTCATGAGATGAACCACTTCTAAGGGACTCGTCTTAAAGAGTTGTAATTATGAGAAATGAAATACTCTGAATTCCCGGAGGCCAATAGCAACTCGAGATATGGAAGTAATAGGTCTGATGCATATTTGAAAAATTCGGGGATGATATTGTCTATACCGGAGGATTTATTGCACTTGAGATGTTGTTCCTCATTCCTACTTATTGGGGCATCCAATATGTCAGAGGCAATATCTGATGTTAGCATAGTTGCGTGATCGCTTATACTATCTTGTTTCAGTTGATCCAGATTATTGGAAGTTTAAAAAAGTGATTAAAAATAATTATACCATTCGCCAATTTCGATGTTGTATTTATTGTAATTGAGTGATTTAGATCGTACCAAAACTTTTAGAATAATTGATATTATCTTCTAAATGTTGTCATTTTCGTTCAAGATAATTTTTTTCTGAGCAAAGGTTACTATATTTATTTCTTGCTTTATAATTTTCTAAAGAGTGTTTCGTTTTAGATTTTCAGAATATGTTTTTACACCTTTCCGTTATCAGATATTCACATTCACTATTCACTATCATATTTGCCTGTATTCTTGAGAAAATCTAAAAATGATCTCTGAACAATGCCAAACATTAGAATAGATCTCAATGAGAAGACGTTGGATTTAGACATAACAACCTCTCTCAGGTCTTCACGTTGATTGTTATGACCTTCACATTCTATCAGAAAATGGAAAACTGTTTCTGGGCTATTGGTAAAACAGATGATATATAATGGCGATACACCTTTGTCTAATATATGCCTGTAAGCATTTAAACCACAATGGCCACGTCTCAAACGAGTGAGGATGATTTCTTCTCTTCGATTTTGTCGTCGGAGTTTGATATGATTCCTAACCATTGGGCATGAACTGTACATATGCCTTGTAGTGCTGCCACAATCCCAGTCATTTTGCCACTGTTCATCAATTGCCTTATTCATGGTGGGATAGATGTCTTTTGGAATTGGACAGATATCATCAATATCAATTTGAAATTTAGTTAGTGATGACTTAGCAAGATGATCAACCTCCTCGTTTCCAACCAGTCTAACATGAGCAGGAACCCATACTATATCGCAGCTTATATAAGCTTCATTCAACATTGTGTCAAGATGTAAAATGTCATATAAAATGTTACTGCGTTGCCCATATACACCTGATAGTATAGCTTGGACTGCCGCCAAGGAATCTGTAAATACCATTGATTCGTGTTTGTATTTTCACCCAAACTAATGCTTGATAAATAGCAGATAATTCTGCAGCAAATACCGAGATGTGATCTTGTAGTCTGAAAGTTTCCCCTACCCCTAAAGATGGGATATAGAAAGCAGCGCCCACATGTCCTGATGCTGAATTTTTGGAGGCATCTGTATAGATATGGGTGAATCCGTAGTACTTTGTCCTTATAAAATCTTCTGATATTGCTTTGGTGATGTTGGCATCAATTGTTAATAAACAAATGAGCCCCAAGTCTTTGTTTATCGATGGTTGTGTTAAGCACCATGGAGGTGATTTTGGGAGACTGAATTGGGCATTAAGCTTGAAATCTTGAATGTTGCACTTATGTGCTAGTTGTTGGGCTACTAACCCAAAAGGTAGTTTACCATGACTCCAGTCACAAATTTCATATTCAATGCAATCACGTAACACGTCTCTAGCCGAGTGATACTCGGAGGAAGATGCTAAGGAGAGATAAGTCCTTAGAGCAGATTGTTGGCGGCAGTACTTTAGAGGAGGTTCTGAACATTCAACTTGCAGGGCAGCTGTGGGTGTTGATGGGAATGCCCCATTTGCTAATCTTAAAGCTTTTGACTGAACTCGATCAAGTTTAGTTAAATGGCATTTTGCGGCATTCATAAATACTTGATTGCCATAACCTAATCTTGAAAGAATAAGAGCTTTATAGAGTAATAGCAGTGAAGATTTATCAGCACCCCATTTTGTTGCACAGACATATTTTAAAAGGTTCAAACCCTTCGAACACTTTCCTGATAAGTAATTGATATGGCGAGCCCAAGTTTACTTGCTATCAGAGTAAACTCCTAGAAATTTGAAATCAGGTACAAAATTGATTCGTTGACTTCCAATTGTAAGGAAAGAATTCGGATCAGTTTTACGTCTGGTAAAATTCATCGCCACAGATTTGTTTATGGATATTCTAAATGCCCATTGCAAACACCATTTAAAAACAGAGTCTAGTCCTGAGTGAATGGAACAACGAACAAATTCAAGATTTCCAAAACGTCTCCAAAATGCTCCATCATCAGCGAATTGAGAGGCATCAATATTCACTGGTAAGGAATCAAACATACACACTAACCGAGTCAGAGATATCTCCCTTCAATAGTACATAGTCTAATATGGCTGCATGGAATTTTTTCTAAGGACCGGGATTCCATCCTAAATAGAAACCTAAATAGGCCACCAAAGTGTACGTATTTTATGCACAAATATTATCACATTACTTAGATGTTCTTGATCAGTTTTAACATGTCAGTTTCTAAAAGGTTATGTTACAAAATTTGCAACCACATGGATTCTCGTTCCCGCGCAGTACAGCGTCGGTGACCTGACATAGTTACCTTTTTCAAGTAAAGTTTGCATAAGTACTGTTTAATAAATGGTGTTTGCATTGTTTTGAATATCGGCAATAGCTCTTTCATAAATTTACACTGTTATTATAAATACTAGGAAAAGTGTACACATAGCTGACCTTCATGTTCAAGTTTTCAAATTGAAGCATTCGTAAAATATACACGATTGCATCCATGCTTCACGTATGCAGTTTTTGGTGTATTAATTTGAAGATTAACAACCTACTTCTAAGATTGTAAAATTATAACATCCTTTTGGACTGTATTTTCACTGGAACTTTTTGTTTGTTTCAGTCTTTTACGTAGTTGCTGTAACGGTAATTGGTAACTGTAACCTAACGGATTGGAATAAAGTTTATGCCGACGTAGACTTCTTTCGTCTGTACAATAACACTTGTGCCATTTCTACCTATAAATGTAAACTCTCCTACTCCAGTATCCTTACCACATCTACCATTCCTAATGTGCACGTTCAAAATACTACATAGGTCTAAAAGACAGTTACCAAAATGGTTAATAATGACTTTGTCACAGGAGAAACGTTCGAGGTCAAAGCAATCTAATAGAAAGTCCCACATGGAATGGTACTTACTTTCATTTTGTGAAATGGTAGCGTCGCAGTGCGATCATTAAAGTCACCTCCACATAGCAAATATATGTGGATATTTATATGGCCTTTTCCACGTTCAAGGACATGCTCAAAGCGCTACCAAGATCATTACCCTGAGGGAAGTGTACTTTCAAAGCAGCTACTTAGCGCGACCGTATAGGCCCGTACATCCCAATATTCAGGAACTCATTTTAACCGCTGGGTGGACTGAGTGCAATGTGGAGGAGTCTTGCCAAAGGACACATCACAGTTTTGGACCCAGGTCACAAATATTTGGTGTCTCCACCGGGATTTGAACCCGAGTCGTCGGCGTGACGACGAGACCAGCACGCTAACCACTACACCACTGCGCTCCACAGTTTCAAACAGTTTCTCCCGGATAAGTATTATACCATTTTAACAAATCGTTTCAATCCTAGTTCAATTCGTTCGCATACTTTAATTCGCTGCGTACCTAAAACTTGGCCTTTGATCCAGGTAATGATATCAGCATGTGCTTCTCCGTGTTTTAGGAACATTAGTACATGAAAGATTTATCTACCGATTGATTGTATCTCATTCTGTTTTGAAAATAATGTTTTTCTAGAACCACTATAATGATTTGTCGCTAACGTTGTAAAACAAACATGAACAAGTTTAGAAAAGTTTATGTAAAAGCGTGTACAGTTCATGTTGTACAAGAAACGATGTCAGGTGCGCGTGTCCCAGAGCCGGCTACCACCATTGCGACCACCATACAGACGGACACAGCCCCCTGGACCAGCAGCAACGAGATGGCAAGCAGACTGTAGTAGTCGCTGTTCGTTTCTGTCTCAAAGTCCTCCACAGACTCGCACTCCAGCCCTGATGCCGTCTGTCTACACCTGGCCGGCACCAGCTCTATACCTGCCCGTCTCAGGGCCTCTTCCTGTCCCGGACTGCCCAAGTCTCCTGCCAGTCTCGAAACCACTTCTACATCTGCCTGTCTCAGGGCCTCCTGTCTCGGTCTTCTCTCGTCTCCACCCGACTCAACCAGCTGTACCGAGTCAGAACGGAGAGTCAGTCGGGTGGACGGATCTGTAGCATATATGTGGTAAAGGAACATGAATACAATTTTAAGACCAATACAGGGGGAGAAAATGAACGGCAAAAGTATGAATGCTTCATATGTCTACACACGTCTTTCAAATTTGATCTTTTGTTATTATTGAAAAAGGTTTAGTTATCAAACATGAATAGAGAGCAAGTGCAAAGATTAGGAAGGCGAGGTGGATGACACTCGGGGGAACATTGCACCAAGGACGTGTATAGGCCTATTAAAATCCTTGATTGCACCAATATGTGAATGAACTATTCCACCATCCACTATGTGACCCGTTGTAGTACGATGCAAGTTGGTATGTCACGTACCTATATTGCCAGCTGTGTCCCGTTTCCGTCGATCCTCGTGTGTACATGAGTCCTGTAAGCAACAAATCTTTCATGAGTCAAAAAAGAGAACTCCATGATTCTCGATTCGTTAAAATTTTCATCCAAACACATGGTTTTTACGCCAAAAACGAAATTTTTTACACGAATATATTCTATAAATTTCTTACAATGAGATATTCATGTATTCATCAACATATACCAACTTCGATCAAAATCAGATGATTCGTTGAGAAGTTATGAACCGTACAGGACTTATAAATACGATGTGACAGACACCACACTTTAACAAATATTGAAAGATTTTTTAAAAATTGTGTCAAAATTGTTCATCATGACTTACCTCCACTATATAATGAATCTTTGTACCAGATTTGATTAAAATAAAGTACTTACTTTAGAAGTTATGAGCCAGACATTACTCGAAACTTAATCATAGCACTACTCTCTGTAATAATGTAATTCACTACCAATTTTGATAAAAATTTGATATTAGTTTGTAAGCTGTACGTCGGCCAGGATTTGAAGTTTTCCCACCAGAGTCCCCTTTTTGTCAAAAACGCTACATTTAAAAACATGTTTTGAAAATTGTAAATCATGACACTTCATGTAATTACGTATCTCAATACCAAATTTTAGTTAAGTTTTGAGCCGGACAGGACTTTTCCCCCCAAATGCTCTTTTCTTGAAATAAACTCTTCAAAAAAAGAAACTTGACACCGACTTTCAAAGTTCAATATAAAGACAACAGATGCAAGTTAAACATTGAAATGAAAACTAAAACGCTGTTTGAAGATCTCTGTTCAGTAAATTTCATTCAGAATAAGCATGATCTTGAAATGCACAGGTGCACAAGTGTTTCAACATCACAGGGGTGCACAAACGCAGTATCGGGTATGGCCACCATTGGCATTGATTATTGCTTGGCACCGACGACCCATGGATGCAATCAAGTTGTCAATCACAGCCTGTGGAATGATCGTGCTGAAGTCCTGGAAGTGTTTGGTGTTGTGGATTCCTACTGCGCACGCGTCGATCCAGTTCGTCCCAGAGATGCTCAGTTGGTGACAAATCTGGTGACCTAGCTGGCCATGGCAATGTCTGGACATTGTTACGCTGTAAAAAGTTTTGACAAACACGTGCAACATGTGGTCGAGCATTGTCCTGCTGAAAAAGACCACCATGGACGTTGACGTGAGGAATAACGTAAGGCTGGAGGATCAAGTTCCTATACCGTACTCCTGTGAGGTTACCCACAACATGCACAAGGTGTTCTTACACCGTGACGAATCCCGGCCCACACCATGACACAGTTGGCAGCATAACGTTCTCCACGAACTCGGTATACACGTGCTCGTCCATCACTTCGTCGAAGCAGAAAACGGGACTCATCAGTGAAGAGAACGGTTCTCCACCTTGCACGTGCCCATCTCATCCTCTGTTGACACCACTGGAGACATTCCGCCAGATGACGTTGCGTTAAAACGAGACGTCGAACCGGTCGTCGTGGAAAAAGTCCAGCCACTCTCAGCCTGTTGTGTATCGTTTGGTAGGAAATTCGACGCAGGCCTGGTATCTGCGTTGTTGACGTTGCTGTCCTGGTGCGTTCCCGAAGGAGGAGCAGTCGGATATACCGATCTTGGGCCCCGAGTAGTCACCCTTGGTCTGCCTGACGTTGGCCTATCATCAACGCTGTTTCGGGTGTTGAAACGGGTCCACAATGAAGAGATGGTCTGTCTGGACACGCCAAAGTGTGTTGCCACATCTCGCTGCGTCGCTCCTGCTTGCAGTCTGCGTTGCGCTCTGTTCAGTCTTGGCATTCTTCAGGTCGCTGTACCGATGTTGTGTAGTCTGAATGAACAAATACCCAATTGGATACACGATAAGGCACAATAATTACACCTTAAAGGATACCCATTTCGACTTTTAAAAAGTATATGCACTGTAGCTCGTCAAGCTCGTCGTAACTTATTTAAATGTGCCTCTGTTCATCATCGTGAATATGTCAACATGGGTTAGACCAGATTAATAATTTTCCAGTAGGCCTTGAGCAACCACCGTGAGCGCTCTATAGATGGACATACTAGATCTGAATTAGAAGTCTGAAGTGTATATATTTTACGGACGGACGTACGCCATGCTGTCAGCCCATCGGGTCTTGCAGGCTTACTCGTAAGCTAAAGTCGTGGATGGAAAATAGCCCTGCCTGTCAGGTTATCTACCAATGACTCAGTGTGAGGGAAAAGTGGTGCCAGTATGAGGTATCTGATGTATCGAATAAATGGAATACGTGACGATAAAATTATGAAAATATTTTTTATATAAAATACCCTTTTTTGTCACATCCCTTTATTTTCTTTCATAGCGATGTGTTTATCGTCGGCTCCGCCTGTTTCCTAAATCATTGGTTATGACTATTTACGTTTACGACGTTTTTGAGTATTGGTCCAGAAATTTGTTTTTACTATGTTTCCGTGGAAACTGCCGAAAGTGCATGTACATAAATGAAGATTTTTTTAAATAACACGGCAACTTTTTGGCGCAAAGGTGAACACGTACCCCGCAGCAATCAAGAAATGGAATAAATGACAAGGTTACCATAATGGACTGATGTCTGGGTACTCGACTGAAATGTGAGTGAAGTCTACAGTTGCAATGCCTCATGAGATATCACGCTATCAACATTTTAAAAACTTGACAAAGTTCGCAGTGACATTGAAAATGAGGTTCATATCGCGCTGGTCGAACTCTCGTACCGACCTTGAAAACGTCGTCATTGTCCTCCAAACCGACAGGTGTCTATTTGAATTTGACGACTAACCAAATTTGAATACCATGTGCAGCGGTTCACGAGACATCGCGCTAAAATAACGAGAGCCGATACCTGTTCCATGTCCCAGACTCCGCAAAGCGTGACGATGGTTCCGAGTAACAATACATTAAAGAAAGTCGTAAATTTCTTTTAAAAGGTTGGTTTCAATGACAATGTTTACTGGGGAATTTTTTTCTCAGCGAATATTCTTAATATGACCACGGTATCTGTAGTATGAACAAAAAGAAATAAGCTCACCCCGTTGCAGACCTGTTTGCAGGTTGTGAAGTTGCACTCAAACGAGAGGTATTGCTCTTCTTTAAGTTTGAAAGCTTCGAAGAAGGGACTGATGATTTTCGAGCCCTCGGTAGTAAAGCCGATATTGCGTGGAAAGACAATGCCATCGCCGCAACTGTTTATATATAGACCATTGCCTAAATAGATGCAATGAATGACAAAACTGCCAAAAACATTATTTTGAAAACTGCGAATAATGTATGCAAATTGGGTATGAATAGTATATACATAATTCTCCTAACGTGAAGAATCTCTTAGCAAAGATGTTAAAGACGTTGGGAAAATACTTCTTCACAAGGTAAGCTTTAATCAAACAAATGTATGTTTCAAATAATAGAAGTGAGAGTGAATGCACATTTCTTATGCAAAATTGTTAAATATACAGAGTAAGTTATAGGAGATTAATGTTTTCAAAATACATCTGATTAATCTAGTGACTGCATATGTAGAAGGTCCTGAAAAATCTCGGCGCTACATAACCCAACCTAGATATGAATCAAGTTTGCAACTGCCCTTACGATATAGGGCCTATTGGGAACGTGCTATCCCTGCCGCTATCCTACGCACCCTCCTCTCAGGACCGCATAAGTGTAGTTTCCGGCCACTGCGTTACAGCTCACAGCTCTGAAGCCCACGTCTCCGTCTCGACCTGCCAGCAGTAGAAAAGGCTTTAAATCTTTGAAGAAAACCGCAACATACAAGAAAGTTTTCAAACCGATAATAATAGTGACGTGTGGTGAGGTGATTGTTTTGTTAAACGCCTATTTCACCTATTTCACATATATAGCAAGGCAGCTAGTATTATTGCAAGGAGAAAGCCCGCAACACTAATGGGGCTATCCACTGCGGTAAAACCTGCGTGCATTGCCTGCAACTAGCGAACTATGGGAGGTACTGCACTGAAATTAAGCGTAGCATTGCACCCAATCCTTACTGTGTGTAGAACAGTTCTGTACTGCAGACTACGTTGCCAAGCTCCTGGCGGGATTCGAACACTAAACCTGTTGATCCGAAGCCGAATGCGCTCACCACTGCGCCCTACCCCCACCCCACAATCTTTAACTGTCATGTCACTATCAATGCATAACCTCAAGTTCAACAACGTGTACATATAAAAGCTTGTGTAGGTTAGTATTTTCTCTAGAACTACCTTTAAAGAAACTTAATTGTAAAGTGGAATTGCAAATGAACACACCTTCCATCTTAGATCGTAGTTGTATCTTGCGGCCTATGTCGATGTGGCTCAAGAGGGGATTGCCGGCGATGTCCGTGATGTCGATGGTGAAGGTGGAAGTTGAGAGGTTGCCCTGACGTTCCTGCAGCTCTAGTGGGGCCAGCAGTCTGAAGTGAATCAACAATTTTCGAATGAAAATGATTGGTCAGAACAGTCTTTACTGGGGGATATGCCATTATTGCTTGTATATGAGAAAGGGGATTGACATTATTATGTTCTTTGATCAATGTGTCGCTTCTGATCAGTCAGAAGTAAATAAGAATGCAGTCTAACGCTTCAGAGGGTAAAAGTCGTAATAACTCAATATTAACAATATTACGTTCCCACACTAGTGTGGCTATATGCATTGCGGTTAAACCTGCGAGCGTCGGCTGGAACTAGCGAACCATGGGTGGTACTGCGCTAAAATTAAGTTTAGGCCGCCAAGTGACAAAAGTGCGAATTATACTGAGTGGCATGAAAGTGGTCATGTAGCTGTGTTATCAAATAAACCCTTAATAGCTCATATGTTAGTTAATAACTATCCTTAACAGATCATTCATAATGAATTTATCTTTCAGAAAATGGATCTTTAAGGTCCTTATAGTTTATCATTGCTGAGGGTTATGGTTTAAAGGTTCCGCCCTAGGGACAGCTAAAATTAAATTGTGAAGAAGTAAACAAAACCCAAAAATTTACCCACACGCATGTTGAATGTTCTACGTAGCAAATTTTAATGAGCTAGGCCTTGTTTTTGAGTTCTGGCCCTGTAACTAACTGGTCCGGAAACAAAATTCCAAGTAGTTTCCAATGAAAACGGCAAAAAACTAGATGTAGGAAGAAGTTGCAAACACCAAAAGACACATGATTATTGTTCCATATACCAAGTTTCAATAAGCTAGGCCTTAAAGTCTGAGGTCTGTTCGGGAAAAAAAGTTCTAAGATGCGTTACCATGACTACGACCAAATATAAATGTAGGAAGAGATTGAAAATCCACGAAGGCACAACTGTCTATTTTGATTGTACCACATACCAAGTTTCAATGAGCTTCTGGTCCTGAAAAGAACACGTCGCACGCACAGACGTTTCACGGGGGAGAAAAATATGAATAAACAACGTAGCAATACACATCACCAGGTCTAACCTAACGAAGTTTTGTTGAAAAATATGGGAAAGGTTTTTGACATTTTGCCCGGAAACGAAAGCATTTCGGAATCGCGGATTGACGGACAAAGGCGAAAACATGTCTGTCGCAAAGATTTGTCATTCCAGGGGTTAGTTCCAAACGCCCATCTAAGAGTCTTGCAGTTAAACACTCTTGAAAACTACTTTGTTACCTATAGTATGTTTGTTATTGTGTGGGAGGCTCAGGTGGAGGTAGGGGTCGTTCAGGATCATGAATGCTTATCGCGCACTGAAGAACTTTTTGTACGAGGAAGTGATAGCTGGTGTTCAGTTTACCCGTCCTCCGTGTGATGCTCCCGTGTCTGGTTGAAGGCGTGAGGCGCGAGAGTGCACGTGACTAGGTACTGCTCCTGCATCGCCTTGAAAGTTTCCCTGGGCTCCGACCACGCCACCGTCACCAGCAACACATAAGCACCAGAATTCTCCCGTCTCTGCAGCCGAACCAGTTTTATATAAAAAATGTTTTCTAAATTGAATAACTTGTATTGATGGAGATTAAAAAATAAGAAAAGTTATGAAAGGGAAAAAAATGTTATCCAAAATAATTTCTCCTGGTAGATATAAACCTGTAATAGTCTATGAACTTGATACGTTCTGTGTCTATTCGGGGTTTTGAAATGGGCTAAACACCAATGCTTGCGATTCAATGAATAAAATATAATGGACTGAATACAAAAAATGAATCAAAGAAATGTAGAAACTTAGTAGATTTTAATGATATTGTCAGCAGTAACTAGCTCGCACACTGTCCACAAGGAAATCACCTTAAAGACGCACTCTGTAGCGGGGTCGCCCTGGTACTTGGCGGTGAGGAAGTAGTTGACCTTGTCAGTGGTGGGGACGATGATGGAGCGGGTGAGGCACTCCACCCTCACCACTACTGACAAGTCGGTCAGGATGTCCACCCGACTCTCCCCGTCCGGGGTGCTGCTGCACGTGTGCTCGACTGGAAAACGGGGCGGGGCAGTTAGTACAGGCATCATAGATGGTAGATAGTGGTGATATTTGGTATATATGATGATACTTGGCGATCTCAAATTGGATATGGAGCAAAGCAGCAGATGGTTGAAATGGGTGTATGGACCGTACTGGACGATCTCAAATAAAATATCGGGAGGGTGGTTGAATTTGTTATAATGATACTGGACGACATCAATTGAAACAAAGTGAAGTCAGTGGACAGGACAGTATATTGGTTATAGTGTATGTGGAGGTAGTACGTTGGATACACATTTCATGAATTGACAACAAGACAAGTCAGCGTAGCTCACATACCCCCGTCAAAAGTTTGTCAATCATGGTAGCATGTGAGCGATGTATCAATAGATCTTATTTACCTTCTACACTCTAATAGGAAAGACTTATGGGGGTGAAGAAAATTGTATTAATATCAAAATATAGAAGAGAAATTTGATCGATTACAAATCAAAGCTGCAAAATATTTTTTTAAATGAGTATAAAGTACACAATTAAGTCATGCTTTCAAAGGTACAAATGAATGATCTAGTGATGGCTTTCTTTCAAAATTAAGAATCAGATTATATCCGATGAAGATAATGAAGGAAATATGCAAATTAGGTTAAATCTACTATGAATATCTCCACAAAGCATACCTAAATCATGAATATATCTTTAACATCAAAAGTCTAACAACTGGAGGCACACTGTTTAGAGTAATTTCAGATAATTAGCATAAAGTATTCAATAAGGACAGATGACAAATGTCTTCTAAAGGTTCACGTGAACAATCAAATGAATATAAATAGTGAATATCAAGAGTTTGACAAAAACTGCCGAAATTATACTATGTAGAGAAAAATCCGGGAATTTGCATAAAAATGGCAGAAGGAATGAGATGATAAATTTCTAAAAGAGGATTATATAATGAATACATTCGTTGCATAAAAGCTATTTAAAAAATGTGAAAATTAGAATTTTTTACAGAATATAATTTAATTGTCATTGTGATTGTATGACTATGACTCTACTAGGAAATTGTTATGGGATACACAATGATTGAGAAAGCTCGGACGGACGGACGGACGGACGGCTACACCCACCCTCTGCGTGGTTGATTAAGAAGATTAGAAGCAGACTTACCTTCAAGAACGTAACTTGGTGGGATGGCTGCTACACCGGCCTGAAACAAAGGATGCTTCACGCTCTTGTGCAGGTTGAGTTATTGCTGGACATAAATTCTTAAAAAGTCGGTAACATTGATTAATTCCTCTGCAAATTGACATTTAAAGTCATATTTTGTACATGTATGTATTATTTACAATTACTTGTTTTCAGTGTAATTATTTTTGGACGATTTAAACATGTCATTTTGCAACTTACTATGACAGCCAGCGACTGTATGTACAAAGCTATCTCAAAGCGCATCCTGAAAGATAAATAAATTTGTATAATGGAGACAAAATTAACGGTCTTCAACAAGGAACTTGTACAGTTAGTAACATTATCAATAATTCTCAAAATATCACAACATTGCGAAATCTTACATGTCCATGTTTTAATGTTTGCGCAAACCCAAAGATTAAATTGCCTTTAAAAATTTTAAACACTGCACAGTAAAACAAGCGCTGATAGTTATGTTTTCAAATTTGTAAATAGTGTGAAATATTTACCCATAATAAAAATAAATCTTGAATCAGTCATTCCTCACATATTTCTAAACGTTAACACCTTTTCAAATCACTTGGACAATAGAATTGTAACTCATCCTCATAGATTAGGTAACCCATAAAACTTCCGTATAGACGGAATCATCGACAAAAATATCAAATTCCTGAAACCCTAAAGGCAATCATTTCAGATACCGAATTGGTTACGCTAAACTTAACATTTAACATGACGTTTTTTAAGTTCTATCCATGAAACAAAATACATTTTCAAAAGGCGAAAATCAATTAGAAGAAAGCTTAGAAACATGACAGTCACGAAGACACGCTGATCTGACCACATCGCACATTCAAGGCATTGATTGTTGAAAACGTAAATATCGATAAATATTAAATATCTTCTTGAAATGACCGAGTATGATTAATCATCTTGTTTAGCTTTGATACGTGCCAGAGACCATGTGTGCTGAAATTTTTTATCAAATCGTCACAATAGGCCTCCAATTATAGTCATCCCCAATTGCCAAATATATGAGAATATAAGCAGCTAGGTCGAAACCACAATTGTCATTTATAATATTACACGAGGAAGTGTGTCATATACCCTTTACGAAACGAGTGTGAATGTTTGTATTGCTTTATAGGCATTGGTTAAAAGTGTATACCGTTTAAAGACTAGAGTATTTCAGAGGTATTTTCACTATTGCCAAATTTTCATTTTAATGTTCATTAATTCAGTTACCGAATTCTGGGTGCAGGTCTAATGTTTCCTACAACTGCAGTAATGTGAAGTGGGACGGTTTTATACATACTGGTGACAGAAGAACTTGCACGTAAGGATATATGTCAAGTTGAGATAATTATCTTAAAATATGTTGTGTAATAGCTAATAACTAAATACCCTAAACATTAGTACCATCTTGCCCCTGTATTGTCTTCAATAGACATGATGAATTGAAGATACCCTCCAATAGCTTTCAACTGTTTACCAACCTCCAATATTTTAATCATTGACTAATAGAGTAACCACGATATCGTTTTACTTGAAAGAAAAAGAAATATATTTTTGTATGAATTTGAAGTATTTTGATACTTGTTTAACAATTATGACAGTGGATAGCAACCTCCAGTAGTTCTAAGTGGCTTAAAGACGCATTCTCATATTGTAAACACGTGAAAGTATTGAGGCGAGGTGACATGGGGTTTAACGCCGCTTTCAAGAGTATGGCACTTATATGGGTCGTACAGCACTGCAATCCAGTGTAGGCGCTAGGCCTATCATTGAACCAAAACCTGACTGTGTAGAACAGTTCACTACTTCAGACACTTCCCGTGCACTTGGCTGGATTCGAACCACGGACCTCTTGATCCGAAGCCGAAAGGTCTTACCACTGCGCTATATCGCCCTGTTATACTTAGAAAATATTTGCTACCAATATAACAAAAAAAGAAAAATGATTAATGAAAATATAGACACAAAAAACACGAAAAGGTAGCTTCATATCAGTTAACCGCTATTATTACTGAGAAAGGAGTTTATTATTTCAAGGGTCGCGCAAAGGACCTTGGACGTAAACACATAAAAACACGATCTTACTTACGCTTCAATCCAAATTCAGTCTCGCAACACTGTTTCGACGGGAAGACGCATTTCCACGTGTGAGTTGCCATAGTAAATGCGCAAGTGACATTGCCGTGAATGAACCAGCAAATATAGTATTTCTTAACAAGTAAAAAGCTAAACGAAAATAACTACGTCACAAAAATGTGTTTTCCCCCCCATTGCATCTCTTATAAATAGCTGAACTTTGCCATCCTCGTTCAAGACTTAAATCTTTCTTTTTCTGAATTTGACTAACAAAACCGTTCTTTTCGATTCCCAAAGTCTTCTTCGGACACCGTGGTGGTAAACAAGGAAGAAAGGGAAATCAAAGTTCACAACTAACAGTGACGTAACAGATTGTGGGTTCGTCTTTTAGTTACGGCAAGTTTTAGAGGGTGGTAAACTTTAGGTGAGTTGGTCTGGGATTTAAAGCCGCTTTCAAGAGTATTTCACCTAGATCGCGGCTCGTAGTAGGCTATTATTGCAGGGAGAAAGCCCGAAACACCATTCTGGCTATGCATTGCGGTTAAACATGCGAGCGAGCAAGGGATAGAACTAGCGAACCATGGGTGGCATTACACCCAAACCTTACTGCGTGTAGAGGTTCACTACTGCAGACAAAGTTGCCGAGCCCCTGGCGGGATTCGAGCCGCGGACCTCTTGATCCGAAGCCGAACGCGCTAACCACTGCACTAGACCGACCCCTGGTATATTTTAAAAAGATACTTTGTCATTGATACATTTTTTATTTCTGATGTTAGCAAATTTTTTAATTATTTTCCGACAAACTATATAGCTTGGTACGCAATATTTGAAAAAGGCCTTATATGCATGCAAACCTGATGAAGCATCTTTATTTAGGTATCGTCCTCTACGTCTCCATTATATTGACACGCGGGACGTCCTTGTAACTTTTCCGACCATATCCTACACATAATCACTTTGCAAAGGGGTGGATAACTTCTAAGTTTCTATTTTCTGAAAGGAATACATTCTAGAAAGCCAATGGTACGACCGCAGTAGACCTTACCTGTGCTGTGTAGGACCCACTCAGAACGACTGCTCCACCTGGTAGAGCTGGACTCCAGAGCACGTGCAGAACGTGCGTTACCTGCAGTAGCCGTTCATCACGTGACTGGGTTCATTTGTGTCGTGTCATCTCAGGTCGGCAAGCAATGTCAACACATCAAATCTACCGAAATCTTGAAGCAAATTGTACATTTTGCACCTCACACGATGTTGCTGTAAAATTTGAATTGTCCTTTTACCGAGAGGACATACACCCACAGACCACAAATCGCTGTTGTTCCCTTTGATGACGCAGATCTTTAATTGGATTCAACAGGGTATTTGAAGTTCTCATGTATTCTTGCGTCACTTAAGGCCTTCATATGTTTATAAGTAGATGAGGGAAATCAAGTTTGTCATGATCATATTCAGTCTAGCTCTAAACTAGTATTGTTAGCTGCTATTACGGGTAATTTTCATTATCGTCATATTCAGGTCAAGTGTGTTTATTCATGTCAGTAAGCCATTGGCATAAACATGTGCATTTCATTACTTAAAACAGTTACAAATTTTACAATGGTTACAATTCGAGTAATGTTTTCCTTAAAGGCACTAGCACACATATCAATATTTTGTGAAACAACGAATGCACAGATAATGCATATATCGATGTAACTAAAACAGCGCTCAGGTAATCTACCTTGTAAGTTTTTTAACAAGTATGTACGTAGTCAGGTTATATAATTTATTCTAAAAGACCGGGAGTATTAAATGCGATGTTTCATTAAATCTGCATGGACTACGATACGAGCGAAAATGGCAGCTGTTATAGTTAACCCAATATCAATGTTAATAATATGTTTATGAAATCGGTTAAGTTATAATATTGCTTTAATAATAATAATATAAAAAGATAATATTTCATCCTTTGTTCTCAGTTCTGTTTTTAAGTAACTTAAAAAACCGCACACATATGTTTAGCCGTTTTCAACTGCCCATATTCATTCCATTTTGTGCACAGCTAACAATAGCTTTTTTTTACATCTGTAAGCCGACTTAGGTCGTCTTAACTTTTTCAATGTTGATTACCGCCCAGTTGTTAATAATAATAACTTGTAATGTATTGCTTCGACAAAAAAAACTAAGCCTTTAAGTTACCAATTTGAACCGAAATAATTATAATGCCTTCAAAGCAGAGACCTAGTCGACCTATCAGACACTATAGATACTTAAAAGACATATATTAAACAAGTTACATATTTAAAGTGGGTGGTAAAATGCAATTGTTAAAATGGTACGCTTGGTTAATAAAATTAAGTACAGTAGAATATGCTGTGAAGCAAGACGGCGAGACCCTGAATGTGATTGTTCTGAAATGCTATGATGAAAGACGGTGAGACCCTGAATGTGATTGTACTGTAATGCTATGATGCAAGACGGTGAGACCCTGAATGTGATTGTACTGTAATGCTATGATACAAGACGGTGACACCCTGAATGTGATTGTTCTGTAATGCTATGATACAAGACGATGATACCCTGAATGTGATTGTTCTGTTATGCTATGATGCAAGACGGTGACACCCTGAATGTGATTGTTCTGTAATGCTATGATACAAGACGGTGACACCCTGAATGTGATTGTTCTGTAATGCAATGATGCAAGACGAAGACACCTTGAATGTGATTGTTCTGTAATGCTATGATACAAGACGGTGATACCCTGAATGTGATTGTTCTGTAATGCTATGATGCAAGACGGTGATACCCTGAATGTGATTGTTCTGTAATGCTATGATACAAGACGGTGAAACCCTGAATGTGATTGTTCTGTAATGCTATGATGCAAGACGGTGAAACCCTGAATGTGATTGTTCTGTAATGCTATGATGCAAGACGAAGACACCTTGAATGTGATTGTTCTGTAATGCTATGATAGAAGACGGTGATACCCTGAGTGTGATTGTTCTGTAATGCTATGATGCAAGACGATGACACCCTGAATGTGATTGTTCTGTAATGCTATGATACAAGACGATGATACCCTGAATGTGAATGTACTGTAATGCTATGATGCAAGACGGTGATACCCTGAATGTGATAATTCTGTAATGCTATGATGCAAGACGGTGATACCCTGAATGTGATTGTTCTGTAATGCTATGATACAAGACGGTGACACCCTGAATGTGATTGTTCTGTAATGCTATGATGCAAGACGGTGAAACCCTGAATGTGATTGTTCTGTAATGCTATGATGCAAGACGAAGACACCTTGAATGTGATTGTTCTGTAATGCTATGATACAAGACGGTGATACCCTGAGTGTGATTGTTCTGTAATGCTATGATGCAAGACGATGACACCCTGAATGTGATTGTTCTGTAATGCTATGATACAAGACGATGATACCCTGAATGTGAATGTACTGTAATGCTATGATGCAAGATGGTGATACCCTGAATGTGATAATTCTGTAATGCTATGATGCAAGACGGTGATACCCTGAATGTGATTGTTCTGTAATGCTATGATACAAGACGGTGACACCCTGAATGTGATTGTTCTGTAATGCTATGATACAAGACGATGATACCCTGAATGTGATTGTTCTGTTATGCTATGATGCAAGACGGTGATACCCTGAATGTGATTGTTCTGTTATACTATGATACAAGACGATGATACCCTGAATGTGATTGTTCTGTTATGCTATGATGCAAGACGGTGATACCCTGAATGTGATTGTTCTGTAATGCTATGATACAAGACGATGATACCCTGAATGTGATTATTCTGTAATGTTATGATGCAAGACGGTGATACCTTGAATGTGATTGTTCTGTAATGCTATGATGCAAGACGGTGACACCCTGAATGTGATTGTTCTGTAATGCTATGATGCAAGACGGTGATACCCTGAATGTGATTGTTCTGTAATGCTATGATGCAAGACGGTGATACCCTGAATGTGATTGTTCTGTAATGCTATGATGCAAGACGGTGACACCCTGAATGTGATTGTTCTGTATTGCTATGATGCAAGACGGTGACACCATGAATGTGATGCACTATAGTGCGCTTTCCAGTCAAAAATTAGTACAGAAAAATTAATTAAAATTCTTAGAAACAAGACGAGTTGCTCGCCATTACTTAGCTGGGACTTCAAGCGGGTTTGCTGGTCAGCTTAAGGTTTAGAGCTTTTGGTTGATTATGCAATTCGTTTAGGAATTCATATTTTTGGAAAATATAATACTAATTGAATATAAATTAACATTTTTCAATATATTTGTAAAATGAAAAAACGATATTTACTCATGAAATATTTTCATTTTACAAGATTATTCTCAGAACGAATGTAACATTGTCTACAAGAATGTTTTCATTTGTTGTTGACCAAATTTTGGTTTTATCTCGAATTCATCTTTTGTCTCACGTTTTTTTTATGATGCACCAAAAGGGAGATAATGTCGAGGATTGTTTTTAATCATGGTAAATATGTGTGCTAGAAATGTACTTAATTAATTATATGAAATATATGGATCACAAAGGTTATATTTTACACCAAGCTTTACAATCAAAACGTTGACCACCACATATATCTGAAGCATACGAAGAAGTTATCAAAATCTATAAGCACGTGCAAACATCACATATTACTAAGCAGATGTTAAATTTTCATATTCAGAAGCTACAAATTAAGTGCTCTGGAAATGTAAGAACTACTTATTGGGTGCACTTTCGCATATATGCTACAATCGAGCCTTCACGCTAACATTAGCTGTCGAATCTTATTACGTCACATCCGGTTTTCTCATTTGCTACATTCTCAAACTGATGATATCTTGTAATTTGATATCCTACTGTTCAGTGGAGCACACTATTCAAAGCAATTGACAGTAGGGGGCAACTGTGGGTGGCGGTTTTTAAAACGCTTACATAATGATTACGACCACATGTACTTGCTCGGTACTAACCATCGCATAAAGTTTACTGAGTCAGATAGGATTCGCAGTCATCTTTTTACAATACAGGTTAATGAATCCTTTATATTGTAAAAGGTATAAACCAGTGTTTAAGTAATGCTCGGTGTTGCTAATACTTATACTTAAAAAACTCTATATCTACGTAATCCTCAATCTTGATTTAATTACAGATGTTTTACATATCAAAATATTATCTCGTTTTAACTGGTGCAAAACTCGAATTGTAATTTGTCGAGTTCACTTAACGTTTCCAGAGTTTATTTTACCGTGCCTACGCAAAGGACGCTAAGAGGAGGTTGATACACGTCATGAACTCTTTTTAAAACATATTAATCCGAGTCGGATATTGCATCTTTTCAATCGAAAGTGAATAAATGAACAAACTTGAGATTTTATAACAAACTTCTTCGGATGAGTAAAAATTGTAGACTATAGTTGCTACCATCAATCCTGAATGGAACCAAATTTTAACAGTGAATGTAATATGAAAATCACAAGGAAAGAAACTTTTCAGTTATGCCCTAGTTGAATTGACATAATAAGATGATACTCATTTGACCTCAGCCTAAATATCACAAGTCTTCGGTCCCTCATATCCAATCTGTCACCGAAAATCTTGAGATTCTTTCTTGCAATTAATTTAATAAACATTAATCAGGGAGTTAATCAGTTGTTTTGTGAAAATACCAAATGTAGGTCAAAATATAGACTTTCTTTACTACAGCAAATAGAAGACATTAATTACTGTGATAAAGGGGTTGCCACATAATTAGGAAACTCAAAACAGTCAATGAGGCAAGGGTGAGAGAATTGCTGACAGATGCTCTCCGCTTGGTCCCCGGTTGGGGAGGGTCAGTATTCAACATGAGAGGCAATAAATTTTCCTGTCGTTTATCTGACGACTCTTAGTAGACATGTTCTTACTGAATGATGTTGACACAATGCAGATAATATAAGTCTCTAGAAATCTCATTCCTCCGAAGTAGTACCTTTCTATATTTAATTAATTAGTCATTGTTATCTGTAAGTTATTTTTTTTTTTATTGTTATCGTATAAATAATGAAAAATGCTCTTTAATTTCCTTGTTTCTTCTCATTTATTTTAGGAAACAACGCTCCCTTGTGCTGGTAACTGATTGTTGTGAAACATAACCCTGACTTTATATCGAGGCATTACATTAAACATCAAAGCAGCTGTTTCTAGCAAACAGTATCTTCAAATAAATGCGACAGTCGCGTTTATCAAATTTGACGTTTCAAGCAAATTTAAAAGACAAATATTTCAATTATGCCGATGTCATATAAAATGAATATATAAGTATTCGAAATATAACACGGTAAATCGAATATACAAGCCACTATAAATCCCTTTAAAAAAATTTAATCTTAATTGATAGAAACCAAAAATTTGTACACGATCAAATTGGTTATATATCTTAAAAATAGATTCACAGGGTTAAAGTCAACAGATTCAGATGAGAATTTAGTTGTTGCAGATACACGCTACTACATAATAACTAGAATGTGAGTAATAAATGTCACAGACCTACTATTCAATGTACTTTCTTAATCAAATAGAATCGAAACATTTAAATTACAATACTTAAAAGGGATTATAATCAAACATCAATGTTTTCAAATTTAAAAACACTAACAATCGCGATCATTAGATTATTTTGTTGTTATGCAAAGTGTGTGAAGCGTCTTGGTAATCAAAATCTAGGACGGCGCGAGATACCAAGCAGAGTTATGTTCCCTTGAAGTGTGTGATACCAAGAGATTTTAAATGCTTTTACTCTTCAAGTACTTTGAAATTACCTCCCCTGCGAATGTCCCTAATTCTTGGGTATGCCCTGAATGTGATTGTTCTGTAATGCTTTGACGCAAAACGGCGATACCCTGAAAGTGATTGTATTGTAATGCTATGATGCAAGACGGTGATACCCTGAATGTGATTGTTCTGTAATGTTATGATGCAAGACGGTGATACCCTGAATGTGATTGTTCTGTAATGCTATGATGCAAGACGGTGATACCCTGAATGTGATTGTTCTGTAATGCTATGATGCAAGACGGTGATACCCTGAATGTGATTGTTCTGTAATGCTGTGATGCAAGACGATGACACCCTGAATGTGATTGTTCTGTAATGCTATGATGCAAGACGATGACACCCTGAATGTGATTGTTCTGTAATGCTGTGATGCAAGACGATGACACCCTGAATGTGATTGTTCTGTAATGCTATGATGCAAGACGATGACACCCTGAATGTGATTGTTCTGCAATGATATGATGCAAGACGGTGAGACCCTGAATGTGATTGTTCTGTAATGCTTTGATGCAAGACGGTAAGACCCTGAATGTGATTGTTCTGCAATGCTGTGATGCAAGACGATGGTTCCCTTGAATGTGACAGTGCTGCAATGATATGATGCAAGACGGTGATACCCTGAATGTGATTGTTCTGTAATGCTATGATGCAAGACGATGGTTCCCTTGAATGTGACAGTGCTGCAATGATATGATGCAAGACGGTGATACCCTGAATGTGATTGTTCTGTAATGCTATGATGCAAGACGGTGATACCCTGAATGTGATTGTTCTGTAATGCTATGATGCAAGACGATGACACCCTGAATGTGATTGTTCTGCAATGCTGTGATGCAAGACGATGGTTCCCTTGAATGTGACAGTGCTGCAATGATATGATGCAAGACGATGATACCCTGAGTGTGATTGTTCTGTAATGCTATGATGCAAGACGGTGATACCCTGAGTGTGATTGTTCTGTAATGCTATGATGCAAGACGGTGAGACCCTGAATGTGATTGTTCTGTAATGATATGATGCAAGACGACGAGACCCTGAATGTGATTGTTCTGTAATACTATGATGCAAGACGGTGATACCCTGAATGTGATTGTTCTGTAATGCTATGATGCAAGACGGTGATACCCTGAATGTGATTGTTCTGTAATGCTATGATGCAAGACGGTGATACCCTGAATGTGATTGTTCTGTAATGCTGTGATGCAAGACGATGACACCCTGAATGTGATTGTTCTGTAATGCTATGATGCAAGACGATGACACCCTGAATGTGATTGTTCTGTAATGCTGTGATGCAAGACGATGACACCCTGAATGTGATTGTTCTGTAATGCTATGATGCAAGACGATGACACCCTGAATGTGATTGTTCTGCAATGATATGATGCAAGACGGTGAGACCCTGAATGTGATTGTTCTGTAATGCTTTGATGCAAGACGGTAAGACCCTGAATGTGATTGTTCTGCAATGCTGTGATGCAAGACGATGGTTCCCTTGAATGTGACAGTGCTGCAATGATATGATGCAAGACGGTGATACCCTGAATGTGATTGTTCTGTAATGCTATGATGCAAGACGATGGTTCCCTTGAATGTGACAGTGCTGCAATGATATGATGCAAGACGGTGATACCCTGAATGTGATTGTTCTGTAATGCTATGATGCAAGACGGTGATACCCTGAATGTGATTGTTCTGTAATGCTATGATGCAAGACGATGACACCCTGAATGTGATTGTTCTGCAATGCTGTGATGCAAGACGATGGTTCCCTTGAATGTGACAGTGCTGCAATGATATGATGCAAGACGATGATACCCTGAGTGTGATTGTTCTGTAATGCTATGATGCAAGACGGTGATACCCTGAGTGTGATTGTTCTGTAATGCTATGATGCAAGACGGTGAGACCCTGAATGTGATTGTTCTGTAATGATATGATGCAAGACGACGAGACCCTGAATGTGATTGTTCTGTAATACTATGATGCAAGACGGTGATACCCTGAATGTGATTGTTCTGTAATGCTATGATGCAAGACGGTGATACCCTGAATGTGATTGTTCTGTAATGCTATGATGCAAGACGGTGATACCCTGAATGTGATTGTTCTGTAATGCTGTGATGCAAGACGATGACACCCTGAATGTGATTGTTCTGTAATGCTATGATGCAAGACGATGACACCCTGAATGTGATTGTTCTGTAATGCTGTGATGCAAGACGATGACACCCTGAATGTGATTGTTCTGTAATGCTATGATGCAAGACGATGACACCCTGAATGTGATTGTTCTGCAATGATATGATGCAAGACGGTGAGACCCTGAATGTGATTGTTCTGTAATGCTTTGATGCAAGACGGTAAGACCCTGAATGTGATTGTTCTGCAATGCTGTGATGCAAGACGATGGTTCCCTTGAATGTGACAGTGCTGCAATGATATGATGCAAGACGGTGATACCCTGAATGTGATTGTTCTGTAATGCTATGATGCAAGACGATGGTTCCCTTGAATGTGACAGTGCTGCAATGATATGATGCAAGACGGTGATACCCTGAATGTGATTGTTCTGTAATGCTATGATGCAAGACGGTGATACCCTGAATGTGATTGTTCTGTAATGCTATGATGCAAGACGATGACACCCTGAATGTGATTGTTCTGCAATGCTGTGATGCAAGACGATGGTTCCCTTGAATGTGACAGTGCTGCAATGATATGATGCAAGACGGTGATACCCTGAGTGTGATTGTTCTGTAATGCTATGATGCAAGACGGTGATACCTTGAGTGTGATTGTTCTGTAATGCTATGATGCAAGACGGTGAGACCCTGAATGTGATTGTTCTGTAATGATATGATGCAAGACGACGAGACCCTGAATGTGATTGTTCTGTAATACTATGATGCAAGACGGTGATACCCTGAATGTGATTGTTCTGTAATGCTATGATGCAAGACGGTGACAACAAACTATTACTGAATATGTAAGTATATTGTTAAATGAAGCTAAATACCGAAACTCTGAATGTACCACTACTGAGGCGCTATATAAAGCTAGATGGGACAACCTCGAATGTACCACTACTGAGGCGCTATATAAAGCAAGATGGGACAACCTCGAATGTACCACTACTGAGGCGCTATATAAAGCTAGATGCGACAACCTCGAATGTACCACTACTGAGGCGCTATATAAAGCAAGAAGGGACAACCTCGAATGTACCACTACTGAGGCGTTATATAAAGGAAGATGGGAACCCTGAATGTGACTCTACTGTGTCGCTATATAAAGCAAGATTGGACAACCTTGAATGTGACACTACTGTGGCGCTATAAAAGCAAGACTGGACAACCTCGAATGTACCACTACTTAGGCGCTATATAAAGCAAGATGGGACAACCTCGAATGTACCACTACTGAGGCGCTATATAAAGCAAGATGGGACAACCTCGAATGTACCACTACTGAGGCGCTCTATAAAGCAAGATTGGACAACCTCGAATGTACCACTACTGAGGCGCTATATAAAGCAAGAAGGGACAACCTCGAATGTGATACTACTGAGGCGCTATATAAAGCAAGAAGGGACAACCTCGAATGTGATACTACTGTGGCGCTATATAAACCAAGATGGGACAACCTCGAATGTGACACTACTCTTATACTACTACTATATAAAGCAAGGTGGGGAACCATGAAGAGCGCTGTTGAAGCAATTCTAGACAGTAGCAATACAGTGGCAAGATTCGGTAACCCTGAAAGTGCCCCACCAACGTCGGAGTGCCAGCTCTGTTTTGCTCTGCTGTAAATAGACGTGATACCTGATACGCTTCCAGACTCCGGAGTGAGGGGAAGACGGAACAACATGTCGGAAGATTCACCCCCAGTTCAAGTGAGTACGATATATCTCCTCTCCTTTCAGATACAGACTACAGTATGTTATCACTACTGAGCAAACAGTGGCACTTTGAACATCAATATTGAAAGTGTATTAAAGATATGATAAACTAAGATAGTAACAAAAACAATGATGGAATTGTCGACATTAACCTTCTTCGTAAACAATATGAACTCCACACTATTCCGTCAAGGTTTTCTCAAGAATCATGTATTCTACATTGTGATTTTATTAATAAAAACATCATTCATATAAAAGTGTAACTGTCAGCGAATGGAGTTATAGGTTCCCTTTTGACCTAAGGATTTGTCTAGACCTATACAAATCGTCGGTTGTACCCTATGTTTTTTCTTTCTTTGTCGCAATGGGAAGGTCTACTGCGACTTGTACAAGTATATATAGAAATTTATGCTCCAACATGCTGCGTCGATCTGTTTCCTGTGATGCCTGCATAGATGTGCAGTGTCTGACGTAATTTCCCTGCTGTAAGATGGGATGCACGTCTGGTCAACAATCATTAGATACTTAATTTACGTAATTTTCTTGACGGCGACATTTGGATTGATGTGGAGAGCAACACTTTCAGTTGTTGACGCTTTCAGCAACACCCAGTACTGCTGGATAGAAATTAATTTCTGATTTCACAAAGCTTCTTTAAGTGCTAACGGCACCTTATAACACCGTAGCCTAAGGGAGCTATGAGCATATGGGCCTACCTGGCTGATTGGACATTTTACAGGTTACAACTTTTTTTTTTACAAAATTTTTATTTTCATCATTTCAAATTTAGTGCAAATTTCATGTAAATTGATGTTTTATTAAGTTCGATTTATTCAAGCATCATTCATCCAAAAGTTACGATATTTTCAACATATGCAGATAAAACATTTTCCTATCACATACTAAGCGATGATACTCATCGTATTGTTTAACAAACGTGTGTCGAAGGGGTGACCATATAATAAGTTTTTTCAGAAACAAGATATCATATCTCAATTTTCAGCAGTATGGGGATAATGCCAGATTGTTCCTGGCGATCAGCATGTCTTTCCAATGTATATGTTGCTTAAAACTGACCCCTTCACAAACTAATCTAAAGGTTTTGACTGTAATGTATTTTGTTAAGAAATCGTGATTAAGATTCTATAACATAGGATTTCTTACACAATAAAACAAACTTTTGTTCAGCAGCTATATAACCTGTTAAAGAATTGGGCATCGTGAGTTAAATGCATACTGGCATTAGACAAAGATGTGTGTATAAGATGTGTCTACTGTTTTAACAATCGTCAAAAAACTATCCTGCTATGTCTTGCTGGATGTGAGGAGTCGTTTGAAATGTCTCAATCAACGTCCTCTCTCTGATATCTATTTTTTTATAAACCTTGAGGTTTGTCTAGATAAACCTTGATTTTTGTCTAGATAAACCTTGATTTTTGTCTAGAAAACCGACAAATATAACCGCACACAGCATGTTTTATATTACACTTCATTTTTAGATTATCTATTACCAGCTTAAAAGCCGATCTTGTTTGGTCAAATTGTCGCTCTCAAATCCTCCTAAAGATGCTGTACTTATCGATCAAACTTCCAAAGAACGAGTTATGTAAATAGCTCTTATCGATACACAAGCTTGAACGTTCTTGGGCGACGACATGCTTTCAATAATTAGAACGGATTCAAACTAAAAGTTGAAATGCCGGGCGGCAATGAGAGAACCGTAATTTTGGAAACTTATCTACAGCCGACGACTTGCGAACGAATATAAGGGGTGGTGATGATGTTTTGCCCATATCTGAATTTGAAATTATTTTGCGTTTTAGAAATGTGTTTGACATTTTCACAAGATATATCTTGAGAGCAAATGTATGATTCGTTAAAAAGGTTACTAACTGTAGATATTTATTCTAAAGAAGGAAAAGCACTAACATGCTGAAATCGAGTATGTACGAGGGGATATCAAAAAGTTTCAATTATCACAAAGAATGTACTGGTGAATACGGAACAAATGGTCACTGTAGCATAAGTGATCCTTGTCTAGTTCCTGGGTCAACAATAGTCTTTTTCGCGACAGCCAGTTTTACGTCTGTTGACTAAATAGCACAGTACCCCCTATTATGGAGATAATTGAGGCGCGCAGTGTAATTATGTTTTTACATTTGAAGGTCATGAAGACGTCACTCTTATGTCATAAGGTCATAATGTTGAGATAAGAAACACGGTCGAGATAAGCCCATCACACACGTCAAATTCATGATGAGATGAAATCTGTTTATGACAATGACAGCCCATCCTATGACACTGTTGTGAGATGGAAAAGGAATTTGCAAACAGGCCACATGTCCCTCGCAGATGAGCCGAGAAGTGGACGCCTCTCAATTACTGATGATATGGATGTCATCAAGAAGGTTGAGACGCTGGTTCAAAAAGATCGCCGCGTAACTCTACAAATGATAATGCATGAAACAGGTCTGAGTTATGGCAGTGCATGGAGCATACTCCATAACCAGTTGCATATGTCCAAAGTGTCAGCACGCTGGGTTCCTTGCTTGCAGACTCCATTGCAAAAACAGAATCGAAGGGACATGTCACGAAAGGCATTGGAGCTTCTGGAACAAGACGAAGAGGATTTCTTCAATCGTCTTGTTACCATGGATGAATGCTGGGTTTATCAATATGATCCTGATACAAAAGAGATGAGCAAAGAGTGGAAGCATGCTACGTCACCACCTCCCAAAAAGGCCAAGGTGCAAAAGTCTGCAGGAAAGGTCATGGTGTCTGTTTTTGGGATTGTCTTGGAGTCATCTTGACAGATTATCTAGCTAAGGGTCAGACCATTACCATAGCTTATTACTGAAACCTGCTGAGCAAGATACGAGATGCCATTAAACAGAAGCTCAGCGGTATGATCACCAAAGGTGTACCCCTGTTAGCTGACAATGCCCAGTTCACACTTGTCAAGCAGCTCCTGTGGAGTCACGGCGATGTGGCTTTGAAATCTTACCGCATCCCCCCTATTCACCCGATCTTGCACTAAGTGACTTCTTCTTGTTCCCCGAGATGAAAAATCCACTTCGTGAACGTCGTTTTGAGGACACCAATGACATCATTCGAGAGGTGGTGGCTTGGTTTTCCATAAAATCAGGGGTCTTCTATTCAGCAGTCTGCGCAAGGTCAAGAAGCGATGTGGAAAATGTGTATCTCTGGATGGTGACTATGTACAGAAGTCTTAAAAACATGAGAACAAAATAAAGTTTGTACCTTTGATATGTGTCTGTGATAATTGAACTTTTTTTTATATCACTTCGTAGTTATACCTCGACAAGCAGATTATCCCTGGATGTTTGGTGACCGTGACACATTACGAACAATATGTGTCGCGGTAAGAGAGGAACAAGTCACGATAGTATTTAAAAAGAAACAAACACAAAGCTGTTAAAGGATAGGAGAATTGATTCAAAACTGTGTTTATTTTGCAAAATGATTAATAACACAAGACTATCTTAGTGACCTTGTGCCAGCCCTGTCAGCCAAACCTCAAATGATGATTTAAGAAATCAGTCAGACCTACAAAATACAGCATGTAAAACCGAACTTTTTGCAAAATTCTTTATCTTAGACACAATACGGCGTTTGAATATGCTGCAAAAATTTAAACAATTAATATAAAATAAATAATCCCATTATTCTTATTTCAATCTTAACTTTGGACCCCGTCTCTTACAAATTACACATTGCCGCCTTAGGATTGGCTTCAGCGTCCAAAATGGAGACTAATACAAAATATATATTTCTGATACACCCGCCTGTTCACGTGGTTACAATATGGAAGATGCATTCCATTACTTTTTTATCTGTCCAAATTATCAACTTCTGAGAACTGGATGCTATTTTTAACAAAATAGGATTTGACTTGAAGACAGTCCTGTTCGGTAAACTAAACGGGGATAAAATTTAAACCAGAAAATACTGGAATCAGTTCATTTTTTCATAAGTTCTTCAAATAGATTTAACAATACTTAAACAATATTAAATACAACTATGTAATATTTTTACGGCCATAAATTATTCATTCAGCAGTATGCATTACGTAAACATCTTCTCATCATTGTGTTTAATATGTTCAATATACTTCTACATTTTATAATGTATATTTCTTAAAGCCATACTCGTGAAATGTTTTGAAAATGTACCTTGGGAGAGCTATTGATATAAGCTAAATGGCTTGTTTACCAATCCCTATTCAACTGAATAAAATATGTTTAAAACAAAACATGTTTGTTGAAGTTCCACTGTATATTCATAAAATGTTATCACATATGCATATTTCAAACATAGATAAAGATAATTATCGAAAAAACTGATGGGCTACAATGCCAAAATAAGTTAGGGATATAAAAATTTCTATGATTGAAATAGTATCGTTGTTTCAAAATTGTGTCATGTATCCCTAACTATTTTGTCCAGTATATATCGTTAGACATTCATTGATTTGAAAATCCTATCTTATATGAATATAGAAATGTATAACTCTAAAGAAAACATCCCAAAAACTGAACCAGCTGAACAATTTACCGATTTACGACAAATGGTCGGTGAATAGAATACAACTTATACAATGTTTGTCTGTTGCAGAATGGTGGTGATGAAGACTTTGAGAGACGAGACGGGGACGGGACGGATGAGAGAAGAATCCCTGACAGGGAGCAAACAGAAACAGGGGGACGGCGGACAGGGGCCGGGGAGACGGACAGTGGGGGATGTACAGGAGATAGAGACGTGAGTGAAGACAAAGAGGTGGAGAGCGATGAGAAAGAGGGGGCCGGGGAGAGACGGGTAGGAGAGCGAGGGAAAGATGGACGGCCGTCAGTGTTCGACCCGGACCACCTGCTCCGTTTGTTGGCCGACTGCATCACATACCGCTCCTCTCTTCATGACATCGGCGTCATCCTCAGGTGCGGGGACGTTGTCAACTCGTCCGTCAGGCGGGGATTACGCCCTATACATTACGCAGCCTACGTCAACTACGCTGAGTGTGTGAACTTTCTGTTAGAGAAAGGTGCAGAAGTTAATCAACCAGACGATATCGGGTACACACCTATTCATTTGTGTTCGAGGAAAGGTAGCTTTGAGGCAATGAAAGTTTTGATAGAACATGGAGCTCTCGTCGATTTTTTTACTGACGATACAAACATAGATGAGAACATGAAGGCTCTTGGGTACCTGACAATAGAGCCCCTGAACCTAGCCATAGAGAACAATCATGTGGACTGTGTGCGCCTGCTGCTGGAGCACGGTGCCAAGCCGGACCACAAATACTTCATGGGCTACGAAGTAAACCTTGTTCCGCACGAACACATCGAGTGTCTTGAGCTGCTTCTGCAATACGGCGCCGACCCAAATGTACACAACCGATGCGGGATCACCCCGCTCATGAAGGCGACCCGACTGGGCAGTCTTCAGACAGTCAGGCTCCTTATAAAGTACGGAGCTGACATCAACCTGCAGTGTCCTCCAAGGTTTGAGCAGAAGACTGCTCTCCATTTCGCGATTCAGAAAGGTCACATGTCAATAACATCGTTCCTGCTGCGGCATGGTGCGAGTCCGGCACGGCCCAACGAGTATCGGTACGCGGCTCTCCATGCCGCTGTGTTAGCAGACAGTCCGGAGCTCTGCGAGATCCTCCTCAAGTGGGACGCCCAAGTTGACGAGTTGTCGGACGAGAAGACTACTCCGCTGATGCTCGCATGTGCCACCCCCAACCTGAGTCACCAGCACGAGATTGTGGAGGTGCTCCTGAGGCACGGCGCTGACCCTAACGCCCACTCTGACATTCTGAGCTACACGTCCCCTTGTCTCGCCCCTCTCACAGAGTACCTGCGTTGCATTGCCGATGATGCCACTATCTTGGTGCCCCAGCTCCTCATCAAATACGGGGCAAAGGTTAGTTTCAAAGGCTCGTCCTCTGTGACGCGTCTTAAGGACCCGTTTGGAATCCTGCACTACCTGCCAAACAAGCGCTCCTCCAGTCGGGACGCCATCTTCCAGCTCCTTGTGGAGGCAGGGTCTGTGTTCGACCTTGAAGCAATCCGTCTGTCAACGGGACTCACTATCCACGAGCGCACTATACTGGTTGAGATAGGCTCCAGACCTCTGTCTGTCCGCCAACTTGTCCGCCTCTTTCTGAGGAGATTCCTGGCTGGCAACCTTCCGCTCAAAGTCGGTCAGCTTCCTGTTCCAGAGATCATTAGAAACTATCTGATTTTCGAGGCCTAAGTGTGTATATAATGCTAAACGAATACCATGGTTAACTAAGACAACATAAAGTCAGGGTTTCTTCATTTCGGGCGGGTGGTTTTTCTATTGTCAAAACCGAACAAACGCGTCTCAACGACGATATGTTCTCAATGTTGAATTATCATCAAATGTTCTGTACAGAATCTTTGGCTAATGGGGATTAAAATCTATTAATTTGTTGTCCTTGTGGTCCAAGTATGGTGACCCAAATGCGCTACAGAGTTAATGGCTCTAATATTGATGTAACGAAAACGAGTAGAAGACCTAGCGTACGTAAGGAAATGTATGTACGTGTACTCTGTACTCGGTAGATAGTGTGAGTAAGATGTATGTAACTCACGGGGTGCTACCATGGAGGAAAGTCAGAAAGCTTTCTTGTGTTCATTATTTGATGCGGTCTTTCTTTCCAAGGAAGGGTTGGTTTCTAGATTGGTTTTTTTCAACTGAAGAACTTCTACGTTGCTGACACTCTAGTTGAATATTGGTGCTGATTGTGGCAGACTGTGATACGAACATGAGGCATAATGCTGTCTCCTCGTCCCCTTCTCCCAGCACCGTCACTGTGGGGCCATGTTGGGTGGGGTCTCCTCTGTGTACCAGGGGCGGAGAGAACTTATTCCTTCAATAACATGGTATACGTATGTATATAAAGGATGCTTTCTGATATTTTTGTTGATGTGCGATTTGGTTTAAAATAATGTATTTTCAATTAAATTATTTGTTTTGGATTTATGTTTTCAATTGACCGCTTTTTTGACAGCCTACATGACCTTTTTGAAGCCTCCCAATAAAGAGGGGTTGTATGTTATACGGGATTGGCGTCATCGGTTGGCGTTGTAAAAGAATTGGGAGAGGGAGAGAAAGAATAAAAAATATATCAACAAAATCCTTGATAGCAAATCTGAAGTTGGCATAGATAAAACTACTTACATGATACACGGAGAATAAGGCAGTCATGGAATATTCTAATTACATGATTTACGGAGAATAGGCAGTCATACATTAATCTTATTACATGATTTACGGAGAATAAGGCAGTCATGAATTAGGCTAATCACATGTTGCACGGATAATAAGGCATGACAAATTTAAACTAATTACATGATACTCAGAGAATAAGACAGTAATAGATATAGAAAGTTAAAGAAAGACAATTTATTTATGAAATATGAGGTAGCACGTCAATTTATATAAATACATTATCAAGTTCAACCTTAGGGACTAGTCTAGAGATTTTAAACAATCGCATTAAGATATGATCATGATTATAGTTTTAATTAATCCTAGAGCATTCCATTGTAGTGGCGTGCGGGGATTACGCTAAAGGTTATGTTACGTTACGTAGAATTTAGTTTAACCTTTGCAGACCAATAGGTGGATCTAGGGGTGATTTAATACAACGTTTGTATAATTTGTGGGAACATGGATGCATATATTTGTTATCGACATTTAGGCATAATCGGAAATGCTCGTATTCCGAGTACCTACGATCCCACATGTCTTCGCGAACTTCGCCAATAATGTGGGGTAAGTTGTTGATTAGCTAATTTGAATTACGTACGAGTTACACCTAACAACGATAGTAGATGGGCCTGGTGACATCTAGGGTAATAATTTGCGTTGTGTAGATTTACATTTTAATTTTTTATATTGAGATTGATAGAAACATTTACGACATGAATGTCATGAATAAACAAGGGAAAGGTAAGATGGGCTTACATGGCATGACCCGTTGTCCGTCGTCCATCATCCGCCGGCGTAAACTGTTAACATTTGTTTTACACATATTTATTTCACAAATGGTGTACATGTTGTGAACGGGATGGGCCAACAAGCTGACAGCGCTTATGTCAAGGCCTCTCCCTTGAACATTTTATCAATAAATGTTTAATACATACAAATACAAAATCACAATATATGCGACATGGTTAATGTTTTACCAGCAAGATAATATTTCATAATTAGTAGTAACTTCAAAGCAAGGCATATTGTTTTAACAATCTTATTTAAATCTTAAAGTTTCAGAAATAAAGTCGTGTACAGATTGCGTAATATGTTGATTTATAGTTGGTGATTTTTCATTGTTGCCATACAGGATTGATTTCAGGTCATATCCTTTAACATAGAAGTATTTGTTTTGTCGGATATCATTATATAATGGGCATGTAGAAAAGAAGTGGACACAATCCTCAGAAAAGTAACCACATGAACATGAAGGTGAATTGGATAAATGTCTATTAAATTTATGATAGTTAAGGTCACTACAACCTAGACGCAGTCTACAGTGAGCTATTTGAGCTGTCTTTGTCCAAAATTTTTATCGAAATAGTAATTGTTAAAGATAGTACTATTTATTGACCTTTTAAAGCTGCTGACTGAATCGCTAAGTCTTTGTTCTTCTGTTAAGGAGTTCCATTCTTTAACAACAGAGGGTAAGAATGATAAAGTGTCTAAGAGTATTGCTGTTAACATTTTCGACTTGTCTTCCGAAAACGCTGCATCTAAAAGCTGAAATTTTACGGGGATGTACCTTGTACTTAGGTGGTCTATATTTGTACATTTGACACTGACCCCCAAAAACCATTACTGCTAGGATTGTTAAATTCGGGAAGTATGGTCTTTGTGAGACTAAGAACAAGATGTGAAAATTTCGTCTTCCTATCTCTCACAATAAGTTCGTGGCAAGGGTGTAACTTTAGAGAGTCAAAACTTTCTTAGGGACATCAACCATATTTGGTAAAAACAAAATGAAGAATGTGATCAAAAAGCAATCTTCATGAATATTCAAATGGGTCCAATTTCAAAGCTGTGCACCAAATATAAGAAAGACACAACACTTTCTTCTTCTAAATCATAAGGCAACCTCCGAACTCTAGTATATTCGTGCTTAAAGCCTTAACCTTTCCAGCATGCACGAAGCGTATTGAAAGTCTAGGGAGCATTTGCATCTGATCTTCTGACCTGACTGCAGTGACCAGTGACAGGCAGAGGATCTAAAAGAGTAGCTCGTTAATGATTAGCATTTTTACGGTTGTTTAAATCAACATAATCACTTAATTAAGATTAAAAACAATAGATCTGCTTTAATTATGAACATGTACTGTATATAATTGTTGCTTCCGAATTTCGCGGACGTAATCTTTATTCGCTGACAGTGTCGAAATAGGAGAAAACAGGGTACAGAAGTTGTTATAATAGATCTATGTTGATTGATTTGGTTATGACATAATAGTATCCTGACTAAACTTATACAAGCATCGTGCTTGATCTCGTACGTAGTAGTCTCAGTCTCTCTGGGGGGAGTAGCTACCGCGTTTTTAAAAATATATATATATATATCTTCAAATAATTGTAGGATATCAAACTTGCTTCACATTTCATATCAAGTTTATGTCCCAAGTAAAACAAGTTTGTGACAACAAATTCTTTCTTGTAATACAAATTCATACTCATTTATATGTGGTGGTGATCCCCGTGAAAAAATATTGTAAGACAGCTTTGAGGCACAAATTAAATGTGCTTCAAAGAACTCATTTGAAACTCTTCACAAGCTTCAACGTGACAAGTTTATAATATCAATATAATTTCCAACCATTTTACAACGTGGGATGAATTAGTAAGCTTATTAAATGAATAAGTAAGGTTACTAAATGAATTAGTAAGATAACTAAGTAGACCGAATTAATTATTAAACTTACTAAATGAATAAAGAAGCGTTATAATTCATTTAGTAATTACTAATTCGATTAAGTAAGCTTCCTAAAATGATTTGAATTAGTAAGCTTCCTAAAATGATTTGAATTAGTAAGCTTACTTAACGAATTAGTAAGCATACTATTTCAATTAATAAGCTTACTAATTCAATTAAATGAATTAGTAAGCTTTCTAGGTCGAATTAGTGATTAAGCTTTCTAGATCGAATTAGTAAGCTTACTTAATCGTATCAGCAAGCTTACTTAATCGACTTAAAAAGCTTATTAAATCGAATTAAAACGCTTCCTGGATCGAATTAAAAGGCTTACTAAATAAAAAGCTTCCTTAATCGATTAAGTTAGCTTAATAAATACCTTCCTGAATTAGTGAGCTTTTTAAATTCGACTTTGTAAGCTTACTACCTAGCGATTAAAGTCTCATTTGGCATCCCATATTTTTCTTGCATTACCATGGAAACAAACATATGGCAAAACAAAATAAAAATACCTTTAGAAAATACCTTAAAGAGCCACTCCGTGATTTTCATAACATATTATTTACCTTTGACACGAACCTAATTAAATGTCATATGTAGTGATACAAAATCAAAACATCTTAATTTTGTTGTCCAAAAGACATAGGCCTATATATATGACAAATACTGGTTTGGTTTAAACAATATTTATTTCAAAAGAAAGGGATTGGTAAACAGGCTATACAGCCTATCTGAATACCTCTCCCATACAAAAAATATGTATACAGCATAAAGTTCATTCATCATCATAGACAAAACACAATTAAACAAAAACAGTAAAATATTTAACTAGAAAATAGGCCTAGTCATGAACAGATTCTAAAATGTTTAGGTTGATATCATCAGATAAAGAGTAGTTGCCAAATAATATGGTTTGAACATCATAACCATTGACGTAGAAAAAACACTTTGACCGAATTTTCGTGTAATTTGGACAGATACATAAATAATGAATGATATCTTCATAATGATGACCACAAGTGCAAGTTGACATATTTTGTAAAAAACGATCAAATTTATGTGCGTTTAGATTGCTGCAGCCAAGTCTTAATTTACAGTGGATAATTTGGTTGGTTCTTGTTCCAATATTTCTGAAGACATGGTTATACTGGTTTTATAACCTAACAAACACTATCAACTCTTAACTGCCCTCCTGGCTGTTTTAGATAAATCTCCAAAATTACGTTTGACTATTTGACGCGCGCCACTGTCCGGTTTTCGATCATAATTACGACGTTCTACCTTCATATTGTCACTGTAAACATCCAACAAGCTTTAAAATGTGTCTTTTTGGTAACAGTTGATACTTCGCGATCAAATGATAGGCCCTCTACCATTGATTAAGTTTGGCATAGGCCTATATATGACTTCAACAACTCACGGAGTGGCTCTTAATCTATCATTATGTCATACCAGTTCGGTTATGAATTTACCGGTGAACTATTTAATGTTAGATTTAAATGTCTCCTTGTAAAACAACAGCTGCTCACTGTCCAACACCAGTGAATTGTGTTTCTTGGCAACGCTTGGGCTTTCTGTCATGTGATCGATCATATGACAGAGTCAAAATGGCGGACGAAGTAAAACTTTCTTTGTTTATCTTGGCATGTTTAGCAGTTTTATCGGTAGGTGTATATACTAATTCATTTAGTATAAGCTTACTAAATAGAAACGTATCACATCCGGTTTCACGCTTAACTGAACTTACCAATCTAGTTAAAATTAGATGCAAGGACCCGTCAATATACGTCTAGAAAATTACTAATTGAGGTCAGCTGGCCTTTGAGTTTGACAAATTTTGAACCGACGATTGTACATGAGGGCAGGAAGTCAGCCAAGCAAAGATGAGCCTTTTTTGCTTATTGGTTAATGCCACATGCCGATTTTTAACCTACGGTTAACTATATTTATTCTTAAAAACTTTTTTGTGTGATTGTTTGACCTCATTTTATTGATTTACTTTTGCACAAATGAGCAAATAAACAACACACACTCACATATTCCATCAACAATATCTACACAGAATTGATGCTGTCATAATATATTTCAACATAATTCACTGTGATACATTGGTTACATTAAGATTTTGTAATCGGGATGCTTAAGAACAGCGAACCAATAGCATTGACCTGCGATTCGAAGTGGTGGGCCAGCTCTCTTTTAATTGGCTGAAGCTTGCGCCTGCTCGACAAGAAATTTTTGTGTAATTCTCCAGATATAATAACAAATGTCTGGATGTATTATATTACAGCTAGTTTTAACTAGATTGGTAAGCTTTCTTGATCTTTTTCAGTTTGTCATCTAAGATAACGACTGCTCTCAAGAACATATGAAACCGAATTTGTACAGTTTGCATGTAAGCCAATAAAGGCAAAAGATATTTAGCATGATATGAAGGTATTTTGAAAATAAAAATGATCCAATTGAGATATGATGTGTAACAGTCTGATTAAAATATAGAGTGTTCTGAGGAATAAAAATTTTCAAATATTGTCTATAGCGGGATTTGGACGTCTTCTACTGGGTGCTTTCCTCTCCACAACGGTCAGAAAGCATCCTCCTTGCTTGCACATTCTTACCCCAGTTTAGCGCGGACAAAACCTAGTCATTGGCGGACCAATCACATCATCCTGTTTCAAATAACGATAGCAGCGATAAAGGTTAACGAATGGTAAACGGGAGTTACTGATACCAAAAGCTTTTGCCGATGTCATTTTGATTGGCTAGTTGAGATTTCGTCAGAACGTGTGAGCAAGGAGGGTGCTTTCAGACCGTTGTGGAGAGGATAGCCGCTGATATAATACGTTCGAATCCTGCTTGAGTTAGTATATTAAAACTTTTATTCTTCGGAACACATTCGATTTTAATCAGACTGTAATGTGTAAAGAACGAACACTTGAGATCGAGAGCATAGACCAAAGTGTAATTGTCCTATTTTCGATCTGACACATAAAAATTATTGTATGATGACATTGAAGGACGAAATATGTTTCAAAGAACTCGTTTGAAACTCTTCGCAAGCTTCACCGTGACATTTTAGTATGTCAATATTATACAATTATAGACTGGTGATGAGGTCAATACCTGTTTTTATAGACCCTAGGAAAGCAATATTGACAGAGGACGAAGTCCGAGGTCAATATTGCTTTCCTCCGGTCTATAAAAACAGGTATTGACCGAATTCACCAGTCCATGATTGTTTTATTATGTTTCGAAATATATACGAAAATGAAAGAAAAAACTACAGTCATGAACAGCATTTTGGATCAATTGTTCAACATGACGGTCAAATGACGTCACAATAACAATTGCATGACGTCATGTAACAACGGTTTGACGTCATTATTTCTGTTCAAAATAATGATATTTATCTCGACTTGCACAGCAATGTCGGATACTCATTGGCCAAAAGCGGTCACGTGCCGTAGGTATATTTTTCTATGTTAAACTGGGTCACACGCAACCCTAGTAATGAGAGACGACGTACTGTCAAGAGTTACCTCCCTTGTCCAATTGTAAACAAAGGCTACGCTACGCTGGTTTGTTGAACACTACCTTTACACGCCAGTGTATCTTCCCATTTCTTTAAGTCATATCTTATAATCACACTGCTGGAACAAGAGTAAGCTCTGCTACAAATGAAACGTTGGTGCCGAGAAAAAATCGTGACAAGTCAAAAGGCTTGCTAACGGCCTGTCGGTTCACTCGCTCGCAGCGGGGTTGTCCATCAGCGAGCTGGAGATTGGAATGTTGAACCAGAAAACCAATCTATACACACATCAGTCGAGGTCATCACCGACTCTTCATTCATATTCATTCATATTCATTCATATTCAAACCAACCAGTGCATTATGCAGTGATGCCTGCATATTCTGTGCGTACGACACTTTCAAACTCACTCACTCATTTCACGACGGTCGGCCATGACAGTCAGAAAACTACGGATATTTTAGCGCCGCTTCAAATCAAACGTTTCCAAGGTAGAACGTGTATACGAGGTCACGTGACCAGACAATCAAAATGAAATAAGCCCTGCAATACTCGTTATGTTTATTTGATTTTGTTACCGCTGCACGGTACTAGATTATACTTTTTGAGCTTTAAACGGGGATATAAACATCATTTTTGTAACTTCATAGATAAAAAAGTTATACTGACAAGATCAGCCGCCATTTTGACCCATCCAATCTTTCAAGCCATATTTAAAGCATACAAAAAGGGTCCTCGTCGAGATAAATACGTTACCATGTGTCCGCGAGTTTGATATGGAGATATATCATGTGTCCGAGTGAAATATCAAACTCGAACTTCGTTCTCGTTTGATATTTAACTCGAACACATGATATATCTCCATATCAAACTCGTGGACACATGGTAACTTATATTATTATGTAAGCTTATTTTTCCGGCAATCCGATTGGTCGAGAAGCGGTCACGTGTCAGTCGACAGAAAAGCATATTGACTTCACTCCGAGTCCGACCAAAAGTGATATTGACTTGAAACAGAAATAATGACGTCATTAATCAAATTAAAAAGCTTAATAAACTAAATTGATAAACTTCCATAATCGAATTAGTAACCTTACTAAATAGAAGCCTGAATTTTTAAGCATTCTTATTCGATTTAGTAAGCTTACTGAATAGCGAATCATGTCCCAATTGCTGAATAAAAAAAGATGTGACACCAGTTAGATATATTTGTCAAAGAGTTTATCTTTCCATCTTTGTGTCGATTGTAGTTAGATGTTTTTATTGACTAAGACTTGAAAATCCTTCCTGATTTTTGTCAGGAAGCTGCTACAGACAACATAGGCTTCAGATCCTAGAAGTCGACAAAGGGTTACAACCCCACTAAACCCTGTAATATATGGTCCAGTCAATCAAATAGTTTTATTGTGATGGCTAGCGTTAAAATTTAGCCAATCATGGATCAGATGCGATCTCTGCAAGTCTGATTCTAGTTCAGTATTCTTGTTGAGTTCAATATTACACATGTAAGCATGAAATGATATTAACATTTCATTAAAGTAGCTGAGCTCACTTTGAATAAAGAAAATTTAAGAACAGAAGTTCAAACTTCACAATTTGAATTATTATTTCCTGTTTATGCCTAATTTGATCTAAATCGGCGATCAGACTTTTTTAACATTATAGATTTTGGATGTTAACTAGTTTTTGGTAATTATTTCAAGTTGTTCAAACATTTTGACAAGTTGAAAAACGTTTATTAACATGTTTGATCAGGATGACAATTATTACTTTATTAAAGGCTCTGTGCGTTAGAAAATAGAAAAGAATGGTCGCTTGTCAAAATCAATTACATTTCAGTGCAATAAGACAAAAATCTTGATATCCTCTATTAATAATCCATTAATTAGAAGATAAATAGTTGCGTTTGTAAAATTTGCGGGATTCATTGTTATTTAACACCCGCAAATTTAGTTTTAAACCGACGGCGTTGGCCGGAGGTTTTAAACACTTAAATTTGCGGGCGTTGAATAACAATGAATCCCGGAAGTTTTACAAGCGCAACTATTTATCGATATTGTAACATGACTGTTAGTTATTAGAACTTTAAGAGCGAACTCTGTTTTTGCGTACTTGTTTTTGCGTGGAAAGGACTTTGTGACTGTTCTATTTCTGTAAGAGGTGAGATAAGGTCTAACTAATGTGAATTCCCGGCATTATTTACATTACAAACATCGTTGTGATATTAGCAAATATTGGCATTCGTAACAGCGAGACCTTACAACATACTTGTTTAATTCGAGACCGAAATCAGCAATTATAAAGCTCATAGAAAAATATCGTAAAACCCCGAGTACAATAGTCTTGAACTATAGCCCACAACCATTGTGACAGCGACGCAAACATTGTGACATCAAAACGGTTGGCCTTTGTGACGTCATACCATGGGAACGGCATTCGAAAGAAGGGGGCCGCATGAAACTTTGCGGCAAACTTGGACTAAGTAAGCCAGTTGAAAATATTTTCGTTCTTCAAAAATAAATCATATTAAAGTGTATTTGTGATATCTACCGGTAGGCACAATATAAAAAAGGACAACGACAACTGTGAAATCGGAGTACGGCACGAATTTTCTAAGAAACTGGAAAATTAAAATTTGAGTCGGGCCGGCACTAGTGAACATGTTGTATCAATTCGCGGTGATTCGCCTTTGCTAATTTGCGGGTATTCATTGTCATTCAACATAGGGTCATTTTATGAATCGACCAATCAGAATCGAGGATACAACGAAGTCATGTTACAATTATAGATAAATGATATTAATAATGCCATCATAAAATATAAAGCATTTTTAGATTTTGCTTCCAACATAATGACTAAATTTTGTAATTGATCGTTTTCTTATATCTATATTTTGTCAAACTGATTGCAGAAAACTATTCATATGATTCATTTAAAAAAATGCCATTTTTTGTACACAATCAGGAGAGGTGCAGTTGAACGAAAGGGATGAGTTCATGCAGTTTTCAGTTTGGTCAGTTTTTCGGTTTAAGATTTAGTCTTTTCCAGAGTTCGAGATAGATTATTTTGAACTCAACAAAAAAGCAACATTAGCTAATATCATTTTATGGGTCAGGTATAAACCGGTGGTTGGTATTAGTTAGAAGAAAGTGAGAGAGAAACCTTCAAGATCTGCACTTTGACTATATATATACTTTTCTCAGATTTTCAAAGTGAATTGTTTATATTTGTTTTCATGCCCGTAAAATTAGCATTTCCATGTTTGTAGATGTCCAGCTTTTTTTCGTGTAAACCCAAAATGTTATTGAGAAACTACAAGAAAGCCAAATAACACCTGTAATGTTGCTATAAAAACTATATGTCTGGTTCCGTATATGTAATCATAACACTGACGCACTGATGGGGAGACAAATGCTTTTCATAATTTTCATGAATCATTTATCTTATTAATGCAAATATCACCATCCACAATATAATTCATAGTATTCATCTGTTATTTTGTACATGATGGCAATATTAATTTTGACTTGAAAAATTTTATGGTTAAAAAGTTATGTTTGATTTTAACAATCACCTTTAGTGGCCTACAATTTACAAGAGTACTTATGATTAATATTCCCCATTGCAATATATTGCAATGTAGGCCTATTTAATTCCAAATGTATTTTATTCAACTAATGACTGCAGACATGATAAAATGTTACCACACTGTACTAAATATTTGACGATTTGACTATGTAACCTGAGGGAACAAATAAATTAAAAAAAAAAAAAAAAAATATTTGACGATTGTAAAATGTTCATGATAAATTTGATTAAACGACAATGAATGTTATAGACATCTTTATCATTCTAAAACTGTGTTCCACAGGAGATATTGCTTGTGGAAGATCAAGCGATATCTTCTAGGTGATATCGTTTTGACAGTAGATTTTGAACAATGCCTTTTTACAGTCAAGTTCATGACATCACAATTGTTTTTCATCATCAAATAATGACATCACAATGCTATGACGTCATAAACATGACGACGTCACAATGCTCGGCAAGCCTCGGATATTTGTAAAGTTTATCAACTCATGTTGATATATTTGATATCAGAAGACACTTAGGTGAGATTCTCAATATAATAGTCCGAAATAATACATGAATAATTTATATGAAGTCGGATATTGAAATATATCGAATATCCTCTATTTCCATGTTTTTGTGCTTTCCATTCAGTTTTAAGCATAATGACTACAAAAAAATTTCTTCAATTCCTTTCAAAATAAAAACATTTATTCAAAGAAATCAACATACAAATGTAAAATTGGTTGAAGACTACCTTCCCTTTCTATTACACCTCAATGGTATTTTCTTGCATCATCAACCAGCAATTAACCCCAAAATAAGTCATACCTAAATTATATCTATGTATTTCTATTTAGATCCTCTAGTGCAACATATTGCTTAAATGAGAATCATATTACCATTATTTTATTCCACAGCTAGTTTATACCTGTGTAATGCCCATCTATAGGTTATATTGCACAGCAGTGGCAATTATAAATAAGTTAAATATTACTGATAGGAATTGCATACTTAAAATCTCATTCCTTAAAAAAACAAATTAACCTGTGTCAAAGCACATATTGTTGGGAAAAGAAAACAAAAACACTATGTTTCTAATGATTTCACCCTACAAAGGAAGATAACTTATCTAAAGACCCACTAGATGATAGTGATATGGTTTACGGATTGGGCGTATGTTGATATGGATGTTGATAAGCCGGGAAGCAATATTGGTGCTGTGTCTTTGTCTCTGTTACATACGATGTTATGTTATACTCATCATGTCATTGACAGGAATACGATCATCATCTTTTTTGTTTGTTTAAATGCTGACTTTGCTAAGTTGAATGTTTATATTTGCAATTGTGAACAGAATTTGAATCTTAATTATCGCGGACAATTACAATAGATAGTGAAATACTTTACATGTATGTAAAACAAAGTTACCTTTCTTATTGTGTTAATTACATGAATGAACGTTTATTTATGTAAAACAAAATTTAAATGACCTTCCTGAATGTTTATGATACTATCTAAGAGATTTTCATAATATATTATTAACCTTTGATACAAACCTAAATGTCATATGTGGTGATATAAAATCAAAACATTTTAACTTTTCAAGTCCAAAAGACATATCTATGACAAATACTGGTTTTCCATGAAAATATAAAAACATCCTTATAAATGCACATAGGTGTAGATATCACGTCCAATATATATGGATACTATTTATATAACCTAACAAACACTATCAACTCCTAACTACCGGTACCCTCCTGGCTGTTTTAGATAAGTCTCCAAAATTACGTTTGACTATTTGACGCGCGCCACTGCCCAGTTTTCAATCATAATTGCGACATTCCACCTTCATATTGTCACTATACAAGACAAATTAGCTTTAAATGTTTCTTTTTGGTAACAGTTGATACTTCGCAATCAAACGACACCATAAAGTTTGGCATATATGACTCCAACAACTCACGGAGTGGCTCTTTAAATTGTGCACTATCATTTTATTAATTCAATCATTCATACATAACATTCATTAACAACATTATTCGTCCTTGTTAATAATTTGAGTTTTTATCCAGTGTGTATTAAAGTAACCATAACGAGATATAAAAGAAATTTCTGACATAAAAAAGTTGTTGACATTGTTTTGGAATGGACTACAATAAGATTTGAAATCACTTCTTCTATCAGCTTACAGTTACCTTAATGATATACACAAACATTTGGAATGATTTTTAAAAAATGTTTTTTTCTTCTATTTCAAATTATAACCATAGATCCAAAAAGCAATGTAGATAACATAAAAGAGGAGACGTAACTCATAATTTTTTATTCTTACAAATTATTATCTGTATTTGTATCACTTATATGAATCAATAGAGCCAAAAAATTAGAAAATATATGCTTTAATTTGACTACTAGGAGACCTTTATACCCCTGTTTTGGATAACCGCGTAATGAGACTGGTGAACGCTTTGACAAAATCCTCAAAGCATGACTCGAAGCCATGCGTAGTGGGTGACGTGTCAGTAGTCAGCTGAAACTCCAGCTCTTTGATTGTCTCTGTATTTTTAAGCTAATTCAACAGCCAATTAAAGGCAAAAGCATGACCGAAAGAATTCCTAATTATGATATATTATTGCTTCATGATGTCAACTTTCAACAGTGACAGTCCTTGGATGCATTTTTCTCGGGTAGGTTTATATAAAAAAAGTTTAGAACTTGGGCTGTGAACCAATCCTTATCTTCACAACCAACCGGAACATGGAACTCTTTTGCAAAGCTGACGTTGAGTACAGCAATGGAATGCTCTCCTCTTCCCCGAAACTCTTCAATCAGTTTTACACCTTTAACACTGAGGCCCAGGGACATATGTTTCCTCTGATCTACTGCTTGCTGCCGAACAGGACAGAGGCAACATACAGCAGGACACTGGAGTTCTTACAGGAACTGGCACACACAAGTGGACTGTACTTGTCACCGACCACAGCGCAGCTAGAATTTGAGAAAGCAACCCACAACACCGTCAAGAACATCTTCCCCAACTCATGCATTAGAGGCTGCTTTTTCCATTTCATGCAATGCATTTGGAGAAATACACAGAGGGTTGGATTGGCTACAGAGTATTCCTCGGACCCTGAAGTAAAAAAGATTGTGCCATTTGATAAGGTAGAAGATGTCTTGGCACACACCATTGGAGATAGTCCTGCAGGAGAGAAGGCGACCAGGTTCAGTTCTGATTACTGGTGCTGATTAGGAGGTGTTTTGAAAAAGCCGTATCAAAGTTGTTATCGACCGATTTCGAAAAATTTAAATTCCATGTCATTGGCAAATATGAATACAATTTTAATGAATCACGAAAGTTACCATGGGTCATTTCAGTCAATCTTTAAGTTCTAATGAATGCTCACAGAGGCAAGAGTATACAAGTTTATTTGATTCTGAATAATTTCTGATATTGAAGGAGAGTTGAGACTACATAGGAACAAGGTGAATGGATGATGGTTGTTGAGTATTTTATGAATGCTTCAATCAGTATTTCCACCCTCTAGTAACTGTTTCCACACAGGTGAAATACCTGCTGAGGTATGTTTATGAAAAGTTCAGTTTCCAAATTATGCGTCTTATCTTACAAGAATCATCAACAAGATGTGAGGAATTATGGTTTATCGATTGTAATAATAGTTAATATTAATAGTAAAACAAACTACTTATAAACATTTTATGTTTCATTTCATGCCATATGAAAAAAACCCCAAAACAATGTTTATTTTGAAGTTTCATTGACACGTGAATGCTAGACTTATAATAAAAAGTAGTTCTTGCAGCCAATCAAATCTGGACTTTTTTTAAAGAAAAACTCTTTAAAAAAACTTTAATTCCCATGTCCATTATGAAAACCTTGGTATATCTGTACCCACTTGCAAAAAGAAATCATATATACTTATCTCTTATGGATTCCATTTCTTACTGTCCTTCAAACCACCTGGCCCCTTGGGGTTTTCAAGTAGAAAGATTGTCATATTGTCCAAAAAAACTGAGACTTTTGATAGAAAATGTGCTGTTTTTGGAAAGATCATTTTCAGGAAATGATATTGTCATATGTCGTATGGTGTGTTGCAGGTTCCTGCACAGAGTCAACAGCAGACGGTGCACATCATCTTTATGAATCACCTCGGTGAGTCTTCCAGAACACCTCAACTACACCCTACATGTTGCCGGAGCCTTCTAATGACACTTTCTTTCTTCAAACTATCTCATTCTCCAAAAATTGTTTTTTAATAAAAAAACCAATAGGTATAGGTATATTTCTAACCTTTTCATCATTTACTATTATTGACTTCAGTCATCATTGACTTAAGATATTTCCAGAATGATATTCTCAGTTTACAATAGGATCAAAAAGTTACCAAAAAGTTGTAAGAAATATTATCAAGAGCATTCTTTAAAATTGACACACCCTAATGAACTGGGATAGATAATTTGTTTTAAGCTATATAAAAAAAATCAGGAAACTAGGGATGGACATTGCAACACAGATGGTTCAGTTGTTCTACAAGGTGCACAAAGAGGAAAAGTTCACATCGTTATTGTGTTGTCACATTCTTCCTATAACATTTTTCTCTGAAAACAGCAATGGAATGAATATGACAGTTAACAAGCCTATGTCTAAAAGGACATTTTTGATGAAATGTGTTTTTTCATAATTTTCATGGCCATCAAGACAAATATGGATTATTTTATGTATGTGTCCATATTATTCACTGTTATGCCATGGCCCGTGTGCATTAATATTGCTTTCGCTTGGGCAATATACTTATAATCCGGTATCGCATTATAAACATTATATAATTATTGACTTCTGCAGAGGTCAATATTGTTTTTTATTGACCTGTGTGAAACAATATTGACCGAGCTTGCGAGGTCTATATTGTTTTACTCAGGTCAATGAAAAACGATATTGACCTCTGCAGAAGTCTATCATTGTTTTATTATATGTTTTAAAGGAAATCGTAAACAGAAGGGAACGATGTCTCAAATACAACACTGTACATAGGAAAAGTACATAAGACATCAAAGGTGATGTAACGTTGCTAAGCAATTGTTGACGTGACGTCACATAGGCATTACGTCAACAATGGGTCAATATCAAAGTTGACTGACTTTTGCGATTGTTCAATATTGTTTTCTATGGACTGTCATGTGACCGTCTTTGGACCAATCAAAATTGATACAAATTTTTGATCATATAATAAAGTTTAATAACGACATTCTCAGGACTTCTTCTTTGACTCTCTTGAATTTATCACATCAGTCCCAAAGGGTATCATCCCTATATGAACATTTCATGTTAGTCAGATTTGCCAAGTCCACCTGTTGCAAGGCCTACCCACTGACCAACTTTGGGTCATGGTATTTCCTACCAGCTTTTGAAAACAAAATAACTTGTTAGAATTATGTCAAAAACTTGTATGAAACACTTCCAAAGGTTGATCATTTTCACACATTTCCAATTGTACATTTACAATATATGAAAACTAGAAATGCTCGATAACAGATAAAGTTTGGAGAAGTTTACCATGCCAGTCACAACAACACAGATTAAACTATTAATATGTAGCAACATATTTTCACTCATATTAAATTGTTTTCTTTTCATTTATATACATTCATATAAACTTTGTTTAAATATCTTCAACAAATCATATAATTATATGAAAAATATGTTTCACACATGTTAGTAGAATTTATCTTAATATTACTCTAAGGAAACTATTACAATCCAACCTGACATCATGTTTCAATTTGTTATATTCTATTATTATAAATGACGTCAAGTCAATATAAACTAGAAGTAGTCTAGTGAGATGAGGTGTTGATGCTGCTTCAGATGTGGGTTACAACGGTATCCCGGTGACGGGCTTCATCAACAACATCCTCAACATCTACTTCCATGAGTATTTTCCGCGTGCTGTCCTGCTGGCGGCCACACTGCGGGACCTGGGCTACCAGGAGAGATTCGTGTACACCACCCACCCCTGGCTCGTCAGTCTCTACCTCCACTGTCCTCCACACTTCACCCTCAGCAACATCACTCTCAAGGTAACCCAACTGTCTCCTGATAGGTATTGTGATACATGAAGACTTCACATTCACTGGGATGAATAATTGCTCATTATACCTGCAGTGTCCTAATGCAACCGATCTATCTGCGTTCAAATCAGCAGTGAAGAGGGGAGATATCACATGGCATGCGGGACCCATGAACATGCAACCAGAAAACATGAACAGAGCTTTGTTTGAGCTTGGGCTCAATATAAGTCTGGATCTAGACCGCATGTTTGACATAAAGCGACAGTACGCCACACTCAGTCAGAGGGACGTACCAGGTGGGTGAGCCTTTCTCCTAGATCTTTCCAGTGATAGATAGATCGATAGATAGACAGACAATTTTGATGGATGGATGGATGGATGAATGGATGGTTGGATGGATAGATAGATAGATGGATGGATGGATAGATTAGACTTGGATGGATTAGATAGATAAAAAGATTAGAATAAGATTGCATAGATAGATAGATGGATGGAGGGATGGATGGATGGATGGATGAACAGATAGATGATGGATGGATGGATGGACAGATAGATGATGGATGGATGGATAAATGTCTGAATGGATGGATGGATAGAGTTGCAAGGGATGCTGATGTTTTCAGAATATTATATTTCTTGCATGAAGACTAAAGTTTGTAGATTTTGCTGTTGATCCACCTCAATTAGGGTGTTGACCCTCAATCATGGGCTATGTAGGGTGTTGACCCTCAATCATGGGTTAGGGTGTTGACTCTTAGTTATGGGCTAGGCAGGGTGTTGACTCTCAATCATGGGTTAGGGTGTTGACTCTCAATCATGGGCTAGGCAGGGTGTTCACCCTCAGTCATGGGCTTGGCAGGGTGATCACCCTCAGTCATGGGCTTGGCAGGGTGATCACCCTCAGTCATGGGCTAGGCAGGGTGTTCACCCTCAGTCATGGGCTTGGCAGGGTGATCACCCTCAGTCATGGGCTTGGCAGGGTGTGGGTCAACACCAAATTTACATATATATATGGTTTAAACATATTTTTATTCAAGAAAGAATCTGGTTTGGCAAACAAGCAAAACTTTGCTTATGTTAATGCCTCACCAGCACATACATCAGATAAATAAATACACACGAACTAGACACAAAATATGACATTATAAAGCACAATCAAAATAAAATATCTGTACAACATGTGCTTATATATATATATATGTGTTCTTTGCAGCTTGACTTCATTTATAATAACACTATTAGTGGTACTTATCAAAGCGTATATATATATATATCTTTTCTCTGTGCTTTTTATGCTGTGATAGGCATGACGGCTGCAGTAATCCCGAGCCTAGTGAAGTACGGGGTGGCTGCAGTGTCAGTTGGAGTCAACCCAGGTACCAGTCCCCCCGCCGTCCCCAACCCAGCTGTGTGGAGCTTCCAGGACAAGGAGATTATCGCTCTGTGGAACAAAGGTGGTGTTATTCTCAAGCAGACAGATATTGTACAAAATTAAGTAGGGCAAACTAACTGAGGCCCTGATACCAAGTCACTCAAACTTTGGACACCTTAGCAAAGAGCTAAAAGAGAATCTATTTCTGCTTTCCATTTATTTCAATATGTTCCTTTGCAAAAAGTTTAACCATTTCCTTCTTTGGATAAACATTTTATAATTGGCAGTATTATTACTACAGAAATATTTACAAAGAGGAAGAAATAACCCTTAAGTTGCGGGCCATGGAAAACTTCAGGATGAAATTAGCTTTGGCTGCATGTTCTCCAGGCGAGATGTGGGTAGCACACATATGTTTTCACACACTAACTCATTAGCATTGTCGTTCTCAGTGGCTAATCCCAGACGATTATCGTAAAGCAGTAGTGTCAGTTCAACGCTTGTATTTTTGATCCAGCTGTTGCTAAGCTACCAAGTTTTGTTTTGTTGGTGTTCTAAATAATGCGAGTACATGTTCCGAAAGTTATGCAGACATAGATGATGTCTATCGTACCGAAAATTAGCAGAACAATCCCTCAATTTTCCCCTACTCCCTGCTGCACCTGGTAATAGCCTGTGGGCTCCTTCTACACTCCTGCACGAGCTTACTGAGCAGCGCACGTGCTGTTGTTTGCCGAGACGCGTGGGCTCACACCATACCCCCAACCTCCTAGCCCTTGCCCTATGATCTTAACCCTTGTGTAGATTTCAATATTGGTGGGATTATTTGAAAGAGAAGAAAATTGTCTTCAATTCAGTAGGGTAAAGGGGATAGGATTTTCCTTGTTTTTAGGTATGAGGATAGGAAGTCAGTGTTGTTCATGTCAACCGTAAGATCCTATTTCAGAGTATTCAGGATCTAAGATCACGGGCTAATCCTAGACCTATTCTGGAGTATTCAGGATCTAAGATCACGGGCTAATCCTAGACCTATTCTGGAGTATTCAGGATCTAAGATCACTGGCTTATCCTAAACCTATTCTGGAGTATTCAGGATCTAAGATCACTGGCTAATCCTAAACCTATTCTGGAGTATTCAGGATCTAAGAGCATGCGCTAATCCTAAACCTATTCTGGAGTATTCAGGATCTAAGAGCATGCGCTTATCCTAAACCTATTCTGGAGTATTCAGGATCTAAGAGCATGCGCTAATCCTAAACCTATTCTGGAGTATTCAGGATCTATGTCATGTCATGCACTGACATTAATGATTTTATGTTACTTCAAAGCAGAGTTGTTTCCCTTAGAACACTGTGCGAAACTTTGTAAAATTTTTAATGGTTATTCAAGTAGATTTGTTATCTCCCTTTGTTTTACCTCGTGTTAGCGCATCGGCCATAAAGTCGCTCGCGACAAGTGTCACAATTCATTTATTGTCCATTTCCCAGCATAATGCCTCCACCAAGACGTAAGTTTGAATTAGTATGATAAGGAAATCATTCTTCGTAATCTTAGGTTAATTATTTCATTTTACTTTGTGAATTTAATGAATATAAGATAAATGTGCATCTGTAAAGCCGTGAGGCTCTATATGGGTGGGATAACGTAACCTTGTAAAAGCGTGCTTGTCTGCAAGTTTGTGAGGGTCTTAACTAGTGGGTGAAACATGCATATTTCATTTTGTATCAGATTTGTCATTGTTTTTAAAGCAATTAGTTATTTTCAAAGCAATTGTTTATTACAAAATATATTATAAATATATTTCAATCATGCCAAATGTCATAATTTAGTGTTACTTAGCCAAAAGTATAATTGTGCTCATTCCATGTCCAGAGAACATCATATTTATCAAATCTTCTGTTATTTTACAGTTTTTACCACATCAAGGGATTTTCCTCATCATGTTGATCGTACATTATGGTACAATAAAGGAACCCCAGGTTATACTAACTGTTGAAGACTCTTTTTTCTAGTCGGAGAACAGTATAGTAAAAAGTCTTGTACAGGAATATGCAAAGAAATCTACGTCAAAGAAAAATGACCGAAAAGGGACAAGAATATTATGAAAATGAAGTTTGTAATTATTACAGGAAATTAACCTCAATTAAGAAGAAAATTGAACAGTGTTTCATTGAAGCTGAAGAAGCTCAAAAACATAATAACTTTAAACTTTTAAGGAAACTGAAAGATCAAATAGAAAATGACTTGCATATTTACCTTTCTATTTCTAAAACATTTGAGGATTACCTGATGAGATGTGGTACACAGGAAAGTTCACTAGAACTCTCATCTCATGTTATGATCACCAATTCTCTGACTGATAGGGTCAGCAATGCCTTGAACAGTTTTATGTTTGTAAAGACTGAACATGTTGAAGCTGATGTACATGTGTCGGCAAAACCCGAAGGTTCCATTTGTTCCGAAAGAAGCAGACGTTCACGTCGTTCTCGTTGTAGTTCAACCAGCTCAAGTATTATCCTTGCTAAGAGTAGAGCAAAGGCAGAAGCTGCTCGAACCCGTTTACAATTTGCTGAAAAGGAATCACTGTTGAAACTTAAACAGGCAGAATGTGCTGTAGATTTAGAGTTACTTACACACAAGAAGGAATTAGCTGTAGCTGAAGCAGAGCTTTCTGTCGTACAAGAAGAAATTTGTGAGCAGACACTGTCTGTCGGTGATCATGATGTTACCAATGTTACAGAGGATATAGTCGCCCATGAACCCGAAGATGTGATTTCCGCTAAGCCAAGCCTTAAGACAGTTACTGAACAAAGACAATCATTAAGTGAAACATTCACTACTCCAGCTCATGAAAATCATGAAACCTTTAAATCTAAGAACTTGAATCATGCACTCCCATTTAATGTGAACGCTCCTGAATTCATCCCAGCTCAACAACGTGCGACACAAGTGTCGGATCTGACAGGTTATCTCTTGAAAAGGGATCTTTTGAATCTCAGACTAACTAAATTCAGTGACAATCCTGCAGAATATCAAGTTTGGAAAACAAGCTTCAAGAACATAAGTAGTGAACTTAACCTGTCTCCATCTGAAGAAATTGAATTGCTGGTTAGGTGGTTGGGCACAGAATCCGGAAGGTATGCAAACAGTATCAGATCATCTAATGCACATGACCAAGTCATGGGTCTCAAACGAATATGGAATCGACTGGATGAGCGCTATGGCAGTCCAGAAGCTGTCGAAGCAACAGTTAAAAGGAAGCTCCTCAAGTTTGAAAAAATCACCAGTCAAAACTTTCAGAAACTGTATGATTTGTGTGATATCTTATGTGAAATAGAATATCTGAAAGAAAATGAACACTTAAAGGCTGTACTTGCATATTTTGATTCGTCAATTGGAATCAATCCTATTTTACAGAAGCTACCCCACTTCATTCAAGGAAAATGGACTGACAGGGCATCACAGTTCAAAAGATTGAACAAAGTTTCATTTCCTCCCTTCACTTTCTTTGTGCAGTTTATTCAGGACATTACCTCCACCTTAAATGACCCAAGTTTCAAGTTTGAAGGCCAAGATAAAGTCAACCTTCAGAAAGACTTCAGGTTCAGACCTCCAGTTTCAGTGAAAAAGACCGAAGTTGAACAAAATGAACACTCTTACGTCAATCATGCTGAGTCACAGTCCAAAGATATACCGTATTGTCCTCTTCATAAGGCGCACCACACACTGGGAAAGTGTCGCACCTTCAGGGCTCTTCCACATGATGAAAAGAAACAGTTTCTCTCTAAGCACCATGTGTGCTTCAGATGTTGTGAATCCGACAAGCACTCAGCTAAAGATTGTGACAAACTTGTAAAGTGTGATGAGTGTGGAAGTAATAGACATTGTACTGCATTACATATTTCCTGGCCGAAAACCCCTCAGACTTCAGCTCTTCACGGCGGGGAGCCTCAGGTGAAGGTAGCCTCCAAATGCTCACAAGTTTGTGGTGATAAATTTGAAGGGAAATCATGTGCTAAAACAATATTAACTAAGATCTACCTTCAAGGACATGACAAAAATCCAGTTAACGCTTATGTGATTATTGATGACCAAAGCAATAGAACTCTAGCTAAACCAGAGTTATTTGACAGGTTAGGCTTGACATGTCAGACTCTAAGTTACCTTCTATCCTCATGTAATGGAAGCATGACAACCTATGGAAGACAAGCTTCGGGATTAGTGATAGAGTCTATGGACGGTCAGACAAGTTTTCAACTTCCTCCTGTTCTGGAATGTGAATATATTCCTGATGTGAGAGACGAGATACCATCACCAGATGTTGTTGCACATCATTCTCATTTAAAACATCTCTCAGACCACTTTCCTCCTGTAGACAAGAACGCTCCAATTCTTCTCCTTATAGGCAGAGACCTCCCAGAAGCTCATCATGTCCTCAAACAGTGCACAGGACCATGGGGTTCTCCATTTGCTCAGCGTCTTCCGTTGGGATGGGTCGTGATAGGGGATGTTTGTTTGGGAAAGATACATTCAACTCGGACTGTTACTGTGAATAAGACATCTGTTTTGACAAACAGTCGTCCTACGTGCCTGAAGCCATGTCAGAACAATTTCAAGGTGGAAAAAGAGATCATGGAAGATGATACCCTCATTCATGACACTATCGGGGACACAGTTTTTCAAAGGACCAAGGACGACAACAAGGTTGGACAGTCTACCGAGGATCGAATGTTTCTCGAGATGATGAATGCTGAAATGAAGAAGGGTGAAAATGGAAACTGGACAGCTCCATTACCATTCAAATCCAGTAGAACCAGATTACCTAATAACAGGTCTCAAGCTGTTAAGAGAGCCAATCTCCTTGATAGAAATCTAAAGAAAAATCCTCAGAAATTAATTGATTTTGTGGATTTCATGGGTGACATATTGGATAAAGGACATGCAGAGAAGGCGCCACCTATTCAATCTGATGAAGAATGTTGGTACCTCCCACTATTCGGAGTGTACCACCCAAAGAAACCTAACCAACTCAGAGGTGTCTTTGATTCCTCAGCTACATTTGACGGTGTGTCACTGAACAATGTGCTAATGACTGGACCTGACTTTACTAACAGTCTGTTAGGTGTGTTACTACGTTTCAGGGAAGATAAGATTGCAGTAACAGCTGACATTCAGAAAATGTTTTACACCTTCTTTGTGAATGAGAACCATCGAAACTTTCTGAGATTCTTCTGGTACGAAGACAACAAACCTGATGCTGAAATAGTTGAATATCGGATGTGTGTCCATGTGTTTGGTAACAGTCCATCACCGGCAGTAGCCACATATGGACTGCGCAAAACTGTGACTGACGGTGTAGCTCAGTGCGATGAAGATGTCAAGAGCTTTGTCGAAGACAACTTCTATGTCGATGACGCTCTCGCCTCTGTCAAAACCAGTGAACAGGCTATAAGTCTTCTAAAGAGAACACAAGATGTTCTTCAGTCTCAAGGTCAGCTTCGTCTCCATAAATTTGCCTCCAACCACACTGAAGTTATGAAAGCTTTCCCCAAAGATGATCTTGCTAAACATCTGAAGACTGTAGATCTCAGTAAAGAACTTCTTCCTCTTTGTCATAGTCTAGGCTTAGCATGGGATTTAAACAGCGATGTCTTCAAGTTCCTCATTCAAGAAGATCAACTTAATAAGCCATACACAAGAAGAGGTCTCCTATCAGTCGTGAACAGCCTGTTCGATCCTCTCGGTTTCTTAGCGCCGTTCACAGTTCAAGGCAAAATTCTTCTTCGAGAACTTGCATGTAAAGGTACAGACTGGGACGAGATTCTTCCTCCAGATCGTCAGAGTGAGTGGAACCAATGGAGACATTCTGTCAAAGCTGTGGAAGAGTTAAGTGTTCCGCGTGCATTTGTACCAATATCCCCATCTGAGTGTGACACAAGACAGGTTCACATTTATTGTGATGCGTCTGAAAAGGCGATCGCATCAGTAGCTTATCTGATGGCTACAAAAGATGAGAAAACTTATGTAGGTTTCATCCTTGGTAAGGCAAAAGTTGCTCCTGTGCATAGCAACACCATTCCCAGGCTAGAATTGTGTGCTGCCTTGTTGTCTACTGAGATTGCAGAATTCATCAGCGAGCACCTTCACATCTTGACCAGGGATACATGAGATTTTACTCGGACAGCAAAGTGGTGCTCGGGTATATTGGAAATGACACAAGACGTTTCTTCACCTATGTGAGCAATCGAGTTCACAGGATCAAACAAGTTTCCTCTCCTAGTCAGTGGAGTTATATTCACACCTCTTCAAACCCTGCAGATGCTGCTACAAGAAATGTACAAGATGTGGCATTCTTAACCAACAAGTGGTTGTCTGGACCTCCACAACCGTACCAGGATAGCCCAGTATCTGGAAACTCTATGTATCCTCTTGTGAATCCTGAGATAGACAAGGAAGTTAAGTCTACAATAATTTCAGCCAAAACAGAAGTCAACCAATCTCTCGGTGTTAAGAGGTTTGAGAGGTTCTCCTCTTGGACAAGACTAGTGAGTGTCATTACAGCGCTTAAGGATCTTGCGAAAAGAAAGAAAGGGAAACCCCTTCATCAAAATGACTCTGTTCAGAACCTTCTAATTTCTCAGAGATTTATATTCCTTGAACTCCAAAAGGAAGTGTATAGTTCTGAGATCTCCTGCCTTAACAATGGTAAACCTATTCCAAAACAAAGCTCCATCTGTGCCTTATGTCCATTCGTTGATCAACATGGCCTACTCAGAGTGGGTGGACGACTCTCAGGATCTGATCTATCGTCAGAGGAAAAACATCCTCTCATCATACCTGGTAGCAGTCATATAGCAAAGTTGCTCACCACACACTTTCATGAAAGTATCCAACATCAAGGGAGACATCTCACAGAGGGGGCAATTAGGAATGGTGGATTCTGGATCGTTGGTGCTAAGAGACTAATCTCTTCACTTCTACATAAGTGTGTTCTGTGTCGGAAGCTGCGCAGACCTTTGGAGCATCAGAAAATGGCGGACTTGCCATCAGATCGACTCACAACAGGAGCACCATTCTCATCTGTCGGAGTAGATACATTTGGACCGTGGCAGGTTGTGACAAGAAGAACAAGAGGTGGTAGTGCAAATAGTAAGCGTTGGGCAGTTTTATTTACTTGCTTAACTATCAGAGCAATCCACATTGAGGTAATAGAGGATCTCAGCAGTTCATCCTTTATCAATGCTCTCAAACGCTTCCAATCAATCAGAGGTAAAGTAACATTATTTCGTTCAGACAGAGGTACTAACTTCGTTGGAGCTACTGACAATCTAAAAATTGATGCCTTCAATGTGGAGGATGGCCCAGTCCGGCATTACCTGCACAATTCTGGATGTCGGTGGATCTTCAACACCCCCCATTCCTCTCACATGGGTGGAGTGTGGGAGAGAATGATTGGTATTGTAAGGAGGATTTTAGATTCTCTTCTTTCCCAGAACCCACACCATCTCACACATGAAGTGCTCGTAACATTCATGGCAGAAATATGTGCTTTTGTGAATTCAAGACCTATCACGCCAGTTTCCTCAGACCCAGATTGTGCAACGGTGTTGTCTCCTTCGATGATTCTGACGCAGAAAACTGATTCTGTAGCTATACCTTCAGGTGAATTCACTCTGCCTATCATGTATAAACATCAGTGGGCACGTGTTCAACAGTTGGCTGACAACTTCTGGGATCGGTGGAGGAGAGAGTATCTTCAGCAGCTACAGGTCCGCAGGAAGTGGACTGATGTGAAGCAAAATTTGAAGATTGGTGACATTGTTTTATTAAAGGACAAATCGACACATAGAAATTATTGGCCAATGGGACGCATAACTAACGTTTTCCCTAGTGATGATAACATTGTGCGGAAGATTGAAGTCAAAGTGCTCAAAGACAATAAGTCTGTTGTGTTCACACGACCAGTTACAGAAGTAGTTTTGTTGATTTCTGAATGACTGTTGACCTTTTTTCAACGTGTTGGATCTGATGATATTCCAGTGTTTTTTGATACATGTGTAAATTTTATGTTTGCTTTGATTGTTTTCAGCTGTTTTTTAAAGTGATATTCTATTTAATATCAGACGGGGAGTGTCATGTCATGCACTGACATTAATGATTTTATGTTACTTCAAAGCAGAGTTGTTTCCCTTAGAACACTGTGCTAAACTTTGTAAAATTTTTAATGGTTATTCAAGTAGATTTGTTATCTCCCTTTGTTTTACCTCGTGTTAGCGCATCGGCCATAAAGTCGCTCGCGACAAGTGTCGCAATTCATTTATTGTCCATTTCCCAGCATAATGCCTCCACCAAGACGTAAGTTTGAATTAGTATGATAAGGAAATCATTCTTCGTAATCTTAGGTTAATTATTTCATTTTACTTTGTGAATTTAATGAATATAAGATAAATGTGCATCTGTAAAGCCGTGAGGCTCTATATGGGTGGGATAACGTAACCTTGTAAAAGCGTGCTTGTCTGCAAGTTTGTGAGGGTCTTAACTAGTGGGTGAAACATGCATATTTCATTTTGTATCAGATTTGTCATTGTTTTTAAAGCAATTAGTTATTTTCAAAGCAATTGTTTATTACAAAATATATTATAAATATATTTCAATCATGCCAAATGTCATAATTTAGTGTTACTTAGCCAAAAGTATAATTGTGCTCATTCCATGTCCAGAGAACATCATATTTATCAAATCTTCTGTTATTTTACAGTTTTTACCACATCAAGGGATTTTCCTCATCATGTTGATCGTACATTATGGTACAATAAAGGAACCCCAGGTTATACTAACTGTTGAAGACTCTTTTTTCTAGTCGGAGAACAGTATAATCTAAGAGCATGCGCTTATCCTAAACCTATTCTGGAGTATTCAGGATCTAAGAGCATGCGCTAATCCTAAACCTATTCTGGAGTATTCAGGATCTAAGATCACGGGCTAATCCTAGACCTATTCTGGAGTATTCAGGATCTAAGAGCATGCGCTAATCCTAAACCTATTCTGGAGTATTCAGGATCTAAGAGCATGCGCTTATCCTAAACCTATTCTGGAGTATTCAGGATCTAAGAGCATGCGCTTATCCTAAACCTATTCTGGAGTATTCAGGATCTAAGATCACGGGCTAATCCTAAACCTATTCTGGAGTATTCAGGATCTAAGAGCATGCGCTTATCCTAAACCTATTCTGGAGTATTCAGGATCTAAGAGCATGCGCTAATCCTAAACCTATTCTGGAGTATTCAGGATCTAAGAGCATGCGCTAATCCTAAACCTATTCTGGAGTATTCAGGATCTAAGAGCATGCGCTTATCCTAAACCTATTCTGGAGTATTCAGGATCTAAGAACATGCGCTTATCCTAAACCTATTCTGGAGTATTCAGGATCTAAGAGCATGCGCTAATCCTAAACCTATTCTGGAATATTCAGGATCTAAGAGCATGCGCTAATCCTAAACCTATTCTGGAGTATTCAGGATCTAAGAGCATGCGCTAATCCTAAACCTATTCTGGAGTATTCAGGATCTAAGATCACGGGCTAATCCTAAACCTATTCTGGAGTATTCAGGATCTAAGATCACGGGCTAATCCTAAACCTATTCTGGAGTATTCAGGATCTAAGAGCATGCGCTAATCCTAGACCTATTCTGGAGTATTCAGGATCTAAGATCACGGGCTAATCCTAAACCTATTCTGGAGTATTCAGGATCTAAGAGCATGCGCTAAGCCTAAACCTATTCTGGAGTATTCAGGATCTAAGAGCATGCGCTAATCCTAAACCTATTCTGGAGTATTCAGGATCTAAGAGCATGCGCTTATCCTAAACCTATTCTGGAGTATTCAGGATCTAAGATCACGGGCTAATCCTAAACCTATTCTGGAGTATTCAGGATCTAAGATCACAGGCTAATCCTAAACCTATTCTGGAGTATTCAGGATCTAAGAGCATGCGCTAATCCTAGACCTATTCTCTAGTATTCAGGATCTAAGATCACGGGCTAATCCTAAACCTATTCTGGAGTATTCAGGATCTAAGAGCATGCGCTAATCCTAAACCTATTCTGGAGTATTCAGGATCTAAGAGCATGCGCTAATCCTAAACCTATTCTGGAGTATTCAGGATCTAAGAGCATGCACTTATCCTAAACCTATTCTGGAGTATTCAGGATCTAAGAGCATGCGCTTATCCTAAACCTATTCTGGAATATTCAGGATCTAAGAGCATGGGCTAATCCTAAACCTATTCTGGAGTATTCAGGATCTAAGAGCATGCGCTAATCCTAAACCTATTCTGGAGTATTCAGGATCTAAGAGCATGCGCTAATCCTAAACCTATTCTGGAGTATTCAGGATCTAAGAGCATGGGCTAATCCTAAACCTATTCTGGAGTATTCAGGATCTAAGAGCATGCGCTAATCCTAAACCTATTCTGGAGTATTCAGGATCTAAGAGCATGCGCTAATCCTAAACCTATTCTGGAGTATTCAGGATCTAAGAGCATGCGCTAATCCTAAACCTATTCTGGAGTATTCAGGATCTAAGAGCATGCGCTAATCCTAAACCTATTCTGGAGTATTCAGGATCTAAGAGCATGCGCTTATCCTAAACCTATTCTGGAATATTCAGGATCTAAGAGCATGGGCTAATCCTAAACCTATTCTGGAGTATTCAGGATCTAAGAGCATGCGCTTATCCTAAACCTATTCTGGAGTATTCAGGATCTAAGAGCATGCGCTAATCCTAAACCTATTCTGGAGTATTCAGGATCTAAGAGCATGCGCTAATCCTAAACCTATTCTGGAGTATTCAGGATCTAAGAGCATGCGCTAATCCTAAACCTATTCTGGAGTATTCAGGATCTAAGAGCATGCGCTTATCCTAAACCTATTCTGGAGTATTCAGGATCTAAGAGCATGCGCTAATCCTAGACCTATTCTGGAGTATTCAGGATCTAAGAGCATGCGCTTATCCTAAACCTATTCTGGAGTATTCAGGATCTAAGATCACGGGCTAATCCTAGACCTATTCTGGAGTATTCAGGATCTAAGATCACTGGCTAATCCTAAACCTATTCTGGAGTATTCAGGATCTAAGATCACGGGCTAATCCTGGACCTATTCTGGAGTATTCAGGATCTAAGATCACTGGCTTATCATAGACCTATCCAGGAGTATTCAGGATCTAAGATCACTGGCTAATCCTAAACCTATTCTGGATTATTCAGGATGTAAGATCACTGGCTAATCCTAAACCTATTCTGGAGTATTCAGGATCTAAGAGCATGCGCTTTTCCTAAACCTATTCTGGAGTATTCAGGATCTAAGATCACTGGCTTATCAAAGACCTATCCTGGAGTATTCAGTATCTAAGATCACTTCATTAGATTTTTTAAAAATAAAAAATAGTCCAAAATAGAAACATTGCAATTGGCACTCTTCAAAGGTTATTCAATTACTTGTTGAATTGCTTGTATGCATCATGACTAATTCTGGTGCCACCACAGGAGGATACCCCCTGAACCCCGGCCCCTCTCCACTCAACCCCGGGGGATTGTCCCGTGATAACTGTGCCATAGTTCCAGGCTTCTCCCATGTGCTATGCTTTGCTTTCCGCACTGACAACAGTGGACCACCTGTAAACATAACTGTAAGTATACTTGTTGTCCAGGCTTGAAATGCAACATTGTAATATAAATAAAAATTCAGTGAAACATGATAAACCAAATTCATTCTCTCCAGTTAGCTTTCCTAACTATTGTTTATATGTTTTTTATCGTTCATTCAACTTCATTGAATTTGAATTTTTGGTCGTTTTTATGGAGACTAACTTAAAATATGAAATCTAGTTGCACAGAAAAACTAAAAAACTTTAAGACCCAATGGTGGGGGTTATAAACTACTATGTCTGCTTATTTGTTATGGTATATGTATCCTTTTTTGTATTTCCACTGATGATGTAGTATTGTCATTTTCAAATCTTGTAATGTAACTATTAACCAATTAGACTTGTTTTTATATTGGCCCCGCCCTATCATGTTTGACTGTTTTGGTGTTTCAGGAGGTTCTGGGCTACTATGAGATTCTGCGGAGTGAATTCCCCGGAGCAAGGCTGGTTGCCTCAACATTTGATGCGTATGTGGAAGCTCTACAGAGTGTGCGAGACAAGTTGCCTGTGGTAAATTCAGAAGTTGGGGACACATGGATCCAGGGTGTCGCTTCAGACCCTTTCAAGATGGCCAAGTACTGGGCCTTCGCTAATTCACTGCAGGAATGCATGCTGTCAGGTTGGGTCCTGAAATCATAGATCCATGTTGAAAATTGTCTGCTCAAGGAATCATCTACCTAGAGAAATTTTACTATGCTTCCATTGCTTGTCTGTGTGATTCTAATGTTTCGTTTGTTTGAATAGTAAGTGTTACCGTCAATTGTTCTCTTTTTAGTGCAACATGGAGTTCCTTGTATGATCTGATCTGATCTCTGCTCTTCTACCTCCTGTTTAGATGAGTGCTCAGGTGATGACCCTCGCATCAAGGCTGCAGCCCTCTTCCTCATCAAAGCCCCAGAGCACACATGGGGGTTGCCCACAGTTGGTGACAACATCAACTGGAGCAATTCTGACTTTCAGAAAGCCCGCAGCGGTAAGTCACAAATGGATAAACACAATGTATTGAATGTAGACTACCTAGAAATCATTATGAATGCCTGTCCACTTCCACATTGATTATGTTTCTTTCATCTTTGAAAATATGGCACTAGGTATTAGCTTTGAATGTTCACAGGAGCAAGCTATGGGAAGTGTGTCAGCGCATGGGAGGAACAGCGAGAGTTTGTGGATATGGCGCTGGAGGGGCTGGGGGACCATCCTCTGGCACTGCAGGTCAAGACTGCCTGGGATCAACAGACTCCCACCCTCCCTCACCTGACAGGTTTGTGCATTAACTTATTCTCTCACTTGTAATGTGTGTGCATTAACTTATTCTCTCACTTGGCATGTGTGTGCATTAACTTATTCTCTCACTTGGAAAGTGTGTGCATTAACTTATTCTCTCACTTGGCAGGTGTGTGCATTGAATTATTCTCTTATCTGATAAGTGTGGACTCTAACCCTATCGCTCATCTGGCAAGTTGGTACTTGCCAAACAGTTTGCATTTCCAAACCAAAAGAATGTATACACTTTGAAATTGTTACTCAAGGAAGTTAATAAGTTTCTCTGCAAGAGCTAATTTTTTTTTCCATTTAGTAAAAGATTTTGTTGGATAAATTGGTTTTTAGGTACTTGTGAGTTTTTGATAAATTTTTCTGAAACTTTCCACATGCTTTGGATTTGTTTCAGCTATGCACAACTCCTGTTTGGTCTTGATCCATTCAATATTTTTGGAATTATTGCCCTTGAGTGAGAGCAGTAAACTTTTCGATTTCCAAATGAAAATACCTGTCTTGCAAAATTATCCCCTCCAACAGGTTTTGATCAATCTTTCTGAAACTGTATACATGCTTTGGATATAAATCAGTAATGCACATCTCTTGTTATGGGCGTGATCCATTGAACACTTTTGGAGTTATCATAAAGTGATAATTTGTGACAGTGACTGTCTTGGGGAATCAACTCCTCCCACAGTTTTTGATCAATCTGTCTGAAATTTTACACATGCTTTGGATATTCATCAGTGATCACTTATCAAAATTTAGGGTTGTTATAATAAAGTTTTCCAGGGTTACTGCCCTTGACTTTGAACCAGTTATAAAACAAGATTATTGGGAACTCCAATAGATAGTAAATCTATAAATTTTGGTTAATTGTTCTCTTTCAAGGTTACAGGTCAAGATCAAGGTGACATATCAAATGAATTAAAATAGTCCTACTATTTTTTGATTGCTGTGGGACCTAGCCTTGAGTTTTCTAATCATCTTTGTCTGCTGAATTGTATGTCATCAGTCAAGTGTGGGATTAAGATTGTTTGTAGGGAGCTCATCTTAGTCCAAATTGATTTGATGGTCAGTCCTTGGTCAGTAGTCCCATAAGGAAAATCATCCTTACCAACTAATTTTTTTGTCAAAATCAACATAAAAACCATCTATAGGTTGAGGGTATAAGTCTTAAGAAATTATTGTCCATCTGTCTGTCCTTATCACAACATTTTGTCCATTTCCAGAAAAACTATTCAACAGATTATTTTCAAATTTTGCTCGTCTTCTATTGGATTAGGAAGGGTGAACTGCCTAATGTCAAGCAATTTCGTGAATTTCTGAAAATTTTAAAGATTTCTATGTTCTATACCATGTCATTTCCTAAGGTCAACATGTTTCAAACTGATAGAAGAAACACTATATAACTGATTCATTTCAAATTTTCCACATCTCTTCTAGCCCATAAGGAGGGGTGCAGTTCCAGATTTCAAGCAATTTCATTAGTTTTTTAATATCATGTAAATTTCTATGTTTTGTACTCAGTAATTTCATTGTAAATTTCTGTGTTTAAGATTTTGTTTTGCAATGAAATTTAATCTTATCAATCAGAGCTGATAACAGACATCTGCTAATAGTCTGAGTTAAGGGACGTCAAAGTTATGGTACGTTCCAGTAATTCAGTTGGACAGAGATATACGGTCGGGGGCATTGGAGAGCCACGCTCACCTTTTTGCTTGTTGTATTTCAGCAAAAGACTTAAAAATTGGGCACATTCTCCTAGAGATTTTGTTTGAAAAAAATAAAGCGTATTTTTTGTTGTGTAGACTATAAACTAGTGGGCAACAAGACAGAGGCTCTGAGCTGTGAGGACGGAATGAAGCTGCAGTTTGGGAACACCGGGGCCCTGGTGCAGCTGTACGACCCCTACAACAAGGTGAAGTACCTTCCACTTGCTACTCTCAATCTTTTAAGAGCCACTCCGTGATTTTCATAACATATTATTTACCTTTGATACAAACCTAAATGTCATATGTGGTGATATAAAATCAAAACATCTTAACTTTTCATGTCCAAAAGACATATATATATGACAAATGCTGGTTTTCCATGAAAATCTAAAAACAGCCTTATAAATGCACAGAGGTGTAGATACCACGTCCATTATACATGGATACTAGTTATATAACCTAACAAACACTATCAACTCCTAATTGCCCTCCTGGCTGTTTTAGATAAGTCTCCATAATTACGTTTGACTATTTGATGTGCGATTTTGCGATGTTCTACCTTCATATTGTCACTGTAAAAAACCAACAAGCTTTAAAATGTGTCTTTTTGGTAACAGTCGATACTTCGCGATCAAATGACACCATTGATTAAGTTTGGCATATATGACTCCAACAACTCACGGAGTGGCTTTTTAAACCTATGTGCTTCTCATACCCCTATACTGTCACATAGTGTTATGAGTAGACAACAAGGGCGCGGCCATCTGTAGTATGTGATGTTACAGATGAACTGGGCATCAGAGAGTCACCCTCTTGGACAGTTGATATACAGCACTTACAATGAGACTGACTTTGACTACATGGCCTCTCTCTATGACTACTTTGGTGGTGCAGGATATGACAAGCCGAACTCCACAAAGAATGCCCACCCTGAGTCACGATCCTGGCCCTATCAGCTGGTGGGTCTCTACAAGAACACACGTGAGTTTGACATAGTTGTGTTGCTAAGAACTTTGATTTGTTGTTAAAGATTCAGCTGTTTGGGGGGTGTATGGTGTTTGGGCGTTTTGGGAGGTAAGAGAGAGATCACCTTGCAAAATGCAAACCATTGAAAAAAATGCATGCCCAAATGCACCTGCCCATAGTTATAAGAGACCTTTTTACAGATTTTGCCATTTCCAATTCAAGCAATTTTATTTTTCCCAATTTTGGTGTGCTGAAATGCAGTGCTAATAGGTATCAAGGGTAGTTTTTACTCTAAATCAGGCTCAAGTCTCTTTTTATGGGCACATTAACTCATATATAGGGCTGATACATCTTATTGTTGCTTCCGACTATATTCTTTATTATTATATGCTTTTTAGGCAACTCATGTCTGTTTGTGTGTCAGTATAGTTATTCTTAGTTTTCTTCAATCCTTCAAATGACTTTCCAAGTGTCTCAGAGGTTATTTTTCCTACCAGTAAAACAGGATTCCCAATCATACATGTCTGGCAAATAGACTAATTCCCTGAGACACTGCCGTGTATTGCATGTATTCTCTAGATAACCCGGTTTTGTTTGACTGACAGGAAGTACAAGCCAGTGCGACCTGTTGGCACAAATCCAGGTATCCAACCTGCGCATGGCCAAGTACTACGGTTCCCCAACTGAGATCTGGGTCCGGTACACCACACGCCCACCAACCACTCAAGGGTACCCTGGCGGTGAGTGACAGTCACTTATATACCAACATGCTTTTGTATTGCTATCATTTCAAAGATGTTATTTGCTATATGAGCTTATAGCAGTAACTATAAACATTCCCACTGGATTAAATCCTCCTTTCTCCACGGATGGAGAGATTGTACAGAAGAAAAATAACAACTATTTTTTTGAGGTATGCATGTTGTGTTCTTCTTCTTCTTCGATTACTTGTGTTGGTTATTAATAATAATTTATGCACTTGATGAGAATGTTTTTTTTGTGTGTAATTGTTTTTTCAAGACTTTGTGTTTCTTTCTGAACATGTTTCTGACTATGTCTATATAAATCTATTCAACGCAAGTGTATGGATTGTCGGAAATTCCTAGCCATAGTGAATCATTCCATGTTAATTGTTAGGTAGATTGTTGAGGCAAGATTTCTCCTATGTGCAGATATGTCTCCAAGACTGGGTTATTATGAATCCCGCCAACAACACGGGGCGGCCCTGTTGTTGTGTCAGACAGTCCCTTCACTACAACCCTTGGACAGATCTGTAAGATCCTAAATTCCGATGGGAGATAGCCGCGGCTTAGTTGTTTTATCAGCTGGAATCCAGCCAGCTGCGACTTCCGTGATCAGAAGGATCCGAAGCTGTCAGCTGAGTCGGCTAATTCATTTCAGAGCTTGTTGCAGGGCCACCTGCTCCCCTACCATTACGGGTCGCATGTCGGACCCTCCAGCGGCCAAGCGGCCAAATCTTGTAGTGAAGAGGTTAAGCATGACGATTGAACTCTGTTGAGCAAGAAGCTTCCAATCTAATGAAGGGATCAAGTCTGACACATTGATTACTATGAGGGCAGATGATATTAGGGGTGTTACGATTCACTTTCACTTCAATTCAATTCGATTATTGATTCAAAGGCTTCGATTCAATTATTTTCAATTTGGGTTACATGAACCAATTCCAAATTTTCCAAATTAAAAAATAAATTAATATCACGACCATAAAGATATCAAACACTGTCGTTGCGATCTACAGAAGTAGGTACTTAAATAATCGATTCCAAATGAATGCATACAGAATCAAAATCAAATCGCACATCTACCGATTCGGTTTCTGAACTGAAACATGACACCCCTAGATGATATGGCTGTGGCTCATTGGTTTCTAGATGTCATCTTCCAAAGCACTCAAGACATTGCCAATGTTTGCTCTAATTCCTTCGTGAGAATTGTTTTGAATGTAGTGGAATTTGTTGATTGTACTTGGTATTGCAAAGGCGTCATTACTCAATATAACAATTGATACTGGTGAAAGTCCATCAACTTAAATAAGAACTTTGCAATGCTCTCTAACATCACTTCGATTAACCCAAAACTTTAAAATCTTTCAAATATTTAACTGCAATGATAACTTCACTTTGCCATTTTGGCGCGACACATTTACAGTCACAATATTTTCACAATCAGCTTCACAGATCCAGTCTGGATTGGTTTTCTGGTTTTCTCTGGATAGCTTCTCTGTATTTCAGGCTGAGTTGTCTCCCTTGAGACACTGGATTGGGCTGAAGCAAACAGCTCATTTCAGCTGCTGTGTTGTTTCCTCCCCTCTGGCTGGATGCATCTTGTCCGTGGCAGTATTATGTCCCCTTTCGGCACTGGCGGCATTTCATAACCTCTGATTGGCAGCTTTCTCTCAGCATGTGGGCAGCTTCAATTGAATTCTCTCAGCGTAATCTGCCACTCATGGAAGTCTTTCTGTTTCTGTTGAACTTCTTCTTCTTGTTTAGATCAGGTTTAAGTAGGGAGAGTGATGGCCCAGGAATAATTCTTATGGACTTCGTCGAGTCAAAGAATGTGGCATTGATCTGTAAGTCAATAGGAAGTTTGATGAGTGTTTCTTCACTGATGTGTTGTCGCCGCATAACTTCTGAGACATGAAGTGTTTCTTCAATGCCGCTTTGATTATTTGAACTGAACGTTCAGCTGCTCCGTTTGATGCTGGAAGATATGGTGTAAGTGAATGCTTCACTACATTCTGGGTTAAGAATGTTCCAAACACTTCAGCTGTGAACTGTGGTCCATTGTCGGACACTAATTCTTCTTGTAAGGAGCAGCTTGAAAATAGTGTTCTCAGTGTCTCAGTGTCTTTTCAGTTGTTGACTTCATTTCCTTTACTTCGATCCATTTTGATCTACTGTCAATCAGTACAAAGCAGTTTCGTCCTTTTTATTCTGCAATGTCCACACGTATTCTCTCCCAAACAATCTGCGAATAACTCCATGGTTGTACTGGAGTGGCAGGTTGACCCCACTGTGTAGTTTCACAACAGCTCTTCACCATCATTTCAATATCTTTATCCTTTCCAGGATACCATTCCTGGATGGTCAACATAATACTTTTAGTGTACATTGTCCTGTGATAGCGGAGGTATCACCACTCTCACTCCCCAAAGTATGCAATCTTGGTCAACGGAGATTTCATGTCTTCTTTTGAAATACCATTTTAGACCGTCATCTGTAACATAGTTTGGGCAACCTCATAGCTTATCAACCGAAACTCTGGATAGGACTGGATCCTTTCTTGTTGCCTTGGAAACTGGCTGTAACTGGTAGATTATCCACATTTATGAAATAGTTGACCTGTCCCTCGATTGTTTCTGGGTCATCTTTTCCTGGCAGCCTTGAGAGTCCATCGGCGTTACCATGGTCTTCTGATCTTCTGTAACGGATTTCATAGGTATGAGCCATCAGGATTAACACACAAGGTTTAACCTGGCTGCTGCCACAGGGGCGTGTATCGCTTAGAAATAGCTTTAGAAAGACATATGTACCCATAGACCCTACCCTACTACTATATAAAAGGAAAGGGATGTAACGACCAAACCACCCCATGCTCGAACAAAGTCAGTTTTCGCATCCAAAATAATTTTTCTGGACAAATTGTTCACTACGATTCGAAAGCTAAATGATTTCCCTACAAAACGAGCTATGGATTGTCAAAATCGGGTAATTATTTCAAAAGTTACATGCAACGACGTCCCGAAAATCGCTACCGCCAGATTTTCAGGCCAAAATCCCCACTCACGGAAAACAGCAAAAACTCACCGATTAACATCGTTTATTGATTCCAGCAATGTTGACAACACCAATGTAGAGCTCGATTCGATCGGCGACATCGAACTACATGTTCACAATATGAGAACAGCACCTAATTATTGTTTCTACGAGTGCTAGCATACATTTTATCAAAAATCATCTGCTTTGCTGTTGTCTTGTCTGCCATAACAGTGGCCTTGACATTCATTTGACCTCGTAGCCGCAGCAAATAAGCAACTGAGCGAACTCCGAACTCCGATCGAACTCCTCACACTCCTTTCAACACCATGTTTGTAAACATCACAACGTGGTCGAAAAAAGTTTCGGATTTATAGACGTGTCCACCTTACCACAAGCAACTGGAGCTGTTGTTTTTTGGAAATTAGTCACATATAGTAATTTAAGAGAGCCTTTTTTAGGAGTTTAAATTTTTATGTCTGAATCGGCAAAGGAAAAAACGATTCTCCAACTCCAGGCGCTTCGAATCACTTCTCTCCGCTGCTGGCAGTGCTGGGAATAATTAATGGACCGATGCCTTCAATTTACCAAGCCTCCATCAGGTAAGCATCGGCGTATACGATGTTTTCATTATATTTTTTTCTTTAATTGCCATCATTCTAACATCAATTTATTATTTTACTTTAGTGATTGTTTAAACATCTCTAAAATGTTATTTATAAATCAAATTACTTTGCCAATATTCCAACAAAAAAAAACCAATAAGACAAGCTTAATTGATTATTGATGTTAGATGAAGGTGCCATGTTTTTAAACATATGACAATAATACCAACTTTATCGATTCGGTATGCACGCCTTTTGAAAATTTGAAGGTGATATATCTGTATATGATTATAAAAAATATATATGTGAAACTAGAATAGGTAAATGATTAGTTAAATTAAGTTTGAAACCATTTTAACAAAAGTCTAAGTCATGATTTTTATTTTGGATTTCAGGCATGTCACAGACATAAACAGTAAGTATTTGATTGAGAATTTATGTCATTTTAATGATCTGGTTAGCAATTTGATATAACACCATCAAATGTATTTACCAGCACTTCTATTTCTAAGCTGCTCAATATTTGATTTTTATTCAAGACTGTTAGAATACCTGAATTATTCCCATTTTGTAATATCATATTTATACATGTAGATAATTTAAAGATTGAGCCTTCCGAATTACACTTAAAAACTGATGGTGACAGCTGGTTAATAGCCTTCTGGCTTTTTGTAATAAATATCTAATATGTGATCATGTCATCATGATATGAAACTATGTTCTGAATTTACTGACAAACATTGTGAAATACAATATATTTAAAATGAAACAACAGGAGAAAATCCCAAATTTTAAACATATTAAAGAGGATATTAAAACTGCATATTTTGTTGCCCGATTTAACGCTTCACAAACTGTAAATATGATAGCTTTATGAATTTCTGGTCAATTTGTCATACTCTTGTCTGAAGTATTAGATTAGTTTTTAATTATTACTATTTTCAACCTACTGTCGGAATTGATTTTGAATATAAGATTGCCTATTCATTATATCTTGTATACATTAATGAAATATTACTTGTGTAAAATTTGTTTATGTTGGGAACTGTTATTCTAATATGTGTTTTTTTGTATGGAGTTTCGGAAAATAAAATAAAAATAATAATATATGATCATGTACATATCTATTCATTTGGGTAAAAGTTTCTAAAGAGAGTAGCAGAGCAAGTATGGTTTTAATTTGACAAGCACAAATACATGATGTAGCCTAGAATTATCCAAAAAAATAATAATTTAAGAAATAAAAGGATGAAATGTACATTGTTTAAAATATAGAAGTGTTTTTTCAAAAAAGATTCTCTCTTTGCAGGCATGTGTCTCAATACAGGAGGAGAGAGTGGAGACACTTTTCTATCATTATTTGAAAGTTTTCAGGTAAGCACAACAGCCACAATCTAAAGATTTGGATCATTGCATGATATACCTTTTAATTTTTTTGTTAATGTATTTAAGCAGATAATGTAGAGTATTAGATATATGCCACTGAGACATGATCAAGTTGAAATGTGTTTGTCAAGGTAATTTTTGTTTAGATATATTACTTAATAGTTGTGTTTACCATGAGTGAGAAAAGGGAAGACAATTGTCACAACAGGTTCAATGGGAGGAGAGGTAGTGGAAGGGCCTAACCATGGGGGAAAATAAGGAGATAACAAGGGGGCTTTAGGGTTATTGGTTATGTACCATGTCTTAAGCTGTTGTTAATGCTGTATGAAACTTTTTTGGTGAAAAGTGTCACTTTGTTTCTAGAGTTTGATTGAGCAATTCTGTAAAAGAGGCAAAAGAAATCCAACTTAAATTTAAAACCTATTTATTTCAGCTATCTTAAAAGCAAAATGCTGTAATCATAAATGTTTATACAACACACCTTTACCAATGTAGATTATGATTAACCAAATATTAAGTTCCATGATTGTTTGAATTATGAGAGCAACCACTTTGACTATACTTTGTTATTTTAAATGTTAGTTTGTAACATTAAATACAATTAATATTGTAGTACTTGAGGAGCTATAATGACAATGGAACAATATTTTTTTGCCTCATATTTAATTTGGTTCCAATTTATATTTTTCAGTTACAAGATTCAGTATCAAGAGGGGACAGTTTAATCTGGAGAATATCCTTGCTGCATACATGGAAAATAATCTCTAATACATGGACACTCTTGAAACTTTTCTGCTATTGTAATTCAATAAAATCTTCAAATAAAATAAATAAATTGACTATCAATGAATTTATTTGTGAGGATTCTTTAATATGTTTTTGTATATATACAGACATACAAGTGAGTCCCCAATTAAGAAAACAATACATTTACTTTCATCACTTATATCCAATTATATTGATTGTATTGAATTCAATTGATTCTTATTATTTGATATGTGATAATTATAGGTGCCATTAGCCTTCAAAGAACTAAACGTGTGTTTTGTAGAGTGTAAAATAGATATTTCATGTGTTTAATACATGAATTTCTAGCCACCTATGGATAACACCTCCCTTTTCAAAGTTTTAGTTTAATACCATTAACCATGAGGAATTGTTAACACTTTGCATATCTTAGATGATCAGTAGGTTGTACTTCATAAAAGCCTTTCATGATGTTTTTATGAATATTTAAAAGGTTGAGTTGATAAATTTCAAAGGATGTTCAATACTGAATACAAATACTTTTATGACTATAATATACACATCAATAATAGGCAAGGAAAGTTTATTTTGGCATAACTTGTAATGAGTGCTTAACAGTAGGTGAAATATGGGCTACAAATCAAATCTGTCTGTTTCGTGCTGGATATATAACAGATGATGTACAAAGAATGTGTTTTTAGATTTTCAATTATAATTTCTGCATCAAATATTCTATGCCAATTGAATTAAACTGCAAGCAAATAAGTGATTCATTTTCACTTTTCACCTCATCTAGCCTGACATGGGACGGTGTCCTTATATAATTTTGTGTACCAATTCCTTGACTACTAAGGATCTAAATTTATAAATTTGGTGACCTAAGAAAGGCCTCTAGGGCCACTCCTAAAGCCTATTTTCATTTTTTTCTCCTGAAGATGATATATAGTGAAGAAACCTGTACATTCTAATGAGGATTCTAAACTATATATTATATATCTTGTTTGTCCCTGACTAAAGTCACACAGGTCATGGCCTTATAAATATCTTCTTCTTTAATAATCTTAATAAAGCTAAGAAAGATGGAATATTTATATGCTCCATAAGCGATTGGTATAATAATACTATGGCCTAGTGATAGTAGATTTTAAAGACTGATGAGCTCCAGGGTCATGACTCTATTCTTTTAAAACTGAGAAAAATATTACAGAACTGATGTGCCTCTGAGCCTGTGAACCTTGTAAAAAGGTTGAGTGTGTATCACTGTTAAGGTTTGTGTTATTTTATCACGCTCAACTCAAATTAATTTCAGTGAGCTTAATTAATTTCTTTGAAGTGTAAAAAAGGTAGAGCCTTCATTTGATTACAATTCTAACCATTACAGACATGTTTATGAAACTAAAGAGTTTATTGCTTGCAAGGCAAACAAATTCAGGACATTTTGGGGGAAATGCCCTCATAAGCAAATATTCTAAAAAATATAACTAAATCAGATTTATTGCATTTGAAACAGCAATTAAAGATACAAGTACTGTGCCAGTCTGGAGATCTGTCACTTCAGACATGCTTTTTATGACCTTATACATAATAAAATATACTGATTACTTTAAGAATGAAATTTATTATGTTATTTATTGGACACACTGTTAATGTTTGTTCCTTTATTGGGGAGAGACTGGCCTTATTTTAGTAACTTAAATCAAATCACCTTTTCATGAGGCATAAAAATCTACCTTTCAACTGAAGTTATAAGAAAAGTTATTTTTTCAACATGATTATACATAACTGTTAATAAGTTTTAATGCAGCATATTGTAACTTAATATGTTTTTGTTGTTTTAATCTTTTAACTATGAAAATCAAAATTGCTTCCAATAAAGAAAACTAAGGTAATCTTCCAAGCGAGGCATTGCATTTATGCCCCTAACCACCAGGGTGGTTGAACAGTATGAATTACAAAATACAAGTCATTATCAATGATTGCTATCCACATCTTTTATGATTTACATGATCTCACTCCAGAGCCAAGCCAATATTGATAAAAATATATAATTCTGTCTGACCTCTGAAAAATAAATATCCCCTTTTTTGTCGAACACAGTTTTGATAATTTTAATCATATCACTATTGTTTGAAGAAATAAAATTAAATCACCTATCTAATTGTAACAGAGGTACTCTATAGTCTATATGGTATAATGGTTAACTTATTTTATTAAATAATGTATCTGAACTGCACATCAAATATTCAACATGGAAGTAGTTTATCTAGAATTAGGAGTTGCTTTCAAATTTGCCTTTGAGATTCAAACCTCTTTACAAATTCTTTTAATTTTTGAATATTTTCTTTTCCAATTATAAAACATAACTGAGTTTTAAAAATATATGCTTCAATTAAGAAGGATAGCGAAATCTATCAAGTTAATGTTGGTAACAGGTTAATATTATATATGCCATCACTTTTTGGAGAAAAAGATCAAAACAATATTTTTAGGTAAACCGAGTAAAAGTTGTTTATATATTCTTTAATAAAACATGAAAAATCATACTAATAAGTATATTGTTCTACATAAATTACCAAAAAAAAAATTTGTCAATTAAAGTTTATGTTGCGATTTTCTAACGATTCGTTTGAAATTTTGACATTTGCCAGTCGAATAATTTCATATTTCTGGAACGTTTAAAAAAAATTATGATTTGACCCATAGTTATAAAGAACGAGTTTATTTAATATTTTGGGCTCATTAAAACACACACGACTGCAGAAGGGAATTTAATAGAAAATACTCAATGTTAATTTCTACCAAATCCTATAATTTTTAAATTTGCTGCGGCTACGAGGTCAAATGAATGTCAAGGCCACTGTTATGGCAGACAAGACAACAGCAAAGCAGATGATTTTTTATGAAATGTATGCTAGCACTCGTAGAAACAATAATTAGGTGCTGTTCTCATATTGTGAACATGTAGTTCGATGTCGCCGATCGAATCAAGCTATCCATTGGTGTTGTCAACATTGCTGGAATCAATAAACGATGTTAAACGGTGAGTTTTTGCTGTTTTCCGTGAGTGGGGATTTTGGCCTGAAAATCTGGCGGTAGCGATTTTCGGGACGTCGTTGCATGTAACTTTTGAAATAATTACCCGATTTTGACACTCCATAGCTCGTTTTGTAGGGAAATCATTTAGCTTTCGAATCGTAGTGAACAATTTGTCCAGAAAAATTATTTTGGATGCGAAAACTGACTTTGTTCGAGCATGGGGTGGTTTGGTCGTTACATCCCTTTCCTTTTATATAGTAGTAGGGTAGGGTCTATGGGTACATATGTCTTTCTAAAGCTATTTCTAAGCGATACACGCCCCTGTGGCTGCTGCTAGAGTTGGAAGTCCAGTCTTTGGACCTAGAATCATTGTCAGTGGCTTATTGTCGGTTATCAATGTAAACTTACACCAATAGATGTACTTGTGAAACTTCCTGATTCCATACATGATAGCAAAAGCTTCCTTTTCAAGCTGCGCATATGTCCTTCTGTTTAGAGACAGTGTTCTTGAGGCATAGGGTGTCAGTCTCTCTGATCCATCATTCATCTGATGAGACAGGACACATCCCACTCCATATGCAGATGCATCGCATGCTAGTGTCAGGGCTTTGTTCATGTCATAGTGAACTAGCACACTCTCACTAGAGAACAATGTCTTGCACTTCTGGAAAACATGCTTATGTTCTCTCGTCCAATTTCATGCTGTGTCTGCTTTCAGCAGATGATACAGTGATGCCAACAGGGTAGACATATGCCCTATGACTGTAGTAGTTGAGCATTCCTAATTTCAAACCTAAATTATTCTGTAGTATATATTTATATGAAATTTGTATGTCTGTTGTGTTGAACAAAACTATATGTTTATGTTGTATTGTACCTGTTGAAAGGGGGCGGTATAGCGCAGTGGTTAGCACGTTCGTCTTCGGATCAAGAGGTCCGTGGTTCGAATCCCGCCAGGGGCTCGGCAACTTTGTCTGCAGTTGAGAACTGTTCTACATGCAGTCAGGTTTGGGTGCGATGCTACACTGAATTTCAGTGCAGTACCACCCATGGTTCGCTAGTTCCAGCTGATGCTCGCAGGCTTCACCGCAATGCATAGCCACAATGGTGTTGCAGGCTTTCTCACTGCAATAATACTAGCAGCCGCAATATAAGTGAAATACTCTTGAAAGCGGCATTAAACCACCTATCACCTCACCTCATCTCACCTGTTGAAAAGAAATAAAATTATGAAAAAAAAAAGATTATTTTTTCAGGGTCATATCCATTCAGTTAATATTCCAACATCTGTCTCACTAACCAGCAGTTCTTAGCACTGAAAAACACATGAAACCATCGTCAGCAAATTTGTTGTTGCTCGGTTTCACAATATAGATGTCAGTTCAATTGTCATGACAGAGCACCTGTTTTCGTGTTATCAGATATTTTTAGATAGTAATTTTGTTCAAAATTCGGCAATTATATAATCAAAACCGTTTCTGAGACATGACAAAATTCTAATTAGCCGTAGTCATCAGCAGAATACTCGTACACGACAACACATGTCTCGGAAACTTCCACAAGTTTGTCCGAGGTTAGCGGTTACTACGGGCAGTCTTTAGGGAGTGGGGCTTAATGGATCGGTCTCTTGGTGTTGCCCAATCAAACTTTTCTACTTTCTGTATTATCCCTTCCTTCTCCAATCGATCTGGCTCTGTTTCGACAGCTTCCCTCAATGTATATGGTAAAGGAATTTTGGGTTGACATATGGTTGCACCTTGACATTAGCTTTAAAAAAGTCTTTATGAAACCCCTTCTTCCAGACACTGATTGATGTAATTCCTTCAGATCATCACTTAGTGATTTCTCTGATATAACACATATTTTACCCAAGTGTAGCTGTACTCATCTTCCTTCTTCCTTCTGCCAACAAGAGGTAGACACTACTCTCTATTCTCTAACTTGACGCTGATCATAAGGGAGTGATATCAGAACTTCTAACAAAGAAACTTTAATTGGTTTTAGTTTCAATGTGGGACATTTTTCCTGAACATTTGTTCTCCAATCACAGAGTGACTGGCAGCTGTATCCAAGAAAAATTGAAAACTCTTTCCTTCTATCCCTCATTGTTCCTTGAACCCATCTTCTTTATCACCCTGTGTTGAATGTATGGCAAATAATCTGTCATATTCTTCCTCTTCATCATGAGCATTTTCCTCTTCTCCTTCCTCACTGACCAGATGGGCTCTTCCTCTATTATTCTTTCCAATCTATTTCCTGTGACTTGTTTCTTGTTCTGTGTTTGATGACTCTGTTTATCTTGACAAGCTTTTACAATGTGAACAAGTTTTCACATCTGTGGCACTTTCTTACGAAAGTAACTAACCACTATTGTCATCAGGTGCGAACAAAGAACTTAATAGTTAAAAAACAACTGGCCCTACAGTAGCAAGGAAATTGCAGCTCTATCTTCTCTCTTAACTTTGTTTGGCTTCATTCAAATTTCTAACCTCTTTTGATAACATGACCAATTGTCTTTACCTGGCGAGTATTCGCTTATTATTCCAATCATGGGCACAGCCATGTTTGTTGGGTCACGTGACTTTTAACTTCCTATTCCGAAGGGTTAAAGATCACTTCGTAACACTATTCATTCGAACCACGGACCTCTTGATTCAAAGCCGAACGTGCTAACCCCTGCGCTATCCCTCCCCTACCGGGTAGGGGAATTTATCCTTGTTGATAGTTCGAGTATAACATGAATCACTGTTGGATGGTGGCCTGGTGTTGCCACAAAAAGCACTGTGTTACGCCGTAAGGTTGAGTTTTTTTCTGTAGTAACCTACCCCATATCGAATTCTGCACCATTATTCATTTAAATATCCCTAAGGTTCTCACAATTATAACCAGTAATCAAGGATTAGTCAGATTTATAAGCAGAAGTAAGAGTAAACAGAGGTTTTATCAGGATGATGACAGGGAATTTTCATGTTTTTTAATCAACAATTTGTCATGGAATTTTGAGTTTGAAAACTCCCCTTTTTTCTCTCATTTTAACAGTAAATTGTAGGAAATTCAGTATTTTCTACAGTTATTCTCAAGGTTCTTCTTATTGTTTAGGCCTTCTCGCTGGTGGCCCACCTACTTACTTGGAAATTTGGGCAATTCAATCCAGAGGGAATGTAAACACAATTCTTATGAAATTGTTGTTATTAATTATCAGTAATCTTACCTCTGGATTGAAGATTTATTCCCACCCTTCCTCCCTGACTTTCTTATTGAGAAAATATGATTGTTTGGTTTTGAAATTCAAGATAGATAATTAATGGTAAGGGAGGTAACTGGGGGAAGAAGAACAGAACATGCATACCACAAAAAAGATTATTTTTTACTTTCCTAACACTGTACGATCTCTCCCCTTTTGAGGAAAGTCAATTCAGTCTAGAGGTAAGTTTACTTAGACTTACTAACAATGATTGTGATTGTTCATATTTTGAACTTTTTGAGGAATTAGATTCAATTTATGTAAATTTTTTCAAAATATTTCAAGTTGACTGACAACATTCATTGACTTTTGCACAGTAATTGTTTGTATGTATGTCCTTTTTAGATTGCACATGATGCACAAGGTGCTATATGGTAAACCTACTTGGGAGCATCGTGCCCTGGGTCTTGATGAACTGTAATAACCATTCTCTTCCCACTGTTCATCATAGGGTTGGATGTGACAATTCAGTTCTATGACAAAAACCCCACACGCCTGGCAGAGTCACTCTCGTACGGGTTCAACCCGGTCCTGGATCCTTCACACACATGGCTCGTCTCCAAGCTCGGCAGCCTCATAGACCCTGGCAACGTCATCCTCAATGGCAGTCAGTATGTGCACGGTGAGGTCTTCTGATATTTGAAATGATGTTTGTGCATCTGATTGGTCTATCCTTAAACATTTTAATATTTTTAACTCCTCAGTAACCTGAAGACAATTTAAATCTTGTGTACCTGTTCATTGGCTAATAGGGATTGTCAATTGTCTATTTATCAAGCCCTATATCTTAATAACCAATTTCCTTTCAACAACTAATTGCTCTGATCAGCTGAATTCTTATGACTATGAAAAATGCCACAAAAGCATTACATTACCCGATTACCCAAAAACCAATACCTAACAGCTGTGCCATGTGGATATACAGGATGGTCAATAGGTTGTGGTCTATAACTGGTCAAGAGATTAGGGTCTGTAAGTGCTATGGGTTGGGGTTTATAGGTTGGAGTTGATATCAGCTATGGGTTGGGTTGATATCTGCTTTGGGTTGGGGTCTATAGGTTGGAGTTGATATCTGCTATTGGTTGAGGTTTATAGGTTGTAGCTGATAACTGGTATGGGTTGAGGTCAATAGGTTGGGGTTTATAACTCAAATGGTTTGAGGTCAATAGGTTGGAGTTGATAACTGGTATGGGTTGAGGTCAATAGGTTGTAGCTGATAATAAACAATTATTGACTTCAAGTGAGGTTGATCCAATGATTTATCGACCTTGGACATGTGATATTGACAGAGGTGAAGCTGAGGTGAATATCACATGTGCAAGGTCAATAAATCATTGGATCAACCTAGTCTGAAGTCTATAATTGTTTTATTATATGAAATAGGTCTTAAATTACCATTCTTCTGATAATTCTGGTAGACCGGGATTTTGGAAATCTATTTTTATCCACCGGAGGTGTTTGGATTGTTATATCAACCTCTCTCGATCCACACAGGTTGACATCGCTTGACGTCATTGTTGTCATGTGACCAAGTAGGCCAATCAGAAAGACAGAAATAATCCATTCATATAATAACTGGTATTGGTTGAGGTCGATAGGTTGTAGCTGATAACTGGTATAGGTTGAGGTCTATAGGTTGGAGTTGATAACTGGTCAAGAGATTAGGGTCTATAACTGCTATGGGTTGGGGTGAATAAGTTGGAGTTGATAACTGCAAGTGGTTGAGGTGAATAGGTTGGAGTTGATAACTGCTATGGGTTAAGGTCTATAGGTTGTAGTTGAAAACTGCTATGGGTTGAGGTCTTTAGGTTGTAGTTGATAACTGTTAATTATGGGTTGAGGTCTATAGGTTGTAGTTGATAACTGTTATGGGTTGAGGTATAAATCCATTATTATGTCCCCCGCAAAAAGCTTTGCAGGAGACATAATGTTTTCAGTTCCCTCTGTGGTTCCGTAATTCTGGTATTCTGAAATGTTTACGTTTCTGGACCATATCTAAAAAAATGTTCAATATTTTTTTTGGAAACTTGGCATGTAGTTTGGTCTGGTGATGGAGTGGTGCCTTTTGCTATTTTGGTTTTTCTAAATTTCTTTTTACCTGGTTGTCATGGAAACAATTTGAACTTAGTGCAAATGGGGGGTAAGGTCATTTTCCAGGCCCTATCTAAAAAAATTTTCAATATTTTCTACGAAACGTGGTTTGTGGTTAGGTCCAGTGGTGGTGTGGTGCCTTTTGCTATTTTGGTTATTCTGAATTTTGTTCTGGTTTCCAAGGAAACAATTCAAATTTAATGCTTACTGGGAGCTGTAGATGCTATTTATGATATTTGATGTTTGTGCGAGTATCAAATGTCACATTCCATAAAAAGAAGTTGACAAATATTTAAAACCCTTCCTTATGCACTATTGATCTTGTATATTTCACGAGTCATTATTATGTCAAGTTTATTGATGCTAATATAATAACCTTTTTATTATATATTTGGTATGGATTGTTTCTGGTATAAGTGGGACAATGTTAGCTCCAACAATGTGCAGTTGTAACGATGGAAACTAGGCAAAAACTGATAGCAGACAAAACCTGAGAGCAGCTACTTATTATTAAATTTTTGAAAGCTATACAGTCCTTGTGCAGCCTGTAGAAACAACTCTTGTTATACAAATACATGTTGCAGCAACGGATGGGGGAGTTTACTACATTGGACGGGATGGAAACGGACTGCAGCTTCTTACATCTGACGTGCCTCTGGTATACGTGGCCACCCATTCTCAGCTCCCGTCCCCATTCCCTGTTCCACTGACGCCCATCAGCCAACAGGACATCAGCGGTGTGGCATTCAACCTGTACAACAACATCTGGAACACCAACTACATCCTGTGGTACCCCTACTCCTCAGACAGCGACGCTGCTTTCAAGGCCAGGTTCAAGATCAACTTTAATAAACCCTGAACATGGCCTTTGCTTAATACTATTTTGTTTCAGTTGATTATTGTTGTATTTGTTTTATATAGTTTATTTTTATTTTTTACATCAAATAGTACACTTATGCCATAACTGAAAATCACATATTTTTATCACAGTCATGTCTTCATTTGTTGTTCATCACTATATTAGATACATTTTTAGGATGAAAGAGCTTATGTAAACTCAGTGGATGTCTTGTATTTGCTTTTGACATCCAGTCTTTGATCATAATATTAAAGTGAATGAATGTCAGGATAACTGGTTTATATCTAGACAGTCGTCAACACAATGACAGTAGTTGGTAGTGGAAGAATGCTTCAGGTTACCCCTGCTCAATGTAGCCTTGGGTATATCCGTCCATTCGTCTGAAATTGCTTGTGTTGCATCATCTAGATAATATGACTTGGAACATTTGATTTGCTATATGTGTTTGTATGTAATGTGGTGGTGGTGGTTTTTGCTGCTGTGGTTCACATTGCATCTTTAGGCTACAGGCAGGGCTATATGAGCTGTGCTCACCTTTCTCTACTTACATGAATATGTTCAACTTTCAGCTGCTGTAATATGTTCTACTTTCAGCAGCTGTAACTTTATATGGAATCTTGGTTCACTAACTTGTGATTTATTGTGGAGGCCTGTAGAACCAGGTGCTCAGACTGTTCATTCCTATTGTCACTTTTACAAAGTGATTGTGTCTTCAACATACGTGATGTTTGTATCAGGAAGTGATGACAAGATTCCAAAATATGCTGGGCAAAATTGAAAGTCAGATTTCTATTATACAATTCATATTTTATCATAGAAGTACTCATGTTTTGAAAATAAAAAAATTATTTCATGTGTATGCCTAACTTACACAATTTGGTTGACCACTGCATACCTTTCCTTTTAACTTTTCAATTAGTTAATTCTAAATAAAATTGTAACATGACTTTGGCTGTTTTGGTTTTTATTGATTGCCAAGTTATATCCTCTTATCTCAGTCTTATATGACCAGTGGATATTTCCAGATATGCCAGGAGTTCACTTTTGTTTTGTCATATCTGCACATCTTACAAAATGGAACAGTCCCAAAGTTGTATAACCAATGTTTATGTTAAAATATTGATTCATTGTTATTTAACACCTGCAAATCTAAGCTTTTAAAACCTCTGGTTTAGAATCTGCAAGTTAAAAAAATCAATTATTTGAAAAAGTTTCAAAATAAAAGCTAAATGAAAGTATTGTTGAAAGTATATCCCTTCTTTTCATAATCGTAATTCAAAATGATTACTATTAACCGTTTTATGTTAATTTGAAGAGGCCAGTGACGCCCTACAGTGATACTACAGGACGGCTCAATCTGTGACGTCATAGCCGTTCGTGTCTATGACGTCATTACAATCGAACGAAACCAGGAGCTTCTTCACGACTGTATAGCTTAACATGAGGACATGTAGTTTTCAATAATCAATAATTTTAACATTTTATTTAGTTTGACAGACATATTTCACTTTTGTGCTGCGGCACATCAGATAAATTACGAATGGCATCTACGTGGACTTATTACACATTGTTAAAATGCAGAATATTTGTAAACAAATTACCAGTCGGGAAAAGTATGAAAGATGAATGAAATAGTTCCAGCAAAACGTTTAATTTCATTGGTTCACATCAACCAATCAAATGCCAAGAAAATGTTTAACTCCCGTGTGACTTACAGGAAAAATAATACCCTGTGTCCATCTTCCCATATGGGTAATATATACACTTCTGTCTGTCCAAAATAACAACAAAGGTCTTACTAAAATAATTTATTTGTTGACAACATTTAGACAAGATGGCAATAATCTATACTAAGACCCACAACAACAACATAAAGAACTGACACATAATTTATTGACTTTCCAAACTTTGTTATAATATTATCACTTATCATGATTAATATGAAGAGAAAAGTAATTTCATAAATAACATCTTAGTCATTAACACTGAATAAGACCAGACCATAAACGATAACTGTACACTACCTGCCACTGCAGAGGAATTCAGAGCACTTCCCACACTGTAAACAACAATAAACATGGACACATATCTATGGAGAAGCTAGGTCTATATTTCATATCATACACTGTTGAACATGGTACTACTTCATGCTAACTACACATTATGCTGAGACAGCCCAGTAGAGTTGTGACTTCCATCATTCACAATAGAGTGTATCGGGTAGAGACTGACTGAACCAGCAGTGTGTCGTGACTAATATGACTGTAACTGGAGGTTGGAAGGGTTGATTTGATTAGTCCTGGTCACATTTATAGATCATACAAAGGCTTCAGACAATTAAGCATTTGACAGGAGACACTCAACATGCAAGCACATCCACACTGTTCTGTACACTATCTGTATACAGCACCTGACCCCTAATTGTCAACAGCAGTTAAACATACCTTGTAGTCTCCTTGGAGACACTTGGAGAAAGACACTCTGAAACTTGATATGAAGATACCATTACCTTGGCAACATCTTACTCAATTGGAGAAATAATCAAAGACTCAAAGCCGTCAAATAAATGAGTTGAGAAGTATCAAAGTTGTTGGCAAGACAAGTTCTAGTTATGACTGACCTTCTATCCACATTGTGCCGTCAGGTTCAAATGATACTCAACACACACTTTTGCATTGCAAACCCATGATAATTGCTGATGACTGAAAAAGTCTGAGAGGTGATGCTTTGCTGGATGCTCTATTTGAAGTATGGATTATAAATAAATCATGTAACACACAAATAAAATATGATAAAGAAAATATTTCATTGATCATAAAAATCATATTTCATATTCAAAATCAATGACACAATGTAAAAGTGGGCTCCAAAATTCAAATTTTTTTTTAAAAATGGACAACTCAAAATTCGGTGATGGTTTTATGAGCCTTTTTCTTTAAGAAAAAAGGTACACCAAATTGGGAAAAAGAAATACAAAACAGTATATTAACAGCAAAACATAAAACATGTTGACTCATGTATGTGTCTTAAAGCTTAAAGTTTTATGGTGAATAATAAATAAATATCACCAAAAATAAAAGAGACACAAACACACAAGGAGCAAACAACATCTAGTGAGAGAGAGCAGGAAGACATTGATGGATACACTTAGCTTTCTCTCTTATATTGATGCATCCTCAATATTATTGGCACTGGTATAAGTACTTCAGTACCAGTACTGATACCAGTACCAGTACCAGTACTGATACCAGTACCAGTACCAGCACTGATACCAGTACCAGTACCAGCACTGATACCAGTACCAGTACCAGCACTGATACCAGTAGCAACATCAGTACCAGCACTCATACCAGTACCAGTACCAGCACTCATACCAGTACCAACATCAGTACCGGTGCCAGCACTCATACCAGTACTAACATCAGTACTGGTACCAACATCAATACCGGTGCCAGTACGGATACCATTACCAGCATGGATACCAGTGCCAACATCAGTACCAGTAACAGCTCTGATACCAGTTCCAACATCAGTACCAGTACCAGCACTGATACCAGTACAAAACTTTAGTAACAGTACCAGCACTGACATACCACCAGCAACAGCTCTGATACCAGTTCCAACATCAGTACCGGTGCAACTACTGATACCAGTACCAGCAGTGATACCAGTACAAAACTTTAGAATCAGTACCAGCACTGACATACCACCAGCAACAGCTATGATACCACCACCCATACCAGCACCTGCACCGTAAATCTTCCACTTTCTTGACTGGACATTCTGACACTCACATTCTCATCAACATAATCTAATGCTCATTTACGTCTACATAAATACTTATAAAGAATTTAATGCTACCAATGTAGCTAAAGCTTCTTTTCATGATAAGTATTAGATTAGATTTTGTTATATTGACCCAATCTAAATCTTACTTATATATAAAATCATTCATTACACTAAAAAACTACACATAAACCTTTCTCTTGTTCACAGTCAAACTGGCGTATAATCTTATGGAATGTGAAACCAACATATCACAGAAACTTCACACAACTGAGCTTTTAGTGAAGCAACCTGATGCCAGCTTCACTGCATTCAGGCAAAACACTGCAGGCAACTGAGCCCCAATATTGCACTTTGATGGATGAGTGCTTGCACAAATGACTTGGTAAACTCTTTCAAACAGCACTTTGAGGAGGGTATTTACAAGTTATTTACATTTACATTTGTTACATCAAATAAGATTTTATTTCAATAATCATATGATAAAGCTCATCATTTTTATCACTGCTTTCAAAATTTCACATCAATGTACCCAATTAGGAGTTATATACCCTGGTTTGAGAAAACCACCTAAACCACTGAATTGTGACTCATTTAGCACCCATTACGTGATCATCAAAAGTTTTGCAATCTCTACAAAAGATACTTTCAGTTCAGTAAAGTACTGACTATTATATATTTTTGTTGTTGCCATAAGAATGATAAATTTATTGAGAGTTGCAAAGTAGCTATCCCACATTGGTTTATTTGATGAGCCAATAGCTAGGTGGTAGATGTTCCATCACGCAGGATTTTAACAAGCTTCAGTGACTGCACCAGCCTTTCATTTTCTCAATCAAGGGCATTTATAACAGGTTTACTTACATGTCCATTTCAGAAATATCAATTTAATTTAATAAAAGGATGCATATATGACTCATTTATATATGGATATCAGAAATTTCAAATCAAGTCAAAGTCACATTGAAATATTCTTAAAAGATCTAACAGCGAACCGAACATCAACTTCGTTTACAAACCATCTAATGAGATTCATTACACAGTTGTAACAATATTCTCACGATCATATTGGTAGACACCCACAAGGCTTCCAGTTGCGGCGTATTGTGAAGTGGTAGTACATGAGGAGGATGATGACAGCACACATGACATAAAACATCATACACATGCCCAGGTCCACACCGTTGAGTCCCCAGCCCCTCCTAGCTAGCTTGGCCGTGCCCTGGTACTCTGGCGGCATCTGGAGTCTTCCCACACTCTCTTCCTCTGCTCTCCGCACAACATGCTCCTTCTGCTGCTGCCGCTCATTCTCCTTTCTGCCCCGTAGCTCTTGAATCTTGGCAAGGTCCTGCTGACGCTGTTTCTTTTCCCACCAGTCCAACTCCCCCTCCTGACGAGCTGCTCTAGCAGAGGCCTTTTCCCCCACATCCCCTTCCTTGATGTCATGGTAGAGCTGGACCAGGTACTCAAGCACAGCCTGCTCTCTCCACACAGGGTCACCCCCACTCCCCTCACTGCTCCGACATTTGCTGCACCATTCTGCAGATGGGAACTGCACCTTTGGATGCAATGGGTCCTCAGATGTGTCGCCGTGGAGACGCTTATTGGCTTTGTTGTGGGCTCTCCACAACCACAGTACTGTGTCATCCTTATTCCGCACTTCTGACTCTAGACTTGCAGCCATCTTGTAAAAGTTACGTGAACATTCATCACAGCCAAAAAAGTTGTTCATGTATCCTCGTATTGCTAGCAAGACCTCTTTTGGATCAGTGTCTGTAATATGAAATAGCAATGAATAGGACAAAGTTGTGTTTGATGGTGATGGGAAAAGTGCTCATTTTCTGAGAAAATATAATATTGATTTCACTGAGAGGTAAATGTAATAATCCAATCTTGTAAAAGCAACTTGAATTGTTTTAATCGTTCAATAATAGTTAGTATATACTTGCTGTGGTGAGAGATAAGTGGTCTTACTTTGCCCAGACAGATAGGATGAGACGGTCAGGGTGTGAAACAGAGTCCACATACCACATGGGTAACCACGGTAACCAACCTGACTGCCCTCACATCCAACCCAGTGAAGATCATGAGAAAATGATTCATCATCCTGAGAAAATAACAAGTATTTATAATGAACATCCTTCTCCTGTCTCCACAGTGCCTATACTGAAAAGAATGTAACTTAGAAGATAAATAGTTGCGTTTGTCAAATTTCCCGGATTCATTGTTATTCAACACCTGCAACTTTAGTTTGAAATCAATGGCGTTAGCCAGAGGGTTTAAACGCTTAAATTTGCGGGCATTGAATAACAATGAATCCCGGAAATTTTACAAGCATAACAATTTATCGATATTGTAACATGACCGTTAGTTATCAGAAGTTTAAGAGCAAACTCTGTTTTGGCGTACTTATTTTTGTGTGGAAGGGACTTTGCAACTGTTCTATTTCTGGGAGAGGTGTGATAAGATCTAACTTAATTTGAATTCCAAGCATAATTTCCATTACATTGTACAGTTTTATTTGTACCAACGAGACGTTACAACATACATGTTTAATTTGAGACGAAAATCAATAATTATAAAGCTCAAAGAAAAATATTGTAAATCCCCAAGAACAAAAGTTTTAAACTAGCCCAAGACCATTGTGACCAGACACAAACATTGTGATGTCAAAACGCTTTGCCTTTGTGACGTCATAGAAAGAAAGAAGGCCGCCGCATGAAACAACGCAGCAAACTTGAACTAAGTAAGCCAGTTGAAAATATTTTTGTTCTTCAAAATTAAATCATATTAAAATTTACTTGTGATATCTACCGGTAGACACAATATAAACCATGACAAAGAAAACTGTCAAATTGGAGCACGGCACGAATTTTAAAAGAAACTGGAAAAATAAATCTTGAGTCTGGCCCCATTGAACATGTTGTATCAATTGCAGTGATTTGCCTTAGCTAATTTGTGGGTAATCATTGTCATTTAACATAGGGTAATTTTTTCAAATCAACCAGTCAGAATCGAGAATACAACAAGTCATGTTATAATAGCTCATATTCATAAGGAAGAATGCTATGAAACCAGCTGTCATTGAGACATCTTGAGATCTTAAACGACTTCGAACCCGTTTTATGAAATTTAGTTTCAATATTTGGCTAGATTTTGTAATCTGTTATTTATCAATTTTGCAAACCAGTGCCCATGAAAACTGACTGGCCGATATGCAAAAAGTGCAGCAGCTTTCCATATCTTCCATAATATGACATCATAGTAGTCTGTCCGTCATTCTTGCCCCGGTATGAAGAACTGTTATAGGCCGAGGTTAATCAGTTCCAAGGGTTTTAGACAAGAATGAAATATATGTTTGTCAGATCGACGATATGGTACGGTATCCTTTTTTTTCGTTTGGGTTCTGTCTTTTTTATTTCGAACAAATACAAACCACATAGATTTATGTATCTAAAATAGTTATGAAAATGATGAGGGTAGGAAATAATAATTAATTCAAGAGTAGGAAGTAAAAGAATCAGTAGTAGAATCAGATGAAGATTTTGTTGAAGAGTTTTCTACTACCTGTACTTTCAGAGATGAAGATTTTGTTGAAGAGTTTGCTACTGCCTGTACTTTCAGAGATGAAGATTTTGTTGAAGAGTTTGCTACTACCTGTACTTTCAGAGATGAAGATTTTGTTGAAGAGTTTGCTACTGCCTGTACTTTCAGAGATGAAGATTTTGTTGAAGAGTTTGCTACTACCTGTACTTTCAGAGATGAAGATTTTGTTGAAGAGTTTGCTACTACCTGTACTTTCAGAGATGAAGATTTTGTTGAAGAGTTTTCTACTACCTGTACTTTCAGAGATGAAGATTTTGTTGAAGAGTTTGCTACTACCTGTACTTTCAGAGATGACGATTTTGTTGAAGAGTTTGCTACTGCCTGTACTTATAGAGATGAAGATTTTGTTGAAGAGTTTGCTACTACCTGTACTTTCAGAGATGAAGATTTTGTTGAAGAGTTTGCTACTACCTGTACTTTCAGAGATGAAGATTTTGTTGAAGAGTTTGCTACTACCTGTACTTTCAGAGATGAAGATTTTGTTGAAGAGTTTGCTACTACCTGTACTTTCAGAGATGAAGATTTTGTTGAAGAGTTTGCTACTACCTGTACTTTCAGAGATGAAGATTTTGTTGAAGAGTTTGCTACTACCTGTACTTTCAGAGATGAAGATTTTGTTGAAGAGTTTGCTACTACCTGTACTTTCAGAGATGAAGATTTTGTTGAAGAGTTTGCTACTACCTGTACTTTCAGAGATGAAGATTTTGTTGAAGAGTTTGCTACTACCTGTACTTTCAGAGATGAAGATTTTGTTGAAGAGTTTGCTACTACCTGTACTTTCAGAGATGAAGATTTTGTTGAAGAGTTTGCTACTACCTGTACTTTCAGAGATGAAGATTTTGTTGAAGAGTTTGCTACTACCTGTACTTTCAGAGATGAAGATTTTGTTGAAGAGTTTGCTACTGCCTGTACCATAAGGAAGAGTTTGTTCAAGCGTACGCTAAGACAGACACAAAAGGAGATGAAGGGTTTGTAAAGTGAAGGGCGTAGCATACTCTTTGAAGGAGATTAAGGGTTTGTTCAAGAGTTGTTTCTACCTGCATCTTGAGGAGATGAAGGGTTTGTTCAAGAGTTGTTTCTACCTGCATCTTGAGGAGATGAAGGGTTTGTTCAAGAGTTGTTTCTACCTGCATCTTGAGGAGATGCTACTACAGACACTTTAGGAGATGAAGATTTTGTTCAAGAGTTGATCCTACCTGCACCTCAAGGAGATGGTGAGTCCATTGCTCCCCAGTTAAGGGTGCTGAAACAGACTGCAGCCACCGTGACAGTGTCCCAACATAGCTCTTTATCTTCATCTTGTCAGGCAGGTACTGTCAAACAGAAAATCAGCTTTCAACATAGATCACATCTGCACAACATGCATGGGTATCAAAAGCTATAGCCTTTAAAGCAATCAAATAAAGCATTCTTCTAATATTATAGCAGTAATTTCAACTATGATGGCGGTGATGACTAGGTAATCTCTATGGATCCTCTTATTGTGTGATACTGTTAATATGGTTATTAGTGAAATTGTACCCGTCAAACACAATGTAACCACACTAGAGACATAACCAAAAAGAATATCAAATAATGATTTGCAACCCCGAGGATGGCTTCATTCTCAAAAGAGACTCATCCATGCACAAATTGTGATTAATATTGCTACCTCAACACACAAGTTGGATACTGAGCTGAACGACGACATGACTCTCTTATAGGTCAACTGGATTGGAATAAACAGGTTTGGTTCCATTGAAAACTGGATAAAACAAGAGATATTATAAATAAATATGATATTAGGGATGTATGATAAGTTGTGAACCTCAATTCGAAAAACCACACAACAGAAAGGCGCCAAGTGCACAATCATGTTCTCTGTTACCAACTCTCAATATTCTCTGAAAAGGTTTTGTTGTGACAGGTCTTTTCAATCAAGTGAAGATAATATCCAGTTGCGAGTGGTAACGTATGTATACGTATGGGTGTCTGCAATCATGTACAGGAAGTGTGTGAGTGGCTTGCGTAGAAACGCATGCGCAAAGCTGGCAGTGCATTCCCATATACCAGCCGGGCATGGTGGCTCGGTCCTTATCTCATAGAATAATTATGTCCTGGGAACATTGCCCTGGTGATTTATATCCACAAGTCCTACCTTAACAGCGAGCTGTGATTAAAGACAGCCATTCTTGACGACATGGTTTAGACATATTAGGGGCCAATGTTCATTCATGTGCCACAATCAAAAGATGGTCAGCTGAATTCAAGTGTGGACGGAACAGCATTGAAGACAAACCAGGTTCTTGTCAACCAAAAACAATGGCATCACCAGAAATGGTACAAAACATTAAAGTTCCAATAATGAAGGATTGAAAGCTGGAGTTTTTGGCATAATAAACTTTTGACAACTGATCGAAAGTTCCCAAGAAACATGTCATTGGGAACATTTTGAAGCCAACCTTTAGAGTTTCCTTAAACAAATTTTAACGAAGGATGCATCTTTGGTCCACCAATCAACATGGAGGCAATAAGCATGAAAATTTAAACTAAATGACAAGAGAAATTGACCTAAGGCAAAATTTTCATCAAGAACAATACACTGGTGTACACATCAGCTGTTGCCATGTCAAAAATACAATTGGTTTCAACTTTGTTTCCTGCTCTGATGGCGCTCTTTCCGGTTTGGCGGGGCAGGTTAATGAATTTCAGTGCAGTACCACCCACAGTTAGTTAGGTCCAGCCGACACTCCCACGTTTCAGCGCAATGCATAGCCAATATAGCATTGCAGGTTTTCTCCCTGCAATAATACTAGCAGCTGTGATATACAAGTGAAATATTCTTGAAAGCTGTATTAAACCCCAAATCACCTCACCCAACATTTGGCGGAGACACCATGATCGCCTTGGATCGGTTTCTACACACCTAAAACAAAGACTTCTACAGACCTGGAAAGAAGATCTGCAACACCTATGGCAGAAGTGTATCACATAGAAGGAGTTGAAAAATAAATGCATTTCATTTGAATTCTTTAACTCTTTCTGTGTCAGGTTCATTACTTATTGATCACCCCGCATAGATTATAATATAATAATACGTTATCACCCGAAAGGAATTCAGTTTGTATCACAGAGCTTGAACATACAGGAACATTTAACAGACGAACATTGAAAGGAATGAATGTATTTTGACCTCTATTGGTTTTGTAACGGGGTACTAAATATCTTCTGCCTGAAGGAAGCTTAACAAACTCCCCGTATTAGACATGATCCGGATCTGGCACAATTTTTAGGGATAATTTCAAAATTCTTTTTTCATAAAGATATGACTCCGGCAATTTTCCCAATTTGAACAACTTTTTCCAAGGAAGACTTGTTAACAATAGATATGGAGCCATACCAACATTGGGAAGAAAAAGTTAATATAATCTCAACAAAACATCGAAAAAAGAGGGAAAGTACACGTTCATTCAAAATAAAAGATCGTTGCTTGCGCATGAAATGTAATCTTTGTTGAAACTTTTTGATTACTGCATCAGTATTAACATTCCATTTTAATATATAGTATTTGTTATTGTGCCAAGGTACTTGTATGCATCTACAATCTCAACGTTGGAACCATTTATACTGACAGGGCTTGTTATGTGTGGATTGTTCCCGAAATTAATGATGAGTTCTTTAATTTTTTTGACATTCAACATGAGGAAATTGTTCTCACACCAGATTGATTAACATTTTCTCTATAAGAAAGTTCATTTTCTTGAATGAGTCCAACTAACGCAGTATCGTCAGCAAATTTTACTGTTAGATAAGAAACAGGTGATCATTAATAAAAATCGCCCCTACTGACAGGTACATTCATTTGACCATGATAGTATTTCATACCTTCGCTAGGACAGCAAGAAAGTGTCTGAGTGCATCCAGTGCATCTTGGTCCATGACGTTCTTGATTGCCACCTCCTGTTTGAAACTGTACTGCAGAGCTGCCTCCAGATCCATCATGTACACACTGGGTCTGCGCACACACCAAAAGGACATGTACATCATCTTCAGACAGCATACATTCTTTCCTCTCATGTGCTAGATTCACTATCTCCCTCTACTACTCAAGGTCATTCAAAACTCCTCAAGCTGCATTACTGGCTTGAAGACATTGCATCAAATGACAATACTGGACCCCGTTTCACAAAAAATCGTAAATCTACGTGTACGTCTAAAAGATACGAGCAACTAAAATTTACGTTTACGGGAAGCGAACTTGCGTTTCACAAAACCACACGTAGATTTGATACTAAACTACGTTAACTAGTTTACGTGTGGAACTCTCCTGTTCAAAAAGTCGAAAAAGTCTATCCAGTCGGTCTTCCGCCTCACAACAAACATGTATCAAGTAAATGCCACATGTTTTGGTCACGTAAGCAATATGTTAGTCAAAACGAAGAGAAAAGCTGTGCAAGGTCATCACAAATATCCAAAAGACACATATTTGTCCCAAGCTGACCCGACAACAGTAACGAATCTAATGGAACCCGTCTCTGCAGTTGGCTGACATTCACAGACCCTCATCATATCACAGGTGCGTGATTTTGCATGATTTTAATCTCGGCAAGCGTACTTTCTTATATTTTCATTATGTAGCTATTTACGTTTCTTTGAAGAGGTAACAAACGTGGAAATTTCATGGTGATACCAGCTTTTTTAATATCACAGTTAAGGCCTACTTTAAATTAAATGTGTGAAAGGCATCAAGTTATATTTAAGGTGTAAAACAATTTTGAGATGACATATCATTCATATTAGGATCATGTTTTGACAATGGCATTTGAAAATTTGTCAAAGTTGATACTGCATTCAATCATGTTTAGAAATATATTCTTGTTATTTTTAAATAATTAAATTATTGACAGTCTGGAGGGAAATTTACCCCCAATTGAAAAGTCCAAAAATAAGTGTCAATTGTAGTTTTGGAAAGTAAGAATTGAAGTGTTTTCTGTCATATCTATACCTCCTTTCTAATAATTTGTCAAGCAAAGTAGATTGTTTTGATCATTTAAACAAATTTGTGTTTATTTTCCAGATGTTCATCATGTGTAGCAGTTTTAATTTCCATCTTACCCTCCTGAAAAGGGGCAGTCAAGGTAAATAATTAATTAAATTTTATTTTATTCTGTTAATTGTATTTCAATAACCTACATTCTCTTGCGTGGTTTAAATTTGTATTGATTTAAACTTAAAGTTGAAAGGGATTTTGGTAATCTAAACATATTAGTTACATATATTTTCTTGACAAATATCATTGGCTATTCATTGCATGTTTCTTTTAATCTTGTCAGTACCGAACATAACACATGAAGGCTCAAGACTCATGAAAATAAAAATAAAATTTGATTTGGCAGGTGGTTTTTTTATTACTCATTTTTATACATTGAAAACAGATGTTGAAATAACTAAGTTTTTCACAACTAGGCATGTTTAAAGGTAAAAATAATTTTTTTTAGCAATAGTGTGATTTCTTATAATTTCTTGTTTGTGTACCATGTCACCCCATGACAGTTCTGTATTTCTCCACAAAAATGTAATGATTGATACTGACTATATATATTTGAACATTAACCTTTGATAAAGTCACCTTTTAATACTATCAAGTCAAGTGAAATCTCAAGACTCTATTCTGAATATATTAAATAATTATAGGCTTGTAATCAAAGATACAAATCAAAGGTGCCAGTTTTCTTAGGTAGAATCAGTCTTTGAAAAAAATGTTTTTTTTAGTGTTGAATTTATATCAAAACTTGTGTTTCAATAGTTTAAGATGAGGTATTAACTACAATTTGTAAGTTGAGACTATAGGTAGATATTTTATTAAAATTACATTGAGTTTGTTCATATGCTGCATGGTAGTCAGTGTCTAACCTTTCTTCTTTTTGTTTCAGAAAGTTTGAAGAAAGCTGTTTGTAGCAGATCACCAGCTTATCAACTCTGTTATGGTCATGTCATTGTCATCTAAACCTGTTTATGTCAATAAAGTATATTATTTTTGAAATCAGTAAAATAATGTTTTCAGCAGTAAATAAAGCTTATTCACTGTCAGGCCTATGAAGCCAGATGGGTTTATGGCATAGCCCATTATGCATTATCAGTGAACTTATTTTTTACTTCTCCTGAACTGGGGGGCTGAATAGCGCAGCAGTTAATGTGTTGGGCTTCAGATCAAGCAGTCTGTGGTGTGAATACTGCCACAGACTCAGCGACTTTGTCTGAAGTTCAGGTTTGGGTGCAATGCTACACTGGTTTTCAGCGCAGTTTCACTCATGGTTCGCTTGTTCCAGCGGTTGCTCGCAAGTTTAACTGCAATGCATAGCCACAATGGTGTTGCAGGCTTTCTCGCTGCAATGATACTAGAAGTTGTTATATAAAAAGTGAAATACTCTTGCAACCGGCTTAAAAAAAACCTTATCACCTCACCTCTCCTACTACTGCACCCCCGAAGCTAGAGATGTGACATTTTTGGTGAATAAGTTTCATGTCAATTGACAATATTTTCAAAGATGAATATATGTATCAATGAAGTGGGAAAAATTGCTGGATTGTATAGATTTGAATTTTGAAATAAAATAGATTTAATCAATTAACCATCCTTGTTATTTTTATGAGATATTATATATATATATTTGTTTATTCTTAACCAATATTTTTAATGCCATATAGGCAGAAATCGGTTAAGTCATAAACAATTCCTTGAACAAGAGAGCATTTTTGGATCAAGAGAAACATGAAAACAATGTTGTAAAGAATTTTCAACCTGAAAAAAGACTTAGGTGCTTCAGTCAGTGTAATAAGCACTGGTAATTTTTTTTTGCAGGAGTATTGAATTCAATGCAACAATGATGTCATAGTATTTCTCCCTGTGATTATTTAGTTTGGGTTTTGTAGATAATATTTTAAATTTGATTTACAATTGATTTGAATTGGTTCATCATATTTTATTCACTTGGAAAAGAATAGGTTACATGTGTAGTAACAAAAAATATTCTCCTCTAATAATGTGCAAAATTTATTTAAATATTTGTACAAATCAAAGGGACAGAATGTGAACAAGTAGAGAGAGGTTACAAAAATAAATAACATAAACATTAAAAAAATAAATAAATCTTTAACTTTCATTGACATAACTTAGATGCGCTTGAATGAATAGCCACACCTTTTGTTATTTTGATTATAGCACACTATCATGATTATAATCATATCTTTAATTTTTAAATTTTAGAACAGTAATTTAAACATTTTATGTGATTTTCAATAACAACTTTTGTGTGTTTTCGTATAGGTCTGGTTGAAAAAAGAATATGGATTCACTCTAGTCTGCGTTGGGTATGAATTTTCACAGGACTCAATTTCGCACGGCACTAGAATTCAAGGGACGCAACTCTTTTATTTCATTACAAACTACGAATTAAAGGACAATTTAAGTGTGAATAGGAAAAAATAAGTTTTATTTAGAATCTACTGGTTTGTTGTGTCTTTCTTTTATCTCAAATATGATTTTCGACAACATAAAATGTGAATTATGTGCAAAAGTCCTTTAAAAGTCACTGGCAACAAACTGACATCGCACCGGTCACTCGGACGAAAGTTTTTCTCCAAAACAAAACAAAATCTTCCTGTTTGCAGGTGCGTGAAAATCCCTAATATTAGTAATAAATTTCACACGTAAGGACTTACGAGTGGAAAGGGGCACCCCTAGATTTACGACTGATATCACTACTAGTTTACACCTGCACTTTTTTTGTGAAACGCATCCAAAATGTAGATCTACGTTTACGTGTGAAAATCACTCCTAAACTAAGTTACGATTTTTTGTGAAACCGGGTCATGGACATTATCAAAAAACTGACAGTCATCACTGTTTAATGAAGTCTATGAAAGAAATTGAGTCTTGCTGGATGTGATAATTTTCAATAAATAAAGTCAGAAGTCACAGATTCCCTGCAGTACCCTCAGTAAAGTCAGAGTCACAGATTCCCTGCAGTACCCTCAGTAAAGTCAGAAGTCACAGATTCCCTGCAGTACCCTCAGTAAAGTCAGAAGTCACAGATTCCCTGCAGTACCCTCAGTAAAGTCAGAAGTCACAGATTCCCTGCAGTACCCTCAGTAAAGTCAGTGTCCATAATTGAGTTTCCATAATGCGGTGAATATGGACTCAAGCTGTTGAACACTTCCATGTTGCTACAGATTGATGAATTGATTCTCTGGTTAAGGATGAATGTGTGTCACTGTTTTTTGTTGGTTATACCCCTTTGTTTATACTGCTTGTAATCTGCTGCAAATTGGCTCTTCACGGAAGAGAATTGTCAACAGACGAAAACTATATCATTATGCAGATGTCAAAAGATGGCCAATCTACGAGGCAAATAGCAGAAATGATCAGAAAAGATTTGTTTTGTCAAACGGATCCAAACACAGAGTTTATTCGCCATAACATGTAAATTTCACAAACATTTTCAAATTAATGTATCAACAACTGATTGACAACAATAATTTCAGGAGGGCTAGAAGCAAAGAGTAGGTTCAAAGAAAATGTAAAATAAATTGTGTGAAAAACTTCATTTGAACTAGGCTTCATTGGAATGTTGTCACACAGTGGTCGTAAGTTATACTTACTGATGATGCAAATTGCTCTTCATAGACAGAAAATTTAAATTTGGAGGAAAGAAGATGAGCGTTTGAGTTGTGAATGTTTAGGGGTGTGGATTTAGGGAGATAGGATTTGCAGGATGTCGGTGATGTTTTGGGGTTGTATATTCTACAAAGGAGTAGGGACACTGACTGACACCTAAATATAAAGAATGAAATCACACAATCCAAGAATAACCAGTGTTTGAGTGTCTATAGGTTTTCAAGTTGATCCCAACTTCCCCAAGCAATCTGTCCAAGCATTTTATCAAATCTTAAAGCTATAGTTGTAACTTGTTATTGAATTTCACTTTTAGAATTATATAAACATCTTCATTGATTAAACTAAGAACAGTCAACAGTCAGCCGTGCTATCGATACTATCAATATTTTAAAGAAATTACTATCAATAAGTACTATCAACCCAGCAAGTATCGCTGTAGATACTTCAAGCTATCGTTAAACCCCTACTGTACACACTGTTTCTGTACTGAACTGAATGGAATTATAGCAATTCAGGCTAAAGAATGACCCAAGGGATCAATATTCATTAAAATAATTAACAAATTAAAAACATATATGGTCTAATTTTTATTGTATTTCTCATTCACCCATTTAAAAACATATTTCTGTCACTATGCATAGATTTATTAAAATGATTTGAACTATAATCATTGTACATAGCCTTCTTAATCTCTACTGGGGGCGGGATAGCACAGTGGTTAGCGCTTTCGGCTTTGGATCAACCCCATATCACCTCACCTCACCTCACCTCACCTCTTAATCTCTACTGGGGGCGGGATAGCACAGTGGTTAGCGCTTTCGGCTTTGGATCAACCCCATATCACCTCACCTCACCTCTTAATCTCTACTGGGGGCGGGATAGCACAGTGGCTAGCGCTTTCGGCTTTGGATCAACCCCATATCACCTCACCTCACCTCTTAATCTCTACTGGGGGCGGGATAGCACAGTGGTTAGCGCTTTCGGCTTTGGATCAACCCCATATCACCTCACCTCACCTCTTAATCTCTAATCTTTTGCATTAAAAATGTTTTGGGTTATAATGACACAAATAAAAAATTCTATTAGGATACTCTTAACAATTGTTTTAATGTTACGTATTTGGTATTTCAACTCATAATTTCTAAATATTGTAAAACAATGACAAAACATTTTACTAAATATGTTTGGCATCAAACATGACCTAAGGTTGTTATTTGACACTTGGGTAACGGTTGAAAGCACTTGTGTCCAAGAAAGAGTGGGGGACAAAAAAGAAGCATTTAAGTTCATTCCAAATCGTATCATATTCCTAAAAATCATGATATCAACAAGATAGAAAACAGATTGTTTTAATATAGCACTTAGGGAATAACTATTGTTTGATTATTGTACACACTTTTATTGTTGAAATTCTCTCTGTAAGCACTAAATGCATTTAAAAACAACTAACACATGCTTTAAATCTGCAAATATCAATTCTCAGCTACTACAAACAACCTTAAGAAATCCTATGTTACGTTTCCATGGAAACGGGTAAAAATAAAAATGCAAAGAAGTTGAAAACCCCAAAAGGCACATCTCCGCATGATGCCCGTTGCACATACCAAGTTTCGTCGAGCTAGGTCTCACCGTTTTGGAGTTGTGCTCCGGAAACATTATCGGGACGGACGGACAAACGGACGGACGGACGAACGGAAAAAATGCAAAGAAGTTGAAAACCCCAACAGGCACATCTACGCATGATGCCCGTTGCACATACCAAGTTTCGTCAAGATAGGTCTCACCGTTTTGGAGTTGTGCTCCGGAAACATTATCGGAACGGACAGACGGACGAATGGACGGACGGAGACCATTTCAATATCCCCCCCCAACTACGTTGGGCGGGGGATAACTAACCCGTGAAAATATCCAGACAAATCAGGTTATCATTAGCCTGTCCCTGGTAACTGGTATTGCTTGATTCAGTGTTAGTAAAATGCAGTCTTAAAGAGTTCAATCATACACTTTAATATTGCTTAGACGATTTCATTTTATGTTTATCGTTTGCTTATTAATTGTGCTACTGACAGGAGCTAGGGCTCATTTGATTACTGCCACCCAATATGAACCCCTCACTCATTTTTAGGGGTAGGACAATAAAATAAACACATCTTTATCTTAAACCTACAAAGAATTCTAAAAGATTTAGATCCCTAGCATGATTTGTGTCTGAAAAAAAGACAACAGAATATTTGAGGGTGGGTGCAATGCCACGAAAATATTTGAAGGGTTGTCAAGATTAAATCTACAAACTTTAATCTTCAGTTTATTCTGAAAATTTGACCTTCCTGCGGCACAAAGTTTTGTTTTGGTGAATGAGCCTTAATATGCACTTTGCCACGCCCACAGCATTGGGGGGGTGGACAATCAAACTTACACATCTTAGATGCCATCCTACAAAGATGACAATTTCAAAATTTGAGATTCCTAGCATTTATGGTTTCTTGAAAATTGACAAGAGCAGTCTCTTATGCAAATTGGTTCTAGAGAAGAAGATTTCAGTCAGTAAGAGTCAGTCTCAAATGTACAAATGTGGACCACCTAAAGCAAGGTGAGGTGAGGTGAGGTGAGGTGACATGGGGTTTAACGCCGCTTTCAAGATTATTTCACTTATATTGCTGCTGCTAGTATTATGTAAGGGTGCGCAATACTATCGGTATATCGGTATATTGCAATACAGAAACACCACGATTCATACCGGTACGGTATTCTGGAAATATCCAATATATCGGAAGTTTTAGAATGAGCACTTTCCGTGTAAAATTGCAGAAAAATGTAACAAAAACACCCTATGATTTTACTGAAAGTTGTGAACAAAGTGTCAACTTGCAATGTGGAATAGCACAGACATGTTATAAGTACGAAACCAGTACCTGAATTATCTCTGTTTACAAAACGACGTCCAGTTGAGCATTGATCACTATTCTAAATGCTGTTATTAGGTCAAAAGAACAAGGGAAAAATAAAATATGAAAAGTACCAATATATTGCAATACGTATTGCAATACGCTTTTCTGTATCGCAATATATTGCGATATGGAAATGAGGACCGATACCCATCCTTGGTATTATGGCAGGGAGAATTCCCGCAACACCATCGTGACAATACATTGCGGTAAAACCTCAGCATTGGCTGGAACTAGCGAACCATGGGTGGTACTGCGCTGAAATTCAGTGTAGCATTGCACCAAAACCTTACTGCATGTAGAACAGTTATTTACTGCAGACAAAGTTGCCGAGCCCCTGACGGGAATTGAACCTCTTGATCCGAAGCCAAACGTGCTACCAACTGCGCTATCCCCCACCAAAGCAAGGAGAATCCCAACAAAAAAATCGGCTTTGAGGGTGCAGCGGTTTTGGAGGAGAAGTCAAACTGTAAACATTCACAAAACTTCTCTCCTGTAAACCTATCTTTTTCGGGAAATTTTACAAAAACTGTCAGAAGCATAACTTGGGAAAAACAATGGCCACTGCATATTCATAATTAAAACTTCAATTGTTTTCCAGATTATAAAGAATTAATTGCAAAAGGCATTTTACTTCTATTTCTATGATTACTATAGGGCCATATTTGAACTCAAACATAATAAGTGCCAATTTGAGCATACAGGGGTTAATCTTTTGTTACAGGACTGATTTTGAACTTACTTCTTTTCCTCCTGTGCCTGTGCTTGTTTGGAGCTAGGTATGTCTCTGCTGCCTCCTGGCTTCTCCTCTACGTGCTTCTTCTTGTCGGTGCCCAACTCAGCTACAGCTCTGTGGCCGCTCAGCTTCTGGATCTTTCTCACAAACTTGGCTCTCTCACTGTCACTGCTGTCTCCACTACAAACATGGACATCTTCATCACACTCTTTGACTCTTTGTCTAGATGTGTAGGTTTTGATGACAGTATAAGAATCTACACCAAAACATCACAATTGTGAGAATAAGAATTTGTACATCCATTAAAAAAAATAATAAATCCTTGTCTTCCTTATACCCTTACACTAGCAACTTCTAGAATGCCACTCAAATAACTCAAGATGAAAAAAGGTTTCTTATACATATAATATATATATGCTCTCTTATATATCTTATGGAAATACTTTCAGTAATCACTAAATACATCAAAAAACAACTAAAAACATGCTTTTAATCAGCAAAATATCAGTTCTCATCAACATCCCATGGAACCTTGCTTAGCTACAATTTAGGAATGCAATAATTTTATTGTTTGATAGTATCTTAGTATTTCTTGTTGCAAGGGTCTGAAAATTAGTTTCACCTTTTTCACATTGATCTATAAAGCAACCATTTTGTTAAAAGTGTATTTAAATTCAAAGGATTATTATTTTTACCTAAAAAAAAAAAATTTTCTTCAATGATATAAATTTTCTCCTTCAATGTAATTTCCTAGCAATTCTGTCTTGGTTTTAACTCTAAAAAGATGATATTCTCAAAATTTTAGATTCCTACCGAGCTTGGTGTCTGGAAAAATAGACTTGGGGGGTCAAGACCAAAGTTTCATCTTTATGTAAATAAGATGTAATTTTGAAAATTTGAGCTTCAAACGCCAGCAAGTTTGGGTTTCAGTGAATCACCCTAAATTTGTACCCCTGCCTTGCCCATATAATTAGAGGTAGGACAATGAAATCTACACATTAGTCTTCATCCTACAAAGTAGATAATTCCAAAATCTGAGATTCCAAAAATATACAAGAAAAACATTTAGGGTGCACTTCCTGGCACGTCCATATTTGAAGAGGGGTCAACACCAAAGTTACAAATTTAAGTCTCCATATTGGAAAAATGTAACTTATAATTTTAGTTTTTCTTTGCAGAATATTTTAGGAGAAAAGCCTGCCACGCCCTTATTTGAGAAGGGGTGGTGGTGGTGGTGGTGTCAGTCCTATATCACCTAGGTGCGGGCTACTTCCCTATAAAGTAACTTCTGACTATGCCCAACAGAAAACACCATATGAACCCTGGACAACAGACATCAGGCCATGCCATCAACCCCTCAGACCTTTAGGTCTGATGAGCTAAAAGGTTTTGTAATGCAGTTATGTTAAGTAAATAGAGAATACTAAACGACGTCCCGTTTAATAACATATTTATGAAACGAGTGTGTGGTTTGGTATATTACGAGCGAAAGTGAGTTAAATACCGATACCATTCATGAGTTTCATAAAAATTTAATAAAACGAGACCGAGTTTAGTATTTTATTTATTAAAAAAGCAATAAAATCTCTTAGATTGCCATTGTTGCCGCGCTGCTTACATTGTGACGTCATGTTTAACAATTATGACGTCATGTGACGTCAATCAACACGCGATGTTATTACACAATGTGTAATAACATTTTAGATTTATTAAACGGCGGTATGTTCAGCGGGCGAGTAATAATAGTAAATAACAACTACCGGTATGTTAACTCAAAGCATTATGGCAAACACATTTTGCATCATTTTATACTGTTTATTTGCATTTGTTAATGCGCTCATCTGAAGATATCTTCAACTTTAAGTGTGCCTTTTATCAACATTAAGATTATAAAAATAACATAGTATAGTCACCAACTCTGAAGTTACCACTAGGATAGTTTTGTAGTTTTGGTATCAATTTATGTATTACCGTATTCGACGTGATAAGCGCCCGGGGCGCTTAAAAAATTGGTAAAAGGGGGCGCTAATTAAAACGATAAAATATTTCCTCAAGTTTAGTCTTGAAAGTGTTTTCTTACGATACACGTCTTTGAAATATGGTTTTATAACCTTTATCATTTTGATGGTGGCTGGGAGTCTTGAAATACCCTGTATTCTTCACTTTAGTGGAAGAAAAAGACTTATTGCAAGACTGAAAAACCTTCCTCAATGAATCAGCATGCAAGGTAAGCAATGTTGAGAGGTGGTCGCTAAATCAGGACGCATATTGTTCAGTCACAAACGTTGTGGGTGGGCGCTTATAGGGGAGTGGGCGGTTATTAAGTCGAATACGGTAATAAATATTTGTAATAATTGTAAAGGACTTTCATGGTAGAATAAGGAATGGTACAATCCAAAAGAGATTTGCATGATAACTTCTGTATAAATGGTGATTTAATGTGATTTGAAAAAAAACTTCAAGTCAATTAGTTGCTTTGATGAGAGCTGATATATAGAGCTGAGATATCAGATGAGACTAGGTTGAGATTGTCTATTAATGTTAGGATGCTCCTAGGGTTACCATACTCACATCTTTATATTGCTGATTCCATCTTTCTCTATAATGTATAGAGACGGGAATGTGTTGATGCCAAACTTGGTGACGTTTTCTGCCAGCATGCGCCGTACAAGGATGTTGTTGAGGTCCATGGTGTCGAGGATCACCTGTATAAACCAGACAGTAGTCAGCTCCCTACACATGTTTTATGGAACAATACCCTCTTTCTGGAACTCACTCACATGAAGCATTACTAGGTTCTTAAAAACAAACTTTTCAGAGAATCTTATCATTATTAACCTCACATATATATATTGCGTATGATCAATTATGATAATAATATTACGCTTTATAAAATGAATACATCCACACTGTTCAAGGTATGCTTAATGAACTGCACACTATTTTAAATGGTGCTAGGACAAACGTTCTATCGTGTTCTCAACCTCCATTATTGTGTTCAGGAAAGTGTCATGCTACTCTCAGGAATCCAAATGGACTGATGGGTTGACAATAGGGCTGGGATAAGTCTAAATTTCCTACCTGGGTACCCGACCACTTATTACCCTATTATTACCCGACCCAACCCGGAGAACAGTATTGTGAATTATTCATCAGGCCAGAAAAAAAATTATTTTGCCTAAGGCTCAGTTTGGCCTGAAAGGAAGGGGCAAATCGTCGATGTGAAAAGATTTAGATTACAAACTCTCGGCAACATATAAACGATCGTGGGCATAACACTACACATTGATGCTTAAATTGTTTTGACTGTAAGTTGTGGGATGCCAGTAGTTTGTATTGTAGTTGTATTGTATTGTATTATGAATCTCATAAAACGTATGCACAGAAACATTATCTTTTGGTAGTAATACACCACGATAAAAAAAGAATTGGACATGGAAAGACATTACGAGAATGGATTCGATTGAGTAAGTTTTCACTGATACCGTAGCCTAGTCTAAATCCTTTCCAAAGTTTCTTGATTGCAATCGTCGTGTCAAATACAAGCTCTGCTGATTGGGTGAAAAGATCGCAATCAATGCAAATTTCCCTCATTAGACAATCACAAAACAATGCGTCAGAGGTCATTCGGGTCATGCATAATGTCTATGGTTCATGTGATAAAAAGGCTTCCAATCACAAGGTCGCATGTTTATATCGGAAGCAACATCTCTACGCAACATATGTACGTTTCGCTCAAATTAGAAGATAAGACGTTTTTCTATTTGCAACAAAATGAAATAGCTACGTCTTTTGTAAACGAGTGCACGTTTTGATAGTTTATAATATTTAATTGATTTAACAAGACAGATAGTTAATTACGTCTCACATCATTTTCCCTATAAAATGCTTGTAACGTAAATTTAGCTACTGCTCGGTTACGAGAGACATTGAGTGAGTGAGTGAGTGAGTGAGTGAGTGAGTGAGTTGGGGTTGAAAAGATAAAGATCCGACTACTGAGGTAAATATAAAAAGCTGTACAGTCTCTACAATAAGTTAAACTATGAGAAAATATAATCAAGTATGAGGAATGGACATTTGGTGTCCCGCTGAATGATCTCGCACTGTTCGTACTATACCTTCTTGGCTTCCTACAGTTGCAAATTCATTGTGCATGAAATTATACCATACACTGACATTAGAATGAATTCTTCACTTATTTGTCACGTGATCAAAACGGGTACGAGTAATGTGATCGGTACCCGGGTGCAACTCTTTACCCAATCGTCCCGGGTTACCCGTCCCAGCCCTAGTGGACAGGCAAATTTTGTATACGCTAACACTAAAAATCTAGGTATGTTAATGAAAAGGCTGATTTCAAAGATAGTCACCATTGCAAATAGATGTAGCCGAAGAAGGGAGGTAACTCTTTTATTGATCAAATTAAGTTTTTTTTAAAATTCCCTAACACACCCTAAACAGAGGGCCTCTCTTATGCTTTTTAATATGACATTTTGTTCAACGCAAGTTTTTTGTCAATCAGCCAATGGATAGTAGATTATTTGCTAGAATAGGAACTTTTAAAGAGCAAATCTCATTTTTGTAAAAAAATGATGAGCTGCACTTTATATCTTATCTATCTTTATGTTTATTCCTTTATCAGCTCATTATTCTATGCAGATTTAAATGTTTTCAATTTTCTCAAACCATGTATCTTAAGTGAAAAACTAAAGATATAGACCTTTCATGCGTAACGCATAATTCTATTATTGCAAATTAGTATCTGTATTAGTATCAATTATAAGAATCAATTTATTTGACTACACCTTTAATACCCCGGTTTTGAATAAGCGCCTCATCAGGAGAGGGTGGTGATTTGGACAGTAGACTTAGTGGAGTAGATAACATTACTTACAGGAGAGGGTGGTGATTTGGCCAGTAGACTGAGTGGAGTAGATAACATTACTTACAGGAGAGAGTGGTGATTTGGCCAGTAGACTGAGTGGAGGAGATAGCATTACTTACAGGAGAGGGTGGTGATTTGGCCAGTAGACTTAGTGGAGGAGATAGCATTACTTACAGGAGAGGGTGGTGATTTGGCCAGTTGACTGAGTGGAGTAGATAACATTACTTACAGGAGAGGGTGGTGATTTGGCCAGTAGACTGAGTGGAGGAGATAGCATTACTTACAGGAGAGGGTGGTGATTTGGCCAGTAGACTGAGTGGAGGAGATAGCATTACTTACAGGAGAGAGTGGTGATTTGGCCAGTTGACTCAGTGGAGGAGATAGCATTACTTACAGGAGAGGGTGGTGATTTGGCCAGTTGACTGAGTGGAGGAGATAGCATTACTTACAGGAGAGAGTGGTGATTTGGCCAGTAGACTTAGTGGAGGAGATAGCATTACTTACAGGAGAGAGTGGTGATTTGGCCAGTAGACTTAGTGGAGGAGATAGCATTACTTACAGGAGAGGGTGGTGATTTGGCCAGTAGACTGAGTGGAGGAGATAGCATTACTTACAGGAGAGGGTGGTGATTTGGCCAGTAGACTGAGTGGAGGAGATAGCATTACTTACAGGAGAGAGTGGTGATTTGGCCAGTTGACTCAGTGGAGGAGATAGCATTACTTACAGGAGAGGGTGGTGATTTGGCCAGTTGACTGAGTGGAGGAGATAGCATTACTTACAGGAGAGAGTGGTGATTTGGCCAGTAGACTTAGTGGAGGAGATAGCATTACTTACAGGAGAGAGTGGTGATTTGGCCAGTAGACTTAGTGGAGGAGATAGCATTACTTACAGGAGAGGGTGGTGATTTGGCCAGTTGACTGAGTGGAGTAGATAACATTACTTACAGGAGAGGGTGGTGATTTGGCCAGTAGACTGAGTGGAGGAGATAGCATTACTTACAGGAGAGGGTGGTGATTTGGCCAGTAGACTGAGTGGAGGAGATAGCATTACTTACAGGAGAGAGTGGTGATTTGGCCAGTAGACTTAGTGGAGGAGATAGCATTACTTACAGGAGAGGGTGGTGATTTGGCCAGTTGACTGAGTGGAGTAGATAACATTACTTACAGGAGAGGGTGGTGATTTGGCCAGTAGACTGAGTGGAGGAGATAGCATTACTTACAGGAGAGGGTGGTGATTTGGCCAGTAGACTGAGTGGAGGAGATAGCATTACTTACAGGAGAGAGTGGTGATTTGGCCAGTTGACTCAGTGGAGGAATATAATTTCTTTCGTTTGAGGTACGAATTAGAATGAAATTATTTTCTCCAGGCGTAGGAAAGTACTATATGGTCAGGTGAGGATGTCCACTAGAGGGCGTTATCATGAGTATATAAGTAAAGGCGCGAATTGTAAGCGCATTCTCAGTTGCGGTGCGCTCGAAGTCAGGTTTTGAATTTAATATGGAATAGAATATACCTATTTCCGAGAAGTTGGACGGAATTTGTTCGCAGTTAACTCAATCTAAAGCTGAAATTGTTGGAGTTGGAGTCTTTTCGTAGCGACTTTCTTAAGACATCCAAAGAACTGACGAAGTTGAAAGCGGCGAAAGCTATAGTGTGGAAAAATGCGCGTTTCACACGGAGTCCATACAGCAGGGGTCGAGGAGTCCGTGCTGCTTCTGCTACTGTCAATTCTTCTGAGTCTGTGCTTAGTTTCAATCAGCCCTTTCGCAGGAGTCCTTCCGCTGGAGCCTGTTTCTCGTGCGGAAGTTTCACACACTGGCGACGTCACTGTCCCTATACCTACAGTCAGCAGCCGTCAGCTACACCAGGACGCACATCAGGAGCTGGAGGACAGTACTAGTGAACATGCCAAAGTTAAGTATGATATTACTGATGATGATGATATCGTTTTATTTTGAATACGAGCAGGGACATGCAGAGATAAGCGTGAAGGGTAGATTGAAAAGCAATATCAACTTTTGGCGTAGTATAGGTTGTTCTAATTTTGTGCTTGACATTTTAGAAATGGCTACAGAATTCCTTTCTATTCCACTCCGCCTATCATGGAATTTAACAACAATAAATCAGCGATGACATATAAAGCCTTGGTTGCAGAGGCTATTGCTCGTACGAAAAGTTTTGGTAGTTGAATTGTCTTACAAACCAACAGTAGTAATCCCCCTTTCGGTTTCTGTTCAATCCTCAGGCAAAAAGAGACTGATCTTGGATTTATCAGTGGTGAACACACATGTCCGTGAAGTATGAAGACTGGAGGACAGCTTTGCTGTATATTCATAAAAAGGATTTGGTCGTAAAGTTTGATATCCACTCTGCCTATCACCATTTAGATATATTTGATGGACATACTCAGGTTCATGGGTAATCGGAGTGGTTAGGAATTTTTTAAGTTCCTTGTTTTACCGTGTGGGTTAACGTCCGCGCCATATGTATTTACAAAAGTAATTCGGTAGTTGGTGAAGCATTGGAGAGGTATATGCTATAATGTTGTTACCTTTTTAGATGACGGACTTTTTGCCTGTGACTCTTATAAGAGTACTACTGAGATTGCAAATGTTGTAAAACAGGATATCAGGATCTCCAGGTTTCGTACCCAAAGTAGAAAAGTCGTTGTGGGAACCGTGTCAAAGCTTGGAATGGTTGGGGCTTATTATCAATACAAGGTCAATGGTTTTTTCCATACCTCAAAGGAAAGTTGACAAGCTTATGCAGTGTGTTGAAGAATTGTTGTTGTATAACGGGACCGTACCCGTTAGGAAAGTTGCCTCTGTAGTAGGTCAGATTATAAGCATGAGTATCGTGCTCAGATCTGTAGCTCAGCTTATGACGAGGTCATTGTCTCTACAAACTGTCGATACCGGTTCCTGGAATGACACGGATTGTATATAGTGATGCAAGTAATGTCGGGTACGGGGGTACTGTGTTCAATATGGCGATGTTCAATCACATGGTCAGTGGTCATCAGCTGGGGCTAAAGAAAGTTCTATCTACAGAGAGTTAAAAGCCGTGTTCATGGTTATGCAGAGTATTTTGTCCAAGTTGAAATCACAACGAGTTAAGTGGTTTACAGACAATAAGAATGTTGACACTATTGTATATAAAGGATCAATGAAGAAGCATTTGCAGAATATTGCTTTGAAGATATTCCATGTGTGCATTGAAAACCAGATTCATTTAGAGATGCAGTGGTTACCTCGTTCTGAAAGCGAAAGAGCAGATTACCTCAGTAAAATCATAGACTCTGACGATTGGGGAATTGCCGATGTTGTGTGGAACCCGGGTTCGCGAGGAGTGGATGCATTTACTATGAACTGGAATGAAGGAAATTGTTGGATAGTGCCTCCAGTCTATTTAGTGGCTAGGGTGATGCAACATTTGTCTAAAGTCATTGTAAAGCCACTTTAGTAGTACCCAAATGGTATTCTGCAAGTTTCTGGCCCCTGTTGTGTCCCAAGGGTGCTTTCATAGCTCAAGTGAAGGATATTATATACTTACCTACGCATAAAGAGGCGTATGTGCCGAGTAGACAAGGTAACGACTTGTTTGGTATAAGCAATTTAATTTCCAAATGGTGTCACTGAGTGTACAGTATTGAATTTTGTGTTACAGATGTATTTTTGCACGTGTTTACCGAGGAGTTAGTGACGCTGCCGCCGAGCGTGAGACAGCTAGCTGGAGACGTGCCGGATCTTTTGTCTCATGCAAGAGCGTCATCTACGTGCAAAAAGTATGAGTATGGATTCCGTGCATGGAAAAGGTGGGCTATTACTAACGGTATGTCAACGGTGTTACCGTTAAGTCCCTTACATAGTGCTGTATACCTGTTACCCGTAATACAGCGATCGGAGTCCTTATCTCCTGTACAGAATACTTTTTATAGTATTAGACATTTTCATAACATAGTTGGTTTATTATCTCCAACTGATAATGCATTACTTGCTAATGTGCTAGAGGCTGCTAAGCGTAAATTAGCCAAACCGGTTAGAAAGAAGGAGCCCATCACTTTAGAAGTGCTTAAAAAGATGTTTGAAGATAAAATGCACGAACCAAATGTATATAATTTGAGAACTGTATCTATGTGCCTTCTTGCTTTTGCTGGTTTTCTGCGTTCTTCTGAGTTATTGAACGCGAAATTTGGCGATCTCATCTCAATGATGCGTACATGACAGTTTTCATAGAAAGTTCGAAAACAGATGTGTATCGGGACGGAGCGTGGTTGGTTATTGGTAGAACTGACTCAAAGATGTGTCATGTGAAGTGTCTAGAGAAGTATTTGAAACTATCATCATTAAGCCAACATGATGACTCATATGTGTTTAGAAATTTTTACAAGACAAAAGATGATTATAGTTTTAGACCGAAAAACAAACCTATGTCTCTTATACTCGTTTACGAGAAGTGTTCATCGAAGCCTTTAAGCCTCATGTGTCTGACATTAAATGCTATGGTTTGCATAGTCTGAGATCAGGTGGGGCTTCTGTTGCTGCAAATCGAGGTTTTTCAAACAGCATGGACTATGGAAAAGTGAAAGAGCCAAAGATGGCTATATAAAGGATAGTGTAGAAAGCAGATTGAAAGTTTCTCTTTCCTTGGGTCTTCAGTTCCCCGTTCTTTGAGTCTCAGGAGTGCACCGCACATGATATCCCAAATATTGTTGTGTTGTTTGTAGTACTGAGTGGAGTATAGGAGAAATATAATTTCTTTCGTTTTAGGTACGAATTAGAATGAAATTATTTTCTCCTGGCGTAGGAAAGTACTATATGGTCAGGTGAGGATGTCCACTAGAGGGCGTTATCATGAGTATATAAGTAAAGGCGCGAATTGTAAGCGCATTCTCAGTTGCGGTGCGCTCGAAGACAGGTTTTGACCGGTGTCGATACATATTGTATCTGTTTAATTCGGTGGATAACAGTTTGAAAGTGGGTTCTGACAAATATGAAGATTGTTATAGTCTGTTCAGACGAGGCATCATAATACGTGTGGTATTTGTATGTTATTTGGGTTGGCAAGTCATGATAATACTTGCGAGTTATACATTGTTCTTGTTGACGAGCCATGATGGTATGTTTGTAAATGTGTTCTTTTGATTTATGGCTGGCGAGCCGAGATAATACGTGTGAGTATTTGTATATATGGGCTGACTTACCATGATATTACGTGCATTTGATTGTATATTTCCGCTGATGAGTCATGATAGTACGTGTGAGTATTTGTATATATGGGCTGACGAACCATGATATTACGTGGATTTGATTGTATATTTCCGCAGATGAGTCATGATAGTACCTGTGAGTGTTTGCATAATGTGTACGCTGGCGAGCTATGATAATACGTGTGAGTATTTGTATAATATGTGTGCTGGCGAGCTATGATAAAACGTGTGGGTATTTGTATGTGTGTGCTGGCGAGCTATGATAATACATGTGTGTATTTGTATAATATGTGTGCTGGCGAGCTATGATAATACGTGTGAGTATTTGTATAATGTGTGTGCTGGCGAGCTATGATAATACGTGTGGGTATATGTATAATATGTGTGCTGGCGAGCTATGATAATATGTGTGCTGGCGAGCTATGATGATATGTGTGAGTATTTGTATAATATGTGTGCTGGCGAGCTATGATAACACGTGTGGGTATTTGTATAATGTGTGCTGGCGAGCAATGATAACACGCGTGGGTATTTGTATAATATGTGTGCTGGCGAGCTATGATAATACGTGTGAGTATTTGTATAATGTGTGTGCTGACGAGCCATGATAATACGTGGGAATCTTATGACAGTGCCATTAACCGTGAATTACGTCAAGATGATGACGTTAGACTATGTTGTGATGGGATGTGATGATGATGACGATGACGATGATGATGTATTGGTGATGATGACGACTGTAATGTGTTGTACAGAATAAACGGAGTGCACCGCACATGATATCCCAAATATTGTTGTGTTGTTTGTAGTACTGAGTGGAGTATAGGAGAAGATAGCATTACTTACAGGAGAGGGTGGTGATTTGGCCAGTAGACTGAGTGGAGGAGATAGCATTACTTACAGGAGAGGGTGGTAATTTGGCCAGTAGACTGAGTGGAGGAGATACTTACAGGAGAGGGTGGTGATTTGGCCAGTAGACTGAATGGAGGAGATAACATTACTCACAGGAGAGGGAGGTGATTTGGCCAGTAGACTGAGTGGAGGAGTTAGCATTACTTACAGGAGAGGGTGGTGATCTGGCCTGTTGACTGAGTGGAGATAACATTAGTTACAGGAGAGGGTGGTGATTTGGCCAGTAGACTGAGTGGTGTAGATAACATTACTTATAGGAGAGGGTGGTGATTTGGCCAGTAGACTGAGTGAAGGAGATAGCATTACTTATAGGAGAGGGTGGTGATTTGGCCAGTAGACGGAGTGGTGTAGATAACATTACTTATAGGAGAGGGTGGTGATTTGGCCAGTTGACTGAGTGGAGATAACATTACTTACAGGAGAGGGTGGTGATTTGGCCAGTAGACTGAGTGAAGGAGATAACATCACTTACAGGAGAGGGTGGTGATTTGGCCAGTTGACTAATTCGAATATACTCTATCAGGGCTTTCCTCTCTACAGCGGTTTGATAGCACCAGCCTTACACCAGTCTAACGCAGACAAAACCTCGTTATTAGAGGATCAATCACATTATTGTATTTAAAATAACGATAGCGGCCATCATGGTTAACAAACGGTGAACGGGAGTTACTTGCCCCTACACACTGATACCGAAGGCTTTTGCCGGAGTCATTGTGATTGGCTAGTTAAGACAGCGTCAGAACATGCAAGCAAGGCGGGTGCTTTCAAACCGTTGTGGAGAGGAAAGCCATTAGAATACCTTCGAATCCTGCTAGAGTCAATATATCTAAAAAAGTTTGATCCCCAAGGTGCAAGGTAGATCCCACAAAAATTCAGATTTAGGAATACAGCAGCTCAGCAGGAGAAGTTGATAATGATAAAAATTTACAGACGGACACCTAACGACCTCCGGACAACAAGTCATGACATTATTTTTCAGACCACATCAGCGGGAAATTGTATTGATTTATTTTATGAAATATTAAACAGGGATGAATTGGTTGTAATAGAAAAAAAATAAAAATTTTAACCATTAAAGTTTTTTTCAGATTAAAATCCTGTATATATTATTATATCTAGTACCAGACGAGGTAAATATGTATTCTCATGTAAAAAAATTTGAATTTAGACGTAGAGAAACAAGCGAAGTAGCCTTTCAATTAAAACCAAGATGTGATGCTATGGAAAAGAAGTATAAATTTAGTGTATTAAGTACATATGACATCTTACTTTAATAGTTTTTTCTTACTTTGTTGGGGTGTTTTTTTAAAGAAAAGTAATAAATGTAATTGTAGATTTCAAATGCTTAATTTGTATTAGTTAATTAAAAATTTTGATTTAGGCAGGCCTGAATAAAAGAATATACCATCTAAGATCTGTCTCCATAATGTTCTTCACAAGATTACTGTCACTTCTACATGACTTTCGTACATGACATGTTTAATAAGCATATGAGTGCCCTTCAATTAGGCCTAAGTCTTATGCTGTTAAATAAATTTTGTCATAGTTAAAAAACAGTAAAAGCTAGTGGGTGTCACTCTCAGAGCTCTTACTTTCTAAAGCATTATATTAAATATTCATAGTTTTTGTCACAAATATAGAAAAATATCTTTATACCCAAACTTTTCAAGAATGCACAAAACAAAATTCTGGATTGAAGAAATACTTTGTCAAATTTCATTTGTTTTTATTAAAAATGCCTTAAAAAATGGAACATTTTTGTTGAAAGACCAATTTTTATAACATTGATCTTTTAATGATGTCATTGCTTAATCCTACAAATGACTTTGTTATTAATATTAGTGGCCTGACTGTAAAGTCACGTTGTTTTCTCGGTGTACACACACATTATGTAGTAAATCTAGCATGAAGCATAAAACCTAACCTCAAGATATTGAAACATTCTTCACTTCTGACATTACAACATCCGTGAAATCGAGACAGCTACCTCTTGTCCATCAAATCAAAATTAGGCATTTAGCATTTCCCTGTCATCTAGTAATGACCTCTTACCTCGACAATCACACAATTTTCCACAACTGATATCTCTAAATTTAATCATCAGCTCATTTCTTGTCTAACTCTGACATGTGACAAACTTGCTGCATGGGGGAGGACATGTTGCATTGCCAGACAAAACAGGTGACCTATTTTTGTAATGTCTGTGTATCTATGGTAACATGTATACCAAACTGTAAAATGTTTACAGCCATTTTTCTCATTCATGAACATACTTTGAAAGCATAACAATTCACATTTTAGGTTAGAAATATGTTTTTATATCTATTTTTTAAGAGAAATGTTATTTACATTTAAGGCTGAAACTGATCTACATATTTTCATGACTAGGCCCACTGCCTATCAAAGTCTCTGAAGGAATAAGCATGTAACCAACCTCCACACCCAGGAGTGACTCCTTCTTCTCGAAGATGAGGAACAAGTGCTGGTGCTGCTCCTGCGCCTCCCTCCAGATCTCCTGCATGCTCCTGTCACATGACCAAACATTCCAGTAACACCTCCTTTAGAATGCATCAAAATGCGACAGATGGTACTATTTCGTCTATCATCTAGGTTATACAATATCACCATTATGGTGAGACTGAGTGGAGGAGATAAAAGAACCTGCATAAGAGGATTGTGATTTGGCCAGTTGACTGAGTAGAGGAGATAAAAGAACCTGCATAAGAGGATGGTGATTTGGCCAGTTGACTGAGTAGAGGAGATAAAAGAACCTGCATAAGAGGATGGTGATTTGGCCAGTTGACTGAGTAGAGGAGATAGCATTACTTACAGGAGAGGATGGTGATTTGGCCAGTTGACTGAGTAGAGGAGATAGCATTACTTACAGGAGAGGGTGGTGATTTGGCCAGTTGACTTAGTGGAGGAGATAGCATTACTTACAGGAGAGGATGGTGATTTGGCCAGTTGACTGAGTAGAGGAGATAGCATTACTTACAGGAGAGGGTGGTGACTTGGCCAGTTGACTGAGTGGAGGAGATAGCATTACTTACAGGAGAGGGTGGTGATTTGGCCAGTTGACTGAGTAGAGGAGATAACATTACTTACAGGAGAGGGTGGTGACTTGGCCAGTTGACTGAGTGGAGGAGATAGCATTACTTACAGGAGAGAGTGGTGATTTGGCCAGTAGACTGAGTGGAGGAGATAAACATTACTTACAGGAGAGAGTGGTGATTTGGCCAGTTGACTCAGTGGAGGAGATAGCATTACTTACAGGAGAGGGTGGTGATTTGGCCAGTTGACGGAGTGGAGGAGATAACATTACTTACAGGAGTGGGTGGTGATTTGGCCAGTAGACTGAGTGGAAGAGATAACATTACTTACAGGAGAGGGTGGTGATTTGGCCAGTAGACTGAGTGGAGGAGATAACATTACTTACAGGAGAGGGTGGTGATTTGGCCAGTTGACGGAGTGGAGGAGATAACATTACTTACAGGAGAGGGTGGTGATTTGGCCAGTAGACTGAGTGGAGGAGATAGCATTACTTACAGGAAAGGGTGGTGATTTGGCCAGTTGACGGAGTGGAGGAGATAACATTACTTACAGGAGGGGGTGGTGATTTGGCCAGTTGACGGAGTGGAGGAGATAACATTACTTACAGGAGGGGGTGGTGATTTGGCCAGTTGACTGAGTGGAGGAGATAACATTACTTACAGGAGAGGGTGGTGATTTGGCCAGTTGACTGAGTGGAGGAGATAACATTACTTACAGGAGAGGGTGGTGATTTGGCCAGTTGACTGAGTGGAGGAGATAACATTACTTACGGGAGAGGGTGAACATTTGGCCAGGAGGCGGGCGGCTGGGTGATGGAGTCAAGAAACCTGTGGGCGGAGAGGAGCAGGGTGGAGAGGGGCTGACCCCCTGACAGATCCATGTCTGTTTTGTGGTGTGTCTCATTGATTCCCAGCTTCCCCTGGTGTGGTCTGAAGAACTGCACGAAAGCATCAAAAGCATAGGTCACTCTCACCAAACAAGACATGTTATTTCAGACAGACAATATTCAAACTGAAAACAGCAACATATAAATAGGAGACAGTCATACTTGAAGTCTATGTTAATACTAACCACTTTCAACTTCACTTAAAATACATTCTTATCGCCACCTTTCAGGTTAAGGTAAGACTAACAACAGACATGAGTAAAATTGATTTTTCTGGGGAGTCTTGTATAGTTTGTATACAGCTTTTTGGGATTCAAAGAAATAATCTCCTTTTATTCACTCAGAAATGGGGTGATCGTGACTGTTATGAGGTTATTTTATGATTTTTATGATTTTTTACCTAGCTTACTTGATATATATATATATATATATATATCACTTACCAGCCTGAAGAGTTTTAAATAATTCAGATCTTGTAATACTTGTATATCCAATTCAATGCAATAACAAAAGGTAATTCTTACTCAAGCGGGCACAAATATGCTTGGTATCAAAGTTTTCATAATGGTCAAGGAAAGTTTTTCAAAAAAATAAGATCTGATTGGCTGACAGAACTATTTCTATTCATTTGTTCAGTGAGTCTAGCATACACATGTCAAAAAGACTTCAAAACAAACATTGTTTTTAATTTCGAAAGGAATAATATGAAACGTAAAATGTTTTATGTGGGGTTTGTCTTACTATTTCATTCATTAGCATTGTCTTGCTTAATATATGATCCACAAACATGTAATGAATTCCTGAGACTACATTTAACTGTGCCATGACAGAATTGTTGTTCGTCTCGCATGAATACAACGACTGAGTTTACTTGCAATTTGCCTTCACGAAGGTATTTTCCTTCACGAAAGCATACATGGCATAATCCAACAGAGGCGATGGGGGTTTTTAGGGACTGAAATGGGGTTTTTTCCTTCTCAATGGGGGTTTTTAGGGTCTGAAATGGGGGTTTTCCTTTTTTGCAGAACATATGATTTATCGTATTTAAAAATAACTCATTGTCTAACAGATAATTTATCGAGATAATATCTTATTATTTTTAGATAATATTTCAAACCTCATTGCAGGAATTTTGGTACTATCTTATTACAAATATTATCCATAAATTACTATGTTTTATTTGAAATATAACTTTATATTGTGACATACAAATCTATAAGAATCCAGACAGCTATTTCTAACATAAATCATAATACATTACAAGTCTTTTAAACAGGATCTCAATAATTAACATTAGAAGTTTGTGACTGTCATGCCAAATTATTTTGCTTATTATTATCTTTATCAACTTAGATTGAATTATCACTTAAATCTGACATCAAAATAGTATACACTTAACTTAAACGTAATTCATCGAGCTTCAGCTATCCTATAGGAATATAAACTACTAGATAATTAATTCTCGAATCACCGATGTACAATAACAACGTGCTCTTGCGATCGTATTCTGACAAATATTTGTTTTAGTTTCGACTAAAAACTATTGATAAGTTTGAAATTTTATCAAATCGAAGATTTAAAATAGGTAACACAGCCTTAGAAAAATCATTCTTGGCACTTCTCTTAAAATCAGGTTTTTTCCATACCCGATCGGGTACGCGGGTTAGGCGGCCTGAAATCGGGTAAACCCGCCGAAATCAGGTAATATGCCATGTATGCGAAAGTATTTTTCAAAGCTCGGAATTAAGGTTTATCTGTACCTTGTGAATTATTGTGATAAATTCCTAGCTAAAGCTTGGAATTTATAATAATAATCAACTCAGAACAGATAAACCGTAATTCCTCGTATCTTGTTGATAATTCTATTAGTATTTTCAGGTCAACCAGGGATTACTTTTACTCATAAAAACAGATGTCTCCCTCTTCCCCCGGTTCTCAAAATAGTTTCTGGATTATGATCCCAAACCATACCCTATTTTCAAAAACCAAAGTTCAAATTGATGATACAGAAAATGAAAAACAAAGCTCAAAGTTCTCATTTCACTCATATCTAATTAGGAAAGCATTATTCTATAAAATCATTTCAGACAGTATCATTAAACTTCATGTTTCAGACCTAAATATTATATTCATGGTTTTACAAAAATTATGAAAAAAATATGACAACAAGCCTACATAAGTTAAAATGTGCAGAAGATAATCACCATTACTATCAATTTGTGTCATAGGTCATGACTCCACAGGTGTTCAGGACATAATAAAATGTCATAATTGACATAAAAACTCACTTATTGAGATAAATTTGTTGGTCATGATGATAGCCAGCTTCAATGTTCAATAAAGCTGCAGCAACCTACCATTATTGTGGGGTATCCATTCACCTGGAACTTCCGACATTGGTTTGTGTTATTGGCATTAGCACAGTCCAGTGCTCCCACAGACAGCACCCGCTCCCATCCTGCAACATCATCCTAACCTCATCATTCAAATCAGAAAACTGTGTGTATAAATTGCTTTATTACTCGCCCGTGTAAGATACTGCAGTGTAATATTTATACGGCGATATTAAACTAGTGTAATACTGCTGCACGTATGACGTCATAATATTGTGGGGTTGTGACGTCACAATGTTAGCACCGCCGTCACAATGGCGGCCAAGTTGCGGAAATGTTTCGTTCAGTACACTTTCGGCAATCATGCTTGATTACTGAGGTCAAGTAATAAACAAAATACTAAACTTCCTTTTTATTAAACTCGTTAATGATTTGGTATCAAACTGGCTTTCGCTCATTTAATACTTAATCATTAACTCACTTAATAAAAATAGTATTAAATTGAAGCTCTATTTATTTTATCAATTTTCAATAGCCTTGAAAACAGTGTAAGAATCTATATCAAAACATCGCTATTGTTAATAATGAATTAAGTTATGTTACTAACATAACATATGAATAATAATTAACGTAATCATCATCATCATGATCAAAATATATTAACATATCCATTATCAATGAACATGTACAATTGTATATCATTATATATACAGTATTCACAAACCAATCACTGCAAACATAATGTTTGGCATCATCATAAAAGCCATTACCGGTACATACAATGTGTCAGGCAGATCCAGACCATAAGACAAGAAAAAACCTGCATGTGCTTCTCCAAAAATATACTTCATCGCATATGGTATTTTTAATGTTACTTACAACAGAGTAAAAACTACAACTATCCTAATTTGTCAGAGACACTTAAGAAATGAGCCATGGGCTCTGTAGCTCATCAGCCTTTGTATTGTTGATGTTAAAGACTAAGATATACATCCGTTAGTTCTCCAAGTGAAATTCATCACCAAAAAGGTTAAAAAAATTTATTAACATTTAAGCAAATAATTAATGCCCTGTCATGCTGAAGCAATGCATTCAACACTTGCAGTGCCGATGAATGGCTTCATCTCTTAATGTTTTTCTTCTTGATTGAATACAAACTATTCTTGGTCAAATTGTTACCAAATAAACTCTTCAAAAAAAGAAACTTGACATTCATGCGAAATAGATTTTTTCGAAACGGGTCAATTTTTTTCATGATACATACCTGTACTTTAAAGAAAGTCTTGCTCAAAAGTGTAAATTTTCCAAAAATAATGGCCTAAAAAGTTTACGTTGTGTTCAGGGACGAAAACGAGCGATTCTGCCAAAGCACGTGCAGCATGGGATCATGAAGGTTTACATGCAGACACGTTTGCTTTAGGGGTATAAAAAGCCATATCAGCCACTGTTCATTCAGACTTCACAACATCGGTACAGCGACCTGAAGAATGCCAAGACTGAACAGAGCGCAACGCAACAACGCTATTGGCAGACTGCAAGCAGGAGCGACGCAGCGAGATGTTGTAACACACTTTGGCGTGTCCAGACAGACCATCTCTTCATTGTGGACCCAGTTCAACACCCGAAACAGTGTTGATGATAGGCCAACGTCAGGCAGACCAAGGGTGACTACTCGGGCCCAAGTTCAGTACATCCTACTGCTCCACCTTCGGGAACGCACCAGGACAGCAACGTCAACAACAACGCAGATACCAGGCCTGCGTCAAATTTCCAACCAAACGGTACGCAACAGGCTGAGAGAGGCTGGACTTTTTCCACGACAACCGGTTCAACGTCTCGTTTTAACGCAACGTCATCTGGCGGAACGTCTCCAGTGGTGTCAACAGAGGATGAGATAGGCACGTGCATGGTGTAGAACCATTCTCTTCACTGATCAGTCCCGTTTTCTGCTTCGACAAAGTGATGGACGAGCACGTGTATACCGACGTCCTGGAGAACGTTATGCTGCCAACTGTGTTCAGGAGGTTGTTTTATTTGGAGGTGGGAGTGTCATGGTGTGGGCCGGGATTCGTCACGGTGTTAGGACACCCCTTGTGCATGTTGTCGGTAACCTCACAGGAGTACGATATAGGGACTTGTTCCTACAGACTTACGTTATTCCTCACGTCAACGTCCATGATGGTCTCTTTCAGCAGGACAATGCTCGACCACATGTTGCACGTGTTTGTCAAGACTTTTTACAGCTTAACAATGTCCAGACATTGCCATGGCCAGCCAGGTCACCAGATTTGTCACCAATTGAGCATCTGTGGGACGAACTGGATCGACGAGTGCGCAGTAGGAATCCACCACCCCAAACACTTCCAGGACTTCTTGCAGCACTTCAGCACGAATGGCAGAACATTCCACAGGCTGTGATTGACAACTTGATTGCATTCATGGGTCGTCGGTGCCAAGCAATAATCAATGCCAATGGTGGCCATACCCGCTACTGACATTTGTGCACCCCTGTGATGTTGAAACACTTGTGCACCTGTGCATTTCAAGATCATGCTTATTCTGAATAAAATTTACTGAACAGAGATCTTCAAACAGCGTTTTAGTTTTCATTTCAATGTTTCTAACATTTTTACAACAAAATATAGATAAACTACACCCAGGAATTGGGATTGACACCTTTGACAGTGGGCCATTCTAAGGGTTTTAAGTTGTTATCAGAATTTTGAATGGGCCACCCTGCTTTGGTGAGAGTCATACTCTGAGAAACTAATATACCAGATTCAATACATTTTGAAACTCTAAATTCATAATGTACTTCTTAAATTATTCTCGTCTTCATTGTCTGACTAGGTTTTGGAGTTATTATGACCTATTTTAAGATAAGAAACTTGAGCCATTTCTCATGACATTTCTGTTGAAATAATGGGGGTTGAAGAGGACATTATGGTTTAGTTATCTATTGATCCCAGATTATCAAGAAGAACTAAACACTTGAAAAAGTTCAACATGACATGTATCCATGTAAGCATTTTATAACTATTTGCATAAGTTGTTTAAGAAGAAGATGCATTAGGGGAACTAATACCAATCGTAAATTTTGACAATTGTGTACTTTAAGTTAAAGTTCGGATTATATAATGTCATTTATACAGTAATTCTTATTAGCCACATGGTTTGACTTACAAAACAAACATTAATCTTTATATTGATCATTTTAATTGAGCGTCAAGAATCTGTACCGTAATTCACTCTGATAAGCGTAATTGAATTTTGACTTACGAGGGAAAGTCAATAAGTTCATAGAAGTGAGTATTGATACAACCCTGAAGACATCATTGTTTATGTCATTATTGAGAGAGGCCATCTGACAACAGTTTACAGACAAATACAACCCTTTCCGATCATTTACTTGAGATTTACGGTCAGTTGAACAGCAAGTTCCTGAAAGTTCTAAAACCACAAGCTCTAGTGTTTTGTTTTATATTGCCTGAGTACTTGCTCAAATGTGCTAAAGGAAAATATCAACACACAAAAAGAATTTCTTCTTAAGGACCATCCATGGTACTGGTTTCTCCTATTTTCAACGGTATAAGTGAATAATGATAATGTACGTGAAATTCAGAAGCAACAACTTTATAATTTTATATCAGCAATACACCCTATCCATTGTATTCACATAACAAAAAAATTCATTTTGTTTTACATGTTTTCGATCTACCGCTACGGTGATCATTAATGGACGACCCTAACTTGTGTAAACAGAATGTGACATCCCCATTTTTCAACGGTCACATAACACACAGAAAATATAGACACTGATAATGAGGTGGACAGTATATTGAACAGTGATATCTCTGCGGAAGAGATTGAAGCAGCAGTAAAAGACTTAAAGTGTGGAAAAGCTGCTGGGCCGGATGGCATTAAGACTGAAATGATCACATGTTGTCTGCGATTGTTATCACCATATTTGGTATTGATTTTTAATCATGTTCTTAGCACCGGTGTTTATCCCCAGGAATGGGCAAAAGGTATTATTGTCCCCCTGCATAAGAAGGGTAATGTAAATTGTGTTGATAACTACCGTGGTATATCGTTATTGGATGTTTTGGGTAAACTATTTTGCATTGTTATTAATCATCGTCTACACGTGTTTGCAGAGTGTTATGATAAGATTCCTGAGGCTCAGGCTGGATTTCGTAAAGGCTACAGTACGATTGATAATATATTTACATTACAGTGTCTTGTTCAGAAATATCTCTCGAAATCAGGTGGTCGTTTTTACTGTCTATTTGTTGATTTTCGAAAGGCATTTGATTCAGTTAATAGAACATTATTGTGGTATTCGCTTTTTAAACAAGGTGTCCGGGGTAAATTATTTTCAGTTTTAAGGAATATGTATTCTAAAATTTTGGCGTCTGTTCGTCTTACTCATTCGAGGATTGGTGATTATTTTGAGTCGGTCAGCGGTGTTCGACAAGGTTGTGTTTTAAGTCCGTTTCTTTTTGCGATGTTTATTTACGGAATTTCAGGATATGTTAAAAAAATCAGGAGTTAGAGGCATATTTATTGGTTCAGATTATATGGATTTACTGTTACTGATGTATGCAGATGATCTTAATTTGTTTGATGATACTGTTGTAGGTTTGCAGAGAAAGATAAATATATTACATAAATATTGCAGTTCTTGGGGTATAGAGGTTAATATGGATAAAACTCAGGTGTTAGTTTTCCGTAATGGAGGTATTCTTCGTTCATATGAAAAATGGTTTTACAATGGTAATCCAGTACAAGCTTCAACATATTATAGTTATCTCGGCGTTTTATTTTCAACTAGATTATCTTGGACAAAATGTACTCATACTCTTGTTGGTAAAGCTAGTAAAGCTCTGTTTGCTTTGAAATCGTTGTTTATGAAATATCCTAATATTCCGGTAAAGCTCATGTTCAAATTGTTTGATATTAAGGTTAAGCCTGTTTTATTGTATGGGTCTGAAGTCTGGGGGTTCGAAGAGAGGAAATCTGTCGAAATATTTCACACTAACTTTTGTAAATATGTTCTTGGGGTTAATAAACAAGTTTCAAGTAATGGAGTTTTAGCAGATTGTGGTAGATTTAATATGTATGTTGATTATTATGTTAGATGTATTACCTATTGGTGTAAATTATTGAGGATGTCCGAGAACCGCTATCCAAAACAGTCGTACTTACATATGAAGAAGTTAGATTCAGCTGGCAGGGTAACTTGGGCTACTTCTGTTAAATATTTGTTAAATTCCTATGGTTTTGGCTTTGTTTGGTTCAATCAAGACGTCGGTGATGTTTCTGTATTTATTCATAATTTTAAGAATAGAGTAATTGATTGTGATAAACAGCGTATCTTTGGTAACATAAATATATCTTCTCGTTTAATCCACTTTAAAGAAATTGAGTCACTCTTAAATGTTGAGTTTTATGTTAATTTTATCAACCAAGTATCTATAAGAAGAAATATTTGTCTTCTTAGATTAAATTCGCTCCCTTTACGTTGCAATATTAGAGGTGTGAATGTAGATAAGAGGTGTAAAATGTGTGATTGTGGTGTAACTGAAAGTGCTATACATTTCTTGTTCGAATGTAATGCTTATGATGTAATAAGGGATAAATACATTCTTATAAATGGTCAGTTAAATTTTGTTACTCAATATCATAATATTTTAACTAGTAATTGTAGATATTCCCTTGTAAAATACTCCAATTTCATCAGAGAAGCGCTTGCTTATAGAAGAATGTCAATGAATTAACCATGTCATAAATTATCGTTGTATAACTTTATTGTCTACTCTACAAAATCTTAAAAATTGTTAGCATGTATTGTACATGGGCCGATGGCCTACAAACCGAAATAAAAGAATTGAATTGAGAAAATAAGATAAAGGGAAGTATGGAAGCCCAATATATTTTACTCAGCAAAAATCAGAATATCCCCAGCATTGCTCAAACTCTGACCATGATAAAATTAAAGAAATCAAACATATATACAGTCCAATGTTAAGAAAACCACTACTTTTCCTGTACTCCAGGCAGACAATGCTGACAGAAGAAGGAAGCATGTCTCCTTACACTGTCACTGGTCTGATGTTGCCCAGCAGACACAAGACGTCTATGAGATGTCTAAATTAGGTCTAGATCAGGTCAGACATCTAAGACGGCTATTCAACGTATCCATTTAGACGTCTAAGCCTAGACGTTTAATAGACGTCTTAAGGTAGACTTGCACTTTCAAACAATTTTATTATAATGCTTGATATTTCAGATTGAAAGATGTTTCCTTTGCTTATTGTATATAAACAAACCTTTCTAAACTTAGGAATTTAATATTGAAAGATTTCTGTCACTTAACATGAATATTATAATATGTTTCGTAGGTAAAGAAAATATTTGCATCAAATGATTTATAACATAACAAATGTAACTCATATTACACCCTAAAGATCTGTCAAAAGTACAAATTTATAAGAAAAAATTATGAAATGTCCTTGGTGAACTTCAATCCGGATCGAAATTGTAGTCAATGCAGTGCACAGATAATTTGTCCATGCAGAGTTGCGACCCTTTTATCTCTCCATGCATGTCCTGTAAAATAGGCACCTTTTTTCAATTTCTTTGTTCTCAAAAAAGATGGGATTTCTCGATATCATCGCATATGAAGTGGGGTTCCTTACAGTTTCTTTTGTCTACAATTTACGGTAAGATTTTGTTTTCTGTATATATATATAGGTCACGTCAATTAGTTTTACCTTGTCAGTAATCAAGATGCTCATTCGTCGGTATCTTTCCTTTGTTTACAATGGTCGTGCAGCTAATAGTAGAGCCTTTTCTTCCATTATTAGCTTTCAGCTCGTAATTTTGTGATGCTACTTCAAAACGTGTGTAGTGGTTTGTTCGTACAAATAATTGAAAAAAATATAGCTTTCTCTATTTTTCTTACTGAAAGTTCAGAAACCAAATAATTCTTGACCAAATTCTTTCGATAGGTATTTTGATATCCCGACCTTTCATAGTGGAATATCATTAATACACCCTTATCAAATGCAGAGAACCTGATTCAGTGTGGAACATTTAGATAGATTTAGACAGACAACTGTCATTTTAATTCACTGCAAAAGTAACCTTTTTACAATAGTTGACTTATATAGATTCTACTATTATTAGTTTCTAGTTAGTAATATAAGTTTCGTTTGGTGTCTGTGTATACATTTATTTTTTTATCAAATTGATTTTTTTTCCGGACATATGTAGGTTACCAAATATTTAACAGTGTTCACATATATTTTGATTTGCATCTGAATTCATGGGTACAAATGTTGATCATGATTCGAGATAACAATTCAGGTTTCAATTTATTTTCAGATACTTTCTCCAATCTTTTACAAGGACATAATCAAGGATACAATTCTCAATGTGTCAAGAGATATACATAGAAAGAGAGGGAGAGATCAGTGGAAGAAAGTCATAACCCTGTCAAAATCGGTGATAAGGAGTTGACAGGCTGCTACACTTTCCCTGAGAATAGCACCCAGTCCGGCCGCTGTACATCTTACCCGTCTGGCCGCCGGTAAATTAAGTTTCGACTATGTCAGCTACTTGTATTATTATATTAAAAATAGCGGGGTAGGTATTTGTACTATCATGTTATGATCAACAGCGAAAAACAAGCAGCTCATAAGTAATGGTGTCACATGACCTTTAAAAAGATTTAGTTATCCGGATGAAACCTGTATCAAAGATTATATAATTGAGCGTGTTAAGTTACCTTATTTCCCAAAAATGTGAATGGAATTATGTAAAACCATATGACGCAAATTTTTCATATCTTTCAGAGCTCAAGTGAAGCAGTGACTTCATTAAGAAGCGGTAGAAAGTTGTTTTTGTTTGAATTAATAAAACATTCATCACTGAACTATTCTTACTCGTGTTGTTTTTACTAATTACGTTGAGATATATAGTGAGACAATACCTGATTGACAATAGTGTAGCGGACGAAGTGGGTTAGATTAGCGGCGGCCTAACTGGGTTATTTTGAGCGGCCGAACTGGCTAGCGGCCGGACCGGGTGTCTCCCTTCCATGAAACTGTTTACATCTGATATGTGTCCCTGTCGGGTCGTCGCAGGGCAGTTGGAAATGGCTTCAGATCGAGTGGACTCACCGTGCGCGTAAGAAGCGAACATCTTCCAGGTGGGGGCGAACCTGATGCAGTGACCACACCAGCTGTTGTACAGCTCTATCACCCATGCGTTCTCTTTCGACAAAAAGTTGTCATAAAAGTTTTCCTGAGTCAGGATGGTGACGTTGTCTGTTGGTTCATACAGCCCCAGGGATCGTATTCTACCTGCAAGCCCATATGAAAACATTAAAATCACCAGTAAAAGACAGGCACCCATCGCCCTGACATCATTTACTGTCAACAAGCAAACGTCAACAGGGAAGGAAGCGGAAACCGGCACATACAACTTTCCCTACAACAATTAACAGTATAATACATTTAATCGGTTTCATTAACTAATTTCGAAAGGAAAATTATTAAATCATCAATATTTTTATTTTTCAAATGCCATCGTTTATGTCAAGGTAAATACATTTATGTTACATCATAATGTTAAAAAATTCTAACGACAACTATGTAAATAGTTTACTTGATAGGGCAATGTAAATTTTCTACTCCCCATCCCTGAAGAGTTCCAATACACAGCCACGTGTGCTGCACAGGACCTCGATGTCCTTCGTGGCACGTCTGCCGTTCATGACTTGCGAAACAGATCTAGAATTTCCTCCCTTTTGTTTATGTTTGATCTTGGTTTGCGTTAAATCTCATGAAATCTACCCGAATCCAAATATCAGGTCTTAATGTATGAAAATTACGTCGCGGAGCCCATTTCATCGTACTCGTAGAGCGACCCATATGTAGCCTACAAAACTTGGTGTGGCTCTCTGTTGCAATCATGATGCGTTTATAAAATAACCATTAATTTCTACATGCGCAAGTCGGCCCCAACTGATTTGATGCAGATAGGTCTTGTAAGTTTGAAAGTTTGGCCAACCACAAAGATAAGGTTTAGGCTACAATACCTAAATCAAAGGGGCCATTATGGAGTGGATACGTAAAATCAAATAAGATTTGAAGGATATCGCATATTCTTCTTATCTTAAGAAACGTAAATGGGTACATATTTTTACACAATAAAGTTTTTTAAAATATTACAAAGAGATATTTCCTTGCAATATAAACATCAAACTCTTCTAAGGGGACATTGTTGTTACAATAAAATATTTTCGACTATAAAGATTGACTGTTAAACATGGGATTTTAATTAGTACTGGTTTTAATGATAGAGTGGCAAGTTATTGAAGAGTTTGTTGGTTATCCAATCTTTATATATATTTTTAACTTTGGGCAAACTATTTAATATGTCTGTGATCCCTACCAATGGAAATTTATCAGTTTGTATAACGGCTTTCATTGAAATAGCAGATATTGCAATACTATATAGTCATGAAGCCAAAAAAATTCCATTCCACATGAGTACACACTAACTCCAATGATCTTCTGAAAGTTTTTACGTTATACTTGTGACCAATGGACGAAAACCAACCCGCCGCGATACACCGTCCAGTTTTCGATCAACATCGCTCATTTGACTGAACAGGTAAGGATTGAAATTATATTCTTTTCAACAATAACCATAACTTTTCGATAAAATGGCATCATTGATAACATTAGGCTCCTACACTTACTATATTTAATTGTTACTTGTCCACTATTATTCATAGGACGTTATTGTACTCTAATGGTATTAACTACACATGCTTAACAAGGAACGTGAAAAGTGAAATCTTATTGACACAGTTTTCAAAAGTTAATAACTAAATGCTGTATTAATGGCGCTGTAAGTTTACGAATACGTTGAACCTGTGCCACGGTTCCTACTTGCAGTTTACTATGCACCACACGGGCAGCTATGGCCAGGAAAGGTTTGATTCAAATGAAGAAAAGGAAACCTACATTTGTTAAATTAACGATAAACCCACAGCAAACACTAATGACCAAAGTCCAAGCACATCCGAGTTGTTATGTAAACCGTACATTTATTCAATCCTACCAAGACTTTCAGGAGTAAATTCAGCGCACAGAAATGATCGACTGAAGTGTCCCATCGAAAGTTTCGTGATGAGTATTCGAATTTGAGTTAAACTTTAAATTACTGAAATCGGCCGATAACAACTTGAATACGGCTTTTCAAAACACTAGCAAACCAGCACTGGTGAACAGAACTGAAAGGGTCCATGGTCACTGAGGCGTGGGTCGTTCCAAGCGAAAGCCAGTCGTTTAATAAGATGCCATGCGAACTATCACACACTTCTGTCCAATGTTGTCACAACCATCAGACTGGGTTAACAACTCTACAGTTTTATGACAAACAGATGCCCATTATTCAATCCCATTCAAACTCATGCAATTCTTAATTTAATGGTCTTTTATTACATTATCGGATTTTCACGCCTTGGATCCGTTGGTAACTAGCGATATTGCCAAACGTTCTGTCACTAATGGCGTAACGCTTGGCATTCGACTGCTCCTTAGTATATTATTACGACCTATAATTATCATAAACCAATGAACTTTCCCATCTTCCTTGTCGAATAGACTGTTCCCATGCAGTCTTGCTTTTCCTCGTCGTATAAACTGTCCCCATACAATCTTGCTGTTTCTTTGTTGTATAGACTGTTCCCATACAACCTTACTTTTCATTATCTTACTGTCAGGTCTAATTCATGCTTTCTTTTGCCCGTCTTTTGTGTGTCCACGCCTTACAAACAGTTCCCATTCAATCTTGCTTTTCCTTGTGTAACTGTCCAATTTCTTACAGCCATACTTTTCCTCCTTTTACATTCAGTCCCAAAATTGCTTTTGTTTTGTAGTCAGTACCTTCTCTTGATTTTGCTCGTCAGTAGCCAGTTTGCTTGCACTACATGAACGCTATGGATTAATGTTAATCCTTGGTTTCCGGAACTGAAAGGTATTGTGGAATGTATTGCTGCCACGCATATTCTAGATGAATTTGACAAGCAGAGAAATATGTTGAATGTCAAACAATTGAACGAATGGCATCGATTCCCAATTGCAAGAATTCCAACAACAAGAAGAAGGGATTGAATCGTAGTTCTTCATTGCCAATAGATATCTCAAATATATCACTATGTATTTACCGGGTAATTTGTTGATGCGTGGAATATTTACGTCAGTATCGTTCCGCACGTGCCTGATTCGGCGGGAATCTACAACATCCGCCTCTAACATAGCCACATAGCCCAGCTCTGACATGATGGAACGTGCAACTGTCTTATTCAGCCAATAATGGAGCGTCGCACGAGCAGGCTATCTATCATGTGGTCTACTTCAGCAAGAACGTGTAGTGTTCTTTAACAACATGAAGGCTGCACTCACCGAAATTTATGATAAAGTCCCTCTCACTGCCGCCGGAGTGTCCCTTTCAGTGTGAGGAGCGCATCAAATCCTTCCTGACTTGCCCCCTGCAACAAGCCTACCCCTCCTGCCCCTTCACGTACCAATATACTGTAGGACCCTGTCAGGCGTTACCACAAGGTACATATCATTAATAATCATTTGTCAGAAGACTTTTATATAATTAATTATTTTCCTCGACGATTAGACATCATTGGGAACGTTGTTGACAATGTTTGGAAGTTTATGAATGACGTCACAATCCTAGGACAATAATGCTTATTATGCTGATGATATGTCAACTCTAAAACCTCACTGATACCAAATCAGGTTTCATGTGCCCCTCGTGTTCGAATAACCCACTTACGAAATTCAGCCCAGCCCTTCATACGATGGGATACAATGGTGACATGCAGAGTCGTCTATATCCCCCACCATTGGGAAAACAATCAATGACTAGATCTATGCCAATGGTTAAGCCTTTTTCTCCTCTAAGCTGTTTTTCTTGTGTTGAAAATTACTATTACCTATACAAATCAGTGCAACCATCACAAGGTGATTGTTTTACACTGTCACTTTCATTTTCCATTGCTTTTCAATAGAGCCGCCAAATATAAACATTTAAAGAAGTTGAAAACCTCAAACGGCACATATACGCATTTTGATTGATCTATATACCAAGTTTTATTATGGTAAGTTATGTTACCATTAAAACCACAAGAAATAAAATTTCAAAACATTTGAAAACCAAAGAAAAAGATACAGGCGCAACTTGATATGCTCGTCTTACATGCATTTTCCATCTTGCTTTTTCATCTACAAACTACGATTTATTGTGCTGGGAAGAAGAAGTTGAAAACGAAAAAAGGCGCTACTACACATACTGATTCATCCACATACCAAGTTTCATTGAGCTAGGACTTACAGGTTTTGAGATATGCTCAGGAATCACAATTCTAAGTTGTTTAAGAATGCTTCTATGGAAACCGGCAAAAAATAAAAATAAGTTGAAAACCCCCAAAGGCACATCTGCACGTGGTGATTCATCCACATACCAAGTTTCATTGAGCTAGGTCTTACATTTTTTTAGTTCGGCTCCAGAAACGATATCTGGACGGACGAACGGATGGACGAAGACCATTTCACATAATATATAGAAAATCTCATCCAAATGTCTTTGAACTGATATCAAATGTATCAACACGAGTTGATAAAAGTTACTTTTATCGACGAGCGTTGATAACTTGATATACTTGATATTAGAAGACACGAAGGTCAGAATCTCTTTATCATCCAAAAACAGTTTTCATTACATTTAAATGACAAATGAACATTACTGAACACCGTACTACCCTAAGACTCAGAGTGCGGTGATCCCATATCATTGTGACATCGTCATGTTTATGACATCATAGCATTGTGATGTCAATACTTGATGATCTCCCACAAGCGATATCTCCCGTGGAACAGAGTTTTGGATGATAAACCTACTTCTTTGTTAGACGGGGGGTAATAACTTTATTGTCTGCAATTTGTGCTAATTATGTTGAGAATTCTTGCCGTTTTGTTCTTTCAATGTTCACTTGACAATATTCAGAAAGAAATACTCATGTCGTCATAGAAGCGCATGTTTCATATAATATGTGTTTCGAGCTTGTCCATGAAACCAAACAATGTACTTAAGACATTTATATTTCTGGTTTCCATCCTTTTCTTGGAATTCTTATGGAGTACCTTCATGGCAGAAATGTAGCATGTTACAATACCAAGGAGGGGGAGGAGTTGATGCATTTCTTCCCAATACACCACAACCATCAAAATTTGTCCGCAAAAACATTCTGACGACGTCATGTAGTGTTTACTATGATTCAATGTCACTGAGTTGATGGAAGGTTTTATATTCCCGATCTCGATATGCACATATAAATTTTTTTTACAATTTTACTTTACTTTGTACAAACTTTACTTTATATGCCTAAGTATATTTGTCTTGTAAGTGTATGAGCCTGTGTGAAGGAGGTGTATGAAAGGGAGGGAGGGTAGTACAGTAATGTTGCGCACTAACAATATGCTATGAAGCCTGGGATCATTACCAAGTGCGCTCTCTGAATTTCCTTCACTGACAGATCAGCCGTGGCGTTTTCCACCCAGCAACTATTTCAAGTTTGTTCACGTGCTAAGCCCCGGTATTAAATCCTTTCCGGTTGGTTTAGCCTCATCTTTCTCTAATTAGCTATAGTTTATTCTACCGAGATGTGAAAGTATACATCGTCTCGGATATTGCGCGTAGCGACCAGATGTTTAGCGGGTACAGTCGGCACTTGCAGAGCCCGATACAGCACCTACAGTTAAATTTCATCGTGTAATCTTCTTCATAAGTATTTCCCTAACCATTTTACTTCTCTCCAGCCTGCGTGCATGCTAACGTCGGGATGAATCAGAAGAAGGGAAGTAACTCCTGTCACTCTGTCTAACAACGTTCCCTGCCTGTCCCCTGACAACGCACCCACTATCACATTTCTATGTATTGCCAACTGATGAACTGTTTAAAAAGTTGTTTTACAGGTTATAAAGAGTTGACATGTGGCATTTTTTAAATATGCAATTGGTGTAGTATATGTTGTAACATATCTGTGTTCAGTTTATTAGCGAATGATTGCAACTGTTCTGTGCCACCCAGTGAAGTTGTATGCTATGTATATATAATGTCACACACACACACATTGAAGCTACTTTGTGGATCCAGGCTGAATAATGTCATTAGGCATTTGTTCTAAGGTTGGCTTGGGTAGAACAAATCCACTACGGCATTTTGTACTTATCGCATACATGGGTATACTGGGCTATATGTATGCAGACAACCAACAACAACGTTTAGTACATTTGGCATTAGATATAATCTAAACGTCATGTCACGTCGAGAGTCCGGTTGATGTGCTGTGATGTGATGTGCTCAGTAAACTGGTAGCTTTGTAAGTTGTCTAATGTTGTTATCTAATAAAGTGTTTGATAAAAATGTGATGTTTGGTAATAGCTGTATGTAAAGGGTGAAAGTAAGGTGTGTTGAAATAAAATAGATGTAATAATGAAGAAGTGGTAAGAACAACTTTATGTTTGCTGGGTTCATGATAATATGGGATGGTTTGGGGTTAGGCTAGTAGCTTCGAGTGTTTTGAAGGAATGTTCGTCTAGTTTCAGTATGTAACATGTATTGTTAAGTATGTATGTGTGTTGGTTTTATGTATATACGTGAGAAAATGTCTCTCATAACCATTTTGTTGGCCAATATATAAACCAAAAAATGTGATATATTTTATGTATTTTGAACTTTGTATTGTGTTGGGTGAGACAAAAATATAACAATATATGCCAGCCAGGCGCTCAAGGTTCATATTCAGACTACCATCGTAGCATAGCAGGTACCCTTCTACTGCTGGTAAACAGAGGCCGGCTCGCTTGGGACCAAGTCACTTACCTCGACTCAGTCTCCCAACTCATGTTTCAGAGTGGGCAGGGAATCAACCCTTCAGATTGACAAACACAAACACATGGTCTATACCTGAACTGGATACAAAATTATTAACATATACCAAGATGTCATATAATTTGTATTGGTTACTGGTGTAGACCGTGCTTTTGTGTATGTTGACTGTTTTGTATTAAATACTGGCGTAGACCGTGTCTTTGTGTATGTTAACTGTTTTGTATTAAATACTGGCGTAGACCGTGTCTTTGTGTATGTTAACTGGTTTTTCTGGTTAAAGCCGTGTTTTTGTGTACGTTAATTATTTGTATTAAAACTGGTATAGACCGTCTCTTTGTGTATGTTAACTGTTTTTATTATTATTAAATACTGGTGTAGACCGTGTCTTTGTGTGTGTTTAATATTTTGTATTAAATACTGGTGTAAACCGTGTATTTGTGTATGGTTAAGTATTTTGTATTAACTACTTTGTGTATGTTAACCGGGTTATTGTTTTATCAAATACTGGCATAGGCGGTGTCTTTGTGTATGTTAACTTTTTTGGGTATTAAAAACTGATATAGACAGTCTCTTTCTGAATGTTAACTGGGCTTTTTTGTAATCAAATACTGGCATAGGCCGTGTATTTGTGTATGTTAACGTTTTTGGTTTTAAAAACTGGTGTAGACCGTCTCTTTCTGAATGTTAACTTGGCTTTTTTTTTTTATCAAATACTGGCATAGGCCGTGTCTTTGAATGTTAAATTTTTTTTGTATTAACTACTGGTGTAGACCGTCTCTTTTTGTATGTTAACTGGTTTTTAAAATCAAATGCTGGCATAGGCCGTGTCTTTGTGTTTCTTAACCTTTTTAGCTCATCAGGTCTGAAAGACCAGATGGGCTTATGGCATGGCATGGCGTCCGGCGTCCGTCCATCCGTCCGTCCATCCGTCCGTCCGTCCGTCCGTCCGTCCGTCCATCCGTCCATCCGTAAACTTTTCACTTTTTCGACTTCTTCTCCAGAACCAATGACTCTAGAGAGCTGAAATTTTATGTGCATACTCCTTGGCAAATGGGGATCCTAAATTGTAGATTTCGTGACCCCATGACCCCAAATGAGGTCACAAGGGTCAAAACCTTAAAAATCTATTTTAATCTTCTTCTCCAGTTCCAAAAGGTCCAGAGAGCTGAAAAGTTGTGTGTAGACTTCTTGGCCAATGGGGATTCTAAATTGTAGATTTTGTGACCCCATGACCCCAAATGAGGTCAGAGGGGTCAAAACATGAAAAACCTATTTTCATCTTCTTCTCCAGTTCCAAAAGGTCCAGAGAGCTGAATAGTTGTGTGTAGACTCCTTGGGCACTGGAGATCTAAATTGTAGGTTTGGTGACCTCATGACCCCAAATGGGGTCACAGGGGTCAAAACCTGAAAAACCTATTTTCATCTTCTTCTCCAGTTCCAAAAGGTCTAGAGAGCTGAAAAGGTGTGTGTAGACTCCTTGGCCAACGGGGATTCTAAATTGTAGGTTTGGTGACCCCATGACCCCAAATGGGGTTACAGGAGTCAAAAACCTAAAAAACCTAATTTCATCTTTTTCCCTAGTTCCAAAAGGTCTAGAGAGCTGAAAAGGTGTGTGTAGGCTCCTTGGCCAACAGGGATTCTAAATTGTAGGTTTGGTGACACCATGACCCCAAATGGGGTCACAGGGGTCAAAACCTAAAAAACCTGATTTCATCTTTTTCCCTAGTTCCAAAAGGTCTAGAGAGCTGAAAAATTGTGTGAAGACTCCTTGGACACTGGGGATTCTAAATTGTAGGTTTGGTGACCCCATGACCCCAAATGGGGTCACAGGGGTCAAAACCTTAAAATCCTACTTTCATCTTCTTTTTGTTAGCCCTTCAAACACTGTCTAAAGTCTTGTCACCCCGCACAATAATAGACCATCCCTCAAGCTTGGTGTGAGTGAGTTTGGGTTTAACGTGTCGGCAATCTTTCAGCTATTTCACTAGGTCGACCAAGACTTTGATTGACGTTTCAGTTGCCTGACTCAAGTAAACACGTTTGTCACTTGATTTGATTTACTTATATCTGAATTTTCTTATCCAAGAGAGCATAATTTGAAAAAAAATATTATAGTTGCTGTAACTGAATTATTAATGAACAAAACCTGCTAAGTGCCCTTTAGTCCGTAATTTATTTTTTCTCTCGGGGTTCTTAGATATAAGTGCATTTATGGTTAGACAAAATTGGCCCGACACAAGGACGGACTGAATAATTTTACAGCCCGTCCTCAACCAAAGTTACCCGTCTCGGACGTTGGGACAGGCTATCTTTCCTACACTGCCCATGACCCCATGGTCTAAACCCAAACACCTATTTCTATCAAAAGTCTGATGAGCTACAGAGCCCATCGCTCTATTTTTTTGTATTAAATACTGGTGTAGACCGTGTCTTTGTGTGTGTTTAATATTTTGTATTAAATACTGGTGTAGACCGTGTCTTTGTGTATGTTAACTATTTTGTATTGATTACTGGTGTAAACCGTGTTTTTGTGTCTCTTAATTTTTTTGTATTAATACTGGTGTAGACCATGTCTTTGAGGATGTTGACAATTATGTATTAAACACTCGTGTAAATCTTCTCTTTATGTATGAGAGTGATTTTGTATCAAATACTTGTTTAGACGGTGTCTTTGTGTCCATTATTTATTTTTTGATAAGCTCTACTGTAAACCTTACATTTGAAAACGTTTATCAGTTTGTGTTAATTACTGGTGATAAGGTAATCATTTTGTATTTTCTCTTTGTATAAAGATCTGGTATATATATAAACTTTTATTCCTCTTGATGAGAGTACATTGCTCAATGAGAATTTACGTTAGGTGATAGTTACAATTAACATTAAAATGCGATAATGCGAAGATTGGAATCAGTGCGACAGTCACTTTTTCACAATGTAAGTCTTTGTAGTGGCAGGGATTTACATAGGGTATAGAGTCCTCCAACTACTATTTTGGAATAATCCATATTTGTCCATCTCAATTGGTGGCTTACACGAAAGCAAGCAGGTAGTGAGGTCATAGTCTGCCTTAGCATGTAGTTTTACACTACACTCAATCGGGGTTATACATACTAAACGACACCATAGCTCTTCTCTAGGGTACTGTAGGCTTGTACAGTGACATATCCGGTGGATTTGTAATGATCATTATCCTTTTTCTAGTATTTTTGTAGAATCGAGTGCCTAACCTTTTATTACATCAGAGTTGAGTTATTATACACTACACCAATCCTCACCATTTTTACCCGACCAATGTACTGAGCTTTTAGTACATATGGTAGTGTAAAAGATATGCTTTGTCAACGCTTCCACCTGAGTCTTGCCTGCCAACGTATCTTGAGCTAGGTTCAGCGCCTGAGCTGAAGTTTTGTGCAAATAATACACTTGTTGAACACTCCCTCCTCTCCTCCCCTCCCCTAGTCTGACTACTGAGCTGGAGCTGGTTCGGCTCGCTATCTACCATTGCATCTCTCCAGCGTGCTGGCTAATTGACGTATTAATCAATCATCGTCCGACTCTCGTGGCGGTGCCGTGACACGTGATCAGTACTAATTAATGTGACGACCGGCCTCACTTATCCCAGCTCGCCTGGCATGTGCTGGCCCTCTCAGCTTCTTGTGCTCATCTCTCAGTGCCCGTTATGTACTACTCATCGATGGTCTCTGAGAATCATTTCGCCCCTCATCGTTACCTAAAAACCACTGTGGTTCTCCAAACGCAGAGTTAAAATTATTGTTCTTCAATATGAAAACATTGAAAATGAATAAATCATATTAACAATTTTTTAAACATTCAATAGACAATGGTTACTTTGAAATCTTATGACAATGAAAATGAAAGTAAAAATTAATATTCAAAAGCCTCGGCCCTATTAAGATTTAGCAGTAAGGAAATCTAGGTTTGCCATTTTGGTAATTTTGACGGTCTTGAGAACAGATCTATTCGTGAGAGTTGGCTTTCATTAAGCTCTTTGGATCGGAACGTGTCATTTTTTATTTTCTACTTTTAGCGACAATAAAACGTGATTTTCGTCGTCTTTATCTACTATTACGTCCATATAATTATGTCAATGTGCGTCGCTTGAAACTTGTAACGTTTCTAACAAAGTTTCCATGTTGAAAGAAGGAAAAAGTGCGACCTGTGAAGTTGAACTTATGGATTTACCTTTCGCTCACAATAATATTGTCCATCATTTGAATCCAGTTGCAAGTGACGATAGTTCTCACCATGTTTTATCATTACTATTTAAAACTTTATTGCTTATCTTTCGAAAAGAAATTATATCTCTTGCTACATACTAAAACATTAAAAGAAAGGTATCTCTTGGTACACACTAAAACATTCCCCTTAGTTAAAAAGAAATGGTATCTCTTGGTACATACTAAAACATTCCCCTTAGTTAAAAAGAAATGGTATCTCTTAGTACACACTAAACATTCCCCTTAGTTAAAAAGAAATAGTATCTCTTGGTACATACAAAAACATTTCCCTTAGTTAAAAAGAAAGGTATCTCTTGGTACACACTAAAACATTCCCCTTAGTTAAAAAGAAATGGTATCTCTTGGTACTTACTAAAACATTCCCCTTAGTTAAAAAGAAATGGTATCTCTTGGTACATACAAAAACATTTCCTTAGTTAAAAAGAAATGGTATCTCTTGGTACACACTAAAACATTCCCCTTAGTTAAAAAGAAATGGTATCTCTTGGTACATACTAAAACATTTCCCTTAGTTAAAAAGAAATGGTATCTCTTGGTACATACTAAAACATTTCCCTTAGTTAAAAAGAAATGGTATCTCTTGGTACATACTAAAACATTCCCCTTGATTAAAAAGAAATGGTATCTCTTGGTACATACAAAAACATTTCCTTAGGTAAAAAGAAATGGTATCTCTTGGTACATACAAAAACTTTTCCCTCAGTTAAAAAGAAAGGTATCTCTTGGTACACACTAAAACATTTCCCTTAGTTAAAAAGAAATGGTATCTCTTGGTACGTACTAAAACATTCCCCTTAGTTAAAAAGAAATGGTATCTCTTGGTACATACTAAAACATTCCCCTTAGTTAAAAAGACATGGTATCTCTTGGTACATACTAAAACATTAAAAGAAAGGTATCTCTTGGTACATACTAAAACATTAAAAGAAAGGTATCTCTTGGTACACACTAAAACATTTTCCTTAGTTAAAAAGAAATGGTATCTCTTGGTACATACTAAAACATTCCCCTTAGTTAAAAAGAAATGGTATCTCTTGGTACATACTAAAACATTCTATTTAGTTAAAAAGGCAAATTAACTTTTTAAGCAACTGTACGACCAAACGGAAGCCGGAAGTCATGATGCATGATTGCAATTAATGTTGTATTTATATACTGTATATATCTGTTTTACGACATCTCTCTTGTATGGTCTTGAAATTATTGTTGCATGTGCTATGAAATAACTCTTGTCTTTTCTATGTTTTATGGAAATTTCCCACTCCGTTCTTTTCTGCTCTGAATATTTTTGTCTGTTCTATGAATTTCTTTTGTCTGTTGTACGAAAATATCCTCGTTTGGAAGTGTTTGCCATATTCATGTAAGTAACTCCTGTGAGTAACTGTGGGCACTAATGAGCAATTGTTTTCAGAAAAAGAATAAGACTGGCCGTCGTTGTTCTTAGGAATAAATTTCAGCCCACAGTGAAACTTTTATATAAATCGGCCCATCAATTTTTTAACTACAGACTCTTCAAAATATTAACAGCTAGGCTAATGACATATTGTTCTTGTTGAATAATGAGGATTCAAAGACGTCTTTGGCTGATTATAAGGACTTGCATGGAAACCAATTCGCAACGTCGGAAGAAAACTTATTTATTTATCTCCCTCACTCTCCGAAACCCCAGCCACCCCTCCTATCTCCCTCCTCCAGTATTGAAGCACACTGGCTCGATCCCCTCTCTATCTCTCGCTCTGCGCGGGTTGGACACAGGATATTACAGAACTAAAAGAGAGTGAAGTTTATGGGCGCAGATTCCAATCTGAAGTTAGTACATTATGTGGAAGGTGTGCTCTCCAGATGTGACCGCTTTATCTCGGCTCGTCACGCACCGCTGACGACGTAATAGACCCGACGTTCAGCCCGATTGAGATGCCTTCCTGCGGCGGGTACTGGTGGACTGACAGACCGGGAGCAAGGGTGAATGGGCCGGACGGATGTTAGAACTGAACTCTCCCCTGCCTCTGTCTCTGTCCGAGGGTAATTACCAATGGGCTTTCCAATGAGAATTATCTTTATGGATGATTCTGTTATGTGTTGGTATCGCAAATGTTGTTGTCATCTATCAGTGATTACTGATATGAAGTGTGTCATATGCAATGTGCACTGAACATGGCTGTGTCTTATGTATTGTACCATCTTTGACTTTAATTCGTCATTGCATTACTGACTGGGACGTCATAGACAAAAAAGCCCTATTTTACACATTTTATCTCTCTTAGAAAAGGAGTTTCCAAGTCAATGGGCTCTTTGAAAGTTTGGTCTTAATTAATTTATCCTTGTAACCTTAAACTGCTGCAATCTAACCTCTCTTACCTTCACTGAAAACTCTCTTGACCCCACTTTTAAACATCCTAACTTTGCTTCGCAACCTTCTACAACTCTCTAATCTGCTGTTTGGAACCCCTCAAGTCTCCTGTTTATAAGCCCTTTAACATGCTGTTTGGAACCCCTCTATAGACTGGCCTTTAGAACCCATCAAGTGTCATGTTTAGAAACCCTCTCACATGCTGTTTGGAACCCCTCTATAGACTGGCCTTTAGAACCCATCAAGTGTCATGTTTAGAAACCCTCTCACATGCTGTTTGGAACCCCTCTATAGACTGGCCTTTAGAACCTATCAAGTGTCATGTTTAGAAACCCTCTCACATGCTGTTTGGAACCCCTCTATAGACTGGCCTTTGGAACCACTTTGGATCCCTTTAGTACTTTAGTAAGGTGTTTGAAACCCCTCTATAAACTGACTTTTGGAATCCTTTTAGTCTGCTGTTTGGAAGCACTCTACAGACTGACATTTGAAAGCCCTCTATCATGTCTATTCTGCTTCTTGGAAGCCCTGTTTTATGCTGTTTGGAAGCCATCTAGTCTTCTGTTTGGAACCACCCCATAGTCTGACCTTTTGAACCCTTCTAGCCTGCTGTTTGGTATCCCTCTATTCTGCTGTTTGGAACCTCTCCATTCTGCTGTATAGAACCCCTCTAGTCTGCCGTTTGGAACCTCTCATATCTCAAATCTCTTTGTACAATCTTACGAAACTTTCGAGTCTGTTTTCGGAACCTCTTTAATCTGCTTTGGGATCTTTAGAATTTCCAATGTTTTTCGAAAACTTATGTGACTGCTATGTTCTTGAAATTCTTAGGTCTTTAGAACCTTTTCTGCATCCTCTATGTTCTTTTTCTCTAGTTCGTTCAGTAAGATTCTCTTGCTGTTCTGTTAGACTCTCTTGTTTCTTGTGTTAGACCCTCTAGTTCGTTCTGTTATACTCTCTTGTTTCTTGCGTTAGACCCTCTAGTTCGTTCTGTTATACTCTCTTGTTTCTTGTGTTAGACCCTCTAGTTCGTTCTGTTATACTCTCGTTTCTTGTGTTAGACTCTCTAGTTCGTTCTGTTAGACTCTCTGGTTCGTTCTGTTAGACTCTCTTGTTTCTTGTGTTAGACCCTCTAGTTCGTTCTGTTATACTCTCTTGTTTCTTGTGTTAGACTCTCTAGTTCGTTCTGTTAGACTTTCTTGTTTCTTGTGTTAGACTCTCTAGCTCGTTCTGTTAGACTCTCTAGTTCGTTAGACTCTCTAGTTCGTTCTGTTAGACTCTCTTGTTCGTTCTGTTAGACTCTCTTGTTCGTTCTGTTAGACTCTCTTGTTCGTTCTGTTAGACTTTCTTGTTTATTGTGTTAGACTTTCTTGTTTATTGTGTTAGACTGTCTAGTTCGTTCTGTTAGACTCTCTTGTTCTGTTAGACTCTAGTTCGTTCTGTTAGACTTTCTTGTTTATTGTGTTAGACTCTCTAGTTCGTTCTGTTAGACTCTCTTGTTCGTTCTGTAAGACTTTCTTGTTTATTGTGTTAGACTCTCTAGTTCGTTCTGTTACACTCTCTAGTTCGTTCTGTTATACTCTCTAGTTCGTTCTGTTAGACTCTCTTGTTGCTCTGTTACACTCTCTAGTTTTGTTAGACTCTCTTGTTTATTGTGTTAGACTCTCTAGTTCGTTCTGTTAGACTCTCTAGTTCGTTCTGTTAGACTCTCTAGTTCGTTCTGTTAGACTCTCTTGTTTCTTGTGTTAGACCCTCTAGTTCGTTCTGTTAGACTCTCTAATTCGTTCTGTTAGACTTTCTTGTTTCTTGTGTTAGACTCTCTAGCTCGTTCTGTTAGACTCTCTAGTTCGTTCTGTTAGACTCTCTTGTTCGTTCTGTTAGACTCTCTTGTTTCTTGTGTTAGACTCTCTAGTTCGTTCTGTTAGACTCTCTAATTCGTTCTGTTAGACTTTCTTGTTTCTTGTGTTAGACTCTCTAGCTCGTTCTGTTAGACTCTCTAGTTCGTTCTGTTAGACTCTCTTGTTCGTTCTGTTAGACTCTCTTGTTTCTTGTGTTAGACTCTCTAGCTCGTTCTGTTAGACTCTCTTGTTCGTTCTGTTAGACTCTCTTGTTCGTTCTGTTAGCCTCTCTTGTTTATTGTGTTAGACTCTCTAGTTCGTTCTGTTAGACTCTCTTGTTCTGTTAGACTCTAGTTCGTTCTGTTAGACTTTCTTGTTTCTTGTGTTAGACTCTCTAGTTCGTTCTGTTAGACTCTCTAGTTCGTTCTGTTATACTCTCTAGTTCGTTCTGTTAGACTCTCTTGTTGTTCTGTTAGCCTCTCTTGTTTATTGTGTTAGACTCTCTAGTTCGTTCTGTTATACTTTCTAGTTCGTTCTGTTAGACTCTCTTATCTATTACTGTTATCTGTTCTATGCAAATACTTTTCTCTGTTCTATGGAACTCTCATGTCCGTTTTAGGAAATTTCTCCTATCCGTTCTCTTGTCTGTCCTATCGAATTTCTCCTGTCCGTTTTATGAAATGTTTCCTGTCCGTTCTATGAAATTACTCTTGTCTGTTTTATGATTATACTCTTGTCTGCTTCATCGAATATCTATTGCCTGTTCTATGAGAATACTCTTGTCAATGAAATTATTCTTGACAACGTCTCGTCTGTTGTATTGAAGTAAACTCGTCTACTGTATGCAATTAATGTTGTATTTATATACTGTATGTATCTCTCTTGTATGGTCTTGAAATTATTGTTGCATGTTCAATGAAATAACTCTTGTCTTTTCTATGTTTTATGGAAATTTCCCACTCCGTTCTTTTCTGTTCTGGATATTTTTGTCTGTTCTATGAATTTCTTTTGTCTGTTGAACGAAAATATCCTCGTTTGGAAGTGTTTTGCCATATTCATGCAAGTAACTCCTTGCAGAACTGTGAGCACTAATGAGCAATTGTTTTCAGAAAAAAAATAAGATTGGCCGTCGTTGTGTAGAAAAATAAGTACACTTAGTACATTGTTAAAATATTTCAGGGCCTGTCGCCTTTGCCAGCAGTGTCCGAGTGTTGACATGCTTACATTAACCAATCGTTTTGAGATAACAGTTGAAGGTAGAATAGAACTCGTGCTTTGAGAAGGTGTAAGTATCAGGAAATAGCGTCTTAAATATACATACACACATAACATGATAGACCAACTTTACTGATAAAACAAGTAGTTGAATCAAGGTTTCTAAATTTCTGTGATGTATATGCCCATCGATGCTACTATGTAAGATAACAAAATCTCTCTTTGTAACTGCAACGGACATAAGTATTAGCTTGTTTTGGGAGTCGATGAAATAGCGATAAATACTGCTGATAGACAACCACGGCCCTTTAATTTTAAATCGTCTGTAGGAGATGGCCATCTTATTGGCGGAGATGCAAGGAGAGGAACCTCACAAAGATGCAACCAGGATACGTCGTCAGCATCAACGTCAAGTATAGGCAAACAAAAACACATAAGTACATACGTGCGAAGCTGTAAGAAGACAAGAGGGGGCAGGAAAACCGGACGGCAAGGTGTGGAGGTGCTGGGCGGTCTCGCCAGAGGACTGCATCACAGTGCTTATCTCGACTCACCTGCAACATCACACGATAAGTCTTCAGATTAAACAAGCGTGTGCTGCTACTCATTACTATGATTTCCAGAAAGCGATAATATGAATTATAAGGATGATATGAAGGGAAAGACGGACTCCAGCCACTGTGCGAAATACAACTTATAATCACTACTGCGTGCACTGTCACCTGCTTATGTGTGGAGTTTCACCACGTCCTGCTATCTACACATGCACGCGTACACTCACAAGTGTTATCTCCCCCAAGTAACTGGTTCGTAATACATCCAGCTGGGGTAAAACTCACGAAGGACACTGCGTGTTTTGTAAAGTTAACTGTAGGGAAAACAAGTAGTACATGTATATGAAACGTTAACCATTTAGTGGTAAGAAGATTGAAAAAATATCAGAAGGATGTTTAGCTGAAACCTTTATAAAACTTTGTAAATTACGTCTTCCCAGGAAGGTGTCAAACGTCTTGGCAAGTTCTTTCCTGAAAATATCAGACCAGTCATTCTTACTTCCATTGCTATGAAATGTTTCGAGCGCATCTTTTCAAGCTTCCTATTTCTGTCCTTTTGTTTCTGTATTGTTATATAGGCAGTTGGTTTATCCGTACCAGTTTGCACATACAGCAAAACGGGCGATGAAGATACTTAACTATTCCAAACAGCGTGTATGAACATTAGAGATTCAAAAATCATATGTGAGAATTTTGTTTGAGGACTTTTCTTTTGCATTCAACACCATTCAGCCAAACATTTTGTTGAAACTATTGAATATAGTTTTAAATTGCAATCAAATATCATGATCAAGAATTTCCTTAATAGACCTCAGTTTAAATTTGAATGTTATTACTGATGCTGTTTTCAAAAGAAAGTCAACAAAGATATCATTTCATGCGGAAACTACAATCTTTTGATGGAAATGAACGTGTACTATTCCTCTTTTATCATGTTTCGTTGTAAGCATTTGAACTTTTTCGGTCGGTATAGTTTTTATCTGTTGTTAACATGTTTCGTTTGAAAAAAGGTTGTTCTACTCATTGGAAATATTGCCGGAGTTGGGTTTTTTTTACTAATCTATTGTGTATTTATCAAGAGAGTGAATTGTGAATTTGTTCAGCTTATACTTATCATTCTGTTTACCAATAGAGGTAAAATACATTCATTCATTTCAACGTTTGTCTGTTAAATGATCTTTAGATTAATAGAATGTGTTCGTTTAATGTATGAAATGTATCCTGTGTTGTTTGTTACTGTATGTTCACCAACTCTGTTATGATATATAGAGAATCTCACTCAAGTGTCTTCTGATATCAAATATATCAACACGAGTTGATAAAAGTTACAAATATCCGAGGCTTGCCGAGGATATTTTACTTTTATCGACGAGTGTTGATATATTTGATATCAGAAGACATGAGGGTGAGATTCTATTTATCATCCAAAATAATTTTTCATTACATTTGATTGACAAATGAACATTACTGAACACCCTGCTGCTCTAAGACTCCAAGTGCGGTGATGTCATAGCATTGTGACGTCGTAGTGTTTATGACGTCATAGCATTGTGATGTCATTACTTGATGATGTAAAACAACAGTGATTGTTCAAAGGGGCATTGTTCAAAATCTACTGCCAAAAAGATATCTCCTAGGAGATATTGCTTGATCTTCCACAAGCGATATCTCCTGTGGAACAGAGTTTTGGATGATAAATAATCATATTCCTTTGGGGGTAATACATTATTATCATCATTATTATTATTATTATTATTATTATTATTATTATTATTATTATCATTAGTAGTAGTAGTAGTAGTAGTAGTAGTAGTAATAGTAGTAGTAATAGTAGTAGTAGTAGTAGTAGTAGTAGTAGTACTATTGTCGTCATCTCTATCATCATTACCACCAAATAATAATCATCATTATCAAAATGTTACATTTCTGAACTTTCTTAGATGCTCTTATACTTGCAAAGCTATTGTGACGTCATCAATTCTTTAAGCCATACAATTGCGATAAGTCACTTCATGGTAATTCCTTTTTATAATCATATATCATCAGTAATACAGTTTGTATGTATATATAGAGGTTATATGTTTTATATATATGTTATAAAGGTTAGAGCACAGAATCCATAGTGCTGCCCGGACTGAAAATCAATATACGTCCAATCGTCCCGGTCCGTAAATCCAGCCTGAATGAGCATTTAAGTGTTGAAATGTATACGACGAAGGTTTCCCTTTTTTGTTCACAAAGGTTACATAGTCCACATACATTGAATAATAACACACACGTAAATCAAATTAACAGCAATCATAATTAATCATAATTGAAAAATGGGATGAGTGGCAACCACTAATGGATATTTTTTTCCAATTTATTCTTTCTTTCGGGAATAAATCCTACCAGAAATTTCTATTTTAATATCCTTTGTTATCATTGAATATTTGGACTCGATTTCCTCATATTACATAAATGAATATATTTTTGGCAGAAATGATTCACCAACGCATTGCAACAAACCAAATAAAATATTTTAAGAAATTTATCTTCCATGTGTTCCAGTTCACTACAAAATTTCATGGTTTCACAACTTTCCCAGTAAACATGAAAATTTCAGAAATATTATTGCAAAAGCTACATAGATAATTGTCAATGAGATTCTTTTATCAATCTCGTGGTTGGGTTGAAGTTGATATTTTCACTCGTGGCTGTGCCACTCGTGAAAATATCAGCTCCAACCCCACCACTCGATGAGATAAACATCGTTTTTGACAAACTTAAATAAATATCCTCTATATCTCATCGAGTGAAGTAGATATTCATATTTTCACGAGTGGCGCAGCCACGAGTGTAAATATATAATTGTCTACTTCATGAGATGAGATATACATGGTATTCGACGAGAAATGTCAAATGTTCTATTTAATATGTTTCCAGAAGCCTCGTAAATGACGTTAACTATATGAATGGAGTAGCTAAATCGCTTCCCTAGCGCGGCCGTTGCATGACGTCATTCAATTGTTTTTGATGTCACAGACGACGTCATGTGATTGTTGCATTATTTCACTGAGTTGAATACCATTATTATTTCACTCAGTGAAAATACGGATTTTATTCTCACCGATAAATGGCATAGTTTACCATTGAAAATATAATAATACCCCAGATATGATTGCCCTCGTAGGTAGCAAAATGTAGTATTCGACCTCTTATTTTATAATTTGCTTTTATCTCAGCACTTGTCTTATGTTATGCATTAATTAATAGTCAGTAAGCGCCTATCAGCCCAGAGTTAGATAATATGGTGAGGGGTCTTGAATTTATTATAAAGCCATAATGGTTCTGCAAGATGTTGCCTCATTCAATATTCATGTCCTTAGAAACGTTATTCAATGCTATTTAAACATCTTTCTAAAAAGGGTTTCAACGTTACAAAAAAAAATTTTTTATAGTGAACTGTACGAGTTGACAATTTGATAAAGTGATCCGGTGGATCGGGCAATGTGCCGAAATTATGTACTAATTTAGAAAGGGCTAATGTCAAAAAGTTTTCAAATCAATGTTTAATTTCTTTTTCTCCACACTGCTACTAGTTTGTTTATTTATTGCAGTCTTATTTTCCTATTCCTATGTTTTAATGATCACCCATAAATCAGCCAGGTTTTGTGTAAATTAGATTTCTAGCACTTCAAACCATTCAATGTTTAAATTTGTACATAATGTTTGTTTACTATCTGCCATTGAACCGATTCAGATTGCTTAAGTCTTTTTGAAATTTACCTTTATAACCTCACATCTTACGTTTTTATTGTTTCAATAGCTGAGTAAACACTTTCAGCCGTACAATCAAGAAATAGTTCAGATATATTATCAGCATATTGGCCTAACATGTATTCGTTTATAATAACAATGCCTTTTATATTATCATTTCAATTCGAATCATACATCCCAAAATTTCAGCTACAAAGAGAAATAAATATGGTGAAAGGGGATGCCCCTGTCTACAACTCCTTTCATTACAAAAAGAAATCAGATAAGTAGCCATTTTACGAAGGAGATTGATGGAGACGAGGAATTCAAATAATTTTTTTAATTTATCTTTCATTTAATTTTATGTCATCGTTCATAGCGATCACTTCTGCAATCGTTGTTGCAGAGCTTATTCCACACCCGTAAAATTCTTTGTCTTTGGCGTGTATAAACTGATCTACGGTGGCATTGACGTCATCATCGCACCAGAATGCCTTCCAGAAAGACATTTATTCTGAGCAAAAAACAGATCCAAGTGTTAGGGAGCTAGAGTAGGCGGGTAGGGTGGATGCTAAAGACGTCCCAACCCACTGTCAGGGATTGTTGACATGGCAACAGCTGATGTGTGCACTGACGCATTGTCTTGGAGGAAAGTAATAACTTCTACAGCTGTAAATCTTTCGGTATCTCTGCCAAAGTTTTTAGTAAGTTAGGGCGTTGTTTGTCCTCAATACTGCCTGGGCCACGCGTGAATTCCGCTTTTATTTGTCACATATGATAGAGCATAATTACCATATGCCACAACCATTATCATCATGGATGGCTTTCAGTGTTAGAATCTTTTCATATAGATATTTCATCACGGCTCGCGACTCGGAGGGTCCATATTCTGTTCAAAACAGACCCCGCTCGACTGAAAACGTCCACAATTAAACGCATGTGTTAAATGGTTTTCCAATGTAAACTCACAACTTTTCAATCACCCCTGAGAAGAAGACGGGGGTTCATAAAGCAGACAAGATGAGAAGGAAAGGACTGAGAAGAAGACGGGGGTTCATGGACCAGACAAGAGGGGAAGGAAAGGACTGAGAAGAAGATGGGGGTTCTTAGAGCAGACAAGAGGGAAAGGACAGGACTGACAAGAAGACGGAGGTTCATATAGCAGATAGGAAGGAAAGGAAAGGACTGAGAAGAAGACAGGGGTTCATATAGCAGACAGGAAGGAAAGGAAAGGACTGAGAAGAAGACGGAGGTTCATATAGCAGACAGGAAGGAAAGGAAAGGATTGAGAAGAAGACAGGGGTTCATATAGCAGACAGGAAGGAAAGGAAAGGGTTGAGAAGAAGACGGAGGTTCATATAGCAGACAGGAAGGAAAGGAAAGGATTGAGAAGAAGACAGGGGTTCATATAGCAGACAGGAAGGAAAGGAAAGGACTGAGAAGAAGACGGAGGTTCATAGAGCAGACAAGATGGGAATGAAAGGACTGAGAAGAAGACAGGGGTTCATAGAGCAGACAAGAGGGGAATGAAAGGACTGAGAAGAAGACCGGGGTTCATAGAGCAGACAGGAAGGAAAGGAAAGGACTGAGAAGAAGACGGAGGTTCATAGAGCAGACAAGAGGGGAATGAAAGGACTGAGAAGAAGACAGGGGTTCATAGAGCAGACAGGAAGGAAAGGAAAGGACTGAGAAGAAGACGGAGGTTCATATAGCAGACAGGAAGGAAAGGAAAGGATTGAGAAGAAGACAGGGGTTCATATAGCAGACAGGAAGGAAAGGAAAGGGTTGAGAAGAAGACGGAGGTTCATATAGCAGACAGGAAGGAAAGGAAAGGATTGAGAAGAAGACGGAGGTTCATATAGCAGACAGGAAGGAAAGGAAAGGACTGAGAAGAAGACGGAGGTTCATAGAGCAGACAAGATGGGAATGAAAGGACTGAGAAGAAGACAGGGGTTCATAGAGCAGACAAGAGGGGAATGAAAGGATTGAGAAGAAGACAGGGGTTCATAGAGCAGACAGGAAGGAAAGGAAAGGACTGAGAAGAAGACGGAGGTTCATAGAGCAGACAAGAGGGGAATGAAAGGACTGAGAAGAAGACAGGGGTTCATAGAGCAGACAGGAAGGAAAGGAAAGGACTGAGAAGAAGACGGGGGTTCATAGAGCAGACAAGAGGGGAATGAAAGGACTGAGAAGAAGACAGGGGTTCATATAGCAGACAGGAAGGAAAGGATAGAACTGAGAAGAAGACGGAGGTTCATAGAGCAGACAAGAGGGAAATGAAAGGACTGAGAAGAAGACAGGGGTTCATAGAGCAGACAGGAAGGAAAGGAAAGGACTGAGAAGAAGACGGAGGTTCATAGAGCAGACAAGAGGGGAATGAAAGGACTGAGAAGAAGACGGGGGTTCATAGAGCAGACAAGAGGGGAATGAAAGGACTGAGAAGAAGACGGGGGTTGATAGAGCAGACAGGAAGGAAAGGAAAGGACTGAGAAGAAGACGGAGGTTCATAGAGCAGACAAGAGGGGAATGAAAGGACTGAGAAGAAGACAGGGGTTCATTGAGCAGACAGGAAGGAAAGGAAAGGACTGAGAAGAAGACGGAGGTTCATAGAGCAGACAAGAGGGGAATGAAAGGACTGAGAAGAAGACGGGGGTTCATAGAGCAGACAAGAGGGGAATGAAAGGACTGAGAAGAAGACGGGGGTTCATAGAGCAGACAGGAAGGAAAGGACTGAGAAGAAGACGGAGGTTCATAGAGCAGACAAGAGGGGAATGAAAGGACTGAGAAGAAGACAGGGGTTCATAGAGCAGACAGGAAGGAAAGGAAAGGACTGAGAAGAAGACGGAGGTTCATAGAGCAGACAAGAGGGGAATGAAAGGACTGAGAAGAAGACAGGGGTTCATTGAGCAGACAGGAAGGAAAGGAAAGGACTGAGAAGAAGACGGAGGTTCATAGAGCAGACAAGAGGGGAATGAAAGGACTGAGAAGAAGACGGGGGTTCATAGAGCAGACAGGAAGGAAAGGACTGAGAAGAAGACGGAGGTTCATAGAGCAGACAAGAGGGGAATGAAAGGACTGAGAAGAAGACAGGGGTTCATATAGCAGACAGGAAGGAAAGGAAAGGACTGAGAAGAAGACGGGGGTTCATAGAGCAGACAAGAGGGGAATGAAAGGACTGAGAAGAAGACGGGGGTTCATAGAGCAGACAGGAAGGAAAGGAAAGGACTGAGAAGAAGACGGGGGTTCATAGAGCAGACAAGAGGGGAATGAAAGGACTGAGAAGAAGACAGGGGTTCATAGAGCAGACAAGAGGGGAATGAAAGGACTGAGAAGAAGACGGGGGTTCATAGAGCAGACAGGAAGGAAAGGAAAGGACTGAGAAGAAGACGGGGGTTCATAGAGCAGACAAGAGGGGAATGAAAGGACTGAGAAGAAGACAGGGGTTCATAGAGCAGACAGGAAGGAAAGGAAAGGACTGAGAAGAAGACGGAGGTTCATAGAGCAGACAAGAGGGGAATGAAAGGACTGAGAAGAAGACGGGGGTTCATAGAGCAGACAAGAGGGGAATGAAAGGACTGAGAAGAAGACGGGGGTTGATAGAGCAGACAGGAAGGAAAGGAAAGGACTGAGAAGAAGACGGAGGTTCATAGAGCAGACAAGAGGGGAATGAAAGGACTGAGAAGAAGACAGGGGTTCATTGAGCAGACAGGAAGGAAAGGAAAGGACTGAGAAGAAGACGGAGGTTCATAGAGCAGACAAGAGGGGAATGAAAGGACTGAGAAGAAGACGGGGGTTCATAGAGCAGACAAGAGGGGAATGAAAGGACTGAGAAGAAGACGGGGGTTCATAGAGCAGACAGGAAGGAAAGGACTGAGAAGAAGACGGAGGTTCATAGAGCAGACAAGAGGGGAATGAAAGGACTGAGAAGAAGACAGGGGTTCATAGAGCAGACAGGAAGGAAAGGAAAGGACTGAGAAGAAGACGGAGGTTCATAGAGCAGACAAGAGGGGAATGAAAGGACTGAGAAGAAGACAGGGGTTCATTGAGCAGACAGGAAGGAAAGGAAAGGACTGAGAAGAAGACGGAGGTTCATAGAGCAGACAAGAGGGGAATGAAAGGACTGAGAAGAAGACGGGGGTTCATAGAGCAGACAGGAAGGAAAGGACTGAGAAGAAGACGGAGGTTCATAGAGCAGACAAGAGGGGAATGAAAGGACTGAGAAGAAGACAGGGGTTCATATAGCAGACAGGAAGGAAAGGAAAGGACTGAGAAGAAGACGGGGGTTCATAGAGCAGACAAGAGGGGAATGAAAGGACTGAGAAGAAGACGGGGGTTCATAGAGCAGACAGGAAGGAAAGGAAAGGACTGAGAAGAAGACGGGGGTTCATAGAGCAGACAAGAGGGGAATGAAAGGACTGAGAAGAAGACAGGGGTTCATAGAGCAGACAAGAGGGGAATGAAAGGACTGAGAAGAAGACGGGGGTTCATAGAGCAGACAGGAAGGAAAGGAAAGGACTGAGAAGAAGACGGGGGTTCATAGAGCAGACAAGAGGGGAATGAAAGGACTGAGAAGAAGACAGGGGTTCATAGAGCAGACAGGATGGAAAGGAAAGGACTGAGAAGAAGACGGGGGTTCATAGAGCAGACAAGAGGGGAATGAAAGGACTGAGAAGAAGACAGGGGTTCATATAGCAGGCCAGTCTGCTTAAAATCGACCGTGTTCCGAGGAATAAAGTTTCAAAATATTGGGTCTATCGAGATTCGAACTCTATTTGTCTAGGCTATCCTCTCCACTAGGTCTGACCGCACCCTACTGTAGCGCACGTTCTTGCGTAAACTAAGCTAACAAATCACAATGCGTGCGGCAAAAGCATTCGGTATCAGTAGCTAGGGGCAAGTAACTCCCATTTACCATTCGTTAACCTTGATCGCCGCTATCTTTATTTTAAACGCGATGATGTGATTGGTTCGCTATTGACTAGGTTTTGTCTGCGCTGAACTGGTGTCGGCACGTGCGAGCAGTGAGGCTGCCTTCAGACCGCTGTGGAGAGGATAGCCTAGACAGAAAGAGTTCGAATCTCGATAGAGTCAATATTTTGAAATATTTATTCCTCGGAACACGGTCGATTTTAATCAGACTGTATAGCAGACAGGAGGGGAAAGGAAAGGACTCGGAAGAAGACGGGGGTTCATATAGCAGTCACGAGGGAAAGGAAAGGACTGAGAAGAAGACGGAGTTGCATTTAGCAGACAGGAGATAAAGGATAGGACTGAGAAGAAGACGGGGGTTCATATAGCAGACAGGAGGGGAAAGGGAAGAACTGGGAAGAAGACGGGGGTTCATATAGCAGTCAAGAGGGAAAGGAAAGGACTGAGAAGAAGACGGAGTTGCATTTAGCAGACAGGAGATAAAGGATAGGACTGAGAAGAAGACGGGGGTTCATATAGCAGACAGGAGGGGAAAGGAAAGGACTGAGAAGAAGACGGAGTTGCATTTAGCAGACAAGAGATAAGGGATAGGACTGAGAAGAAGACGGGGGTGTATAGAGCAGACAAGAGAGAAGAGAACATGGAAATGTGAAGGCAGGATAAAGAATGGGAGAGAGAAAAATAGACTAAGAGAAGACGATCAAGAAGAAATAAAAAAGTGGGGAAAAGATAAGGTTTGAAGAGACGACAGGAGACGACAACATGAGCAGAGAGAATAGAGTGAAACTGAGAAGGAGAAGGAAGTTGCAAAGAAAAGGTAAGTGAGAAGAGATTAGGCGGGACAACATGTTTAGAGGGATCAGACAATAAAGAGAGAGCGACTGAGAAGCTGGCGGACGTTGTAGATGCTGCTGCAGAGAGTACGGCTGGGGAAAGTCAGCGAGAATAAAGAAGTCACATTAACTAAGGGTCAGCCTATGTCACTTCCTCTTATGAGAAGAAGATGGGGTGGCAGGGAGTCGGTAGCTCGTAAAGGCCGCAGTAACACTGAGTTCTTCAAAAGTAGGAGCAGCAGGGAGTCGCCTGGGTGACGGCACTCGCCACCGGGTATCCAAAACTGCCAGACAGTCGGGCACGCCGACACAGCACGCGCCACACTACATCACTACACACACACCAACTTTTATGAAATAAACTTTTAAAGATGATATGAAAACGTTTTTCTAAATGTTAAGATTCTTTAATTTTTAGCATATTATGTGTAATCATTAAAGTTCATTATCACATTCTTTGTACGTTTGTAATTGTGTGTGTGTGTGTGTGTGTGTGTATACAGGGAAAAGAAAGGATATATATATATGTGTCATTTTTTGTCTTTGAATATATATATAACATTAAATAATCTCAATATTAAGAAAAGCGTTTTCATATCATCTTTCGATTTGAAAGCCTGGTGCGTGCTGTGTCGACGTGCCCGACTGTCTGGCACTGTTGGATACCCGGTGGCGATATATAAACAGTTCAAACAGTTTCCACCTCTCAGGTCATATATATACAAAAATATATTCTTTAATTGAAATTCTCCAATTCAATGTCTATTTACAAGTATGTTTTTTATGCGCTACATATGTAGCATGCAATCTGTATATATGTAATGTGAAACCTTATGGTCGAAAGTATTTGTGAATAAATCATCTTGTTTAAATACATTTAACTCTGTGTCCTAACCCGCCCCTCATGGCTCTCCCCAAACAAGCAAGCCTACGTGTACTGTGTCCTAACCGATGCCTCATGGCATTTTACTATCAAGCAAGCCTACGTATACTGCTGTTTAACCCATGACTCACGGCTCTCCCAAAACAAGCAAGCCTACGTGTACTGCGTCCTAACCCTTGCATCATGGCTCTCCCCTAACAAGCAGGCCTACGTGTACTGTGTCCTAACCCTTGCCTCATAACTTTCTACTAACAAGCAAGCCTTCGTATACTGTGTCCTTACCCTTGCATCATGGCTCTACCCTAACAAGCAAGCCTACGTGTATTGAGTCCTAACCCATACCTCGTGGCTTTCTACTAACAAGCAAGCCTACGTGTACTGTGTCCTAACCCTTGCCTCATAACTTTCTACTAACAAGCAAGCCGACGTGTACTGTGTCCTTACCCTTGCATCATGGCTTTCTACTAACAAGGAAGCCGACGTGTACTGTGTCCTTACCCTTGCATCATGGCTCTCCCCCAACAAGCAAGCCTACGTGTATTGCGTCCTAACTCATACCTCATAACTTTCTACTAACAAGCAAGCCTACGTGTACTGTGTCCTTACCCTTGCATCATGGCTCTCCCCCAACAAGCAAGCCTACGTGTATTGCGTCCTTACCCTTGCATCATGTCTCTCACCTAACAAGCAAGCCTACGTGTATTGCGTCCTAACCCATACCTCGTGGCTTTCTACTAACAAGCAGGCCTACATGTACTGTGTTCTAACCCATACCTCATAACTTTCTACTAACAAGCAAGCCTACGTGTACTGCGTTCTAACCCTTGCATCATAACTTTCTACTAACAAGCAAGCCTACGTGTACTGTGTCCTTAACCTTGCATCATGGCTCTCCCCTAACAAGCAAGCCTACGTGTATTGAGTCCTAACCCATACCTCGTGGCTTTCTACTAACAAGCAAGCCTACGGGTACTGTGTCCTAACCCTTGCCTCATAACTTTCTACTAACAAGCAAGCCTACGTGTACTGTGTCCTTACACTTGCATCATGTCTCTCCCCTAACAATCAAGCCTACGTGTATTGCGTCCTAACCCATACCTCGTGGCTTTCTACTAACAAGCAAGCCTACGGGTACTGTGTCCTAACCCTTGCCTCATAACTTTCTACTAACAAGCAAGCCTACGTGTACTGTGTCCTTACACTTGCATCATGTCTCTCCCCTAACAATCAAGCCTACGTGTACTGTGTCCTAACCCTTGCCTCATAACTTTCTACTAACAAGCAAGCCTACGTGCACTGTGTCCTTACCCTTGCATCATGTCTCTCCCCTATTAAGCAAGCCTACGTGTATTGCGTCCTAACCCATACCTCGTGGCTTTCTACTAACAAGCAGGCCTACGTGTATTGCGTCCTAACCCATACCTCGTGGCTTTCTACTAACAAGCAGGCATAAGTGTATTGCGTCCTAACCCATACCTCGTGGCTTTCTACTAACAAGCAGGCATAAGTGTATTGCGTCCTAACCCATACCTCGTGGCTTTCTACTAACAAGCAGGCCTACGTGTACTGTGTCCTAACCCATACCTCGTGGCCTTCTACTAACAAGCAGGCCTACGTGTATTGCGTCCTAACCCATACCTCGTGGCTTTCTACTAACAAGCAGGCTTGCGTGTACTGTGTCCTAACCCTTGCCTCGTGGCTTTCTACTAACAAGCAGGCCTACGTGTACTGTGTCCTAACCCATACCTCGTGGCCTTCTACTAACAAGCAGGCCTACGTGTATTGCGTCCTAACCCATACCTCGTGGCTTTCTACTAACAAGCAGGCCTACGTGTACTGTGTCCTAACCCTTGCCTCGTGGCTTTCTACTAACAAGCAGGCCTACGTGTACTGTGTCCTAACCCATACCTCGTGGCCTTCTACTAACAAGCAGGCATACGTGTACTGCGTCCTATCCTTGCCTCATCGCTCTATTATATCATCTTATATCAAGCTGTCGGCAGATGTAGCGGAATCAAAAACTACTTAAGCTAAATGAATCACCGATGAAATATCACATTGCCATATAAACCGATTTGGGTGACACAAGAACCTTCAAACTCACTTTTCAGTACTCTGTAAGATAAACAAACAACCTAACAAGAGAATTGATTAAGAACACTTGTTGAACAAGAAGCTGAGAAATGAAGCAACCATTTTTAATGGAAGAACTCTACGAGCATCAGTCGGGTGAGGGATGAGATGACAGTGCAGCCTTGACCTAAACCATGAGTATATAAATTGGAGCCTTCAATACAGTCTAGGTTGTCACCAAGTCTAGATGTTCCTGCTACGAATATCAGATAAGGGAAGTAATACTTCATTGCACGTTAGGGAATGTGTGTTAAATCTAAGTGGGCACAAAATAAAAAGATATATATAACAAATAATCCATGCCTCATAGCCCTCCCCAAACAAGCAAACCTAAATCGTTTTGATATATTAAGCTTACTAGATGAATACGTTCATCAAAATATCAGAATATGATGTGATGTGAATATATATGTCTGATCGAAAAAAAAAAGACACTTACACTCTGGTTTGTTCTTTCGATCTCGAGCGTTCGTTCTGTACACACCATTTACTACTTGGATCATTCTATTTTCGAAATACCTTTTTAATATGATCAATCAATATATTGTGACTCTATGGGATTAATGTACGAGTTCTGCTTCATATGTTCTTGGGAATAGTCATATTATTTTAAATGAAAACAAACCGGAAATGCTTTAGTAAGCTGACTTAATCGTGAAACCGGAAATGCATTTGTAAGTTGGGTTTAAATGAGGGAATATTGGAAACTAGCTATATGTACGGAAAAACTAAAAATTTTCACATCTAAGACTAGTGAGTACAGACAACTGTATGTTGGAAAATACATAAACGCTCTCTGTTTTCCCAGTTTATGTATCAAGTTTACATATGTCAGAATAAATTGCCTTCCCTTCAGGATATGCAAATGACCCGAGTCGACCCACGTCTCCTAACAAGCCGCGTGCTAGTGAATGGCGCCAGTTTGGACGTGGCTGTGTGGCGAGTTGCCGGGTGGGCGGGAATCTGACGGTGGAGAGAGAGAGAGGGAGGGAGGGGGAGAGGGGCCTGAAGGGGGGCTTGGAGCAGGGGGGATTGAGAAACGAAGAGGGGTTGGGGGGTTGAAACAGACATGACATCCCTCCCCTACTTTTCCAAATATCATTTATTTCTCCATGCCATGACTACTTCAACCCCTGAAGAACAGTTATATAGATTACTTCTTAAAGAAACTACAGCATAATGTTTTGGACTGTGTACACGTAACACCATCCTCCCTCAGCTCCCTCATTTATTCCTATACTTACCTCTGTCCTAATAAAAGCGTTACTTGGTTTAAGAAATGTAGACGACTGCTTAGATGCATTCAAAGTTAGTTGTACAATCAACGACGCCGTAATCATTCGAAAAGCTTTTTATTTTATGAGAATTTTACTTTCCCCTTTACATACACTACATAGTCACCTTATGTAGCGACTGCATCACTGCATAGGCAATGGTGTCAACAGATATGCCATCCATGCATCATTGGCTGAAAGTTTGCAGATAGTTTGTGCAATATTTTGCCGTTAGGGAAATCAACCGGAAGCCCGAGAAGAGCTCGTTTTAGGACATTTTAAGTTTTAAATGTTTTAAACTGATTAGTATTATGGCAAGTTAGAATCTTCATGCCTTTACATTTGCCAGCTTTTCATGGACACATCGCGCGTCAATGATAACTCACTGATTTAATTTTGTAAAGAAACAAAGTTTATTCGTTCAATAAAAAGGTTGGACGAAAGAATTTATAGTGACCCACTGCGATGACTTCAACGTTTATCAATGTATAACAAGAGGTAACCGGTTTGAAAACATATGTAATCTATAATTCTCTATAATTTATAAATGTGTACATTTTGAAAACAGTCAAACTGTTTTATTTCTCCATAATCTGTAAATTAATTACAAACTTGAAAATGCTCAAATTATTTCATCGACACATTAAGCAGACTCTCCAATAATTATCCTTCAAGAGATACAACCACAGCTTTAGGCTACATTTATTTAACAATAATACTAAATTTTGATTGCTTTATCTAAGCTGCCACGGATCGATTCACGAGTGAACACCCCCTGACTTCCACAAACGTTGCACCATTCGTGGACACTTACGCCTTAAGTCTACAGGCAACTCACAGTCTCATGTACTCTCACTCAATGTGAGGTGAAAGTGTTTGTCGATGTTAGCAAGTATCCTCACCTGTGCTGGGGCAGATTGTGATGTTATCTGCAATATGAGTGGTGGACATGAGAGGTGAGAGTTCCGTGTTTCATATCCAGAAACAATATGAAGACGGATGTCCATAGGGATGTCACAACCTTAGCTTTATTTATTAAAGCAATACTTATAAAGCATAACTGTTTGATTAGATTTAGTTAAAAAAATTGTTTTCCCCCACATAACTATTGTTTTACCTCCTCTATTAAGTCGCGTCAATGACTGTAAAATCAAAGCCGACGCATAGCACACGACACAGTTCAGTTTGTTTCCGCAAAAGGGGAAGTTTTACAAGACATATACATAATATAATCAGGATGCAACGTTGCATTTAATCGTGAACTAAGATATCAACCAGAAAAGGGTAAAAGGCTGCCATGCACTTTGGTTAATCTAATAACTATGCTCCTGTTATTTTATCAATAATAATAATTTATAACATTTCTTTATAGAACATATTTCGTCCTTTGTTTCCAGAGTTTAGGTAAATTCAATAGCTACACACATTGCTAGTTCAGCCGTTTTCAACTGTCCATAATTTTATCCGTTTTGTGGACAGCTGACCATAACCTTTTTCTATCTCTAAGCTGGCAGCGGCCGTCTAAACATTTTCATTGCTGATTACAGGCCAATTATTAAGAATGAAAAGCATTTCATTACATCGACAGAAAGCTTAAATGAATGGCTTTATCCTCATATGAATTTAAATAGCCAATTTGAACGTTAAAGCGTGCGATAGCGCCTTAAAGTAACTTCAATATTTCAGTTATGTTTTAGATAAACTCTTAACAAAAATAACTGATAAAACATTTTACTAATATTTGACTAGCGTAAAAGAAGTAAAACGATAAAGATGTAAAGTTACCTTCCAAAACGTTACCGTCGTCTGATTGTTAACAGCTTAATTCAGTGCAATAAAAAAGACCGTTGCAATTTCAAACTTTTTGTTCGTTTAAAAAGTCATTAAAAATATGTAAAGTAATATCCACTAGAGAACAAGCGCAAAGGTGTTATTTTTTACCGAAAATCCACTTTTCCATAAAAAGGCAAACAAATGGTATTGGTGTTTGAATGGATATGTTGTTGACATCAGGACACGAGTGGCGAAATGGAAAGATCTTCGTGCGTCGGATTGAAAATCTGCAGTTGCCCGACATTTTGAATGCTCAGCTGAGCACCGTATCCTGGCTTTCGGGTCGCTTCATACTGACCAATTCTGTCCAAATCTCTAAATCAGGGTCAAAGTGCAAATAGAGCTCTTTCTGTACAAATATCAAGATATCATCAATGTGGAGGTGACGCTTACGAGGTCGTCACTACATTATTTAAACCTACTGATGAACATATTCATATGTAGTGAACGCCGAACTGGGGACTTTTGACATTTTGAAACGCTCGTGTTAGAACAGGGGTTTGTATAGGAATATATGACAGAGCCATTTCTTTATATTGAAACTGGGCATTTGTGTAATCCCCCTACAACTATATGGTATATATCATCAATATGTATATATTTTTCTAAGTGACTTAGTTTAAATATTCTGTCTGTCTGTGTTTCTGCCATTATCGTTTTGTGTTCCGGCCACTGCCTATCAATAGTTGTACTGAAGGATCACATATATTGCGTAATGAATTAATCCATTTGGCGTCGTTTCATCACTTCATTTCACATGACATTTATTGTTTTTTTAGTTTGAACAAATGTCATTCAGTGTTGAAAACGATTGAGCACAAGTTCTATTTATTGACGTATTCCTCCAAGAATAGATTTGGGCGGGCTGACAACGGAAGCTGATATAGTTTAGAAAGAAAACCACCAATATACATACACAGTACAATATCATTATTCTTCCTTTCATCGAAATCAACTAAAACAAACAGAGATAATTAACTTATATAAACTCTTAGCAAAAGTTTTAACCGACTAAATCACAAAATTCTTTTACAAGATAAAGTTGATTTCTGTCGAGAACTATAATGTCATCAGTCACCAGGTTATAATCCTCAATGTTGTTATCATTATGTTGAAACAAACAAAAGGTGCTGAAACAGCTATTCTAAATTATGTATTTAACAGAATGTTCCGCATTCAACTTGGAACTTTTATAAAAATCTGAATAAGATGATAAAAAAAGTTGTTAATATAGTTTACCTCGTTTACGCATTATTTATGTAGGTTCTCATAAAGTATGCACAAATGTATAATTTCACTCTCCTCTCTCAGAGAGGTTCTGTTTACCAAAAAATTTAATGACAAAGTTGAAAACACAGAAATGGACCCAAAACAGAAATCTGTTGAACAGATTCTTGCCATAGACTATGTAAAACCATAGGACTTTTTTCAAAATAAATTATTAACAATTTCACGGAACTACTTAAGACTTATATTGGCACTGCATCGCTCCAAATAGGGTAGACGACAGGTGCAATAGCTGAACAGGATGGGATAGCAGTTTGTTTTTTCAATTGGTCGGACAATGTCTGATCTTAGCAAATGATTAAGAACGAAACATTAAGACCTGTTAAATAAATAAATAAAATCGCTTGTAATTTTCATGGGAGATTAGAAGACCTTTGCATAATAGAAACTCATGAATAATTTTCCTAAAATATGTCGGGCAAAAAATGTCCATCGACAGACGAACTGAATCGTTGATATCACTATATACCATAAAATGTATGTCGGGGATATAATAAAAAAAATTCGCATCTATCACTTATGATCTTTTTATGTTTGTGCCGTTTTTTCTGATCTTGAATTTATATATTACTTTGACAATTAGTATTAAGAAGTCAAGTCGGTTGATAGGGAAGGTAAATCTGTAATCTAGGGAACTTTTGTGTATTTTGCAAAGTTTATTACGTATACAACCAAAGATTTATACAACAATATATAGGTCTATGGTACAACTAAGTTTAAAACTGACATGAAGCGAAATATGGCAGACCTCTTACGATTCGTGTTGCCTCAACCTGAACCGGTTCAAATGAATCCATAATGTATGAGAATAATTATCTTCATTAAATCATGTGAAGGCTATTTTGTAAGGATTCAATGCAACATTTGCTAGCTCGCAAAATGCATAGAATTCATGCCAGATGCCAACGGTAGACACAAGTGCATGATATACAGGCACCCTGAACAAGATAAAGCTGAACTTCTATTTGACGAGGGTCAGCCATCGTCCACCCACTACACTCTCTTGCTCTCATCTCAAGAGTTGTCCACAGAGAAGCGCTCTGCACGTGAAATACCTCGCCGACCTCTCCCCTCTGACGCAATCCTGTGATAGTTAGCTGGGTAGCTGGTGCGGGAGGGTGAGGCGCAGGCGGGGGGACGGGATGTAACTAATTATCCAGCACCATCCCACCGGTGCGACCCCTGCTGTACCTGGTGGATGCCTCTACCCTGTACCCACACGTACCTGTCTGCCAAATACCTTGCCTCTTTACCAGTTCATACTTAGGGATTACAGCACGAAACGTGGATTAACAGAAACATACACAACATGCGTTCGCTAAATCAAACTCATAAAGCCGCAACACATACATAATGGTAACTTCTACACTCTTAATTAACACCCCTCAAATCTAAGAGGAAGCCATTGTCTAAACGTTTGAGCATATATGTTTTTCATTCTAGGAGAACCACGAAATTTAGTGTTTTAATCATATTCAAAATAATTAAAATCTGGATCAAAAGGGCCAAACAACTAAAAGGGTTTAGTGTCTGCAGACATTGTTCACCAAAGGGTTACCGAGAAGGCTTATCAAAGGGTGATGGGTGATGGGTGATGACGATCCCTGACCACACCTTCAGCTGACTTTACGATAACATAATAACACTTTTGTACGTATCAACCGATGTTTATATGTTCCCAAATGCTCGTTTAAAATTGTTATTTCAGAAGCAACTAGAACTGGCAACAGTGACAAATTCGGCGTCAAGGAGCGGATGGTCAACTCGTCAATCACCGTCAGTTAGCCTTAGCGAAAGATCGGTCAACATGCGTCCGATATGGCAGCTTATTTACCCTGTCTGAATCAGCGCTCTTCCCCTCCTTTTAGCCCCTTCCCTCACTAGCCGTGTCTTGCCCCCGACACGCTGACGCAGCCCTGTCTTTCTCTAGCGTAATGAGTCGTGCAGAGCTTGGTTTACCCAGCGGTAGGTAACGTGATTGATATAGGTACCGACCATAGGTTAGTTTTATAACAATTTACCAAAGTAAACCAAAAAAGAAATACGATCATGAATATTCAAAATCGTTTAAGGTACGCCTTCCCGCTATGTTGGGAGAAAACTTGTAGTATATAGTGCTATAAAGAATTCTAAAGCCCAACTTTGGTTCATATCATGACGTCATCAAAAGTGTGATAGCTAGTGATATCATGCTAAAACCAGATTCACCCAGTCGTAAGAACAGGCCATGGCGTTCTTGAAAACGAGATGAAAAGCGACTCCAGCGCCAGTACACAGAATTTGAAACAGTCTAATTTAGAACATAATATAAGTTACTCAAATACTCCAATAAACCGCCCTTTTTGATCCGCCAAACGTACTGTAATTATCCTTTGGTGGTTTGGAAAGGACGATGAGAAATGAGATAAAAAAAATCATTGTAAAAATAGTAAACTGGATTGTTTGTTTGTGTTTTTTTAAATTGTGAGTAGATAACAGTTTGTTGGTTAGAAAGCCATGAAGCAGTTGGATATATAACCAGTGTTACTAGAGAGCCCAATGGAAGTTGGTAATATTCATCTGTTGAATGTGTAGAATCAGCTGAATGATCGATTATAATTCTTATATCGGAACTCCATTACACTATCAACACATATGAAGAAACAAATTTATTGAAAAAATTCATTTTCTTATTCTTGAGTGTATCTCGAAGAGCCGCTCTTTGAGAAGAACATTTCGAGTTTTCAACAAGTAGCACATTGACTGTCCATATACGTACGTGAACAGGTCACCATGTCCAGGCAACGCTCCAACCAAATAGGATTAGGAAATAAGTGTACATTTGAGAACGCTCTTTGAGCCTAAATCGTGATAAATGTGCAGTCGATCACCAGATCTATCAATGTATGGGAACCACATGAACTTCACATTGCTTATGCTTATAGAGGAAAAGGACAGGGCAGTTGAAACAAGATTCGCGGAACCGAGGCCTTTTAAAATGTTTTTCATAAAGTTTCATTTTTTAAACTGCTTCATGTAAAAGTGATTTATAGGCCTATTCATTAAGAAACGATGACTTTTTAATTTACATAGGTGAAACTACTCTAAACCGAACCGACCATTCCCCGACCAATCGGTTTTCAACTCTTTTGGGCACTTAGGCTTATATATAAAGATGGCTAACCCCGTACTTTCTAGCTTCTTCTAGCTACGTTCATAATTTGAAATAACGATGGTTACGAACGAGAGATTTTTTATTGCAAAATCAAAGCAAAATATACATGTATAATAATTGAATCAACCGGTCTTTCCAGCCTATGTCAATCAGATAAAAAACAAATCATTGATTCGTTACCTAGTCCCATTGGTTTCACTTGCACTCATCTATGATCTGACGGAATCCAGTAGAGATCCGTGTCCACAAGACGTTATATTACCACTAGTGCCAAGACGATATATCCCGATTTCATTTTTATTAGGCGAGACGATATATCATGAAAGTTTTGTTGAGGAACCTGCGAGACGATTGTCATCATGGTTGCGCTTCCATACATATCCCAATTCTCTACACTTGACGAAAGAAGAATATATAAGACATAAAAAATGAAATATTATTGTTTCGCTACCAAACTGTCATAGACATGACATGAAGGGAAATCACAAATTCCAAGAGATTGTGTAATGGCGGACAAAATATCAGATAACATAGTTTTTAGTTTATCTCATCACTGTGATTAAACCCTTGTCAGTTTTTAAAGTTATTTATTTGAAACAAATTATTTTTACAGTATCGGGATATATATTGTCTAAATGTGTTTTGTATCGATGTACTCGTGTGGCGTACTAGACGATGCAAACATCGATACTATCGATGAATCGTTACACCACCACCCGTTTGAATGTTTATTACAGGCCATTATGGTTACATTTACTCATAGCACTTCCCTGTCACGCCCTAATGTTTTTGAGTCTCTAGATGTTATTGTGAAAATTTTACATTCCTATGTCATTTGGTTTTGGAGAAGATGTGTAAATGTTTAAGGAAAAATGCAAATTGCCACGCACATTTTTGAGGGAATTAGCTTGCCAGTCCAATGTCTACGAACTTGGATCCCTCAGGTACAAGGTACCTCCAAACACAATTTCAGATCTTGGGGAACAGCAGTTCTGATGGGGAAGTCGAAAATGTGAAAAGATTACAGACGGACGCCGAACGATAGACCAACACATAAACCAGTCTGGCCTGATGAAGGATTTAACCCGCCACTTGATCAAACGTAATTTTAAAAACATATAGCCAGAGGCACGCATGAAGAAAGATATAAATGACAGTGTTTAATAGGTTATATAACCAGTAAACATTGGGCACATATATATATGTATGTCGTTGTTGTTGTTAGATTTCTATTGAAAACAACGTAATTCTGGCGAGTTGTTTATGGATACGCAAACCGAATATGTTTGAAATTCATACGAGCACGGTGTTTGGCATGTATCAAAGACGAACATAATTTCTTAAAAAACACGGAATGTATCTTTAAGCAGATTCGAAAAGTGTTAAGACGACCATTTGACATCTCGTAATGGTAAGGGAACTTTCAACTGCAAAACTACGCACTGAACATTGTTGACACATTTGAATACATTCAACGACCATCCCTATTCAGGGAAGACATAGCTACACAATGCTCACGAGAGTATCTGACAAAACACATGGCGATCCACTTGTGAGATTTCCACTAACCGAACAGTTGTGATGCTTCTATTCATCACTGTATTCACCTAGACAACTGTGACGTAAAGAAGTTTGTCAGACGCATTGCCATCATGCATGTTAGCTTCAAACATGATACACACTAACAAGAGAATACCATAATTCTAACTAATCTCGTGGTAGTAGGAGTTTGACTCGCAGCTCACTTCAACTTGCTCATCGTTGAATTAGGATATCACTGCTTGCTTAAGATAATACTGGACGCGCACAGTTCGAGTGCAGTGCGGAGGAAGGAGCTGAAAGGGCTTTTCTGACATCGTCTCCGAACTTGCTTCACGTCATCGCTGTTACTGTTCCACTCGCTGTCACATGACACGGGCCTCGGAAGGGATATGCTGTACTTACATTAAATCAGTAGCAGTGAACATGTGTGCTCCACTTTCACGCTTCGTGATTAATACGTCTATTCATTCAATGCTAATTAAAAGCCAAATTTAATATATTTTGCCCTTATCAAAGACGACAGAATCACCAAATTTATTTATGGTCCCCATTAATTTCAGGGTCTGAACAAAACATTCTAGGCTTTTTATTGTTCTGGAGAAGAAGATTTAAATAAGCTCTTAAGGTGTGGCCACTCAAAGGAGGCATCAAAACAAAACCGGGTACGTAGCTCAGTTGCTAGAGCGTCCTCTCGTCATCTGGGAGACCGGGGTTCGAATCTCGGCGCGTCATACCAAACGACTTTACAGGAAGCAGATGTTGCTTCCTTTCTTGACGCAAATGCAGGATATACCATCGATTAAACTGATGCTCTCCGGGTGCCGATAACACAAAACAAATTTCCAATGTATACTTTACTGTGAAAAATATCGAGAGTTATTATTATAATAACCTATCGATTATAATCCACATTGACTAAGCAGTCATTCCACAACCTTGTTTCAGCTTTCTGGGTCTTTTTTTCTGGTGAAGGTCGAATACGGTTTATTATTTATTTCAAGATGAATATTTTGAAATGACAATTTTCCCTTTCTACTGATTATTTCCTATTGTAAGTCGTGGTATTGGTAAAATACAACACTGGTCCCCCATTGTGTGTATCCAATGTAATAGTGTAAGACGTCCTAAAGTTGAAATACGCCGCCGTAGCAGGGTAATGGGTTTTTAAATTTATTTTCTAGGTGCATAAATTTAATTCAAACCCCTTCCCTCTTGTAGTTTGTTAGGTGACGTACCATTATTGGAGGACACATGTCATTGTATCTTTGTTGCTTGCACTCGTGTGGAGTGACACTACGAAGACCGAACGCGTCCGAGGTGCGAGTGTGCAACACGGTCTTATATTATAAATCAGACCTTCTCAGGCTGTCCTCTACATTGTAGTCAAGTTCATCTCGCTCGGATATTTGTGTATACATAAAACCAAGGACCTGTATAGAATAAAAGTCCTTGATAAAACTGAACTGTAGACACCGGACGTCAATCCGTCAGTCTTATTCCCTCTTTTGGTGTTAGTAACCGGTTAAGGAAGGATTGTATTGATGCAGACTAAAACATTAAACGATATCCCATGTCTCGTATCTCGTCCACTGGTTTAGGTGTTGCAACATCACAGGGCAGCTGCAGAAGGCTTTCAGTCTTTAGTTAATCTTCAGTATAACAATCATCTGTCTCCTGACCAGTCGCATCGCTGCTTGCTGTTCATTGCTGTCCAGTCGTCTTATCCAGATGGAGGGCAGCCCGTTCCGGGGAAAGCGACTCGAGGCATGTTTGAGTAAAGACCACAACAGCGATGAAACTGCAATTTGACAGATTGATAAACGCTGTAGATAGGGGATCTCTAGAGATAGGAAGTGATCATTTACACAACTGATTTTTTTATCCCCATTAAAGTCAGGAGCACTTCCTATCTCGGCGGGGGAGCGACTCGGCTAACATGTTTATATCCAGCCCGGGAAATCTATGTCGCTCAAGCCGTGAAGAGCTTTCTCAATACATAGGATGCTTTATGTACCTTCCCGAATTCAATAATTAGAAATTTGTTTACATTGAAATCAATGCGTTGTTAAAGTGTTGTCGTGGAAGATGGAAAGACGTATTTTCAGTATGACAACGGCAATTATGTAAATTCATAAGAAACATCATGGATTAATTATAAAAGTTTTGAAGGCTGAGGATGCGTTTCTCATGACGTCTTGCATGATCTTGTTACTTTTCAGATGAACCTCAATCCAGCAAATCTTGACATCATCATTGCACCTCAATTTGACAATCATGCATGATTATAGCGCTCAGCGTCACAGTTACCGTGCAGTGAACGAGTATTTTCAGAACGACAGCATTACCCTAATCCTATGTCTGATATGCATCCAGATCTGAATCTATGGAATATGTCTGCGACATTCTTGGACGTTGAATCCCAAGGTTGGAACTTTTTCAAAAGATTCGTGTTGGTTGGCGAGTCTGTCCCATAAGAAGTCATCCTAATTACGTTCTCTTTGACTAATGTTTGAGAGGTTTCTATAAAAGGAATGTATAAAAAGACTCATTAGCCAAGTTACAGCATATACATTTACATACCTGCTCTTTTATGGAGCAGTCATCCTAGCACATGGAGTTATAATATCTGTAAAATTTATCATAAAAAGATAATCATCCCTCCCCTTGGAAAGAAGTCATAAATGCGATACATCACTACCTGATGATATCAACTTTCCTCAGTCGTCATATTCAATTTGATTGGAGTGTGAGCGGTTGAAAGATCCACCACTATTGAATAACAAGTATTGTAATATTATGTGTTTATCGATAAGAATTGTAAGTTTTTAATGAACGGGATACAGTGTCATTTATGTTTTTAGTGGCATTTGTATCATATTTCTTTCTTTTTACTTAACGTTCGTGACAACTTAGTGCTAAAGTGAATGATTTGGTTTTAGTTATCTAACATATCTTGTTATCTTATCTTAGATATTACACCGTGTAGCTATGTTTCTTCTTTGAATGTTACAGTCAATGATATGAAAACATACCTGGCGCAAGCATTAGAAACATCCTATATGATCTGAAACAATTTTGGTAACCATTCCAAACGATCTACTTTTTCAAATGATTGTCATCATCGATAAAAAAACATGAGCCCAATCTTTTAAGTTAAAGGTTGAATATATATTCTTCAAGTTCATTTGTTTAGAATGATTGGACAGTCCAATGCCAAGAGTTAGACCATTATGAGATGACTATGACATATGTCACTAGTTACCTAAGTGTCCAAGGCGTGAAAATTCAATAGGTGTAATTAGAGAGCGTTAAATTAAGAATTGAATTTAATTGCGATGGGATTACATAAAGAGCACCTGTTTGTCATGAAACGTAGACATGTTAACGAAATCGAACGGTTGTGACAAACCAACATAAAAGTGAGCCACCCTTTAAGGGTTATGAGAGACTATGGTAAAAATAGATTTTAAAAGAACATACAAGGAAATTTAATACTATTTATATAGGTTATATACATTTACATACAAATTGAAAAAATAAGCCATATAAAATATGCTCCTTTTTTTGTAAGATATAAAAGCAGGTTTTGCGGTAAAATGGACATTATTTTTAAAAAGAAAAATAAATTTATCATTATCACAGAGCTGCATAAAGTTGGGATAGCTGAAACAGACATTTTCATACAACCTCTCACGCAACTCATCATACAAAGGGCAATGTAAAAGCACATGAAAACATACACTGTCACTCACATCCTTATTTGTATATCTGCCGGTTTCCAAATGCAGAGGAGCAGTACCTGATCTGAATTTGGAAAAGGCAGGGGCATACTCATACTCACATAACTTTCACATCCATACTCATTCTTAAACATTCGATACGTTCGTAATTTACTGTCTACACGCGCTGTAGTATAGTGCCAAAGGCATCGTATTAAACAACCGCCAACCTCGACTTTATCACTTCTCGATTTTCCTTCAAAGATTTTTAGATCATCTAAGTGGCTCATCACAAGTGGCATTCACAAACAGCTTTCATTACCAAACTGAACAGATTTGAGTAACGACCTTTGACGCACTATACAATATTTTAATCAGACATTCATAGATTCCAAGGAAAAAAATGAAATATGTTTGAGGTTATGTAAACTTTAAAGCACTGTCTTTAGCTTGGAACAATACCAATTACTTAAGATAAAATAAATATCGATTAATAGAAGGTTTAAGTTGATGGGATGATATTAAAATGTTTATACGGTGGTATATCGATATTCACGGTTCTTTTCCCAATAAAGAGGTTATGGTTCACTGCGGTCGATCTTTAAGACATATTCATATAAGGTATGATTCAAGTCGCAATCAACAATCAAATGTTTAGAAAGGTGGATTCAATTATTGATTGGTTTTGTTAAGAAGGACACACGGATTTTGGTCTTTAGATTCGTGCATTGTATATATGTTGAGACCATTTAGTATCGAGTTTGAAACTTTGGTCCCCTTTTTGACAAAGTGTAAACATTACAATAAGCAAAGTACTGATAGTACAGTCGTCTTAACATGGTAGGTAATGTCTTGCAAAGAAGCTGTTGTGGAAAATATAAAGGAGGAAGAAGCTTAGAAAGGCTGATGCAGTTTTGACCGTGTATTTGTGAGCTTCGACGTCCACAGTGCATTCTAGTGACATTTAACCTGTTGCATACGCAATAATATTTTACAAACTTGAATATTTTGTTTCCAAACCATTGTTATTTTGATTGTTTATTTAAACGTGTTTGATGCTACCAATGTGAGAAGTAAAAAAAATGACGATCATGATACTGAAAAATACCAGAACAAATTAAAGTTCCTGATGGTTGAAAGATAAGATTAGAATTAAAGATTAAAACATCATATCTGAGGTCAGCTTCTTATGGGACATCCCTGGTGGAGGGGGGTTGCATCCTAGATGGGATGGGCTCCTGACGGGTACACTCGCTAATGACATTTATGTGTCGTTGGTTCTCAAGAACATTTCTACCCGATATGAAATTTGATATTACAGAGGGGTTTTTTTCTCAGTAGGATAAAGTCAACGGATATTTGGGTATACGGTGGGGTCATGCACGGATAAAGGTGAAAATTCTATTTTGAACGCCTTTAATAACGGGTAGTTTCATAAAAAATATAATGCACAATCATTAGTTTAAGAAATTATAACATAACTGTGTGTCTGTTTACGATGTCTATAGTCAAGCAGTACCAAAACACGTCAATCTCTAGTTGAATGAAACCTAATGAGATGGAACAAATTTACTCAGGTATCCAACTTGGCCAAGCCAGTTTTTAGTTACATATGCATACATTTTATTTATCTCTCTTCAGCGTTCCTTGCGCTAGGTTGGTTATGTGGGTATTGGGGAATCAACAGGGTATCTTTTAGTTAAGATCTCCGTTAACATTTGTTTTTTTGATGCAAACTGCCATTTGTAATCCAGATGAAGGGAAGATGTAAGATGGGCTCACCCACTTCGATTCCATGAAGGTGGAAAAACGCGAGTTCGAATTCGAAATGTTGAAAACATGCATTGAAATTTGAAATTTGTGGTATGTTGATTAAAAATTGAGAAGTTTGAGTAATTTCATATTAACTAAAATGTCACTGAAAGCAATATTAAGGCGGAATAAATTTGTGTCAATTCGCCGACATTTACAAATATCAATACGCGCATTTAAAGAAAAATGGCTATTCAATATTATTGTCAGACGTGTTTCTGCAAGATAATTGTTAAAATACAATGTTTATTTAAATGCAGCTTTTCTTTTTCGTTCTCAAAAAAACCGAGCTTGACTAATTTTTAATGAAATTCCCATGACAGCATCACCTGTCTCGAAAAAATACAGCATATTTTCACCACCTTCCAATGTGTGATATTCAATACCCAATAAGTTGAATTTTCATAAACAAGTAGTGTTATGATCATTTCTGTATTTATATGACAACCATTTTCAACAAAATTTATCCAAAGTTGAAAATAGTCGATGTCTCTTTTCCATGTGAATATGAAAATTGTTTTTCGGAATCATCGATGATTTTATGTAGTTATATCACAACATAGATAAGACACACATTCTGTAAACATACGTGTGAATCTAGATGCTTTACATATTTAAATAAATTCAGACTTTGAAATAAAAGCGAAATTCTGCATTCTGATTGGACACAGAATGATTATAATCGACCGTGCTCCGAGGAATAAAAGTTTTCAAAATATTTACTTGATCGAGATTCGAACTCGTTCTACCTGGGGTTTTCCTATCTACACGATCTGACCGCAGCCACTCAAAGCGCACATTCTGACGTAAACTCAGCTATAAAATCACAAAGCAATCAGTATGAACAGCTAGGGGTAAATAACTCACGTGAATCATTCGTTAACTTGATCGCCGCCATCCTTCTTTTAAACGGGATATTGTGGTCAGTCTGCTATTGACTAGGATTTTTTGCACTAAACTGGTGTCAGAATACACAACAATTAGTAAAGGTTTGACCATATAAAGAGGATGTGTGCGAATCTCGATAATGTCTATTTAAAAACTTCTATTAAACGGTCGATTCTAACCAGACTGGATTGGACTTAACAAGGTCATGTGACCCGAAAACATTACAATAATTCGCAAACTGCAAAGAAGTATTTAAACGCCATATTTTCGCGTTTACACAAAATGCAGGCTTCTGATTGGATGAAACAAGGGACTACTTAATCAATGTCGAAATGCGCCGTGATGAATCTTTTTGAAAGTGGTAAGATAAGACTAAATATTCATAATTGAGAATAAAGTTTGATTGAAACAGTTTGATAAAAATTAATTATATACTTTGCATAATATTTTCTATGAACTCTTTTGTGTTAGTAATCTCACATACGTGAAGCGACACTGATTTTAGCGGAACATAGAGCCTGTTACATATTCAAATTCAAAAGAGTGGTTTTGCTGTAATTTGTGTTTGCATTTTTTTAAAAAGTTTCTAATTAGAAAATTTAACTTCCTATGGATTGTAAAGTATGAATGAATAAGAAATAGATATCATAATGTGTCTGCTCACTGGTATATAAACGGTTTGAAAGTTCATAAAGGGCATTTATACCAGTTTGAATTGTACTCTATAAAGTGACAAACACAATATGAAATCTATTTCTTAAATAAATGAATGTACGTGCGTGCGTGTGTGTGTGTATGTATGTATGTATGTATGTATGTACGTACGTACGTATGTATGTATCTATGTATGTAATTATGTATGTATCTATGTATATGTGTGTATGTAGGCATGTAGGTATCTATCTATCTATGTATCTATGTATGTAGTATGTATATGTGTGTGTATGTATGTATAGGTACATGTATGCAGGTAGATGGTTGAAGTTCGACAGCGGTGATGTTTGAGGCACAGCGCTGTTGTGGATGTCACTCCTTCCTGTCGTGATTTGTGGAGATGTTCACCTTATCTCTGACTTCACCTACTTGTATCACCCTGGACTTCCAAGTATTTCAAATAATGGTTTTAAACAGCACTTTCAGCTAGCAAGTGCGGCGCACGAGACTTTAATAACACATTGCTTACATTTTATGGGGGAGAGTATTAGCCTCGCCACCTGGAGAGCGGGTATCCATATCGAATAGAAAGCAGGCCAAATTGACTGGAAGCAGACGACATTTTGCTTGTGGCCATAAAACATGCATAACACGGTTTGTTGGCAATCTCAGACACGAGGTAGGCTGCAGCTTGTGCCTGTAGTGCCCTCCTCACTAGCCATGTGCGCCCGCACAGTGTCATTCATCCTATCTTCCTTCCTTCATCAGTATCATCATATCTGCACTCTTGATTACGATAACTTCAAAAAAACATTAGAACATATTTACATAATTATTCAGTTTAGGGACAAAATTATGGTTCAACTTTTGATTTTTGATCGAAAAGAGGACAAAGCATAACTGGCGCGTGCCAATCATTGCCAATCAACCAGAGGTAATTGCAGAAAGTCATCCATTGCAGACTGCAGTGATGGTTATTGCTAGGTGAATCATTTCATCAATAACTTTCTACCTATGAAATAAGTACAGTGAAGAAACGAACTCCAAAAAGACATTCTCGTTTCGGAGTGAATCTCTTGTTGGCCAATGTAGAATTTAGTCAATATTCATACAGGATTAAAGCCGGATAAACTCTTGTGGATTCTACAGATAAGTTTCACTAATGACAGAGGTGCAGACTAAGAGGATATCTACAGATCATTGTTTAAAGCGATGGCATATTCGTCTTTGACGACATTATTAATTAAACTAAAAAAGTATAGGTTCTAGTGTGTTTTAAAAGTCGCAATAGGTAATGATTGAGGAATTGGCGATATTTTCAGTATGTTCATGTATTCAGTCCATATAACTATTTTTACGAATTTATGGTTTTGTCGATTGTACAGATGCTATATCAACGCACATTCAAACGCATCTTCCAGTGAAAACAAACAGCGCGCCTAACTTGTCATTGTTAATGTTGACTTAGACGCAAATTTTAAAAAGTTCCCCCCTGCAAATAATACGTCCGTTTGTTTTTAGAGTAAAGGATACGCGAATGTTATTTGTTTATTGTCCGTAATTACATGAATACTGATCCTTATTTTCGTAAATCGCAGTTATTGTCGCTAGATGTACAAAGGAGTATTTTTGTTCTATTATTTAGCAACATTTTTGCATTATACATCACATTTCCTTACTACAAAGATATGTTGTCAAACTTATGCATTATATAATATTATCAAAATCCCATACCAATAAAGATTTTCTTACTTCTCCAATAAAATATTATTTGAAAACATTTCTGCCAAAATATACAACATCGCTTGATATTATGATATATCTTGCGAATTTTTCGAAAAGACAATTTTATAAGGTAATCATAAAATAGGTATTTCTGCATTTGAGACCCAAGTGTTGTGTTGGACCCTGCCAGATGTGTCTCCGCAGTGCTATGAGTATAACCTTCTCATAGGAGACTGGCACCTAAATCATACACATACAGCTGCATATCAAAAGTTTGTTCACTTGCTACTGGATCTTAGTGCACATATCATGTTATTTGGGTTTGGTTTGAACGTCAATAAAATAACCTCATCAGAACTGACAAAAAATCTCCAATTGTCAATGTGTAAAGTAACCACTTTTTGATTTACTGTGGGATTTTCTCATAACTCGTGCAAAAATTCGAATTTTGGCATGATAAAATAGACAGAAGTGGTCACATTTTCGAAATTCCGATTTCCTGAAATTTCAAACAAAATATTCCATTTCGACTCTCTCAGAACAAAATGAGCAGAATCATATCGACTTCATACAAACGAACAAACATGACTTGTGTTTAAAGCTGTTGATCACTTATTAAGGATTTTGTAGTGAAAAATAAAAATTACTGTTTTCGAAATTTTGACCCCTGGTCACTTCAGTAATCTGCCAAAAATTATTACGGTTAACTGTTGGGTATGGCATACGATTGCGTAAAGGTGCAATTGATCTTGTATTCTATATGGAAAATTCAAAATTATCCGTTTCTTTTTCGCAGTGCTGTGATGCCTCAAAGACATGCCAAATTATATGATATTTTCACTACGATACGCAGGTATGTGAACAAACTTTTGGCATGCAGGTGTACATTAAATGCAAGAAAGATATTCTAAAATGATTATTCAAATTACATACATAGATATATATTCACACATACATAGCCACATGCATGCATACAAACACACATGCATACATGCACACTCACATAAAACACATACACACACATAATATATACATGTAAACTCATACATAACACAAATGCATGTGTAATACTTCATACATACAATATATTTGTCATATTCATTGATGATAAAAAGATACTAATGTTTATTAAGGGATACACTATGAGAATTATTTTAGAGCAAGTTGCCTTTCATGGAACATTTTTTAAAATACATCTTGCCAATTCAAACTGGATGACTGACTAGGCGAGATAAATAACAGAGATTATAGAAAATATTACATTTATCAATAAAACATTGTCGTAGATCTTTATAAAATTCACAGACCACAACAAAATGAACTTATCTTCTATCAACTGTCCATGACATAGTTGACAGAGTATCTTCTATAGGGGGGTTACAGGCTTGGTATACCTGCCACTTTCTATTCCAAGGGGAAGGTTTCCACAGTGTAATGAGGCTACTAAATGTCTTTGTTGTCTAGGGAGAGACATCTTTACATAATTTGAAGTTTCAATATCTTGTTCATATGTCCTATATGTTCTTAGTTTAATTTCATTTCCATTACCTTTGCCATTAAGCATATCAGAGTGCCACTTTTGTCTGTCTCTTGTATCTAGTACTTGATAACATAAGTCAAGGAATTTAGCACGGTTAATTTGAGCGCAATAATCTATAGCTTCCTAATTTCCATGAATGTTCAACTTTTTTACAAATTCACACACCCTATAATCCCAAGAAGATTTTCTTTTATATGACCATTTATGGACTTTCACACCCACTGAGGTCTCACTGGAGGAGGACTTCAATTTTAATCTTGGCTCAGACCTCCAAAATGATTTAATTTGCTGAAAACAACTCCTATAGTGCTCTGTTTGCTGCCTTACATATTTCTCTAACTGTTATCTTGTAGTCACAATGTTCATTAATCCACATTCCAAGAAACTTATATTCTGTACAATATCCAATATTCATGTTTCCACATTTGAATTAATGAGTTGATAATGTTCTACAGTGCATAAAATTGGTTTTGTGTTTGTTAACTGTTAACTTCCACTTGGTAGACCACTGGTTTAGACAATTTAGTAACTTTTGTAACTTTTGTTCATTTGGTGTAATGAGGACAATATCATCAGCATACATAAGGAACGAGATGTTTAAAGAGTCAATGTTTCTTCTACATTGAAGTTCACTGAATGCATCTGCTAAGCCATTTAAGTACATGGAAAATAGTGTAGGTGACAAACAACAGCCTTGCTTGACCCCAACAGTTATATCGGACCAGTCAGTTTTTGCAGTATTTACCTTGACAGCACATTGCACATCTTGATATGGTGATTGAATTGATTTCAAAATATGTCCTTTAGAGTCCAAATTGGTGTTGGAGTTTATGCCATAACATATCTCTTTGTATAGAGTCAAAAGCTTTACGCATGTCAACAAAACATACATAAATAGATAGTTTTGACATCTTTCTATTGTAAAATAACTTAGTTAGTGTTTCAAGGCGATCCTGGCATGACCTCCCTTTACGAAGATGGTTATAAGTCTCCAACCACCTGCTGATTCTGTTGTTGAGAACTTTAGCATATGCTTTATAGGACACACAGAGAAGAGTAACTCCCCTGTAGTTAGTTGGTAGTCTGGGATCACCTGCTCCAGATTTTGGTATTGAGTTTATAACTCCCTTCTTCCACATGTTGTGGACTAAGCCAGATTTATATATCACACTGAAAATAATAGTTAAAATATCCACTGATGGAGGGTCCTTTAGCACTTCTGAGGGGATGCAGTCGTAACCAGTTGCTTTATTCAATTTCAATGAGTTTACAGCATCACTTCCTTTTAGTTTGCTGATTGGTTGATTTAGAATATCAGAGTTGACCACACTATCGTTGATGACATTCGCCACCATGGGCTCACACACATCTTCGGTACCTGGGTTATATAAGTCATTCTTCCATTTCTTCATTATCTCTTCATGGTCAGTGCTGATAATGTCATTATCAAGGATAATTTCATTTGGTATGATCATCTTCCGTTCATTTTGTATTCCAAGTTGTCCTATATCTTTCAAAAATAATGAAAGATTTGACAGTGATTTATAGAGGTTATCATGCGAGTATGTTTTGGGATGGTAAATATCCTGCATTAGGAAAAGGCTCGCAAAATACATAGTGTTTATTCCTAATGCAGGATATTTACCATCCCAAAACATACGAGAATGATAACCTCTTTATCATACAATGTCATTCTGTATTCATTTTGACAAAAAAGGTCTACCGTCATTACTGGAGCTGTAAAAATTATCTTCAAATGTGCGCATTGATATATGCAAATGAACAGCGTAATGATATCCACGGTAAATTGACATTAAATTAATCCTCCATTCTTTGCCTTTGAGGCAACAGAGCTGTTGTGTTAGCATGATCTAAAGGTTTCAGTTGGTCTTAGAATTTGTTTCTAAATAAAAAAAAGATGTAAACGAAAATAAATTTCCGTTTCGAAAATACGTGTAATAATTGAACCCGAAAGCCTTCGCCTTTGTATTCACACGTACTCAGGCGAGCGTATCTCACTAAGAACGAGAGTTCCTTCCCTTTTCCAAATGCAAATGGCAGCTTGTGTAAACGCAGCGTTACGGATAGATTAACTAATACTTACTCTACTTAATTTCCAAAACCCAATAAATGATGAAAACATGTATGATACATCGAAGCTAAATATGAGGTCATTGAACATGTGATTCACTCTGCCTTGGGTTCCCGTGAGTAACAGTTCATTCATTGAAATAGCTAGGCCTATATATTTCGATTGATTTCAACCAGCTATGTAATTAGGTTATTTTGCACTGCTTGAACTTCACGAAACAGCTGCACAAAGTCCGTTTGTCATTTCCTCAACTTAATGTTGATGCATTAGATGACGAATAATTTGCTGCAGCGATCCGTTTGTGCAGGCATTCCAAATGATAAAGCGTGTGACGTCATAGTAATTTTCAGAAAAAGTTCCGGCACTTGACCTCTGTAATTTGCATCGGTATCCGCATATGACCCCAACGGATATCGAAAATATCCGTTGACTTTATTATGCCGAGAACACTATCCATTGTATGATAAAGTGAAATTAACCTGGTTAGTCTTTTGGTGTATTCTTATGTGTCGTCTATTAAGTCTGTCAAACTCTTTCCTGGCATTACAGAATTGTTCCCTTAATTGTCTTCTTTCTTGTTTTGAGCAACTTTTGTTTTTAATCCATAACCTTCTTTTTCACACACGAAGTTCCACTTAAGCTGCAAATCTTCACACCCGTGCGGCTTCTAGATTTTTTACCCATTCTGGTTGTGTTGTGGCTGACATGTTTGTGAGGTAGAGTGGTCTCCATTTCTTCTTTAACCAGTCCAAAAAAAATTTCATACATTCCATCTATGTAATTTTGTTGTAATATTTCCTGCTCTACAATTTGAATCCAATGTTTCAGCAAATTCAGATTATCATTATCAGCTAAAATTGGGATGGAATATTTGAGATATCATATCTTATGGTTTGTATTGGTTGCTGGGTAGAATGATTGGTTATTTTTTAGTTGGTATTTTCACATTCTATATGCAAGTTAACATCAATGGTACATGTTACTACAGAGTGGTCAGATATACTACTAGGAACTTTAAAATTGTTCTACTTGATCAGCTCTGTCATTCTGTGTACATTGAAATCACTTACAAATGGTACTTGTTCATTTGGTAGTCGATTACAGATGTTCCAAGAGTCATGTTTTCCTATCCGTCCATTTAACATGCACAGGATAGGAAATCTATGAATGATTCACCATTATTGTTGATAACACTGTCTACCACTTGTCTCAGCTGTATTTCGTCAACACCCTCGATGATTCTTTAAGATGTCCGCATCGTGTATTAAAATCGCCACAGAGATATATTAGGCCCTTGCTATGGTAAGTATAAAATTGTTTTTGAAGTTCAGAAAAGAAAAGTTCACTGTTAATCAATCTACTTTTTCCATTTGGTGGGAGGTAACATACACACAAGTAGATGTCATCTTTATGTTTGCGGTTTATCCTTATCCATAGCAACCCTTCATAACTAAAATCTTCCAGCTTATCAACATTTGGGATTAAGTAATTCTTTACTAAGAATCCAATTCCTCAAGATCCTCTTTTGGTTTTTTTGTGAAGATTAGACCTGTTTTGTCCATTCCATTTGTAATTTTGCAGTTTTATTGTATCTTCATCATGTAAAAAATTCTCACATAAACCTAAAATATCACAGAACATATCTAGAACATCAACAACATCACACTCAAAATAAAAATTGTCTTTGTTTTTGTCATTTTTCTTAAAACCTCTTGAGTTCCATATACCAAGCCGAAGGCCCTATCCTGCTTTAAAAGTGTGTCCTCATTTGCTTTTTTAAGTTTACCATTTCTGGTTAGTCTAAGATTATTGTCCTTGTCTAGTGTTTTCCACATCAGTCTCATATTGCCTTCTAGTTTCAGTTCTTCTCGGCTTTTAAAGGTGTCAATGTAAACCTTGTTAATACCTTTTGTGGTTTTCAGTTTATATTTGTTTTTCAAAACTCTTGCTCTTCATTTTCAAGTTCACATATAACATGTCCGGGTTTATCATTTCTAGAGTGATTTTTTTCTATAACATTTCACAATTTTCACCTCTTTTGAATCAAGGGCCTTTTGGATCAAAGCTTACCATGTCAACAAAACCTGCCTCACTGTTCATGTTGTTACTCAGTACGCCACTATTTATCACTCATAAGTGTTATATTATTGTATTAAGTCTTGGTTTGTTGTTGACTAGCAGTTTGTGATTGCAAATGCTCACTTACACACACTTTGAGCAAAAATATTCATAATAATGATGATAAGTTTTTGACAAAACAGCGTGCAGAGACAGGGGCGGCAAGTTTTGATGCAGTGTCTTCAGGTCCTGTTGCAGTGAAAAGTAATTGAAATCCAACCAGTAGACGCGTCGAATCGTCACCAGTAGCACCGAACCTTCATCAACTTTGGTAAAGCATTTTAGTTGGGAGACATTTCAAACCCTGATCCTCGTAGAGCTATTTCTCTCATCACTGTCATAGGTAAACTTTTCTTTCTAGGTGGTAAAATATGATTACTATTCCGGAATCGCAAACTGGTTTTAGAAAACAACATTCATGCAGCCAATATATTTTTACATTGTACTTTACAAAAAATCTTTATCTCAACGATAGCAGAAGTTACACAATGTATGTAGCATGTGTTGTCTTTACGAAAGCGTCGGGTTAGGAAACATAGGTTTTTCCGGATCTGGGACATATGTTTATTCTTCTATTGGCTGGAGATCTTGTCCTTATATCAGAATCAGTCGTTCTGTTACAAAACCAGTTAAAGGCTTTGGAAGGCTACCACTAAAACACATATGCCCTATCTGTAAGTCTAAGTTCACAAACAGTGTGACTTTCAGAAAAGATTGAAAAGGTGGTTTTGTGATAATCAGACCATAATTGCAAGAAATCAATACACATATTTGGGATTTTTGTTAAATACAACAGTTCATTCAGAAAAAAATATCCCTCCAAGAATTCGCGTTAAGTTTGTTATCAATTATGCTTTATGTTGATGTTTTGACACCAAATATACCTTTCAACGTTTATGATTCCATTTTTACGTAAAAGTTAAGAGAAATTGGGATTCCACGAATGCACTGAAACTTACACAAGGTACACTTTGGCGTAAATAAAAATGCTTTGTGTTGGTCAGTTGATGTTATGTCTGGTTAATGGAGAGTAATGAAATATCATTTAACTTCTATCTAACTGATCAACTGTTATGTATCGGAAGATTTAATCGAATACAAAGCGCGTGTCTTGTCTGTCTGTCTGTATGTCTGTGTTGGTAAGGGCCCCGACGTAATGATGTGGACAGATTATAGCTCTACTGAACCGACACCAACCGTCTTGTTTGGTTTTCTCAGACAAGCGATACTCTGCTCGGGTCTGATTGTATTTTCTCGGACAAGAATCTCATTGCCAAAAGGTCGTGTAACTCATCTGTCAGAGGGCCAAATCACTTTGTCCAATTTCCGTTTTTGAAGCAATATTTGACCTGTATTTTGAAGCACGAGAGGCGAAGCCCTTCTAGCCGAATGGGAGGACCGTCAGTTCCACTGTCGACAATCTTCGTTCCACTCGCCATAATCACTAACTTCATGTTTCTTATTATTACACGCCCTCTTCAAGAATTTACTCTCAAATAAAGCATCTATTAACGACTCTTAAACTTCGTTTTACAAATCATGTCATTAGAATTCCATGTACAGGTGAAATCGAAAAATTCTTAAAAAAGAAATCCCCTTGTCTAGACGGTTTGGTGAAATACTAACCCTACTGATTTCATCACATAATTTGTTCTCTGCTACTGAGAAAAGATGAAGACAAAACTTAACGTTGTGAGTCTCCTGCAAAGGAAATTACTAAAAGTAAAAATGTGAATATTTCAGTATTTAAGAGAACGGGCAATTTTTAAAGTCATAAGCTCACAGAACGTAATGTTGTTTACTGGGTTGCTCTTTGTCACTGTAGAACGTCAGAATTTGATTGCTGATAAAATAATGGATTCTATTTCGAAAACTATTCCCGTCCTATGTTATCAACAAAAAGTGAAAAAGATCGAACATGTTAAAGGTTACAATTTATTAAAAGCCACACGAATACCTCATGTTGGTGTTAACGTATTATAAGTTACGACATTACGTCTTTATTCCATTAAAAGAAATATTAACAATTGTTGGCACATAAATGTTTGTCATAACTCGGAAAGTTGAAAGTATAGAATCTGACATAGGTGACCGCAGTTCAACTGCTCTCAGTTCAACATCATTGTGCGTGGCTTGCAGGATGGTTGATTACTATAGGTCTTCAAGACATTAAAGTTTGGATAACCTGTGTTCTTATCCGAATTATTGATTTTCAGGAAACTTTCATGGCTGATAGAATGCCACTTAACTTGGATTTGCGTAGAGCCCGATTTTTTCATTTCGACTTTCTTTGTGAGTGTTCTCCCCATAAAATGAAAACTTTGAACCTAATATCTCGAAAACTAAGGGAGTAGGTGAAAATGGGGGTTCTAGGCCAACGGAGGCCAAAACGTATTTCTTTATTAACCTATACACAAAAACTACTCCGCAGTTTTTAGCTGTTATGGTTTATGAGGCAACACGCTTTACTCACCGCTAATCCAAAACCTCCATTTATACCTACTGTATAACAGATTCAAACCTCCCATTGTCAATATTCAATTTGGCATCCATGATAACATAGAAGTAAATATGTACTGGCCCAGCTGTTTCTGCTTCTTTGGTGATTGCAATTGTCATTCCTTCACTACTTGTCAGTTAAAAGTTTACCTATACTCATATCAGTCAGACACAAATCTTTCATCACCATATTTGTTATTAAGTGACGTTTTACACTGGGAAGTTTCTTAATTTCATCCCATAAATTATGTTAACGTCATATGTTGACTGTAAAGTTGATTTGGTACTCCTTCAATAGTCATTTGTATAGTTTTGATTTAGGATATAAAATGATTCAGTCATTCTGTTAAATCCAATGATAGGGGTTTTGAATAACATCAAAACTCCTTTCATCGATTTAGCAGGCATATTTATATGAATATTCCACACTGTATCACTTTTATCAGCTGGTATCACTCGATGGCGAAGTATGCGATCATAGTATATCGACAAGGGACTAATATATAAAGAATGGATTTCACGTGCCAAATCTGGTTCTGTAACTTTGTCAAATTCTAATGCAATATTCTTAATTTCATATTTCATTTCATTTTTCCCTATAAAAACATGTTTATATTCATTTAATGTTAGTTCATATTCTAATCTATCTCCCAAAGCAGATTGATAGAATGACATATGACTCTCTACTATTCAAAATCTAAAGGAATATAAAATCGGTTTTCAAGATTAGTCGCAGTTGCTTTATGTTCCACAACTGAATCATTTCCAACGGCAGATCCCATCCGCAATCTAGTTACATTTCGATTTCCACTTGTATCAATACCCTGATAATGTAAATTGTTTCTTTCCTGTGTAGATCTCCAAAGACCCGTATAAGTGTGATATACATCACTGTCATATATAGACTATACTTCATTACTACTAATTTGAACAGTGGTTTTCTTTATTATAGCCCGACCAATGTTTTGTACTATCTTCATCTTTGGTACCATCTGATGTTAAGAATATATCAAAAGCCAAGCGGGCTCTTCCTGGAACGATTACATCCTGACTTCCAAGATTAGGAAAACGAACCAACAGTTGTTCATTTTGGTTGATAGTACTAGGGTTATTTGTAACACTTACAGAAGATCGGATTCCTTTGATAGCCAGATTCTCCCTAAGCTGGCGCAACGGATTGAGTTTCTGACCATAATGCGACATTTTACATTTATGTTTTCTATTCAAATAGAAAATATTCTTTAATAAAATGTTTTTCTAATGATGGGCATCCATTACCATTGTTGATAATCTGATACTGAGCATCCATTCCCATTGTTGTTCTGACGGTGGGCATCCATTACCATTGTTGATGTCCTGATGTTGGGCATCTATTACCATTTTCGATGTTCTGATTGTTGGCATCTATTATCATTTTCGATGTTTTGGTGGTGGTAATCCATTCCTATTGTTTTTCTACAGATGAACATCCATGGTCATTGTCGATGTTCTGATGGTGGGCATCCGTAACCATTGTTGTTCTGATGCTGGGCATCATTTACCATTGTTGGTGTTCACCACTTAGGAGTTGATACAATTTTATATTCTTATTTTAGCAACCTTGATTTCCGTATCCTAAAACGTATTACTATCTTTGATGTTTAAATCATAGCTGTGCGATGCCCTTGAGCTTCAAATTCTAGGTAACCAATACATTCAGTTCTGGAATTAGCTAATAAAACACTTATGATAATTCTCTATGTTTAGATTCTTATACTTCACTTCAATCCTTAATTCTCAGTGTGAATGTTCATATTCAAATAATTCATTTCTAATTCAAATCATTAAATTTACGAATTCTTATTTCATTGTTCATGTTCAAATCGTTAAATGATGTTTAAATTCAAAATCATCATTTCTAATTGTTTTGCTAACAACAATAGAACGTAATAACAATTCTTAATGTATATCCTCAACTTCAGTACTATTTTGATTTTAAAATCAGAGGATTTCATTCTGAATTTGATGTTTAAAGTTGTTGAAATACACAGTTACTTGATCTTCAAGTACATGCTTTTTATTGTCATACAACACCTTCAAATCCTATACCTTCATAACCCTTTTTGTTAGATTAAAAGTAAACAATTATGATTACTCTTGATGTCTAAATTCTAGTGCTTCACTTCGAGATTCTATTTTCAAGCGCTTGATCTTATTACATTTCTTGACATTCAAATAATCATAAAAACTCATTACCACTTTTTTCAAAATCAGGAAAATATTGTTGTTATCTTTAGTATTCAAATGTTCATTTCATTTCTAATTTTGAAATACGGTTAGAATTTCATTATTATTATTCTTGAACTTCAAATAAACATCATTATTATCAATCTTGTTCTTATACCAGCAATTATTTATTCGTTTATCTCTGTTAATGCAAGAAGTTAGGGACATTTCATGATGTTCAACCCTTACAATCAAATAGTTCAAATCCTATTCTTCGAAGTTAAGAACATTTAATGACCTCTTACAATCAAATAATTTCATCCTGGTATTCAAATCCAGGGATGCTAATGCCATTATTTGAATCCAAATCCAGAGATGTTATTGCCATTATTTGTATTCAAATCTGGAGATGTCATTGAGATTGTCGTTAACCGAGGAATACGTTTCACTTACCACCCCTTGGATTTTTTTGAATAACTGTAGTCGTGAGTTGTGAACATTTCTATCGTCACACCTTGAAGAGAAAATAATCCTTAAACTAGAAGTAGTAAATGACTTAGTTAATATCTGAGTGTTTCTATATATTAATACATCTTAGTTCATTAATACCCACATATCTGCGTACAAACCCATGAGGGGAAAAAACAACACAATTATTATATTGTTTTATCACAATACATTCAAAACCTTTAGTAGGAAAAAAGATAATATAAATTGCATCCCTATTTATATGGTTTTGGGTCACATTTATATAATCATCTATTCTGCAAAGCAATTGGAAAGGTTATAAAACCCTAATAACCCAGAAAAATCCCTTTCAATGGTTACATCTCCGTACACTCGTAGAGAGAAGGTTATCCGTTTGAGTCAAAGAGACATTGTTATTAATTTCATCGTTGAACCAAATGTCAATAAAAACGTCAAATCAGAGAATCGACAATACAACCAAAGTAAGACTTCCTCGGTTTCCAAAATCCTATGTATCACTTCCAACTTTCCAATATGGCTAGTCCACAGTGAAAAGTTTACCAACATTTGATCCCATATGGACGAGGTCTATATTGGGAACGTTGCATTGATAATTGATATTTTCATTTCTAAAGTATATTTAATTGAGTTATTTTAAATGCATCAAACATATACCATAAATATCACTGATTCTACATTTTCCTTCGTTATATCACTGACAGATGTATTTTGAGAGGCTTGACTTCAAATTCTTATAAGCCTACTCAAACGAAAGGCGGATAATTTGAGTACGAATTCCCACGATGAAAATTGGCAGTGGTCATCTTATTTAGAGTATCGGAACATTAAGCGCTTGTGGAATGAGGCTTACCAGAAACATTCTCAGTGCAGTACTTCGTGAAGACAATACGTCACAGCTTAACCTAGATCTTACAATGCATCACCGATTTTTTCTACCTTATAAATTGAAAATTAAATCATCAATGTATATCAATCTAAAGTTTTTGTAGCCACATTGCATTATCAAAGGTAAATTGTTTCACAAATTTGATAGAAAGTAAATTCAAAATAATATAACCGCAAAAAGACAATGATATCGTTCGAAGGTTAAAGAAATTACAATGAATGCGTCACGGGATTGGCCCCCTATTTGAACCTATAAAGATATCACTTAAATTCGAAATGATAAAATATCAACGGTTGGTTGTGCCACAAGATGTAGATATTTGTGGCACACATCAAATCACCAACCGTTAAAACCTACGAAAGTCTGAAACCAACCCAATATTCTCTATGGTCAATTAATAAATGGTTTACAATTCAGGTCCAATTGTTCCTAGTTCAGTTATTTAATTCTCAGCTATTTGAATTAAATGAGGATTCTAACATTTGAACTTACGTAAAAGTGTGTCTAACAATGTCAACCCTCAAGGCTGTCTTTAGGAAAAACACGGTACCTACAAACCAACACACAAGATTCTGATAAATTCTGACATTCGTTAATTAGTTTTCGTTTTAATCACGTGCATGCCTGATGTTGACAAATATGTTTTCACGAATGCTGATTTTTTATATTTTGGAAGTTTAAATTTTCATCAACATCGAGTAATTCCCATTGAATGGATGTTTGTTATATTCATTACATTTGCATTTGTGTTCTGTTTCCTGCGTTTTAGGTGTTTGAAGCCAATAATACTGGGCCTGGTTGTATTGAGGGTGTAGGTGGGGACACGCCTAGAAAGAGTTTGGGGTGGATGTCCTGGTTGGGGGTACAATTCGTGTTGCTGGCCCGTGGGTGGAGCTTCCATCTTTGTCTGCTTCCATCACTCAAGTCTCCCGTCTCAAGACAGCGTTCTGCGAGCAGGATAGTAAACAAAGCTGCACCAACCAGACTCGTGGGAAGGAAGCAGGACCTCCCCTTCCACTAGCTCAATGGCAAGGCGGAATTGTGGCGCCTGTCGCTCAACAAGCGCGGAATAACTGGCAAAAACATGGCCTGTTTCTTACAAGGACCGGATCAGCTTACATGGTATTCATTTCGTCCCCACTTTCTCTCTGGGAGTGCATAATAGCTACAAGACTGTAAGTTGGCACTTGTACCTCTCTGACTGTCCGAGGAATCTGTAGTGGACAGAGGGTAGACATCTGTTATTGGACAAGTCGACCAGCAGGTGGTCAGTTCGGACAGGTCCGTTTCAGGGAAAGAGAGAAGAGAGAAGGTAGGCAGGAGGGTGGGAAGCAAGCTCCACCGGAGAAGATGAGCAGTTACGGTATAGCTCCAACTCCGGACCATCAGTTTGCTAATAACTTTGATAAAGTTCATCACTACACGGCAGCGGCCATACACAACAACAAAGCTAATTTCAGTGTTAGCCATTTATTGGACTTGGAAGAGTTACCAAGTGAGAATTGTGCAATGTTCGCGAATACAGACCCGTCCCATCACGGACTACCCAGCGGTGGACAGGGTTGTTCCCCCACCCTGAATGGGGGCGGCAGTCACCCCCCGGGATCCAGCCCTGACCCACACCTTCACCTCCAAGCGGATCGCACCAACAGCTGTGAGTACTGTCACATCCATCCATCTACCCGGTATTGCCCCAATACACGCTCATGTTCCTTCTGCCAGAACCATATTGCACTACTCACCAAGGTCATCTCAGAAATAAATTATCAAATCCGTTACTATATTTTATGGAGTTTTACTTAAAAACTTTTGCTCCTAAAATTCTATAATCATATTATGGTCATTTAGTCCATTGCATAATAACCAGAACAAATATTAATTAACAGACCGGAAGAATGAGGCAGAGTAATTCTTCAAGTGAGTATTTTACGGTGATTAAAGCTGCAAAGTGCGAGTTGCCTAGTACTGGCGAGTCTGTACGCCTATCAGCGCCCGCATTAATGAGCTAGATAATGTAGGAAAATAAATTACGAATCAATCGCGATGTAGGAAATGAGATACTTCTGAGATAAAATCTTCTGGTGTAAAAACTGTTTCTCGTAGCCTCTCAACTTTGCCGATTTATTTTCAGTTTTCCTTTATTTTAGATATTTCGTCTGTGAGTGTTGATAAAATGTAAACACCTTCAACCTCCCGCCGTTGTGACAGTTTATCAACTGGCAACATCCTATTTAGTTTGAAGAAAGGACGGCAGTGCCATTGCAACTCTCTTAGATGGTTGACGTGTTTATTTTCTTTAAAGATATTCGGCTTTGAATCGTTTTATCTAAATCTATAGGTGGCAGTTGTACCCGGGGAGACTTGTGAAGATTCCTAGCAATTCCAATATAGTGCATATACACTTAATTCTGTATACTAATATCACTTCATCGGAGGTATTAGTTCAAATTTCGACGCGGATTTGGATGAATTTAGGCGTTGATAGTTCAAGCACAGTAAAGATTGAAGTTATCCCGTGAGATTTCCCAACTTACAGGAGGTAATCTAATGCGCGCCGTGCGTGGCGTGGACACTTTCGGAGGAGGGACGGCTAAAGTTCTGGATTCCTCCAATCGAAATACAGGAATGACATTATAAGATAGCATTTATTCATTATTTATGGTTCACGAATCATTGCTTTTGAATCAGCACAATTTGAGTACATTAATACTATTATTGTATGGCTCTTTGTCAACTTGTTTTTATAGTATCTCTTGTTCTTACCAAAGTATAGCAACTAATGAAAAGTATCATTATCAATACTATATGAATAAGTCGATAAAGGACAAATTAAAAAAATGTTATTCTTTTGTAGATTTGAGTATTCAATGCCTTATCAAATTTAGAACTGACATGGCGTGCTCACTACATAGCATTTTTCTACAAAGGACAAGTTATGATAGGGAGTGTATTGTGCATTCTGTTATCTGATAAAATAACGTGAGCAAAGAAAACAAATCTTTGTGTAAAGTAAATGTTCACTCAGTGCTGTACATCTGTTCAACTGGCTGTGTTCCTCTTTATGCTACTTTCATCATTATGTAACTTACCAAGTTTTCAAAAGTCTTAAAAAACATTTCTAACGTCATTTAAACCGATTTCTAAAGGAAGCGCGTGACCCAAAAATGGCACCGCCATAAGCGCTAGTTAAATAAGATAAATAACAGTTAATAAAGGATTTCTATATGCGAAAGATAAAAATTATTCAAGGAATAATTATTGGTAATTTTCTGAAAATAAAAACTGTCGGTTCTTAACAAAGAAAATCGTATTTCATTCTTTTCTTTGAAATTAAATAAAATAGAACCGTATAAAGCTAATGTAAGTTCGTATTTTGATTGCAAATAATATTCGTATATCAACGCAATATTGATATTTTCATATTTTCACCATTAGTATTAACAGATCATTTGAAATATATCAATTAGCTATTATTTTTTTTCAAACTAAAACCAGTATGAGCTATCATACCTAAAACGAGTATGCTTGTTGATTTAACAAAGTATCAAATACATCGTCACTGAAAAACAATCACCTTCTTGCCTTTACAGTGTTGCGGGAGGGTCACATGAAAGCCTTTATGTAATAGTTTAAACCCTGTGTGCATTCCCAAACTCTTCATATCTTAGTGCAGATATGTTTGTGTCGGCTTGTGTTGCAATAATGACCAGGCTTCACTTACATTCGACGATAGGGGTCACCGTTGAACGTTTTCGTACAACTTTATAAACAATTTGTTTCTGTCGAGAAGAAAATACCAGACTTGCGTCCTGTTCCATCCTTACATCCATATTAAAAAAAAATTTTTCTCTAATTATTGTATTCGATCTTTGCACGCAAGAATACAGGAGACGATTGTAAAGGCAATAATGGCGCGGATCTGACTTTTAAGTGCAGAGGATTCCAATCTTCGTCCAGATTAGATAGCACTTCAATAGTTCTTCAAGTTCACGGGTATTTTCATTATCATTCTAAATTGCCACCAGCATTTCTTTCATGCCAGGTCGCCTTGGAAGATGTGAGCGACTTTCTTGTAAGCGGGGCATGTGAGGGAAGGTGGAGGATGTGGGGGGTAGAGGGGGAACTTGTTAGGGTGGAAGATGGGTCCCGTGGGGAGGGACAATCAGTTGCTTTATTACCCGATTAGACTTCTGTTGACTGTTTGATCGTCCGTCCCAACAGGCCCGGTTTACTAATCAAATTAATTACTAAGCTGGAAGCAAGCAAGCCGATATGAAGAGCCAGGTTTACTCCTTGCCGGTCCTCTTCTCTGCCTCGTCTTCACAGTGTCAATGCAACTGAAAGAAGTAAACCGTCAGCAAGCAAAAGGCCTTGAAGTAATGTCGATGATTCGACGACGAATGCACAGAGCCTTAGCTGCATTTCCATGATCAAATTCCTTCATAGAAGAGATTAATAGCGATATGAATGACGACACTGGAACTAGTCGCCAGTATGAGCACAGGCCAACGAAGGACACATGACATTGTTAAAAACGTTAAAATGATAGACTAACCTAATGGGCAATGTGAAATCCCCGCGTACAATACAACTAAAACCAAACCTTTATTTGCACTAAACTTGGTTATGGACTAAACGGAACGGAATGAATGTTAAAATCCGAATAGAATTATCTCTGTACATTGCACATTGTTTCTACTGTTCTACCACTTACAGGTAGGTAAATTGGACCAATTTTTATGTTGATGAATTTAAGGGGAGCTTCTTTTATCATACAAGAAAGATATCTTCTTAGTTTGTCTGACCACACTATGAACATATCTTCTTAGTTTGTCTGACCACACTATGAACATGCCTTCGAGGTTTGGGCTGGATGGAGTATGAACGTAGATTACCGTTAATACAACTTCAAGTGTTCCTTATTGTTATTGGTTTAGCAAATACACACCAAAACCTCAAGAGAAAGATGAAATTTTGTATTCTAAATGCACAACACTGTACCATATACATATAAATAAAACTGTTTTAGATTATTTTTTAATTCATTCAAAACCCGAATACTTTCATGAACAGAGAAGTTTAGATAGAAATTATAAATATTTTGAATTCAATAAGTACGTTACACAATTAGCCTAACCAGAAATTACGAATATCTAATGCAATATGAAATAAATGTAATATAATAATTATGTATTTATTTTGCCCTTAGTCTCCAAAAACCTTTCGGGGAAATAGAAAAATATGAATGAACACATTTACGGACACAACGCTAAGCATAAGAGATTAGTTTAAAGGAGCCCTTTGTTGTTGCGGGAGTTGGGACTGACATAGACGATCAGCCACTTGTTTGGAAAGTTTAAATCGAAAATATTTGGTGCTGCATTGTTGTTGTTGAAACTAGATACTTTTTAACGTATTCTATATCGTCGATAGGATTTTTTTATCATTTTACTTTTTATTCTTTGGATACAGTAGTCTTTTACCAGATTGAAATATTGATGAATGTGATTTAGGAAGAAGATTACATATTTAGATTTGCTGAGGGCGTATCTGTGGAGACAATCGACAACACTTTTGTGTATTGGTATTCTTCTGATCTCTGCATTTACGGAAAAGGATTTATAGATTTAACATTGATAAGGAGAAATTAGATTGGTTTGAACTAATTTTTAACACAAGGATGATATAGACAATGCAACAAGAAAAACTCTTACCCTCATATTGAGTTATGACACAATGTGCAATGGACATAATTGGAGTGATCATATATTAATTTGGAATAAGTATTTTTCGTTAGTTACTGTAAGTTATTGAAATAATTTACACTGCAGTGAAATTATTTAACCTTATGAAGTCTGTCTGTATATAGTTCCGTTTCGTTAATGCTTGAGAGGAAAAACTTGTTCATATGCATCGATAATGTTGAGTTTGGGCATCATGCTGACAGCACCTTATGATTACTGAATTTATATATTTATTGCAAAACGATAGGCTTTCTAAATTATTAGCCGCTACTATAAGTAAAATGCCCGTCTTAGGAAAAGGCTGTAATATTATATTCTGACCATGAAATAACTACATTATTGTTTGGTATTCTTTTATACTTTTATCATGACCAGTTTTAAAAACATGTTGTATAAAATTTTTTGCATGAAAGTATGGAACATGGATGAGGTTTTGAATGAATCCGAGAGCGAAGATGTATGCGAGAGAGTTGAAATAGAAATGGGGGATGATGAAGGGGAAAAGTTGATGTGCGATATCTATTATAAATTCGTTATGCATTCTATGTACCTCGTGTCTCGTAAGCCATATATTGCTGGATGCTATAATTTACAGGTTTTTTATGTGGCCATTATTTTACGTATAGCATGTGACACGTGAATAAAACATTTTCTTCTTCTTCTTCTTCTTTCTTCAAACATATAACTCTATGTTGGCACCAAATTGTCCACTATATGAACTTCAAGTGATTGATGTCTACGATTTGTAGTCGTAGAGGAGGCAGGTGAATGTTGTATCAAACACAACCGCAGTCATGATATGAATTCTTCTCGTAATAGTGGTTATCGTTCTGTAGCAGTTTAAATGACAAGTCTCTATCAATGAGAAAGCAGGAAGCTGCACGCCACTCGGAATGTGATTACATAAAAGGCTACATGATCTAGGATTTCGCTCCACACTCAATGGTACCTCGAAGTATCTAAGCATTTTAACATTTACAGGTTACAATTCCTGTTCACCTGTCACGTTCCTGGTGAAGGGGAGCATTGCACAGTTGGATAAAGGGGCCATATGTCTGTCCGTGTGGTTGTCACTGGTGATTAGTTCCTTCAAAGCGTGAGTCGTCTGAGGCGGCCGAGTGAGGAACGCCAAGCAAGGCGATGTGTGCACTGACCGGGCCCTGTATCCGGAGGCCAGGGAGGAATGCAGTCCACTCTACAAGCTTGTCATCTTCCAAGAAACACAGGAATTGGAAGACTTTTACTGACATGGTTGGATGAAAGTCCACAAAATGTCAAATAATACTTTGGATTTCAAGAAGAACTGCAAGATTGAACGATTGAGACGACTATCTCTTTCATTGTATTCAACATTTCTGTACAAGTTATAAATCACTGCCAGCAATCACCAACTGCGGATGATGCGGTGTTACTGATCATACCCAGAGAAAAATAGCAAGCGGTATCCAAAATACAAATAATCTTACAAAAAAGACAGGAGAGTGTGTGATGAAGAGGTGTGGAGAGAGACGGTTGACAGGCTAGCCTGTATCCTCAGCTCTCGTTCTGTTCCGGGTCACCAGTGTTCAACGTTATGTAGATGGAGATTCCGAAGATAGCGACAGCTGGAGCAAGACCCTTGGTGAAGGACAGAGGTGGGAGAGAGAAATAATAATAGTGGAGAAAAGGATATGATGAATTTAAGCTGGGGTGGAAGGAGATTGGAGTAAGGAGGGATTGAGAGAAATATAATAAGGCAGAGATAGATTGGAGAGAGGGGAAGAGAGAGAGAAAAATAGGACTTAAGAGAGATAAAAAGGGTGAAAGATATAATAGAGAGTGGGAGATTGAGACCATAGAACACTGAACACTTGCCGCAGTCGCTTCTTCTTTCTGCAGCAGTGCTTCTGTCAATTATTTTCTCTTTTCCCGGATCAAATTGTCTATGTTTGTAAACGATTCACGGGAACATGTATATGTGTGTTCGCTCACTAGCCAGGCAAACAAACACAGATGGCAGTATCGTTAGAGGCCATTTAGAAAGCGTTAGGCGCTGTGATAGAGACATTACCCTCTCCAGATGGCCACCATCTACTGCTCCCTTGCTGTCCATATAGCTGCAGTAGGCTGCGTCTGCATAGTTTGTTTTTATTGACATTCCAGTATTTTAGTGGAGATATTGTCAACATGCTTGTCCTACATGTATGATTCCTAATAAGTATCGATTTTATTGGACTTCGGACTCTTTAATCGTGAAGAAGAGGAATATGTTTCAGTTCATTGATACGGGTATGGGGAGAGCATACACCGTAACAGATCTGTTAACTGAGGAGAGTTATGGATAAAAATGTTGATGAGTATAAGAATGTGATAAGATAAATTGATGTTGATGGAGAAACACACAAGATGAGGAGGGGTAGCTCGTGTGTCACCAGTGACGGAGATGAAGGAGTTGATGTGTGACCTGGCAGCTGGGCAGACATCAGCGAGCAGAGACACATAGGAAACCTGACTGACAGTTTCCCAAACGACCCGTTCAGGAAGCAGGAGCAGTACTGAATGGCACGCCCTGCTTGATGCTGGAGGTGTTGCAAACATCTTCTGTCAAGCCTGTGTAAACACATCGCCACTGTATGAGCATATCATACCACGTATCATCAAATGAGCATATCTGTTTTTCATTAGGAACGTTGATATGCCGCTCGCGTGTAGAGCCGGACACCCAATGATACATTCCCCCCTCCAACTTACACACTTAGGTCACATCAACCAATCTAGTAATATATACCCCCCGCCACCCCCACCCCCCTCGAACCAACACAATATCACTTTAAAACAATAAAAGCCTTTTAAAAGGCTAAGTTGGAGGCACCCTTGTTAGGCTAGGAAATACTGCGAAATCATAGGGTACAAATAGGATAGGATTTTCATTACAGCAAATAAGTAGATTAAGGCCATTATTAGAACAAAAGACCTTCATTTTTTCTTTTATTTAGAAAAGGTTATACAATTATTTGTTCATAGCACCAAATAATAGAATAGTCAGGCAAACTTGCAGTTATAAATAGATCTATACAGTTCTGTTTTAAACAACAGTCACTGTTTTAAACAACAGTCACCTATTTATCCCTTGGAAATAGATCTATTTTTAGAATATAGGTCACAATTGATAGAGTCCAGACTCTTTTGCAAATTCATAAATCCATATGTCTCACTAATTGTTTCTCAACTCTCAAAGATTGCCAGTACAAGATATATTAAATTAAAGTCTAAAGCATAGTTCACTACCTCTATCTTTGTCTGTCACGAAGCGATATCCCACAAATTGACTCGCCTTTATGACATTCTCTACTTATCGACTTGTAGCCGCTTGTTTCTCGCGTGTGCCGTTGTAAAGGAGGTTTTTTTACTAACATGGGATATAGTTTTCTAACCTTTCATGCGACATTTACGCGTCTAATTTAGTAAACGTGCGATCATGAAGAATTGTACTGTCTTTTTTATTCTTAAACACCACTGTTCCCTTTAAATTTTGAGATTTGCAAAAAACAATCGTTTTCCGTATTAAAGGTTGCCAATTATTTCGGAATACCCACATGGTCACGTGGTTCTAAATTTGATACAGATGTGTTAATTGGTTTACGATATTGCCGAAATACAAAGAGGCTAAATATGATTGGTTGAAAGTTCCTTTGAAAATTCCAACTGTAAAATAGAGAGAATTTCAGCTGTGAAGATGGTTGGAGGCCGTTGGGGCCTCCAACCAATAACACCAACACTCACAGGAACAAAACTAACACAAAAATAGACACTAAAAGTCACATTAAACAGTACGGAGCACATACACGTCACAAATATCTATATAGTACTAACCACAAACCACCAAACCAGTATCAGTGCCCCTCCCTGCTCACCCTACATCACCCTACGCGATTTACGTAAGTTCCTCTCCAGGAATCGCCACTACCACCCCAATCCACGAGGTACAGGCAACTCGCTCCCCAACACCACCAGGCTCCACATGGTTATACTCTGTCCCACTACCTCCATCCCTACCGTCCCCCCCCCCCCCCCCCAATCCCTTACCCCCGTTCTACACGGTAATACGGTAATACGATCAACCCCTTACCCTAACCCTCATCCCACCCCACAAGGTACAAATGTATCAATATCAACTCAAGTTAACATCGGCTTGAAGGTCTCTGTCTATTACTCTATTCTATGCGTGTCATGGGGTACTGCGCATTAATGAAGTTCTTGCACAATGAAGATACACATGCCTCTGCTAGATAGGTGACAGAAGAGTAGCTCTATTTGTCAGCACCAGCTTTCATTGCTAGATGCTATAAAGTAATCCCAATGCACCCATGGCCGTTATAAATCGAGATTGCCTTCATTATGTTTGCAGCACAGATTCCCTCATCATAGCTTTTGATGCCATCATGCAATCCGTCTTTGGCGTATGCAGCGTGTAGCATGTGGCATGATAGATTCGCAATAAGTCCGATACCATATGAGAGAGTAGTATACTGGATGATATATTGTGTATGAGAGAGTAGTGTAACATATTACATATGGTGAATGAGAGATTAGTGTACTGGATGATATATGGTGTATGAGAGAGTAGTGTACTGTATGATTTATGGTGTATGAGAGATTATTGTAACAGATTACATATGGTGTATGAGAGAGTAGTGTACTGGATGATATATGGTGTATGAGAGAGTAGTGTACTGGATAATATATGGTGCATGAAAGATTAGTGTAACAGATTACATATGGTGTATGAGAGAGTACTGTACTGGATGATATATGGTGTATGAGAGATTAGTGTACTAGATGGCATATGGTGTATGAGAGAGTAGTGTACTGGATGATATATGGTGTATGAGAGATTAGTGTACTAGATGGCATATGGTGTATGAGAGAGTAGTGTCACAGATGACATATGGTGTATGAGAGAGTAGTGTACTGGATGATATATGGTGTATGACAGAGTAGTGTACTAGGTGACATATGGTGTATGAGAGAGTAGAGTACTGGATGATATATGGTGTATGAAAGATTAGTGTAACAGATTACATATGGTGTATGAGAGAGTACTGTACCGGATGACATATTGTGTACGCGAGAGTATTGTACCGGATGACATATTGTGAATGCGAGATTATTACTCGCCCGTGTAAGATACCGCAGTGTAATATTTATACGGCGATATTAAACTTGTGTAATACCGCTCCCCGTATGACGTCATAATATTGTGTGGTTGTGACGTCACGATCTTGGCACCGACGTCTCAATGGCGGCTTAGTCGCGGAAATGCTTCGTTCAGTACACTTTCGGTAATAATGCTTGATTACTGAGGTCAAGTAATAAACAGAATACTAAACTTCCTTCCATTTAATACTATTTTTATTAAACTCGTTAATGATTTGGTATGAAACTCGCTTTCGCTCGTTTTATACTTAATCATTAACTCGTTTAATAAAAATAGTATTAAATGGAAGGTCGTTTAGTATCCTCTATGTAGTGTACCGGGTGACATATTGTGTATGCGAGAGTTGTGTACCGGACGACATATTGTGTATGCGAGAGTAGTGTACCGGATGACATATTGTGTATGCGAGAGTAGTGTACCGGATGACATATTGTGAACCAGATAACAAATGGTTTACCAGATGACATATGGTGTATAAGAGAGTAGTGTACCGGATGACATATGGTTCATGAGAGAGTAGTGCAATAGATGATGATAGTGGGAGGGGGATTAGTGTTCTAGATGATATATGCTGTATCAGAGAGAAGTGTACTGTGTATGACAAAGTCGCATGTAGGTGCCTTGGGTTGTCAAGTGAGGATGTTCCCGCTACACCTGAGCGCAGTTCTGACAGATCTCGTTTCTGTCCCCTGCCTGTTTCCAACATACCTCCTTACTAAAACCCCCTCCCCTCTCCCTGGATCCGAGCGTTCTTGTAATGGGGCGGAACATCCTCGCAGACTACCTGGCTACCTGCCTGTCACATCACACACTCCACACAACTTGCCTCCTCTCTTGCCCCCTCACACACTCGTAACATCGATTTGAGTCCCAAATAGTTGTAAATCGTTGATCATTGGACTATATCTTTACTTTATTCTCACTGTCTCCCTGCAACTCAGATTGGACGTTAAAATCATATTTATTCTTTTTTACAGAACAAATACTATATTCGTTTATAGACAGCTACTTTGGTGGTTAAGAATATACTTATTTGAAAAAAAATCAAATATTCAAGTCGTAGGACCGCAAAAGTTTCCCTAAACTTTCTCTTGTAAACAATTGCATTAAGAGAATCTGACTACATCAACAACTGGATACATTCGTTACGCAGCAGTTACGCAGCCTTGTCAAGATTTCCCGGGAAACAATGGAAATTCTTCCCGTGTCTGCAATATTGCAAGGACGTAGCCACAGCCCGAGCCGCATAAATGTCCCCCTGCCTCGCCCTGCATTCCCTCACCCTAGCTTGGACATCTGGCTTCGGACAACGTTCATACCTGTAGTTGATAATTGTTATTATCAACTTTTTATCATACTTCAACAAGTTTGATATCTGCTTCCCTTGTTCTCTTCACATGATTGTGTTTTCTCCTAGCTCATGTGTTTCAGACCGGTCAGCCTCCCCTTACCGCCTCCTTTGACGGCACTATTCTAATGTTATGCAAAATTCGCTGCATAATATGGTTGGCAGCTGACATGCTGCCTGAGTTTTTGCATAGATTCTTTTCATGCCAGAGAGAAGACGTGGGTTGTTTCTGAAGTGACACCAGCTCTATCTTGGTGTCAGTCCCGACTCCAGCCCTCTGAGTGCAGCGTCCTAACCTCATTCCCGTCTGGGCGAGCGTGCGGCAGATTCATTGTGCAGTCAGTACTGGTTTGTACACAAGGCTTCCTACATACATAGGTAAGCTGAGGTGCATCTACATGGGATACTTTTACACAAATGATCATGATCAGCTATGGTGTAGGATTTGATCATTTGGACAAAGGCTACAAATCTCTCATTGCGTTACGTGTTGTGATAGGGCATCTGGTACACACAGCTATATACAGAGGAGACTGGACCGTCCCCATTAATAAACAGCAACTATTTCTTGTGCCAATCTTCAGACCGTATACCGCTTGATTGGTGTCGAGTAAATAGAAACTACATTGAAAACTGTCATGGTCGGTTCATTATCTACCATCTAGGACTGTGATCTAGATCAGTTTTAATGCTATTTTCATTTGTGAGAGGGTATCTGTATGCTCGACTAGCATCTGAAGATCTGAGACCACTTTGGGTTGCATTCAGACGGTGCAACTAATTAATGGTGTGCCAGCATAGCTTTTTAGCACGCCCCTTGCGAGAATCTATTCCCCGAGCGTCTGAGTGACGCCGCCAAGTCGCCCCGAATCCAACTCCTGCCAGGCCGGCACGATGAACGTCGCGATCGCCCGCGTCGAGTCCCGTTAAGAAACGCCACGCAAACGTTGTCGGCATGGAGGACTGAGTTTGCCTGCTCATCAGCCTGCTCTCACACTCGTCCCTTCTCCTCCTCTCTCTCTCTCTGTCTTCCATCCGCTAGTAGTGAACGTTGTTTGTATAGATGAGCGCCTTTGTGTGCTAACATTACATAAGTAGGTCTCTGAGAAACATAAAGATGTAGCGATGTCGTAGGGCGATCATTTCCGTACAAGTTAATTAAATGGGTAACTTGACCTGATGCATTTGCTGATAAACATCAGGAATGCGCTGTTCAAAGTGAGTTGTTACCAGGCTTTACCCGACCCTGTTGAACAGTCAACCAATGGGAGCAAACACGCTGCTGTCGTTCACTAGTGTCCCACCATGCCTCCATATTTCAGGATGAGAAAGTGAAACTGCATCATTATAAAATAACCTATATGATACATATAACACGATAATTATAGTTATATTTGATATAGTATTTTTCAAAATTATTTCATAGAAAGAAATTTAAAAGCAAAAAAAACTTATTTTCAATTGGGGTTTCAATTTCGGTTGGGAAACGAACATTTCATTATTTGTTTTCAGGGAAAATGCAACCTAAGATGATTTTGTTTACGTTATTGAAAAAAACAATTGATTTTACTTCTGTGTTTTGTGCCACGTCAATTTGTGCACTATCAATGAATGAAAAGAGACACTCTATCATGTGTTTGTTTTTCTTAGAGATAAACTTCTAAATCAGCTAGCGCGGCGTCCATCGCTACACCTGTCCACCTGAAGCGTACCTCTACAAGCTGCTATAAATCTCAAGTTGACCGGTGCACCAGTCACTCGCCCCTGCATGTGTTAATGGAGTGTCTGTAATCCTTGTTGTGTCATTGTTATTCTGAGACAAGGTCTGCACAGCACATGTGCATCCGTCACTCGGTCCGTACACTGTACAGGCGACCCAGGACACGCTCTATATTTATGCGATGTGTCAGCTGAGCGTCCAGTGATGACGTACACGCGGACAACAGGTGAAGATGGTAAGACGCACGCGTTGGCAGACTTGGATTTGGGTGTGCACGTGCAGCTGACCTATTCTCCCTGCCCCAGCTGCGTTTCCGACTGTCCCCTTCAAGAGTTGGGCTTTGTGATTTGCAAAGACAAGTCATTCTTGTAAAATTACATTATGTAATTGTTTCGTTTCACTAGAGTACAATACACGTTTCAAAATGAGTAGGGGTTGTGAACCAAAAACATTCAGAATGTTTTTATATGGAAATATTGATATGACTTAATTCCCTTTTATGCCATACATTCGTTGAGCCGGAATGTGATTATATCGTTGAAGATTTTTAGTCCAGCGTTACTATGTCCAAAAAACTGTAAATAAACATCGATATTCATTATCTTTTCATTGTCTTGACTAAAAATTAAGAAAGGACATCATGATGAATTATTTTTTCAATTGGAATGCGTTCTTGAAGATATACTGATATGAACATGGTGTTAAATATTTGTTTTAAAAATTGAATTTGCTTCAGTTAATTTGGTACAATATATAGCTTTGTCCAGGCGATCCAAATGATTACTTGACTATTCATCAGTGATATTGAGTTTAGGAAAAGGGATGTGTTAGGAGCGACATTGTGACAAAAACTTCAACTTTCAAATTTTAAACTTGTAATAGTTAGTCAAATGAAATATTTCATATTCCTAGTTTGACCATAGTTTATTTCAATAAATCATGTGTATATAAGTTACCATTTCGTATGCGCTAGAGTCGCATAAACATTGACTCCTGCAATAATGAACAATCTAATATTGGTGTATTTGATAAACTTTTCTTTAACGAATAATCCACAATCACTCTTATTCTCAAATTGAACAGATACGGTACATTACGTTTCCTGTGGATATTTTTAAAGTTCCAATGTTTTTTTTAAAAACTCTTTTGCATTAATAGCTTTGCATAAACATCTACGTATGTGCAATGACCTCGTCAACCTTAAGAAATTCTTAAGTATGTAGCGTCAGCAAAGAAGGTAACTCTCAACAGTGTTAGCAGTCCGGCTTTCTCACACTTTCTCATAGTTTCTTTATACATTTACCATAGAAATATTTAAAACAGTCTTTACAACTCACACATGTTTCCATTATTTTTAAATCAGACCTTAGAAAATATTGATGCACCACCTAAAGCTGTATTTTTGTAATGAGGTATATTGAACTTAATGGATAAAAAATTGTATGGCCAAATTTAATGATTTTTGAGGATATTTTTATTCAGTTTGAAAGATCAAAGTCTTTATAAACACTCAAATCAGCTGGAATAAGTCACCATTTTTCAAATTATATATATACTGGTATAATGGATACATATTTTTCATCTTGCATATGGTCAAAATAAACATGTTGTCAAGGTATGAACTTTAAACATATAAAGATTGAAACTACTGAGGCACATTCATCAACATTGGTCTCCACTTTTGCTAAAAATGTAGTTTTTGTTGTTCTTGGGGTAATTTTTCTTACGAAGGACCTACTATTGAAATGAATAAGTAAGGCATCATTTGTATATTTTCAAAATGTAGTAAATACAGATTTCCAGTTCATATATTCAGGAAATTGAATTTCCCATTTAGCAAAGGCCTTGTGTAGATAGTCTCTCTTTATCAAACGCCATAAACATTTCCAAAACCTTTAGAAAATCTTAGAATTTATTTGTAAGGGGTCTGACTAATTGATATTTTCTTTGTTTCTTTGAAAATTTGTTCTATTTCTCCATTTGGACATTTTACTTTATTGTAGTAATGTGCTATTCAAATCATATTTAGTTTCAATTGTTGGAAAGACAATATCCTTTAGAATCTTTAATAATACAAAGTCCTTTCGAGAACAGAAATGTTAAGAATCTCAGTTTTTAAAAAAAGATTCTTTTTAGAAATGTATATTGTCTTGAATAATCCATTCTGTTGGTAGTATTACAACTGATGTTGTTTGAAATCATATATGTATTTGGGGATGAACATATAGGTAATATCTGGATTGATGATAAATTGTTTAATGTTATCTTAAACAAAATAACTGGTCTGACATCTGTTCTCATTCCAAATACTGATATCACCCAAATTAACCACTGAAATAATTTCATTGACATGATAGCTAAATGTTCATTCATGAAACATTCATTCATTCATTCATTCATTTCAAGCATATTTTACTTGCTTTTAAATGCATCTAGTGCTGGCAGAAAATATTTCACAAGAGAGCAAAATGTAGTTACACCCCCAACAGCTACTTTCTTTAAAGAATTTGTTTTTCCATTTTGTATCACAGTTAAAATAATATGGTATGGTTTGATCAATTTTCTTCAAATTTTGTTCAAAGTCATAGTGTCTCATGCACTGACACTCAAGTATCCATATAAGGTATCATATTTAACTGTAATTCGCTGATGCACCATGGACGAAGAACGTCATTAAACATGCAAAAGTCATTTCACGCTAAGTTAAGGAGATCACAAAACAACGATATATAAAAAGTGTTGTTTTTTTATCAACATTACCAGATGATGTTTAAAGTTCCAACATAGAGTCATAAAGGACGGGTTATTTATTCCAGGGGGGATCGGCCAGGGTTTTTCATGGGAGGGTCCGAAAAAATATACAGCTACCATGGGAGGATCATGTAAAGAGAAAACATACACAAGGTTTTTTTTTAAATAGACAGTTATAAAACCATCTTCCTTTAAGAATTGATAGAGGGGCTGAAACATTATCACAAAGCCTTTTGAAAGGGAAAAAAAGATCCAGCATTTGAGCAAGACTGGTTTATATTCTTAAAAACTGATTCCCTGCCTTATTCATTGTTCTTTATACTTCTAGAAAAAAGTAGAAAAGTAGTTCTGTGTATAGTTTTATACATCATAGATGCATATTTGATACTTATTAGACTCATACAATTAAAACAGCAAGTCGAATTATTAATATTTGAATGATTATATTAATCTATCTCAACGATACAAATTTCTGAAACTTTAACTCTTTATCAAGTGGCTTGATTTGTGCAAATTTCTTATCATAGGTATACTTTAAAAATATCTAAATGTATATTTACATAAATAATTTCCAATGTCGATATTTCCAGACTTGGGTACATTTGCTTTATTTATACCTCAGTTTCTATACTTCATGTTTTATTGTTCCTCACATAGCTCAAACACTAATTGTTTTGATATTATGTAACATGTAACACATGTAACATTTGTAATTTCTATGATTCCTAGATTTGCCTTTTTATATTTATGTTATCTGCTTTCAAAATTCTATAAATTGTTGTGCTATAGCCTTTATGAAGACATTTAATTTTGTCTAAATCAAACTTAGACACTTATAGTTTAGATGTTTTGAAATTTGATAATTTAATGCCTATGATGTGAAGGTTTGCCGTTTTTCATCGTTCAGTCCTTTCCTCTCAAAGTATTCGTGGATTTTTTTGTGCTTTGAAGGAATCATGTTGTCCAGAGCTTATCTCCCAACCTATAGATGCTAGCATCCAAAAGTGAAAGACGTATCAACCGTGGTCCTTCCATGGTTTTAGCAATTTATGAATTCATTGTTTCAATTTTTCAGTGGAGTGATTTAGGCAAGATATATGTATTTTCATAGAATTTTAAACTAGTGAAATATCTTAATCTCTTTTGATCACCTTTGAAAGTGGGTATGTGAGTGAGCAGTGCTCACCTTTTCTGTTATTTATAAATAAAAAGACAATGTGATTTGAAATTTTAAAATGAATAAAGAATGAGCCTCTAAAAGTAAAGATAGAATGCATTCATTCAACTTTGAAAGATAACATTTTCACTATGTTTAACATATCTATGTATTATAAGCAATGGTATTCAAAACGTATTTTGATATGCAGTTGATGTTCTAAGATGCTGGCTGTAGAAAATGTTTTAATGAAACTGAATTTTAAAAAACTACAGACCATTATAAGATGTCATGTTAAACCCATCAATGCAAGGGTAAATATTGTTTCTCTTTTAAGTGTTATTTTCAAAGGAGAAAGTAGCAAAGAAATTATTTTGAATGTGGAACTGAACAAAAATCAACAAAAGACCAATTTCAAGAAGATTAGTAGATATGATATGGGGGAGGGTCATGAAAAAAATACGCTTTCATGTTAAGGGCCATGAAGAAAATTACGAAGAGCTGGGGAAGGCCACATTTGTATATACAATCCCAGGAGATAAAAACGCCCCCCCCCCCCCCCTCTTTATTAAATGACCGGTCCCTAATCTCTGTGGCTCACCAAGCTTTGAATTGGAAGAAGTAGAAAATATAAAGTTTAACAAAACCAAATTAATCTTTCTCCTGATACCTAACAATAGCTTGCAAGAACTTATAAATAATTACACTTACCACAAAATCAGTTTTACAATAACTCTCAACGTCACTGAAATTTATTTCTTTGATAGGCATTCTAGAAGTTGATGAGATGAACGATAAGGACTATTTTTTTATGGATAAGCAACTTCTTTATTCTGTGGAAGCGACGTTTCAACATAGATTCTGAAATTGACTATCATAGATGCAAGAATGGATAAGTTATGCTAAAAAGCATCAGACCTGAAAGTGAGATGGGCTTATGACAAGGCCCGTTTTCACATTTTCTACTTCTCCAAAACTGCTGCACCCCCAGACTAAATACAATTTGGTATATTTGAGACTGTTTCCTCCTCCTATATGGGCGTCGCAGTCATTTTCTCTAAAATCTACAAAATTCTTCGTCTCAAGGACCAATTGGCACAGGAAGCTTTTTTTCGACGTGACGGGTACCCACTCTCAAATATTCCGTCGTCCTTTTTTTCAGACACAAATCATGCTAGGTAGTTTGAGCATAAAATCTTTGTATGTTTGAGTAAGATATGCAAATTTCATTGTCGAACCGCCCTGAGAACCCCCAAAAAGCTTGGAGGAGTTTGGGGGAGGAGTAGAGTTTGTACCAGATGTACTAACTTGCGTTACTTCCTATTTCTAATGTTTTGGAGAAAAACTATTTCGGGAGGGTGAAGAGGGGGGACTCAAGCCCAAATATACAAACTTTGATACCCTAAGTGCAAGGTGCCTCTTTGGCCCTACTGCGTTTGGTGACATGATTTGTCCATTTATTAGTAAGTTTATCATTAATTGAATAATCTATCATTTTATAATCTATATTCTTTCGCCCCTTATTGAATCTATTACCTTTTGCCGCTTTTCTAAGAATAAGTTTTCCAAGCTGAAAATATAATGCACTATCGGCCATGACCATAACTAAAAGTCTTGTGGTGATGTAAGAGTTTGAAATTTAGGTTGGTTTGAAAACGCAAAGATAGAAGTGCCACGTCACCAAATGTCTTTGTAATACAAAAGAAACACTTTAAGAGTTGAAGGTGAACGCACTGCTCTCGTATTGCAACATCAGTAGCCACGGCGTAACTGTTTGCCGGAATTGTTGTTTCCCATACAGCTAAACAAAAGAGATTGTACTTACTATAGGACACTAAGATTCTTGAACGAAGCGCGTGTTGTTTTCTCGTGTGCCATGAGGCTAAATTTCAAGAAAAAGGACAATAAATGGTGCTTATCTAAGTGTTCCATTCCCATAGAAATCAACTCTCACTGCGAAGTTCGTTTTTGACTTGTTTGTTAGTGGTTGCGAGATCGCAAGTCTTTATACAAAACCTCAGCCCAGATGGTGGTCATATATTGCTGCTAACTAATTACAGCGCTTTTGAAATGAGACTTGTTGTGTGATAAGCCACGGAGTCTAAGAGTTGCTCACTGCTATAATCTCAGTGATTTAAAGCCACTAGTTCGACATCACTTACTCGCGGCCCCTCGCTGTTCCATCCTCATAGGACAAGACAAACATTCGGCCCACCACAAGCACAAAGGCACCCGGACATACAAGCAATCATTTATCCAGGGGGAAGAAAGGTGCTCGTAAACCGCACAATTCGGCCTGTACGAATTCGATAATATGATGTGTGGTATTTACAGAGCTTTCCTAAAAACATGTTTTATAATATATAACCGGAGAATACTTGATGTTTGCTGACATGAACACTACCAGTACGAGCGCATTGATTTGAGTGAGGAAGTGCAGGCGATATCAGTGATGGCGGCGGCATGTATCTTCCGTGTCGAGCTGAGGAGAGTGTGCACGTCGTACTACTCTCTGCTAACAGCTATCTCCAACTAATCGTACTTCTGCCACAAGTCAGGCCATGTCAAGTCGTATAGTTGGGCATGCCAAGCCGTTTTTTGCCTCTCTAATTGTCAGTCGCTGTTCTGCTATCTATCCGGCATACGTTGTTCACACGTCGGGAGAGCTGCAGGGACTGCGGTGTTTATACAGTTTGTACTGGTCGTTTTCTTTTTGCTGGACACGAAATGTAGCAGTGGTCGATGAATTAACCATGTTGAAGAATCAGGGTGGCCAACTGCTCAAGTGATACGATTTTTGGTGCTGATCCGCTTCTTGCAGTTAGCATTGTCAACAAGTTTGTAGTCAGATGGCGGGCTATTAGGGAATATGTCTTTCTTGAGGATAGGTTGGTTGTTCTCGAGTGGATGGCAATTACAGAGGACATGTTGGTTGTTCTCGGGTGGATGGCAATTACAGAGGACATGTTGGTTGTTCTCGGGTGGATGGCAGTTACAGAGGATAGGTTAGTTGTTCTCGAGTGGATGGCAATTACAGAGGACATGTTGGTTGTTCTCGGGTGGATGGCAATTACAGAGGACAGGTTGGTTGTTCTCGGGTGGATGGCACTTACAGAGGAGAGGTTGGTTGTTCTCGGGTGGATGGTACTTACAGAGGACAGGTTGGTTGTTCTCGGGTGGATGGCACTTACAGAGGACAGGTTGGTTGTTCTCGGGTGGATGGTACTTACAGAGGACAGGTTGGTTGTTCTCGGGTGGATGGCACTTACAGAGGACAGGTTGGTTGTTCTCGAGTGGATGGCATTTACAGAGGACAGGTTGGTTGTCTAAGGTGGATGGCACTTACAGAGGACAGGTTGGTTGTTCTCGAGTGGATGGCACTTACAGAGGACAGGTTGGTTGTTCTCGGGTGGATGGCACTTACAGAGGACAGGTTGGTTGTTCTCTGGTGGATGGCACTTACAGAGGACAGGTTGGTTGTTTTCTGGTTGAAGGCACTTAAAGAGGACAGGTTGGTTGTCTGAGGTGGATGGCAAATACAGAGGACAGGTTGGTTGTCTGGGGAACGGGGTGGATGGCAATTACAGAGGACAGGTTGGTTTTTCTCGGGTGGAGGGGCCGACAGCGGGATGTATGGATTGAAGGTATCGGGTGGAAGGTGAATAGATCGAAGGTAGAAGGTGGAAGGGGAATAGATCGAAGGTATAGGGTGGAAGGTGAATGGTTCGAAGGTATAGGGTGGAAGGTGAATGGATAGATTGAAGGTATCGGGTGGACGGTGAATAGATCGAAGGTATAGGGTGGAAGGTGAATGGATCGAAGGTATAGGGTGGAAGGTTAATAGATCGAAGGTATAGGGTGGAAAGTGAATTGATCAAAGGTATAGGGTGGAAGGTGAAAGGATCGAAGGTATAGGGTGGAAGGTGAATGGTTCGAAGGTATAGGGTGGAAGGTGAATGAATTGAAGGTATAGGGTGGAAGGTGAATAGATCGAAGGTATCGGGTGGAAGGTGAATGGATCGAAGGTAGAGGGTTGAAGGTGAATAGATCGAAGGTATACGTTGGAAGATGAATGGATTGAAGGTAGAGGGTGGAAGGTGAATGGTTCGAAGGTATAGGGTGGAAGGTGAATAGATCGAAGGTATCGGATGGAAGATGAATGGATTGAAGGTAGAGGGTGGAAGGTGAATGGTTCGAAGGTATAGGGTGGAAGGTGAATGGATCGAAGGTATAGGGTGGAAGGGGAATAGATTGAAGGTAGAGGGTGGAAGGTGAATGGATCGAAGGTAGAGGGTGGAAGGTGAATGGTTCGAAGGTACAGGATGGAAGGTGAATGGATCCAAGGTATAGGGTGGAAGGTGAATAGATCGAAGGTATCGGGTGGAAGATGAATGGATTGAAGGTAGAGGGTGGAAGGTGAATGTTTCGAAGGTACAGGGTGGAAGGTGAATGGATTGAAGGTAGAGGGTGAAAGATGAATAGATTGAAGGTAGAGGGTGGAAGATATAGGGATTATGAAACTTCAAAAATTTCAAATAATATTTATTTGCAGAATTGAGAAACTGGAAGAATTTTGACAAATGTGTAAAATGATCTCTGCACAATTTTATTTGGCTGTAAAGTAGTTTGCTAAGAAATGGCGACTTTTTTAAATTTTAGAAAAATGGTAACATTACATATGAATTCTTACACATGAAACCAACTTTTGTTCAACAAGCTGTAGGACGCTATCATTTTCAGAGTCTTTTGTACGTGGAAACTCAATTTTGGAGATTTGATCCTTTCAAGTTTCTAGATTTGGAGTTAGCCTTTTTTTTCAAATATGGCGTCGACAGGGTGCCAACCCTCATATTTTTTCTGAAAACATTTATGCTAGGAATCTCAAACTTGAAAAATATTATTTTTAGCTAATTTTGTTTGGCCCGATGGAATTGTGGCATGGCGTCCGTCGTCCGTCCGTCTGTCCGGAAACCTTTTGCTAATTTGACTCCTTGATTCCAGAAATCTGAAATTATGTGCACAGAGTCCTTGACTAATTAGGTTCTTAATTCAAAGATTTGGTGACTGTGACACATAATAGGGGCCACAGAGGCCAATTAAGCCCATAAAACCTAGTTTCATCTGCCTCTCCAGAAGAGAAAGGCCTAGAAAGCAGAAACTTTGTGTTTAGACATCTTACCCGGTGGGATTGGTGACTAATGATAAGGGACACAATGGTTACGCCCTATAAACCTATTTTCATCTTCTACTTCCGATGGAAAAGGCCAAGAAAGCTTAAACCTTATCTAATGAGGATTATAATTTAAAGGCTGATTCTGTAGCCCCTCAAATGGCGATCCTGTGACTATTTGTATGATAAATAGATACTTGATCTACAGTGCCAATGGCTCTATTTTTCTAGGATGAAGAGTGAGATACACAGACTTCATTGTCTTACAAAAGCGGGGATTGGGTGCAACTTTGGGATGGTTAACAGAAAGCAAAAACCCAGCTAAATTAGGAAGCTCAAATTTTATGAATAAACGTTTTGTAACATGGAAACACAAATTATAGATTTGGTCTCGATCCACCCACAAATATTGACGTCGCAGGGTGTCCACCCTCAAATTCTTAATTTTTGGGCATTTTCTCCAAAAACTATTAAAACTAGCGATCTTAAATTTTGAGAATAATTTCTTTGTAAAATTGTCATTTTTCAACTCAAGGGTTGTAAATCGAGTTTTTGTCCATGACATAATGCTGCACATTATAAAATCAGACTGCTCTTGAACTATCAAATGAGTTCAATTTTATGTCTGTAGCACACATACTAATAGTAACGATACACAGTTCCTTGTTCAAGCAGTGACTTATACAACCTTGAGTGTCAGTCAGGCCAGAGTCTGGCTTTGCAATACTGCAGATTATTGACTGTGCTTCATGGAGACGTGGAATGATTCGAGCCAGAGAATAACCACTGGTCAGCTAGGAGTGGATCGGGGAAAGAGGGTTTGTGATTGGTGGTAGCATAATATACATCACGTCATTTGGGTCTTCATGCAGGGCTTTAATTGGAGGTAATCCTTTTAGTTCAATTGTACACGATTTATTTTTAGAAGCAAAAATGCACATCTTTGAAACCACTTTGTAATTTGATGACTATGTGTCCCCTGAGAAGTGCGAAACAGGCTAAGCCCTAAAACATCATTTCAGTCTTGTTCTCTGGAAGCAAAATGTCAAGAAAGCTGAAATCTTGTGTACAGATCTTTGCCGATAAGGGTTAAAATTTGTAGATTATATGACCCCATATACCCTAACAAGGGCTCATGATAATCTATGTTTTTCACTATATAATCAAGAGTCAACCTCACGTGTATTCGTGATCAGAACCACAGCTCCGCATTTCTCAGTGTATCTCACCGTATATTCAAGTATACACAGATACGTATATAGTGCACCGGGGTTGTCTGATGGGGAAGCATATTTCAGGCTGCTGTTAATGCCATTTAGAGGCTTTGTGCCTTTGGAAGAGGTTCTATGAATTACTTTGTACAAGTCTGTAATAGAGGCAAAAGAGGTCATTGTATTTAACATATTTGATACTTCCTCCTCAGAAATCAAAGGTCTTACTTACGGAAATAGTTTGTATACTTGTCATCACCCATTCAAATCTTAAGTTGTTAACTTTGTAGCTTTATAGATAGATAGATAGATAGATAAAATAATGTTATTGTAGAATCAGGTACATATTCACATTCACATTAGCTAACAGGCGCTTTCTGCCATGATGGCTTCTTCAGGTTAGACAAAAGTCTAAGAAAGCGCTTGTTAGCAAATGTGAATGTGAATATGTACCTGATTCTACAATAACGTCATAACCGACTCAACGTCATTCGCCTGATGAGACCTTATGGTCGAAAGTACTTGTGAATAAATCATCTTGGTTTTCTTCAACAAATGTTTATATATATATATATATATATATATATATATATATATATATATATATATATATATATATATATATATATATATATATATATATATATATATATATGAAGTTAAAAGTAAAAACAATCCATTTTAATGGCTAGCGCTTTCAGCTCAACGAACCTCTTCGGGCCATACATACAACGGTCATCGTGTACAACATGACGCGAGACAGTACGGGATGTTACGCTTAGTATGACTTGGATGACATGATTGAAGTCCAGATATTGATGTGTATCTGTAGGTTTATAGTACAGATCCGTCTCTAACCTAAACTGAAATGAAGTTAAAATTACGCATGAATTTACACAGATCTCAGATTAATCATCCAAAAAACCGTACAATTCCATTGAGTAAACATTTAGCTGAGTGTGTTTTCCCAATACACAACTTAGTCGAAACTGGCTCATTATTGCTGGTTGATTACCTCGTCACCGACAATGGTCAACATGGCTACACATGCTCCATCCTCTCTCCTGAACATGGCACGTGACCATTTATATCTTTATAAGTGAATTGTTGAATTGGAAACCAGTCTACACAAGAAGATCACTTCATCAACCTGTTATTGAATGTCTTTAGAAAGAAAGAACTTCGGCTCTAGTATATATTTGCTTAGATTAATGAGAGTTGCAGTTGCAGGCTGATACCTGCTCCTGTGTTCTGGGTCCAGTTCAGTGCTGCAATGTGAAACCAGCCATTAGTCACCTGTGTTGTAGCATTAATACATGTATGTGTCTTACTGGCTCTATTGTCAAAGTGTCCCAGTGTTTTTATGAACGTACGATCTATTAGGTTAATTTGCCAAAAGCTTTAGTACGTTACAAGCCCATGTTGTCCTGTTGTCCCACTGTTTAGTGTGTAGTTCCAGTGCACGATGTCCGTGTACCCAAACACTGTAGTTTGTGCTGTCAGTGCTAACGTACCCAGGTGGTGTATGTTACAAGCCCATAAAGTGTTCATGTATAGGTTGCCAAATGAGACTCTTATCGCTATTTGGTAAGCTTACTAATTCGAATTAATAAGCTTACTAATTTAGGCAGCTATTTAGTAAGCTTACTAAATCGATTTAGTAAGCTTACTAATTCGATTTAATAAGCTTATTATAATCTCATTAATTCGATTAAGTAACTAAATTACTCTTGATTTTGAATTAGTAAGCTTACTAAACGAATTAGTTTGCTAATTAAATGAATACGTTAATTGATTAATCAAACTGATGTTTGTCCGATCGAAATTAGGACAATAACACTTTGGTTGTGCTCTCGATCTCGAGTGTTCATTCTTTACACAATATTTCTTACTTGGATCATTTTTATTTTCGAAATACCTTCTTAAAATTATAAATATCTTGCGCCTTTGTATTTAGTTCTGCTTCACATGTTCATCAGCAGTCACAAACCGGAAATTGTTTAGTAAGCTTACTAAATCGTGAAACCAAATGTAATTTAGTAAGCTGACTAAATCAATTAGTACTTTTACTAATTCATTTAATAAGATTACATATTCAGTTAGTAAGCTTACTTAATCGTTTCTATTTAGTAAGCTATTTAAATGATTTAAGCTTACTAATTCATTTAATAAGGTAACTGAATAGCGATTAAAGTCCAATTTGGCACCCAATATCCATGTACCTTAGTGCTGTATATTTCAACCCTATAGTGCCCACGTTCCTATGGTGTGTTAGCAGTCCATAGTGTCCATGTACCTTAGTGCTGTATATTTCGACCTTACAGTGCCCATGTACCCTATTGTGTTACCAGACATCAGTGTTCATGTACCTTAGTGCTGTATATTTCGACCTTACAGTGCCCATGTGCCCTATTGTGTTACCAGACATCAGTGTTCATGTACCTTAGTGCTGTATATTTCGACCTTACAGTGCCCATGTGCCCTATTGTGTTACCAGACATCAGTGTTCATGTACCTTAGTGCTGTATATTTCGACCTTACAGTGCCCATGTGCCCTATTGTGTTACCAGACATCAGTGTTCATGTACCTTAGTGCTGTATATTTCGACCTTACAGTGCCCATGTGCCCTATTGTGTTACCAGACATCAGTGTTCATGTACCTTAGTGCTGTATATTTCGACCTTACAGTGCCCATGTTCCCTATTGTGTTACCAGACATCAGTGTTCATGTTCCCTATTGTGTTACCAGACATCAGTGTTCATGTTCCCTATTGTGTTACCAGACATCAGTGTTCATGTTCCCATGTGATGTATGCTACCAGTCAATATTGTCCAAGTGCCCTAAAGCTTTAACGTATGTTAAAATAATACCCTGAGTCCGACGATCATCTTAAAGTAAGTATTGTCTGTGCCCTGCTTGGTAATGTGGCGTTATTGCCCGGCGAAGCCACTTAGTCTGGCAAGTGCCCCATCTTGTAGAAGGAGACGTGTTTTCTAAACATTTGGCGACTTTAGAGCACGAGTTGAGAGATGGGTCGACCTCTAACACCAAACAACGGAGCCAATTAAGTCGAGTTTCCGCCAGTGCGATCATCAGCCTAGAAGACGCGATAAGCGGACTCTGCCTTGTCTCACCTCGGCGCAGCGTCGGTCTGTCTGCAGGACGGGTGGAGACTGCTTTACTCAGCGGCCTTCCTGCAACATGCGTTACAGGAAACAGACTGAGTGGAGTTCCATGCGCACCCGGACCTTTTTCACTTAACTCGAATAACTCCCACAATGTCCAAACCTTTTAAATGTTTGACTTTGAAATACAAATGAAGAGAACTGCGCATGTTATTAAAAACAATTGTGGATTGTTAAATGAATGTTGACGTTTGAGCACACAGCGGTAAATTTGATAAGTACATTGAAAAACTTTCTCAATTCAAATCAAACGTTTACAGTAACAAATTAGAAAACTTTAGGTAGCCTTTCATTCCGCCGTCTGGAAACACGTCCTGTCTCCAGTTGGGAGAGGTGACGCGCTAATCAAGAACCAGTCAGTATGCGATGGCTCCATTCGGCTCGGAGTCTTCAGCGTGCTGACGTACAAAGGACAGATAGGAGACGCGTCGAGGCGAGGACGGACATGGCGCTTGGTCACGTGAGAACGGACTGTTGCTCACTCACCACCCGACTTCTTCCTGTCTTACGACTAACTTAATTACCCAGAATATCGTGCTTACTATCCATGCCATGACTCACCTACCCTTCATTCGATAGTTCCAGCATCAATGTCGTAATAAAACTAATGAGAAGAGAAGTTGTCCCCGACAAAACCCAAACTGCGGGTGATACAACCCTGCTGTGAAAAAGTTCGGCAATGGCTATCGATGTTTGCTTTGTGTTGAAATACCAAAATGTAACAGTAATGTGAATGGTTTGACTTTGTTCAGTTTTAATCATTCATTAACGGATCACGCTGTCGGGCAGTTGTTCTGTCACCAGACATCCCGAAAGTTTTTTCGTTTGATATCCAACTATTTTATGGTTGGGTTTGGTGGGAACAAATAATCTGCCTTCTATCGAAATGGGATCAATTAAAGTATTGTAGAAAGTATATTCTGAAATTCATGTTTGCTGTAATCCGAGAGCATATTTCCTGTGGCTCTATTCCCAGCATCTACAACATTTGTGAAGAACGTTTATGATGGCTCGATAAAATCATACTCCTCTGTCAGGGCTTTGTCATAAGACTTTTAAAATGTTATGGCAAATATCTGGATTGCCTCTAATTCGTGGTAGTCTGTCTAGTTCTTAAAGAGTGTTTGTACGACTGCATACGCTTCGCATGGTGGCGCGAGAAGTAGGGGTGAGAGTGGTAGGAGATGAGGGGGGATATATTGGAGGGGGAGGGGGGACTAGTCAGAGGGACGTGAAGATCAAAGGGAGGATGCATTAATCCAGTTTGGAGAGTGCTCGACGTGTAGTGCTGTCAGACTAGACTTAAGTGAGATATATTCAGTATTGAAGACGGAGGTAAATGCACGAGAGAGACTGGCCATTATTCTCGTGTGTGATTACACATTTGTGAGTGAGTTAAAGAACTAGTCGAACTGAGAACTAATGTCTGGTCGTCTGTTTGTCTGATTCATGGAACAGTTTCGTTTGTTCGATGATACTTACATTTACTTTTAATTCCAGCTGACGCTGTTAACGTGAAAGAAAGAACGGTCTCGGGGCACAAGTGTCCACCTGCGATTTCACATTCAGTTTTGCATATTCCAACTCTTTGATAACTTGAGATTGTCACGGGATCAGCATAGCATATGCCGCAAACTTAGAAGGGCGCCACGTTCAAAAGCGAAGATTTTTTTATAACTCTTTTTTGTCCTTTTTACAATGTAAATTGGAAATTCGTTTAGAGCCCGTGGCACCTGACAGCCAATTCTGTTTCAATGGCAACAATTTGAATTCTGTCTTTTGAAAAAAGGATATGTTTTGGGAGCGTCATTTTTAACTACTTTGAGAATTGAGGAAAGGGAGAGACATTTGTTAAATTACGAGTAAAAACAGACTCTACTTTTCTCAGTTTTTCGTCAGAACTTTGTTCCACTCATAAGTGACAATTATTGTTGGATTGTAACAAATCTTGACACATTTTAATAGAGATGTAAATGTGCCCTATGCAGACATACAAAACAAAGTCAAGACATATTAATTATAAAATTTGAATTTAACAGAATATACCTAGATACAGAAACATTAAGAGATGCAGCGAAAACGTGAACCCAGCGACCGTCAGCCACACGAATGCGCTCTACTTTTACATCGACATTATTTTCATAGCAGTTTGAAAGAATTTTAACTGAATGCAATTCTGTGACCAATGTAAGAACCGTGTAAACGTGAGTTGTGCTCACTAATTTTTTTTCTGTCCACAAGTCTGACACTAATTGTTGCATGGCTCGTTGTCCAGCGTCCGGCGTCCGTAAACTTTTCACATTTTCGACTTCTTTTCAAGAACTGCTGCACTTCAAAACTTCAAAGGTATATGCACCTTTGGGATGAAATTTCGTAACTTTGGAACTAACCCCCATGGCAAGGTGTCCACCTTCAAATCTCCAGCTTTTTCCCCAGAAACCATTATTGCTACGAATTTCAAATATTAAAGATTAAAATGTGTTAATTGCATTGTCTTGGCAGGGGCTGTAACTTTAGAGAGATAAATCCTTCTTTAAAATCATTTCACCGAGAAAAATAGATATCCAAGTTCTCAAATTTGAACTTTCTCAATTATCGATCATTTCTTTCAATCATTATCCCGTGCATACAGTAGCATATTTTTACAGAATATGTCCTCCGATCAGTTACCGCTTCATACGGATGTACATTATAAATACGGATTATTTCACAATCAGTGCCGTGCATACTGATGTACATGTTATGAAGAGTTCCTTAAAGTCATACATTGTGCGGGGTTCCTTTAGATCAATCATCCTTTGCGAAGGAGCGTGCTGTCAAGAATACTGCGGCGTGTAAACTCGACTCGGAATGCTCATTTTATGCCCGCTTCCCAGACCGAAACTTAAAAGCATATGAAGCAACCAGAGGCCAGGGTAAATATCGAAGCATACACTTAGTGTGGCTACATATTATTGTCCAGATGGTTGTTCCATTTATACAACATAAACATAGAATTCATAAAAAAAAATGCTGGATGCTCGATTCTGGGTGGCTGATTTGTCCGATTTACTAAAGGCATAAATTAACGATTGATCGATTCTTTACCGGAAAGATTTGAACGCTTGCTTAAACTAAAACATACATTGACGTTTAAACTATCCGACTGGGAATCTCAGAGCCCGCATTTCCTTTTTTAGTGAGATGAATTTCTTTTCAAAATGAATCCACTGTGCTTATTTGAGTGTGTTTACACAAAAAGAGCAAACTTTAAAGTAAATATCCTACAAAGCATGTTGTGTTAATGTTCAATCAGAGTTGCTTTAGCTGTCCGCCACAAGGCTTGCAGAGGGCTACCTGCGAATACGCCATCCATGCAATGACGTCGTAAAAAGAGGATATTATATGAGTATCCATGACATACTATATTTACGACACGAGTGACTAAATATTAGTATTTCCCGAGCGAGAGTTTGGGCTGATTTCTCTGATTTCGAACACACTATGTTTATCTCCTGAATAAGAGCTACTGACCACTTTTTGATGACATTCGACTGTCGTGTAAACAAGAGGAATTTCAAGGCATATACTTACATATTTACACTGCCTTACTGCCTTTTGGAGAGCTACTCGCACCTTCCCTCCGTCCCTCCCTCTTCCCCTCTCTCCATCACTCCCTCCCTACACTTGTGCTTCTGCATATTTGGACTGGTGACTTTTATGACAGTGTAGGAACTTGTATGTGTCACGTATGTTAAATTACGTGACTTCGCTTTCACTGCTGAATATAATTATGCCCTAAATAAGTCCTGTTCGTCCATTTGAACTTTTTCATAACGTTAGAAAGTTTAACTGTATGCATCAATTTACAAGAATAACACCATTGTATTCTTTGAAATAATTAACCCTATCTTCTTTCGGACTAGAAAGCAAATAAATGGTATTAGATGGTGACCTTTGATGCTTTTAATCGGATTTACAGATGGTTAAGCATTTGATATGATGGTGCTAATTATAAATCCTGAAGTTTAATTATCTTTGAAGCTGACGAGCTTTTCTTTCTTTGCATTCAGTTTATCAGTTTATGACACCTTTACAATTGAACGATTTTTATTTTCACTATCCACCATCCACTTTTCGTAATCCAAATATTTGACTAAAACTATAGTTGGGGGCATGTGAAACGTTCACGTAAAGTAACAACCAAAATACTAATGCTATAGATCAGAATGATTTCAAATATATTTGTTTTTGCATTTTCAATCAATAGGGTGTTAAAATGTTTGGCAGTTCAGTTAACAAAGATAATTTTAAAGTCCTATTCACTCTAGTGTATAAATCTACTTTGCATTTCTCAAAAGTAACGTACATTTATTTTGCCCCTGACTTTATGCTAATTACTGCTTCTTTTCGTAGCCATTTTATTTCTGTCAACTGTATGTTGGTTCGTGCTCTGTTTAAGCTGACAACGAAGACGACAAGAAAGATGAGGCAGACGGGAAGCGACGACGTAAACAACGCCGGAACCGCACTACATTCAACAGTACACAGTTGGCAGCCCTCGAGCGCGTGTTCGAACGAACGCACTATCCGGACGCATTTGTTCGTGAAGAGCTGGCAAGGAGGGTCAACTTGAGCGAGGCCAGAGTGCAGGTCAGATTCTGCATTAGTCTTGGCCGTCAGTCCCGTTGTTTGTCCATCAGTCTCGGTCTCTGTCCGTCTGTGTTAGTCTCTGTTCATCAGTCTCGGTCTCTGTTCGTCAATCTCGGGCTCTGTCAGTCTGTGTTAGTCTCCGTCCATCAGTCTCGGTTTCTGTCAGTCTTGGTCTCTGTCCGGCTGTGTTAGTCTGTCCGTCAGTCTCTGTTTCTGTCCGACTGTGTTAGTCTGTCTGTCAGTCTCGGTCTCTGTCCGTCAGTCTCGGTCTCTGTCCGGCTGTGTTAATTTGTCCGTTAGTCTGTCCGTGAGTCTCTGTTTCTGTCCGGCTGTGTTAGTCTGTCCGCCAGTCTCGGTCTCTGTCCGGCTGTGTTAGTCTGTCCGTCAGTCTCTGTTTCTGTCCAGCTGTGTTAGTCTGTCTGTCAGTCTCGGTCTCTGTCCGTCAGTCTCGGTTTCTGTCCGACTGTGTTAGTCTGTCCGCCAGTCTCGGTCTCTGTCCGGCTGTGTTAGTCTGTCCGTCAGTCTCTGTTTCTGGCCGGCTGTGTTAGTCTGTCCGCCAGTCATGGTCTCTGTCCGACTGTGTTAGTCTGTCCGTCAGTCTCTGTTTCTGTCCGACTGTGTTAGTCTGTCTGTCAGTCTCGGTCTCTGTCCGTCATTCTCGGTCTCTGTCCGGCTGTGTTAGTCTGTCCGTCAGTCTCTGTTTCTGTCCGACTGTGTTAGTCTGTCCGCCAGTCTCGGTCTCTGTCCGGCTGTGTTAGTCTGTCCGTCAGTCTCTGTTTCTGTCCGGCTGTGTTGGTCTGTCCGCCAGTCTCGGTCTCTGTCCGGCTGTGTTAGTCTGTCCGTCAGTCTCTGTTTCTGTCCGACTGTGTTAGTCTGTCCGCCACTCTCGGTCTCTGTCCGGCTGTGTTAGTCCGTCCGCCAATCTCGGTCTCTGTCCGGCTGTGTTAGTCTGTCCGTCAGTCTCTGTTTCTGTCCGGCTGTGTTAGTCTGTCTGTCAGTCTCGGTCTCTGTCCGTCAGTCTCTGTTTCTGTCCTGCTGTGTTAGTCTGTCCGTCAGTCTCAGTCTCTATCAGGCTGTATTTGTTTCTGTCCGTCAGTATCAGTCTCTGTCCGGCCTTTTTGTATCTTGATTTAATGAATATGATATGGTTTGATGTGGTGTCTTCAAATTTACACAGAGTATGTTGTTGGAGTCAAATATGTCAAATCTCATAAATTGTGTTGTCAATCGAGAAGTAGTGGTTGTCTCTGAAAATAAGAATCTCAGTGCTTATAAGTTCACAATGCTGACTATAAACAGGTTAAAGTCGTAATTTTGATGGAAAACCGGACAGACTCGCGCGCCAATGACTGAAACGTTATTTTGGATTCTTATTTGCACATGGCATCAGGTTAGGGGTGGATAGGCTTAAGTATTTTATAACTAATAAACATGTTAGTGGGACGCAGAATTTCGACTTCTTAATTTTTATATGGCCGTTTTTAATCTACAATCGAAAAACAGAAAATATCAAAATTCGGGCATTCATGAGATAACGATGCAACTTAAGATAAACGAATTGAACTTAAGTCAGGTCATGTGACATTTTGGCTGTATTTGAGGTACATAACAAATTCATGAACCATACTTTGTGTCACTTTCTGAGGTATTCACGGTCGGGAGTAGTAGTGAGCTATGGTCACTTTTTGCTTGTTCTGTTTAAATCTGCAAACGGCACTTGGTGCAAACTTATACCCTGAAACAAAACAGTTCTGGGTTTCGTATACGAAGTAGGATATAAATGATCTGTTCATATCAAACTGATATCTCTGAAACCATGCACATGCATTGATAGCTTACTGAAATTATACCTTTTGCTGTGGTTGTTTCCAAAGTAACTACTTATATTGTTACAATGAACTATACTTGGTCACATGCAGTTGATATATTACTGAAGGTTTATGTATGCATCTAATGACTTCTGCTATTGTCTTAGTATATAAACTGTATGATTAACAGAATGCAATATAAAATTATAATTAATCATTTTTATTGTTACATATCCAGGTATGGTTTCAAAATAGAAGAGCGAAATTCCGGCGGAATGAAAGAAACCTAATGGCCCAGAGACAGAACATATATGGAAGAAGCCCTGAAAATACACCGATTGAGCAGCCAATCACGCCGCGGCCCTCGCCCATGAACTCGGACTATTTGTCGTGGCCCACACCGCCCAGCTACAGCCCCGTGACCACGTCTTCAAGCTGCGCCCTGGCCAACCATTCTTACTCTCCTCCCCCCAGTGTGGGCTCCTCGCTAGCCTGCCTCCGTCTCAAGGCCCAGGAGTATAACACTATGCACCACTCGCCCTATGGACACCAGATGTCACAATGAGTTGACGTCATATTGAAGAACCACGTCATCAAATTATGTGTGTGTCGTCATTGATGATGTCACCAAACCTCTTGCTCAAGCAAAATTATACTGGATGGGCCAGTAATGACGATTACGCCGAGAGTGCGTCAGTTCTGACCTTCCAGTGAACAAAAAGACTAAAAGGAGAGAGATCTGTGGTGTGGGAGTCGTGTCTGTGTAGGCTATCACAAACCTGAGTGGGAGGGAGGGGGAGGGCGCAATGCACAGGGGTTTTATTCCCAGGAGACTGGACCTTCATCGCCAATGTAGAAACAGTGAACAGTTCATATCACCATGTGCAGTACTCACTCATATCTCAATACTCACGAACCATCCGTCCCAAACCACACGTACTGAACAGTGCCTCAGCAGTACTCAATGTTCACATGCCTAGGCCACTTGTTTGTGTTGTGCCAAATTTATTCATAAATGTATCTTCAAATATTTTTCTAATGCTCGGTTTTTTTTATTGTTATACAGATATCTATACACGATTTGAAAGCTGTTAAAGGCGAATGTGTCTTCTTCATGTTGTGCGAAAGAAGTCACGTGCAACCAGAAGTGTAAGACAAGGAGTCCTCACGTGACACGTGTGAGACCACTGAGACACTGATCAAGGAGTCCTAGTCACAAGGTGCCTTACCTGTTGCACTCACAATTCTTGATTACTAGTTCATCAAAATAAAACTTTCGGTGGATCAGCACCTGTCCCCTGTACCTCAGGAGGGTATTAGTATAAATGTTCTATGGTTCTGCAGCAAATGATTTGATGTTTAGCATAATCAAAATACAATCGATTGAAGAGCTGAAGTTAATGTCATCGCTGGGATGAAAAGTAAAGCTACAAGGAATGACTGAATGTCAACACTACACGGCACTCAAGGAGCTCATGTCCACAAACTCAACCCGCCCTGTACGTGCCACTATAACTAATTGTACGTGTATGTATATGTCTCATAACGTCTCACAAATAAATATCAATCCCAATTGCATGTACATGTTGTGTCAAGGGAGTCTCACCGGGTTTCCATCTGACTGCATACCACCAAGGTGAGCCGTGCAGTCCTCAGAAATGACAATTTCAAGTGCATGTTTGAACATATACAATGTTTTATAAAGCTTTCTACCCGACAGACAAACAGACTTTGCAGTCGAGCTAATGTGAGGTTGATGATTTGGTTTAACACCGCCTCTAATAGTATTTCACTTATATCACGGCTGCTAGTATTATTGCAGGGAGAAAGCTCGCAACACCATTGTGGTTATGCATTGCTGTGAAACCTGTGAGCATCGGCTGGAATCAGCGACCCATGGGTGGTACTCTGTAACTCAGTATAGCATTGCTCGCAGTTTTCACTGCAATGCATAATCACAATGGTGTCGCGGGCCTTCTCCCGGCAATAACACTAGCAGCCGAGATAAATTTGAAAACTCTAGAAAGCAGCGTTAACCTCAAATCACCTCACCTCACCTCATTGTGAAATACAAAGATTGGTCATGTAACTTCGTTTTTAATCGAATGTTTTTAGAATTTAAAAGTGAGTTTCTCATCTTAATTTGGAGGTGGAGGCCTGTTCAGTAGTGTCGATTACGGGCCAGCATAAGTAGTCCCGGACAGCGCGCAAAGGGATTGCAGAGATAGTATGACTTATGAGCTAAGTGCTCATATTACTGAACATGGCTACTTGACGATCCTTGGAAAACAGTCAGCTGTTTCTTGGGGAAAGCATGGGTTGTTACAAATAAAGAATGGTTACTCCGATTTTTTAATGCGAAAAAATGGACCAAACTTGAACAAATGTACCCTCTTATTTGTGTGACACTATTTTCAAATGAGGATTTACACGTTTATCGACATATATGATGAAAATATGATCATTCTCTCAATATGACATTTGAAGGGAAATCAAATTTCACATTAAAGCATACCAAATATTTTGTGTAACCCACATGGTCACATGGTTAATTTTTGCTACAGCTCTGTTCATTGCTCATTCGATATACTGCGATATAAATAGAACAAATAGCATTGGCTCAAACTTCCCTTTGAAATTTCCAAATGTACTATAGAGTGAAATATCGGCAATTTATCAGATGATAATTACTTGGCGGGGTCCGCCAAGAAATAGAGACTTCAAACGGTCACAAATACACTCATACAAAAAAAGTAAGAAATAACTCATTTCAGTTTTGATAACTCAAGCACACCTAATGCAAACAAAATTCAACGGATATCATATAACATTTCAGCTTTTATTCAATGAATAAGACACGGTTTGGGAACAAAGCAAGAGATGCATAGCACAATAAAATTCAGTTGAATGACGAAGTGTCTTTTTCAAAGTCACAGAGTCAAGTGCAGATCAGTGCCCACATCTTTTTCTGACACATTCTGCACATCTATCCCCCATTTAATTTATATCTGCAGTGCTTGCTATTCCTCGTCTTACAATCTTAACAGTTGGTGAGCCTAAATGACGGTGGGTGGATGTGACAGATATGCCTACCAAGGGTATACCAGACATGTTCAATGATAGCAAGATCTGTTGAATATGCTGGTAACTCCTCTCTGATTAAGAAAGTCTATTTTTACAGACTGGTTTCCGTGGTCTCACGTTGTCTTCCTGTAACACAGGTAGCGGTCCTATGGCGCTGAGTGACGGAATAACAATGGTCAAACAATCCCATTTCTGCGTCGTAAACTAGTCAGGTTACCCTTAATACGGGAGAGAGGAGTCCATCGGTGTAGACTGAAGGCACCCCAGCACACATCAGCATGTGATGTTGAACCGCGCCTTTCTGAATGTCGTCTGCAACCTTTTCAAAAGTCTATTGATCACAGATGAAGAGTTTTGAAATTGTCAAGCACCCTGACGAATCATCAAACCCTAAAGTATCAACCCATTCTCTATGGTTCGGTCGATAACGCTAAAGTGTTGTCGTATTATCAAAATATCAGGTGTTCATATACTCCTTTTAATAAGTATACATGATTTGGGCATTTGCTTTTTAAATTCGCTTTACGTCTTTATATAAAAGATCAAATTGCATGACTTAATTCTTCTATATAAATGAAAATGACCATGACCACCCCGCAACACAAGCACACGTAAAATGACCATCACCACTCCGCAACAAAAGCACACGAAAAATGACCGTGACCACTCCGCAACAAAAGCACACGTAAAATGACCGTGACCATCCCGCAACAAAAGCACACGTAAAATGACCATGACCAACCCGCAACAAAAGCACACGTAAAATGACCATGACCACCCCGCAACACAAGCACACGTAAAATGACCATGACCACCCCGCAACACAAGCTCACGTAAAATTACCATGACCACTTTGCAACGCAAGCACACGTATAATGACCATGACCACCCCGCAACACAGGCAACAACATGCTTTCTTATCACCATGTGTCTGTCGATTTCCAAGGGTCGTGTTTCGCCTTGTCATATAAATGCCTATACATTTCACCCTATCTTATATAAAAGGGTAGTCTATAGGCATGCGTGTCTTTCAAACACTATATCAAAGCTATACACGCCTCGGTCGATATGAAGTATTTGGTCGTCGCATAGCCTATACACCTGGTTTGCATATTTGCTTATCAATAACTGTCGTGAAAAAAAATCGATCATATTCAATTTATTACGATCCAATCAATAGGTAAAGGTTCTTTAAGTTGTGAATCAAATCTGAATTTACTTAAATTTACCACTTTCCATATCATGACACTAAATCGTATTATTTTATCATTCAGATGAGATGGATATAGTACTAAAATTGCGTCCACTTGGTCATATGTTAAATATATCGACAGGGTATACGTATGTAATCAACTTCTTTGGTTAACCCATTTAAATCCTCTTGAAAGTTACGGAACATACATCAGAATATTCTTGGTTGATTTCCCCTCCGCATTCAATACTATTCAACCCCATTTGATTACTGAAAATTTTCATAGACTGAATGTTATTCAAATATCATACGATGGATTAATTCATTTAGTGTTTATAGACATCAATTTTTATGACTTAACCATGTACAATCTTCAATTTTAAGTAGGTCTACATCAACTGGTGCCTGATTTCACCAATTTTGTGTCGAATGCTAAATAATGTCTCTCAGTAAAATTTGCTGATGATGCTGTATTGCTGACCCAAAAATTTTCATTTACTTGAGAAGTAGCCTACAGCCTGTTGAACACAGGTACCCTCCAGCGATCATGGTGACTTGTAGAAGCAATTGAGAGCGTGCATCAAGAAGAGGAGACGCGGCATGTTGACTGCTGGAGTTATGCTTCTTCATGACACCTGTGCAAAGGCTGCACTTCAACAATGAGGCTTCAACATCTTAAGTCAAAGTTATCAAGTTATCAAATTATCAAATTGAAATATAATTCTTATCAATCATATGCTATTCATATCAAAGTTGATAATAAAACTATTCTGCTTCATAACAGTTATAAGAAACGATCCGAGGAGCCGTTGGACATTGGCCATTGGCTCTGTAGCACATACATCAGCGTATTTGTCTCCGCCCAGCTCATCATCTACCCTGATATCATTCGGCCTAAAACGCTCGTATCGCTTACGGCTGGTTACTCATGGCTATTTATAGCCTACATTGACATTTGTTTGAATTCTTATCCGGGTGCAGCTATTGCTGAGTGCGAGTCATTTCATTGGCTTGCTATATTTAGCGATACGAGCGTTTTAGGCCGAAGGATATCAGGGTATATGATGGAGCTGGGCGGAGACAAATACGCTGATGTAGCAGGATGTAGCACATGAGGATTCATACACTATAACATTAGGGCTGACAGGCTCACCAAATCTATAACTCATTATCCCCATCAGTCTAAGTATGTACACAAGACGAGCTTTCTAGGCCTTTTGCTTGTGTTGGGAGCCACATTGTCGCCAAATCTACAATTAATATTCCATTTGGCTTATGTATCTGTACACAAGTAAAAAGCCTTTTCAATCTCATTAAAATAAAATCTAATTTTGCTGCACCACGTTACGCAGATTATAGATCTCACTAGGCTCCCTTACTCAAGCCGTCAGGTTAACCATTGCTTCAGTTTTTTCAGAAACAAACTAAAAGACGAAACCTTTATTCAACGTATCTGTTTCCAGAATAAGCATTTGGATTGTTACGGTCTACTAAAGGATAACGTTGATGAATGCAGAGTTTGCATTGCGAAAGATGACTTCTTAGCTTTCGATTTGACTTGTTTGTCCAACAAAACGAGCTAGGGTAAATTGAATGTACATAAAGTACATTAATTCGGGTAATTAGGCAGTTCGACATTCGGAAAACAGTCGGAAGGGTTTCGTTTCCGAGATCTGGAAAGCGTACAAGCGAAATGCAATTCGCCTGCACCATAGATTACGGGGCGAATTCGCTGATTGGCCGATTTGAATTATGTCAGAGGTAAACCTGACGGCTCACGTAACGGAGCCTGGTGAGATCTACACGCGTAATGTAGTGGAGCATGTAATTTCATTTCAATGAGATTGGAGCCTTTTAGAACCTTTTTTTTTATCTGGAAAAGAAGATGAAAGTAGTTTTGAGTACACTACACTATGCTCTAATTATAGGCTACAGATGCCCAAATACATCAATTTTCTTTTCAGCTTGATCTAACTTGGCCTGTTATTCTTGTTCAAAATGTTTGCTCTTAATCTCATAATCTTCATGTTACACATTCACCTGAAATCATTGGCCATTGGTAAACCATTGGTTTTGGACAATAACCTTTACTAGATTGTTTGCTTATGTAGATTCTATTGATTAAAAAGAAGGACTTCGACCCCAGTGGGAAAACGAAATTTAAATCAATTCTATTGACCCAATAAAGCGAATTTGGCTTTCTATCATTTTAAACTATATTAAAAACGATTATCTAGCTAGTTTGGCTATCATAGCCGACTCTCAATATCTATGCATAGCGATGTCCTAGATGTCACAAACAAGCTTCGAAAATGGCAGGCGGCCACTGCAATTTTTCAGTCCGCGAGCTGCAGTAGTATTTCGCGACTAGCGTCAATAAAAAGTAACCGAAAGATGTATACTTTTGCAAAAGGATCATTTGTTGTATTTACAAGGACTAGGCTTTAAACTTGTCACCGATGATTAAAGTTTTCATTCATAACGTGCCTTGCAAAAAAGTCAAAACATAGCTGAACGTCGATTTGCTGAGATGAGTATCGAACAAATATTTTAAATTTTTCGAAATTTTCTCACAACAATCGATGGTTATTATAGTTACAAATATGATTTTTTTTTTCGGTTTTCTTGTCGTTCGGTTGTAATCTCGTACAGTCGATCAACAACAACCGAGTCTCAGGTGCAACTTCGTTCCTCTACTCGGACACAGATTCTACCATTTATTATGTATAAGTCATAATGCGGCTCATCAGCTTATTACATGTATCTCTAAATAACATTCATCATAATGACAGGAGATACATGGATAACAACTTCGTTATTCATTTTATGCGACGTTTCAACACAGATTCTTGTGTCGTTCTCAAGCAATGGTAACAATATGGTGAGTTGTGAGCATACAAATACATGTTAACAATTAGCAGAGAAAATAAATTAACAAGGACAGCAAATGCAATTACAACAGAGGTGGAGGATAAGAAGCCAGTGATGTACAAAGCGGTGTAGAGTTAATAAAGGCTAGTGATGGACAAAGTAGGGTGTTTTTACAGTTAATTGATTGAGAAGATCATCGGCCTACGGGATGTAGTAACATTGATCACGATTAATTGATGGTTTAATCCATTTTATTTCCACTGCTTCTCTGAACTTGCGAAGACGGTAATCATGTTGATAAGTGACAAGGCAGGTGGTTTCTGACCATTGTATTCGATGATTGGGATGGTCTTTGATATGGTCGGAAATGGCTGATTTGCTGTCTAAGTTTCTTACTGATGTTTGGTGTTCTCTTAGTCGAGTGTTCATAGGTCTGGACATTTCTCCCAAATAGCTATGTCCACAGTTACAGTCTATTTTGAAGATAACCCATTAAGGGTTGTTTTTTCCCCGTTAGCATGGAGTTGGTTCTGCAGGTTGGTTGATGAAGAAAAGATGGTGTCGATGTCTGCCTGTTGTTTGAGTAGTCTGCTAATTTGATGGCGGGCTTTCCAATTTAGGGGATAACAATGTTCATGGGCGGTGATTGAGGTCGTGATGATGGGTTGATTGCAAGGGTTAAGGCTGTTGTTACAGTTTTTGGGGTCCATGGGGATATTGGTTGATTCCCTTGAAGACACATTGAAGGTGGTTGAGTTCTTCTTGCAGTTTAGGGGGTTAATGAAATGTTTTTAGCTCTTCTTGTGAAGGTAGTGATGGTGCCAGTTTTAACTTTAGGTGGGTGATTAGAGTTGTAATGGACATGTTGATCGGTATGGGTAGGCTTGCGGTATACACTGGTTTGTAGTTCTTTGGATGATGTTCGGGTCACTAGAACGTCCAGGAAAGGTAGGTTGTTGTTGTTGTTGTTCTCTGCCTCCATGGTGAATTTGATGCGGGGGTGTTGGTTGTTGAGATGGCTTAGGAGAGTACTTGGGTCGTCATCAGGTCTGAGGATTATAAAGGTATCATCTACCTTTCTTACCCAGCAAGACGGAGTCACAGGAAATATGGCTAATGCTTTTTCTTCAAAGTCAGTCATGTAGATTTCTGTCAGTATTGGGGATAGAGGTGAGTCCATCGGGAGTCCATGGATTGTTCGTAGAGGGCATCACCCCATGTAAAGTAGCTAGAGTTTATACAGGCTGATGTAAGATTGACGATGGAGTCAGTTGTGGGGTAGGTGTCGAGGGGTTCTTGAAGGGTATCAATGCGGTGGCGTAGTGCTAGAAGGGCTTCATCTCTGGGAACGTTTGTAAACAGGTCGACTATGTCATAACTGATGGAAACTTTGCTGCACAAATCTGTGGAGTCTTTGATGAAAGAGTTTGCTTATTTTCCTAATGGAGCAAGTATCTGGGTGAGATGTTGGGCGGTGTGGTAGGAATCAGCATCACGGGAGCATACTAGCAGGCGGGTCTTAACAGGATTATTGTGGATGTTCACAGTTGCTCGTGCGTATGGTGACTGCGGATGGGAAGTTGAGAGTTTGCGGTGGAGTTCAGTGGAGAGTTCGTAGTTGTCACGGAGGGTTTTAAAGTTGGTCTTATGTTCACGGTCTAGGGATATTTCTTTATACATCTGTACGTGGTTTCATCTTGGAGCATGTCATTGCTTGAGAACGACACAATGTCGAAACGTCGCATAAAATGAATAAAGAAGTTGTTATCCATATATTTCTTGTCATTATCGTCATTCCAACTTCTAAAATTCCCCTAAAAGAAACTCTCATTATGCATTCACCTTATACAGACCAACAAACAATATAAATGAGTAGATAAAAGTATGGTCTACAAATATAATTATAGTCAATATACAGGCCTGTTAAATTCTTTGGGAGTCAAGGTGGACCCTACAGCTGCATGCCAAAAGTTTGTTCACATACCCGAATATACTAGTGCAATTATCATGTAATTTGAGATGCCTTTGGGGTATCGTAGCGTTGCGAAAAAGAAATGTATAATATTGAATTTTCACTACACATATGTCGATCCATTTTTCTTTAAGGCAAAGGTTTATCGTACCCCACAATTTCCCGTAACAATTTTGGCAGGTCATTAAAGTGACCAGGGGTCGAAATTCCGTAAACACTTATTTTTATTTTTCTCCATAAAATCCTTTTAAACTTATCAACTTCTTTAAAAATAAGTCACGTTTCTTTCTTAGCACAAAATCAATGTAATTATGTTGGTTTTAATCTCAGAGAGTCCATATAGAACATTTTATTCGACATTTAACGAAATCGAAATTTCAAAAATATGGCCCCTTCTGTCTATATCAATATGCCAAAATTCGAATTTTTGCACGAGTGACCAGAAAATGCCAAAATGAGATCAAGAATGGCTATTTCACACATGGACAGTGGGTGATCCATTGTCAGTCTTGCAGAAGTTATTCTAATGACGTTGAAACGAAACCCAAATTACATGATATTTGCACTACGATTCAGTGGTATGTGAACAAACTTTCGGTATGCAGCTGTATATTCGTGGGTTTTTATAATATTACTCAATCGTTTGGCTTTTTAATTCTTTTAATCAAAATAGGATATCATAAAAACATACACAAAACTAAGACTTGGCTAAAAAAAGTTTTTGTCGTTTCTTGAATGTGTGGCATCTTGTTGAAGTTGATATTAAGATGGAATTTTTGACATATTTTTCCGGAATGAAATATTTTAAACTAAAACTCAATCTTTCCTTATTTCATTGACAAATAATATTCCATACATGTAAGTAGATTCAGTAGATTCCTAAAAGGCTCTCAGATGATTTCATATAGCTGTGGTTCAGATCCTATTTTTGTGATAGAAAGTCAAACTATTTCCACCTTAAGCCTTATCTCTGTAAGGCAAAATAAATTAATACATAAAAATCATTTGAATTTTTTAGCTATAGTATCAAGTCGGGCAATCAAAAATGAAATATAAAAAATTATCAAACTGCAAAATTTTTTAGAAAACGACTTAAGAATCGAATAAATATCTGACAAAAACAGTTTATTTTGTAAATGTAATTATCTGTCCCACCAATGAACTCAAATTGTCATAATATCTTTGGATGTGTTTCCCTCGTTGGCAAAATTAATTTTTTTATATCTGAAAGCATGACATTTTATCATCAGTCTTTGATTAACTATTTTGACAAGACCTGGATAATGACATGTGTATTTATAAAATGATGTCAGAAAAAAGCACACAATGAATTATTATTTGATGTCAATCTTTGTGTGTCATCTGTAGATTATAATATTTATAATTTTATTTTGGAGTGAAGCAAACCATTGTGTGAAAGTTATCATTCGATACAATCTATCTTGTTAAGTATGGTTTGTTAAACAGTTTGAAGATAAAATTCTAGGCTCTGAATGTACAATATCATGTAAGTAAATATAACATTATATATATATATATATATATATATATATATATACATACATACATACATACATACACACACACATACATACATACATACATACATACATACATACATACAATGTACGATAGTGAAATATCTGCAAGGGGAACGGATATGGGAACTGGGATCTGTTCGAGCCAGGAAACCAGTAGTCATTTCCGGTCCCCTTTTATTTTGTTAAATTTGACAGAACCTCAACCCAGAACGGGAAAGCGTCTTTAAAATCTATACTTTTGATCCAATGGTATGCAATTTTGTTTTGACATGTATATATTCATGTATATATACACGAGATCTGGAAGTTAGCGTACTACTGGTAAACTATTAGATATTGGTAAAATCTATACTTTGACCAAATATTTCGCAATTTTGTTTTAACATGTATAAATTCATGATATGCGATGATTTGGCAACTGTGTCTACCATTGGTCAACTGTTAGACATTTGGCATAGATTTGAAATTGTTCATTAGGAAAGGACCCTGGACCTCAACGCTAAAACGCCTGTAATGTACACAAAAAGTGCGCATTTTTGTTTTAACATGTTCCGCTACACAATACACTTTGATTTTGAAACTAATGTAAATTTTGCATAAGTGTGATTGCCGGAATAGAATTCAACCAAAAGCGGACGGAAAACGACACTAAATCTATTCTTCTCCCATTGGTACTCTGCATTTAATTAGTTTTATAACAAATGAATAACCTCAACCCAAACTTGAAACCCTGAATAAATCGAGCGTATACTATTCAATACATTGTGAAACAATGACATGCTGATTTATATGTTTGTTTTTGTAATATGTGGAAAGGTTTTAGTAGGAATTAAACCTATAAACAAACTTTTTGTTTTGAAATTTCGACGGTGATGTTTTTTATCTCAGAAAAATGAAACCTATCAATGTATTCAAACGTAGCCGGTATATAGGATATATTCTGCGTATAGTCCCGTGACAGTAGAAAACTAGAAATGTGGCCTTTTAAAGGGACAGTAACACATTTTTGGAAATTTTATTTCTTAAAATTACCCCCAATACAATATGTTTATCCCAAATGCATTATCTTCATAGGATCAAACACCTCACGACTCAATCTAATTATAGACGTAGAAGAAAAACGAAGCGAAACCTGTTGTCGAACTAGACTAATCCGTAAGCCATAAAGCGGTTTATTAACCTGTTAAAAGTACATGGTTTAATGAATCCACTAGTTATTTAATTCATCTTTCTTTCTCAACATACCAAACCACTCATAATCAATATAATGACATTACACAGGAGATTAAATATACATAATCATATAACATTAACTCTGTGACATTTGAAATTGTAAACAATAAATAAATAACTTTCTGCATTAACGTCTTAAATGACATAAGCATGAAAAATATGTCTATATCTTTAAAAGTGGTTTGCCCCAAATGACTAAGAGAACATTACAAGTTTTCAATGACTTTTTTTCACGTGATCAAAACCCTCAGAAGCAAATTATGGAAATGAGTTGAGTTTTAAACTTTGATCGATTTCTCCGTTTTGGGTCGTGTCCCGTTTTGAGTCGCTACGAAGTCCGTACGCCGATAAAGTTGAGGCTCTTTCAGACTCGGCTTGCACACGACGAATCAAGCATTGCCTTTTTTCCTATTACCTCCCTTTCTTACCTTGACCCAAAACCTACTTCCGGAATAGGATTATTGACAACAAATATAGGCAACTCTGGCTATGAGCATCGATAGATTCGACACTGAAGTCTTTAGTGAGCATGACAAGAAAAGAATATTTAACAATTAGAGGAATTTGGTAAATAGTTCAAATATTTTATAATAATATTTATAATAATTCATACGATAGCGTTAGAAGTAAGGCTAAGGCCAATGACCCTATTATCGAGGTATCCTTATTATCATGGCGAAATTATTTCAGTCCGGAGTGCTGACATAAAGTATTTATAATTGCAAAAGGAGTAATGAATAACGAAAACAAATGCACAAGTATCTAAAAAAAGTAAAAACAATTGTAATATCAAGTTCTATATTCTACAATGTCATTGATTTAAAGTCTTCAGAGTTATTTTCATTTTAGAAATATTACTGTATGTTGCCTTATTTGAAAAATTATTCTCTCTTCATTAAATATTGCCCGTTTTGGCTTCTACTTTTGTTTATGAATAGTTGAATAGTCAATGATGAAACATGTGCAAATGGAAAATGCATTGAAGATTTCACATGTGTTGAAAGAAACCTTCCATTTCCTACAAAAATAAGAACCAAATCCAAAAAATAACCGTTCCGCCAAATATAAAGAGGAGAAGTAAGACAAGGCACTTTTGTACCATAATTTTTTTGTTTTAGTTTTGTCAATGCTTTTATCAAATCTTAATGTCAACCAAAATAACATATAATTTCTTGATGACAATATTACTGTTTTCTTTCACAGATTAATTTAACAATTAAATTCTGATTACCCCGATAATAGGGATGGGACGCCTCTGTTAAAATACATCGCAAAGACATTCATTTTCATTTTATGTCTATAAAAATATTCTCCACCGTTAAAATTTAATTTTTCATATATTTTTTTAAGGATAATTGTGCAGTTCTTTTAAAAAATCAACAATGTGTAAATTCTACTAATTTTGATGAAAATATACATGTATAATGATAAGACCCACAATATATGGGACCTCCTTCATGCTCCTGTACTACTTTAGCCACTCACAATGTTACTATCCTTAGTTAGACGTGTTGACAAAAGGTTGCGGTTTTGGATATCCTACTGTTCGATGGATTAAACATGATTGTGCAATGATATATGTCAAATCACCATATTGTTGTGGCAAACTTATTATTGAGCCAATGCTGACACAGAATAGGCTGTTTACACTTGAAAAGCACAAACAGCCCCCCCCCTAACACAGGCGCCAGACTCTGAATGTATAGTATCATAAGATGAGATTAAGATAAGATAATCTTTATTGTCCAAAAAGGGAAATTTGTTTTGTATAATTACAATTCTCCAGAATTGTGATGACAACTAATAACACAATATTAAAAACAATTCATGTCAAAACAGTTAACATAGACCAGGATAATCTATAATTTGTAAACATAATACATGAAAAAGGTGATGCAACATAAGACAGAATTTATTTCTCTAATGCTGCACGGAATGAATGATCAGCGGAACCTGTTTGATCAAAAAGTCGGCATACGCAACCTACGTCCAGAATGTAATGTCTAATATTCCAAGAAAAATGGATGGGAAGAATCACCAAAAATTTTGTTTCCTTTTTTTGATAACTGCTGCTCATAAAACTGCCGATCGTTTCAATAGGAAGCCCAATAACTTTAGATGAAGTATTCACGATTTTTATCAATTTGTTTCTTTTTTGAACAGACAGGTTCCCAAACCAACTTAAAAAATTAAATGTAAGGACACTTAGAATGAAGGTTCTGTAATATGACATCATGATGGTTTGATCAATTTTAAAATATTTCAGTCCTTTATTTTTTTGAACTTTCAAATATAAAGAATTAGATTTACACCAATGTAAGTATATATACATCTAGCTATATCACATAAACAAGGTATGACAGAGTCATGTTTGCAAGGGGACCGGAAATGACTATACTGGTTTCCTGGCTCGATTACCTTGTGTAAACTTTGTAGACAGATCCCAGTTCCCATATCCGGCCCCCATTGCAGATCTGTCTCTGTCGTCCTTGTTTCATGAATATGTTATTTAGCTAGTAGTGAATACTTACATGTATATATAGAAACAAAATTGGAGCTTCTCCACGGTTGGTCTTGAAGGAAAGAGTGCTTGATGGTTAACAGATCAACTAAATGATACTGGTGGGCCTAACTGATACAACATATCAGTAAGAAGACCCGCCAAACGTAAACACAACAAGACGCAAGCTTCAAGTAATAAACTCATGTTACGTTTTGGGGAGCATTAGCCCCCCTTCATCAGACGAAATAGAGTCATAGTGCCTTTGCCCCCTAAGTATTTGAAGGAAATGCATTAAATATATAGGAAAACAGTGCTTAATTGAAAGTAGAGCATCAATAATGGAAGGAAACGCAGTTTAATCACGAAATAAACGCCCAAATATTGGTGATAAATGGTAATAACAAAAATATTTTGTCCCTAATTGATGGAACATTGTCCCACTTTGGAAAGAACATCTGTAGACTTCCGAAGGAACAGGTGTAATTTCCGTAAATTCTCGGTCAATCGCAGGAGCAAACGCATCTAAAAATGGCGAGGCTTGAACGGTTTTCGGTTTTAGTTTTTATGTTGTACTGTGTTATTTTTAGATGTATTTAGTTGTATATCTCAAATTGGCGTCACTTGAACAGTTTCCAGGTGAGTATTTTTTTTAATTATTTACTGTGCAAGATTTAGATGTGTTTAGTTGTACACCCCCACAATGAAAGCGTAAATGAACGAGCAACTGGTGGGATTATAGATCTTTATAAAGAAACTGACTAGTTGCAATGTTATTTGCAAAGACTTCAGGTTTGTTTACACCAGTCTGATGTAGCCGACTCGCTAATGCTATCATTGATCCACGTCGGTGATTATGGTTACCTGCAATAGGGTTATAGGGTTATTTTTAGGTAATTTTGTAATAAGTTATGTGAATTTTGTATGTTCGTTATGTATCATGCATAAATTTTAATTTCTTTGCGGTACAATCTAGTAAAAAAGTAACATTTCATGTCTTGTTATCATGCACCTTTAGTTGTGTTTTCTTTGATCCTTTTTCATTTGAGCATTTTCAGAAAACCCCACAAATATATCATTTGGTTAGGACAGTATTTAGGATGATCACGAAATGACTGTGCAACCACTTGATTATTATTTAACGAGTTAGCGCCAGTTGGCCTAATTCAACTAAAATGTGACAAGCCAGAGCTACTTTCCTTTGTTTTATTTCAACGAAGTCGCCCAGGATCTTAGATTGTAGAGACCTGCGTTGCACAAATCATTTTCCTACAAAATAGAAAGTTGTTTGCAAGGATCTTGTATGTTTACATTTCAAATAGATATAACCTTATGCTAAATATTTTTTATACTTACCCCACTGATGATATTGCATCTTAAATATTTAGATTTTAATCAGTGTAAATATCTCTTATTTGCTTCTTGTTTAGCTATATTAATTATCAATATTAATTATAAATTACAGTGGCAATTCAATGATATCACTACTGTACTTCACTAAAAAATTTACTTTAAATCTAAATTCATGCCCCGATTTTCAAGTTAATGTGTGTTATTTTGTGTGTGGTAGTTATCAAGGGTTAAACAAGTAAAAATATACTAACTGGTGCCAAAATAACACTAACGTCCTAAATTATGATTCATGAAAACACTCAATGGCCTTTGATTGACAAAGTAAAACATGCATTTGATCTGCATACATATCACTGACACTAAGTACTCATTTTGTAACTGTAGTGATAAACTAGCTGCAAAAGGGTATCCTTACAACATAAGCAAATATGACATCTGGTCATGCCCTTCTTGTCCAAAACGGGAAGAATGTTTTCTTTTTTGGTCATATAAATTCAATGGTAAGAAAGCTAGTATTAGCTACTATCTTGTCAGGACTATCAAAACATTAATCCAACATGAGTTATTTTTCCATATCAAAGTAGCAGTTTTTCACTCTCTTATCATACATATCAAATCAATTATCATTTCGCATTTCATTCCTCCTCTCCCTCCACCTCTCTCAGCAATACCCCCAGTACCACTCAGTTAACATCAGAGACCAATATTATCACAAGAATTAAATGATCATTTATCATTTTATTTAGCAGGTTTGTCAGATCATATAATTTTTTATTTTTTTATGAGGAGTGATTAGTTTATATTTACCTTCAATAGACCCAAGATATGTATCAGGTAGTTCCTAATAAAAAAAAATACCGGGTAATCAGAAGACGGTCAACCGTTTTCTTCAGAATTTTTAGGGGAAATGAACTTTAATGCCAAAAAAGGTGTGAACTGTTAGCTGTTGTTTTGATCTTTGGACAGCAGCAAAGCCCCACCCCTATCTGCTTATTCAAATATTTTATAGTTTTATACCAATTCTCATGATACATAAACTTTATAACCAACAGATGCAGGATGGGTGGGTTTAAACACTTTTAATATTTATTTGGATGATTTACAATATTCACCCCAAATGTATACAACAATTTTTCGACCAGCACACAAGGAAGCACATATGCACGTGTGGGAGAGTATTGCATATCATTAGATGACGTCTTCAAGTTTTCTCTGACAGTAGGAGGTGCGCAGTAGAAGCCTGAACTACCTACATATATATGTATTACCGTCGACCCACCTGTTTATTTAACGTGTCACCTGTTCTCGAGGTAATTACCGTTCACATAATTGTCAACATTAATTTAGATGTTATTTTACACTATCAGAAAACCGTAAAACTTTAGTTATGGCATGTGTTGTATTGCTGTAATTTGACTTGATTTAAACAAATACCTTGAAGACATGTGACACCAAAATAATTAGTTAAGATCAGCAACCTTTTAAACAAATTATGTATTGTATCAATTTATGCTGTTTGTATTTATCAGCCTTAAAGCTCATGGACGAGTATTTCTACCATGGAAACAGGTTACATGAGGGTAATGATAATTGAATAAAAACATTGCAGCAGTGTCGATATCCTTTTGTATCAATCATTAAGGTGCATTTTCTCTCAAGTTCAATGATTAGAAATCTACTTTTGTTTTTGAATATTTGGATAGTAAACAATGAAAATGTGTAAATGGAAATTTTAGTGAGATCAATTTCTTTTCAAAAGGAATTAAATTTGTTGAAATAGAGAGAGTAATTGTTTGAAGTACATGTCATATTTTCTACAAAATAAGAAGTTTGAGTGATTAATGAGCGTAGACTACGCTTTCCACTACCAAGCATGCAGCAGGATTCTTTGCAATATGGCAACAATAGAGTGACGTCATTTTGCGAGAACTTCTACATCATATCCTTATTGCAACGTCATAGTGTTTTTTCTGTTAAAATCATTTATTTGCTACGTGTTCGGTTTCAATTTTAAATTTACTCGCTATCAATCCAGTATGACATGTCTATGATTTTAAAACACACTAGGTTTATCTCCTAAATGCATTGATGGTTTCAAAGTGCTAAAATAACAGACAAACTCCAAAATAACATAAATTGTGAAAATAACATAAATTAAACTTTTTTTAAAAAACTATTTTGTTTAGAAAATAAGAATTTGTTGACATGTTGGTAAAGCCTACCTGTTAGAAATGCCTGCTCGGTTAAACTGATGAAAAACATTTTGAACCATAGATATAATTTTTCTAGTTTTTCAAATGTTATATAATACTTGATATCAAATCAAATTACATTTAATTTATAAATGATTGATTAATTCTGGGTTATTATTGCATGTCAGGCATTGGGTTGTATCAACTGTTACTATCTGGGTATTGACGTCCCCGGTCAAGTAAAATCTTTATTTCAGATACCAAAACCAAAAAAATTACATTTCTGTGTTTCTGCATCGATTTTCAAGTTCGGCTGGCAAAAGGTTTGAACGCTGAGACGTTGTATCTTTATAATAAACAGTTATGCAAGTATCAATTGATTTTTATCAAACAAGTAAGAACAAGTTTGATACTAATTCAACTAGAGAGTTTATATACATCACAGAGTATATGTAACTTAGAAGCAATAATATTTAAATACTGTTGTGTTGCAGGGCGTGAGGAGTAATGGATGTTGTATCTTTATAATAAACAGTTATGCAAGTATCAATTGATTTTTATCAAACAAGTAAGAACAAGTTTGATACTAATTCAACTAGAGAGTTGATATACATCACAGAGTATATGTAACTTAGAAGCAATAATATTTAAATACTGTTGTGTTGCAGGGCGTGAGGAGTAATGGATGTTTGGCCAGACAATTCACCCGGGAGTCTGGAGGACCTGTGTGTGGATTACTGTGTGAGACACCCCAGCACTTTCAGCACCCAAGACCCAGGCTCCGGGTACCTGTTTCTCTTGGAGGGCATCTCCCTACCGAAAGCTATATGTGATAAGATCTTCAATTGTTATGTTGACAGTGTTGAGGACACAAACTCTGTAACTGATGGATTTGTGAATGTGTTTAGTGACACTGACAGCACACAGCTGAGTCAGGTGAACCTGGCCCATACCTGTGTCAGTGACCATGGACTGGAACTGCTCTCGAGGCAACCGATGGTAGAGCTTGACTTGTCTGAGTGCTTAAACCTGACCTTTGTTTCACTGCCCAGCATCAACAAGATGGCCCACACCTTACGCTCACTACGTCTTGAAAATACTCCTGCCCTCTTTGAATGGTCAGATACTGATGATATGTCAGAATATACTATCAAAGATGATTCTAAATGTTTTCAATATTCAAAAAGCAATTTACTTTCCTGCCCACAGCTGCGCAAGTTGAATCTGAGGGCGTTTAACATAGAAGAAGAATGCAGCGAGGAGCAGATCCTAAGTGTCAACCTGCTGAAGGTCATCCTGGCTGCACCGGCAATAACACACCTTGACCTGGCAATGTGCACAGTTTCCACTCAGTCCATGATTTCCTTCAAGAGTCTGCCCAGTTTAGTCTCACTTAGTCTTGCTGATGTTTACATCGAGGAAATAAGTACCACAATGGACTCTCTTTCTCAGCTCCATCAACTTAAGTAAGTAGTTTTTCAAATAAGCGTTGTATTTATGTGCTTGCTAATGGGAATTGCATGAATACAAAATGAATATAACAGTTTTTATTTACACCCTCATACCTTAACCTTGTGCATGCTACCTTTTATATCTTGTAGATTCGAAAATGTGTTTGACATTTAACTATCCGAATAGGCAGTGAGGTATGATGGTGGCATGTCCATATATTGCTGGGTAAAATAAGTTTCTCACCACTCCAATCAAGTGACTATTGTAACACGCTTGGTTTTTTTCATTGCTTTGTTAGTAAAAATGTGTTAAGCTGCAAACTACTTATTCTTCCCCTTTCTCTTTCTAAAACTTCTGTGTTTATTTTTTTAATGTTTTGTTTACTACTTTACCTAGAGTTGTATGTTTTTGTGAAACTTTTTGCACCAACCTATGTCGAATTTTATAACATTGTCTTACAACTTTAGTATCATGTCTGTCTGTCTGTTCCAAAACTTTGTCTGATTTATGGAATTGGTGACCCTTGGGCCACAGGGACCACACCCCAAAAACCTATTTTCACCTTCTTCTCAACGAGCAAGAGGCATAGAAAGTTTAAACCTTGTGTACAGACTTCGTAGCTGATGGGGATTCTGATTTATATATTTGGTGACCAAGTGACCCATTAGAAGTGTCACAAGAGCCTTGCAAAAAACTTATTAGGAACTCTTCGTCTTCTGTGCCCTATTGATTTTGCACATGTGCTCTCAGAATTAATGGAGTTATGGTGCCCAAATTAAAAACAAGTTTACTTCCGTTATAGTAATATATAGTTATAGAGGTGAAAGAAATTTCAAGTGGCAGGTAGGTGTCATCCATTTGTAATGCAGGATTTGTCGACTAGTTTTGTTCACTTCCGTCCGGAATTCGCCATGTGAACACACCATATATAGTTAAAATGGTTGCGTCTCGTGGTACGGGACAATTGAGCCACGGGGGCAAAATTGGTCAAAATTATATTGAGCAATGTAAGAGTTAAGTTGCGGGTCCTCGCAATATTCGGGATAAATTTAGTTTCCCCTGCATTATCTGCTGGCAAAATGAGAGTAGCACACCTAAGTTTTACACACTAACTAATAAGCGCTGACTTTCGAACACTAACTAATAAGCGCTGACATTCTCAGTGCAAACAATTATAGTATAGGAGTGGTGTCATTGTAACGCTTGTATTTACGATCCAGCTGTTGCTAAGCTACCAAGTTTTGTTTCATTGTTGTTTTTAATAATGCAGGTACATGTTCTGAAAGTTATGCAGAAATTTATCATGTCTATGCCAGTTACTGAAAATAAGCATAACAATAATTCAATTTCCCCCTACTCTTGTCGTACGTGCTAATAGTCTATGGGTTCCTTCCCACACGAGCTTACTGAGAAATATGGGGGGGATCATTTGAAAGAGAAGAAAATTTTCTTCAATACAATATAAAGCACATATCTGAGCTACTTGAAATCACGATACATATTTCACACCATATTTATCATGATGTGCTCAAAGTAATTTGAAAACTTTTTTATCACAAGAAAGAGAAAAAGATTTTCTTTAATTCCCAGTAAATTTGTAAATTTTCAAAGATAGATAAACACACAGTAAGCACCGCACAAAAAGCTAATTTTGCTCTTCTATCCTTATGAACTGAGTAGCTATTTTGTCATCTACTTTCCTTTAGTAGTTCATACCTTTTGATCATTAACATTTTTATAATTTTTATATTACATTAAGAAGAAAGGGTTGTCTTCAATTCCACTTGATATGTACATTCACAAACAGAAATGTATATGCGTTAAAACATAGGGTGAAAAAGCCAACACCACACATAGGGTACTTTTTGCATTTCTTATTTGATCTGAAGGGCGATTAAATATATTCTAAACTGCTTGGAGGTTTTTGATCATTTTTACATCATGAAAGAGAAAAAAACTGTCTTCAATTCTTTATTTTGATGACTCATGCAAGCAAATAAACAGTGGCACAAGTGCTGTAAAAAGGACAACTTTCGCACTTCCTATTTCTGTAACCAACTTAGCCGACTACAACTCTATATGTCAATGTAAAGAGAACAACTTTCTCTTCAATTAGCACATACAGAGATGAAGAAACAAAAAGCACAAAAAAAATGTTGTAAGTAAAGTGTAAAAGTGAAAAAAATTATGAAGGAAATATAGTCTCTTTATTCTTTCTCAATTGTAGAGTTTTTAAAACAATTTAAATCTGCTGTAAAAAAGCCTGGCTTTTCATTTTTCGCGTTGTTGATGTCTTTTTTACATGTTTTTTGCATCGGGCATCGCCATGGAGAAGTTATCCAACGACAATTTCTTGGTTGAGATACAATAATCCAAAATCTGGCATCAAACATTGCCAAGAAGTACTTAGGACAATTGTCCAACAATTATTATTAACGACAGTTATTGTGGTCAGCGTACACTGTTTTTAGAAGATCCTGGATACTGTGTTAGGCATCACCATGAGGAAAGGATATCTCCCACGACAATTTCCATTTGGACAATGATCATATGGTAAATAAAGTTAAGTGTTATTCTGGGGTGTAAATCATTTTGCTATATATGTAGCCAGAGCATATGTTCTGTCAAACAAAATGTTAGTTCCGGGCACCCTCTTACTCCGACCTGTCCTGACAACTAGGTCAGTGGAACCTCTCATTCTCGGAAGAGAATTCAAGAGTTGCAAAACTCTTGTAATACACAAATGACAATCATAGGTCATGTGTTGATGTTACATCTTGCATACGGCTAAATTCTTTTAAAACAATAACAGATTGATGTGAAGGATGCCTAATGCCAGAAGGGCATGGACTAGGAGTGAGGAGGTCTGTCAACGTCAAGCAACCATGACATCATCAACGACGTCCATGCCAATGAAGCTTCTAATATGGAACTACTGATGAGAGTGATAGTGACAATGATAGTGACATAGTGTCGGACAATGATAGTGAGCAAGAAATAAGAAACATTGCAAGAGACATAATATTTGCTACGGGTGAAAGCTGTGGCTGATACTTCCACAGAGGAAGAGTTCAGTGGCTTTGATGAGCAATGTGATGTAATGGACCAACATTTTGATGACCGTGAGAACTTTATGGAACGCTGGGTAGAAAGGTGCCATGTGCACGTGTCGATATGCAAATTACTGGCGCCACAGGATTCGGAATTGGCTATTTGTATCAACAAATCATGCATCATTTTTTAGAGCCTACAAGCCCAATCAAAATATTTGTATTGACGAAGGGTTCATGCTTTGGAAAGGCAATTTAAATTTCAAAGTATACAAGCTGAAGAAGTATGGGATGAAGGTGTAAATGTGAGACTCACACGATGGTTGTGTTTGCAAGTTCCAACTTTACACTGGAAAAACTAATGAATTGGTTTCTGTCGGTGGGAAAATGTATGATGGTCATGGTGAATGATTATACTGAGAAGGAATATCATGTGTTCATGGATAATTTCTATTCCTCTGTGGCATTGTATATAAACTTGAGGGAAACAGAATCTGGTGCAACAGGAATGTTACATATTTTGGCGAAAAGACACTAACAAATGGCAACTCATAGTGGCCGCCATGACTGGGTATTCATTCCTAAGGCAGATAACTCTGAAATAATGGCCCCCCATCCAAGCATGATAATGTGATGGGTGGGGGTAATTAGTGGAATAAGCCGGAGGCTGAGCATATTCATTTACCCACCCAGTATTTGAAGTGGACAATCAGTTACGAGCAATGTGCATGATTATTGCCATGTGGTTGGTACTGGAATTACAATTGACTACCATTCTGTTTCCCTCCTGAAGTGGTTTAACTACAAAACGCAGATATCTTTAACAATATGAATCGGCATGGGTAGTCACATGTCTCGGCAGGAGGTCACATGGTCAGAGGTCATGTGATTTTGATTGTGATCTATAAATAGCGCTGGTCTACGGGTAGCGAAGCAACATGCTAAATGAATGTGAAGCTGAAGGCTTAATGGGAAATAATGAATGATGTCAAACCTACATTCAAACTTACATTCAATTCTTAAGTACTGTAAAATCATTTATTTTTGTGGGGTTTTATTTTTGCGCAAACATTAAAAATGACTGATTCGTGGGGTTTAATTTTCGCGCATATCGACTAAGCAATAGCAAAAATGTGGTGAGCAAAACTACATGCACCGTGCAGAAACGATTACAGTGATAATAGTAGAATACTAGTATTTACGCAGGAAAAACAGATCTTTGCCACCCTACAGTAAACTTTCGTGACAAATTGGACATTATTCACACTGAAACACATAAGAGCAACGAGGAATCCATGTTACGTTTTGTTGACAAAGTCATTGACCCGTATGTGACCTCGACACGTGTCAAGCTTGGCCTATCAGATGACCAAAAAGCTCTGTGCATTTTTTATGTCTACAAAGCCCAGCGAACCAAGAGCATTAGAAATCTTCTTCAACTAGTGTTGTCAAACCAGTTCATGCTCAGTGGATAATAAGCGCCTTCGACAATATCTCAGGGAGAAAGGACTTAATCAAGAGTGGATTCCGCCAGGCCGGATTATTGTGTTGACCGTGACTGTGACAAACAACGTGAATATCGGCGTACATACTTGTGATAGTTCTAATTAGTGACTCGTCATTAACCCTTAAGATGCGGGTCCCAGGCCTGTCCGGGTTGAAATTTGCTTTGACCGCATGTCCTCTGGGCGAGATGCGACATCCAAACTCTATTTTTCTCACGCTAGCTCATTAACGCCGAGGTTCACAGTAGCGAAGGACGGGCAATTGTTGCACGGCAGTAGTGTCAGTTTAACGCTAGTACTTTCCGTCCGTGTGTCGCTAAGCTACCGAATTTTGTTTCGTTGGTGTTCTAAATAATGTGCGTACATGTTCCGAAAATTATGCAACGATTGATAACGTTTATTGTACCGATAATAAGCTTTAAAATCACTCAATTTTCCCCCACTCCCCGCCGCACGTGCTAATAGCCTGTGGGCACTTTCTACCCTCTCGCGCGAGCTTACCGACCCGCGCATGCTATCGTTTACTGAGACGCGTGCATTTTGACCCTATGCACGCCTTCCTATCGCACGCCCTATGTTCTGAACCCTTGGGCGGATTTCAATATAGGTGGGATCATTTGAAAGAGAAAAAAAATGTCTTTAATTCGATGTAAAAAACATATGTGCGCCTCGTGAAATAAAGATACCGCATGTGCCGCAAAAAAGGTGATTTTTATATATTTTTAGTTTTACACTGTTTTGTCACACCAATTTTCTCATGATGTGCTCAACATATTTTGACATTTTTTATATCACAAGATAGAGAAAAAGATTGTCTTTAATTCCATGTAAAATGTGTACATGCGCAACAATTCATAAAGATACAGCAAGCGCCGCACAAAAAGGTAATTTTGCCGACTTTCTTATCATGTGATCTGAAGCGCGATTTTCATGTGCCTTTCTTTCACAATGAATTTCTTTTACACCGTGAAAAAGATTTTGTTGAATTTTACATCACTATAAAGACAAATGAATTGTCTTTAATTCCCTATATCAATGATTATGCGCGCAAATAAATAAAGACTCAACAAGTGCCGTAAAAAGAACAACTTTCGCACTTCGCAATTCCGTTAGTGACGCAAATAGGGAAACCTTGGCACTTCATATCCTTGGTACAAATGACACATTTCAAAACCATTTATATCATTATCAAGAGGAATAAATTGTCTACAAAGTGATATATAAAATGTACATGCGCTAAAACAAACGACGATACAGCAAGCGCCGCACAAAGGGTTCTTTTCATGTGATCTGAAGTTCGATTTTCATGTACCTTTCTTTGGCACTCGATATTTTCTATACCACTTGGCGGATTTTGATAAATATTACGTCTAAATAAAGACGGAACGTTGTTCTTCATTTCAATATATTGATCATACATGCGCACACAAAAATAAAGGCACAAGAAGTGCCGCAAATTTGGCAAGTTTCGCATTTCGTATTTCTGTAACCAAGTGGCGCGCTCAACAACGTTTGGTATCAGCGTAAAGAGCAGAAAATTCTCTTCAATTTGATATACAATTTGTTTATGCGCTCATAGAAATAAAGACTCAACAAGCGCCGCTAAAATGTTATAAATAAATGTAATAAGTAAAAAAAATTATGAAGGAAACCCTGTTTCTTTAGTGTTCAATTATAGAGTTTTATAAACCATGAAAGTTGAAGGAAAAAAAACTTTTGGATTTACATTCATAGCGTTATTGATGTCTTTTTTGAGTTAGGGGATTTTTGCGTCGGGCACCGCCATCAGTTCATGGGAAAATTGTCCAACGAAAATGTTGTGGTTGAGACACAGTATGTCGGGGATGCCGTCGGGAACCGCCATCAGGTCAAGGCAAAGTTGTCCAACGAAAATGTTTGTGGTTGAGACACAATATGTCGGGGATCTTTCGCCGGGCACCGCCATCAGGTCATGAGAAAAATTGTCCAACGAAAATGTTCGTGTTCGAGAAAAAAAATTTCAGCGGACTTTCGTCGGGCACCGCCAGCAGGTATGTGTTTTTTTCTGCCAAATTTTTGTTGGTCGAGGAAACTCATTTTTGAAAAAAAAGTTTGGTAGCATTCCGATGTTGATTTATCTTTAATTCCATATATAATTTGTACATGCGCAGCAGGAGATAACGATGCGGCGTGCGTATAGAATGATTGATTTTATTATCTCGGAATGTTCGCCCGCGTGTGACTGCACGCGCCGAGAGGATCGGTACAGCAGGAAGCAACGCTGGTGTTTAGAACACTGGCACTCGCATGCTGGTGCCTCGGGGGTGCCCCGGGGGTATAACGGTACTAATTAGCCCAAGGGAGAATTAGTTCTGGCTAAAAATCCCGTTATGTCGGAGCATCCTCGGGGTACCCCCAACCATCTTTCGCGGCGTATATCTTTTGAACAGGGTGACATATTCTAACAATCTTTTATCATCATAAAGAAGAATAAATTGTCTACAATTCCATATATAATACATGTATGCGCGCTAAGTATTAGGGATTTTATTCAGCTGGAAATAAAAACAATCTTTAGATAATTGTAGAAATCTAACTAGAGGTCGCATTGTAAAAAAATATATATCATCGTAAAGAGGAATAATGTATCTTCAATTCCATATAAAAAAATTAATTGTGCGATTATATTTAAGGATTTTCCGTAACTCTAAATAAAGACAATCTTCATATTGCAATAGAAACCGTTCTAGGTAAGATAAAAATTTCATTCAAAGTGCCGGATAAAGATCGTTCATTTGTGTACGGGATTGGCGGGCTACTTTTGTATCGAACGGTCAGTTTCACCCGTAATCCGCCATGTGAATACACCATTTATCAAAAAAAACAGCCGCGACTCGCGGTGCGAAATAATTCAGCCACAGGGGCTAATTGAGTTATTACCGTAGCGAGGCGAGTGCTGGAAAATTCAGCCACGGGGGCAAAACTGGTCAAAATAATATTCAGCAACTTAAGAGTTAAGGACGAACCAAACATTCCTGTGAGTAATAAAACGTGACAACCAATTTATTTGTCTGTTATTGTTTTTCTTCACGTTCATAACCATAATATTTTCGCTGTCTTTTATTATTCGTGCATTATGGCTTTGCGCAAAAATTAAACCCCCGCGAAATATATAGACAATAACTTACGAGTGACGGGGAATGACAGATTATCTTTCCCGAGTTATATTAATTTCGTAATTCTCGAGCCTTGGCGAGAGAATTACACAATTAATATAACGAGGGAAAGATAATCTGTCATTCCCGTCACGAGTTGGTTATTGTTTATATTACCTATATGTTTTTTAAAATGTCAAAACTCGAATATGATAGAAATAATCGTTCTTCGCTATAGGATTAGGGTTGCGAATTTCCAAATTCATACGCGTGTGCTGTGGTTTTGCTTGACACTTACCTACGCACGGCTAAATTGTAATTTGTGAAAAATTTTTTTAAAATAATAGCTACATGTAGTTGTTGTCGAACGTTTAATCCTGTTTTCATAACCGTCAATCAAACTAGTTACATTTGACAGTTTTGTGTTAATTTGAAGAGGTCAGCGACGCCCTATGGTTATACTACAAGACGGCTGAACTTGTGACGTAACTGATGACACTGTGACGTCATAGCCGCTCGTGTCTATGACGTCACTACGATAGAACGGGACCAGGCGCTTCTTAGCGACTGTTAGTTTAACGTGATGAAGAACTTATTCAATAATCGCTAATTTCTATGATTTTGTGCAATGGGGCAGGCTTCTTTCGTGTTGTTTGTGGCGCCACATCTGAGAAATGACGACTGGCAACTATTTGGAATAAATAAACATTGTTAAAATTCTGTCTAAGGGTAAACAAATTACCAGTCGGGATAAGTTTGAAAGATGAATGAAATAGTCCCGGCACTACGTTCCTTTTCATTGGTTCACAACAACCAATCAAATGCCAAGAAAATGTGTAACTCCCGTGTGACTTACAGGAAAAATATTACCCTGTGTCCATCTTCCCATATGGGTAATATAATCATTTTACAGTATATGGGCTGGAGATCTTTCATACAATGAACATCTTTTGACTTTGACTATGCTTTAACTCTTATGTTTATGGGCTACAATTCTTTCATACAATGAACATCTTTTGACTACGCTGTTACTCTTATGTATATGGGCTACAATTCTTTCATACAATGAACATCTTTTGACTACGCTGTTACTCTTATGTATATGGGCTACAATTCTTTCATACAATGAACATCTTTTGACTACGCTGTTACTCTTATGTATATGGGCTGGAGATCTTTCATACAATGAACATCTTTTGACTACGCTGTTACTCTTATGTATATGGGCTGGAGATCTTTCATACAATGAACATCTTTTGACTACGCTGTGACTCTTATTTATATGGACTGGAGGTCTCTAATACAATGAACATCTTTTGACTTTGACTATACTGTTACTCTTTTTATATTGGCTGGAGTTCTTTCATACAAACTACACCATTTAACTTTGAACACTTGAACTTTGAAGTATTAATTAGTGTTCCTAATATAACACAAGTTAAAACAGCACAAATACTGAGTTGTATATAGAGACTGATACACAACAATCCAATTTTCCCAATTAAATGAAAAATACCCTTGAGGCTCTGTTGGCCTCATTTATACCGAATGAAGATGTTATAGCTATCTATTCGCTACATTTGGTTGATTCCGAGTACCGGTATATTACGCAGAAGATATTCCTGATATTGCTCATACCCTTGTTGTGGTTAGCATACTTATGCTACTGTGAAAGTCAACTCAAAAGTGATGAAGAAATTATTAATACATCAATTTTGCATATCAATTGTATAATTGGTAGAAAAACTATCTGTATCCTGCAATGGCACAAGAAAGGTATTACTTATATAGCAGACATGGTTTGAGAAGACTATTGAGACTTTTACATTAACCAGATATCCCAACCCATGAAGGAGTTAAGAAATCAGTATCTTCCTTATGTCGCAGTATCAACTTTTAGGCTAAAACAATTTCCTTGGCCATTTTTGCCATTTAATAAATCTAAAATAAGCAACCAACAAGGCAGTTCAATTGATAAGTTTTATCAAATCCAAAATTTACATAAATTTAAACGTTTAAAAAATGGGAAGAATATTTACTGAAAGGATAAACTGGAAAAATAATGATCACATGACAAGAAATGCACAAAGCAGTGAAGTGGTTCCATTTCAAGATCATTCATTGTATCCTGAGTACAAATTATTGAAATATGGGAACAGTCTGTTCTTTATGTAATTGCCCAGTTGAAACACATCCAGGCAAACAGTTCATCACTCACATCAATCTTTCCCCATGACATCTGCAGAAATTTTCAGATCTTTGTTTATTCTAGCCCTCAATATTGAAATTCAAAACACCTGGCCTATCACTCCATGTTGTCATAAGACAGGGCTTACCATGTCATTTCACAAAAAACGTGACGTAGAACACATGGAATTTCCCAGCTGAAAATTCAGTGAAAATAGTTCATGTTTATCTTCTTCAAATACAGAAAGATCATAAAAAGGCTTGATGAGGAATGCGTCTGTCATAAGTATCGGCAAAGCTATTACTAGATTCTAGATATAGCATTTGCGATGCGAAAAATGATTACTATGTGCAATTAAGTTGCTTTTCAAAAGTGAGTATATGAGTTTAATTGTTGATACAGTGAACCTTTGAGTAATTTGTTAAGCCTACATATAGGCAAATTTGCACACTTATATAAGAGCAAATATTGCTGTACAAACGCATTTGTAAACACATTTGAAAAAATTAACTACTGTTACCAATATTTTCACTAATGAAGCAAATGTAGTCTTTCGCAGGTACAAAACACTTACTACCATTAGTAAGTGACGGTTCGTTCAAGATTCCACAATTCCTTGATCCGTCACTAGTGTCAAATAGTTTATACCTGGGCAAAAAAATGTACGCACCTCCAAATTTTGGGGATTTTTTTGTCAAGGGGAACCTATTCATGAATAGAGAGAATTTTGTGAAGTTGTCTTGTGAATTTTAGCAGAGTAGACACGAAGAAATACCAGAACACTTGATGAATTAAGATAAGATAAGATAAGATAAGATAATACTATATTATCCCGGAGGAAATTTGTTTTACATCAAAACGGCCTCGTACATAGATGGCTCACACTGTCCAACTATAAACAAAACATCATGTAAAGAATATGACACATCAATAACAGCAACATATAGCTTACAGTAGGATATAGATATTCAAAGAATAACAGGCTGAATAGTATTAATACTTAGTACTAGAAATTTCTAAACATTTATTCATTTCACAAATACTTGCTGGTATGAAGGAATGACGGGCTCTGTTCGTTTTTAACGAAGGTAGCCGAAAGCGACGTCCAGAAGGAAGCAGTTCGAAATGATGTGATAGTATATGGGAGCTATCATTTCTTATCTTTGTACCTTTCTTTACTAGCTGGCGCTCATAGATAAAAGAAATGTTTTCGAATGGCACTCCGGTGATTTTTCTTGCTGTATTAACAATTTTGAAAATTTTGTTTTTGTTGCGAGCAGACAAACCTCCAAACCAACTTAAAAAATTATAAGTCAGCACACTTAGTATGAAAGTTTGGTAAAAGACTGTCAAGATAGATGTATCAATTGAAAATTTTCTTAAGCAGCGAAGAAAATAGAGCCGCTGTTGACCTTTTTTATAGATGTAATCAACATGTTTTGAGAAAGAAAGATTTGAATCTAAAATGGTACCAAGATATTTATAATGATTAACTCTTTCAATTTCTTCATTGTCAATTCTAATAGGTTTAAGGGGTTCCTTTTTACGCCAAAAGTCAACAATCATTTCCTTAGTTTTCTTTACATTCAGAAACAGAAAGTTATCTCTACACCATGATAGAAAAAGTTCAATGCCTTGACGATAATTATGTTCTGAATCAGAAATGAGACCAGTAAGAGCAGCATCATCTGCAAACTTCACAGTAAATACATTATCAAATGACGATTGACAATCATTGGTGTACAAAATGAAAAGTAAAGGCGACAAAACACAGCCTTGTGGAGCTCCTGTAGAGGTTGATGTAATAGAAGATTGGCATCCATTAGCACTTACATATTGTGTGCGATTAACCATAAATTCTTTAACCCATCTGATAATATTTGAGTTAAAACCTAGATTTAACAATTTATTTATTAAGAGGTGAGGTTGAATGGTATTGAACGCTGAAGAGAAATCAATAAAGAGAATCCTTACATAATTGTTACATGTTTCTAGGTGAGAGAACACATTTTGAAGGAGGGTCATAGTTGCATCCTCAGTGCCTCGCCCTGGTCTGTATGCAAACTGGAGAGGGTCAAGCAAATGACTGACATTATCTAATAAAAGCCTTTTCATAACCCGTTCAAAACACTTCATTACTATGGAGGTCAAAGCAACTGGGCGGTAGTCATTATTTTCGACAGGATGTGTTCTCTTCGGAACAGGAATAATATTAGATGTTTTCCAAAGATTAGGGATGGTAGCTGAGCTCACTGACCATTGGAATATTTTTTGAAAAATGGCGCAAAGTTGCTCTCCACATTCTTTCAAAACAATACCTGGCAATCTATCAGGACCACAAGATTTATGAACATTGAGTTGTTTAAATGACATCAAAACATCACTTTTTGTTATTGTTAATTCATCAAAAGGGGGAAGTGATGTGTACATCTTATCAATTTCATTGGAAAAATCATGCGAGTCAAACCTCGAATAAAACAAATTCAATTCATTTACAAAAGTCTGGTTATCTTGAACTGCTATACATGACTGCTTTTTATATATGCCTATAATGGATTTAAGTCCTTGCCATGCATTCTTCAAATTGTTTGTAGTAAACTATTTCTCTATCTTTTCTTTGTAATTCTGTTTACATTTCGCTGTTTGGCACGCAATGTCCCTTTGAATTTCTTTAACTTTAAACATATCACCTGAACAAAATGCTCTTTTCTTGTTGTTCAATAAAGACTTGAATTCCTTTGTCACCCAAGGTTTATTATTTGGGTAAACCTTGATTGTTCTATTTGGAATGACATTATCAACACAGAAATTTATATAATCAGTCACTGAATTTGTCAAATCGTCAAGATTATCCGATGCTTTTTCAAAAATGTCCCAATTTGTGCAATCAAAACACCCTCTGAGTTGTTCGACAGAATCTTTTGTCCAAGCTTTGATTTGTTTCATAATTGGTTTTTCCGACTTCAGTTTCTGCTTATACGATGGAAGTAGATGAATGGCATTATAGTCCGAGGTTCCAATCGGCGGCTTTGCGTAGGACTTATAAGCGTCGGGAATATTGCCGTAGCACATATCCAAAGTCTTGTCTTGCCTGGATGGACATGTCACGTATTGGAAATAGTGTGGAAAAACATTCTTTAGAGAACACTGATTAAAGTCACCCATAATGAAGTTTGGGGCATCCAGGGAAAGAGCTTCCAGTTTGTCTGTGGTCGTGCGGATTGATTCAGCGGCCGTGATTGAATTTGCATTTGGCGGAATATACACAACAGTTATAAAGATCTGTCCAAATTCTCGCGGTAAATAAAATGGCCTAAATGAAACTGATAATATTTCAACATCCTTTGAACAAAACGTTTCACGTACAACAAAGTTTTTACACCATTTTTCATTTATATACATACACAATCCCCCACCCGTTACCTTTTCCGTAATACACAAGTCTCTATCCATGCGAATCGGTTGTCCAAATCCGGAGAGAGTAAGTGATCCTGTGTTCACGCTGTCATTGAGCCATGTTTCCGTAAAGCACAGAACACAACTTTCCCGGTATTCATACATGAATTTTACGCACGCTTCAAGGTCCGTCAGCTGTTTCCTCAAGGAACGCACATTTGCAAGCATCATACTTGGTAGTGGTGGTTTGTTCTTTCTCTCCCTCACCTTCCTTCTCAAGCCTCCTCTTTTCCCCCTCTTCCGTTTCTTAAAAGACCCGCTTTCTTTCCGACACTCCTCAGGGACATCAATCACAGAGTTTTCGGCCAGTGAAAAGTTACGTAACTCCAGAAGTTGAAGGCGGCCATAATGGATAACCGTAACGTCACCATGGCTACCAGAGTAAACAATGCCAAACTGTACGGCGATGATGAGAAGCACTATCAAGCCGTAATACACTCTTAAAAGACGTAACCGGTCCATTGCACTCTTCAAAAATTGAAGAAAATACTCTTGCACAAATCCTGTACAACTTTTAAACTATAGGGAAACACATAAAAGATATAAAATTGTATAATGCGAGAGAGTCGTTTAAGATAACCTAAGATGATGGCTTTATTATCCCAAGAGAAAATTTGCTTTGCATCTAATACAGTTCTCTAGTATAAAATTAAAAAACGATAGAGCAGTGCAAAGGATTATAACATGTTCGGTTAAACTACTTAAATTCTTTTCCCTACTATAAAGGATTAAAAGGCATTCACACTAAAATGTCTGGCAGTTGTTTTTGCTTGATAATTGATACTTCTACAACTATGGATAATCCAGTTGATTAAAGAAGTGTTTGATCCACTGATAGAAATACATTCGGCTTAATCATATAATGACTGGTGAAAGTTTGAAGAAACAATTTTGTTTTAAAATGTGCTTGATAAGAACAATTGCAAGACTTGGATGCATTGATCATATACTTGAGAACAGTAGGGCAAACTGACCGAGGTTCGGACAGTGTATCGATTAAAATGTTTTGAAACTCTGCATTATAAAAGATAATTTTAATAATGTAAAGATGAGCAAACTAAATTATCAAAAAGCAATTTTTATTTTATATCTATAAAAAAATACAGAATTGTTCGTAAATTAACCGAAAAAAACGTTTTTTATTGCCTATATGAAATCGCCCGAGGTTCGGACAGTTCTGACCTAACTTCGGACAGTTGCACATAATATTCTTGCATTCACCCTTAGCTTTAAATATTTATCAAAATGATCTCAGACATTCCTAAACACACAGTAAGTAGTTCATGTACAATAATATCAAGGTTTTCCGATGTTAAATTCTCTCAAAACTGCCGCTTGCGTGTTAAAAAATTATGACGTCACAATCAGTTTCGTAGGCGTTTGACGCAAAAACGCCGTACTCGCTAAACCGTATGTTTTGGAAATTAATAACTTTGTGAAATATGTTAGTCGTATGTTATTGCATGTGTCCAGAACTTTTGTTGGTTGAATTACAGCATTACAAGTCCGTATAAAGGAAATATAAAAAGTGTCCGAACCATGGTCAAAACTGTCCGAAGCAAGGTCATTTTGACATATTATCAATATCTCTACATCTACTTAAATATCCCCTTTATATTTACCAATATTCAGCACAATGCAACTCTTTGGTTGTTCCTCCTTGTGTTTGAATACAGTTTAAAATGTTTTGGAGCTTCCTATATTTCCTAACCTGATAGTCAACATTTACGTTGAAACAAATATTTTGCCAATTTCTTACATGGATCTATTGTTTGTACATCATAGCAAAATGTCGATTAGATATACTACCTACGACCAATTGTCTATTCAATGAAATGAATAAATTGACATACTAGAAATTCATATTTCAAAACAAGTATATTGCCAACAATGCACTTACTATTGCGGCAGCTCCTAGTCAAAAGCGTCCGAAGTTCGGGCGACCTCGGGTGGTGTCCGAACCTCGGTCAGTTTGCCCTAATTACCAAGAGTTAACATTTCAGACACCTGGACCTGTCGCAAGGACGGAGTGAGCTGACGCCCATCATGTATCCAGCCCCAGAGAAGCATCTTCACACCCTTATCTCTGGCTTGCCACACCTAACCTCCCTTGATCTTTCTGCTACAAACCTCGCTGGCTTTGAGCGATCAGACACACCTTCCTTCCGTCCAGAGAAGAGGAGGGAAGGAGGGCCCAAAATAGGCTCAAGCAGGTCAGTCTGGCAATACTTTATATACACTTCCAGCAGGTCAATTTAACATCAGTCTTTATCCACCTTCCGCTGGTCAGTCTACAATCAGTCTACACACACCTCCTGCAGGTCAGACTAGCATCAGTCTATATCCACCTCTCTCAGGTCAGTCTAGCATCAGTCTATATCCACTTCTATCAGGTCAGTCTACATACAGCTCCCACAGGTCAGACAAGAATGCAATCTAGGTCAATCTAGTATCAGTCCACATATACCTCTCTCAGGTCAGTTTGCATCAGTCTACATACAGCTTCCACTGGTCAGACAAGCATCATCCTATATCAGTGTCCCGTGGGTCAGTCTAGCATCAGTATACATACAGCTCTCGCAGGTCAGCTTACAAAGGCTGGTGAGCTATAGTTTCCATGGCTCTATTTTTGTCTCAGCAGACCTGAAATGTAAGACCAGCTAATGGCATGGCCCATTGTCCGGTATCCATCGTCTTTTGTCTGTCGACATAAATTTTCAACATTTTTGACTTCTCTCAAGAAACCTCATCCCCTTTAAAGCTGAAATTTTGTGGGTACTTAGGACTTAGGTGGGACTGATCCCAAATCAAATATGGGTGTGGCAGACATTTTCTCTAAAGTCTTTGAAAAAATTTCTTCTTCTGAACAAATTGGCATAGGAGGCTGAAGTTTTCAGAGTAACATTTTTCCGACATGAAGACTAAAATCTATAAGTTTGGTGTGGACGCCCTCTTCAAATATGGGCGTGACAGGGTGTCTACCTCAAATCCTCTTTCGTAAAATTTCAAGAAACCAAAAATGCTGGGCCTCTGTTATTATCATCTTTGTAGGATGGAAACTAAGATGTGTAAATTTCATTGTCCAACCCCCAATGATATGGATTTGGTTTTGACCGCCCTTTAAATATGGGCCTGGCAGGGTACCCAGCATCAAATCTTGTGTCATCTTTTTTTCTGAGACCAATCATGCTAGGGAAACTTTAAAAATTTAATCTTTGTAAGATTGAGACAAAGCTGTGTAAATTTCATTGTCATACCCCGAAATTAAAGGGTGTGGTAAGAGTTCATTTGTTGTGACAGGGTTGCAAATAAGTAAAGCTAACTATTTTTGAAAGCTTTGTGAAATGGCCTATTTATTCGTATTGATGTGGTAATGATGATCCAAACAAGTCCGAGTGATTGGGGATTGGATGGACAGCAAATGGGGAGAGAGAAGATGGAGGTAGGATGTTGGTGAGAAATGATATTCAAAATACTTTTAGTGTTTACAGAGAGTATTTCAGCAAGATATCTGTAGGACTCAGATCCATGGCGGGTCTTTAATCTGTGGCGGATTTCCTAATTGATGGCGAATTCGAGTGTTAGGTTGTTTCATGACCTCATGCTAGGTGACGTCATTGTGCAATGACATCATAATAGCTAACTGTTCCCGTCGCGTCGCTAGCAAGAAAGCAACAGCAAGATACTGCAAACGGATAAGAGAGTTGCGGCTTCATGCCACATCAGTCGTGTTTATATTCTACCATAATTTTTAGCCCTGAGAGTATCTTCTTTAGCCCTAAGATATAAGAAGACAATCTTTTGTAACCCTTGGATTCTAGTCGACGATCTTTTAGGGTTTGTTTGTCTAGCGTAAGGTTTGGTAAATCATTGCAGTTGATAATTACTATTTCCCGGTACAATGCAATGTTCCCATCTTCAGTAATTTAATAAATCATCTATATCAGATATATCAGTATATTTCAGACAAACCCCATCAATGAACTAAGACGACGTTATGTGTTTTAGAGTTTACATCGCTGAAATCCAATTGTACTATTTTCAATGTATGATGTGTCCGACTCTGAGAAGGGCCACTTGAACCGTAATCAAATCCGCGATCGAGAGTTTCAAATTATATTATGAATAAATTAATGTCTTACCCGTCAGGCTTTATTGTCTTTCTTTTCGGAGTTTTATAAAGGTGAATAATTCATAAACCAAGGAAATTTAATGGATTTTTAAAAATTCATCAATAAGATAGTAATTTATTTTGGATCACATTTTATGCAAAAAGGCCGCGGTGGTCGAGTAGTTCGAGTAGTGGCCGATTCTTGCCCTACGCTAAAGGCATGAGCTCTTTGCCCAATAAAGACAAGAATTTGAATTTGAAGTGATCACAAACGTAAAAATGTTAAATTAACTGATTTAAATACAGTAAACATGATATAGACATAGACGAATGTTATTTAACCTTATGTGAGAGTTTCTGATAACGATCAATCCAGTTAACCCCACATCAGTTAACCAGGCATTTGAAAATCTGCCATAGATTTGAGGCCTGGATTCGAGTCTTACATCTATAAGAGAGCAAATATATTAGAGTGTGAAAATGAATTGAAATATAGTTACTTCCTAACTGCTATATTTTTTTAAAGAATATGTTTTCTATTTTTTATCATGATATGGTTTTATTGATTTTCTTTCAAGTCTTTCCTTTCTTCCAATTTTATGTTAAAACATCTTGTCTAATGCCTTGACACTTGACAGTTTTGATGTATTTCACCTGGAGAACTAATGGGTATGAATCTTTATCTTGAACGTCAACAATACTAAAGCAGATGAGCTACAGAGCCCTGGGCTCTATTTTTCTATTTTATATTGAAGAGACATACATTGAAGAATATAAATTCTCGTGACTTGTGCAGCTCAATAAATAGTCTGACTGCATCTACAATGTAAGTTACTGTTTTCTAAATGAAGTACTTGCTTACATGTGTGTATGTGTTGCAGCAAGGAAACAGCGTGCAGTATCCCCGGGCTGGAGGGTCGCCATCTTCACTTCCTCGGGCTGCTCGGGTGTGCCTATGATGCTTGCTTCCGCACAAACATCCCTGCAAATCAGGTGGCTGTATTTTCCTTCACTCCTGTTTCTTTGAAACCACTGCTCTACACATGAGACTGTTGCAGTGCTATTGTAAACTTTGCTGTATGTGTTATGGACCTTAACGATATAGCTATACCAACTATTAAATATTTCTTTAATTCAGTTGCTATAATTACCTTAACTAACAGATTGTTATTTGTGCATCAATAGTTTATTTAGATCTTGATCAATGTACATATGAGACCCCTTCTGTATATCTGACTCTAGTACATATGAGACTCCTGTTGTATATCTGACTCTAGTACATATAAGACTCCTGTTGTATATCTGACTCTAGTACATATGAGACTCCTGTTGTGTATATGACTCTAGTACATATAAGACTCCTGTTGTATATCTGACTCTAGTACATATAAGACTCCTGTTGTATATCTGACTCCTGTTGTATATCTGACTCTAGTACATATAAGACTCCTGTTGTATATCTGACTCTAGTACATATAAGACTCCTGTTGTATATCTGACTCTAGTACATATAAGACTCCTGTTGTATATCTGACTCTATTACATATGAGACCCCTGTTGTATATCTGACTCTAGTACATATGAGACTCCTGTTGTGTATATGACTCTAGTACATATGAGACTCCTGTTGTATGTCTGACTCTAGTACATATGAGACCCCTGTTGTATATCTGACTCAAGTACATATGAGACTCCTGTTGTATATCTGACTCGAGTACATATGAGACCCCTGTTGTATATCTGACTCAAGTACATAGGAGACCCCTGTTGTATATCTGACTCAAGTATATATTAGACCCCTTCTGTATATCTGAATCTAGTACATATGAGACCCCTGTTGTATATCTGACTCGAGTTCATATGAGACTCCTGTTGTATATCTGACTCAAGTACATATGAGACCCCTGTTGTATATCTGACTCAAGTACATATGAGACCCCTGTTGTATGTCTGACTCAAGTACATATGAGACTCCTGTTGTATATCTGACTCTAGTACATATGAGACTCCTGTTGTATATCTGACTCAAGTACATATGAGACCCCTGTTGTATATCTGACTCAAGTACATATGAGACCCCTGTTGTATATCTGACTCAAGTACATAGGAGACCCCTGTTGTATATCTGACTCAAGTACATATGAGACTCCTGTTGTATATCTGACTCAAGTACATATGAGACTCCTTCTGTATATCTGACTCTAGTACATATGAAACTCCTGTTGTATATCTGACTCTAGTACGTATGAGAACCCTATTGTATATCTGACTCAAGTACATATGAGACCCCTTCTGTATATCTGACTCTAGTACATATGAGACTCATGTTGTATATCTAACTCCAGTACATATGAAACTCCTGTTGTATATCTGACTCTAGTACATATGAGACTCCTGTTGTATATCTGACTCAAGTACATATGAGACCCCTATTGTATATCTGACTCTAGTACATATAAGACTCCTGTTGTATATCTGACTCAAGTACATATGAGACTCCTGTTGTATATCTGACTCTAGTACATATAAGACTCCTGTTGTATATCTGACTCAAGTACATATGAGACTCCTGTTGTATATCTGACTCTATTACATATGAGACCCCTGTTGTATATCTGACTCTAGTACATATGAGACTCCTGTTGTGTATATGACTCTAGTACATATGAGACTCCTGTTGTATGTCTGACTCTAGTACATATGAGACCCCTGTTGTATATCTGACTCAAGTACATATGAGACTCCTGTTGTATATCTGACTCGAGTACATATGAGACCCCTGTTGTATATCTGACTCAAGTACATATGAGACCCCTCTTGTATATCTGACTCAAGTACATATGAGACCCCTGTTGTATATCTGACTCGAGTACATATGAGACTCCTGTTGTATATCTGACTCAAGTACATATGAGACTCCTGTTGTATATCTGACTCAAGTACATATGAGACCCCTGTTGTATATCTGACTCAAGTACATATGAGACCCCTGTCGTATATCTAACTCCAGTACATATGAAACTCCTGTTGTATGTCTGACTCAAGTAAATATGATACTCCTGTTGTATATCTGACTCTAGTACATATGAGACTCCTGTTGTATATCTGACTCCATCTTATATGTAAGTCGCCTATGAATGTTACTGTTGCTGTATTATAGGTGAGCGGTGAACACAACGAGGAACAGGTGTTGTTGTCCCTACAAGTGTACCAGGACCGCCCCACCCTGCTGACCAAGTCACTCAACAACCTTTTTCCTCTCTTCCGCATCTCAACAGTCAGCAGACAGTGTGCAGCTCTCGAGGTGAGACTCCAAACATTCCCTGCAGTTAGTCAGTATAGAGACCGGTCATTTTGCCACCATCATGCTTTGTACAAATACTCTTGTACAAATCAAACATAGATTGATGAATTTATAGCTCATTGGACTGAAAGGTCAGATGTGCTTATGGTAAGGCATGGTATCCATCAGGAGACGTCCATAAACTTTTAACATATTCGACTTATCCTTTAAAAACCTGAAATTTAATGGGCGGCTGCGCCTAGGGATCGGAATTTTAAACTTTGGGACTGATGTAAAATATCATATGTTTGTTTGTTCTCCTCTTTTTGTAAAATTTGTAATTGAAAAATGTATGGATGATCCAATCTTCTGAAAATACACAATTTCATAAAATATCCCCCAAAAACCAACAACAACAACAAAATGACAATCAAAACTATATCACATAAGTATATATGAGCACTTAAATTTTTTAGAACAGACAGCATGTGTAGTTGTGCCTTTTGTGTAGGATAACTTAATTACCAATGATCTGCTGAAAAAAGTTTTCAACCTAGAATTAAAGGTTTATTATAGAATATAATATATATGTATACAGTTTCATATCCACTGTTTAACCCTCAAGCCGCGGTTTACGGAATGGTCTGGATAGAAATAAAACTTTGCCGCAGTTAACCTTAGCAAACCCCGGACTTAGAATCTGACGCATATACTAATTAACTCAATTGTGCCATGTCGCGAATCTCAGTAAAAGTTGCACGGCAGTCGTGTCAGTTAAACGGTTGTGTTTATGATCCCGTTTTCACTGAGCCGCCGATTTGTTTTTCGTCATTGTTCTAAATAATGGGGGCATATTTATAAGTTTTATAGATATTGGTCATGTTTATCATACCAAAAATAACAAATACAAATGCATAACAAACACTCAATTTGCTATAGGCCTGTGAGTTAAGTTATTGCTCCCCTCGCACACGAGCTTATCGAGCCGCGCAAGTTATTGTTTGCACAGGCGTGTGCACTCAAAACAAAAGCACTTCTTGATATCTCATAAAGCTGACAATTTCAGTTATGTGTGAGTGAATTTTTCAATGGGAATGCCGCTGTGAGGCCTGCGCTCAGTGCGTTTGCCCAGGGCTAATAGCTTAGTGATGTAATATAATTCTTTATTGCCCGTTAAGGAATTTGTGTTACATTTAAGTGAGCATGAAATTCAAAAGTATATACATAAGATTATAAATAAATACAAAACATATATACAAATATATACAAAAGAAATATACAAATATTTACAAGTGAACAAATAGTGTGATAGTGAGCAATTAATGATTAAGAATTGAAATTGACAAGGGCACAAATGACATTTTATAGCGTTCGCTTTTGCACGTCGGCACATTATACTGACAACCGGATGATAAAAGTTCAAAAGGTTCATGCAATTCATGTGTTGGGTCACTAATAATTTTGAGCCTGTTTTTCATGAAGTTCATCTAATCTCTTAAAGGTACGATTAGCAATTTTTTCTCCCTGTGTGATTATCTTGTTTAATTTATTTCCATTTGTTAATGACAGAGAGCCAAAACAACACTGTATAGAGAACATGAGGACAGACTGTACACAAGGTTTATAGAAAAGGTCCAAAATAGTTGAGTCATTGTGAAAAGATCGTAGTTTCCTGAGTAAATGAAGGCAAGATTGGAACTTACTATAAATGCGGTCACTACCTCAACAACATCACCATTAATAATGACGGGATTAATTGCTGTTTTATTTCTTCAAAAATCTATGAGTTCCTTTGTTTTTGATATATTAAGTTCCAAAAAGTTTACACGACACCACTTTAGAAAATCATTAATTTCTTCTGTGTATGAAATTTCAAAAAGAAAAATACTGATAGCTGTGTCATCGGTGAACTTGAACCTAGAACAGTTTGGATGAAAACTTACACAATCATTAATATACAAAGTGAAAAGTAAAGGAGACAATACACATCCTTGAGGATCGCCAGTGTTAATTAACACAGTACTGGAACGAGTTCCTTTCAGTTTGACATATTGGTATATCTGTGAAATATAGGGCAATAAATTTGCTTTATATCCGTACATAATTTGTCAATGTGCACTCAGTAATTAAATGATTTTATAACGTATGAAATAAAGAAATTTTTTTAGATAACTGTAAAATTCATTCTAGACCTATTTGAAATAATTTTTATATCGACGTCTAAAGGAATTATTTGACTTAATTCAGTTTCATAATGATTTCGCGCATGCGCTCTCAGAATTTATGGAGTTATGGGGCTCAAATTAAGAACAAGTTTACTTCGGTTATAGAAACCGTTCTAGAGGTGATAGAAATTTCATTCAAAGTGCCAGGTAAGTATCATCCAATTGTACGGTATTTGCTGACTAGTTTTGTATACAACGATATTTACATCCGTAATTTGCCATGTAAACAAACCATATATTGGCAAAACGCTCGCGATTCGCGGCACTGGATAATACTTACACATTAACCGTAGTTAGGCGAGTGCTGGAAAATTCAGCCACAGTGGCAAAACTGGTCAAAATAATATTCAGCAATTATTAACTTGAGGGTTAATATATTTCACTCTTTTGCTGGTTGTATATTTTTAATAATAGAAATCAAAGTAGCTCAACTTTATTGTTACAGTACACAGTTAATCATGATTAGGAAAAGGTAAAACAGATTTTAATTGATGAAATATCAAATGGTACTATTTGAGAATGAATTATAAAATCCAAAATTCATTTGATAAAGACAAAGTGTTGTTATTGTCCTTGTCCTTATTTGTTTTTTTGACATTGTGTCTACATAGAAATATCAAGTCTGTCTGATGTCACTGTCATGAACAAAGTCATTAGTCACTAAGCTTGACATTTTGTCTCTGACAGTAATTTCAGCTTGATTAACAGATAGACTGTTATGTCATTAGTTTCGTCATATATAACCAGACATTTCACAATTTACTTACCCCACCTGTCATGCTAAAAGACAGCGTTGAATGACGTCCAGTTGTCATCAAAAATAGTTTTAAAGGTCGACTGAAATGACCCATGGCCACCTTGTGATTCATTAAAATGTATTCCAATTTGCCAGTGACTTGAATTTTAATTTTCGAATCAGCCGATAAACAACTTTAATACGGCTTTTTCGAAATACCAGTTAATTAACATCAGTGAACAGAACTGAACTGGTCCGTGGTCACTGAAGCGTGTCCTGCCGTATGACGTGGTGAACTGCAAATCTCACTGTTTTAACAACTGTTTAAACATAGTCATCCAAACAACTCCAACCTTAGATAAATTGATATTATATATTCGACTGCTATTTAGTTTATTGTCACGACGTCCAGTCATTATGAACCATTGAACTTGTAGAATATATAATATTCAACCAAAAAATTAAGAGAAGGAGATTTGGCTCATGTACTTCTACTGAAGATGGCACTCTTTTTAAAAAGTACATCGTGAATAACGGGTACCCAAATGCTTTAGGATTATATAGAATGTTTCAAACACTTGCGCCAAGTATGTTATTATATCATTGATTGTTAAATTCAAATACAGAAACATTGCCACACAGTGTGAGATGATATTTTACATTACAATATATGTTAGTTAACTACAAACGAATCATCCTCTCAGGACTTAGTTGTCAATGAAATGAAAGAAAATAAAAAAAATTGCGAAATATGATACAAATGCCACTACAGTAAACATCAAACAATATAATACATTGTCTCCCGTTCATTAAAAAAACTTTCATTTTTTTTAGACAATTTAAAATACATGATATTGACGACTGAGAAGGAAAGTTGATATCATAAAGCAGTAATATATCATATTTATGAATTCTTTCCACCATGCTTTGGCCTCTATTTGGCTGTTGAATTAGCTTTAAAATACAGAGAAAATCAAAGGGCTGGAGTTTCAGCTGACCACTTACATGTCACACACTGGGCGTGCCTTCCAGTCATGCTTCGATGATTTTGTCAAAGCGTTCGCCAGTCTCATTAGGTGGTTATCAAAACAGGGGTATAAAAGGTCCCCTAGTAGTCGAAGTAAAGCGTATATTTTCTCATTTTTTTGCTCTATTGATTCTTTTAAGTGATACGAATACAGATAATTATTTGTAATGATCAAAATTATGCGTTACGTCTCCTCTTTGAAATGAATTAGATGTAATTGCAGGCTGTTAAGGTAAAAATATTCATTGAACGTCATGGGATATGACAATGAATAAAAAGAGATCATTACCCGAGGAAGTTTGTCATATGACTTTTACGAAACAAGTGTGAATTTTTGTATTACCCGAGCGAGAGCGAGAGTTTTACACAAATTCGCATAAGTTTCATAAAAGTCATATGACACACTTCTGAGTGTAATAATTGCTTTATTACCAATTCTATTCCATTTCAAAACATTGAAATATCCAGAAAACAGCCTCCTCCTCTGACGTCACAAACAATGGTTTTATGACACAGACGCCGAGATACGGTAACTCGTGCTTAGACAATCATTGCTTGGCAAAAGTGATATGTGCACATGTGCTCACATTGAAAATATGTCAATGCTTATGAATAACTATATGGGTAATAAAAGTAAATACCTAAACAATGGATAGGTAAAATGATGAAATATGATTTTTCCCCTTATCGTTGGTAGCCGGTTACTTCATATGACTTCAATTTGAGACACAGAGATAAATTCATTTTGCCATATGTGTTTCTATAAAGTATGTTCAACGAATTCATGTAATATATATAAACCATACAATCACAAATTAACTGTTTCTTGAAAAAGAAAGACGCATGGTATGCTATTAATTTTTCAGAATTAAGGAATCTTAGTTTATTGTTAAATTATTCGTTGCAGACTTTCCCATTGAATATTTTTTTCTTTAGCACAAACTGCTAGTTTTTATTGGATGCCCTTTTGCGCAGAGTATGGTAATAGTAGTAATAGTAGTTACTTTTGTGCTTTTACAATTCATTATTAGAAATGTTGTCTCAAATACCAGAATGGGTTTAGATTTATAGAATAAGAAGATAAATAGTTGCGTTCGGAACATTTCTGGGATTCATTGTTATTCAACACCCGTAAACTTAGTTTAAAACCGACGACGTCAGCCCGAGGTTTTAAACACTTGAATTGGTGGCGAGCGAAACTGTGTGATGATACTTTTTATTTTGAAAAAAATGGAAGATAAATACTGACAGATATGAAACATTCTAAACTGATGAGTCCTGAAACATTTATTGGTTTTGGAAATAAAGAATCTAAAAATACCCTATTGAAATTAACTCTTAAGTTGCTGAATATTATTTTGACCAGTTTTGCCCCCGTGGCTGAATTTTCCAGCACTCGCCTCGCTACCGTTATAGCGCAATTAGCCCCTGTGGCTGAATTATTTAGCACCGCGAGACGCGACCGTTTTTACAATATATGGTGTATTCACATGGCGAATTACGGATAAAAATGGCCGTTCGATACAAAACTAGCCCGCCCATCCCGTACACAAATGAACGATCTTTATCCGACAATTTGAATGAAATTTTTATCTTACCTAGAACGATTTCTATTACAATATGAAGATTGTCTTTATTTAGAGTTACGGAAAATCCTTAAATATAATCGCACAATTAATTTTTTTATATTGAATTGAAGATACATAATTCCTCTTTACGATGATATATATCTTTTTACAATGCGACCTCTAGTTAGATTTCTCCAATTATCTAAAGATTGTCTTTATTTCCGACTGAATAAAATCCCTAATACTGAGCGCGCATACATGTATTATATATCGAATTGTAGACAATTTATTCTTCTTTATGATGATAAAAAATTGTTAGAATATGTCACCCAGTTCAAAAGATATACGCCGCGAAAGATGGTTGGGGGTACCCCGAGGATGCTCCGACATAACAGGATTTTTAGCCAGAACTAATTCTCCCTAGGGCAGTCTGGCACCGGTACGCTAATTAGTGCCGTTATACCCCCGGGGTACCCCCGAGGCACCAGCATGCGAGAGCCAGTGTTCTAGGCACCAGCGTTGGTTCCTGGCATACCGATCCTCTCGGCGCGTGCAGTCACTCGCGGCCGAACATTCCGAGATAATAAAACCAATCATTCTATACGCACGCCGTATCGTTATCTCCTGCTGCGCATGTACAAATTATACATGGAATTAAAGATAAATCTTTCGTGCTTACGACTGTGAAAAAATAATGAAAAGGTGCCAACTGATTCAAAAGATATGAAAAGCGAAAGAGGGATACCCTCAACTACTTGAAAACAAATTTTGATAAGCGTTCTATTTGCGACACCAGTCGCATCATTCACCGCATCGTTATTATTGACTGCGCATATGCATATTATACATGGAATTAAAGACAATTCTATTCTCTTGAAATAGGTGAAAAAAATATAAAAAAGTATACAATAGTTCGGGAGATATGAACCGCGAAAGAGCAACACCCTCAACTACTTGAAAACAGATTTTGACAATCGTTTTATTTGCGACATTTGTCGCTTCACTCGCCGCACCATTTTTATTATCTGCGCACATGCATATTATACATGGAATTAAAGATCAATCTTTCCGCTTGAGAAAGGTGAAAAAAAAATTTAAAAGTGCCAAATAGTTCGGGAGATATGAACCGTTAAAGAGGGGGACCCTCAGACATTTTGGGAAAAAAATTGATAGTTGCGACATTTTTCGCAATATTTGCCGCTTCTTTATTATGTGTTGCGCACATACACATTTCATATTGAATCAAAGCCAGTTCTTTTTCCTTTACGATGATGTAAAAAGTATGAAGTTTCGCCACCCGATTCTAAGAATACAAATTGCGAAAGATCGGGGGTATGTTCTTGATGCGGCTCGTATCGAACGTCCAGTGACAGCTCACATTGACTTTCTCTGTCTCTTTTACGACTTAAAAAAAAGATTATTTTATTGACAATCAGTATTTTATATTACACTTATTCACCTTATTGATGTGAAGAATAAACTTTATAAGGAGAGTAACGCTCGTCCACACTTCTGCTTCTTTCTTCTTTCTTCAATCTTCTTGATTATCCCCCTCATTTTCCTTCTCTGACATCAAACTGATATAAGCTTTAGTGCAATCTTGTGACGTGTGATAAATTCTGAAACATGGTGCTGCACATAGAGCCACATTACACTCGCTACATTCGTAAGAAGATTCTTTGCCTACCCTTTTCTTCTTTCGAACTGGCTCATTGCTTTCTTCCACTGCCCTTCGAAAGAGTTCTCTTTTCGCTTTGGAGCAAACAACACACATACGGGAAAGCCTCTTCTTCTTTCCAACAGGCTGAATCTTTGATGGAAAGTGTCGACCATGAAGACGTAACACACTTTCGTCGCTTGTGCTTGGCCTGCCACGAGGACGTCTACGCAGGGAAGGTACTTTTTCCGTGTCGGCGAAGGTGATCATATGCTGCACTAAATCTTTTCTGAATTGACGGCTTGTTTTCAAGGTTTTGTCTTTTGAGAATTCTTTATAGAGAATGTAAGAGTTCAACATGGCAACGTTTAACACATGAAACCACCATTTAAGAGTTTTCATTTTGAACGGGGTGTACGACAGCATCTGGTCGGCCCGATCCACACCTCCCATATATTTGTTGTACTCGTGCACAATACGTGGTCTCGTATTTGCTTCCCCAGTCACTCGGTTCTTCTTCCCTGTCTCTACAATTTCAGTGTCTTCTACGGTTGACATGAGCAGCACTGACTTCCTGTCCTCATACCTCACAACGAGTAGGTCTTGATTGTGATAGATCATCATATCCCCTTTCTTCTGTTTTTTCTGTGCCTTCTTTACCTTCTCAGGAATGCCTTTGCGATTGCCTCTCAACGTCCCAGTCGCACCAGTTCCCGTTTCCCACAAGTTTATATACAATGCCACAGAGGAATAGAAATTGTCCATGAACACATGATATCCTTTCCCAGCATAATCCTTCACCAAGTCCATGACGAGATCATACGTTTTCCCACCGACAGAAACAGATTCATTTGTTTTTCCAGTGTAGAGTTCAAACTTGCAAACATAACCATTGGTTGAGTCACACAGCATGTAGGCCTTTATCCCATACTTCTTCGGCTTGTCGGGATTGTATACTTTGAAACTCAGATTGCCTTTCCAAGGCACCAACCCTTCGTCAACACAAATAGTTTGATGCGGCTTGTAAATTCTGGAAAAACGATGCACGATGCGCTTGTACAAATAGCCAAGTTTATTGATTGGTGAAAACTGGGGTGTGTTTCGTCCCGGCATTTGGTTATTATCATTCAAATGTAGGTACGTTAGTAATAACCAGAACCTATCACGAGGCATACATTTGGCAAAGAAAGGCGTCGACGTCACATCACTCGATGACCAATACTCAGAAAAGTTTCTCTGTACAACCAAAGACATTGCTATAGTCATTGCTACGAATACTTTCATTTCTTCAGCATTCGTATCATACCATTGCCTCAACCTTGAACAGGGCTTTAGAACCTTATCGTCAACCTGTTGGTGGAAGTATCTGTTGGTTTCTGCTGCCATTGATCCATAATCATCTTCATGAAAAAACAACCCAAAATAGTCTACAGGATGCGGATTATCAGGCAATTCTATGAAGCGTCCTAATCCCGTGTTGCCAGTAAATTGGAGATCAACACGTCCACGTGGCCTCGGACCCTCTGTCCAGCGTTCCATAAAGTTGTCACGGTCATCAAAATGTGTGTCCATTTCATTATATTGCTCATCAAAGCCACTGAACTCTTCTTCTGTGGAAGTACCAGTCGTAGCAGTTTCACCCGTAGCTGCTAATATGTGTCTTGCAATGTTTCTTATTTCTACATCACTATCAATGTCACTTTCACCATCACTGTCACTGTCACTATCACTCTCATCAGTTGATTCCATATCAGAAGCTTCATCGGCATGGACCTCGTTGATGAAGTCGTCGTCGCTAGACGTTGACGGACCTTCCCAACTCCTGGTTCGCGGCCTCCTGGCCTTAGGCATCTTTCACATCAATCTGTAAATGATTGAAAATAATTTAGGCACACGCAAGATATAATAACATCAACACATGACCTGTTGTACAGAGAAATTCAATGTGAGCTTCATGGACATTCAATTGCCACATTTTGTAAGTGTTTGAAACAAATTTGCCGTTGCGCGCCTTTGGCGCCAGCGGCCATCAATAATCCGGACTTTTTCTAATTGTCCTGGCGAAAGCTGGACATTTTTTTCACGATTTGCAAAAATAACAAATCAGGACAAATTCTAACATTGCTGGACAAATTCTAACTTTCGGACAACTTTTCACAATCCTGCCGAACAAGTTCTAATGTCGCCGGACACTTTCTAACTTTCGGACGACTTTTCACAATCCCGCCGAAGGTGCCGATGGCACCGACGGCCGCCGACGTTGTATCAACATTATCAACCCTGATGCCGCCTTCTGACTCCTATGCAACGAGCCGGCGAGTCGCGAACAACTGCCTTCTACGTCAGGAAAGTTCTGATTGTCAGTTGTGGATTACAAAAGTTTTTCAACTTTTGACTTCTCTTCCGAGAATGATAGGTTCCACGGGCCTATCCGTCGGGACGGCCGTAGTCAACGAGCACCCGGCCCCTTGTCTTTAGTTCACTGGAAGGAACTCATGCCATCCCGACATATATAGCAAAATATTTAAAACATCGGAATGCTACCAAACTTTTTTTTCAAAAATGAGTTTCCTCGACCAACAAAAATTTGGCAGAAAAAAACACATACCTGCTGGCGGTGCCCGACGAAAGTCCGCTGAAATTTTTTTTCTCGAACACGAACATTTTCGTTGGACACATTTTCTCATGACCTGATGGCGGTGCCCGGCGAAAGATCCCCGACATATTGTGTCTCAACCACAAACATTTTCGTTGGACAACTTTGCCTTGACCTGATGGCGGTTCCCGACGGCATCCCCGACATACTGTGTCTCAACCACAACATTTTCGTTGGACAATTTTCCCATGAACTGATGGCGGTGCCCGACGCAAAAATCCCCTAACTCAAAAAAGACATCAATAACGCTATGAATGTAAATCCAAAAGTTTTTTTTCCTTCAACTTTCATGGTTTATAAAACTCTATAATTGAACACTAAAGAAACAGGGTTTCCTTCATAATTTTTTTTACTTATTACATTTATTTATAACATTTTAGCGGCGCTTGTTGAGTCTTTATTTCTATGAGCGCATAAACAAATTGTATATCAAATTGAAGAGAATTTTCTGCTCTTTACGCTGATACCAAACGTTGTTGAGCGCGCCACTTGGTTACAGAAATACGAAATGCGAAACTTGCCAAATTTGCGGCACTTCTTGTGCCTTTATTTTTGTGTGCGCATGTATGATCAATATATTGAAATGAAGAACAACGTTCCGTCTTTATTTAGACGTAATATTTATCAAAATCCGCCAAGTGGTATAGAAAATATCGAGTGCCAAAGAAAGGTACATGAAAATCGAACTTCAGATCACATGAAAAGGACCCTTTGTGCTGCCCTTGCTGCATCGTCGTTTGTTTTAGCGCATGTACATTTTATATATCACTTTGTAGACAATTTATTCCTCTTGATAATGATATAAATGGTTTTGAAATGTGTCATTTGTACACGGGGATATGAAGTGCCAAGGTTTCCCTATTTGCGTCACTAACGGAATTGCGAAGTGCGAAAGTTGTTCTTTTTACGGCACTTGTTGAGTCTTTATTTATTTGCGCGCATAATAATTGATATAGGGAATCAAAGACAATTCATTTGTCTTTATAGTGATGTAAAATTCAACAAAATCTTTTTCACGGTGTAAAAGAAATTCATTGTGAAAGAAAGGCACATGAAAATCGCGCTTCAGATCACATGATAAGAAAGTCGGCAAAATTACCTTTTTGTGCGGCGCTTGCTGTATCTTTATGAATTGTTGCGCATGTACACATTTTACATGGAATTAAAGACAATCTTTTTCTCTATCTTGTGATATAAAAAATGTCAAAATATGTTGAGCACATCATGAGAAAATTGGTGTGACAAAACAGTGTAAAACTAAAAATATATAAAAATCACCTTTTTTGCGGCACATGCGGTATCTTTATTTCACGAGGCGCACATATGTTTTTTACATCGAATTAAAGACATTTTTTTTCTCTTTCAAATGATCCCACCTATATTGAAATCCGCCCAAGGGTTCAGAACATAGGGCGTGCGATAGGAAGGCGTGCATAGGGTCAAAATGCACGCGTCTCAGTAAACGATAGCATGCGCGGGTCGGTAAGCTCGTGCGAGAGGGTAGAAAGTGCCCACAGGCTATTAGCACGTGCGGCGGGGAGTGGGGGAAAATTGAGTGATTTTAATGCTTATTATCGGTACGATAAACGTTATCAATCGTTGCATAATTTTCGGAACATGTACGCGCATTATTTAGAACACCAACGAAACAAAATTCGGTAGCTTAGCGACACACGGACGGAAAGTACTAGCGTTAAACTGACACTACTGCCGTGCAACAATTGCCCGTCCTTCGCTACTGTGAACCTCGGCGTTAATGAGCTAGCGTGAGAAAAATAGAGTTTGGATGTCGCATCTCGCCCAGAGGACATGCGGTCAAAGCAAATTTCAACCCGGACAGGCCCGGGACCCGCATCTTAAGGGTTAAGATGTTGTGTGTGGTGAAAATAAGTCAATAGAATGTTTTCCCAGGAGTTTTTGTATAGAAAACATTTTACTTTAGTGTAACTGGCCATTGAACGTAATTAGATAGAACTCAGCTAAGTGTGTTAGGAAGAGCTTTGGCTTTGCTAATTTCACATTTTTAAATCATTGCCTTTATTCCAATTCATTTGGACATTAACGGTAAACCTTCTATACGAGGGATCCAAAGTCCCAATGGGGATGAGGTTACTTGGTTACGAAATCACCTTTCAACGGGCCGTGCTTGTTTGTGTCACGTGATCTCATAACCTGTCTGAAGTGTGAAGTAACGGTCTGATCATTGGTGGTCAATTAGGCTTGACAGCTGGATTTTGCAAAACAATAGTTCTTCATAAAAAAATCTTCAAAATGATAAATATATGCGTCTCCAGAACAATTTTTTATTTATAATAGAATTCATCTTCATGATCAAATAATTTTGATAATGTATGGTTCTCTGATCATTCCAAATATTCATATATCACTTGCTGATGTCATTACAACAGGGGAAGTAACTCTAATTACATTCTTAAAATGTTTCATTATCATGATTCTTCTGCAAGAATGGCTTACATAGCAATTACCGATATCCTTATGGCGATGATTTGCCAAAGTGGGTTTGTTTTGTTTGCTGTTATGATACTTGATAACATATCTCATCATTCAAAAAAGTGCTGAATTATTAATAGGTCCATGGGTCCTGATTTTGGATGCATATTGTTGATCTTAGGATCTTAAGGAAACACATAATATTTTAACAAATTTTGATAACTTCAATAACCAATGTATCGTTACCGTAATGCATGGTAGATCTAGATCTACCCTGCTAGATTATGTTTACAAATTTCTTGAACCGAAAAGATCCTTTAAACTTGCGATGACGTTATCAAAGATAGGTAACTGCTTTAGGATTCCCATGAACTGTATTTTTTATCTAATTTGCATCATGGTATGTTTATCAGATTAGGATGCCAAGGTTATCTGAAAGCTTTATTGCACCGATAACACCGTCAATTATATGATTAACTCATAACCATCCTTAATCAATCTAAAATCAAACTAGATTAAATTATTTCTTTTGCTTATATTTACAATATGTACAAAATATGTGCATGCATTCATAGGACAATAAGAAATCAATTCATTTGAAGGTTTTAATGCACTTATCTATGACTATCCTAAAATGTATAAATTAATGACAGTATTAGATAAAGGGATAAATCCTGAAATAATTTGAAACTTTGATTGAAGACATATATATATAATAAACATATAGATAGACAATAACACTGACTGGTTAATATATTTCTGTTCTTTAAGTTCTATAAACATATAGATAGACAATAACACTGACTGGTTAATATATTTCTGTTCTTTAAGTTCTAAGGCGTTTTACTATTGAATTTACAAAAAATGAACCGTATTACCCTGATTGAAAAAGCTGCCTTTTCAAAATGTGTATGTCTAACTCAACTTTAACACAACAATGTTTAACACAACAATGTTATTATTATACCCCCGCTTCGTAGCGGGGGATGTAGCGGTCATTCCGTCCGTCTGTCCTTCAGTCCCTCTGGTAGGTCTAGATCAACCAAACTTTGCACACTAGTCTACAGTTTCAACCACTTTAGAAGTTTCTGGAATTCATTTTTTTTGTCGTTTCCATGGAAACAAAATTTTTTAGACTTAGTTATATGGTGTACAATTGGGACAGATTTTCTCAGAAATTATCAACCTAGAGGAGTGAAATTTTGGTTATGGATACACCTGATAATACTCTTGATCGATTTTGAAAGCCATTTCCGAAATTTTATATGTGACAGAGTTATAGCCCTTGATTGCTCAATTGAACTTGGAGCGATTAACAAATCTGTAGCTCCAATGTGGACAGATTTTATCAGAAACTATTACACCTAGAGGAGTACAATGTTTGTTTTGGATACACCTGATGATGATCTTGATCGAGTTTGAAAGCCATTTCCGAAATTTTATTTTTGACAGAGTAATGGCCCTTGCTTCTGAATTTGGACTTGGAGCGATTAACAGGTCTGATGCTTCAATGGGGACAAGTTTTGTCAGACAGTATCACAATTAAGTGCGCTGCTCAATAAGCTTGTGCACGAGGGGAGAAATAACTCACAGGCCAATAGCAAGCTTGGCAGGTAGTGGGGGAAAATTGAGTGTTTGTTATGCATAATTTTGTTAAACATAAACATAACCAACATCTGTAAAACTTTCTAAAAATGATGCCCCCATTATTTAGAACAACAAGGAACATAAATTCTGCGTCTTAGCGAAAGCGGATCATAAATACAAGCGTTCAACTGACACGACTGCCGTGCAATTTTTTTCTGGGATCCGCGACACTGTACAATTGCGTTAATTAGTAAATGCATCAGATTCTAAGTCCGATTTCCGGGGTTTCGCTAAGGCTAACTGCAGCGTAGTTTAATTTCATCCCGGACCATTCCGTAAACTGTGGCTTTTGGGTTAAAAGTTTTCAAAATGCACATATCTATTTTTCATTTTTACTCCTTTGAAGGCTATTCTAGCTGGGATGAAAAGGCACCCGTCTGATCGCCATGTACAGATCTCAGGAAGGTAGGCTTTTAACAACTGGTACAGATATCAAGGAGGTAGGCTTTTAGCAACTGATACAGATATCAGGGAGGTAGGCTTTTAGCAACCGGTACAGATATCAAGGAGGTAGGCTTTTAGCAATTGATACAGATATCAGGGAGGTTGGCTTTTAGCAACTGATACAGATATCAGGGAGGTAGGCTTTTAGCAACTGGTACAGATATCAAGGAGGTAGGCTTTTAGCAACTGGTACAGATATCAGGGAGGTAGGCTTTTAGCAACTGGTACAGATATCAAGGAGGTAGGCTTTTAGCAACTGATACAGATATCAGGGAGGTATGCATTTAACAACTGGTACAGATGTCAGGGAGGTAGGCTTTTAGCAACTGGTACAGATGTCAGGGAGGTAGGCTTTTAGCAACTGGTACAGATGTCAGGGAGGTAGGCTTTTAGCAGCTGGTACAGATGTCAGGAAGGTAGGCATTAAGCAACTGGTACAGATATCAGGAAGGTATGTATTAAGTAAATGGTACATATATCCAGGGGGGTAGTCTTTAAGCAACTGGTACAGATTTCAGGGAGGTATGCTTTTAGCAACTGGTACAGATGTCAAGGAGATTGGCTTTCAGCAACTGGTACAGATATCAGGGAGGTAGGCTCCCCGTGTAATATAAGAATTTAACACATTATTGGCATCATCATCAGTACAATAATCACAGAGATCCTCACCAGTCTATTCAGAACACCTTCATCATGCTCAATAATATCACTGTCTAAACCTATGTCTGTTAAATTGAATACCTTATTCAACCTTAAGGAAAGTTATGCTTCTCTTCTTCAATGTTAGTGAAAATAATGCTTCTCTTATTCAACCTTAAGGAAAGTTATGCTTCTCTTGTTCAATGTTAGGGTAAGATATGCTTCTCTTGTTCAATGTTAGTGAAAGTTATTCTTCTCTTGTTCAATCTTTTGGAAATTAATGCTTCTGTTACAGCGCCTCACTCTTCTACATTGCCAAAGGTGAAAAGAAGGATCTCATCACACAGAAACAAAAAAGGTCAGAATTGTTGTCTTTTTTGTTGGTTCTTGATAAATCTCAGACAGAAAACTGTTCTTATTCAACAAATCAAAATCTGTCCATAAGCTTCTGTATTTATTACTCCACATCAGTAACTGATGAATGCCCAAAGCTGAAACTTTATGTATGCTACATGTGATCTTATGCTGTGTTGTGTGAAGGGTATGTATGCTACATGTGATGACATGCTGTGTTGTGTGAAGGGTATGTATGCTACATGTGATCTTATGCTGTGTTGTGTGAAGGGTATGTATGCTACATGTGATGACATGCTGTCTTCTGTGAAGGGTATGTATGCTACATGTGATCTTATGCTGTGTTGTATGAAGGGTATGTATGCTACATGTGATGACATGCTGTGTTGTGTGAAGGGTATGTGTGCTACATGTGATCTTATGCTGTGTTGTGTGAAGGGTATGTATGCTACATGTGATCTAATGCTGTGTTGTGTGAAGGGTATGTATGCTACATGTGATGACATGCTGTCTTCTGTGAAGGGTATGTATGCTACATGTGATCTTATGCTGTATTTTGTGAAGGGTATGTATGATACATGTGATGACATGCTGTGTTGTGTGAAGGGTATGTATGCTACATGTGATCTTATGCTGTGTTGCGTGAAGGGTATGTATGCTACATGTGATGACATGCTGTGTTGTGTGAAGGGTATGTATGCTACATGTGATCTTATGCTGTGTTGTGTGAAGGGTATGTATGCTACATGTGATGACATGCTGTGTTGTGTGAAGGGTATGTATGCTACATGTGATGACATGCTGTGTTCTGTGAAGGGTATTTATGCTACATGTGATGACATGCTATGTTTTGCAAAGGGTATGTTGTGTGAAGGGTATGTATGCTACATGTTATCTTATGCTGTGTTGTGTGAAGGGTATGTATGCTACATGTGATCTTATGCTGTGTTGTTTGAAGGGTATGTTTTCTACATGTGATTTCATGGAATGTTGTGTGGATGATTTAAGCACATTGGTAAACCATTTTGTTTGCTATGCAATAACATACATATATATGTGTGTTTGTACCATCCCGTTGAAAATTTTGTTTCAGGCGGATTGTCGACCTTCTTCTCAAGGCTATGGAATCCTTCCCGTATGAACAAACAGTAAGTACACTTGTCAACACTGTCAAATCATAACACCTAACATGTGCACTATGCTAGCAACAAGTCTTGTGATTCTTAGCTGAACGAGAGATGGTATAAGACATAATTCTTAGCTCAACTGGCCTGCCATGGATTCTGCCAATTATCTGCCAATTTGTGAATTATTGCTTTTTTGACTTCTTTTCGTCAACCACACACTCTATGAAGTTGAAATCTTGTGTAAAGATTGTGTTGGGCAATGGTGATAACAAATTGTAGATGATGTGATTCTGTGGCTCCTGATAAATGTCGCAAGAGCCATACCCTAACAACTTACTTTCATCTTCTCAAGAACAAAAAGGCGTAAACAGTTTAGATATTGTATACAGACTGCTTGACTAATAAGGTTTTATTATTCATAGATTTTTTTATTAGCCAGAATTAAATTCCCCTGTGTACTCTTGAACCAATGAGCTCAATAGTACTGTTCTGCCCCTGGAGCACCAGAGCTACAGTGTTGACCACTGCTGTACTATTTCTATAGATGCATGTTAAACCTGTGTACCATGGCCTTAGTGCGAAGACGATATATCGCGATTGCAGTTTAATGAGACAATATATTGTGTAAGTATTGCAATAAATATGTATCCCAATGCTCTACAGTATAGGAAAGTATGGATAGTACATTTCGCTAGTCCTTATTATGACGTCATTGTGGTTTACAGTTAGAGTCATCTATTTGCTTCATAGGGATGTTGTGGTCTTTGTTTGCTATCAACACAAGAAACCAGACTTTTAAAATGATTCTATATTTACATTTGTACTATGTACTATGACAAAACTTGCTATTAATCCAGTATAACTTGTCTCTGATTTTCAAACACACTGGGTTTATCTCCTAATTATGAAGACTGGTGACCTACAAAGCCAGTGGCTCTATTTTTCAAATTCTTCTCTGGACCCAGCGACTCTAAGAATCTGAAATTCTGGGTACAGACTCACTTACTATATATAGCTGGTTATCTATACACTAGCTACGCACTAAAAGCCTATTTTCATCTTTTTCTCAAGAAGCAAAAGGTTTAGAAAGCTGAGTACACACTCTTAGGGAGGATTATTACTTATAGAGTTGGTAAACCTGATAAAAAAATTTGAAAGCTGAAATTTTTTGTACAGATTCATTTGCTCATGGGGATTATGAATTATGGATTTCGTGTCTTTTTGGTTCCTCACTAGAATCACACTGTCATGCCTTAAAAACTATCTTTACTCTAGTAATTAAAAGCTGAAAAAGCTGAAATATGTACATATGCTCTATAGCCAAGTGGGATATCATAATACTTTGCCCCTGGCCTAATGATGATAAATTTCAGAATCTTATGAGTTACAGAGCCAACATTGGCTCTATTTTTCTACATTGTGTATTTATATGACGAAAAAATGCATCTCATAATTCTGTATGAAATGGCTCAAATCTTAATGTGATATATTGTATATTTTTAAATGTGGATGTATTTGTATGTATTATGTTAAAGTGAGACACGAATGAAGATTGTAACATGACTTTGTTCTATCCTCGATTCTGATTGGTCGATTCGAAAAAATTACCCTATGTTGAATGATAATGAATAATCGCAAATTAGCAAAGGTGAATTTCCGCAAATTGATACAACATGTTCACCAGTGCTGGCCCGACTCAAGTTTTAATTTTCCAGTTTCTTAGAAAATTTGTGCCGTACTCCGATTTGACAGTTGTCGTTGTCTTTTTTTTTTTATTGTGCCTACCGGTAGATATCACAAATACACTTTAATATGATTTATTTTTGAAGAACGAAATATTTTCAACTGGCTTACTTAGTCCAAGTTTGCCGCAAAGTTTCATGCGGCCGCCTTTTTTCGAATGCCATTCCCATGGTATGACGTCACAAAGGTCAACCGTTTTGACGTCATAATGTTTGCGTCGCTGTCACAATGGTTGTGGGCTAGTTCAAGTCTTTTTTACTCGGGGTTTTACGATATTTTTCTACGAGCTTTATAATTGTTGATTTTGGTCTCGAATTAAACAAGTATGTTGTAAGGTCTCGCTGTTACAAATGCCACTATTTGCTAATATCACAACGATGTTTTAAATGTAAATAATGCCGAGAATGCACATAAGTTAGACCTTATCTCACCTCTTACAGAAATGGAACAGTCACAAAGTCCTTTCCACACAAAAATAAGTACGCAAAAACAGAGTTCGCTCTTAACTCATTAACGCCGAGATAGCTTCACGGCTCAACGCCTGGGCCACTGACCACAGATGCTGCTCGCTGTAGCGAGACCAATTAGGTCAAAGCACCGGTCTTTTCGCGGGGGGGCCGGCCTTTGTGGGCCATAGTTGAACGGATACTGTCTAGCCTTGTGCCATAAAGTCTTGATTGTTTTATAGTTTCGTGAAGATAGATGCAGGTGCTGGATATTGATACTTTACAGGAATTTAACATGTGATATTTCACCATTGAGTTGATATTTTGCGGTTTGTCCGATTTCAATTCATAAACATACTCAAAGAGAGGGAGTGAAATTGTTTTCATTGTCTCACCAAATAACATTGACAAATAAACTGCATTTGATATCGCACCTTTTATATTGGTCAAAACGTTATGAGAGACAATTTCTTTTACCTATACCTAAACAACAGTACTTAAAGAACAGCAAATAATGAACACAGATACACACTTACATATTATAATATGTAAAGTATATACATAACCAAATATTACTTATAAGCATTTGTCAATCTTCATGTTAGATTGCCTTTCTCAATCGACCACAACAGTGATTTGATGGCGGTATAGTGTTCACTCCATTGCAAGTACTAACACATAAACATGTAACGTAACTCATATTTTCACATACGTTGATTTATATGCATTTTCATTTGTAAATACAAATACGGCATATCTACACATCATGTTGAGTAGATACTGTGTGTCAGTATTTCAACTATCTGAATAATAATTAAGGATTTATAGAGATGATATTCCGATTTAAGAGAAAGCACGTAACATTAACGAATGTAATGATTATTAATATTGACCAAGTGATTTATTCTGTTGGGACGTTGTCAACTCTAATTATAATTTAACATGTGCATGTATCCATTCAATGGCAGACAGGGTCGTGGATCTATGAAGGATATTGAAAAGGTTATAAAAAAACCATGTACATGCTAAAACTATTATTGTTACAGGACAGCTACTGACCGTGCTTGATATAGGATGCGCTCAGCTAGTTCAGTAAAGTAATATTCGAACAAACTGTCATATTAATAATAGTACATTAATAATACACAACACTGGCGTTCAAAATATTAATTACATGCAATTATCAAATTGATAATTCATGACAAGCCATCCCAAAGTGATGCATTTAAGAAGTAAAGTTAAAATCAAAGTGTATCTTTCAATAGCCTCAAATTCTTATCAAATGATTTATGAATACATGTACATAAATGTTTATAATAACGCTTCCTCTCGTTTCGTCTTAGATATATGAATTCAATGCGTTTAACAAATAAAATGTATCTAACAATGTTTCAAAATTGGTAACTTCACAAAGACTACAATCGTTTCATCTGATTTAATAAACCTTCTTTTTAAAGTGTTTATTTTTCCCTTCCAAGACCAACATGTGCAGAATGTTTTCATTTACCAAAAGTAGCATATTTGTGCACAAAGAGCAACAATTTTCATTTCTTATTGCTTTCCTGAGGATATCATCTTATTTAAGAAACTGTTATCTACACTAATAGATGCTAAACTGATTTTAAAATAAGTTCATTGTTATACTATACGACAGATGCACATACGCGGCTCTAGCTGAATAAGAGCTGCTTTCTAATTACGCACATAAGCGTCTCTCGCTGTGAGAAACTGCTAATTAATGGACGCTTATATGCGGCTCTCGCTGTGAGGATCTCATTATTTTGACGCATATACGCGGCTCTCGGCGTTAATGAGTTATAGTTCTAATAACTAACGGTCATGTTACAATATTGATAAATAGTTGCGTTTGTAAAATTTCTGGGAATCATTGTTATTCAATGCCCGCAAATTTAAGCGTTTAAAACCTGCGGCTAACGCCGTCGGTTTTAAACTAAATGTGCGGGTGTTGAATAACAATGAATCCCGGAAATTTTACAAACGCAACTATTTATATTCTAAATCATTATGTCTGCCCAAAAGTGCCCACATTCCTAAAAAAAAGTAAGATTCCCCCAGAGGAGAAACAATAGAGAGATTAATTAGTGTGGTCAGTATGGGTGCCAACTTAAAAGGACATGTAGTTTTAACGGGGTATTTTGTGGAAATGAATTTCAAGGGCACAGTCTAGTACATTCAGTGCATGATACAAGATATAAGAGTGTATAAATGAATCAAATATAGTTACTGCCTTGCTGCAATATTTTTTAAAGAATCTGTTTTCAATCTTAAAGGATTATGATATGGTTTAAAGGATTTGATAGGATGAACAAATAAAATGTTTTAGAATTTGATAATTTTCTCAAGTTCTCAAGTTTCTCAGTTCATTATGCAATTTATCTAAAAATGTAAGAAAATATTGGGATCACCGAAAGATTTGATATTGCCTAAAAAACAAAGCAACTGGCGGCAAATTGTGCTTTTTTAGACTGACTTTATCTACATGCATTAGGCGCATGTTTTCCATGAATAAACTCAAAATCCTTTCAGACCCATTGTAATCCCATCCAGGAATGTATTACATGTCTGTTTATTAAAAAGTAATGACAATTTTTGTGGAAACAACAATTATGTAAGTGCGTGTTGAAGAAAAACCACATTATCAAAACTGTTTTTGTCAAAGTCACCAGGACCTTTAAAGACATGTAAATTTTATATATTGCTAAAAGTTTAAAATGAGGTTCTAATTTTGATAAAGAAACAAAGTTAGAAATGATGATATGGGGTGAGTGAAACTTTTTCGCCACTTACACTTCATTTTCTAAAATACCTACCTAAACATAAAATACAATATCATGTCACTTTTCATCAATCTAAGTTCAATTCTGACAGCCTACTATGTAAATATTTCTAACAACAACATCAAACTAAAACTGCAGAGTAGAAGAACAACGATCAGTTGATGATACAAGACAACTAAAATTTATCATGCATGAGAGATAGGCATGTAATTGGATATATACAAATATGTTAACATATTTACCGTGAATATCGGTGATATTCATGTCATACGGCATGTCTTAAAATGACAGACATAAAGCCGCTAAGACAAATATAAGTGCTGCCTGCCAATGTATTGGTAAACTGTTACTCTGCCCAATGTTATGAATTTATTTCAAGACTTACCGTAAGTGAGTTTCATTTCTGGGTACCATCTCTCCTCAAGACATCTCTAAAGCACTGACACTGGACAATTTTGGTGATATATTTCACGTGGAGAACTAATAGGTATGTATCTTAGTCTTGAACATCAATATTACAAAAGCTGATGAGCTACGGAGCCCATGGCTCTATTTTCAATGTTTCTCTGTCAATTAAGGAATTGCAGTTACTATAAGTGACACAGCTGAGCCCTAAATTGGCTCTATTTTCAATGTTTCTCTGTCAATTAACGAATTGCAGTTACAATAAGTGACACAGCTGAGCCCTAAATTGGCTCTATTTTCAATGTTTCTCTGTCAAATAAGGAATTGCAGTTACTATAAGTGACACAGCTGAGCCCACGGCGCTATTTTCAATGTTTCACTGTCAAATAAGGAATTGCAGTTACTATAAGTGACACAGCTGAGCCCTTGGCTCTATTTTCAATGTTTCTCTGTCAAATAAGGAATTGCAGTTACTATAAGTGACACAGCTGAGCCCATGGCTCTATTTTCAATGTTTCTCTGTCAAATAAGGAATTGCAGTTACTATAAGTGACACAGCTGAGCCCTAAATTGGCTCTATTTTCAATGTTTCTCTGTCAATTAACGAATTGCAGTTACTATAAGTGACACAGCTGAGCCCATGGCTCTATTTTCAATGTTTTCTGTCAAATAAGGAATTGCAGTTACTATAAGTGACACAGCTGAGCCCATGGCTCTATTTTCAATGTTTCTCTGTCAAATAAGGAATTGCAGTTACTATAAGTGACACAGCTGAGCCCTTGGCTCTATTTTCAATGTTTCTCTGTCAAATAAGGAATTGCAGTTACTATAAGTGACACAGCTGAGCCCATGGCTCTATTTTCAATGTTTCTCTGTCAAATAAGGAATTGCAGTTACTATAAGTGACACAGCTGAGCCCTTGGCTCTATTTTCAATGTTTCTCTGTAAATTAAGGAATTGCAGTTACTATAAGTGACACAGCTGAGCCTTGGCTCTATTTTCAATGTTTCTCTGTCAAATAAGGAATTGAAGTTACTATAAGTGACACAATTGATCAATATTCAAATTGTCTTTCAGATGATGAGAAATGGTTGCTTGACGTTGTGTCATTTCAACATCCCTCATGATGTGGTAGGTTTATGCTTCTTTAACTATTTTTCTTCATTTCAAAACTACCTTGATGATTAATATTAGCATTGACTCACATTGAAGAATGAAGAAGGATTACATTATATAGACATATCATGCTGATGTAAGGTGTTGAAGACATGTGGGATAATCAATGACTGGTTACATGTTGGCACACTTTTCCCTTGTGCTGCAGATCTACTGCTACGAAAAGCTGGTGAACATCCTGCTGCAGATGTTGAAACGCGAGCACCAGGACGAGTTCATCCACCGCATCGGCATTTTCCTCCTCAACTGTCTTGCCTGCCAGGTCGAAGGTCGTGAGAAGGAGATGGTCGGCAGTCTTGGGGCCATAGAGGTATCCACTTTGACTTACTCCATTTTCTCAGGCCATCCAGGATTACACAATTACTTTCTATGTGTGTCAAGTGTAAAAAAAATAACAATTGGGTGTTTCTGGTGTCAGTTCTACTCTATTTGTTGTCTCTGGTCTCTAGGGCTATCAGGTGTACTTAGTAACTATTTGTAGTTTCTGGTCTCTAGGGCTATCAGGTGTACTTAGTAACTATTTGTTGTCTCTGGTCTCTAAGGCTATCAGGTGTACTTAGTAACTATTTGTAGTTTCTGGTCTCTAGGGCTATCAGGTGTACCTAGTAACTATTTTTTGTCTCTGGTCTCTAGAGCTATCAGGTGTACTTAGTAACTATTTGTAGTTTCCCGTCTCTAGGGCTATCAGGTGTACTTAGTAACTATTTGTAGTTTCCCGTCTCTAGGGCTATCAGGTTTACCTAGTAACTATTTTTTGTTTCTGGTCTCTAGGGCTATCAGGTGTACCTAGTAACTATTTTTTGTCTCTGGTCTCTAGGGCTATCAGGTGTACCTAGTAACTATTTTTTGTCTCTGGTCTCTAGGGCTATCAGGTGTACCTAGTAACTATTTTTTGTCTCTGGTCTCTAGGGCTATCAGGTGTACTTAGTAACCATTTGTAGTCTCTGGTCTCTAGAGCTATCAGGTGTACTTAGTAACTATTTGTAGTTTCTGGTCTCTAGGGCTATCAGGTGTACCTAGTAACTATTTGTTGTCTCTGGTCTCTAGGGTTACCAGGTGTACTTAGTAACTATTTGTAGTCTCTGGTCTCTAGGGCTATCAGGTGTACCTAGTAACTATTTTTTGTCTCTGGTCTCTAGGGCTATCAGGTGTACCTAGTAACTATTTTTTGTCTCTGGTCTCTAGGGCTGTCAGGTGTACTTAGTAACTATTTGTAGTCTCTGGTCTCTAGGGCTATCAGGTGTACTTAGTAACTATTTGTAGTTTCTGGTCTCTAGGGCTATCAGGTGTACACAGTAACTATTTTTTGTCTCTGGTCTCTAGGGCTATCAGGTGTACTTAGTAACTATTTGTTGTTTCTGGTCTCTAGGGCTATCAGGTGTACTTAGTAACTATTCGTAGTCTCTGGTCTCTAGGGCTATCAGGTGTACACAGTAACTATTTGTAGTTTCTGGTCTCTAGGGCTATCAGGTGTACTTAGTAACTATTTGTTGTTTCTGGTCTCTAGGGCTATCAGGTGTACTTAGTAACTATTTGTAGTTTCTGGTCACTAGGGCTATCAGGTGTACCTAGTAACTATTTGTTGTTTCTGGTCTCTAGGGCTATCAGGTGTACTTAGTAACTATTTGTAATTTCTGGTCTCTAGGGCTATCAGGTGTACTTAGTAACTATTTGTAGTTTCTGGTCACTAGGGCTATCAGGTGTACTTAGTAACTATTTGTTGTTTCTGGTCTCTAGGGCTATCAGGTGTACTTAGTAACTATTTGTTGTTTCTGGTCTCTAGGGCTATCAGGTGTACTTAGTAACTATTTGTTGTTTCTGGTCTCTAAGGCTATCAGGTGTACTTAGCAACTATTTGTAGTTTCCCGTCTCTAGGGCTATCAGGTGTACTTAGTAACTATTCATAGTCTCTGGTCTCTAGGGCTATCAGGTGTACACAGTAACTATTTGTTGTTTCTGGTCTCTAGGGCTATCAGGTGTACTTAGCAACTATTTGTAGTTTCCCGTCTCTAGGGCTATCAGGTGTACTTAGTAACTATTTGTTGTTTCTGGTCACTAGGGCTATCAGGTGTACCTAGTAACTATTTGTTGTTTCTGGTCTCTAGGGCTATCAGGTGTACTTAGCAACTATTTGTAGTTTCCCGTCTCTAGGGCTATCAGGTGTACTTAGTAACTATTTTTTGTCTCTGGTCTCTAGGGCTATCAGGTGTACTTAGTAACTATTTGTAGTCTCTGGTCTCTAGGGCTATCAGGTGTACTTAGTAACTATTTGTAGTTTCCCGTCTCTAGGGCTATCAGGTGTACACAGTAACTATTTTTTGTCTCTGGTCTCTAGGGCTATCAGGTGTACTTAGTAACTATTTGTTGTTTCTGGTCTCTAGGGCTATCAGGTGTACTTAGTAACTATTCGTAGTCTCTGGTCTCTAGGGCTATCAGGTGTACACAGTAACTATTTGTAGTTTCTGGTCTCTAGGGCTATCAGGTGTACTTAGTAACTATTTGTTGTTTCTGGTCTCTAGGGCTATCAGGTGTACTTAGTAACTATTTGTAGTTTCTGGTCACTAGGGCTATCAGGTGTACCTAGTAACTATTTGTTGTTTCTGGTCTCTAGGGCTATCAGGTGTACTTAGTAACTATTTGTAGTTTCTGGTCACTAGGGCTATCAGGTGTACTTAGTAACTATTTGTTGTTTCTGGTCTCTAGGGCTATCAGGTGTACTTAGTAACTATTTGTTGTTTCTGGTCTCTAGGGCTATCAGGTGTACTTAGTAACTATTTGTTGTTTCTGGTCTCTAAGGCTATCAGGTGTACTTAGCAACTATTTGTAGTTTCTGGTCTCTAGGGCTATCAGGTGTACTTAGTAACTATTTGTTGTTTCTGGTCTCTAAGGCTATCAGGTGTACTTAGTAACTATTTGTAGTTTCCCGTCTCTAGGGCTATCAGGTGTACTTAGTAACTATTTGTTGTTTCTGGTCTCTAGGGCTATCAGGTGTACTTAGTAACTATTTGTTGTTTCTGGTCTCTAGGGCTATCAGGTGTACTTAGTAACTATTCGTAGTCTCTGGTCTCTAGGGCTATCAGGTGTACACAGTAACTATTTGTTGTTTCTGGTCTCTAGGGCTATCAGGTGTACTTAGTAACTATTTGTTGTTTCTGGTCTCTAAGGCTATCAGGTGTACTTAGCAACTATTTGTAGTTTCCCGTCTCTAGGGCTATCAGGTGTACTTAGTAACTATTCATAGTCTCTGGTCTCTAGGGCTATCAGGTGTACACAGTAACTATTTGTTGTTTCTGGTCTCTAGGGCTATCAGGTGTACTTAGCAACTATTTGTAGTTTCCCGTCTCTAGGGCTATCAGGTGTACTTAGTAACTATTTGTTGTTTCTGGTCACTAGGGCTATCAGGTGTACCTAGTAACTATTTGTTGTTTCTGGTCTCTAGGGCTATCAGGTGTACTTAGCAACTATTTGTAGTTTCCCGTCTCTAGGGCTATCAGGTGTACTTAGTAACTATTTTTTGTCTCTGGTCTCTAGGGCTATCAGGTGTACTTAGTAACTATTTGTAGTCTCTGGTCTCTAGGGCTATCAGGTGTACTTAGTAACTATTTGTAGTTTCCCGTCTCTAGGGCTATCAGGTGTACACAGTAACTATTTTTTGTCTCTGGTCTCTAGGGCTATCAGGTGTACTTAGTAACTATTTGTTGTTTCTGGTCTCTAGGGCTATCAGGTGTACTTAGTAACTATTCGTAGTCTCTGGTCTCTAGGGCTATCAGGTGTACACAGTAACTATTTGTAGTTTCTGGTCTCTAGGGCTATCAGGTGTACTTAGTAACTATTTGTTGTTTCTGGTCTCTAGGGCTATCAGGTGTACTTAGTAACTATTTGTAGTTTCTGGTCACTAGGGCTATCAGGTGTACCTAGTAACTATTTGTTGTTTCTGGTCTCTAGGGCTATCAGGTGTACTTAGTAACTATTTGTAGTTTCTGGTCACTAGGGCTATCAGGTGTACTTAGTAACTATTTGTTGTTTCTGGTCTCTAGGGCTATCAGGTGTACTTAGTAACTATTTGTTGTTTCTGGTCTCTAGGGCTATCAGGTGTACTTAGTAACTATTTGTTGTTTCTGGTCTCTAAGGCTATCAGGTGTACTTAGCAACTATTTGTAGTTTCTGGTCTCTAGGGCTATCAGGTGTACTTAGTAACTATTTGTTGTTTCTGGTCTCTAAGGCTATCAGGTGTACTTAGTAACTATTTGTAGTTTCCCGTCTCTAGGGCTATCAGGTGTACTTAGTAACTATTTGTTGTTTCTGGTCTCTAGGGCTATCAGGTGTACTTAGTAACTATTTGTTGTTTCTGGTCTCTAGGGCTATCAGGTGTACTTAGTAACTATTCGTAGTCTCTGGTCTCTAGGGCTATCAGGTGTACACAGTAACTATTTGTTGTTTCTGGTCTCTAGGGCTATCAGGTGTACTTAGTAACTATTTGTTGTTTCTGGTCTCTAGGGCTATCAGGTGTACTTAGTAACTATTTGTTGTTTCTGGTCTCTAAGGCTATCAGGTGTACTTAGCAACTATTTGTAGTTTCCCGTCTCTAGGGCTATCAGGTGTACTTAGTAACTATTTGTTGTTTCTGGTCTCTAGGGCTATCAGGTGTACTTAGTAACTATTCATAGTCTCTGGTCTCTAGGGCTATCAGGTGTACACAGTAACTATTTGTTGTTTCTGGTCTCTAGGGCTATCAGGTGTACTTAGTAACTATTTGTTGTTTCTGGTCTCTAGGGCTATCAGGTGTACTTAGTAACTATTTGTAGTTTCTGGTCACTAGGGCTATCAGGTGTACCTAGTAACTATTTGTTGTTTCTGGTCTCTAGGGCTATCAGGTGTACTTAGTAACTATTTGTAGTTTCTGGTCACTAGGGCTATCAGGTGTACTTAGTAACTATTTGTTGTTTCTGGTCTCTAGGGCTATCAGGTGTACTTAGTAACTATTTGTTGTTTCTGGTCTCTAGGGCTATCAGGTGTACTTAGTAACTATTTGTTGTTTCTGGTCTCTAAGGCTATCAGGTGTACTTAGCAACTATTTGTAGTTTCTGGTCTCTAGGGCTATCAGGTGTACTTATTAACTATTTGTTGTTTCTGGTCTCTAAGGCTATCAGGTGTACTTAGTAACTATTTGTAGTTTCCCGTCTCTAGGGCTATCAGGTGTACTTAGTAACTATTTGTTGTTTCTGGTCTCTAGGGCTATCAGGTGTACTTAGTAACTATTTGTTGTTTCTGGTCTCTAGGGCTATCAGGTGTACTTAGTAACTATTCGTAGTCTCTGGTCTCTAGGGCTATCAGGTGTACACAGTAACTATTTGTTGTTTCTGGTCTCTAGGGCTATCAGGTGTACTTAGTAACTATTTGTTGTTTCTGGTCTCTAGGGCTATCAGGTGTACTTAGTAACTATTTGTTGTTTCTGGTCTCTAAGGCTATCAGGTGTACTTAGCAACTATTTGTAGTTTCCCGTCTCTAGGGCTATCAGGTGTACTTAGTAACTATTTGTTGTTTCTGGTCTCTAGGGCTATCAGGTGTACTTAGTAACTATTCATAGTCTCTGGTCTCTAGGGCTATCAGGTGTACACAGTAACTATTTGTTGTTTCTGGTCTCTAGGGCTATCAGGTGTACTTAGCAACTATTTGTAGTTTCCCGTCTCTAGGGCTATCAGGTGTACTTAGTAACTATTTGTTGTTTCTGGTCTCTAGGGCTATCAGGTGTACTTAGTAACTATTCGTAGTCTCTGGTCTCTAGGGCTATCAGGTGTACACAGTAACTATTTGTTGTTTCTGGTCTCTAGGGCTATCAGGTGTACTTAGTAACTATTTGTTGTTTCTGGTCTCTAGGGCTATCAGGTGTACTTAGTAACTATTTGTTGTTTCTGGTCTCTAAGGCTATCAGGTGTACTTAGCAACTATTTGTAGTTTCCCGTCTCTAGGGCTATCAGGTGTACTTAGTAACTATTTGTTGTTTCTGGTCTCTAGGGCTATCAGGTGTACTTAGTAACTATTCATAGTCTCTGGTCTCTAGGGCTATCAGGTGTACACAGTAACTATTTGTTGTTTCTGGTCTCTAGGGCTATCAGGTGTACTTAGTAACTATTTGTTGTTTCTGGTCTCTAGGGCTATCAGGTGTACTTAGTAACTATTTGTAGTTTCTGGTCACTAGGGCTATCAGGTGTACCTAGTAACTATTTGTTGTTTCTGGTCTCTAGGGCTATCAGGTGTACTTAGTAACTATTTGTAGTTTCTGGTCACTAGGGCTATCAGGTGTACTTAGTAACTATTTGTTGTTTCTGGTCTCTAGGGCTATCAGGTGTACTTAGTAACTATTTGTTGTTTCTGGTCTCTAGGGCTATCAGGTGTACTTAGTAACTATTTGTTGTTTCTGGTCTCTAAGGCTATCAGGTGTACTTAGCAACTATTTGTAGTTTCTGGTCTCTAGGGCTATCAGGTGTACTTATTAACTATTTGTTGTTTCTGGTCTCTAAGGCTATCAGGTGTACTTAGTAACTATTTGTAGTTTCCCGTCTCTAGGGCTATCAGGTGTACTTAGTAACTATTTGTTGTTTCTGGTCTCTAGGGCTATCAGGTGTACTTAGTAACTATTTGTTGTTTCTGGTCTCTAGGGCTATCAGGTGTACTTAGTAACTATTCGTAGTCTCTGGTCTCTAGGGCTATCAGGTGTACACAGTAACTATTTGTTGTTTCTGGTCTCTAGGGCTATCAGGTGTACTTAGTAACTATTTGTTGTTTCTGGTCTCTAGGGCTATCAGGTGTACTTAGTAACTATTTGTTGTTTCTGGTCTCTAAGGCTATCAGGTGTACTTAGCAACTATTTGTAGTTTCCCGTCTCTAGGGCTATCAGGTGTACTTAGTAACTATTTGTTGTTTCTGGTCTCTAGGGCTATCAGGTGTACTTAGTAACTATTCATAGTCTCTGGTCTCTAGGGCTATCAGGTGTACACAGTAACTATTTGTTGTTTCTGGTCTCTAGGGCTATCAGGTGTACTTAGCAACTATTTGTAGTTTCCCGTCTCTAGGGCTATCAGGTGTACTTAGTAACTATTTGTTGTTTCTGGTCTCTAGGGCTATCAGGTGTACTTAGTAACTATTTGTTGTTTCTGGTCTCTAGGGCTATCAGGTGTACTTAGTAACTATTTGTTGTTTCTGGTCTCTAGGGCTATCAGGTGTACTTAGTAACTATTCGTAGTCTCTGGTCTCTAGGGCTATCAGGTGTACACAGTAACTATTTGTAGTTTCTGGTCTCTAGGGCTATCAGGTGTACTTAGTAACTATTTGTTGTTTCTGGTCTCTAGGGCTATCAGGTGTACTTAGTAACTATTTGTTGTTTCTGGTCTCTAAGGCTATCAGGTGTACTTAGCAACTATTTGTAGTTTCCCGTCTCTAGGGCTATCAGGTGTACTTAGTAACTATTTGTTGTTTCTGGTCTCTAAGGCTATCAGGTGTACTTAGTAACTATTTGTAGTTTCCCGTCTCTAGGGCTATCAGGTGTACTTAGTAACTATTTGTTGTTTCTGGTCTCTAGGGCTATCAGGTGTACTTAGTAACTATTTGTTGTTTCTGGTCTCTAAGGCTATCAGGTGTACTTAGCAACTATTTGTAGTTTCCCGTCTCTAGGGCTATCAGGTGTACTTAGTAACTATTCGTAGTCTCTGGTCTCTAAGGCTATCAGGTGTACACAGTAACTATTTGTAGTTTCTGGTCTCTAGGGCTATCAGGTGTACTTAGTAACTATTTGTTGTTTCTGGTCTCTAGGGCTATCAGGTGTACTTAGTAACTATTTGTAGTTTCTGGTCACTAGGGCTATCAGGTGTACCTAGTAACTATTTGTTGTTTCTGGTCTCTAGGGCTATCAGGTGTACTTAGTAACTATTTGTAGTTTCTGGTCACTAGGGCTATCAGGTGTACTTAGTAACTATTTGTTGTTTCTGGTCTCTAGGGCTATCAGGTGTACTTAGTAACTATTTGTTGTTTCTGGTCTCTAGGGCTATCAGGTGTACTTAGTAACTATTTGTTGTTTCTGGTCTCTAAGGCTATCAGGTGTACTTAGCAACTATTTGTAGTTTCTGGTCTCTAGGGCTATCAGGTGTACTTAGTAACTATTTGTTGTTTCTGGTCTCTAAGGCTATCAGGTGTACTTAGTAACTATTTGTAGTTTCCCGTCTCTAGGGCTATCAGGTGTACTTAGTAACTATTTGTTGTTTCTGGTCTCTAGGGCTATCAGGTGTACTTAGTAACTATTTGTTGTTTCTGGTCTCTAGGGCTATCAGGTGTACTTAGTAACTATTCGTAGTCTCTGGTCTCTAGGGCTATCAGGTGTACACAGTAACTATTTGTTGTTTCTGGTCTCTAGGGCTATCAGGTGTACTTAGTAACTATTTGTTATTTCTGGTCTCTAGGGCTATCAGGTGTACTTAGTAACTATTTGTTGTTTCTGGTCTCTAAGGCTATCAGGTGTACTTAGCAACTATTTGTAGTTTCCCGTCTCTAGGGCTATCAGGTGTACTTAGTAACTATTTGTTGTTTCTGGTCTCTAGGGCTATCAGGTGTACTTAGTAACTATTCATAGTCTCTGGTCTCTAGGGCTATCAGGTGTACACAGTAACTATTTGTTGTTTCTGGTCTCTAGGGCTATCAGGTGTACTTAGCAACTATTTGTAGTTTCCCGTCTCTAGGGCTATCAGGTGTACTTAGTAACTATTTGTTGTTTCTGGTCTCTAGGGCTATCAGGTGTACTTAGTAACTATTTGTTGTTTCTGGTCTCTAGGGCTATCAGGTGTACTTAGTAACTATTTGTTGTTTCTGGTCTCTAGGGCTATCAGGTGTACTTAGTAACTATTCGTAGTCTCTGGTCTCTAGGGCTATCAGGTGTACACAGTAACTATTTGTAGTTTCTGGTCTCTAGGGCTATCAGGTGTACTTAGTAACTATTTGTTGTTTCTGGTCTCTAGGGCTATCAGGTGTACTTAGTAACTATTTGTTGTTTCTGGTCTCTAAGGCTATCAGGTGTACTTAGCAACTATTTGTAGTTTCCCGTCTCTAGGGCTATCAGGTGTACTTAGTAACTATTTGTTGTTTCTGGTCTCTAAGGCTATCAGGTGTACTTAGTAACTATTTGTAGTTTCCCGTCTCTAGGGCTATCAGGTGTACTTAGTAACTATTTGTTGTTTCTGGTCTCTAGGGCTATCAGGTGTACTTAGTAACTATTTGTTGTTTCTGGTCTCTAAGGCTATCAGGTGTACTTAGCAACTATTTGTAGTTTCCCGTCTCTAGGGCTATCAGGTGTACTTAGTAACTATTTGTTGTTTCTGGTCTCTAAGGCTATCAGGTGTACTTAGTAACTATTTGTAGTTTCCCGTCTCTAGGGCTATCAGGTGTACTTAGTAACTATTTGTAATTTCTGGTCTCTAGGGCTATCAGGTGTACTTAGTAACTATTTGTAGTTTCTGGTCACTAGGGCTATCAGGTGTACTTAGTAACTATTTGTTGTTTCTGGTCTCTAGGGCTATCAGGTGTACTTAGTAACTATTTGTTGTTTCTGGTCTCTAAGGCTATCAGGTGTACTTAGCAACTATTTGTAGTTTCCCGTCTCTAGGGCTATCAGGTGTACTTAGTAACTATTTGTTGTTTCTGGTCTCTAGGGCTATCAGGTGTACTTAGTAACTATTCATAGTCTCTGGTCTCTAGGGCTATCAGGTGTACACAGTAACTATTTGTTGTTTCTGGTCTCTAGGGCTATCAGGTGTACTTAGCAACTATTTGTAGTTTCCCGTCTCTAGGGCTATCAGGTGTACTTAGTAACTATTTGTTGTTTCTGGTCACTAGGGCTATCAGGTGTACCTAGTAACTATTTGTTGTTTCTGGTCTCTAGGGCTATCAGGTGTACTTAGCAACTATTTGTAGTTTCCCGTCTCTAGGGCTATCAGGTGTACTTAGTAACTATTTGTAGTCTCTGGTCTCTAGGGCTATCAGGTGTACACAGTAACTATTTGTAGTGTCCCGTCTCTAGGGCTATCAGGTGTACTTAGTAAATATTTGTTGTTTCTGGTCTCTATATATATAGGGCTATCAGGTGTACTTAGCAACTATTTGTAGTTTCCCGTCTCTAGGGCTATCAGGTGTACCTAGTAACTATTTGTAGTTTCTGGTCACTAGGGCTATCAGGTGTACCTAGTAACTATTTGTTGTTTCTGGTCTCTAGGGCTATCAGGTGTACTTAGTAACTATTTGTTGTCTCTGGTCTCTAGGGCTATCAGGTGTACCTAGTAACTATTTGTTGTCTCTGGTCTCTAGGGCTATCAGGTGTACCTAGTAACCATTTGTTGTTTCTGGTCTCTAGGGCTATCAGGTGTACTCTATTTGTTGTTTCTGGTCTCTAGGGCTATCAGGTGTACTTATTAACTATTTGTAGTTTCCCGTCTCTAGGGCTATCAGGTGTACGTAGTAACTATTTGCTGTTTCTGGTCTCTAGAGCTATCATGATTACCTAGTAACTATGTGTTGTTTTTGATCTATAGGGCTATCGGGTGTACTCTCTTTGTTGTTTTGAAAAGTATACTATGCGTACTGTCCGATGAAAACAGTTTTAATCTGAGAGTGAATATTCTGACAGACAATGTTGAACATCATACGGCGGAAGCTGCAGGCTGACGAGTGTGATGAAGTTCTGGAGGTTGCCTGGAGCACCATGTGGAATGTCACGGGTCAGTTTTCTTCCTACATTCAGCCTGGCTCTCATTTCAAAACACCAGTTATCATGATATTCATTCAAAACATGTCACATTTTCATCCCAAACTGCTGAATTCATGACAAGTTTTAATTTTTAGCTCATCTGACCTGACATGTGACCATTAATACAAATGAATTATAGATAACCTTAATTTTTCAATACATACTGTGAATTTTAAGATTCGAGTTTGACAAATCTCAAACATCTCATTTATGAATATAAACTTCTGTAAGTGTGTGAGTTTAGATCTGAACATGTTAATCCAAAGCTTGAGTCCAATGGGTATGGAGGGATGACATTAATAGAGAGTTAGTCTGTCAGTTGGAAACCTGTGATTTTCATTTGATAACAGATAGCAGATATAAGCACGTCGAATGCAGGGTATTACTTATCAATCATGATTATCAATTTTTTAGATATTTTTGTAAAATTTTGCATTTTTTTAGAAAGAATGGGGACTCTAACTTCTAAACTAATCCTATAATTTTGATAAAATTTTATAGTGATATACACAATCATGTGAACGTGTGTCATGATTAACATTTCTGAAATATTTTCTTTTTAATTTATAGTTTTTTTGTAAAAAGTGATGACATTTCAGAAAATAGTTTTGTAAGTCATGATTAACAAGTTTTAAATTTTGCAATGTTTCTTAAGATATATTATGTTGTCTCTGTTACAAAGTGCTGTCCTGTTCATGACAATCTATCTTAGGCTATAAATGCTGAATAAATGAAGGTGTGTCATATTATTAGCAATTTTTTTAAACATTTGTATAAAACTTTTAAAGCTGTGTATTTTGAAGAAAATTGTAGCTAATCATCTATTGATTGTAAATTGTTCTCTTTTTTGGCTTGTTATAGGTCAGATTCATAAGAGATCCAAAATTCATAAATGTTGATTTGCAAAGAGATAATTTAACCCTTAAGTTGCTGGCCCTAGAATATTGCAGGATGAATTTAGTTTTGGCTGCATATTCCCTTGGTGAGATGCAAGTAGCTTACTATGTTTCCACACAATAACTCATTAGCACTGTTCACAGTGGCCAATCTCGGAAGTTTATTGTATAGTATAGCAGTAGTATCAGTTCAACGCTTGTATCTTTGATCCAGCTGTCACTAAGCTACCAAGGTTTGTTTTGTTGTTGTTCTAAATAATAGGGGTAGATGTTCCGAAAGTTATGCAAACATATATGATGCCTATCGTACTGAAAATTAGCAGAACAATCGCTCAATTTTCAAGCCTATGGGCTCCTTCTACCCTCCCACACGAGCTTATGGAACCAGCAAGTGCCGCAAAATGGGGACTAATGTTTATTCTTTATTTGTTTTACCATTTTTCGCTCTTTATATCACACATAGCTCCTTGGCACATTTTAAAATTGTATATATCAGAATAAAGAAAAAAGGATGGTCTTCATTTCCACATAAAAATGGTATGTATACATACTACAATCAGTAAAGAATCAGCAGGATTATCTCTGAAAACTTCTACATGCCACAACTTCTACGTGCCAAAACTTCTACATGCCACAACTTCTACATGCCAAAACTTCTACATGCCAAAACTTCTACATTTCAAAACTACATGCCACAACTTCTACATGCCAAAACTTCTACATGTCAAAACTACATGCCACAACTTCTACATGCCAAAACTTCTACATGTCAAAACTACATGCCATAACTTCTACATGCCAAAACTTCTACATGCCAAAACTTCTACATGTCAAAACTACATGCCATAACTTCTATATGCCACAACGTCTACATGCCAAAACTTCTACATGTCAAAACTACATGCCATAACTTCTACATGCCAAAACTTCTACATTTCGAAACTACATGCCACAACTTCTACATGCCAAAACTTCTACTTGTCAAAACTACATGCCATAACTTCAACATGCCACAACTTCATGCCAAAACTTCTACATGCCACAACTTCTACATGCCAAAATTTCTACATGCCAGAACTTCTACATGCCAAAAATTCTACTTGCCAGAACTTCTGCAAAAAATCATTTTATCATCATATCAACATGTTTATATTGCAATATAAAAGGATAGGATAGTCATCAATTCTATATAAAATTTGCAAATGACAATGAGACAATAAAGGAGTGTTAAGTGATGTCGCAATTATCATTGAGAAATCTGTTCTCAAATACCTGAGGGTACCATCTTTGCACATATTCAAAATGTAGTGGTACATTTTTATTATTTTTTTATCATCGTTAACAAGACATAAATATCTTTATTTCCATGTATAACTTGCACATATTCGCTTCAAAAGAAAACATGTGGAAATGATGCGACCACTGTCCCGATAATGCTATTATCAAAGTCTGTTTTCACTAGCTATAGCCATCCACATTTCGTTGGTAATACCTTCTTATCCCAGTGCAAAAGATTGTTATGTTTTTTTATCTTTGTAAAGAAGGAGTTGGAAACAAAGACAAATTCCATTATTTGTGAGTGAATCATTCAGCGGGGACGCCTGCACGCGCTGAGCGTGTGTTTGTCTGATGCTAATATCTTAGTAAATGGCTGTAGGGGTGGGAATGTTATCGGGGTTTTATCACCACCTTGCTTCTGTAATTGATATCTATCGTGTAGGATGTCGTATCCTAATGAAATTAATTGTGAAATAGTGCAGAGCAACAAATTAGCTTCATTTTCGTATATGATTTTCCTATATGCATTCAGTAATTAAATGATTTGATAAATTTTGAAATATAGACAGTTTTTTTGATAATCGTAAAACTAGTTCTAGTCATATTTTTGTAATAACTTTTACATTGATGCCAATAACAACTGTTCGTCATTAGATTTGTATTAATTTTGCCATGTAAAATCACCAAAGATTGGTAAAATGGTCGCTTTTCGCCGCGCTGGAAAATTCATTCACTGGTACCATAGATACCTAGATACTTGGTCATAATAATATTCAGCAACTTGAGGATTGAAAGGCTTGTGTAATCTTTAGAAAGGAATTGTTCCCTGTGATGTTAGGAATGGAAGACTGTTTAGCTTGCTTGTGTTTTCTTGACAACAGAGATGTTGCTTTGCTGGTTACAGATGAGACAGCCCCTAACTGTGAGCGCTTCATGGACCTTGATGGTATGGGACTCTTCCTGCAGTGTTTAGAGGTGAGAAATTACTTGCTGCATCTATGCCTATGTGCATTGTCTCTTTATGACACAAGGAGTACAAATGCAAACATTCATTAGTATGATTTCTGTACATCTGTTTCTCACTAGCTGCTCTATTCTAACAGTCTAACTTTCTGTCTGAGACCATGCAGTGAATACAGATTTTGTGATCCCCCTGTAGGGGAGAGCTCTACCTACGAATCGTGACATCCCCAGAGGTGAAGCTTCACAAATGCCATCTATGAAGGAGTACGTCAGACAGTTTTTGCAACAGTCAGATCAGTTGTCAAGGTCGTTAAAAATCTAACATATCATTACTTAGTAAATTATGAATTTTATGTCTTTCAGAAGTTTGATAACCGGGCAGAACTCCTGCGCAACATGATGGGCCTAATGGTAAGTCATTTCCACATACATTCATAAGGTTCCAGAGTGTGCTGTGTCACCAAATCAATCATTATCTGGAAGAGATAACAGGATAATTTTACTACTAGTCTTTGACTTCCATAAGGTTTCCTCCATTAAAGGGACCATTCGAGCGGCTTTCATCCGCCATCTTGAAATGTTAGTGTTGCGAGAAATCTGCATTGCGAGAAAATGCTGTATTAAGCTAAATCATTGACAAAATTAAGAAATAACAAATAGATTGATAGAAGAGCGGCATATTTACAAATAATTCATAATAAAATTTGTCAGTTACGACAATGTTTTGTCGTAGTAATGCATTCCACATTCGTAGCTCCGATGATTGGCTTCATTTCACGAAGTTTTTCTTTTTTGATCGATACACTTGATTCTTTGTCAAATTGTTAAATCTTGAACAACTGAAAGGTTTACCTCGTGTACATATTTGAAATTAAGTGTGAAAAGAATCATGTAAAAATCATATATATTTGTTAACAGGAAAGTCCTCCTGAATTTCGTTTCCACAAAAAATACCCCGCTCGAATGGTCCCTTTAACACAATCAGATTCAGCAGCTAAGACATTACAGGAAAATTGGTTCACTACAGGCAAAACAGGCACTACATGATACACATGGAAAGAAAACTATCTAATGGATAAAATCTTTGAACTAACTTTGTATATAAATTGGTGATTTTATGACTATGTGATATGCTGTGACCTCTAATTGCAGTAAAATAGGCTCCACATTCCAAATCTGTTTGTTTTATTCTCTGCTTGTGAATGAAAAGCACTTCAAAGCTCAGATCAGGTTCCTAAGTTAATAAGGATTATAGATTATGGAGTTGGTGATTTAACGGCCCATCTGTAATGGCTACAGTGACCGTATTCTTCAAATCCTATCCTGCTTATATAGGGAATACAGAGTGGTTTGCTACAGAAACTAACTTTTTATGTAGTTCTTATAGTAATAATAATGATAATAATAAGGATATTTATATTGCGCTAAATCCATGTCACTAAGCGCGTCCTGCATTATTACCCTGGTCTAACCCAAGCTTACGGTCACCTCCAAAACAATCTACACCAGGTACTTAATAAGTACTGCTGGGTGAACAGAGGCACAATTTGAATAAGGTCTCTTGCCTAAGGAGACACCACAAGTTTTCCACTTGTGCCTCAGTGTGGGGCAGGGAATAACCCTTCAAACTCTCAGTTAATACAGCAATGATCAGGTAACCCACCCATCCAGATCTTGCTGAACTTCACTGATTGCAGTCAACTGAGCTACGCACAGGACCATGTGCCACCATGAGGCAATGAGGATTGTCAGCTGTAAATTGAGTGACCTTGTGGCCCTATGTAAGGATTCCAGGAAAGAAACTAACCCTGTTACAGCCAAACTTGCCAGTCCGATAGACATTACAATTGAGAAGAAATTCAAATCATATTTTGGGCTAAATTGGATGAACAAAACATAGAAACTTTCAAAATCCATCAATTGAAACTAAATTAAATGGAATCACTAACATAAAACGTTGGCACAAAATGAATTCCCGTCGTCTGCATTTGCCATTTTACCAATGACTCACTTCTGTTGTTAAAATCTGGAGGTTTTACGAATCCGCATCATGTTTTCCGAATACAAAAAATGAAACAATTTTGACAATTGTATTGCAATTTTTTACCTGTAATTTACTGATAAACCAGTTATATTGTGCATCCCTAATAACAATACATGCAAAAACGTAAATCATGGCGGATTTCGTAGCAAAAAGTCAGTTTCATTCGAAATAAATTATCCAAGTTTAAAGAAATATCAATTTTGTACACCCTATTCAGTCAGGTTTTCTTAAACGTATATTGATAATACCTACTGCTGTTATCAGTCCTAATGTTACCCTTGTATTTTTAATATTTATTCAATGATTATTATCTATAGATATTTAAGTTATTTGATGTGTTATTCATATTCGTACTTGTTAATGTTCCAGAGCTCACATGAATGTAAATCAAATTTCCCTTGTGGATAATAAAGTCTTATCTTATCTTATGTTATCTTAACAGCGGATGCTATTACAGTCGTATAAGTATCATTCCTGAGGATGATCATAAAAAGAATCTACAACATGACTTTGAGCACATGCTTAAAAATTAATCTGATTTTTAGTATTTTCAAATCATTCAAAATGCATGTAGAGGCTTAAAACATTTATTAAATATGTCAAATAAAATTACAAGCAAAATAGTAAATAGCAGCCAAATTATACCACACATAGTTTTGGCACTACATTGATTTATTTGGCACTTTTATGAATTTCATACCCATTGCACCTGCTCTAGCATTAAGGATTGTTATACATTTTTTGTGCCTCTACCCATGTATAACAGCAACAGGTTGTATAAAATATTATACAATTTGTTGCTGTTATACATCGATAGAGGCACAAAAAATTTAAAACAATCCTTATAATTACAAGATCAACTCTATAACAAACGTTTTCTGAATTATTTAAACAAATCTTGAATAATTGTCGTGAACATTACGGTAGTTTGCAGCTTGTTACACACATCAATGCAACGTTGAAACAAACTTGAGAAATGTATTAAATAAATGGGTATTACTCAAAAGAAACCCTAAGAAGCTATTTTAGTTGTCAATTCCAGATATGGATAAAAGTCAGACAGAGCTGAAACCTGAAAATCTCTATGGCCAGCTTAAGTTTTGGTTAATGCCTCTTGTTGACTATGAGTCTAAAATGTTGAGTATAACATGTAGCTGTAGCCTTGTGTATACTGAAGTTGTGTTGCAGGGAAATATTGCGGAGGTGAAGGAGCTGAGATGCCGACTGATGGTTCCAGAGTATGTGCAGGTCTTCAGGTAAGCCCTTACTATCTCATCCAGTCTGATTAAAATCAACCGTGTTCCAATGAATAAAAGTTTATAAATATTGACTCTAGTGGGAATCGAACGTACACTATCAGGGCTTTCCTTTCCACAACGGTCTGAAAGCACCCTCCTTGTTCACATGTTCTGACGCAATCTCAACTAGCCAATCACATTGACTCTGGCAAAAGCCTTCAGTATCATTATCTAGGGGCAAGTAACTCCTGTTTACCTGTTATCAAAACTTTATTATGTATATTAATGGCTTTATTCACTATTGTTCATATTCTCTTTCTCTTCCAAATCTTTTATAGCAAATTTGAACAATATATTTTTCAATTCTATATGGTGATAAAAGGGACAAAATAAAACGAGACACTTAATGCGAAAGTTTGAAGAAGGTGGACGATGGTCGATCTCAAAACGTTTATTGATTCCTTGAAATTTTCTTGTTTAAAGAGATACGTTTCTTAATCATACTGCTATACCTTAGCTCGTTTTCCCATAAAGCATGTTCTCATGCTTGGTGCTAATATCAAAAATAGATACAAACTTGCAAATCCATTTTGGAAGGATTCGTTGGACGTTTGGTTTAGATATATTCGAAATTATGATACGAGTGACAATAACATAAATGAAATACGCATGCAACCGCTCTGGTTAAATCACCAATGTTTTAATACAGATTTCATAATCAACAACTGTTTCAAAAAAGGAATAATTCATGTCAAAGATATTTGTCAAGGTAATGTATTTTGTACACTTGTATAACTCAAAGCAAAATTTGATATTAAAGGCACAGTCCTTGATCTAAACCTTGTCATCATCAATCTGCCCAAATTTTGGAGAGATGTTATTCAAACTCAAGATCTCTCTACCATTAGAAATTTGCCAATATGTTCCCCTTAAAATGATATGATTAAGCCTTTGAAAAGATTCAAGATTATTTTACGATAACCTTACTGATGGTGAATGTAATTTCCCTAAAGCATGTCTTAAAGCAAACTTAATGACCATATCAATTGGAAGTCAGTATTTTTGGAATATAGACAATCCACAAAGACACAAAGCTCTTTTAATTCCAATACAAATTTATTCATTGGGTAATCTATACTTAGCGAGAATTGTTGAAAATGAAACTAGTTGATGATGATGTATGCTCATCTTGTGGTTGTAACGAGAATATTTACCATGTATATATTGAATGTCCAACCGTTAGGGTGTTCTGCAACAATTTCAGAGACTTTATTAAGAGTGCCCTTGATAAAACTCCCGATCTCTTAAGCCAAAATATATTATTCTGTACCACCAATAACCACGTGAATCACATGGTATTGCTAGCTAAACGTCACATCTATGTTATGAACATAAAAGGTTTAAAGCCTAATATCACAATATATAAGAATATTCTGAAAGACGTTTTTCACATTGAAAGATATATTGCTAGAAAACATTTTAACATTGATTGTTTTGACAAAAAGTGGAATATTCTTAAGACTGATGTATAAATGCTGTTTCTGAATGAAGTGTTTATAGCAATAGTACCTATTTAATTATTACTTTGTTTGATGTATATTTCCCTATGTTGATTGTAAGTCATGCCATACCTGAGGTACATAATATACCACATCTTAGCTCCTGTTATGTACTAAACATTGTTGATTGTATCAAAATGAAGCTAATAAAAAAGACTGAAAAAGAAAAACAACTCCTGTTTACCATTTGTTAACCTTGATCGCCCCTATCGTTATTTAAAACATGTTAATGTGATTGGTCCGCTGATGACTAGGTTTTGTCTGATCTAAACTGGTGTAAGAACATACGACCGTTTGAATCCCACTAGAGTCAATATTTAAAAACTTTTATTCCTCGATTTTAATCAGACTGTATCTCATCTAACTGTGAGAATGTTGATTGTTATACTTCAACAGAACAAACTTGTCAGTGGATATAGAAATTATTTCTTCCCTTCTCTACAACCTTCCTTCCATTCGTCTGGGCTGACTGTTTTGTTCTGGACCAAAACTCAAAAACTGTGAGGCGCCTATCTTATGGCAACTCATAATTATCCTCAGCAATGACAAGTTGCGGTGGGTATTATAATGGGCACTGTCCGTTTTGTTTTGTAAATGATTGCTTTTTTTTGGCAATAAATGGGGAATCATGTTTTATAGTCTATAAGTATCATGCCCCTTGAATTCCAGAAAATGGTTGCCATGATCTTGCCAGAAAAAAGTTGATTTCTGAACTTCTTGGGTGCAAAAGAGTGGTTATGGATTCTTACTTGGGGTCAGGATCCCTGTGATGAATCCAAACTGCGACCCCGCTTCAAGTCAGTTGACCATTTTACAACAGTAGAATATTGAGAGCTTCTTTGTCATACAAATTGATCATACGTTTATGTATTTTGGTTGCATTTACCCTTTCTTTCGTAAGAAACTTGATAACAGCAAGATGCTCAGTTATAAAACTTTCCATGATTACAGGAGGGTACCTGTGTTCAACAGACTGTAAATGTTAAGTAAATGATGGGGAAGGGTTGTTTGTCTGTAAACTGTCTTCAGATGGCCTATCTCAATAATGACATCAACTATGATGTCTTTAGGGATTTATCAATACTCATTTCTATGAACTTCCCTCGTATAATACCTAAAAGTATTGTGTCAGTTGTTTTGTTGGGTATAACTAGACAATGTCAGTTGTTTTAACATTCATGAGTGTGGTGCCCATAGATTTGATCTTCCATCTTCTTCTCCAGAGGCAAAAAGCCTTGAAAGCTGAAACCCTGTGTACAGACTCCTTGACTTGTGAGGATTACAATTGTATATTTGGTGACATTGTGACCTTTAAGGGCTATAGGGGCCATGCCCTAAAAACCTATTTTCATCTTCTCCAGAAGCACAAGGTCTATTAAACTTAAATATTGTGTGCAGTCTTCTTGACTAGTGAAGATTATAATTTAATGATTTGGTGACCCTGTGACCCCACAAAGTGCCAGTTGGAAGAAAAAGGTATATGGTGTACAGACTTCTTAAAAATGTGGATGTAGTTCATGACTCTGGTTGTGCCCAATAGAATAAAAAAACTATTTTCATCTTTTTCTACAGAAGCAAAGGGTCTAGAAACCTGAAATCTTGTTAACAGACTCCTTAGTTGGTAAGGATTCTAATTTGTAGATTCAAGTGAGTCTGATCAGCGGTGTGAAGCGGCAAGTCAGTGAATGTGTACCATCACAATGTTCCCTGGATTATTTTGATGTTCTTTCACAATGGGTAAAATAGGTTGATTCTGTGGACATTGGTAGTATACACAAATCAGAAATGTTGTGGGATTTTTTAAGCTCTCTTTCGATCACTACCCAAGCTGTACACTGCAAACTTGGAGAGACTTCCAAATCAAACAATTGAGTTAAATCAGCATGGAAGCAAGAGGGAAAAAAGGTCAAGAGAGTGTTCAGAGTTGATGCTTGTAGGGAGGGAAGAAAGGTCAAGAGAGTGTTCAGGGATCCTGCTTGTAGGGAGGGAAGAAAGGTCAAGAGAGTGTTCAAGGTTCTACTTGTAGGGAGGGAAGAAAGGTCAAGAGAGTGTTCAGGGATCCTGCTTGTAGGGAGGGAAGCAAGGTCAAGAGAGTGTTCAAGGTTCTACTTGTAGGGAGGGAAGAAAGGTCAAGAGAGTGTTCAGGGATCCTGCTTGTAGAGAGGGAAGCAAGGTCAAGAGAGTGTTCAAGGTTCTACTTGTAGGGAGGGAAGAAAGGTCAAGAGAGTGTTTAGGGTTCTACTTGTAGGGAGGGAAGAAAGGTCAAGAGAGTGTTCAGGGATCCTGCTTGTAGAGAGGGAAGAAAGGTCAAGAGAGTGTTCAAGGTTCTACTTGTAGGGAGGGAAGAAAGGTCAAGAGAGTGTTCAGGGATCCTGCTTGTAGGGAGGGAAGCAAGGTCAAGAGAGTGTTCAAGGTTCTACTTGTAGGGAGGGAAGAAAGGTCAAGAGAGTGTTTAGGGTTCTATTTGTAGGGAGGGAAGAAAGGTCAAGAGAGTGTTCAGGGATCATGCTTGTAGGGAGGGAAGCAAGGTCAAGAGAGTGTTCAAGGTTCTACTTTTTAGGGAGGGAAGAAAGGTCAAGAGAGTGTTCAGGGATCCTGCTTGTAGATAGGGAAGAAAGGTCAAGAGAGTGTTCAAGGTTCTACTTGTAGGGAGGGAAGAAAGGTCAAGAGAGTGTTCAGGGATCCTGCTTGTAGAGAGGGAAGCAAGGTCAAGAGAGTGTTCAAGGTTCTACTTGTAGGGAGGGAAGAAAGGTCAAGAGAGTGTTCAGGGATCCTGCTTGTAGGGAGGGAAGCAAGTTCAAGAGAGTGTTCAAGGTTCTACTTATAGGGAGGGAAGAAAGGTCAAGAGAGTGTTCAGGGATCCTGCTTGTAGGGAGGGAAGCAAGGTCAATAGAGTGTTCAGGGTTGATGCTTGTAGGGAGGGAAGAAAGGTCAAGAGAGTGTTCAGGGATCCTGCTTGTAGGGAGGGAAGAAAGGTCAAGAGAGTGTTCAGGGAACCTGCTTGTAGGGAGGGAAGCAAGGTCAAGAGAGTGTTCAAGGTTCTACTTGTAGGGAGGGAAGAAAGGTCAAGAGAGTGTTCAGGGATCCTGCTTGTAGGGAGGGAAGCAAGTTCAAGAGAGTGTTCAAGGTTCTACTTGTAGGGAGGGAAGCAAGGTCAAGAGAGTGTTCAGGGTTCTTCTTGTAGGGAGTGATGCAAGGTCAAGAGAGTGTTTAGGGATCCTGCTTGTAGAGAGGAAAGAAATGATGATCCAAATGATGATCTCAAATCGTGTAACTAAACAAGGGGGAAGAATATTCGTCAACGACAGATCTTCTTTCAGCATATCTTCATGGAGTAGATGACTAAGGTTTCCTGGAGTTTTGAAAATCTTGATATGTGTTTATACATTTGGGGAGCTGAGGTCAGGAACATTGCCATCTACAGACCTTTTTCATCACAAACATAACACACAAAAATCAGTCCTTCATCTTGTTTGAGTTGTCCATTCATATTGAGAACATAATATGTTCACATAAAACCCTTGTTCTTGCTTGGGATGTTAACATCCATTCATTGTCAGATTAACTGGCTCTGCAGTTTCTTGAACTTTTATATACCTCTTGTCTGAAGCAACATGTTACTGTGGCTACCAACAAAAGTGAACAGAGAATGGATTCAATTATCACCAAAGCTGAGGGTGACATCCTAACATCATTTGGGATCACAAACCGTGAGCTGTCAGACCATTGTAGTTTTTTTTTGTCAGTGTCCTGTGATTATCGACTGTAATATTAGCCTAGCTATTCTATAATATCTGTTCAACTTCTGGTCATAATTTTTTCATGTGAACTTTGAGTGAATGCTGTACCAGAATGTCAACTGTTAATTGAGCTTGTAAAAAAAATTGTAAAATACTTTTGAAAATAAAACATTATTTTAAAAGATTAATTTCACTGACTACCTCTAAACTTATATGCATTCTCTTGTTTATTTATAAACTATTAACAACAATCAAACCTTTAACCGAGTCTAGAATAGACAACTTAAAACTTTTTAGTCTCATGTGCCGCACGTGCAATACGTGTTTATCTCGATCACCCACAATGCCCCTCCCCCTTCAACTTCACTTCTCTTGTTGTTACCAAGCCGTTCGGTTTGGTTTGAGCGATATTATTAATCTAACCTTACTACGTGAGTTCTTTCACTGAATTACTTCTATGAATACGTTCTTCCATTCCCTGAAATTTCGTATTTAGCGCTGTTGTCGGAGAGCGATAATTCGCAAATGCTACCTAAATGGCGGATGTGACACGTCAGCATTTGGTCGCAATTATATGTTAATTTCTCAGTGATTTGATACCTTGGTGTTTTGCAATATTCTATAATCATTTATTCTCTATTGCAATGTTTCTATACAATGTATCGCAATTTTTTATATATTTTTGGGGGATGTGTGAAGAGAAGCTAGAAGACTGTCTTTCCATCGAGGCTCCTTCGGCCATAGACTCTGTGGATGCTTCACCAGCCTCTAAAGATCCTCGGCTGTCCAGGAAGGTGCACCGGTTAGCATCGAAGGGGGCGGCGGCGGCGGTGAAAGTATCCACGGCAGTTACCACATCCACCCGGACCCGGCCTACAGCAACCATGGTGACCGGAATTCCAGGGTCCAGGATGGTCCCCATCATTCTTCCTACAGTGGATTCGGTGGTTACCACTGTAACCACAGCTATCACGGCTACCAGGGTTTCCAAGGCTATCACGGCTTCCAAGGTTACCAGGGTTTCCACAGTGGCCAAGGGGTTCGCAGTTTCCACAGATCCTGATCCACGGGAGCATATCAGGACTGGAGGGGAACAGGAACCAAGGAATCTTAAGGACATCGTTGACTATGGTTCCTCTTCATCTGCTTCATCCTCATCTTCCATGGCAGGCCAGGGGAAACGGCAACATTCAGTTGACAAACGCCTGAATCATCCATCGGAACGGCACCTATCCATCGAGAGTTCCAAAAGGAAGTCGACGGAGCTACCTGAACTCTCCTTTTATGGTCCATCTTCCTCGGAACCAGCAAAGCTAGCCAGAAAGGATAAAGAACAAGAATTGCAGACCTTTCCCGGGTTGTCCTGGTTGGACAAAATCGATGAAGTATATAGACACTTTCCGGATTTGTTTCTTCCCCCATCACCAGCGGAGCCGATCCACAATGCCATTAGCCGTTCATCCAGGGTGACTGCTACGCCGGCAGCGACCACCCGAGTCCATGGCACAGCTAGCGTCACAGAATTCAAAAAGTTAAGGGTCTTAGCTTTGACAAACAAGCCTCAAGATCGTCTTTTTACAGTGGGTTTCCTTACAAGATTCACCACGCTAAATTCACCACGCAAGAGGGACCCTTGTTAGAGGAAAGATTCCGTGACTTGATGGGCAAAGGTACTTATTCAGAGTAAATAAAAGTCAATGATTCGAGACTCCGCGACATCAAAGTATGTATTCACAAGGCCATGCAGACGTCATGCTACATTCACTGGTTTGCGGCAACAACAGCTCGTCTGCTCCCTACCTTGCTGGATGATGCCGAACCAAATGGATCATCTTCAATCCCAAACTCTTTGCTTCACACAGCAAACTGTTTTTTTGACTCAATGGCCAGTTCAGTGTTAGATCTTGACAAGCATCTCTTGTGGATAGACTCTCAACTTACTCTATTAAGGAGGACTGGTTTCCTAAAACAGCTGCCACAGTCCACCCCCCAGGTTATCAAGGATCAAATTTAACTCGGCATCTCTCTTCGAGGGGGGGGCTGTGAAGGAAGCCATTCAAGTGCAAGAACTGGAATGAGAGAGGAAGAGAAGTTAAGATCAACACAACTTGGCACTAGCAGTGTCTCCTAGACACAAGAAGTCCCCTGGTAGCAAGCAAAGGACTCCAATTAAGAGGTCTGATTCTGGTCGGTTCCAACAGCAATCGTGGACACCAAAGAAGAATGAAAATCAGTCTCAACAGAAGCCTGAGACACCAGGTAGAAAAGGTGGTCAAGGCGGAGGCAGAGGCAAACAGAGGATTTGACGCCCTTGCCCCTTCAGTTCTGCCTGTCCCCAGATTTTTCCGTTAGATGTTTCGATTGACCCGGTCGGGGGTCGTCTGCAACAATATTCCCGCAACTGGCCCATTGTTACAGACGATCCATGGAACTTATCAGTGATAAATCAAGGTTATCGTCTCCAGGTTCAGGACACTTCCACCGACTACTTCTTTGCCCGTGGGCCCGTTTCTTCTGTCTGGTCATCCCCAAGTGGCAGCGGAGGATGTGATCCAGAAGTTGATAGACAAGGAAGCAGTAATCGAACTGGATCCTGCATCGGGTTCCATAGGGTTCTTCTCACCAATCTTCCTGGTTCTGAAGAAGGATACAAAAGAACTCAGGATGATTATAGACCTAAAGAACTTGAACAAGAACTACCTGCACAGACCGCCTCACTTCAGAATGGAGTCCATTGCGGCGTTGAATCTGGCTCTACGACCAGGGGACTGGATGGTCTCATTAGATCTCAGAGATGCGTATCTCCATGTCCCAACCCATCCAGCTTCACAGAAGTATCTTCGATTTGCAGTCAACGGCAGGTTGTTCCAGTTCAAGGTTCTTTCCATAGCTTCAACATCTGCTCCGTTGTGGCACTCTGCCTCCGTCGAGGATATCATCTCTGCTGGTTACTGGGCTTCGTCGACCACCTTTTCATCGTTCTATCTGAGAGATGCCCAAACAGATCTACAGGGTCTCCACCAGATCTTGATGGCAGCATCTCATCCGCCAGTAGAACTGCCAGTGTTTCAAACTCTGCTAAAACAGCCAAGGTCCGACAGGTTCCACCTAAATCCATGGTCCCTCCATCTTCACCTCTGGAGGTTATCCAGTTTAACCTCAGGAGGAGTGGGTTCTCTAAAGGAATCGCGGACGCAGTCCAGGGGGGTCTCAGAAATTTACGTCCGCTCTATACGATTGTCGATATGCCAAGTTCACCAAGTGGAAGCAACAATTCCAGCCTGATTTGAAGGCTTGTACGATCGATGGATACAAGTCGGCATTAATATCTGCCCTTGCTCTGCAGGGCATCGATTTGTCAAATGACCAGACCATCCATCAATTATCTAGATCATTCCAGCTTGAAGATCTGAAGACTCCAAAGTTCCAACTGAAGTGGAACCTCTCCATGGTATTATCTCTGCTTCTAGCAGATCCGTTTGAACCCATCAGGGAGGTCTCCTTACAGTTCTTTTCTTGGAAAACAGCTTTCCTGTTGGCATTAGCATCTGCCGGAAAAGTATCAGAGATACATGCCTTAGACCATTCCATGTTAACTCATACGAAAGACTGGCAGTCGGTTTCTTTGTCCACTCTACCAGGGTTTGTTGCCAAAAATCAGAAGTCTATATCCAGGCCTTTGGGAAGAAGATGTTTTTCTGTCCCGGCACTGACTACTGCCACTTCAGACGGTATGGGAAAAGATCTTCTTCTGTGTCCAGTCTGGGCACTAAGAGAGTATATATCCAGAACTAAGTCCTTCAGGAGAGGAAGACATAGGCTATTCCTTCCGTGTCTTCCTACTTCTGACAAAGATATCACTAAGAATACTATATCAGCGTGGTTGAAAAAGACCATTAAGACAGCTTACCACAAGTCTCGACGGCTTCACCGATTTTTGGTAAGGTGTCTGCCCATGAAATAAGGGCATGGGCAACATCTGCTCCGTTGTAGCACTCTGCCTCCGTCGAGGATATCATCGCTGCTGGTTACTGGGCTTCGTCGACCACCTTTTCATCGTTCTATCTGAGAGATGCCCTGACAGATCTACAGAGTCTCCACCAGCTGGGATCTTTTGTGTCCACAGGCGGAATCATAGGTGAATAGGTAACATAGGTGAATAGGTAACATAGGTGAATACGTCTAGTCTTTCTTCTTTTTAAGAGATCCTAAGGACGAAGTTCCTCCAAATGACCAAATAATCCTATATTCCAACTTACCCACCGCCGATCTGTGGGATTCTGCATATAAGTTTAGAGGTAGTGAGTGAAAGAAATTTAACAAAATTACAAGTATTTTGTATATTTATGAACGATACCTACCTCTAAACTTATGAATTAGAGCCCGCCCAAACCTCCCCACGATGCTGTTTATCAGCTTTGCTTACATCAAGAGAAGTGAAGTTGAAGGGGGAGGTGCATTGTGGTTGATCACGATAAATAAGTATTGCAAGTGCAGCACATGAGACTCAAAAGTTTTAAGTTGTCAATTCTAGACTTGGTTAAAGGTTTGATTGTTGTTAATAGTTTATAAATAAACAAGAGAATGCATATAAGTTTAGAGGTAAGTATCGTTCATAAATATACAAAATACTTGTAATTTTGTTAAAATTATTGTTTGGTGACTTTATGGCTTCGAAAAACCTATTTTTATGATCTTTTGCAAAAGAAAAGAAGTTGCTGGATTTTTTTTTCAGACTCATTGGCTAAAGATTGTTATGAAATAAAGATTTTGTGCCTTCTTGGTTTCTCAGAGAATAGGGGTCATGCCCTGAAAACTATCTTTACTCTAGTTATTAAAAGCTTAAAAAACTGAAATGTGTCTTTGCTCAATATCCAAGTGGGATTATGACACTTGGCCCTGGCCTGATGATGATAAATCTTATAACTGATGAGCTACAGAGGTGAAATGAGAAATGATGTTTTGCTTATTTTAAGCACTTTTTTAGTTGTTATTAGATGCTTTTAGTGCCTACAGAGAGTATTTTCACAAGGATGTAAGATATAAAATGTATAGAGTGTGTACAGGAGTTATATAGTTACTCCTTAACTGCTATTTTTTGTAATGAATCTCTCTTCTATTTTGGAGCTTCATTTAAGGAATATTATATTGTTTTATTGACTTTCTTCCAACTTTGTGTAAAGACATCTTGTCTAATGCTCTGACACTGGACAATTTTAGTGATGTTTTAAGGATTATAGATTGTAAATTTGACCACCGTGCATTCTGTAAATAGGATGACATCAGCAGTGGCTTATTATTTTTTATGTGTTCGTCTTCAATCTAAGGATTCATCAAAATGAAATACCTGATGAGCTGACAGAGCCAGTGGCTCTTATTTAAAGTTTGAAGATCATATAGACAGACAGACACACATTTTATTCAGTAAAAGGCCATTGGCCCATAATACACTCATAAGCAGGTAAATAAAGCATAGAAAAACATTAGAATTTCCTATTTTCCTAACTTGATATAGAAATAGGCATAAATTGTTAATAACAGCTTTATCTATTGATATAAGATTCACAAGTTTGAAGATCACATCTTGATAAAAGAATTTTCATGTTATCCTTGATGTTGTGAAAGAAGTAAGTTAAAGGTAGTAATGTGAGTGTTTTTATCCCTGCTAAACTAAATAACTCAAAAACTATAACCTAGCTCATTGAAACTTTGAATATGGAATTAATCATGTGAATTAATTAATTACCAATAATATGCTGATGAGTATACAACATAAGATATGAGTTGTTAGGGGCTTATTATAGAACAAAGTATCGGAAGTTTTGTTCAATATATTTCACACTTTAGCCACTTGATGGGGGATATAGCCGACTCTCTCTGCTTGTTACCTTAGTGACCTACTCGACTCGACAAGTGATGGGATTGAGGTCAGCTACAATGCGGCAGGAGTACTGGCTCACTTAGCATCAGACGGGCCTCAGGTGTGGACCATCCCACAACCCCAGCGCTGCCTGGTCCTAAAGCAAATGGTGAGCGCCATCAACAGGTGGGACATCTGCTCCAAGAGGAACATAAACTACAGGTAAGTGCTCAAGTTTGTCCCCCACCCGTCAACTTGGCAGTAAATCTCAATTTCTCTAAGCTAGGGCAAAAGTATGCCTAAGAAAAATGTCTGGAATTTGAGAAATCGTAAGTCTGCTTCCAGTATTCTTTATTCAACCTTGCAACACTGTAATTATTCCCCCCGATCCGAAAAGTCATTTTGGCATCACACGTCCACAATGCTTTTTCAGAAGGGATATATACGCCTTGGAGTACTATTGCATTTATAAAATCTGTATATTTTTGCTGTGACTATATATTGATATACAATTTCATATGACTATTTGCAGTTTTGCAATGATCAGTGCTAGCTAAAACGTAGGTCTTCCTCATTTTGTCTGCATCTCTTCTATGCTTATCACAGGTCTTCTGTGTGTTTACTTAGTCTTCCATGGGTCTTCCTTGGATTTCCCTTATTCTTTGGTATAGGATGAATCATGTATTTCTGTAGCTCTCCCATGTACACCCTAGTAGTACTGCAAACATTCTATACACACCATAGATCTATCGCAGTGCTTTCTTAAGTCTTCCAATATCCTTTCTTGGAATTTTCCTTATTTTTACTTCATTTTGCCGTAATTAGTCTCTTGTTACATACATCATCTGCTGTTTATCTGTAGTAATCCATATTTGTCTCACTGAAGTATGACTTTTTAAAAGCCATAGAAAGTTGACAGTTTTTACCCTGAAATCAATGTAAATTCATGTGAAAATCACCAGCTCTGTAGTAGAAATCTTGCTCTGAACAACCGTTGCATTCTGAAGCCACTGCAACACTATGGCCCAGGTTTACCTTCTTATCTTTTTGTCTCCATTATTCTATTCTTTTAACAAGTAATTTGATGAAACAAAATAAAAAAACTTTTGCCGTATGCTATAGTAAAGAGGATTATTGTATCTTTTGGTTTCAATACAGATCTTTCAAGCCAATCCTGCGCCTGCTGACAATATTTGAGACACCGGAGGTGCAGCACTGGGCTGTGTGGGCTCTCTGCAACTTGACTGGCTTTTGTCGTAAGTTCCTTTAACAACAGAAGCTTCTCAGTTGATACTCTTAGCTGACCCTGTGGCCCTAAATGAGGGCCTTGGTCACCATGCCCTCAAAACCAATTTTCATCTTCTGCTCCAGATCAAAAATGCCTAGAAGGTTGAAATCTTTAGTACATGTGCCTTGGCCAATGGGAATTCTCAATTGTGAATCACGTGACCCTGTGGCCCTAATGAGCCCATGCCCTCAAAACCTATTTTCATCTTCTTCTCAAAAGCACAGAGGCCTAGAAGATTGAAATATTTTGTACATGTGCAATGGGTATAATATATAGATGGGTATAATGTGGATTGAAGGGGGCCAAGTCCTAAAAGGTCAGATGGGCTAATGGCATGGTCAATTGTCCATCAACCGTTGTCTATCCTCCATAAACTTTTAACATTCTCGATTCCTCCTCCAAAACTATTGCAGCCCTAAGCTGAAATTTTGTGGGATTTAGTTTATTTTTAAATGCCTTTAGTGCTGTATCAAAGTATGGTTTTATCCACTACATCCACTTTTGTGTTAAGACATCTTGTCTAATGCACTGACACTGGACAATTTTGGGTGCTGTAATTCACATGAAGAACTAATGGTGTATATCTTAGTCTTAAACATTAACAGTACAAAGGCTGATGAGCTATTGCTCTTTTTTTATTGTTCAGTATAATCACTTTGGTGTGGTATGAAGGATTTAAAGGAGTTAATGTCTGTAGCACAATTGATAAGCTGCAATGCCCTAAAGTAATATATCATTTAAAGCTGACCGAGCTAGAAAGCGATGGCTTTATTTGTATTGCATAACTGGAAATTGAACATTAAAGTGGGGCTCCCGGGTAAATTCACCTTATCAAGAAATCCAAATTGTACACTTATGTGCATATTTTCATAATATATCCTTCTTGAAATGAATCTGTGTCAGGTTTTAACAAGTTTAGATTATTGATTATGTAAATAATTTAGACTGAAAAAAGGATAGTAAATTGCTACCCTGATCGTGTTCTTCCGATAATCAACCGGATGTGACATCAACTGTGGAAAACACACGTGACGTAGTCCCCATAACAAACGTTAACATAACCACGTTTCATATTTAGGTGATCGTGTTCTTGTAGCTATATTGGAAACTCAGGGTGATGGTTTTTTAAATTTAAGTGCTGTACGTAAATTAAAAGAAAGGTAAAGACCTTATGATGACTTTTATACAATTGTATGGAAACAATTCATATGATTAATTCACGGTCTCAAACCACTGCTTTTCACTGTGTCTACACGGATAATGCACCCAATTAAAAACACTGGTGAGTGAGTCCTTGTCATACTTTTCCTGAAATCTTCAAAATAAAGTTTGTCTTTGTCAGTTTACTGTCGAATTTATCCATATCACTTCATTATTCAGCTTCAAAGAAACAGCTGTTCTGTCATTTAGTCTCTTGAACGCAGCTCTCTCGTCAGTGGCCGAGTTTTGTTTTTATTTCGCTGCCGTGACTTTCGAAAGGCGGCCTCAATCTACATTAGTACAAGTGTGTGAAAAAACACTTGAACAAGCATTGAAGTTTAATTCGTTGTACGAGATAATTTGAGTAAATTACAAAATTATATAAGTTAACTGCACACAGATAATTTGTTGTTGATATTAGAATTTTTAAAAGGGTGAAAAATTACCAGATGACCCCATTTACATTTTAGTCCTTCAGCTCTAAATTATAAAATGATACAATAAAATGGTACTTTAACTATTTCAAGAATTTTTGTATATAAACTATAAAATACAAAGCAAAATAAAGTGAATCAAATACATTTTATTAGTATTCAAACAGTGAAAATTTGTTAAATTAATTTATTCAATCAGATTCAATATCAAATTTTGCTTGCATTATTCTCCTTAATCAGGAATTAAATATAATTTTGTAGAAAACTTGAAAATTATGTCAAGCTCAACATTTCTGTGTTCCAAACTTGACTTTCAAAATTATTGAAAGTCAATCATCTCAATGCATGTTTCCCCCCTCAATTTCAATAACAAAACATTAAGACTGATATATACATAAGGAAAAAAGTTAAGCACCCCCAAGTTTTTCACCAGTAAGTTTTGTCTGAGAATAAAGAGGACCACATTGTAGTAAAAATTATTGTATGATATGATAGAATCATAATTTTGCAATCTAAGAACGTAATTTCATTAAGATATCATATCAGATATTTTGAATAATTACAGTTATACAAATTGGTAATTTCGAGATCAAAAGGTAAATATGTTCAGAAAGTCAATGATTTTTGTTTTAATGTGTACTATTTCATTATTCCTATTCCACTGATCAAACTTTATTATGGATCTCTTAAGCTAGTTACAGCAGTATGGACCTCCAAAATCTCATTTTTTGGAAAAAGACCCATTCATAAAAAGGGACTAAATGGGGCAGTTTTAAATTGAAGAACGACTATAAAGCAAAAAGAAGTATAGGGTTACTGAATCAAAGTTAAAGAAGACCACCTTTATTCCAAAATCCTCTGCCTATGACCTTTTCTAAAAATTATGGAAAATTCTTATCAAATTTCAAAACCCAATTATGTCCTTATTGTGAAGGATACATGATTTGTTAAAGTGTAAAATTGTACCTATTAACAAAATTGTTGTTCATGACAACTAACATCAGAATCCATCGCATACTTTTGACAAACAGACGATAGTTATTTTTGGTGAAAGATCAGTACCATTACGTTTTTGATCTTAAGTTCTCAAATGTCATCATTTAGATGATTTTAAAGATACTAAGTCACAAAAACTTTAGTTCCTATGTCAAGGGGATCCATTTAGTCATATTGTCGTATTTTTCTCCACAGATGCATTTTGCAATTTTGAAAATAGGGGGTGCGTAACTTTGTTCTCTATGTATATAAAAATATATTGAATATCCTATTTTTGTAATTTGAATCTATCACATGCATTTATAATCTTTATATATTTTAGTGTGTCAAATAGTATTTACTTGAGCAATATTTTAATGTTGTCATGACAGAATGATGACAGGTTTTGATATTTAGGGTGGAGGGTCTGGAAACAAAAAAACTTTTTTTGTACACAGAAGATGTCTTTAGATGACTGAACACAAATTTTAATTTTTTTTTATTGAATATGCAATGTCATTAGTTTATTATCTTGGTTATGTACATCACTGCATGAATTTATTCAGCATTCACAGCAGTTTATTTTATTGTTACAGGCAATGCAGTTAACATTTTAAGGAAAAAATAGCAATTAAAGCAAACAAGGGTATTTTGTGTGCTGTCAATATGCAAGTAAATAACATCACAAACAAAACAATGTGCTTGAGAATTCTTATTTATTATTTGTAAAGTTTAGATAATATTTTTTATTGCAACACCTAAAAAGAAAAAACTTGATTGCACCAATAAGTTCCATAGTGTTCTGTTTTGATATCCATTTTTAGAAAATAATTTCACTGTATTTCTTTTGTCAATACATGGTTTGTAATATCATTTATTACTCTCCCGTTGAAGATACCGCTGTTTAGTAAATCTACAATGTTATTACACATTGTGTCATAACACCGCAAGCTTACTGATGTCACATGACGTCACAATCTTTAAGTATGACATCACAATGTTACCGGCCCGGCAGCAGTGGCGAACTCGGCTAAGTTCATGCTTTATATTTGATATTTGATTCGGTTAATTACATTTGTGAATGGTATCGGTATCTAACTCTCTTTCGCTCGTTAAATACCAAACAATTCACTTGTTTCATAAAATTGTTATTAAACGGGACGTCGATTAGTATTCTCTATATATTTTGATAGACTACTGTTTTAAAAAATGTTATCTTATTCCTAGTGAATTGGTGAAGGGCGATTGATCAGTTTATTTGCACATAATTTATTTTTAGCATACCAACAAAGGTAATAATTATGTAAAATGAACAAATGAGTGATACATTTTTTTATTTGGTTACATAAAAATGAAGACTGGTCATGGATTTTAAAACATGGAAAATGAAACAATCACAATTATTGTTAGTAATTATAAGAAAACTTACCTCTAAACCAACATTGACTAATATCTCTCTTTCGGAGAGATCATACAGAGCGTGAGAATATAAATTTTTTTAGTGGTGTGCGTGTTGTTCTTCCCCGATTATCTCCCCTGAGTTACCTACCTTGAATTTCAAACTCAGCTGTCATTCTTTTCGAAGTACGGAGAGCTGGATAACGGGGAGGAGGGTGGGAGTAAACCTTTGGTTTAGAGGTAAGTTTTCTTATAATTACTAACAATAATTGTGATTGTTTCATAATTATTGCGAAAAACCTTACCTCTAAACCAACATTGACAGAATACCAAGTAAGGAGGAGGGTATCCAGACCTCCAAAGAGTATGTAATTAGTTTTAATAATTCTCCAAACTAGCGTAATTTCGCTTATAACTTGACAACTAGGGGAGATAATCGTTGAGAATAACAGTAAATTTATCAATTTCGTCCCAAAATATCCCGAATAACGCTTAATTTTAGTCCGAAACTATGGGAAAATCGCAATAATTGCGTAATTTTGGCGAGGATTCCCAAGGTTAATCCTTGAAACAAATCATACCGAAGGCTAATTTACCACTTCTAGGGTACAATTACTATAAATCCTAATAAGGATTGTGAAGAAAACGTAATTCAGGATAATTTCGGCACGAAATAGCCGCCAATGGCTGGAAAGGAATTCCAATTACAATAAACTTTCCCGCTCTAGTCTGTACTCTCCACTCCGTAATTATTATGTTAAGAAAGTAGGAGGTGCTAGGGAGGATTAATACTTGAACTTCGAACAAGGCGGATTGATACATCCCAAAGAGTGATTATACCACGTCACTAAACCACCAACTCAACGAGATATTAAGGTTGAACATGGCGAAACTACCCACTCCTTACTATTGTGCGAAATAACTCAGGGATGAAGACATGCCCACCTGACGTAGTGGTTGAAGTCCACCATCTCTGGCGATAGGATGGGACTGGAAATCACTCGCCCTCGGGAACTCCCCCCCCCCCCCCCTTTTTTCCCCCAAGGAGGGGGTTCAGGCGGAGAGGTGCTGAGCCGCCACCAACGGTCCCAGCGAGGACAGGCCTCCAAGCAAGGAGGACATGTCCCGAAGATAGGCCCTTGTGAAGGCGCTAGAGGACTTCCACTGACATGAAGCGACTATTTGGTCGATGGAAACAGACTTCCAGGCTGCTAGAGAAGTCGAGAGCGCTCGAATCTCATGAGGTGAGAACTTGGCATCTACTGTCTCTTGATCTGCTGTAGAATAGGCCAAGGAGATGGTCTTACGAAGCCAAGAAGCAATGGTATTTTTGGTAATTTCTGTCGACAGACCCGGTTTGCAGGGAATAAAGAGACGTCTTCTACCTTTCCTGATGGAATGCGTCCTATCCATGTACCAACGTAAAGCTCGCACCGGGCAGAGAGTACGCACTTTGTTTTTTGCGTCATTAGGCACAGGGAGAGCCGGAAAGGAATAAACCCTGGCCCCCAAGGGACCAGCGGCCGTAGACTGATTTTTTGCAAGAAATTCTGGCAAGGCTCTGAACGACACTGACGTATATCTATGAGCAAAATCAATGGAGGATATATCTATTGCATGTATCTCGGAGACTCTGGCGGCCGAAGCAAAGGCAATCAAAAAAGCTGTTTTCCATGCGAGAAACTTGAGAGAAGTGGCATACAAGGGTTCGTATGGAGCACGTTGCAAGGATTGCAGCACTAACAGAAGGTCCCATTTGGGGAAAGTATTTGGCGACTTAATGTCCTGAAGCTTGAACGACTCTATTAGCTTAGTGAGAGTAACGTCCGAGCCGATAGCTAGACCATCGAGATCTGTGACTGAGGCGATCGCCGATCTATAGCCTTCAATTGTGCCCGCTTTTAAGTTGCAATCTTGGCGTAAGTGATTTAGGAAATCTGCTATCATAGGTATGGTCAAGGGGAGCTTGGCCACACCTCTGTCTCTTGTCCACTGCTGGAACTTGATCCACTTATGGTTGTAGAGCGCAGACGTGGAAGGTCTGATGGATCTTGAAATAGCGTCAGAAGTTGCCTGCGCATAACCGCGTTCTCGCAGCGTTCTTTGGATATTTTCCATACGTGAAGATTGAATGCCTGGAGGTTTATGTTGTCCGGTTGCCACCTCGGCTGTTGGAGCAGATTCCACCACAGAGGAAGTTTTAATGGGGGTTCCATGAGTAGATCGATCATCGATGGAAACCACGCCCTCTTGGGCCACGCCGGAGCTAGCAGATACACGACGCAATTTTGTTGCCTCACTTTGTTGAGAACATCTGGAATCAACTTGAATGGAGGAAAGGCATAGGCTATGAGATTGTCCTAGGACATTGACAGCGCGTCCACTGCCAGAGCCTTGGGATCCGGAACCGGGCTCATGTAACAAGGGAGTCTGAAATTTAGTGCCGTCGCAAACAGATCTACTTGAGGCTTCTCCCATCTGTCGGTGATCAGATTCAAAACTTGAGGGTGAATCGTCCATTCTGAGGACACAATCAGATTTTTCCTGGACAGAGAGTCCGCTAGGAAGTTCAGTTTCCCAGGAATGTGCCTGGCTTGAAGAGTTATGAACCATGCGTCTACCAGAGCATAAAGATCCCTGGTGAGTTTCATCAGAGGAGCTGATCTCGTGCCTCCTAACTTGTTGATATACGCAACCACAGTGGAGTTGTCTGTTGCAATCACAACACTTGAACCATGGAGTAGAGCTTTCCAGTTGGAGAGAGCCAAGATCACCGCCTTCATCTTGAGCAAATTGATGTGAAGATGGGAATCCGATTGGCCCCAGGGCCCGCTTAAAATGTGCTGATTCCAATGTGCAACCCAGCCCGCGTTCGACGCATCTGTGTAGATCGTGTGTTGAGGCGGAGGAAGAATAAATGGGCAGCCTGACATGATGTGCGTGCGCAAGGTCCACCACTGAAGTTCCCGGCAAACCAGGTTCGTAGGCACAATCTTGGGAGTCCAAAGGGAGATGACAGCAGCTTTTGATCCAAGATTGAATGTGGCGCAGGTTTAGCCGACCGCGCGTGGTGAAGGCCTGAACCGACATAAGAGAACCCACCAGAGACATCCATCTCCTGAGAGAATGTTTCTTGCTTTTATCCGTTAGAAGTTGGATTGAAGACTGTATCGTTGTCCAACGGGCCTCCGATGGAGCAATGGTTGAGGTTGTCGAATCCAACATGGCTCCCAGGAACTTGATCCGAAAAGACGAGTTGAACTCCAACTTGTCTGGATGAATAATCCAGCCCAAGTAGGTGAAAACATGACTGACCAGCCTCAGGTGGTATCGGATGGTAGATTGATCCTGATGACGTAGCAAAAAATCGTCTAGGTACCTGTGAATGAACATGTAATTTAAGTGAAGGAACTGGAGAACCGGGGCTGTGACTTTGGTGAACAGCCATGGGGCAATGGAGATCCCGAAAGGAAGCACCTTGAATTGGAACCGGCGGTTGTTGAGGGCAAAACGAAGGAACTTCCGGGATTTGAGATGGATAGGGATGTATAAGTATGCATCCTTCAAGTCGAGGCTGGCAAACAAGGACTGTGGAAGAATCAGTTTGCGAATGTTGAAGAGAACTTGGGAGGTCTGCTTAGGAAGGATTTGTTGAGCACTTTTAGATCTATAATCATTCTCATTTCTACTGTGTCCTTCTTTGGCACAAGAAAAACGGGAGAGTAAAAGCCTGGCGAAATGTCGGCAGAATCCAACTCCGTAACGGCGTCCTTCTCCAAGAGTTGCTCGATGGCAGTAAGAGCGGCTTGTAACTTGGGCCCTTGAAGGAAGAATCTTTCCCCTTGAGGATGGACGGCAACTGGCGGAATTCGATCCCACTGAAGGATGTAGCCTCTGGCGATGATCGACAGGATCCACTGATCGTCGGACACTGTCTCCCAATTCCGTAAGAATCGACCCAGACGGCCCCCCACTGCAGAGTGGAAGGTCGGCTGAGGGAAGGGAATTGTCAAGGATATGTCGAGGGACGGAAGCGGTCGTAAGGGTTGGAGTTCCCACGACGATGTCCCTGGAAAGAACCTCTAGATATCAAGGCTTGAGTGAGGTTTTGATTGAGGGACTTGGTAGTCATAGCATCCTGCGATTCGCTAGCCTGAGTGCATGCTCCATTAAAGAGAGACGGTGCTTGAACAGGTTGAGCTAAGAGAGAGTCCTTTACGTCTGTAGGTAGATCCTGAACTCACGAGATATGCTGTTGCCTCTCCGCTAAAAGGATGCGAGACATCGAGTTCGAAGAGGCTGAGGCTAAATCCTGAGAGGCCAGGTAAACCGAGTCCAGAAATCCGTGAGCCATGGCTACATCGTCAGCCCTCATGGTCTGAAGAGTGTCAGGAGTAATACCTTCATACGAAGTAAACTTGGGAGGAAGCATCTCTCTAATACCCGCACAAAACCAGTTGATGTAAGAGATAATATCCTGAGATAGGCGTACATTACGATCAATCTCCATCAAGTCCAATCTCGAAAACTGAATTTGATTAGCAGACGGGGCACGGGGTTTAAGTCTAGCAAAATCCTTATCCAATACAGGCAACTCCGGGGACACGAATCTGTTGTGAATCAAATAAGCTGACTTCGGCCTATACTTGGGAACGGAAAGCTGTCCGGGTTGATTGGCAAGCTTGTCATTAATCCCGTTGCAAGCCGTCTTGATGACAGAAGAATGTGGCAGAGAAAACTTGGATGGACGGGAGGGGGGTAGGGACCCCGAGTCCCCCAACTCATCAGGCCTAGGAGAGGCAGGTTTATCCGCAAAATTCCACTCTGGAACAAGAGGGAATGAGTGCTCATCCGATGGGATAATTAACTGTCCTTCATGGCTTGCCACCGTAAAATCCATGGATTCTGTGTCTGTGGAAGAATGACACAAGGCCGTGAGTCCGTTCGAGTTATGAAGCACGGGAATGAAAGGTGGATTGTCAGTGCTAATGAAATCCTGCTTATGATCATGGACCGCCCGGGCAGAAGTGCGGCCACCCGCCTCGCCAGCAGCTGCAGGTAGACCCGTGCCGCCCGTGCTAACGGGCCACTTAAACGGGTCATCTTGGGCTTCCTGAATAGCCACTGAAGCCCGTACGCCACTAGGCGCCGTGGCATTCAGCAGCGGGTCAGAGGTAGTTGACAACCTGGGAGAACATCGGGTCCGTGACCCGTGCTTCCTTGGCAAGGCAGAGGAGCTAAGCCGACCGCCCCCTCCACTGAGTCAAGGATCAGGGAGGCTGGCTGCATACGGCTAGACGTGATGTTAGACAGTGGTCCCGACGGGTCGCCCGCACGGCCTGCTACCGCGGGATCTCCCTGATTGGTTTCGAGTGCCGAGAAACGCTCGGCTGCTTCTCGTTGCATGGACGCCATGTTGGAAGTAAGAGCCGTGATCATCTGTTTGATCTCGTCTAACTCCGATGTCTTAGGCAGGAGTTTGATGTCTGGAATTTGCTTCAACTTTTTCATAGATTGAGAAGTAGTTTTAGGCACAGCCTTACGTTTAGGAGTCTTAGGCTTAGTGCAATTATGATGCATAATCTGCCAATCATCAAGAGTTAGGTGATTACAAAGTAAACATCTTTCGTCAACTGAACACGGAATTTTGTCACTATAAGAATAACACAGGGAATGGGGATCGCCCTTACACAAATAGTGCTGACATTCCAAACATTTCTTCTGAACAGAAGCCATTATGGGGAAGAAGATTACAAAAACACGCAAGAAAAAGGAGTGATCTCACCCAAGTCAGAAGTTCACTGATTTCCCACAAGTAATCCGTAAGAATCACACAGGTAATCCGATGAGAACTCACAATAATCCGAAGGAAAAACACTGAGGTAATTCACAAAAAAACAGAAGGTAATCCAAGACTTGAGTGAACTCAAGAATTCTCTCACACAAAGTACGACCGATCTCGCGGCGTACAGAGAAAAGAATGTCAGCTGAGTTTGAAATTCAAGGGAGGTAACTCAGGGGAGATAATCGGGGAAGAACAACACGCACACCACTATAAAAAAATTTTATTCTCACGCTCTGTACGATCTCTCCGAAAGAGAGATATTAGTCAATGTTGGTTTAGAGGTAAGGTTTTTCGCAATAATTGTTTATAATAAAAAATCATTATCATTTAGCGAAATCAGCATATAAATGAAAAATTTTGCCAGATTGAACAACCACAAATCATTATGATTTTACTATGCATTCGTAACAATATATTATAATGTTAAATCTTATAATAACAGAGCTCCAGATAAGCTGCGTATTTGCGTATTTTACTCAGAAGAAAAGTCAAAATACGCTAGAAAATTGAATTGTGTGCGTAATGAAAATCACTAAAAAATCTACGTTTACGCTTCTCAAAAATTAGCAATGCGTATTTACCCAATACATAAAAATTATAATGCGTATCGTGTCATTAACAAAAATCAAAATAGTTAAGTGAAAATCTCAACTTTAAGTCTCTGGTAATTACAACAGTCTTTTTACATCGTAAACATCTACTCATTACAAACATCATGGCCGTTATAACCGTTAAGACACGAGTTGCTAAAGGCTTCTTCCATCTTTTCCATCAATCATGCTGTCTAATGTCAGATCGTTGTGAGGACAGATCAACGCAGTGGAAGCATTTGTTAAAGAGCCACTCCGTGATTTTCATAACGTGTTATTTACCTTTGATATGAACGTAAATGTCATATGTGGTAATATAAAATCAAAACATCTTAACTTTTCATGTCCAAAAGATTTATATATGAAAAATACTGGTTTTTCCCATGAAAATCTAAAAACAGCCTTATAAATGCACAGAGGTGTAGATATCATGTCCAATATATAGAGATTATTACCCGAGGAAGTGTGTCATATGACTTTTACAAAACGAGTGTGAATTTTTGTATTACCCGAGCGATAGCGAGGGTTATACACTAATTTGCATGAGTTTCGTAAAAGTCATATGACACGCTTCCGAGGATAATAATTTCTTTATTACCGATTCTACTCCATTTTAAAGGCATGGAAATAATCAGAAAACGGCATCCTTCCCTTCTGCCGGCCCGCTACAGTGACGTCACGAACAATGATTTTATGACGTCACAGACGACGAAATACGGTAACTCGCGCTAAGACAATCGTTGCTAGGCAAAAGTGATATGTGCACATGTGCTCATATTGAAAATATGACACCGCTTATGAATAACCATATGGGTAGTAAACATGGATACTAGTTATATAACCTAACAAATGCTATCAACTCCTAACTGCCCTCCTGGCTGTTTTAGATAAGATTCCAAAATTATGTTTGACTATTTGACGCGGGCCACTGTCCGGTTTTCAATCATAATTGCGACGTTTTACCTTCATAGTAAAAAACCCAATAAGCTTTCAAATGTGTCTTTTTAGTAACAGTCGACACTTCCCGATCAAATGACACCATTGATTAAGTTTGGCATATATGTAGTGTTTCCCCTAGTCATTTTTAGCAGGGCGCAACGCCCTGCCCTTTTCAACATGCGCCCTGCCCTTTTTCCTGAGCGCCCTGCCTTGTTGCTAGCCTAAATCTTAATGTAGGCCTTTTACAGAATTACATGTACATTTGAACTTATCTATAACGTCGCAATCATATTTTACATAAGATACTTATCCTAATGCATGAAGAGCTCATCGTTGTTTTGATATTAGAACTACAAACATTTGACAAAAGAAACAGTGAATAAACCTAAAGAAGAGAATGATTAAACAAACTAATGATCCATCCTTTGTTTCCCTGGGACACACCTGCTGACCACATGTTTAGCTAGATACAGAAACAATAGGGGGATTACTGACGAACACAGCAGAATAATCTCACTTGATGTACATGTTTGAAATCCGTAAGTCATTTGAATTGATTAAAATAAATGTGATGTTTTTCTGAATTTATTTAAAAGATTCATAAAGTTGTCAGATATAAGTTATATTGCTGGAATTGACACAAGTGTCAAGAAAAAAAGTAGTGCCGTTTTTGTTCGAGCAAAATTTCAATTGAAATTGTATGTAATTGCCCCTTTGAAAGGAGTTGTGCCCTTTTTTTAAATCAACTTGCCCTGCCCTTTTTGTAACCTAGGGGAAACACTAATATGACTCCAACAACTCACAGAGTGGCTCTTTAAAAAGCTATATGAATTTTTCAAAAGTTATTTGTGTTATTTGTGCTTCACAGAGACATGGTCGGGTGAAAGTGTCGACAACTCAAGTCTGGAACTGAGTGAGTTTCCTTCGGTGATAGGATTAGACTGAGATGCATTTCAGACTTGAAAACAAAAATACATCCATTTCTATATATTTTAGACCAGTGGCTCTTACTTCTATTGCCAGGAAATGTTAAGAAAGCATAATGAAGATCTTATTGCTATGTAAAGTCAGCCATGAAATTGAACCCTTTCAATTTGCATACATGGCTAGACGAAGATGCACAAATTGCTCTTAGAAAGGTAGAAACTATTTAATGAACACTCTGTTGTAGCATTTTTCAATGGTTGTATGAGGTAATTTTTTAGATGTGATTTTTAGGGGTTATGTTCGGGAGCATTGTAGCAATGTATAATACTTAAGATAAGATAAGTAAAATACTTCATTGTTACATCTCATTGAACAGTTTCCACCAATTAATAATAATAAAGCCATTATCTTATCTTGTCTTATCTTATCTTATCTTATTATCTTATCTTAACATTTCAGTTTATGAGCTATTGCAATGGTTCCAAATATGGTTACAGCCTATAGATGAGATTTTCAACCCATTGTTTTTACTTGTAATTGATAGAATATATAACTATATGCTATGCTAAGAAATTATAAAAATAGTAAATATATCTCATTCTTTTCTTTATGAGCAGAGGGGGACATTTCCATATAGGAAAACATTTGTTTTATTTGCAATATAGTTTTTGCGCTTCTACATTAACATCCAAGTGTAAAAATGAGTTGTTCCCTGGCCGCGTGTAGAACTCCACTGTTGTACCCTGGCCGCGTGTAGAACTCCACTGTTGTACCCTGGCCGCGTGTAGAACTCCACTGTTGTACCCTGGCCGCGTGTAGAACTCCACTGTTGTACCCTGGCCGCGTGTAGAACTCCACTGTTGTACCCTGGCCGCGTGTAGAACTCCACTGTTGTTCCCTGGCCGCGTGTAGAACTCCACTGTTGTTCCCTGGCCGCGTGTAGAACTCCACTGTTGTACCCTGGCCGCGTGTAGAACTCCACTGTTGTTCCCTGGCCGCGTGTAGAACTCCACTGTTGTTCCCTGGCCGCGTGTAGAACTCCACTGTTGTTCCCTGGCCGCGTGTAGAACTCCACTGTTGTTCCCTGGCCGCGTGTAGAACTCCACTGTTGTACCCTGGCCGCGTGTAGAACTCCACTGTTGTTCCCTGGCCGCGTGTAGAACTCCACTGTTGTTCCCTGGCCGCGTGTAGAACTCCACTGTTGTTCCCTGGCCGCGTGTAGAACTCCACTGTTGTACCCTGGCCGCGTGTAGAACTCCACTGTTGTTCCCTGGCCGCGTGTAGAACTCCACTGTTGTTCCCTGGCCGCGTGTAGAACTCCACTGTTGTTCCCTGGCCGCGTGTAGAACTCCACTGTTGTTCCCTGGCCGCGTGTAGAACTCCACTGTTGTTCCCTGGCCGCGTGTAGAACTCCACTGTTGTACCCTGGCCGCGTGTAGAACTCCACTGTTGTTCCCAGGGACATGCAGCTCAGCTCTGGAAGAATTGTGGTGACACCTCATGACTTAATTTGTACCATGCCCTTGCAGTAGTCCCTCTGATGTCAGCCATATTATTACAGATAGTTTTACCATGGTTTCATTCTACCCCTGATTATGGTTAGCTCATTGAATCTCCTGTTTCACTAGCCACGTCTCCCATACCCGGCCTGAGTTGCAATCAAGGACTGAATACCTCAGAGATGCTTGATCTTTGTCATTCAAGTACATGATTCAAAATGGGTTTGAGTATTACCCTCAAATACTAAAATTTGGCGTTTTAGATAAAGCAAATTGTCACATTCATCTAAATTAATTGGGTTAAATTATTGTCACAATTAATTTTCACATATTATTTTAATGATCATTATTAGATAGAACAATTTTAGGAATAAAATGAAATAATTAACGTTTCAAAGTCACTTTGCTCCCAAATAAAAACCCCTACAAATGACATCTAAAAAACGTCTATTTTGCAGGACGTCAACACATGGAAGGGTGTAATAACAAACAAGCTAAATCCAAGTCGTCTTCATCCTTCTCGGAGCACATAAGCAATTAGGGACTACAATAGCACGCATGTGTTGTCTTAGCCATTGCTATGAATTAAAAATTGAAATTGGTAAAAAAACGAAAGATGGATTTCCTTATGCATGTTCGAAGACGTTCGGATGAGCTTTGCTCATGATCTACTTTAGCCGTCCATGCCAGCCTTCTATATGGTTGTTGGTTATATGACTGTCAGTTGTGTGGAGGTTCAATGCTTCCAATCTCATTATAATGAAATCTATTATTACTTCACTGCGTTACGCAGATTATAGTGGAGCAATTAGATTTCATTTTAATGAGATTGCAATGCTTCTAACTGGAGGCTGCCTTCGATCTAGGTTGTTTGTCATGTAATCAGCAAGTTGATGAAGTTTGGGAAGTTATGACGTTACGTCATTCACCGAACTCATGGTAGAAGTGCAGTCCTTGTTTATACATTTCCATACTATCCAGTCATAATGCCATCTCGTAATCATAATGTCGTTTCCATCCGATGTGTCACTTTTATAATAACAATTATTAATTTGCACTAAGCGTCTAAATTGGTGAACACATTTTACTAGTAACTTAATTGGGTTACACATTTTATCACTGGACGTCGACACATGGTCTGTTAACAGAACTGTTTCGCACCTAATATGCTTACTTTAGTAATTTGTGGATTTCAGTAACATTTTCTCTTTTTGGCAGTCTGTTGACAGAACTGTTTCTCATTTTTTCCCTGCTAAGTGTGTAGTAGATCTGAGGTTTTAGTTAACCGTGAAATCAATCCTGTGTTGAAAATACAAGCAACATGAAAGTCTGCCGCCTGTCAACTTCCTGCTACTCCTCCCTAAGAAATGACCACATGATATCTGACTTTTTAAAAACTTTTTTTTCTAAAGCCATTCAAGACTTTTATTAATGTGTTTTTCGAAGAAATTTGTTTGGTATAGGTTAATTACTTTATCCTATCATTGAAGATGAATCTTGATACATGACACCTGAGGGTTATATGATTGTCTCAAATGAGACCTCGAAGTTCAGCTGTCACTCAAACAGCAATCAGGTGTTGTTTATCACTCATTTATGAATAATTTCGCACTTTGAAGTTCACACATAATCCTGACCGTTAATTGGTTGAGAGCATGGTCATGTGATCTCAATTCCAGAGGTTCATTTCCCATAAACTCTCAGAAAAAACATTCATACTTGTGTGAACAGTTTCTAGCTGATCTAGGTAATGTGAACATTACTGGGACTACTTTCTCCGTTACCACATCGAATCTAGCGATGAATTTATATAAAATCTGACTTACCATCTTCGTTTTTCTTTATTCAATAAACTGAAAAGTGGAAGTTGAATATAATTCTTAAATAAGCATTGCTTTGGGTGTTTTGAGGTTTTCAGCTGAAGGGAACAAAATAAGAAACATTTATCTGGACAGTCGCAAGATAGAATTCACATTAGGATCAATAAAGGGCTAAGCACTCACGATGTATCCATACTTGTTACATGTAAGTCATTTTAATCAAAGCCTCAATTGATCAACTGTTGTTTACACATGTTGGCGAAAAGACAGGAACAAATGGCAGCTTGTGGCTGCGGCCATGACTTGGTAGTTAATAAGGCTGATAACTCTGATCTTGTATCCTTGTGTGGATTGTATTTTGGTGTATGATTCATTTATGATATTTTAGCGCTGCTAGTCTGCAATATCATGAATTTCACAAAGTGAACGTGCGGAAAATATTTCATAGGAATTTTTCTCACTGCACTATGTTACTTGTTCAGAGGCTAACAAAAAATTTGTATTACACCGCTGTCAAATTCCTAACATTGTGCGAATTTATAAGAATCTTGGTCCACTAGAGTTTGAATGTGTGTTTGACATTGTACATTTTCCATTGCAAACACATAAGCTGACATTCATTTCTTAAATGAAGTAACAACTATATCGGCTATGAGGCAGACTAAAGTAGAATAGTGAAGTGCAAGTTTCTTTGCTGGAATCAACATGTACTTCCTTTTGTCCACAGCTGACAAGTACTGCAGTCTGCTTGAGCAGGAGAAGGGGTTGCCCCTGCTGGAGGCTATGGCTGCCGATCCAAGACCTTACCGCACCATCCACCGCCTAGCACAACATGTTCTCCGCCAGATGAAGCTGCGGCGATCCTGGACAGATATGGAGTCATCTCCCGTCAGTTCAGACAGGGAGGAAGGGGAGGAGGGGGCTGCTATAGGAAGGGAAGGCGAGGCAGACCAAGGGATGGAGGAGGACCTCAGTGATGGTGACAATGAGGACAGTGATGGGAAAAAGAAGTGCAAAGAAAGAGTTGACAAAAACTTTGAATACATCCATTTTATAGATTCAGATGATGATGAAGATGATGATGATATAAGACTTTGAGATCTTTGAGCTTTACTTTGAGTTGATTGTGTATGTGACTATATGTCTTCCAGTTGTTTCTGTATTTATGAAGTAGTACTAAATGAAATAGAAGTTTGGTGAAAGTTGAGATTAAAAGAGTAATTGATTATGCATTAGGTACAATATGTGAATGCCATCATGTTTCTGAAGGATCAAACTGCACAAACTGCAACAAGATCTTCAACAAAGAAAAAATAGAGTTTTCAGTAAGTTTATATACTAGCCTTATAAAGAAACTGCACAAAGAAAATCTGATCAGAATAGGAATACAACACAGCAGAGTCAAAATAATGCATTCGCTTTAAATGCTTACTCAAGAACCACAAAGAATAGCTCATCAGTTTATTGATATCCAATAGATGCCACCCAATGAACATTACAGGTCAAGCAAAAGGCCTGCCATAATCCTTCCAGAACTCGTAGAAGGCTCCGAATGTTATCTGGATGTTTTAGATAACAGCGTAGACACCACTCATTTTCCTCCCACACATGCTCTATTGGAGAGAGAACCAGTGAAAAAATTTTGGCGTAAACATTCCCTCTGGGATAAGCTTTACCCCTTCTACCCTTTACATCTGAAAGTGTCTACAGGTAGAAAAATATGATTAGAGAAAAAGTCTAAGTACTGAGTGATAGTAAAAGTTACTTCCTCAACCCCTACGTGGCTGAATCATAATTTTCCTTGTAGCCATTGATGAAACATGTGTCTGCAGGTAGTCAATTTTCAACTTTAAGTACATTTATCTCATGGAACTTTTTAAAGAATTTCTGGTTAGTGGAATCAATTTGGATCCTTGACAATCAAATGATGTGTTGTCTTTGTGATATTTTGTGTCTTTGGAATACAGTTCTTATTTACCGTATATTACTGTGTATAAGTCGAGTTTTTTATACCAGAAATTGAGGGGTTAAGGAGGGGGGTCAAATTATATAAAAATATAAATTCAGACCTAAAATTTCTGAGGTCTAGTAACGATCTGCCGGCATACAGACAGATCTAGACATAACGTAACGATACCGGTCACATTGTACCTCTGATTTTTTTACATTGCTGTCGCTAATTGGTCAATTTTAACCAATGAAAAAATATATGACAAGTAACAGTAATGATAGTTTGTTGATAGCGTCTCGCATGTACCGAGAAGTAAATGACATAAAATTACTAAAAAATAAGAACAAACACCAGCACACACGTATGTATTTTTTATTGTGATAAATTTAAAACAATCCCTTATAAAACAAATGCTTATAACAAAACACTGACGTATTACAACTCACTTTGAAAATTACCGATACATCAACTTACCGCAACTAAATCTCTCAACATGATGCGTGCTTCATGTTGACCTGCCTTCAAGACGTGCTATTAGGGTGTCGACTTATATACAAGGTATATGATTTTGACAGCTATTTGGGGGCCTAGAAAGGGGGTCGACTTATACACAGGGTTGACTTATACACAGTAATATAAGGTACTCACAGTAGTAAATATGTCCATTCCATTCAGTCCATTCACGATTAAGGATCTTACTGCTTCATATGTGCTCCATCTGATCTCGGCCCTGTATGACAGTCTTCATTAAGGGCATCTTAGGATCTGCTCCAGTAAGTATCTTTGACTTTGTCTCATTTAAGTCATCCTTCTTTAGCAACAGCAACAAGTAATTTAATTGACAACCTATAGTTAACTCCTCAATAAAATTTCCAAGAATTACAGGGTATGGACAAGTCAAACACCTTTCGCTTAAGACCAAGAATCAGCCATCACTTCTCGGGATCTTGTGCTACAGGATCCATCTCAAAAGAGGGAAGAGTCAAGTTGTCAACAACGTGTAATAGTTTGAATAGAAGTTACAGAGTTAGAGGGACAATAAGTCTAGTGCCTCTTGCTGTAGGAGTAGGATACCCTAGCTCAGAATAAAATCACTGCAAAAAAACCAAAAGGGTTGATAGAAAAGCAAACTCTAATCTTTGCCAATATCAGCAGTTTTTCCTCAGACTTTCAAAGGAAATCATGGATAACCAATTTTTATTTGTGGTTACCTTTATATAAGCCCCAACAAAAGTTAAGCAATCTCAAGTCTTTTTATCAGCCAAAGTTGTGTAATAAGAAAGAAAAATTATGTATCAGAAAAAGTGATTGTATTTTATGGTAAAATCATTATCTCCATTACAGGCTAAGTTCAAACTTGTTTGTAGTATCAAGACACATTTTTGATATTTTCTGTGTGAAGGGTTTCATTATGTGGCTAGTATCCTGCAGTATTGGTATCTGCAATGCTCCTACAACAATCTATTATTTATCACACAAATGCCTACTACCGCTCATATCTTTTCCAATATCAGCAGTTGTGACTGTTTTTATTGAATAAAACTATACCCCAAAAACAATGATAAAACCTGTTTTTATTTGTGTGAGGACAATGAATGGTGCCCTGGCCCAGATCTCACCACTTATCAATCTGTCATTAGGTATAAATAGGCTTTCAGGCTCAACAGAGGCCAAAGCGGTTTTTTTCATTATCCATAACACAAAAACTACTGCATAGTTTTTCTCTATTATCGATATTGCTAAACTAAGCTTTCCTCACAGTTGATCCAAAACCCCTATTTACAACTACTACATTTCTTTCATTTGACCATTTAAATCACTATTATTAGGTAAAAGATTCAAACCTCCCATTATCAATATTGGATGATGTTTTATACTTGGAAGTTTCTTAAACTCACCCCAAAAATTGTGTTTATGCATATGTTGACTGAAAAGTTGATTTGGAACGCCCTCAATAGTCATTTGTATAGTTTTGATTTAAGGATTATAAAAGGATTCAGTGATTCTGTCAAACCCAGCGGTGGGGATTTTGATTAGCATCAACATACCTTTCATCGATTTGGTAGGTACATTTATATTAATTGCTCCACATTAATTGTTCCACATTAATTCACTTTTATAAACTGGTATCATACGATGATGAAGTATATGATAATAGTATATGGACAAGGGACTATTATATAAAGAATGGATTTCACAGGCCAACTCTTGCTCTGTGACTTTATCAAATTCTAATGCAGTATTCTAGGGTTATTTGTAACACTTACAGAAGACCGAATTCCGTTTCTGACCATAATGCAACATTCTTTATATATATTTTTTCTATTAAATCTTATTTCATAAAATGGCCGACCATATATACTTTGATGATGATGCAGGGGTTGCCCGTACTGGAGATTATGAAATGCGATATGGAGGATTTGAATGACTCGTACGCTGTTGATAGCCCAGGTACCAGAACTACTTCACGCCGCTAATGGCTGAAATATTGCCCAAGCGGCGTTAAATAATTACTCACTCACTCACTCACTAGAACTACTTCATTCATTTCTGGAAATAATGGATTAGTTTCTTCTTTATTAAGAAGGTGGTAACCCTGAGAGTCAAATTGATTAGTCCAAATTTATTATAGATTAAAAAACAGGAAAAGTGCACCAAAACCAAAACTTCCTGAAAATATTGAGCTAGCACTCCAGAATTCAAAGTCATAATTGAATGAAGCAGAACAAACTTATTAAATACAACCAATCCAACATCTAGAATACAAAGAGAAAATTAGCCAAAGCAGATAACCCAGAACAAAGAGAACATATTATAAAGAGAATAAAGATTTGGAAGATGAATATTGGCACATTTGGAAGCTGCTTCAACAAATAAAGAAGCATTGCGTTCACAAATTCAAGGCATTTGCCAGACAATTGACAGGATATTAGCCAAAGATACATCCCTTACGGAGCGCCTAAGAACTTTGTTCAGGGAACAGTGAATAACCATTGTTTGCATTTTAACAGCAATAGGGCTTGTAGTCTCAACTTTGGCTCTATCTATAACTGGAGGTCCCTCAGGTTCGACTGCCCAACCCACACCAAACAAGAAACCAAATAAACTAAAGGAATGGCTACCATATATATCAAAATCATAAGTGAACTTAACAGGAAAACCTGCAGCTGCATTACCAGACATCATAGGAAGTATACTATATTGGGTTTTTAACTAAAACAGCATTTTGGTTTAGTACATATCTTTGGTGGCCATTTGGGGCCTGATAATTCCTCCTTGGAGAGTTGAGCGCTGTAAAATTAGGTTAGGGATGGGCATGGGAGAAATTTTATAATTTTTTGTTATAAAGTTCAAAGGTCGATGAATATTGTTATTTGGATGCAGAAAACGTATCTGAAGGGACAATTAATAATTCCACTCTTGAAAACCCCCTACCAGAGCCATCTTTGAGGTAGTATAGTGGGGGTTCGCCTTTTTTTAAACATATGGACTTATTTCGTATATATATTAGTGACAAAATTGGGTCTGTTGCTTAAGTGAACTCTGTAGAGTTTTTTTAAGTCAGTGGTTCTCAGGCTTTAAATCGATTGCTAATGTCAACCAGGACAAGACAATATTTTTAAGTTTTTCTTTTAACTCTGTCATGGGGTTAGAATAACGAGTCTGAATAACCAATTCTTGGCTTTAGTTTTGCTAACCTAAGCAGCCGTAATAAGTTTATCTATTACTGCAAGGCCTTTCCAATATCCCCCTGGAGTTTCTTTTCCATATTTTTTAGAAATGAATGAAACTTTAAATATCCCTTCAAGTAATCATATCTTTATGCATTAGTGTTAACACCATCAACCTTAACCCACCTTGAGTATCAAATGGGCACAAAGAGGTCTTATTTATTTTCATTGCATATATGTTATGCCCTTCACTTCTCAAAGTATCCATTTAATGTTTAAAGTTCTTCTTTCTACATAATGCCTCCTTATATTTGGCAAAGTTCATGTATTTTCCAACTACATATCATTTAATTTCCTTAGCCCTCTTGATTTCCATATCTGTCATTTATATACAGTACATTTGGTAACCCATTACATTCATCCCTAATCTTACCTAACACCTTCTTATTTTTCACACTGTGTAATGGGTGATCTTTCTCAAAACCACTGGTATCATACAAGTCAATTTTTTTCTTCATATCTCCATTTACATAATCTGTTTGTATTTCTAGTAGTGAAGAATCTGTGTCAGTGTATAAAGCAGTTAATCTTTCTTGGGCTAAAGGATAGGTGTTGTGGCTTTTATTTTATTCATTCAGATGTTTGATGTCAACTTTGAAGTTACATCAAAGTTAGGGTTGACCCACTTAAATCCTCCTGTAGGTAAATATTGACTCATAGCCCAACTGAGTATTTATAAATGACAGTTTTAGATCAACTGTGAGTAAAGTGTAGTTTAACAATGTCGATAACAGGGAATAACTGCGAAGTAGTTCTTGTGTTATGGATTATAAAAAAAGATGCTTTGGTCTCTGGGCTTTGAGCCGGAACCCCTATTTATACCTACTCACTTGCTTATTGAACATGTGCTCTCAGTGTTTCCTCAGACTTTCAAAGAAATTCATGGACAAGCAGTCTTGCAATGAGTGGTAACATTTATATAAAACCCAACAAAAGTTAAGCAATCCCTAGTTTTTTATCAACCAAAGTTGTGTAATAAGAAAGAAAAATTATGTTTCAGAAAAAATTATTGTATTCTATGATAAAATCATTATCTAACAGCTAAACAAATCAAATTCCATTCAGATAACATTTCAGACATTCTGGATATTTGCATTTATAAAATTTTTGTATTTTGGTGTCCAAATACAAGTTATGTAATACTGAGAAATGAAAGTCAATGTAAGATGTTGTCGTGTGGAAAATTCCATGGTGTCAAATGAAGTATTCAAACTTTAAGTAACTAGCTACTGCATAAAGTTGCCTTTTTTCAGTAGTATTTTTAAAAGGACAATTCTGTAAAGTTGTTTCATGACAGAATTGATTCAGTATAACTGTATAGATCACCCTAAGATTAAAGACATGTGAGGATATAGGCACTCACTATAGCTTTCTATAGACACAATGAAATACTACTTTTAACAGTTGACCTGTAATCAACAATCAAAAAGTTAAGACGGCTTAGAGATAAAAAAAAAAATCTAATGTCAGCTGCGCACACAAAGGTTTAAATATGGACTTTTGAAAATGGCTGACCTAGTAATGTGTATAACTTTTGAATTTACCTAAACTATGATCAGAGAACAAAGGATGAAATATTGTAAATTAAAGCAATCTTGTAACTTAAGATTTAAAAAATGTAGTATAAGCATTGTCTTTGGATTAAGATAGTGGCTGCCTTTTTTACTTTTCTGCATTAAATACTTCCGGTCTTTTAGAATGGATAACTGAGTGTGGATTGTTAGTAATATTGAAGATATGCAGTATCTCTTCAATCGTTCTAATACAAAATGTAGGTTTGCACTTTAGCCTTTAAGCTTCAGGTTTGCTACATGGAACTATACGAAACTAACCTAAGGTTTTCTAGAGCATTCGTGAAATGTGACCAAAGGACTAGGTTCTAGAACACAAATTATTTTGTTTCACAAAGAACTATCTGTTCAGACTGAGCAGTATTCCAATTTTGCCCAAACAAACCATTAAAAACTTATATCTTCCTTCATTGCAAATACACTTGAATATACTTCCAAATATAATTAGCGAAGATCAAACTGGACTTATGTCAGATAAATTGGATGTCAATTCATCTGTGCTGCTGGCAAGGTGATCTATTATCACCGTATATTTTCTTATTTTGTGAAAAAAATTAATGATATTAAAGGAATTATGATAAAAAACGTTGAATAGTTGATTGCGCAATATGCAGACAATACAGATTTATCCTGGATATTTCACAGAAATCTTCTGAGGCTGTCATTAATACTTTAGACCTTTATGCACAAATTTCAGGACTGAAGATCAATTATGACAAATAAGAAGTTGTATGGATAGGAAAGGCTAGAAATAGTAACATAAATTTTAATCCAGATTAGACTTGATCTTTAACCCTGGGAATTTTAGGATTCTTTGAATAATATTTTCAATGTATGGCAATAAGATGATTATAATTAATTTTGAAAGTCAAATCTATGAAATAGAAGAAATTATGAAAATATGGATAGAAAGAACCATAACCCCTTTTGGAAAAATTTCTATTACATTGCTCATTTCCAAATAAAATTTTCTCTCTCTCACTCTACCCAACCCACCAACAGATTTCCTGAATAAAATCATGTTTAGTTTCCTATGGGATAATAAGCCTAACAAAATAAAGTGGTCAATAGTATGTAGACCAGTTGTTGAAGGTGGGCTTGGAATGATAAATATATATGTGCCTATGTTGATGCTTTAAACATCACATGGATGAGAAAATTACTTCATGATGATTATAACAGGAAGTGGGAAAAACTAGTTACTAATGATTGCTCACAGTACTCAAAGCTCCTACCTTTAGGCAGTGAATATCCACTTATACTTTCTAATCATTAGAAAAGAGTTTTAGAGATTCTATGAATGATTTTGCTAAATACAGCTTCAATACTAAACCAATCACTTCATGAAGACTTAGGAACCACTCCTATATAATAAGAATGTCCTTATTGATGACAAACCTTTAAAAAGCAGAACATTCTATGAGCAGGACATTACCAACATTTCCTGCTTGCTGTTCGAGGATGGAGATTTTATGTCTCTTGAACAATTTTTCATGTTTATTTCCAAGTGAATATTTCATAACACTTTAAGAGCAATTGAAAAGTACATTATTTTCCTTAATATAAAAAACCCCTAAGAGGTGTTGCTAAATAGCAATACATGTTTAAGTATTAGAAATTGTTTGGAATGTAAAAAGGGATCCAAAAAATATATTTTAGATTAACTGATAATAATGAAGGCTTAAGGTAATTGAGAAATATTATTTTCTCATGGATATGGTTTTACATGGATAAGTCAAACTGTTGATGTATATGTTTTTGAAAGATTTCCGTCACATGGCAATTAGTATGTTTTATCAAGGATGGCAATCCAATATAGAAAGCAGTTCACGTTATGATATATACAGAAAGTTCAAGAGTCTACTAGAACCAGAGAAATACCTACAGTTTTCTGAGAAAGTTATATATCAAATATAGACTTGGTTTACTAAAACTAATGATAAACTATGGAATATATATCTCCCTTGAAAGAATACAAAGACTCTGTCCATTTATGTAACGACGCTATTGAAGATGAAATATATGTAAGGTTTCCAAGTACAAATTGCCAAGTCGCGTTTTTCACAATTTGTTGCCGATTCCAACGCATGTCGCGAGATCTCCAGATTGGTTTTGCCGTTTATATACATCTTTGAATATTTTTAAAAACAACTATATTTATCAAGTTTATAAGGAATTGGAACTGGCTTCAGGGTTTTGGTTTGTGAAGTATATACTGACTGCGGAAAAGTCGGGGAGATCGCTCTCTCGATGAATGAAAAGTGGATATACCCTCGATTTAAACTTACATGGGGCAAAGGTGTGAAAACTGTTTGATCTCCCTCATTGCCCAATCGTGGATGATTTAAGTTAGAACTTTGTATTTGCATTAGTTTCATAGTACTTACATTTGAGGTCTTTTAGGCAAGGAACTCCATATCAAATTAATGTTTTAAGTTGACCTTCTTATGTTAAACTCAAATTCAGAGTGCAAGTATGATAACGTCCTGGTCCATATGTCACAATCTTTTCTTAATATTACATAATTATTTACATACAGTTATTATTTTGCTCCTATCAGAAAAAAGATGACCATTGCATGCTTTCACATTTTGTATACTTGTGAATCAGGCTTATGTAACATTGTTATTACATGAATTATTTGAATGACTTGTATTGATGTAAATTAAAAAATATAACAAGTTTGTATAATAATTTGTAATGTTCAACATAACATCCCTCGATTTTGCTTGGTGTCAAACATGTGGCCATAATTCGTCATAAATAAGAAACAAACCCATGATCATAGTAATTTATTTTTGTTGTTGATTGACATGATAAGTGGCAGGGTGTAAGTGTCAGTGGAAGCATATCTCCTTATCTTACTGTGTCAATGCATGAGTGTCTGTGTCTAGGCAGTGCACGGAGAGCGGACATAAAGCGTAAAGGTCTGCTTGCTCCGCCCGTCCCCTGCCATCGCTGTGCAGATGTAGCGACCAGAGTCTATCTGGCTAACATTCCTGAAGCGGAAGATAGCGTGTTTGAAGTATGTTTCTTCAATATCTCTGCGTTCCACCATTGTACTTACATCGACTCCATTTTTTGCCAACATAATTCGTGGAGTTGGATTACCGATTGCATATACACTCACGTCAACATCGTTAAAACTGTCAACAACTACATCGTGTTTCCAGCCAACAAACATCACTGTGTTCCTTATGATGAAATCTTGCAAATGAGGAGCAGGTTTAAAGAATAGACGTCTAACCGTATCAACCCTTTCAACAGGATCCACCTGCGAGTTAGTGGAAAATTCAGAGCGAATAACTAGTATGCCTTGCTTTTGGGATGGCTTTGACACGGACGTGATGTGAAAGCGTCTAGATAGGGATCGGTTACTGTTGGCCCTTTCTGGTGGCTCAACTATCATCAGATCAGGTTTGGAGGATGACCGGGCGAAGAGAGGACGCACAGGACGACTGCAGTAGTCCGGGAGTATCAACATGCCCCGCAGTTTGAAACTATCGAAGCGTGCCACGTCCTTCACCCAGAGGTGTGCCCCAACGTAAATGTCTTCCTCGTCTTGCGGGGTGAAGGTGAGGGTCTCGCTGTGTGTAAGAGTGAGTGAATGGTTGGCGACTAGGTACAGCCCGGGGGAGCTACGGGTAGGTCTGACAGTAATCATCTCCTGATAGAGCCCTAACACCACACTGAGTCGAACCCTCGGGTCAACACCAGTCTCCCGAGCACTCAGAGATGCGCTGTTGTACCTTGACATGCTCACATACCTCGTGTCGTAGTCTGAAATGAGAGCAGAAACATTTTCTTTTACAACACCTGACATCGGCTGTCATTTAGAATCAACTCAAGATAGCGTAGGCAATTTCATTGCAAATTTTGTCCGATGTCCAAATTAAACTTTTAAAAAACAAATCGAAACTATCAGCGAACTTCTTCCTTGCATGTGTCCATTTTACTTTGAAAATAACGGCCTTTGAATTGTCCCCATAGGCAATATTCTTGTCATTTTCCGATGTAAGGCCTATACTTGCGCCAGCCCCAATGACTTGCTAAGATAGGCCTTGCCGCATTTCCCAAACTTTTCTATGTTCGTCGTCCAGGCTGCTGCGACGGATGTCGATAGTCCAATGAGAAATCATATGATAATTGCAATTTTTCGTCCAATAGGGAGCTGCACTATAAACAGGAATATTGACGTGTTGGCAGCAAGGTTTGAATTAGCCAGTGATAGAGACTAGTGCAACTTAAATCCATGCAGTGAGTTGTTGGATAGATCTATGCACTTAGGAATGGTTACTCACTGAGAACAGCCTGACCGTCCACCTCCCACAGCAGCTGGGGCGTGCTGGTCGCCCGGAAGGTGATGCTCACCTTCCAACCAGTAGGCTCAAAACGCTCAGTGGACACTGACGTCAAACTTACAAAGTCCAAGTGTTGGCCGAAAAATGGTTTTTCCACAATCTGAAATAGGTTTAAATATCATAAAATATCATTTGTACATTAAACAGTGAAAACTAAATAATTTAAAAGTCGCTTATAAAAATGTTATAAAACCTGTTTTTAATTTAAAAGCACTGATATCATACAATGATAAGCAAAGTTTACAGATCATAGATAAGCTGTCGGGACATTCTTTTCAAAAGTGTAAATTCCAGAGACTGACGTTACCGTTTTGCTTCAGGAACTACTATAAGAATGCGGTTAATCTCTCCTGAGAGGATTATTCTGATTAATTCCGAGCTTTGCAGAGAAAATTATCACAATAATTCAAAAGGGACAGATAAAGCTTAATTTCGAGCTTTGAGTTAGTCATTCTTTTTACTGCATCATAATTTTATATTTAGCCAAAAAATCTCATATGTGTGAAATAGTAAAACAAACAACTTATAACGACAGTAAGGAGAATGGAGACAAGCATGTCCCAGTTCTACATCAAAGCAGGAGGAGAATTAGGATGTTTCAGCATGGGGTTGTGGTCGGGAGAACATCTTTACCAAATCACCATTTAGCGATTCATTTTCACTCAAAAACAATACAAGATGTTGGAAGGACTTAGACCAGGACTAAGGAGCTTTACAGATCACAAGGACAACAGCATCTTTAACTTTTACAAACTGAGATGTCTCTTCGTGAGGTGTGTTTTGACTTGAGGAACAGGTCACCAACAGGTATACAGCCATCATGAAAACAGCGACAGTCAGGATGGCCTCTACTCAGGATTCTACCATGGTAAACAAAAACGAGGTTACGGACCTGAAAGATATGATGATGGACATCAAGGCGGAGCATTCTGAGTTTAAGGACCGGCAGTATGCGCAAGATCTTCTTGATCAACTATCTCCTGTTCAGACCGGACAGTATGCCAGCCAGCCTCTCAGGTTTCATTTCAGCTACCTTTTGTCCGCCTCAAATTTAACCTTTAACTCCAACCTACAGGCCATGCAGAACCGGGATTGCACACAAATGCAGAAGAGGGAACCTATTAAGTGTTGGAGATGCGGCTACCCAGTTCATATCGCCGTTGGAAGTCCGTGAAAGTAAAACATTTCAAGCGACCTTTAAAGTTGGACTGGCCAGTGGGAAGGGGCTTCCCTAAGGCTACATGACACGCATTAGAACAACAGAAATACAAGACGGACAAGTTGCTGACCAAACTAAATTAACTATTAGGAATAGTGGTCTGCCAGTCACAGCACTATCGGATACAGTACTTACCGTTTCAATAATGTCTGAGAGTTTCTACAGGAAACTTCAAGACCCTTCCACTGCAGCCCATTGGAGACATCTTGGACGAAGAGTGTGCCGGAGGAAATCAGGTTCCATATCTGTTATTTTTCAAGGTCAACATCAGTGTCCTGAGAAGATATGACATGTGTAGATTGAAGGCAAATCTGCAAACTCCTTGGTACGGGACCGTCACTTTACAAGAAAAAGAACTAGAGAAACGAGAAAACTGCCAAGGATTGGTTAGGAGTACAGAAGACTTTGATAGCCCCGTCGAATATGAACATGGTTATCAAAAAACAAGAAACCCAAAAGATTCCAGTTTCCTGTCACAGGTGCCTTACTCCAGCCAACAATGAACTCTACACCGAAGGATTTAGACATCGCCCCTTTTTTTATCACCAACAACTATCATGATCAAGGTACCGTTCATTTACACCTATCCAATGTCACCACATGAACTATAGTTATTCTACCAAAATCCAACCCGTGTCTATGCCTGAGCCACCTTAAGAGGAAGCAAATGGAGTAGATGACATCATCAGATAAATCAACTTGGATGACGATGATCTTACCAAGGAAGAACTTATTATAGGACTTGATGTCATCGAGAGGTACATTGACATATTCTCGAAAGGATGACGATGGCATCAGTTGTAGCCACATGGTATGCAATAGGATAGATCTCGCGGACAAAGTATCCTTCAAGCAGTGCCATCGAAGGATTCTGCCAGCAATGTATGATGGAGTCAGGAATCATCTTCATATTCTACTGTTAGCTTGTGTCATCCGGTTGTCATATGTCCCTGGGCATCTAACGTTGTGCTAGTGAAGAAGAAAGATGAACGCCTGAGGCTGAATGTGGATTTTCGTGAGCTCGACCTTCACTCTATTAAGGATGCGCTGCCAAGAACTGAGGAATTACTGGACTGAAGAGGTGAGATTAAAGTCATCAGTGTACTAGACATGAAAAGTGGCTATCACTAGGTAGTTTTTGAGGAGTATCATTAGCAACGCACAGCGTTAACCGATGGACCACTCGGCTTTCACGAGTATAACAAGATAGCTTTTGGACTCTACAATGCACATGCAACAAATCAACAGCTTAAGAAACAAGGAAGAATTACACCTTTACACCTGCCTAATCTACCTGGATGACGTCTTCATGTTTTCAAGAACTTACGATCAGAACCTTGAAAGAACATAGCATGTATTCCAAAGGATCAATGATTCCGGTTTGAAACTGGCAACTAAGAAATAAAGTTCTTCAGAAGGAAAGTGTGTTATGTTGATTACATTGTCTCTGAACATGAAAAAGAAGTGGACCCAGAAAAGATCAATAAAGTTCAGGAATGGCCATCTCTAACTAACCCCGAGGAAGTGCCAAGTTTCTTGGCTTTGCTGGGTATTAAAACAAATTCATTAAGCACTTTTCCAAATTAGCAAAGCCACTTTCTAAGTTAATACACAAGTCTGCATCAAAGAAAAGCAAGGCTGCCAAGCAAGTTGATTGGATCTTGGCAGATATCATGTATTTCAGGAACTTGAACATCATCTCTCCATGCCTTAAATTTTTGGGGTACTCTGAATGTGCTAAACATTTTGAGCTTTATACCGACGCCAGTGGCAATGGACTAGATGCAGGATCAGAAAGGGCAGCCATAAGTTTTAGCTTAGGCAAGTAGAGGTTTGAGACAATCCAAGAGAAACTACTCAGCACAAAAAGTTCTTGTGTCTGAAGTCGGCTGTCTCAAAGAAGTTTTTTGACCACTTTAGGAGACACGACTTCGTGGTTATCACGGTCAGCAATCACCTGACATACGTCCAAGCAAATGCAAAGCTTGATACAATGGGTACTTGCTACGAGGCAACATCAGTGTCTCCGTTCTTATTTATGTGGACGTCATCCAAGGCATCCTGTAGATAAAGCTTTCGGATTGAACCTAGAGAATCAGGAATCAAGATCAACGACTGAGTATACAAGATCACTGAAGCAACCACAGGAAGAAGCTTATCACCTGGCATTAACAGCGAAGTCAAGGAGTAAACAGAGGATGAACTATGAACAGCGTGCAAGAGCAGCCATGCTAGAGGAAGGTTATCTTGTTCTGATGAAAATAGTATGATGAAAAACATAACGCTAGCTGACAAGTAGGAGGAAGACGTATGTGTAGTACTCAACTGGTCGAATCCAATCCTGTGTTTGAAGTGGGAAAAGAGAGTAGAGATGGTCGGAAGCGAGTGTTCAAGTTGGATCCATGCCTTTCAAATAACCGCAAATCAAAGAGTAACCTCGGTGCTACCACCTGTGCCCAAGCCGAGATAAAGAAAAAAGATATATGAAACCACCATTGATGGTTAATTGGTTGATTGGTAATATTGATTACCCTTCCTTCAGAACCTTCAGCTTTTACTGAGATACCGCTGGTAAGGAAAGCTGAAGAGGAGCCTTCAGGAACTGTCGAAGGAGACTCCTCCTGAGGAAAGGGAGGCGGGGGAGCCAACTGATACTGCTAGTCCAGATAGATCTGTGGCTGGTATTGAACGACGTAGAGGAACCGCCAGAAGACCTACCCCATTCACGTTGCTCAACCAGGCAAGGAAAATTATATTCAATATATTATACACACCGTAATGCGTTAAAAAGTTACAGGAAATATTGTATGTATTCTTGAATTTTTCGTGAAAGAGGAGTTTGCCTTCATTGTCTACCAAATCAAGTGCATAAAAAGTGCTATTTTTGCATACCGTAAGTCTCCAAATGTTATTGGTACAGGTAAGACTTTCTACCACATACAATACCCATTATTGCCTGTTAATAAATCAAACAAGACCTACTGGTCAGAAAAAATGGGAAGACAATACAGCAAAGAAGATTGGTCACATTTTTACATGATGGCAAACCAGTGCACTGAAAGTGTACAACTATGGTGGATTTATTTCAAAATTACACATCATATTTTAATGAAAAGATACAAGTTACATTTAATTAAATGCATTGACACTCCATTATGTTCATTCTGTGAGTCCACTCCTAGAAAATTATCCATTCACTATGTGAATGTCCTTATACAGTGAATGTATGGAAGGAATTAGCCAGCTGGCTGGAAACATTGTCTGAAGGAAATTGTAACTTTTCACATCAAAATGTTTTCTTGGTGTTAAAGAATTAATAATCCACTTGATTCTGTCACTCTTGTAGTGAAACACAGTTTACAAAAAATGAGCTTAAACAAGATTGAACCAAATTTCAATTTTCTTCAAAGAGAAATATTAGAGAATCATAAAGCTACAAAATATATAGCCTTTTCAAAAGCACATGTTTTACATTCTGGTTCTCCTTCCATACACTATTGCAAATGTAAATGTGTCTATGTTTGTAACAAATATTTGTTTACCCATAAAAGAGAAAAAAAGGTATGGACATTGTAATGTTTTTCCCCCTTAATATGGTGAACAGCAATCCCTTTTAGTTGTACCAAAAGTTAATCTAGCTACCTGCGGACAAAGATCATTTTCTTATGCAGCTGCCTTCTTGTGGAATCCTCTACCAGAAACTATCAAAATGTGTGTAACGCTGGACTCTTTCAAGATATGGTTGAGATAATGACCTACAACCGAGTGGGTATCGGATATAACCTTCAAGCGATAGCCACGAGGATGTGGCCATAATCTCACATACACCACATATGCATGGTCCAATGAATCAACGTTAAATTGTTGTAACACTGATTAAAAGATGTTTTAACTTTTCATGAGTGATACGATAACATCCAACATTTAAATTACGCATTGACTGGTATAAAGTTAACAACGACAAAAGCACAATTTCTGGATTTTTTTGTTTATGTTATTGAACATTTTTAACTGAAATGAAGAAATTACACTTGTTCATTCATCTAGAAAATATCAGTTCAAATAAAACAAGCAGCTATAGATGTGACATATAGATGCGTACGACCATACAAACGCCCATGTGAAGAAAGTTACAACTGAGCAGAATATTAACTGATGGGAACGTGAAGGCTGTCGACTCTACCACTTCCATCGGTAATTTGAAATCATGTACTGCTAATCAAACCTTTAGATTATTTTGAATCATATGCCGTCGCTGAATCAAAAATATATTTGTGATTAATATTCATTCTTAGGTTCGTTGATTTCTATTGTTAAGATATATAACTATAAATATCAAATTCAATATATTCGACTTAACAAAATAAAAAATTAAGTTTCCATCAATATAATAAAACAATCCCAGTTGTAAAAGTTAAAATCGACCCTTGGATAGTACAGTTTCTGTTTTTCAACATATTTCAGAAACTCCAGAGAAGTGTTGGAAACCGGACGAAGCTGAAGCGAAATCTGGTCAATTTGTCAACTGTACCTTCAATATTGCAAAATGAGCATTTCAACGTGATTCAAAGATGTTGCTTCAAAGTTGTTGTTTTTTATTTTAAACACAACATTTCAAGATGTTGGGTACCTTTAGGATATAGGGTACCCTAATGATACCCTAAACACAGTGGTTTTAAAGTCCTTTCGAGGTGCGATACCGCAAAACAAGTGAGGCGAAGCCGAGCTTGTTTGTGGTATCGAACCGAGATCGTTTCGACCAAACGCAGCCTGGTAAAGTTAACAGAGGTAAAGTTATATAATATAACCATCACACGACTTGGTTACATGAAATAGCTAACCTCTGATGTTGACCCGATAACCCTGAAAACTTATTTCTCAAAAGCCTTTGACTTGGTCGAATTTGAAGCTGCCGTTTTGGCTGTATCCGATTCACAAAAAAAGTACAAATAATAATAACTCGGATAAAAACAATAGGTCTTCCAGACTTTGTCTTGAAGACCTAATAATGAGTATTTATAAAGCGCTATATCCATACACAAGGTGCATGCTCAAAGCGCATAAACATGTTAGAATAAAAGGTAATGGTATGAAGTATTGGCATGAATAAAATCTAAGAGAAGAGTATGAATTATAGCATATGAATAAATAAGTCAGATAATTCAGTCAGTGGGAAAATATCATGAAGTAATGTCCATGAATAATAGCTTGAAAAAAGATAAGTTTCGAGTTTTGATTTAAAAACAGTCAATGAAGGTGATATCTTGATGACGTGAGGAAGTTGATTCCAAAGTCGAGGAGCAGCATTACTGAATGATTTCTGTCCACAACTGGTATGATTATAGTTTGGTATCTTGAGAAAATTCAAATTCTGTGATCTAAGAATTTTTGCAGGGATATAGTCATTTAACATCCTTGAAAGGTATAATGGTGCGGAGTTATTTTGACATTTGTATGTCATACAGAGGACTTTATAAACTTGATTCTTGCTTCAATTGGAAGCCAGTGCAGATCCTTAAGTACAGGTGTTATGTGACATGATTTAGAAGTTCTAGTCACTATTCTTGCTGCAGTGTTCTGAACCTTCTGAAGTTTGTATAGTTGACGTTTACTGATTCCTATCAGCAAACTGTTACTATAATCAAGTCTAGAATGAACAAGCAATTGCACAAGTATTTTAGCAGCATCTCTTGTAATAAGATGACGTATTTGACTGATGCAACGAAGATGGTAATAACAAGTTTTACAGAGTTTATCTACTTGTGGAATTGCAGCACTTCCGACTTCAACAGAGCTAACCGGAATGTTTCGCAAATTACGTTTAGTGCCTATTAACAAAGCCTCTGTTTTCTCATCATTTAGCTTCAATTTATTTAAAGACATCCAGGACTTGATATCAGATGTGCAATTAGTTGTACGTTGCAAAGCCATTTGGACATATTCTGGCTTGAAGCTGTCAATCAGTTGACTATCATCAGCATATGATTGATGTTCAATGTTATTATTCTCTATCACTCTACCAAGACTAGTAGTATAAAGCACAAACAGCACAGGGCCAAGGACGGATCCTTGAGGAACTCCACACGAAAGTGAATAGCGTTTAGATTCAACTTGATTAATAACCACGGTTTGTGATCTATTTTTCAGATAAGACTCAATCCAGTCAAGCGCAACATCTGTAATTCCCATCTCTAGCTGAAGTTTAGAGAGTAGCAGATTGTGATCCACTGTGTCAAATGCTGCTGAAAGATCTAAGAGTGTTAACGAAGCAATATTCCCATCATCCACTTGACTTCTCAGTTCATTCATAACTCGCAGCAAAGCAGTCTCTGTACTGTGATTGTCACGGTAGGCAGATTGAAACTCATCCATAAGTCCATATTCTTTGAGGTGATCTTTGAGTCTTAAATTGACTGCCTTTTCGATGATTTTTGAGATAAATGAAACATTAGACACAGGTCTGTAGCTACTCGGACTGTCAGGATCTAGGTCACTTTTCTTGAGAAGAGGCTTTACAATTGCAGATTTGAGGGAGTCTGGAAAGACTCCTGTAGAAATACTTGAATTCACCAAATTGGTAATGAAAGGAAGAACAATATCTGAGTAATGTATCAACATGGTTGTGGGAATAGGGTCCAGGGAACAAGTTGTTTTCTTAGATGACCTTATAATCTTCTCAACTTCTTGTTGGGTTAAAGGTTCAAAATGAGAAAGTTCATTGCAAGTAAGTGCATCAAAATTATCACATTGACTTGACTCACTCGAAGCGTTTTTCAGATCACGTTGAATGACTTTGATCTTGGTGTCAAAATATTCCGCAAAGTCATTGGCAAGAACTTCATCAGAATCGTGAACTGGATACCTAGTTTTGTCATTCTTACCAAGGAGTTGGTTTATGAAAGTATATAACTTAACCGAGTTACCTTTCGTTTCCAATATTTTATGATTACAATAGTCAGCTTTGGCTTTCCTAATGACTTTATTGAGTTCTTGTCTTCTCTGCCGATATATTTGTCGATGTATCTCAAGTCGAGATTTCCGCCATTGACGTTCCGCCACTCTGCACTCTCGCTTTGCTTGAAGTACCAAATCATTATACCAATAAGAATCCGGTCTCATCCGAACATTTTTTACCTGAACAGGAGCATGTTTATCAAAAAGAATCATAAAGGTTGAATTGTAGATGTCAGTCATTACGTTTGGATTAGTATTAGTATTATTAGTAGTATTATTATCATTATTATTATTACATGCCATTGCCTAGTTCACATGCCAGTGCCTTCTGCCTGCCAAACTAGCCTTCCTGCTTAATCCAATCCAGGTTGTCCATCATCCGATATTTGTTAAATACCCATTGATTTCAAACTTGCATTCAGGGGTACACCAATTCTTGTTGTGTTGGAACATGACCAGCACGCCTTGCAAGTATAAAGAGGTACAATCTGGGAACCCGTTACATTTATTAATGTACACCCAAATCCATTTTGGAGAGAACGAACATTTTATTATTTCGATTGTGAAGACACTTCTGCAAAGCTTCATAATTTTTTGAAAAATATATATCTTAAACTAAACATGGATTAGTATTAAGTGTTACATTACTGCATGTGTAAAAGACAGCATGTTGTCAACATTCACGAATACAACTGCTGTTATTACAAGGATTAGTTCTGAATATTCCCTCAGCGTAATCTCAATGGATTGAAATAGGTTTTGAAATTTAATATTCGATATTTAATTACTCCCGTGTGAACATTACATGTCACCCAATATGACAATATTTTGATCTTGTGATATATGCAAAATAATAACAAGCTATGATAACGACCTTTCGCATCATCATAAGATAACTGAGAGCGGGTTTGGGCGCCTTTGTGAACCGTTCAACGTCATGGTAGATGTGTAAGCGTATCACAGTGCAAGATGCACGACACAAATTGATCTTTTAACAAATTATATAAACGAAGTTATTGCAAAATGATCGGATATAAAGAAGATATGAAATCAACTTAAGAGATATTGATATCAGATTTGGCGTGAAATACTTCTCTATCAGATGACTGAATGACCAATCTTCAACTAGTGTGCCAACGTCCTTGAATGTGGCATGTGACTATTACATGATGTAAATAACTCGGATTGTCAGAAGCCACTCACTGTTGTCTTGGTGTGGCTTGCATGGACAATGTAGAGAAGCCATTATCATGTGACAATGGTCTCTGCTCTTGTCTACAAGGTCTAGGCGTTGAGCACTCGCGCGACTCGGATAGCATGCTTTCCCTGAGCAAGGACCATAAATTGCTAACTTTTAACATGACCTCTAACCGCCGAATTGTTTTTCCGACTTCTCTGTTTAATGAAAAGGTTCTGGTACATTTCGGATCGTATATTTGATGAACTGAGTTTAAAACATTCGATTCGATAAACATTTGTTTAAGTGTTCTGACTCAAATGACCTCCGGCATGTTTGACGGATTGTTATAACTTATATTACAACACAATAGGATCGAAATCAGGGCGAACTGATTTACTGGACGAGATTGTCTCAAGATTATATCTCCTGCTGGTTGACTAGCGCTTAACATGTTTCCCCACGACACTTACCGCAGTGGAAGTTAAGTCCCAGAGGAGAAGGGAAATATAACAAAGTTGAAGAAGCTCCATGGCGTTGTCTCTCTCCGTTCAAGTACCCGTTGCATCATGGAAAGTTCACTGTACACCAATTACTGTCATTTCCGCCCCTCGACCTTTAGTACTGCTGTTCCCATGATAAAAGGAGGTCATTTCAAACAGCTGCAATTATGGAACCACAACTGATAGTTAGAAATAAAGTAAGATGACTCTGTGTATACAGAGATATTGATGGAGGTTTCATTAACCACGTTGTCTACACATCCGGTGCACCGAAAAAACAGTATTGCATTCCTGGCCTAAATCTCTTATAGTCACATTTATATGCACAGGAACGTTTATTGTCCTACTCAAAAGTCTAGAAAACAGATTTGGAGTCGATGAACAAGCACAATTGATGTTTTTTAAAGTATATATCAAATGCATGATCGTCGACTCTGGGCTGTTCTCTAAACTAGACTCTAGGCCCTGTGGATATGAAACTTCCATCCGATTCAATGGTTGCTTGCATATACACTAAATTATGTATATATGTACTCGCTTGTTTCTTTTGTTTTTGTTTGCATTTCTACTGTTATATAAGAGCGTTCAGTTGTAACGGCGCTGGTTAGCACCCACTGGATGTACAGTTTCATCACCTCTGAAGACATTTCGGCGAGTCGGGAAAATGGCAATCTTATCAGCCGTTATATTAAAAAAACCGCCATTATTTTTCAAGTCTAGTGACTTTGATTTTTTAACTTGATAAAAGGTTCAACGATGTGAATAACGAATTCTATCTTCGACTGAGTCCATAATACGCGCTTCAAAAATAATTGCCTTGGTATCACTTAAACAGCTGCATATAAAAAATGTGTTCACTTACTACTGTATGTTAGTGCAAACATCCTGTAATTTGTAAGAAAGATTTGAGCATGAAACATTAGTGGGGCTGGTACGGGTTTTATTTTAAGCAGGAAATGATAGTATTGCTGCATCGTTTCCTCAATACGAACGCATCGCATCGAACACAGCCACTGGAATTGTGCAAAGGTGTTTTTGAGGCATGATTTGTGATACCACGTGCAGCAATGTTGCATAAATATACCCTTGTTGGAAAGAGCAGACATTCAGTAACAATAACAACATCAAAATTATGCCAAAACTTCCGCAAGCGCAACGTGACCAAGCGATTGCCCACTATGGGTGCTTCCCAACGTCAAATGGCAAGAACCTTCAACTGCAGCCAAAACACCTAAAAACGCTACCAGCAGACAGGCAAGAAACAAGACAGACCAAGATCGGGAAGACCGAGGGTAGCAACTGCGACCGAAGATCGCTACATCAGGCAGATTCACCTCCAAAACAGATTCGTAACGGCGACATCAACAGCGGCGACAACACTCGATCATGTCATCATCGCAAGAACAACCCATCGTCGATTTCGTTTGGCTGGTATACGAGCCTACCGCCCCTAACGCAGATTACGATGGACACGTACTGTACGCCGTTGGCAGCGACGTGCATGACTGGGAGAGGGTGTTGTCTACAGACGAGAGCAGGTTTTGCCTATCGTGTTTACGTAAATGTTGATACTTTGGACAGATCAAGAGCACGTGGTACTCATTTTCAATTTTGTTAACACAGAATGGACATAGTCTATCAACAAAAGGGCTTTTAGGTACACACCATCTTCCTTTTTCAAGCATAAGCATATGAGAGCTAAGACGAAAACGTGTTAGTGCAATTCTGTATTTTTTAACATCAATATTTAACAAATGTTTTTCTACACACAGCGTTTCTTTAATATAAAGATACAGTCTAGTTTCGCTCAGTGTTGATAATTGATGTTTCCTCATTTGGGAATAGATATCTTTAACTCTTTCTGTGAATTCCCTTACAGAGTTATCACTGTTAGAAACATATTGACATATATATCCAAAACCAAACCTACAGAGCATATCTCTTAATAAACTAGCCAAGTTTTCAATGCTAGGGTTTTCATTTGAAATATGAACTAATGAACTAATGAACATGTTATGCGTGGAACATGTACGCAACATGTTTAAAATCACAACGCCATTTTTTAAGTAAAGTGCAATGTGTTTATATTTGAAACATGTTTTGATTTAGAACTCATGATAATTTATGTGTTCAGCATTTAAATACATTTCGCAACATGTTTTGAGTAAAACACGTACGCAACATGTTTAAAATCAAAACGCCACTTTTGCAGTGTATTCAGAAATGATGGCAGGGTTCGAGTTTATGTACGATTGGGCGAGCGTCTCGCGCCAAACTGCATTAGAGATGTTCACCCGTTTCATCATGTTGTTGTGTGGGGAGGGATTTGTGGCTGAGTGACGACGCCGCTGGTTGTTCTGCAAGGGAATCTGACTGGCGAGCGATACATTGTTGAGATACTGAGACCTATCGTCGTTCCTTTCATGCAACAACAGCTAAGAAGATTGATAAATAACACGACAACGCAAGACCTCACAATATTTAATATTGACCCATGTCTCTTTCTTTGTGTATTGGTGCAAATTCAATGCCGATATTTGGGTTCTTTTTAAAGAGAATATTGGGAAATGGTTTCTGTTTATGAACCTATCATCAGAATTCTCCTATCTGTGTTCTTTTTATTTTATAGATTTGAAAAATGAGTGAAAACTTGGCTGGTAGTTTAGAAAACTTCGGTACAGTCGACCTGCAGTACCTCTCAACGATAGGGTCGGTCTCTTCCACCCAAATAATACAAAAAATGAAAATAATTTCCTCGTAGATTGTGATATGTATGACGACCTGCGATATGACCTTTTTCAGCTTCAGCTTGAGTGGTCTGACTTGGATATTGGTAATGAATGTACTTATTTTGATGTATACATGTATGTATGTATTTAACCTGGCATGCATGCATGTGTCATGTTAGTGTCCTTTTTTTATCAATAACTTTGTGTGTATTTATGTTTGTATTTCTGAATGAATTATATGTATATGTGTAATGTTTGTATGTGAATGTATAGGTATGTAGGTGTATATGAATATGTGTGTGTGCTTGTGCTAGTATGAATGTATGTTTGCACGATTGGTAGTATTTATAATGTATGGTATCAAAACTATGTGAATATTTATTCTTCTATTCATCTAATTTACTGTGTTTATATGTATATAATATGTATATTGGTATTTAGTTGAAATGTATGTTGGTTTTCGAATGCTGGTATTAAGTAAATAGATATATAATGTCAATAAATCACAGATCAATCAATTGTGATCCACACGAGTAATTGCATTACGCTACGGCGAAGAATCTTGGGGCCATGGAGAGTCAGAGACACTAGGGGTCAAACACAAAAGTCACACACAATCAATACCTGGTATGACCTCCGACTGCATCGACTACTGCTGTGCATCTACGCCTCATGGAAGCGAACAGGTTAGCATTGAAGTGTTGTGGGATGTTGTTCCATATTCTGATAAGCTGTCATTGGAGTTCCAGAAGCGTTGACGGTGCATGGGGAAGCTGGCGTAGCTGACGTTTCATTTCGTCCCAAACGTGCTCAATGGGTGCATTCAATCGGGCGAATGTGCGGGCCAGGGAAGAACATCCACTTGTTGTTGCTGCAGAATGAAACGGGACAACAACAGGTGCAAGCACTTAATCACGATATCTGGCTGCATTGAGGTTGCCATCAATAATGACTAGTTTACTCCTGTTACGGGCAGTGATACCACCCCACACCATGAGAGACCCTCCCCCATACCGGTTTCGCTCCACGCTCTTACTATTGACACTTGATAAATTACGTTTAGGTTTGTGAAACGGGAGAAACTTATTGTATTTTATTTCAACTCAGATGTTTTCAGTCGGATACATGATAGGTCTTTATATAAGTTACATCGATAATTCTTTAAAAATCTATGATAACGCAGAGAGGATAATATTGAATGTTGAAGGAGACAGGATTCAGTTACCATGTCCGACATCAGCGACACACTGGTGCCGTTTTACACGAGCAATGATTTTTTTTACAACTTTTTCTTATAAAAATGTTAATTGAACTTAATCTCAGTTGAGTGAGTGAGTTATTGTTTAACGCCGCTTGCACAATATTACCGCCATTAGCGGCGATAATCTCAGTTAACAAGCCGACAGTGTTTGAAAATGTCACTGTTCGACTGGCGTGATTTCGTTAACAGTCCGGCGTATTGGTGGAGCATTGAGTCGGTAAAGCCGCTTTGCACAAGGTAACGCTTTCTACAGATTGAACATTTACCATGTAGATAGTTTTCTTTAAATCGTTCAAAATTACGATTTCACGTATTTATTTTGATTGATGTTATTGATACGTTACACATAATAAATTTGATGTATCGGGGGTTTTTTACAGTAGGGTTAAGGTATATTTTCAGTCATTTTCATTACGCAGACAATGTTTTCTTGCATATAAAGGCTTTTCTGTTTGGTATTATTCGAAAATACGCAGCTTATCTGGAGCTCTGTAAATATGTTAGCAAATATGTATAACTGGAAAACCAGAGGCTTAATCCCTTGAAACAACAATGTTGTAACAACATTGAACTTTGAAGGATTTCTACCTCGACCCAAAGGTCAAACTCACGTTACTACTCCATGGGTGTATGGGTGCAAGTATTATCAATGTTCAATCAATCAATCTTTATTTCATAATAACCACTCACCGTGGTACATGAACAATTACACATAACATATATAACATATTGACTGTGCATATTGTATACATTGAGTTAACAAGTTTTGAAAGTGTTACATAAAATTGAAAAGAATGTTGCTTATTTCGGAATACTTCTTCTTGGAAGGGGTTCTTAGTAACAATTTTAACTTACTATAACTTGGATTTATATAATAAAATTCTTTTAAGTAACATTTTCTGTGTTTTAAGAAATATGGACAGATAATTAGATAGTGATACTCGTCCCCAACAGTTTGTAGATTACAAAGTTTACAAAAACGGTATATGTATTCAATATTAGACCAACGGCCAGTCTCCACAGGTTGAAAATGGTTACTTGTACGGAAATTTAGAATAGGGGTTGAAAGTTTGCTGGGGAGATAAATATAACTTTCTCCCCAAAAATAGGGCTCTAAAAGGTTATACATTAAACCATATACATATGAGAATTTGTCAGGTCGGCCTGCCACTTTTGAATAAATTGATATGACAAACGCTGAAATACTGTGGAAATAGGCCAATTGCGGTTATATAGATAATAAAACACTTCTGACAAACCGCATTCATCTAATATACGTTGAACATTCAAAAGCCACGATGAGCCATATCTGTCATTTTGTAATATATCTAAAAGAAAATTATATATCACAACGCCGGGAAATTTTATTTTGGTTGATATTGGTAGCTATATTAAACCAGAATGAAATCATTAGTTTTTTAAATATATATTCCTGTAGGTAATCTTCCGGTCTCCCCGTACAGCATGTAGGGTGGTGTGCTCTACCGTAGTTTAAGAACTGATTTCATAAATATACATAGAGAACAAAGTTAAGCACCCCCTATTTTCAAAATTGCAAATTGCATCTGTGGAGAAAAATACGACAATATGACTAAATGGACCCCTTGACATAGAAACTAAAGTTTTCGTGACTTAGTATCTTTAAAATCATCATACATGATGACATTTTGAGAACTTAAGATCAAAAACGTAATGGTGCTGATTTTTCACCCAAAATAACTATCGTCCGTTTGTCAAAAGTATGCGATGGATTCTGATGTTAGTTGTCATGAACAACAATTTTGTTAATAGGTACAATTTTACACTTTAAAAAACCATGTATCCTTCACGATAAGGACATAATTGGGTTTTGAAATTTGATAAGAATTTTCCATAATTTTCAGAAAATGGCCATAACCAGACGATTTTGGAATAAAGGTGGTCTTCTTTAACTTTGATTCAGTAACCCTATACTTCTTTTTGCTTTACAGTCGTTGTTACGGTTGAAACTGCCCCATTTAGTCCCTTTTTTATGAATGGGTCATTTTTTTCAAAAATGAGATTTTGGAGGTCCATACTGCTGTAACTAGTGACTTTTGCTTAAGAGATCTATAATAAAGTTTGATCAGTGGAATAGGATTAATGGAATAATACACATTAAAACAAAAAATATTGACTTTCTGAACATATTCACCTTTTGATCTCAAAATTACCAATTTGTATAACTGCAATTATTCAAAATATCCGAAATATCTTAATGAAATTACGTTCTTAAATTGCAAAATTATGATTCTATCATATCATACACTTACTTTTACTGCAATGTGGTCCTCTTTATTCTCAGACAAAACTTACTGGTGAAAAACTTGGGGGTGCTTAACTTTGTTCCTTATGTATAGTATATGGACGTTTTCTAAAATGTTCAAATTTGAGAAGCCCCACACCTCACATCAATATAGCAGAATTGGTAGGACCATACAGTCATAACATTTAAATAAACATTCATTTGGAATGTGGAGATTTCTTGCTTTTGAGAGGATGATGAAGGCACTTTTCATTGCTTGGTCATGAAGCGTTTTAATTGCCTTGGTGAATTTTCGGTTTCTATGAAATTTTATCCCGAGGTAAGCTTATTCGTCAACAATATCAAGGGTTTGATTATTAAAAGTGAACTAATGTTTGCTTTTCCTTGCTGTCCCGGATCCGGAGATTACCACTTTAGTCTTGAGTACGTTTACTGTCAACTTCCATTCACTACAGTATAAATAGAATACATCCAGGCAGTGCTGAAGTTGTTCCGGGTTGTCGGCTAAAAGAACTGTATCGTCCGCATATAACATGAAAATTCATATGGGTTTCAATGTCGTTTAGGAATAAAGAAAAGAGTAGAGGTGATTGCCGAACGCTTTTTTCACATCGAAAGAACCCAGATATTTCATTGTTATATTTGATACATGATTTGATTTTATCATACATATTATAAACCACTGTAAAAAGTTTCCCGTTTATTCCATAAGAAAGAAGTTTTTGCCATAGTCCGATTCTCCACACGTTATCGAAACCCTTCTGGAAGTCTATATATGCACAGTAAAGTTTCTTTTTTGTTGATTTCAGTATATCTATCAAACTGTTTAAAACATACATGTGATCCGTAGTTGCATATCCTTTTTTAAAACCGGCTTGCACCTCAGAAAGTATAAGATTTTCTTCGACATATGTTAGTTTGTATGCGTGCTAGTATGGGTGTTGGTTATTATTAGTCGTGGAAGTTTGGTATAAAAGCTATTTTAATATAAAAAATAAATCACATGTATACAATGTTTTAATATAGTGTCTCAGTGTTTCTGTACATTTGTGGAATGAAAATGTTTTTTAGAATGACCTTGTACAGAAAGTGAGACTTAAACATCCCTTCTAAAGGGAAGATTTAACACTGTTTAAACCAATTTTGTGGGTGGTCAGCAATTTTACGAAAACAATATCCTCCTTTCAGCATTATGGCGGGTCACAATGAAATCTTGTTGATTCCAACAAATTATACCTAATAAGTGTTATAAGAGTACAGTCTATGAAAGTTTAAACATTCCTATCCATATGACTCTGTCTTAATTGTATTTAACATCTGAAAAGGTGTGAAAATACCCCAAGTTTCTTTTTGGGAAGTGACTTCAGTTACATCAAATAAAAGATATGAACCATCTGCATTTTGTACCTTATTTCTTTAGCATTTGTACTCTTCTGTAACAATATATCTTAAAAATGCTACATGAATGATGTAAATGTAATGAGATAGGTCACCTTCAATGCACTTTCTTCAAAAGGCATTCAATGTCACCTTCAATGCATCTTCTTCAAAATGCATTCAATGACACCTTCAAAAGGCATTCAGAAATCCAATATCTTTAACTTGCAGTAAATAAACCTGAAACAAGAGCATTGCAATCAAAAGGCATTTAATAAAGTGATTTACATCTTCACAGAGCTCCACATTACAATGCTAATAAAATGCAGAGTACAATAATAAAGCAAAAGACTATTCAAATCATGCCCTAAGATAAATCTAAGTAACAATGCCATTTCTTGAATAAAATGGAAAAAGACAAACCCATGTTCACTTGTATTTAATACTTTCATCTAAATTTTTCTTTGCAACTGTAGCGAAGATCCTTAGTCTATCCATAATTTAGCATATCAAAACCTCTGTAACCTGGATGCACCAATATCCTATGGAGCCATTTCATGCATATTTTTAGAAACACACAGAAGAGGTGCACAACCAAAATCAGTTACAAATAATTCAATATGAAGCATTCAATCCAATGAGGGGATGCGTCATGTTCATGTTTACAACATGAAATGGATCATAAAAGCAAAGACCTACATAAATTCTATAACTATGTAAAGAATAATCTGTTTTCTCAGATCTTAAAATTTACTTATAATCAATCATTGGTTTGACAGACAATCTTAGGTTATGCCTTTGCAATTATTTCACCTCGAGCCACACCCAAAAATGACCAATTCTTGTTTTTCTTGAAATAATGTGCAATTTCCTTTCCTGCAAAATCTAAAACAAAAAATATTCTAGCTTGATGTTTCAATGTTATGATCATGTGTAAATAATGTGCATGTAGAAACTACAATGTCAATTTATAATTCCTCCTCAAAAGAAACAAGCAGTCAGCTATATCCCATGCCATGGCAAAAGTTTGAAGTATACTGAAAAATAGTTATGAAACTATTCTATAATAAACCCTCAAACTCATATTCTAAGTTGAAATCTGTCCTCGGCAGATCATTGGTAATCAACTTATCCTTCAGAGGGTGATTTGTCTAAGATCTTTAGTTTCATTATGCTTAGCAAAAGGTTTTAATGTTTTATCCTGAAAACAGTGCTCAGGTTAAGGAACAAAACGAACACTTCACATGAATGTTCCGTATACCAAGTTTCAAGGTCCAGCTATGTCCCCCACAACTGGCACTGTTTAAATTTAGACTTAAAAAATTTCTATGACTATTAAAATTAACTATTCCATTATATATAATTTCTAAGTCATTTGCAGAGTTGTAAAGAATAAATGAAAGAAACTAATCAATCAAAAACAAAGTGAAATCAACATATTTGACAAACTTGCATAATCTAAAGGAAATATTATCTAAGTTTGTGATCATAATAAATAATTCAAATGCAAATAGGCAAAATAGCATCAAAGAAGACTAGATCATTTCAGTCATTTTGTTGAGAACTGGTGAGAAAAAGGACTTGGAATAAACTTTTTAACAGAATCTTTACACCAAATTTGATTAAAATTGGTCAATCACTGTAGAAGTTATGAGCCAGCCTTGAATTGAAACTGTTTTCTAACCGAGTCACTGCTTCCTACAAAAAAACATTCAATTTAAACAAAAATTCCAAAGTTGTTATTCATGAATCACATCGTGTAATTATGTCTCTCACTACAAAATTTGATTTAACTTAGATGATTTATTTAGAAGTTTTGCACAAGACAGGATTTGAAACAGTCTATTGGATCCCATTTGTCCAAAAACACAAAATTTTACAAACATTTTCAAATAAGTTAATGACACACCATCAGAAAAATTATGCATATTCCTACCCAATTTGATCAAAATCAGATGATTAACTTAGGACGTGTTAAGTTTTCTTACAAATTCATCACTTTCAATGAGCTAAGCCTTATAGTTTTCAAGTTCTAGTCCAGGATAAATATATATAAGTTGTGTTTCCAAACAAACAGCTAAAAATGATTGTCCAGGAAAGTTTAAAAAGGAACCACTTCAGATGACAATTGTTCCATATACCAGGTTTCAATGAACTAGGCCTTAGGTTTTGTTTACTTCTGGTCCAGAAAAGAACAGCTCACATGAGGTTATTTCTACATCCCCAACAAAAGTTCCTGGGGAGATAAAATAGAGCCATTGGCTCTGTTGCTCATCAGGCTATCTATAATCTATGTCTTAAATGGCCATATGGGGTTGACAATGCTTTCAAGAGAATTTCACATATTACGGCTACTAGAATTATTGCAGGAAGAAAGCCTGCACCAATGAACACTGTTGTAGCTATGCATTGCAGTGAAACCTGAAACCATTGACTGTATCGATCAAACCATGTAGAACTGTTCTCTACGGTATTGAAACCCAAGGCCTCTCGATCCTAAGCTGAATGTGCTAACAACTGTGCTATTTTTTTATGGCATCGCTTCTTTTGAGTCATGAGTCACCAAATCTATTACTTAAAATCCCTTTCAGGTAAGGTACAAAAGGTTTCACCTTTCTAGGCTTTTGGGCAAGAAGATAAAAATTGGTTTGTAGGGAATGGCTGTAGCGGCCCTTATAGGACACAGGGTCAACAAATTTATAAATTAAAAGCCTTCTTAATCAATATTTCAGATTTCCTGAGACAATGGTTCTTGAAGATGAAATCGTGAAAATTGGATGGATGGTTAGCGGACAACATGCCAGGCCATAGGCCAAACGAGCCTTTCAGCCCAGAAGAGCTAAAATTAGCATTTATCTTAAGTCAGTAAAATATTCATTCAGTTAAACTGTATATTACTGGTTTTCTTATAGAGAAATCATAATTTTATATCCAGTGTCATTGTTTACATTATGTGAAATACTTCATCAGTTGTGATCCTTTCCTATTCTTTGTTTATTAAAGTGTTTATCTGTAGATGGATTATAGCCTGTTTGTTTTACACTCTTCATGATCAGCTTGATAGTTGAGAAAGAGTAGAGTTTCAGGTAATCTTTTCATCTGTCCTCGCCGAGCAACTTCCTTTCCTTTGTTAAACATTTAGGCATGAAGCCAGGGGTCAATGTTGAATTAACTCTGCTAGTTTCTCCCTAGAACTGGTGGTTATGCTGTTATGACCTTGGGTTTTGTGTATTAAGTTTATGCATGTAGGTCTTATAAGCATCCCGTCCACTGACAGACCTACAGGTATGAACTCCATTACACAAAACCGATGAAGGTCATACCAGCAAAATCACCAGAGTTTGACCTTAATAAGCGAAATAAACATCAAAGCTGTTTAGCATAGATTGTGCTCCTAACTTTGTAGTATAAAAACTATACTAAAATACTTTTTCTGTAGAGCTGGGGAGATGCAATGCTGAAATGAAATATTATTTGGTTGACTGCATGTTCAAAGATTTATTACAAATCTTTTAATTATTATTTCCCTGAACTTTTGTCACACTAGTGATGCAAAACTAATGTTGACAAAGGTAACCACCTAAACAAAAACAAAAAACAGTGTAATTAAGTTAAAATGTTAATGTTTTGAATTAAGGAATCAATTTATCTTTTAAATTATAAATTACAAATCCATTAGAAACATGAAACCACTGTTATCCCCATCCTCCATTAACTTGGTTCTAAATTTCACAGACATAATGTCCTTAATCAGATTAACACAACAGAAAAAGGGGAAAAACTCCAAAAGTAATAAATATTTGCACGATTTGCATTTTCAAACTCCATTAAGGTATTGTTTCCCTGAAGCCACAGATCAAATTTTATATTCTTTTTCTGAGTTTCTGAGGGGAAAAATAGTTGCGCGCTACTCATTTCAAAACTTCTCGAAAGTATTGGTACCTCATCACCACACTATATATTTTATATCCTCTTGGAAGGCACTCTTGAAGTTAGTCCAAAAAACATAACAAGGGTATTTACTCCGGGGGGGAAATAATTGCACACATTAAATTCAATTATTCTTTCTTAAATAGTTGAAAAGAGAAAAGTATTCTCCTTTAACTTGGACAGAGGGATGGACCCTAATCCTATATCCCCCTTCCACTTTATGGCAGAGGATAATTACTTCTAACACATGGTTTGACAGTTCAAGTTAAAATGTTGTAAAAATGCATTTATGCCAGTTAACCTTACATTTTTCATAACATTTGAAATATTTTGTGAGCAACCATATGGTATCTGAAAATACTACATATACAAAACAGTATTGGGACAAAAAAAATTTATCTGAAGCCCTGACCAAAAAAATTAGAATCTATTTTGATAAGATTATGACATCATTCTTACCAAACAAATTTCCTCATTAATTTACATTCAACATATCAACAAATACATGTAGTCAAATCTACAACAGCAAAATATTACCATGTACATGTATACATAAACAGTTATATGTATTTACAGATGTCTTTAAAACAGAAGTCTCAAAACCCAACAAAAAGTCGGAGAACCAAAGAACAGATTTACTTTTGTCAGACTGCCGGCACCTACCACACAATGCACTCATATGGCACTGTCAAGGCTTCAGTGCACCGAATCTTTATGCTGCTAAACTCTAGATATTAGGGTAGATGAAACCTTCTCTTAAACAGACAATAAAATTCTTAAAACATCGAATAATCAATATCAAACATGAATCTACTTTAAGACTCTGGAAATGACTATGAAGCAAAAGTTGAAGTATAGTTTCCAGTCATTTCTACAATAAGCAATATGTACACAAAGGAAACAACATAAGATGTATCATGAATCTCATTAAATCAGATCACATTCTTTTCAATGTCATCTCAAATGGCATATTCACACTCCTCTCATATTATGCTCTCAAAAGATGACATCTAATAGCTCATGGGTCTCACTATAGTTTTAACTATTTGGAATATCTTGTCCAATGAAATGTGTGACAGGGAAAAACATCTTAGATAAACCAGCAGTCCTTACAGGTGGAATTCATTATTTAGTAAGTAAAATGAGTATTTTGTTTTTAACATCAGCAAAAATAACCAGATGTTGGATGTTTCGAGTATCTGGGAGAAGTGTGCCATTCTTCTAATTTTACTTACAAGGGAGGCGTTCCTTCACTTTTCAAGGTTTGGAAAAATGAAATGAGAGCAACAATAGACTCTCCCCCGTAGAAAGTTGAAGAGTGACATAAAAACAACTTGGCTGTTATATGTTTCAGTGCTCCGAATGAAAACGGAAATTGACTTTCCTGGCTACCTTTTTGGAAAAACAACTTTTTGTTCAATCTCTGATATTTAAAACACTCTAGATCTTCTGAAAATTATTTAAGTTTAATCATCTACACATTGTATCGAACACATCCAAGCATTTACGGAAGATTGGCGAATCCATCATGGACAATAGACCACTATCACAACACCTTAAATTGATAAAAATACAATTTTGACTAAGCAGAATTCGTGCAATTTTACAGTCTCCTTCAGTTAATTAACAAGCATAAAACAATGTGTGTATCTGTATCCAATAACCAGCAAATAACATTGTACACCATTTCATAGCAAGTTCTACATATTGAACAGAACACTCATATCTAAGTCCCAGTAGTATAATGGGGATTTCCCATTAGTTGGTTGTAAAGATGATAAATGTGGATGTTTGAAAAAATCTTTGACCAATTCAGTTCCACAGTATTTGCGTGTCCTTTGTAGCTTTCACACTTTGCACTGCAATTCATCAATACATTGCTGTCGTTGACAGAAATAACTGCTGTCTCCAATTGGTTATTTGTTTCATGCATTGATACACAACAATATTTGTGCTACATTTATGACCAATTTTAAGGAGATCTGGTAAGAAATAGCACTTGTTCCTAGTTGTTTGAAGCCCTATTGTGTGATTGCACACTTGTATTATGTCTGTACAGATACAGATATTTAGCCTGTACACATGTGGGGAGTTGGTGAAGGTGAGTGAGTGTGTACATAGAGAACTATGTGGCTGGACTCGGGTTCTCCAGCATCTCCATGAGGAACGTGTCTATTGGAGTGTCTCCAATCAGCTTGAAGAAGAAGAGATGCTCTAGACACTTCAGTCCAATGCTCCGCAGAGCGGGCAACCTGAGTAAGAGCTTAGCAAAGCGCCCTGGCTCATCAGGATAGCGCGTTTTACAGTATTCCTCCAAAGAAGCATATACCTTTTCTCGTAGTTGCTCAACCTCCTGAACAGCAGACAGGCCCTTTGCGTCTACAAACAATAACAACTTCACAATCAAAACCAAAAACATTTGAGACCTGTAGAAGTATGATTATAATGCATGTTGACAAATTATTACAAACAGCAGGTATACTTTACAGAAGGGAAGGACACAAATTTGTAAATAATCATGTTAAGAAGTGGGTAGGTAAGTATGTATGCGAGCTTTTGAAGTCACAGAGAAAGATAGTCATGTCTAGTCCTATAGAAGAACACTAATAGTGAAACTGATAGATGAACAAAGACAGGAACCAACAAACTAAATTTTAACATTTTCATTTTACAAAGATATGAGTTAACATGCAATCGTCCTGAAAGAAGTTGTCATTTATAGGCTTGTTATATGCAAGAAAACAAACCTGGGTTAAAAAGAACTATTGCCCTCAGGCAACCCAGTTCTGTCTTATCCATCTTCATCTCCCTCATCTTGGCCACTAGTTCTGTGAGCACCCGGTCAAAGATGGTTCCAACTCCTGCCTGGTGGGCAGAGCTGCGGTGCACATGCAGCCCTGTGGCCAGTAGAATGCCATCCTTCACAGCAATGGAGCGGTGTGAAAAGCCAGCTATCAGCAGTTCATTCCATCCTAAGAACACAACATCCTCACACTGTTCATCTTTCTTTACAAACAATGAATCAATAATGTGTAAGAAATTAAAACTTTATATTAAAAGGGGCATAGTGTGTGTTGTTTGGGTCAAATAAGTCCAACTTCATAAATGGTGTTATTTGATCCAGAAATATTGGTTGTTTCTGAAAATCATCATCTTAATACTCATGAGTTCAGTATAGTGACAATAAACAGGCTGAAGACGAGATATGTGACTGAAAACTAGCAACGGCACCAACCAATTACTCAATCTGTGTCAATATAAATCTAAAATAATAAGTGGGGCCACACAATCAACAAACTGTTGTGTTAACTGACCTGCTCTGAGAAGAATAACTTGATCCTCAAGGGGCAGTTCCGTGAAATGTGGAATTCTCTTTGCCCATTCAACTAGGGTAAATAATTGTTTGTCAGCAGCCTGGCATATATTTGTCACTGGATCTTTCTGCAAAGAAACTTAGTACCATGAACATTTAGAAGACAAATAGTTGTGTTTTTTAAAATTGCAAGGAAAGTTGTGACAGTGACGCAAACATTGTGACATCACAACGGTTGGCCTTTGTGACGTCATACCATGGAAACAGTATCCAAAAGAAGATTACGTGTTTATATAATTCTGAACACTGAAAGTTGTGATGTATGAAAACTTGATGCCGACTAGGTTAGCTTCGAAAATATCATCACGGCAGCAAATGCATAATTCAGTAAAATATATATTGACTGTTGCACGTGCAAAACAGGGATTTCTTTTTCATTCAATGAAAATCCATTGTGACAAGCTCTGTCTTTCAAGGAATTTTATTAGTGCACTACAATTTTTCTCTCGTAAAGAATATGCTGCTTATAACGTAAAACACCGTTAGTTATAGAAAGAGAAAAAAGCATTCATTACTTGAGGAAAACGGTCCATTGTGATCTAATTGTTAAAATTTAATTCTTGGTGTTGTCAGTGAATACCTGCAAATAATCCAGCTGACTAAAGTATAATATGAAATTTTCGCTTGGATTTTCTTTATCATAAGGTCTCAAGGATGGGCGTAGGTTTCGAATGTAAACAGTGATTTACTGGCTGCAGGTTAGCAGCTAGCAAGGGCGGTAACTTGTAATGACGTTAGGTGTGGCTGGTTTGTATTACAGGTTTTGTTACCAATGAGGGCAAGGTAGAAAATGGATAGAGTCTATCTCGATACATTTTCACCTTGCAGTGGGAAGATGGTTGGAGGTGAGCGTCGAGGGATTACATCGCACGTGCCTAGGTGTTCCAATTCATGCACGCCGACAAGGTTGGTAACCATTCAACCATTAAAATCAATTTCAAACAGTGACAAAAACATTTAAATAAATATATTAAGCACACGTTAAAATGATAGAGGTACTTTTGTTGATATCATTGGTACGATATTAATGGCGCTTCCAGATAAAGAAACGGTGCTGAAATACGGTAGGTGACAGAAGCCTGAAGAAATCGCGCCGCACGTGCAGCATGCTGCAATATACATGCAAAATAACAGAAAGTATAACCAGTGTAAACTTCACCTGAGTAACCACAAAAGACTAAATCTCAAAATGTAAATGAGATGTTTACCACCGTAGACGTTAAGATTTACAGACTTGAGGGAAGAGGCCATTTAAGTGACAGATCTGATTCTCCATCCTACAAAGATGATATTCTCAAAATTTGAGATTCGTAACAAATGATCAATTGGGTGGTCGCTGTCGCCCATGCAAGTGGTGACAGGGTCAACAAATCTATAAATTAGAAATCCCAATAAGTTATGGAGTCTGTACAAAAAGTTTCAGCTTACATAGATAACAAAACCAATGTGTTTTTTAAAGGTTTGGATGCTGGCTTTTCATGTGTATGCTCAAATATACTACATTAGTAGGAAGAAATGAATGAAGGCTCACTTGTGTGTCAATGTAGGTGTCTATCTTGGGTTCGACTGCCAGTTCTGCCTCAAGGATCTGCTCAGTGGGCATGTCATTGTTGGCGCCACTAGTGCTTTCCACTTCTTCCCCCTTCTCCTTGACACGCTGCCGCTCCTCCTGCACAGCTGCCAACAGAGCTAGCCATGTGAGTGGACGTGGGGAATCACCCCAACACAGACTGATCGATGAACAACACTTCATAACTACCTGTCACCTTTACATGCAATGTTTCCTAGTATTCTAATGATCCAAGGTGAAGGTGGCCACAGATATCAGACTTGCATGCTTATAGTTTACATATTTACATGCTGAAATTCAATATAAGTTTACTTATACAATCAAAACATAACATAGCTCGAAGACATTATTCTACTAATTCAAGAAACCATGAAAAAATAGATCAAATGTCTCTGTAGCTCAACAGGCTTTATATAATCAATTCTCATAAGATTTTTTTTATTCTCTTGAGTCAAACTACTTATGAATAATGAATAGAGTCTTTCTGATCTCTCTAGGTCTCTTTTAGTTTGGATGCCACCAAATTTACAATCCATAATTCTTTTTTGTAAAGGATTAATTTTACAAAAAAAGTTTTGTCAAACTTTTACATTCTAAAATAGAAGTAACAAAACGTTTTAATGTGCAACCTTTATCACCTTTATTTATGACTCCCCCTTGGTTATCCACCCATTTCACATTAACATCAACAAAACTCCTGCCAATATGCAAAGAAAATTGCAAAGATATTAGGTTTTTATCAGTTGTTCTGATTATAAGAGCCAAGTCCACTATATGTAAACTGCTACACAACTACATAATTTTTCTGAGGAATATGATACAAATGTCACTTCAGTAAACATTGTCTCCCGTTCATAACAAGACTTTCATTTTTTCAAGACAACATAAAACCTCATATCGTTAAATACATGTTATAACACTGCGCGAAGTGGTGGATCACTCGACACCCAAGTTCTAAACGTTTTTATATAAACCCATCCGCGAAAACAGCGTCCAGGGATTGACTCAATCAAAACAAAGTGGATATAGGGACTGAGAAGGAAAGATGATATCATGAAGCAGTAATATATCGAATATATGAATTTTTTCATGCTATTGCCCCTATTTGGCTGTTGAATTAGCTTAAAAATACAGAGAAAATCAAAGAGCTGGAGTTTCAGCTGACCACTAACACGTCACACACTGGGCGTTGCTTCGAGTCTTGCTTTGATGATTTTGTCAAAGCTTTAGCCAGTCTGCTTAGGCGATTATCCAAAACATGGGGCAACATTTCAGCCATTCGCGGCGAGTAATACAAATAGACTCCAGTGATAACAAAAGTTAGTGATTTCAGAAATGTTTCCAGTTATTTATCTTTTTCAACTCAATGTAAATTAGTACAGTGATAAACATTCCACTGATCATGACTAGTGATAGCATAGTCAGAAGGTTATACCTAGTTTTATCTATAGTATACTATATTATTTGTTCCTGTTGATGTAAAAAAGTTTAAGTACCACGATATGTATTGTATCGCAACCCGTAGGGTATTTCAGTTTAGATGAACAATACTTAAATACCGTAATGTATCATGTCCAGACTGTATGCCAATACAACCAATTTAAGGCACCACTACTCATGTTGATTGTTCCCAACACCAAGTTTCAATGACCTAAGTTTCTATATAGATTCTGAGTTCTGGTCAAGGAACAAAATTCTAAGTTTCCCATCAAAAGAAAAAGCCAAAATTATAATTAATGATATGAAGTCTTAGGCACTCAAAAATGCACCACTACATATTCCATATACTAAATTTTAGTTAGCTAGGCCTTGGGTTCTTAGTTCTGGTTTGCAAAAAATATTTTAAGTTGTGTTTCCATGGAAGTGGTCAAAAACAAATGAAAAAGAAAATGAAAATAGCACCACTTCACACAATGATTGTTCCATATACCAAGTTCCAATGAGCTAGACCTTGTGGTTTGTTTAGTTCAAGACTGGAAAAGAGTCTGCACAGATGGATGGACGGAGGTCATATTTACTACGACCAACCACCAACACCATTAGACTTATCTGGTCTATTACCTCCGATAAACGAAAAGTGACCAAAAAACACCTAATGCTTACAGCCTGTGAAATTGATGAATCATTGCAATACTGGTTAAAATTGTGATAGATACCCAAAGATGTATATAAGGATAAAGAGCAAAACACAACTTAAACAAAAAATACCAACCTTCTCTTTTCATTCCCATTGACAAACACTTCATATAGCGACAATATTGACAACGATTACGTTGCCTTTTGTCTATCATACAGTTTTTGTCATCCCGGCAAGCATAGGTCAGTTCTTTTCGTACAGTCCTCTTGAAGAATCCCTTGCAGCCTTCACAACTGTAATTTAAAGAAATTCTGAATAGGTCAATATTATTATGAAATTCTCTTTGAAATTTGGAAATTTTAGGATGATAGCTTAAGGTGCATCCTAGATAACCAAGGGTCAGATGTTTCATCCATGTTAGGATTTTATTACCTCCCATTAATGGCATTTTATCCAATCGGCTTTCTCTGGCTTATGTCATGATACATGCCCCCCTTCATCGATCAACAATAAAGGCATCTAAGATCTGAATTTTGAAAGTGTCATCGTTTCAACATTTAAAAAAAGACATTAATTATCCTTTTGTGTCTAGGTGGTCCAGATGTACCACTTGCTAATAATTATTTTTCTGGTGAATGGTATGTTCGGTGATTGGCTTAGAAGAAGGGTTGTATCCTTATTTTTGCTGCTAAAACTTTGAACTTGGGATCAATTTAAAGTTCATGAAACAAAATGTTCAGTTCACAAGGTTAGAAGGCTAAAACAAAATGTTCAGTTTACGAGGCCAGAAGGAAAGGCTATCAGCAACGACTAACCACCAACACCATAAGCTAATCTGGCCTTCAACCTCTGATGAGCTAAAAAGTGACAAAAAAGTACCTTTTGCAAGAGCCTGTGAAAAAGATGAATCATTGTTAAAATTGTTATAGATACTAGAAGAGCTGTTATTAGAATGGAGGTTTAAAAAGGAATTGATGACAAAGCTACCTCTGTGGGGAAAGAATGAGAACAAAGATGTTGTTTGATATGTTACAGACTCACCAAATCTATAAATGAAAATCCCCATTACCTAAGGCGTCCGTTCACAAGGTTTCAGCTTTCTAAGCTTTCCGTTCTGATTATGGTTATCAGGGCATGGTATGGCTCCTGACACCCATATTTAGGGGACAAAGGGTCACCAAATCTATAACTTCATCAGCTAAGGAGACTATACACAAAGTTTCAACTTTCTAGAACAATTGAATCTAGAGAGATGTAAATAGGCTCCTGTGGCCCTTATTAAACGGGAATTGCCATGAGAACATACCATGTAATGTAAAAATGGCAATGGCCTCTTTTACCTCTTGTTCACATGAAGTTATAGAATCACATCTCACAAAAAGCCAAGAAGCTCTAAACAGCACTAATAGCAGCCTATATATATATAAGAGTTATTGTGTTAAGAAAACTTCTGATGTTCGGTGCCAATGAACATATAATCGCCCGTTTCCGCATTGCGAAAGGGGACAACTATTTGATCATACTCACAAAAGGCACATTTAAACCCTCATTTTCATGAATAATTATTACTCGGCTCTAACCACCCTACCGGAACTTACCTATAAACTCCGTAGTGTTTCCCTGAAGCTCGATCGCCACATATGGCACATATGTGCTTGTTAGTCAGAGAGGAATGTGCCATTCCCAACCCAGTCGGGGAAGGAGAAGGTCCACCACCGAGGGAGAGCATTGGAGGCGAGCCCAGGGGTGACCCCATTGAGGAAGTGGGCGAGTGAAGTGGGGGAGAATGCATTGGGCCAGGATGTCCTGGAGATGGCTGTGTGGACGATGGCATGGATGGAACTCCATGTCCAAAACCATAAAATCCACCACCATGAGTGCCTGCAGGCGACGACAATGTAGAAATATCAGGTTTAATATCTGGGGGGTGACTCATTCCACTCATTTGTGCCATAGACATGCTACCCTGCATGCTGCCATTCACATTGTTGTCAAGGGTATCTGAAACAAGAATTATTGCTGTTGATAATGCATCCAAATAGGAACCACCAGCTCTTTAAATCAAGCTTTGAACGGTTTATTTTTAAAAAACGTTAAACAAGTCAAATATTTCAAATGTATATATATAATGCTGTTATTTTAGAAATGCATACCGACAGTTACTGAAAATTACTATTTTAATGCTAATTGATTCAGTAATAATCATCAAATGGTCATGACTTTCGATCAAAACAGGACTTGTTAAGCCACTGGTGAACACTAATGAGTACAGTGTAATGTTGGAACTTTTCTAAAGCAGATAAAAAGAAATATGGATTGGTACTGTTAGGAGAGTAATGTGACTAGCATTTACATAATTGGAATGTTGATTATCAGCTTCTGACATTAAATAGGACATTTATTCTATTATCTTGTCTTCTGTATTTTGGGATGGAAATACAAGTTCAATGAGTTGATTTGAATTCAATTCAATACATACATTTTGGCACATATTAAGAGTGATCAAGATTGTATGAAACATTTAGATAATTTTAGAGAATTGCCTATAAGGTCTGCCATCAGTCTCATTAAAATCAACTGTGTTCCGAGGAATAAGAGTTTTTAAATATCAACTCCAGCGTGATACGAACATACTCAATCAGGGGCTTTCCTCTTTACAATGTTCTGAAAGCAGCCTCATAGCTCGCATGTTCTGACATAATCTCCTAATCACAGTGACTCCGGGAAAAACTTTTAGAATCAGTATCTAGGGGCAAGTAACTCCAGTTTACCATTCATTATACTTGATCATCGCTTTCCTTATTTCAAACGCGCCGTGATTGGTCAACTACGACTAGGTTTAGTCGGCGCTAAACCGCTAGAGTCACTATCTAAAAACTTTTATTCCTCAGAACACGGTCTACTTTAATCAAGACATGGTCTACTATGGTTTTTTATTATCGCCAAGTTGACAGGAGTGCTCTGATAATTATGCACAAGGGATCCTCTTATTAAGCAGTTGATTGAATTAATTAAAAGGATCTTATCTCGATCAACACTTAATATACATGCTCTTGAATTTGACCTAATGGGATTTGCCTGATGAAGCCGGACACTTTCAGGACCAAAGGCCAATCAATAAACAAAGCAAACGACCAAGTCAAGACTCTTGAAAAGCTTTGAAAAATGCAACCAATGGTCTCATGATAGGGATACACATATCAAGTATCAAAGGTTGATCACCAAGAAACTAGTTAAAAGCTGACCCTCGGTTTGAAAAGAGAAAATGAACTTAAATGAAAAGGACATAACCCTCAAAAGTCATCAAATCCATTCTTGAATAGTTCAACCATCATTTTAGAAAGAGGGAAGCCTCAACCATCATGTGTTTTGTGATGCCCTTTTGACAGTTTTGCCCTCAACTATTACTGGGGTTTGACATTTATCATAGTTCAAGGAAAACTGTTCTTTTAATTATTGAGAAGGGCTGTCCTGTTGCGCATACTAATCCCTCAGATTTCTACTTTCAGGGCAGTAAAACCAATTCAATGGATCAGCCCCATGTTCTTAGCTTTTATTTGGCTTGCATAACATTGGCAGGTACCAGTATAAGACAGAAGGGGTGTCTTGACGTTTTGGCGATTTATTTAAAAGGCTGTTGGGTCTTTCTTTCATAATGTTTTCGCCCATTATACATTGTACACATTCACATTTTATACATTATCTATACAAAAGTGATTTCAAATTTCATCATCCACATGAGATAAATTAAGAAACTAAGCTATATGGAATGTTTAAAACTTCTATATAACATGCCTTTACTGATGCAACCATGTCATGTCATTACTCTTGGGTGTCATCGGCTCATAGTACAATTAAATAAAATGGACAATGTGTTTAAATGACATTGAAATGTCCCCCCCCCCTTCCCAAATTAACATCAACAAAATCCATGACACTACCAAGGGAAATCGCAAAGAATATTAACTATTTTAATGCATCCATAGAAAGAGCTAAGGTCTAAATAGCTATGTAAGGGCAAAACATTTATGTTATAGTGCCTTATTTTTTTATGAAAACAAGTGTTGTGATGCTGAAAGTGACAATTATCAAAAGAAAGTTAATCTAATAAGATTTACAATTATGTTTGTACAAGTATACAACACTACACATATAACATACATAAAAATAGATAAAATAAAATTTACAAAAAACAATTCATTCCTTTCATGATGTTGGAAAATCTCCATTTGCAGGGAGCGATAGATATGAAGAGCTATTAGTGTTCAAACTATAATCGTTGACCATAATTATGTTGCAGGTTTTTGTTTTTCTATCATAATTAAATTGTTATTTTTTTGTGTGTGTGTATCGCCTATCGGGATAGACCTACGCATACATATGTAACTATTGGTCGAGAGGCTCTACCTGCAACTAGTGCTGCAGTTGCTGTTGAAGTGTATAGTAATCAAGTTTAGAACGTACCCACCCTTTAAAACCATCAAAAGAATATTTGACTGAAGTAATTAAGGTAATTAAAATGTAAGGCCTTGAAAACAAAATCGGTAATCACTTGCTTCGAACATATAGACAAAATCATTTTGAACAAGATGAAGATGTGTCGGGTTTCTTCAAACAAGATGGCGGAAACATGTTGATGTGGCCTACATTTCTCCACAGCACGAACATAAACGACAACCAAGTTTGATAATGGTGCTAACGTAGGGATTTTTATCCCTTACCCATGTCGCTATGCTCCATATTGGACGACGTGTGATAAAGTCGCCTCAATATGTCAGTTTTCTCTTTCGCTGTTACAATGAATATTCAGTCCAGCTTCGACTCTCTCTAAACTCGCCCGGTGTCATGGAAGCCCAACGGTAGTCTTTTACCCACAATGCAACTTGGAACTCGCTTTATTTGAACATTCTATTTTGAATATTTATTTCATTTCCTTTGAATTTTAATTCGTGTCGAGTTTTAAGATTTAGATTTATATCTAAAAAGTCAGATTTTTTTTTAACGATATCATTTCTATCGACTGCATGTTACGGTCTGCATTGATTGAGGTTCATCAAATGACAAGGTCAAGGCCGTTGTGGTTGTAAAGCGTAGTCTAGATTCTAGAAGTAGAATACAATAATAAGGATCTTTAAATAATGTGATTTTTATTTGAATAAGCAAGTACCCATTTGTGAAACAGATTCAGTGTTCGGGCTTTTTTCACGGTTACGTTAAGAACAGACTCCGAAAAACCAATGCAAACCTTCACCGCGGGACTGTTCACCGGAAGTTAGTCATTTGTGTGGACAAGCGAGTCACTCGGCTAGGTAACGATCGTGTATAGGCTAACTGACTCTCAGTACACAATAAAGGGGCGTATACTTGCTATTTCTTTCAGGTGGAGATGCATAGCCTAGATGGAATTAAGGACTGGGAGTCGGTTTGTAAAATAATCCACTCCTGTATATATATCCCCACGTTACCTGTTTTCGAGCGTCACGTCTTTTCGAGCCCCTAAAACACGGGCATGGATTTCTCTCAAAACATCAGTTAGAAAATAACTACGTAACGATATATTAATGGAAGGGTCCAAAATCATCGGAAATAATGTTTTTCTTTGTGTAAGTCTGTAATTATATATAACTAAGGGTCTACAACTCACATCTCTCGCATCACGGACATCAAGACAAGTGGCACAGCAACAGATAGAGGACTATTGAATCGTTAATGGTATTAGATTTTTAACGATTTACGTTTTGTATGTGTAGAATTTGATCAAAAGGTTTGTCTGTTTACAAATTTTATCGACTCTGTTTATCAATGTTGTAACGAGTGAAGTGCACAACTGAAAGGATTTTTACGCAGGTGCGCGTTGATATATATGAAATTATAAACATAAGATTTTTTTTGGAATCAACCTACACATCATTTAAGTAAATGCAAACCATTTTTCTTTACTTAAAAATCAATAATTAGATGAGCTCATAAAAGAATAATTATCTAAAATTAATTGCCAAGAGAACAAATAATATTATGATGCCGAGTGGTGTCTAAGGAGTAATCATGCTTAAATAAATGCATCGGAAGAGCTCATATTCTGTTGTCATATTATAACTTAACATGTGCTTTGTACAAAACGTTATTTTTATGTTTTTGGAATTGTTTTATGCTTTCGAAACTGATAAAGTATTTTGAACTTTTGAAATCGGCCCCCGAAAACCTAAGATCCGTTGACTACGTCACAATATTTGAGGGGCTCGAAAAGAGGTGACGTCACAAAACTCCCGATGAAATTGACCTCTTCGGGTTCTGAGATTTTCTTGCAATATAAACAACGGTAAATTATGTCGATTTACGTATTCAATAAGAAAAAACAAATGTTGATAACGGTTAGATAAGAATTAACTGTAAAGATATTTATTCTATAACAATTGTCGCTGTTTGTCTTAGGGGCTCGAAAACACCGTACGCGAGGTTACTTTTGACTCCATTTCACACGGACTGAATCGACCGAAGTCTTCGATGACAATGAACATAATACTGCACATTTCCTGAGTAAAAGGATCTAACTACGTAATATGTTATTGTTAAGATACATCACATTGATTCCAGAAAGTTAATGAGTAGTAAGTAGAAGGTAGATAGATACATATGGTAATAGAAATTCCTAGACATTTGTCGTGGAATCAATGTGCAGTCGCTGGACGCTTGATCGCTAGACCGATCACATCTCATTTTATGTAGAGTCAATATAATTATATGGACATATTGACCTTTTGATAGAATTCTCTTTTCATCCTCTATGTAAGAGACCTGATTTCTAAAGACGTTCAACTGCCATAAAACTTTGCCATCATAGGATAATGATTTTCGGTGTACTAAATTCCTACATGGTACATAACATTTTTCAAAAGAAAGCAATTGAACATTTAACTATTAGATTCTGACACAAGCAATATTTGTTAATACATGTTATTACTAAAAACTATCTGAAAACTTTGGAATTGCTTATTCATATTGAATTGATTGTAAAAGAAACAATGCGTCAAGGAAACTCTCTAATGTTTGTCACATTTAAATAATTTTACGTATGTCAAGACATTTGTTCACAGCTAGATCATGCTCACATAATTTGAGAGCAATAAATAAAGTTCACTGTAATCATGACGTCGAATTTAAATTAAGAACTTTGCTAATATTTTATAAACACGGAACATTTTATGAAGAAGATATTTTAAATGACATTTAAGCAAACCACATGTGTCTTACAAGTTGGAATCAGGATGTTTTGGGACAGCCCCAAATCATAGTCACGGGAAATTGAAAACTATCAAAAGGAAATAAAACAAAGATGATAATTTTCCTCTCCTATATCAATAGTCTATTTCTGTTTGGGAGGGGATCTAATCATCTATATTACTATCAAATTTCCTATGATCGGAATGGAAAAAGTAACTATAATACCTTAAGTCAAATGTTAGAACAAATTAAGAAAATACAAAATAGCATGTCCACCGTAGATGGAGTTTAGTCTACAAGCCAACAAACAAAGCATGCTAGGGGAAGGATAGAGATTATCACTTTCATTTCAAGTTGTTGTGGAATAAGTAGGAAGTCACATCCATGGCAGAAGCTACTTTACATTTACATTTTCCGCTAGTACAACCATTCACATAGTTACGACATGAACATGTCGTGCAATCATTTTATTTCATAATGTATACAAGATTCACATCATTTGAAGCTAATTTAGCCATTAATAGACCGTCAATTCTACGTAGATGGAATTTAGTCTACAACCCATCAAAGAAAGCATGTGAGGGCTCAGATAGAGATTATTCCTTTTAGTTTAGGTTATTTTGGAATAAGTTCGAAGTCACTTCGATGATAGAAGTATTAACTGAATTGTTTCAATGTTTCTGCCGCAAGTACATAAATTCACTAAGTTGCGAAATTAAAGTGTCCTGTCATTATTTCAGATTATAATGTGTGCAAGATCGATTAACATAATTTGAAACGTATTCGGCCATAAAAGAGACCGTTAATTCTAAGGACTATTTAGTGAGAATGCACTGACCGCCGTGGCCGGCTTGCGCTGTTTGTCCACTCAAGTGGCTGACGGACCACATGACTGAGGCTTGTGACGTCATGTGAGTACTGTGAATTGCACTTAAACCTAAATTCGAAACCGGTTCTTATTTGTTTCTGTCCAAGTATAAGATGCATGTGGATTTGGCAACATTGACGATAATTTACCTAATGACATATAAAAGGCAAACACGTGTACCGAATTTCATTATGTTTCACTATGCACGACAACGACAACCTCATGGAATCAGGCTCTCTGCCAGCTATGTCTAAAACAAGTTCGATACTGTTTTTGATACAAACGATGAATGGGTAAGTCAGGGCGAGTTGTCCAAAGTTTTATGTAACCAGTGTAATTTTTTCTCATACCAAGAGATAATGATATCAAATCTAAGACTGAAGAGTTACCGGTACAAGACAATGAACATGACAACTTGGTTTCATCAGATGATGAAGGGACAAGAGGTAGCCCAGAAACGCCGTGAGAAATAAATAAAGAAGTTGTCATTCATAACATTGTCTTGTATCGCTACCCCAACTTCTAAATGCCTTTGAAGAATTTGAAGAGTTACAATTTTAAACTATGAAGTGTATGTTAATATACCTGACATAAGTCCCAGTGTGTACTGGTACCACCTATGGTCAGCTAGTTCCAGCCGATGCTCGCAGGTTTAATAATAATAATAATAATACTTTATTACCCCGAAAGGAATTCAGTTTGTATCATTACAGAGCTTGAACATACAGGAAAGGCAACAAAGATTAAATGTGACACATAAACAAACACATTCTATTAAATCAAAGACCATTTAACAGACGAATTAACATTTTCTCTATAAAAAAAGTTCATTTTCTTGGATGAGTCCAACTTAAACAGTATCGTCAGCTAATTTTGCTGTTAAATTGTTGGGGTTACAACAAACACAGTCATTGGTGTAGAGAGTGAATAAAATAGGTGAAAGGGCACAACCTTTAGGGTCTCCGGTATTTGTATACAAGATAGAATACTAGAAGAATTAACTGAGGTCAGTTACAAACTAAATATTAAAAGTTAATATTATATTGCAATTTACACCCATATTCAATAGTTTCTGTAAAAATATGTGCGGCTTGATTGTACTTAATGCAGAAGATAAATCTACAAATATAATTTTCACATTTTACTTTGGAAGTTCTAAATGCTTATACACGCTATTTAGAATACAGCGTTTAGCATCTCTTGCTCTATATGCAAACCGATACGGATCAAGGAATTGCCTAACATCACACAATAGGAAGTTTAAAATGATGCGCTCAAAACATTTAATAGCAATAGAGGTAAGAGCGACTGGTCTTAAATCGTTTATTTCGGTAGAATTTGTCTTTGGAAAAATCTGTACCGGAAAAATCTTTGATCTTTTCCACATTTCCGGGATTACAATACAATCGATGGAGACTTGGTATAGTCAACAAAATACATGGCACAACTGTTCACAACAACGTTTTAGGACAATGCCGCATTAACCATCAAGTCCCGGCGCTTTCCTTATAATGAGTTTTGAAAACTGCAATTTAACTGCATCTGATGTTGCACCAATGTTTTCTGCATCTTCGTTATCAAGATTATTAACCACAGCTTCCCGTTCACTGCTAAAGTTACGCGTATCAAACCTTGCGTAGAATTTGTGAGATATTGACAACTTTCTCTGAAAAACTGACGACTCTTTATGAAATATTGAAGAGTTGTATGAGAACAACATACGACTATTGATGATTAATTTAGGTTTAAATTACGTTTTAAGGCGATCATTCAAAGCATAGCCTAAGTCGGGCTCATTGCATGATTAGATTTAGGCTTTCGCATTTCATGAATATATACATGTTTTTAATAGGGTATGATAGTTTCGGTATTGTGAAAATAACAGTATAACCACATGAAACTTAATGATGGATAGATTGAAAACCATTCTATTGACTATGAATAAGACTGTAAATGGCCACTCCCTGACCCCATGGTATATCCAAATTTTGCTCTCAATCATGGGGTTCAAATTGGTGCCAATTCAGTATGGTCATAAATCAAATTTCAATTACGGAAACAATAATTTGGATTAGTTTAAAGGATCATTCAAGGACTTGAGGTACAAAAACAGTCAGTATCGCGAACTTCCACACTGCACTTCAATGACAGCTTCAAGTCTTTCGCTCATACCCCTCACCAGACGTCGAAATCGCTCTTGTGGCAATCTCTGCCACTCCTCGTGTGATGCCGCTTCCATTTCATGCAAGTTCTGAAGTGGAGGATCCCTGCGTTGTACCAGTCGGCCCAAAATGTCCAAATATGTTCAAGCGGATTAAGATCCGGACTCATTGCAGGCCACAGGAGGTGTGTCAGGGCATTGTTTCGGATTACCTGCTTAACAGCTCGTGAACGATGTGGTCTAGCATTATGGTCCATGGATACAGGTTTTGTTGCAAGTGCATGGTTGTCTAAATTGGACACGACAACAGGTTCAAGGACTTCCCGGATGGAGCGGTCTCCTGTCAAGTTACCTCGTATGGCCACAAAATCAAGTTTGCAGTCAAACAAAAAGCACCCCCATACCGTCACAGATCCCCCGCCCTAAAGTACTGTTGGCATGATGTTTCGTGGTACATACACTGTTCCTTGACGCCTCCAAACCCTGATCCTGCCATTCACAGAGTGCAGAAGGAACGTGCTTTCGTCTGACCAATGAACCTTCTTCCATGATCTTAAATTCAACCAAGCACCATGCCAGACGCAACTGCTCGTGGTTGTTATTAAATTCGGTCGCTTGATAACTCTTCTGAACTTCAATCCAGCGGCCTTGAGTCGATTTTTGATAGTTTGATAAATGAACAGACGGTGTGGAAGCCATTGGCGTTTTAGGATTGCACTGGAAGCGAAAGGATACCTTTCGAGCCCTAGCAATGATCTATCCTCTCTCACGGAGGTGATATTTGGTCTGCCTGAGGGTGTGGGCTTCTCCACGTCATTGGTTTGTGCATGTTTTCTGGCTAAATGACTTGGAGTAATGACGTCCAGTTCTCCTTGCAATTTCCTTGAAACAACGACCCGCTCCGAGAAGACCAATAATCTGCCACTTTAAAGCCTCTGACATTCTAGCACCCGGCATTCTTAGTTACAATGGCTTAAACGGCTTGTATCTACATTTTTATAACCGAAATTGATCACAAACCCGTACTGCAAATTTATGAAATCGTGGAGAGAAAAGTGCAAGTATAGCTTGTCGCGTTTGTATGAAGAACATCCCTACGAAAAACATAAAAAAATCAAACCTACTACATAGCAGATTAATGGGTACAAACAACATCAACGGTGGTTTGGTATGTGCCGAAATATCTAAACTTTTACTACACTTTCTGTACCATGCAAGGAAAATCGAAAGAATCAGACGTAGATTTCTCCATAGCTCATATAACTGCACAGGTATCTTATGTCGTCGAATCATCTGTTTTCAGTTATTATGTGTTTTCCATCAGTCATTTTAATTTCTGAACAAATCTAACAAGTTATTATGCCACCACTTGGTGAGTTCTTATCAGCAGAAGTGAAAAGTTTCAGCAGTTAAAGTGCTTTCGGGTAAAGCTACGCACTGAAGAGATACATGATCATTCATGCCAGAAAATACAGGATATGGGATAAAAAAATGTTTTCGTCAGTGACAGAAAGTTTTCTAACGACTATCCCCCTATTCTCATGGGTCGGCAAGTGTAGGCTAAAGGTACGCAGGAAGGGTTTGAATACACTTAACATTTCCAATATTATGATTTTTATAAATTTTAAAACTGTTTTCTAAAGTTGGATCAATATTTTGGTTTCCATTCACAATTGACTTTACCGATTTGTCAGTCTTTTGTGCCTCTATTGAACATTTAAGTCTTTTTCACCTTTTCAAAAACTTCATTATGTTTCTCAAAATGCTTTAAGATGTAAAGACATCAATGTATCAAACGTTAACACTCATCATATCTTTACTAGGTTAACTTATTTGCGAGTGCACATTTTTATCCTCCGCGTATCTTTACTCGAAACAGCTGTACAGCAAGGAGCAGGCAATATCAGAGATCGACATTTCTGTCGCTGAATGCTCTGTTCTCTCAAGCAAGCCACATGCTATCCAATATTAATAGGGTTGCGGGTAGAGCCTCTCTTCTTGGCATTATCTTTGGTCGAGAGGCTCTACCCGCAACCTCATTGGAAAGTTAGTGTGCGGGTTGCAGAAATTGCGGTCTAGCAATGTCTTAGCTCGTCAGACTTTCATAGCATGGCCGCTTGAATGGTGTCCGTGCCCTTTGTCGTAAACGTTTCACGTTTTGGACTTTTCAAAAACTGCTTAACCCCCAAATCTCTCTGATACGAGGACTCGAAAGAGTAAATTTAGGCGTGCCAGGGTGTACATCCTCAGATCTTACTTTCGTCCATGTTCAAACCATCAATGCAAGGAATCTAAACTTTTGATAATGGTATCTTTATAGGATGGAGACCATGATGTGAACATTTCTTTGTCCGACCCCACTTATATTGGCATGGCGGGAATGCATTTTTGGGGTGAATAACTTGTTGGGATTTGAAACTCATTTTTTCAGAATAACATCTCTGTTATATGGAGACTAAAGTTTGTAAAATTGGTATTGATTTCCTTTCAGATATGGGCGTGACTGGGTGTCCATCCTCAGGTATACTTTGTCTATTCTCAAGAAACCATTAATGGTAGAAATCTATAAAAAAAATAATAATTAGAATATCATTCTGTAAATAATAATAATAATAATAATAATAATAATAATAATAATAATGAATTTCTAGAGCGCCTAATTATCCAATCAGTGATTGCTCAACGGCGCTTGAAAAGAAGAGAAGTTTATAGGAAAGATTGTCTGAACAAATATGTTTTAAGGGCTGATTTGAAAGAGTCCCTTGTGTTGATTTCTCTGAGGCATAGTGGCAGATTGTTACAGAGCACAGGAGCTGCAAAGGCAAATGCACGGTCTCCCATAGTTGACCTTGTAGCCAGCTGAGAGAGGAACATGGCATTAGATGAACGGAGAGAACGGGTTGGTACATGGGCATTGAGGAGATCTTTCAAGTACATAGGAGATTCACCATCATGTATGCAGTTGTGAGTCAGGAGAAGAAGTTTGTATTTAAGTCTGCTCGAAATTGGGAGTCAGTGTAGGTTTCCTAGTGTGGGGTAGATAGATTCATAACGAGGCACACGGGCGACGACTCGAGCTGCAGAGTTTTGAATTCTTTGAAGTTTGTTGAGAAGATGAACTGGCATGTTGTAGTATAGAGAGTTGCAGTAATCTAGTTTGGAGAAAACAAGGCTTGACATGAGAAGTTGGGTGGTACTTTTGTCGAGGAGTTTGCGAACTTTCTGGATATTGTAGATGTGAAAGAAGGATGCTTTGCTGAGTGCTTTGATTTGCTGTTCAGGAGACATGGAAGATTGGAAAATCACTCCCAGATTTCTAGCTGAGTCAGATGGTTTGATTTTGTCCTTTCCAATTCTGATGATTAGATTCTCTGGAAGTTTTGAGAGTTGTTGTCTGGATCCCAGAGTCAATAACTCGGTCTTGCCACTGTTCAGCTTGAGATAATTTACTGCCATCCACTGACGAAGTTCTTCGGTACAGTCTTGAATCTGTAAAACACAGTCTACTGCATCTTTGGGTTCGATGGATAGATATAGCTGATTATCGTCAGCGTACAGGTGAAACTTCAAGGAGTGTCTCCTCACAATGTCACCAATAGGCAGGATGTACAAGCTGAAAAGTAGAGGCCCAAGAACTGATCCCTGAGGTACACCATAACGCAGAAGTCGGGGCTTGGAGAGAAATGAGTCAACTTTAACTGTTTGATATCTATCTGTAAGGTAGGATCTGAGCCAATTTAATACTGTATCCCTGATCCCAATCCTCTCTTTAACTCGTTTCAGGAGGATCTCGTGATCGATGGTGTCGAAAGCACTGGACAGATCGAGTAGAACCAGCACTGTTCCTTGTCGCTTGTCCATCGAGCACATGATGTCATTGTGGACTTTGATCAATGCCGTCTCTGTACTATGCTTGGACCTATATGCTGACTGGTATTGTTCGAATAAGTCATTGTTCTTAAGATGTCCAATGAGTCTGTTGGCAACAATCTGCTCCAGGCACTTTGATACAAAAGACACATTTGTGGCTGGCCGATAGTTCTTTTTTGTCATTTTTGTCAAGGCTTGGCTTCTTAAGAAGTGTGGTTATGACAGCTTGTTTGTAGGAATGTGGGACCTCACCTGACGAAAGTGAAGAGTTGAAGATATCAAGTAAGGGCTGTGAGATCTGATTAACTACCAGCTTAGTAAGCCATGTGGGCAATATGTCTGAGGAAGATGTTTTGGTTTTTCTCGTCGAGATCGCAAGTTTCAAGTCTTCGCTAGTTAGTGTTCGGAAATGCCTCAATGGTTCACCTGTGAAAGACACTTCTTCAAAAGAGGATTGGGTTGACTGCTTTATATCTTCCATATCGAACCGGATTCCTTGTATCTTTTCTGAAAAGTAATCTGCGAAACCTGCTGCCAGAGATTCCTTGTCCTTATTCTCAGGAAGACAAGAACTAGAATGATGTCTCAGAGGTGGACCGGTTTAAGTATCCTACCACCCTAAAAGATACATGAAATACATCGCCAAAAGTGTTCAGTGTCATTGCATTAGACAAGATGCCATTACACAAATTTCATGAAATTCAATAAAACCATATCGGATTTGGTAAATCATAAAACAGGATGGAAACAGATTCTTTGTTAGAATTAAGAGTTAAGGAGTAACAAAATTATGATTCATTTCACACTCTTACATATTTGCTCTCTTATAATCTCATGGATCTACTTTCTGTAAGCATTTAAAAACAACAGCAGTTTTGGAGAAGTCGAAAATGGGAAAACTTTATGAACGCCGTACAGGTCGGAAAAAAAGCTAAGTTTATGAAAAAGCATAGCTAGGGTGGATATCCTGCCATGCCAATATTTGGAAAGGGGGTCAACATCAAAGTTACACATTCGACTTTCCATGTCAGAAAGATATACTTAAAATTTCAGCCTCCTCTGCCAATTGAAGAATTTTCAAGAATTTAGGGAGAATTCCTGTCATGCCAATATTTGAGGGGAGTCAGTCCAAAATGTAAAAATTCAGATCTTCTTGGTCCAAGGAACATCCCAAATAAAATTTTAGCTCTTATGGTATAGCGGAGAAATAAAAAATTGGAAAAGTTTATTGACGCCGCACAAGTAATCATGCCATAAACATAACTGACCTGCCAGGTCTGATGGGCTAAATAATCACACGTCATGCTTATAATACTGTTAAAAAAAGCTTTCACTTTCAGAAATAAAAGTGTTATATCAGACTACTATTTCAACCTGCACATCCTATTCAAAAACAATAAATTATATCTTTTATCATGAAAATGTATTTGCTCAAAATCACAATGATTTGAGATCTGATACTCATTTACCTTTTGATGTCACTTTCCCCTCCTATTATGAATCAGAGAAAAAGTATCTGTAATTGTAGTTATGCATGTATTTCAACAGTTATCTATTCTTTTAATCGTTAGTCAAACTGGTTCCTTTTTAAAAGTAAATTCTTCGATATATTCTACAGAATTCTATCATTAAAAAATATTTGTAAAAAACAAGTGTTGTGTATTGTAAAAAAAACATACCTCCCTTCTGTTCAAGTCAAGTGACTCATTGCAGTTATCATGAGACCACAGATACAAAATTGAATACATATATTTCAATAAAAGAATATATTTCTGACACATTTTAAAATTATTCTTAAATGAATCAAGATTTGAAAATAATCATTTGGAGATATTTATGTTTGAATATGTGCATATGTGTATGAATTTATTTCTAAAAGTACGTTTTTGAAACAAATCAACCAGCAGGCCTACAAGATATCAAATGATAGCATAGTACCAATCAGTGAACTAATCAATCTATTTATTTTATACAGCCCTTAACTACACTCCTTCGTCATAATCATAAAAGTGTTTTTCTTATCGTAACTGAATCTATCATTGGAAGACAATGTCGTCCTTGTAATAATTGTGTTAGTTATAAGTAAATAATTCAAACAATTAAAACAAACAATTAAAATCGAATATCAACAAAAGAACAGAGGCGTCTTCTTGTTGAACCAAAAGTGTTTTGATAACAAACTGGCGCTTTTAGGATTCGCTTTGACTAATTCAGCCAATTATTCAGATTTTATCTAGAAGTAAAAAGAGATTAAGTAAAAACTATTCCCGTCAGCTATTAGTTGTTTTACAAATGCAGTTTTATGAGCAAAGCCATCCCACAAGTAATTTCATTTCAATAAACTATTGCGCCGGTTTAGAAAATTCTTAAAATAGAGGCATAGACTCTGCAGCTCATCAGGTACTGCATTTTCTATTATCACTTTGGTTGAAGACTTTAATGTCAAATAGTAAGACATTGCCTATGTAGTCTGTCATGGTTAAAACAGCAACATATGATTTACACTGAGTAAGGCATGTTTATCGAAACTTAAAGTAAGTTAAACCGTTAACTTCTGGGGAAGATGATGATATTGGTTATTAGGCATTGATCTCTTTTGCCTCTATTACAGACTTGTACAATTCAAATCATAGAACCCCCTCTGACAAAAGCACAGAAGAATTAATAGTTGCCTTTAATTTGGTACCACAATCGAACATTCCCCTTTGTTTACATTTATAAATGTGTGAATGAAAGAAGGAAAATATATATAATAATTATATATCAATTATGTTAATGTTGTTTGATATACAAAAAAGATCGATTGGCTTTGTAGCTCATCAGGCTATCTATAGTTTAGTTTACTAATGATCACAGGGTCACAAGACAGCGGCATGCCAAAAGTTTGTTCACATACCTGTATATACTAGTGCAAATATCATGTAATTTGAAATGCCTTTGAGGTATCGTAGCGTTGCGAAAAAGAAACGTAAATTATTGAATTTTCAATACACATATGCAGATCCATTCTCTTTTTAAGGCAAATGTTTATGGTACCCCACAATTACCCGTAACATTATTTGCAGATCATTGAAGTGACCAGGGGTCAAAATTCCGAAAACACTAACTTTTATTTTTCTCCATAAACTCCTTTATAAGTTATGATCTTCTTAAAAATACGCCACGTTTGTTCCTTAGCACAAAGTCAATGGGATTATGTTGGTTTTAATCTCAGAGAGTCGATATGGAACATTATATTTGACAGTTAACGAATTCAAAATTTCGAAAATGTGACCCCCTCTGTCTATATCAGTGTACCAAAATTAGAATTTTTGCACGAGAGACCAGACGATCCCAAAAAGAGTTCAAGAATGGCTATTTTACACATGGACAGTAGGTGATCCATTGTTAGTTTTGCTGAAGTTACTCTATTGACGTTGAAACGAAACCTAAATTACATGATATTTGCACTACGATTCAGTGGTAAGTGAACAAACTTTCGGTATGCAGCTGTATGTATTTAGGCCTCTTGCTTTTGGAAAAGGAGACAAACAAGTTTTGAGGGTTTGGCATCTGTGGTCCTGAAGTAATCGGAGGTCAAGGGTCTCAAAACTTATAATATCCTATAATCCTTATCATCTAAGGTGTTATAAGTAATAATAATTCTCATTAGTTTAGGAAAAAAAGGTGCTTTAGGTGTCGCGTCAGTGGCCCGATTGAGGGTCACAAGATCACCAAATTTATTAATTAGACTCCCCATTAGTTAAGGAGTCTGTACTCAATGTTTTAGCTTTCTAAACCTCATGCTCCTGGAGAAGAAGATGAAATTAGTTTTTTGGTTTGGCCTCTGTGGCTCATATTAAGGGTCACAAGGTCACCAAATCTAAAGATAAGAACCCCTTCAGCTAAGGAGTCTGTACAGAAAGTTTCAGCCTTTTAAGCATTTTGCATCTGGAGAAGAAGATGAAAGTAGATTTTTTAAGGCGTGGTCCCTATGTCACTTAAGAGGTCACCAAATTTATTAGAAACGTATTAGAATCCCCATCAGCTAAGTACAGTACAAAACTTACAGCTTTCAAGGCCTCTTGCTTCAGAAAAAGAAGAAAATAAGTATTTAGGGCGTGGTCCCTATTGCCCATATTAAGGGTCACCAAATAGATAAATTGGAATCCCCATCAGCTGAGGAGTCTGTATAACAAAGTTTTCTAGGCCTTATGCTTCTAGAGAGGAATATGGAAATGGTTGTTAGGGCATGGCCCCTGTGGCCCTTATCAAGGGTCGAAGGGTCACCACATCCATAAATCTTAAACTTCAATAGTCAAGGAGTCTGTACATTTATTTCTTGTGTTAATGGTGCTAGAAAATATAATGAAATGTTGGAAAGTTTATGGACGGGTGGACAGATAAGCTAAAATTATTTAAGTATCTGCCCCTGTTTTAACAGAAAATGGTTTTGATAAGGAGGATATTGGATAGAACAATCATTCAGCAGTGAAGGAAAGAAAGAATCACTCTCCTAAATAGGGGTCTAACAATAGATCTATCAAGTTATTGCAAAAGTTGCTGTGGGGATATCACTTTATTTACAGTAATTAAAAAGAATTATCAATTGTAGTGATTGCACGGCTCGCCATCTATAGTTTCGAAAGTTAGGTCAATGTTTTTACGAATCTTGACATGAAATTTGCTAATAACTAACAACTACAGCTTTTGGATTTAAAAAAATATGCTGGATAGATCCCTGATCGGTCAATGATTTACCTGGAAATAGTAGGAGTTATCCTTTATGGTGTATGCATGGGGAAGACAGGGCCAACTTTAAAATAGTAAAGACACGATTTTCACTGTTAATTCTTAAATTGTGGTATTTCATATATCGATGAAATATCATAACAGTAGGTTGCAATAAACTATCGCTATCGTAAGGCACAATATAGACTAATGCTTTCACAAATACCAAAATTTCAAAAGATTTTCGCTACATTTGTTCAAAGTTCAAGTTAACAGCGAGGTCAAACTTATGCATGGTTTTGTAAAAATGCTTTAATTTTCAATCAGTACACGATTGTTGTACTTAGTGGAAAGTGATCGTTGATTTTCTAACCTTGAATGTCAATGGCCAAGGTCACAAGTTACGGGATATCGCCAAATTAACCTTTTCATCAAATTTTGAAACAAGAAAAAGGTATTGAGAACTCATATTCACCATTTATTGATTATACCCCTGAAAATACTTTTAGTCATGTTCTTGTTCAAGGTCAAGGGCCAAGGTTATGTGTAATGAAATCATTAAAAAAAATCCTTGTAAACACGGTTACCTGAAACGTTTTGGTGCTACGAGGCTCTTTTTGGTATTTATCAAGTTCAACTATTGAGAAGTACCGAAATTTGAACAGAATGTTCATGCCTTGAGAATGGTTTTGCAAAATTGTTTATTTTATTATTAACACTTTACATCACTACAAAATTGTTGTACCAAATGAAAAGTAATAATAGATTGTGTGACCTTGTATGTAAAAGGTCAAGCTCATGAGCTAAGGATAACGCAGATTTTGAAATTACAAATAGCTTTTTGAGATCTTAGACTGATCATTTATTGATTATACCCCTGGGAATTCAAAGTTTAAAGTCACAAATTCTGAAATCACAAAAGAAAAGTACCCAAATTGTGAGAAATAACCCCATTGAAGTCTTGATATTCAAATGCAACTAGTTGTAAGTGCGATTTCACAATTGTTTTTTATCTTATGTTTAGAAAAAAATTCCCATTTTAATATGGCTGTGGAGAAGGTGAAACAGATGAAGGCGGAACCCTCAGTCCAGGGTTGCTTTGCTTTTGCGGTGTCCCGCAACTTGTTTATTAGGGAGTAACCCTTTGGTCCATATTGAGGTCACAGGTCACCAAATAAGTCTACAAACTACATTTCAACTTTCTAGCCTTTTGATCATGAGAAGTAGGTTTTTTGGGATCTTGATAAGGAGATGAAAGTAGGTTTTAAGGGTCTTGCCCTAATGACCCTTAGGCCCTTATGCCATATGCCATAGGATCACCAAATATACATGATTCTAAGAGTCTTCACACACTATTTCAGCATCCTAGGCCTTATAATTTTTTTGAAAGAAGAAAATATGTTTTTAGGGCGTGGCATTGTGGCCTTTACAAGTGGCAACGAAATCACAAAATCTACAATTCATTACAACTATTTCCAAAGGTACTTGTCCACATGATTTTAACTTCTAGGAGTTAGTTGTTCATGAGAAGAGGTCAAAGAGTATACGGATGGATAGATGGACGGACGGACAGTCAGAGTTTGGCGGTGTTTCAAAGATGACAAAGGGCTAAGAGCAGTCAAATTTGGCACGAAGAGAGTGTGCTGTCGGAGTTTTCATTTGTTATCCTCAGCCGTGCGTTAAAATAATATTAGGAAGCGTCCATTTGTACATACGAAATGGAATATATGTTAGTTCATCACAGATATATAGTATTGTCACTAGAGGTTTGTGGCCTTGACCTTAATTTCACCCGTGTCACGTAATATCTCAAAGACCAGTAGCAGGATTCTTTTCATTACTTACATATAGCATCTTATTTGGAAAGCATTGGGCTGTGTGATTCAAGGCGACTCCCCCATTTCAAGGTCACAGCAAGGGTTTGAAATTTTCAGTATTTAAACCTGCATGTAAAGCTTATCAGAGCAATATCTCAAGAACCATTTGTAGGAATTATTGTGACCATCTCCTTGGTTTAACAGATTTATAATTTATAGATTTGTTGACCCTGTGGTCCCTGTCAGGGTTAACTGAGGCTACGACCTAAACACCTATTTTATGCTTCTTTAATCTTATCAAAAAAGGGAAAGGCAGAAAGAAAGATGAAACGACGTGTACAGACTCCGTGACTATAGGGGAATACTATTTTTCTTATAGATTTGATGACCCTGTGGTCAAACTACGGTTAAGCTGTGCCCCCTGAATAGAGGTTACTACCTTCCAGTTAATACTATTTTTATTCAACAAGTTAGTGATTACATATACAACATGCGACAGCGAGTTTGATATAAAACAATAACGAGTTTTCTAAAAAACAACAACAGTATTTTGTCTATTACTTGACCTCAGTAGTCAAACCCGATTGCCGAAAGTGTACTGAAAAAACTTGGCCGCCATCGTGACGATGGCGCTAAAATTGTGACGTCACAACCACCCTTAAATCTTTTTTTGTCCATTTTTCAGAAACCATCAATGCCAGGAATCTAAAATGTTAAAAATAACATCTTTGTAGGATGGAGACTAAGATGTTTACCTTTCAGGCTTGATAAGCTAATAAATAGGAAAACCCTCTTTAGAAGCTTTGTTAAATTTTCAGTTCAATCACATTGATTGTGGTTATTCAAACGAGCCAAGGTTTAGGTCTGTAGAACAATCAAGAAACAAATTTTATATGAACATAAACTCAACTGGCCAAATGTAGAGGAACCACGGACAGCAAGCCTAGTATGAGGAGGCATAAACGAATAGGGAAGTAGAAAAAGAATATTTGTTTGTAATGATATTTGAAATGTTTTCAATTACTCTTTAATGTATTTCGTGACTTGAAAGTAGATATGCGTTATTGTGTGGCTATACAAGTAAGTCAAATAGGCTACTTACTTTCAGATATTTGAAGGATAAAGCACTTGAATGCTGAAAGTTAAGTAGACAAAGTTTGACAAGATAATTATGATTATTGTATGTTTTGTAATGTTTTTAAACCAAAAGGCACATCTACAAAAGCTAATTCCTCCACATACCAAGTTTGACCTTGCTAGGTTTGACAGTTTTCGCGTTCTGCAAAGGAAACGGTATAAAACGGGACCCATCTAAATATCCCTTACATAGTTGTTCTGGAGTAAAAATCTAAACAAAACAATAACATGTTTTAATGTAAAGTGAGCGAAATTTTCTATGCTTCCAAAGTGTTATGATTTGCAAAACAATTTGAAAACATTGTATATGCTAATTTTTTCCATTTGTGCTGAGCACTATATTGAGGGTGGATGTAGCAAAACCGCTTATTAGCAGCAAAAGAAAGGGAGCTATCTGAGGCCGTGTCAGAAGGAGAGTGAGTCAGGGAGGAGTCCGGAGTGAACTCATGACTCACATTCCGCCCGTCCGCCCGTCCGTCCGTCACTCATTCCGATATGCGGCTACACGACACGACCCGGCGACACAGATTGAACAGTTGGCAGCACACGGAGAGGAACATGAGGCACCAAGCTCTTGCACACCCATTCATTATAACAAAATCTTCTTCGTTGCGATAAACACTCTTCGTTTCGGAGCAAACTATTTCTGCTTCATAAGACAAACGATGGATAAAGACAAAATAATGTAAACAGAACTTTGTACATGCATTCATTCTCCACTAGTAACACCCCCCCCCCCCCCCCCCCCCCCCCCCCCAAAAATCTTCAGTCTTTTATTTTTTAGAATATATATATATTTAAAATGAGATTTGATTTCTAATTATATTATTTCTAAGGTTATATATAAGAAAGAGGAGACATCTTTACATTATTTTATTACCCAGAAGAGATAGATTTTGTATCATAACAGAGCTGACGTGCAATGAAGGACAAGCTACACAAATTACAAGTAGTAAATTAAACAAGCATATGTCAAAACTTAAATATAAAAAAGACGACTACTGAAAGGAATGAATGTATTGTCTGGTACGGTATTTGAAGACATCAGGTGCAACAGTTCATGAAATGTAATGTTGACGTCAAGGTCGCCATAATTGACTGGTATCTGCAGAATCCCCAATGTAGGTTGTCACTACATTTGGAGACATTGGGTGCAACGCTTCAGGTGATATCACGTTCACTGGCATTTGAAAAAAATCGAATTGCAGTGATGGCCTTGAAAATAGGTCAAGGTCACCAGAATTGACTTGTGTCTGAATTATCTCCTAAAGTTGCCCGTCACCAAATTCGAATACTTTGAGTGGAGCGGTTCAAGAACAACAGGTAAAAATGCCGTGTGACCTAGAAAAAATTCGAGAGCACAATAATCGACGGGTGTCGGCGTAATCTTCCAAAACAAAGTGTTTTGAAATGGTCAAAAGGCTATGGTGACCTTGAAAATAAGGTCTACATGCCTACCAGACAAAACTGCCGTACTACGTAGGAAATCGTGGAAAAGTCCACGTTAGACGTGGAAGCTCAAACATAAACCTATTCCTTCGAAACCGAAACAATCAAATATGCAACAAAAAACGCAAAGTCAGAAAAATAAAACCTGGCGACTGCAATATTTATTGCTGATCGAACTTTGACCTGTACCGCGCTTGCGTATTTCACATGACCTAGAAAATCTATTTCGGGAAATCATGATTCGCCACTAAATGTGGTTTGAATTCATATATATATGTTTTAATGACGTAAATACGAATTAATCTTTAGCTTAAAATGTGTAAAAACACGTGTTACAATTCTTATAATTGTAATAAATAAATAAAAATAAATGAGGAAGGAAAAGCACTCGCATGCTGTCTACGCTTTATAAAATGTAAACACATGGTCAAGCAAGCTTCTTTAATGTGCGTACGCGTGTACCTCTCTGTCGTTGTGTTCATGTTTTTCGTTGCATCCTTTAATGTTTCGGTGACGAAGGAATCTATTCATGTTGAAGTTGCCACGTTTAATGTGGACTTTTCCTCGTTTTCCTGCGCAGTGCGGCATTTTGAAAATATAATGTTTATGTCATTTGAAAACTATACTTTTTCAACAAAAGGACAAAAGTTACCTAAAGGGTGCAAAATTTAAATAAGAAATTGTATATATCATTACAATTTCGTGTTTTGTCGCCATGTATGTTTCAACCTAATACCATTCGGGTTTGTTTCTTTAAATGTTTAATGTATAACGTTAGGCTGGATACTTATACATATATAAGTGTTACTACTTGTCTTACAGCTGACAAACGAACAATTTCGTTCAGCAATGAGCATTAGCATGTCCGATGCAAAAGATGTGAATGATGTAAGGCCTACTTTCTCAAAACTGAAACATGTATGGCGAAAAGCTAAATTTGACCGGCCATCACTCAAGCATTTGGTTGTAATCAGTGGAATTCTGTCTGAATCCAAAACAAGCTAGCTGATATCTGCCCGCTTTATCAGTGTTCGGAAAAATACGAGGGATAGCGCAGCGGAGCGGAGGGAGGTCTGGCGAGACTCGGGTCGGTGGGTGCAGCTGGCCTGCCTGTACCACATCTCTCCATGCAAGCCTGCCAGCCGGGCCGCAGTCAGCAACAGAGCGAGAGAGAGTAAGAGAGAGAGAGAGAGAGGGGGGTACTGCAACCAAGACACGTCCCTCGCTCCTCCTTCCATCCCTCCTTCCGTTCCATAGCCGCCTCTGCGCGCTGCCTCCCTGATTTTCTCTCCAAAACCATACTCTTCCCCCTCCCACCTCAAATTCTACTATTCACACACGGTACCCTCAAAGACATATTTATACGTACATAGAAGGGCGGGTATCTCAGTACTTTGTTAAGTTGTTCAGTTACATGGGTAGTAAAATGTATGCATTAGTTCATTCTCTGTGAGCAATTGACCAGTTGAAATTTGCACGTCATGTTAATTCTAACAGTGGATTTGCCTAGAAATAATAAAGTTTGAAATGAATTATATCGAATATAGTTGTCCTACAATCTTAATCACCAGATGTCAACTTAAATAAAAACAACTGTATCTTATGTGTATATGTGTCTAATTTCGTGTCTAATTTTAGAGATAAAACCTAGTGTGTTTGAAAATCAGAGACATTGTACTGTTATGCGTTCGATTTCAATTTAAAAGTTGCTGTCTATCAATCCAGTACAAGTCTCTGATTTTCAAACACACTAGGTTTATCATCAAAAATACCATGATTATTTTAATTTGAACACTATCTTCTAGCTACATGTACTTTATAAAAGGTCCTGACTTCCGGAAATAAAAATAAACTCGTCCGTTATGTGGATTTTGCGTCTTAAGCATAGACATGAATTAAACCGTTACAAAGTTAAACCTAATACTGCATGTTCACGAAATGATTTTAGGTCATATGACGCAACACAAAGTTAAATAATGGATCATTTAAAACTTCGATATTCTGTTATTATAAGAGGGACGCTGTTTTTCAGAGCATTGTTATCTGCAAAAACCAAAGGTCTTCAATTAACTGCCCGAAGGAGGAATTTGGTCGCCATATTTGTTTTGATTTCGAAAAGAAACAGTCAGTACTTCTCGATAAAACGACATCACTGATAAAGTTTGGCCTGTGTGACTCTCACCACTCACGGATCACTCTCCCACCGGACAATTGTGCTCCAACTACTGGCTCTACTGGAGTTGCTGCATAGATCAGTTGAACTCATGTTGCTTCTTAATTGTGCTTCTTAATTGTGATCAAGACATGACAATATACACTCAAACATTATATCAACGCTCCCAAAGGGTTCGGTCTGGCAAACCTTTATCTGGAGAGTAAAACAAATGTGATATTTCTTTTTAGAATAGGGATCAGATTTGTAGTTCATCTGGCTTTGCACTTTTTATTGTATTCAAGGTTTGAGACCGAAAATAAAATACAAAATTTATTATACACACGGAATCTTCTCCAAACGCACAGTTACAATAAACCAGTCTGCCAAAGACTAGAACAGAAAGGGGTGATCATTTTTGCTGATGAGACTATTCCCAACTCCATCGGGAATGCGCATTCTTCATAAAAAAAGTTTCCCGTAAATTGCCAAAGCAATTGCACGAAAAACAATGATTTAAAACGGGAAATCAGCAAAGTCAAAAGATGTCCCTAACACACTTCGCTGAGTGCTATGTTAACACTCAATGACCAGTAAAGCAAAGTAAATGTTAAAATGTTTTTTCTAATAAAAATATTAACCGAGACGATGACACTTTGACAATTCAAAGTGACACAGAGTATGTTCCATAGATTGTGTATGTGATCTTGATAAGAGCCAAAGTACCATATTACTTATTTAGTTGAAATCGCCTATCTAAATCTTTATCTCTTGATTGTCAACATCATGGCATTTTCCTTTCTTAAAATAGTGAATGAAAAACGGTGTTATAACTGTAAAGAATTCAAAATAATGCGTTCCATTTAAATGTATATTAGTTAAAAGATTTAGCCATACTAACCTATATTTGTCGCTGTGTCTGCAGTAAATAAGTGTTCAAATAACGTTTCCGGTTTTCGATCACAAATCTCGACTTAAACCTCTTTCTTGTAACTCTACTAAACTGATAAGCATTGAGATACTGATTTTCTGAAACAAACTCGATCGTAGTTCTCGAACACACGACACCATTTATGAAAGTTGACCTAAAACAATATACTCTGTGCCCAACGTCGAATCTATACATTTATTTTTACCATATACAACGTATTAAAGGGGCAGTAGCACGTTTTTTAAGTTAATAAAGTGACCTCAGGAAAACCAAAATAATTGTTTCCAATTGCAAGACAATGTTTATTAATCAAAAGAAACAGGTTTAAAACTAACCACCATCACCAGTTTGGCTATGCGAGTCCATTTCCCTTCCTCAAATGATTAATAAGGTGTTCACACAAAATGGCCGCCTATGGTTTTTTTCTTAATACCTGATTATTTCGAAAGGAAATTTTAGATTGTTAATTTTCATTTCAAAAGTTTAAGCGTCGCTGAAGCTTGGCTTAAAATGTTTAATTTTTGTCAATATTTTATCTTCTTATTTTCAAAATGAGTGTTATTCACACAGTCTCGCATATTGGAATAACATCACAATAACAAAGTACTGCTACATGTTCAACGATACGTGATTGGTTCGATAAAGAATTCGACAGACGCCCAAATGTGATTGCTGGTGTAAGTGCTACCGAATTTCTAAGAATGAATAGTAAAAGCAAAAGTGTAAATAGTAAAACACGATAACATATTTGCTAATCCCTTTCTTTTTTTGAATGAATAAAATAAACCAAATACTATAACCGATAGACATTCAGGGCAAAAAGGTATCGAATAACAGTTTTTACTAGTGAAAAATGCATCTTTGGGAAAGCCTGGTATGAGTAGTTCAATAGTATCATACGGATCATAACAATATTAACATAGACTGCAGAATATGTCAATATTACAAATTTGGGTAGTCCTGTATTCATTTTGTTGAGTATACTTTATAAGAAACACGTATGGCAGTATGAATGTCTCTCCTTTTCCCTAGTTCATATATTCCTACGTAACAGAGAACTATTGTTTTGGTATTTCCTTTTATTCATTGTTACATTATATTTTCAATGAGATTTTGAGTTTTACAGCTTGCAATTACATCTATTCATGTTAAAACTTTTACAAAAAGGATAGTAATCTCGCAGAAGATTACTCATGCGACCTCGTTCCTAAAACTGTCACTGAAAACAGTCAATATAACCTAGGAAATAGTTCTAAGCTCCAAACATTCACTGTAGGACAAAATTATATGGAAATCCGTTCTAACCATATACAAACTCATTACCTGACGACCTGGTTTAAACATATTTATTTCAAGAAGAATTGGATTGGTAAACAAGTCATAGGCTTATGTGAATACCGCTCCAAGATACAAATGTGATACATGTCATGGTGATTTTACAATATATGTATATACAGAAACGACAGTTCATTATAAATACAACAAACGCAATGAGTGCAAAGAATTGAAATATAATCAACCAATAAGTCATTTTGCAAATCTGCCTGTTAAATTTATAAATTCTTTTGCACGAATTTACCTGACGACCTCACAATTCCCGATACAATAAGTGAATTTAAATCGCTTTCAAGAAGATCTGAATCAATAAATAATCATCATTTAAACTACGGTAGCAGATTTTGTCAGATTGACCAAACTCGCCCCAAGCTTGGCTGCAGTGATGTAAATGCGGATTAAGTCAACAATGATATCGTCTAACGCAGAATGCGCATGTGGATATCCTAATGAAGATATTATCATTATTATCTTTTCATATGCAAAACTTCTCAAGTTATAACATAATTCTAACTTCTATACATAAACGGTCGCAGCCTCCAAACAACTACCAGCAATGAAAATCTAAAAATCTTAGAATCAATATACCAATATAATTGCAAGAGCAAGCGATTTGAAGGGAAAATGAAAACGAATATCATGTAAGCAACTGCAAGAGTTTTGTCACCTAGTTTTGTAACCGCAATGTTTACATGTATTTTGTTCTGTTTTATTTGTCTAGTTCTTGTGAACGTTGCCTATTACGTAATGTTTTGCTGAGGTGTTTATAAAAACAAAGCTTTGCTCGTTTACCTAACCAGATTCTTACATGAATAAAACTATGTTTAAACCACATTAAACTGTTCCTTTGATGATTACCGGATATCTCTCATACAACGTTATATACTTCTTAGCATGACAAGTGGGGTAGGTCAATTGTGAAACGTCTGATTATACGACGTAACAAGTGACATAAATGTCCGTACGTTGAGTAAGTTGAAATAACTATCGACGACAATATGTCAAGCTTAGTGACTAATGAGTTTGTTCATGCCAGTGACATCAGACAGTCTCGATATTTCTATCGCAGATACAATGTCAAGCTTAGTGAACCTAGGACAATTTCAAACATACACCCGACCAATGAAATTATGAAAATAGATTGAAGTTTGGATGAGACACACCATCATTACTATTTCCCAATCTTTGAAGGATCGTGTAGGATGTCAACCGAAACGCTGCTTTCCGTTGCGATTCGATTTTTTCTTTGGTAGGCCTGGTGTTGTGCTCGCCATAGCTCGGCTTGGCACTGTCTTATGGGCCAGGCGAACTGCCCGCCCGGTCGTATTGACTGGTTATAGAGTTAATGTATTCCATAACTGTAAATGTCAATCACAACTGCGCTATCAAGTGCATCCTATCCCTGAAGGGCTGCTTCTGACATGATAACGAATCGCTACAAGGTAATCTATAAAGCTTGTGGAGCCAACTGGCACGGTCCAGAAATTCATCAGGGCTGAAAGGCCTCGGCTGCACCAGTCTCTCTTCCACCCCCACCCCCACCCCCGACACACACACACACACCCTCGCAGATCACAACAGACCCACTCAGAAGGAAATCATTGAAATTCTGAGGAGTTGTCGTTATTAATGGGAAATTTCTATGTTCATTCAAAACCTGATCTTTTTGCTATAACGTTAACGTTAATGCACTAATTATCCGCTCATCTTGATTATTCACTAGAATGTGATATCTATATTTCTTGAAACTAAATCAAGACTCATCGATTGGCAATTTCGGGATTTTGTAATTATAACATTTATGTACGCTTTGTGATATCATCCAGTTGCAAAGATGTTGTTTTTTGTGTGTTAAACCTGTTACTTGTTCAACTCTTGTCTCAATCCTCAACCAGTTTCTGCCTCCATAACATTTCCACCTTCATTTCACCTTCCACTATATTGGGTAACCACATCAATTATTATACGTATATATACATGACTCACAGGTTTTTCAGAGCCAAGAATGAGTCTAGTGCACTTCGTACTTCTAACCCGATGGTGTGTTTTACCATCAGAACGTCGTCACCTCGAATGTCCGTCTCAAAGTCCGTCCGTCAACACGCATTTCGTTTCCAGAGAAGACTTAGTAAAACCGTCCAACATATATATACATACCTTATATATAATTTATTCTGATGAAACGCATGACGTTATGAGGGCGATACTGTGAAACTCCAAGAAAAGAGTAATATATATATATATATATATTTGAACGACAGTGTTGAGCAATGTTACGCAGCGCATATAACACACATTTACCCACTAATGATGAAAAGCGACTGCAAGCGTTTTGTCACGTATTTTTGTACCCGTATATATTGAGTCGTGTATATGTTTGTTTTGTTCTTTGCTTGGACAGAAAACAGCATCCTTCCATCAAGGCATTGTAAGCAGCCAGGGAGGAATAACTATAGTCCAATATAAAGCCCCATTATCACTGTAAATTAACGTGCAATTTGTCGTACTCACATTTGCTTCCTTCAAAGAAAATTCACTCTCGTACAAGGAAGGACAGTTTAAGTAACAGAAGATGCTATATATGGATTGTTTCCATCTGAATAATTGAGTTATCATTATTCTAGTTGTTCAAGTATTCAACAATTATGACACGGAAAACCTTTATAAATCTAGAATAGTTCCAGGGCATCTGCGTCTCAAATTTTTTTAATGATATTTTATATTCTTTTGAACAAAGAGAAGCATGTGCCCTTGACGGCTTCAATTTTAACAAAACCCATTAAATGGTTCTCCTGGCACTGCACAATATCTTGCATGAACAATGTATGTTGATGCCAACATTATGCAAAAACTGATAACAAAATATAACAAATATTTGTCACAAACGTGCAACATCCCCACCGAAACCAAGCGGTGAGCTTATAACTGGATTTTTCCGCTGCATCTTTGCAGAGTTGTTTCCGGCGTAAAATCACTTGACCTGAGGACAAACTCGTGGGTAAATTGGCGGTTTTCTACTTGAAATTCACTGCCGTGTCAAGAAATATGGAAGTAAAACCACGTGCTTTAGGAGAATGCAAAACAAACCAAATTGGGTCTGTGGATAAAGTAAAGTTTCAATAACAACATACAATCTCTCAGATTCATCCCAATATACAAAATACACAAGCACGGGAGACATCGATACAGGTCATATACAATATATAACCTGTATCGATGTATCCCGTGCTTGTGACAAAATACATGATAATAATTAGTTTTCAATTATAATCGAACAACGCTCCCATACACATCATGCAGCCCGAAATAACACGTATCACTTACTAGAATACTAATGATATAACCTTCAAAACACTATATCAACTGAAAATCTATCCTCTATCCTGCTTTAAATTAGTTTTAAAAATACGTTTGAGTTATTGACGTGCGGCATTGTCCGGTTTTCGATCAAAATTGTAACCTGTATAATTGTTGTTTATTTCTATAATTGATATCTATATTTGTAATAAAATGCTATAAATATCACTACGATATGAGGCCAAAATTCGTTGTTATCTACTTGATAACGATTTACAAGAATAAAATACTAAAGGGCATTTGCTGCATATACAAACATATACACAAAATCAATATTAGACAGCGAAAGCATGTACAACATCTTAATAATGATCGTTGGGGTAATATTTATTTACTTTTTATGTATAATATACTGTATACGTATTACCAACCGGTTGATAGATCTCGCTACCGTCGGAAAATTGCCTATTGAACACAAATCAGATTTTCTACAGAGTAGGGAATGTTTGATTAAATTTTACTTTCCTTTTAAAAAATGATACTTAGATGGCCAAAAGCAACACTTCAGGGTGTCAACTTTGTAATCAGAACACTACTAAAAGTTGAGTTCTAACGTGACCAAAAACCTAAAAATGTGTTGTATTCTTCTTGAAATATGTCATTTTATAAGCTGTTGAATTTTTTGTTCATAAATATTATTCTACTAGATAGACTAGTAGATGTCAAATTTGTCAATTTGATGTCAAACATATAAAGAAAACAGGTGATAGTCTCGTATTGACTCACAATGAGATTAAGGTCACCCAAATCGACTGGTGGCTGGGAACTACTCCTCTGAAGTCTGATTGCAAATGTGAAGACTCAAGGTATAACGGTTCAGGAGATACCACGCTAACATTTTAAAACTGGTCAAAGCCTAGTAGTGACCTTGAAATTGAGGCCAAGGTCAATCAAATAAATAAATTGGTTTCTAGGTACTCCTCCATTGAAGTCTGATAGCAGATTTGAAAACTCTTGGTGCAGTGATTCATTAAATATCGCGCTAACAACATTTAAAACTGGTCAAAGTCTTGTAGTGACCTTGAAAATGAAGACAAGGTCACCCAAATCGACTGGCGTCTGAAGTAGCCATTCATTGAAGTCTGATAACAAATTTGAAGAATCTGGTTGAAGCGATTTATGAGATATTTCGCTTTTAACTTTTGTTTAAATATAAAATGGTTAAAAGTATAGTATTGGCCTTGACAATGAGGTCAATACATACTTTGACAATTTTATTTTAAAAATCCTAACAATGTTGTTAGAGAAATATCTTGACAATGACGCCACACGTTTCGATTGGCGTCTACGTATTGCCCGTATCAAAACTAGTTCAAGCTTGGAAGACTATAGGTGCAGCGGTTCATGAGATATTGCACTAACAACAACGGGACGGACGTACGGACGTGTATTGAGCTGAATACGATGTCCCCCGCTCCACGCTTCGCCGCGGCGGGTAACCAACAAAATACAATTTATGGTTCTCAGGAAATATTTATTATCAATTTCCATATTTGACTAATAATGTTTCAAGGAACACGCAGTCTCTAACAGATACTCATCTTCTGCGTTTGTAAAATTTCATTTTCATTCAAAGCAAGGAAATTGTTCAGAATCAACTAATGAGAATCTAGAATACAACCAATTAAGGCATGTTATAATACCTTTTTACAGCATAAGATCTAATACATGAGCCATGGCCAGATTGCTTTGTGTTATGAAGGCATACCCAAACTGAGTTCCAAATACATGAAATTAAACATCCCGGGTGTGACAAGCACGCCTAACGAGCAACGATCATAACATAACATACCTCTACCACTTGCTGGACAGACCAGTTGATTTTTTTTTATTCAACTGTATTTTTCTCACATGATTGTGCAATAATCACTGCACATATTACCAGACAAATTATAACAGTTCGTCGTAGCACTTAAATGCTCTTTATCTGTACACCCCTGCAACGCCCTTTGTTCAAGAAGGTAGAGCATTAAAATCATAGTATCCTCCTGAGCTTCCCTTGTGAATTGAAGGGATAGGCAGAAGCCCTTCTGTTCTTAAAAGCCTTACGAAATAAAAAGCCACATAAGCCATATATATCTTTAAATCTAACAAATCTGTTGTTTGTAATCACCACTGACGAGAGTTTGCACAAGGAATTTCAGCTCTGAAGCAGCCAGTTCCGAGAAGCAGCCTGGGGTAAAGTTGCCAATAGATGCATAGATGCCGAGTTCCTAGTAGCTGGCGTTAAAGGTGCCAATAGATGCATGGTTCCGAGTTCCTAGTAGCAGCCTAGGGTAAAGGTGCCAATTGATGCATAGATGCCGAGCTCCTAGTAGCAGCCGGGGGTAAAGGTGCCAATAGATGCATAGATGCCGAGTTCCTGGTAGCAGCCTGGGGTAAAGTTGCCTTATTGATGAATAGATGCCGAGTTCCTAGTAGCAGTCTGGAGTAAAGTTTCCAACAGATGCATAGATGCCGAGTTCCCAGAACCAGCCTGGGGTAAAGGACTCAATAGATGCATAGATTCCGAGTTCCTAGTAGCAGCCTGGGGTAAAGGTGCCTTATTGATGAATAGATGCCAGGTTCCTAGTAGCGGCCTGGGGTAAAGGTGCCTTATTGATGAATAGATGCCGAGTGCCTAGTAGCAGCCTGGGGTAAAGTTGCCTTATTGATGAATAGATGCTGAGTTCCTAGTAGCAGCCTGGGGTAAAGTTGCCAAAAAATGAAAAGATGCCGAGTTCCTAGAAGCAGCCTGGGGTAAAGTTGCCTTATTGATGAATAGATGCCAGGTTCCTAGTAGCAGCCTGGAGTAAAGTTGCCAATAGATGAAAAGATGCCGAGTTCCTAGAAGCAGCCTGGGGTAAAGTTGCCAATGGATGCATAGATGCCGAGTTCCTAGAAGCAGCCTGGGGTAAAGTTGCCAATGGATGCATAGATGCCGAGTTCCTAGTAGTAGTCTGGGGTAAAGTTGCCTTATTGATGAATAGATGCCAGGTTCCTAGTAGCAGCCTGGAGTAAAGTTGCCAATAGATGAAAAGATGCCGAGTTCCTAGAAGCAGCCTGGGGTAAAGTTGCCAATGGATGCATAGATGCCGAGTTCCTAGAAGCAGCCTGGGGTAAAGTTGCCAATGGATGCATAGATGCCGAGTTCCTAGTAGTAGTCTGGGGTAAAGTTGCCTTATTGATGAATAGATGCCAGGTTCCTAGTAACAGCCTTGGGTAAATGTGCCTTATTGATGAATAGATTCCGAGTTCCTAGTAGTAGTCGGGGTTAATGGAGCCTAAAGATGAATAAGTGACATACCTCTATTCAGAACTGGACCCCTTACGGGATCTCTATTAAGTTGCATATAAATAACGTTTATGTAATTGTGTATTCAATAAATACGAAGGAGCATTCTTAATAATTATTCTGTTTGTTGAAATTCACTAACAATATTCTTTGGTAAATTTCTTTCTCTAATGAATACAATAAATAGGTAGGAGAGAAAAAAACTCAAAGCAATGTTATTTTTGGAGATATCTCCACCGAACACAAAAGTTAATAAGGTAGACATACCTATTAGTATCGACGATTCATTTACAATCGTCGTTCGGATACGGCCAATACAAGCTTAAAGAACGTCATTGCTTCAAGAATATAAGTCTCCAGCGAAAAAGTAAAAGTGAGTAAAAGGGGCCCGAGCCTCTATACGAGGAAATGCGGTATCTAAAGTAATTTAATCAATATGCATGGCGTTTACATCTCGTATGGTATAGACACTGTTATATACACTTGTTACTGTAACTCGTAATTCAGAGTCTATAGTTCAGTATTGGAGGCATCGTGGCCTAGACTACAACAATGTTAAAACTCGAAATACAATTTGGCTGTGCGGAATACAAGATTATAAATATGTAGAATATATAAATTTACCAAATCTGCGATGTGCATTTTTTATATTCACGAAAAATGTGTATTCGCTAGTACCCTTAAGTTATAGAATTTACCAACCAGTAACATATTTTATTTCAAAAGTAGTAAAAGCATCAACAATACCTTATTTGCCGAAGAACATGTAGGCGACAACTCTCATTTTTTGAAAACTGCATCACTATTAGCATTCCAATTTTTTTTTTTTTTATCTATTATTGTGCCAAGGTACTTGTATTCATCTACAATCTCTCTTTTACAGACAGGTCCTGAAATTCATGATGAGTTCTTAAGTATTTTTGACATTCAACATTTAAGGAAATTGTTCTCACACCAGGTCATAAAATGATTAACATTTTCTTTATAAAAAAAAAAACCCTCTTTTTCTTGAATGAGTTCAACTATCGTCAGATGATTTTACTGTTACATTGTTGGGGTTACAACTAACACAGCCATTGATGTAGAGATTTAATAAAAACAGGTGAAAGGATACAACCTTGAAGGACTCCGGTATTTGTAACCAATACAGAAAATCTGGTGGGGTTCAGCTTTAAGCTTAAAATCTGAGGTCTAAAAGTAAAAGATTCTCAATCCATAATTAAGGATTCAGCAATTTTGCTGAATCCTTATTGTTATTGGCGTGTTTTATTATTTTTTTTTCCACCGATTTTGTGGACACGATTTAGCCCAAACCGCTAAAGCTACAACAGCGAAACTTCGCAGTCTGGTAGAACTTCATGAGAAGGGGTTCTAATAAGCTTTTGGGCTTAATCGGATTAAGCGTTAAAGGCACAGTACCACTCAAATTTTCAAAAATTTACATGGGATTTTTTTTTCAAAATGCACTTAGAGACCTGAAACTTTTTTTAAACGATAGGCAATTACATTTGGAGCAAAAAAGTAAATCATGGCGACTTCGTAGCATGCATACTTACGCCGCCATATTACTTTTTTTGACTTTTTGAAATTTCCGGACCCCACGCACCTTTGAGAATCTTCTCCTCCGAAGATACTAGCATCTAAGAGCTGAAAGTTAATTTATGTTGTAGCTGAAGTACTGAGGAGAAAAAGTTAGTGAAATTTTTGCTCAAACTTTAATACTTTTTACTCAGCAACCCTTCGAAGTCGGGCGACTTAGCACATGTGAGCATGTTCAAGGGGCGATAACTCAAAAAGTTAGACTCACAAATGCACCATTTTCTCAGGAATGTAAAACCACTATGGGCACTTTACAAATCAATAAAAACATTGGTCGCGAACAGTCATTTTCGTTCACAATAATCGATCAAAATCGGGAAAAATACCTTTTTCAAAATTAACATGGGGTATTTTTTCAAAATTGACTTAGAGACTTGAAACTTGTTTTGAAAGAAGCGTAATATCAATTCAAACAAAAAAGTAAATCATGACGAATTCGTATGTGTCATGGTTTTTTTTAGCATTATCAACTTCTTTGCAATAATCGCAGTTTGGTTACGAAACTTGGTCACATAAAACATGCTGCTGTGGACTAATGCGTGAGCCAATCTTAATGAAACTTTCAGGGTTGATTGCTAACATGACTATGTTTGTACTGAATGTGCTTTTACAGCGCTGAATCCTGTCGTCGTCGCTTGCGACTATATTATTTTATTGCAATTGCATATATTTTCTTTGTCAGTTATTAATTTATCTATTCACATTTCTTCATAGGCGGTACCTATAAAGCTGACCATATAATTTCAAAGTGGTTTATTCTTTGGTACATTTGTGTTGCTTTGACATAATGGCGTTTTCAAGCCATGAAATAGAAAAATTATGTTTCTGAATTTCAGAACAATTATACCATATCTAGGGTAAGTACTTTCCCCCGTTTTCAGAACATTTTCATGCATTTTAGATTGAATTGAATAGGTAATAAAGAATGTATTACACTTGGAAGTGTGTCATGTGACTTTATTGAAACGAATGTGAATTTATGAATTACCCGAGCGAGAGCGACTAATAATCTCCATATATCTGTCCGAGCTGATTTGGTAAGCTATTCACTAGCGTTTTGCGTTAATAATGATAAAATAACGCATGTCTAATCCAGTTTCAGATAATGTATTCTTAATTAAAAAATAATTTGAAACATCTTTGAAACTCTTTTGTGCCTATATAGACTTTTCTAAAGCATTTGTTAAAGTCTGGAGAATATGATTGTGGATAAAATTAAGACAAAGAGAAAATATTGAATTTATTACAAAATATGTATGATGATAAAAAATCTTGAGTTATGATATTGTCTGAAAAATCAGATTCCTTTCAGGAGTTAGAAAAAGATAAAACTTGTATCCTCTTTATTTAGGAGATAAACCTAGTGTGTTTGAAAACGCTGCGCGGTTTCAATTTCAAATTTACTTGCTACCAATCCAGTATAACATGTGTCTGATTTTCAAACACACTAGGTTTATCTCCATTCTGCCATGACGATTTTAATGCTAAACTATTTTTCCTATCAAAACGCACATTGTAAAAGGTTCCGACAAAAATGAACTCGTCTGTATAGGGGATTTTGCGTCTTATTTTGAAAATAAATTAAACCGTTAACAAAGTTAAACCTAATACTGCATGTTCACGCAAAGGTTTTGTCATAGTACGTAGTACAAATGTAAATATCGTATCGTTTAAGAAGTCCTTTTTCTTCTTTTGATAGCAAACAAAGACCGCAACATCCCTATTTATAGCAAATAGATGAATTTAACAGTAAACCACTATGACGTCGTAATAAGGCTTATGACGTCAGAAGCGCTCGCGAAATTACGTCAATGTTTTGTTGCCGGATTCGAAGGAATGCTGCTGCATGCCGAGTAGCGGAAAGCTTAGTTTACGCAGAGTTATCAATCAAACGTCTTATTTGAACAAAATATGAGATATACTTTTAACAATGAGCTCTCACCGTGTAAACACACGAAAACAAATACGGTTAATTTCTTTTGGAAAGAGATTAATCCCACTTAAAAGCGGAATACCGATTCAGAAGTTACCAGTCGGATAGTCGGAAGTTAATGTATGTATTAACATATTGTAAACTGATTTCGAGTAAACAGAGCAACCTCAATCGTGAATTGATACCCTGTGAATCGGACTTAACAACCAATCAGAATCGAGTATCCAGCACTAGCTTTAAATTTCGAAACGACTTATCTCATACTGGTGTCAATTGATATTTTCACATCAAAATAACAGAGAACAGTTTTTTATTTCTATATCTATAAAAAACATAAAACAAAACGCTTTCTCATTATGCCTGGGTATATCATTCTCTGTTAGTGCGGTATTTCGGATGATTTTGATAAACCCAATCATTATTCAAACTCATGGATCATTTTTAACGTAGTATTTTCTTACAATCACAAAGTACAAATAGAAAAAGAGAAGTGGGATTCTCGTAATTCCTGTGATTCACATTTGATCGGACATGAGTTTCATTATGTATTTAAATGACAATACTTAGCAGATCTACCTTTGCAGGTCATTGCTTCAAGAATATGATTTGTCCTGGCCTAGTATGTAAAGTTTCGTAAACTTTTCACAAGTAAAATTTCAACTCTCACAAAACTTTTATTAGGTCATTCGGATTGTTTGTTACATGTGATGCATGCACTTACGAGGGGGTTCAATAAGTTTTGCAAGCTTGTCATTCATTCAGTTTCAGCTTATAACAGGTGTTACCTTAGTCAAAATATAATATTGACACACGGCAAAACAATTTCTAGACACAACGCTATTTAGATATAATAGCTGCACTGAAATAGGGATCTCCATAATCATGGATTTTCTTAAACATGAATAACGGGCTGTACTCAAGTTCCTTACCAAGGAGGGATGCAAAGCTACAGAAATACATAATCGCATGTGTATTGTGATGGGTAAGGATGCTCCTAACAATAACAGTTTGTCGCTGGTCTCTTCAATTTAAAAGGGTCAGAATAGCCCCCAGAAGCCACCCAAGCGGAAGTTATTACCGCTATCGAAAGTAGAATTTTAGCGGACCGCCGTGTGAAAGTTTCTGAACTGTCTGTGAAATTCCAGATATCGGAGGGAAGTGTTGAAAAAATCATTAATGATCATCTTGGTAAGTCCAAGGTATCTGCAAGATGGGTAACCAGAAACCCCAGAGCACAAAATCACTATAAGGACTGAAAGTTGTGTTGAGCTCCTGGATCTTTATAATGATGAGGAAATCGGGTTTCTGTCTCGTCTGGTGACAGGTGCCGAAACCGCAACCAAGTTCTCCGCTGCCACTGAAGTTTATCAAGGTTATGGCCACGATCTTATGGGATGCAAAAGGCATATTATTTATTGATGACATGCCACCTACAACTACAATGAATGGTTAATTTCATGCGAACCTAATGCAGAAATGCGTAAAACAATTCGACAGTTCTGCTTTTGCATGAAAATGCTCCAATCCACAAGTATATAGTTGCACAGGCGGCTATACGGGAATGTGGATTCGAACAGCTGAATCAATCACCCTACAGTTGTGACCTAGCCCCTATTGACTACTTCCTGTTCAGAAACCTGAAATCCGCCCTACGTAGAAGGAACTTCCGAGATGACGAAGACGTCAAGTCTGCCACAGAGGCGTGGTTATCTTGTTGTACATTTAAAACGTTGTATTTGTTTACTCATGTACCACCACTGTAATGTGGATCTTTTTTAGTACTAAACGAGTGCTGATGTTGACCAATCACTTACATTGCAAGTAATACTATCAACATGTCAGACTATTCAGTTATCTCTTGCCATCGTGAGATTAATTTTACCACATCATTCTGATTCAAATTAAAACATTTGATGAGGAAATAACACATTTTTGAGAAAATCTTAAAATGGTTTTTTTTTTATTTCCTTTTGATAACTCACATCCCGGTTCCGCCGAACAAGAAAGTGCAGCTATGAGCTGTGATATATATTCCATAGGACAGAGGATGGTCGAGAACAAATCTAGTACATTTCTGTAGAAAAAAGGTTAATCCCTTTATTACATAAACAATTAGACACCTAATGTTCATTCGTTCCTGATTGTTAACCAAAAAATTAGCTTAAATTGACACCGGGCAAGCATTTTTTCTGCTTAACCAACTATTCGAAAATCAGGACCTGACCGTCGCTAAGCCTATACCGTATAGGTTATGAACTCCTACAAATTGCATCGTTAGCTCGCAGGAATCTAGTTTTACATATTTTGAAAACTAAAGCTAAAAAACACCATTATGTATAAGTTCATTGAAGTGCAATTTGTTGTACACATAGAGAGAGAGCGTGCCGTGATGTCCGACAAAGAGGACGTTGAGTGATGCAACAGGCCCCAACGTAATGAGCGTGACGTAATTAATGTGACTTACAGGCAGTACATGGAAACCAGGCCATATCCCGGGGCTGTTCTCTCCAGGTCAGGGCATACATGTCAGCCTTTGCAAGAAATAGGGATCGGATCACCGTATCTTTCATTGCGCTTTGCAGATTACGAGATACATACATTAATGTAGTGGCTGTTATGGCAAGCACGAGATGATATATGGAGCGCCCGGGGCGCTGGGCCCTTGGGGCAGGCAGCGAAGTGACCACTTTAAGGCTCCCCGCCCGCCTGCCCGCCCGTCACCAGTGCATGACTCTCGCAACTTCAGCGAAAAGTTAAGTTTACCACGGTGCACTGTTTTTCGGTAACTTGAGGCCTAACGGGAAGGAAGACAATGAAACTGGAGAAAGGCGCTCCGCCCCGGCGATGTTTCATCTGCTGTTTCACCCGACCCACCATTCCTTGTCCACCCCACCCCCAATCCCCCCGCTCCCCTTACTCTCCTAACCTTCCATCCTCTATACGTCCCGGTAAAGTTTTCTTGTGACGGAAAACGTTTATCAATAATATTTACATCAAAGTCAATATCTAGCATCAAAAATGAAAAAAAACACTTGAAGATTTGGGCCCAAAAGTCGCTTTATTTATATATCAAATTAAATATGTGTATTTGTTTACTTTTCTTTAGTCGCGTTTTTAATTACTTATAATATATAGTTTTGAATGCAACGTTAGAGTTAAATCCTTTCTGAGCACTTGCGAAAGTTTTTGAGATAAATAATAAATATCATGGGTTTTCTTTGCAATTGCTTAATAGCTTAACTAGTGATTACATGTTTGTTTTTCACATACAAAGTAGCTAGATTAATAATACTGACAGTGCCAACATGTCATTTATAAGTGAGTGCACATTGATTTGTTCTTGAACCACATATTTACGCTTAATGTGTGCCTAACAAATACTGTCACACTCGAAGCGTCTTCTTCAAACCAGAGCAGACGAGAACATGAGAAAATTCAATGCGCGAGTAAACATATCGGTAATTTGTAAACATTTAAAGAAAACAAAGCTGTCAGTGGGCACCTACCGGTGATACTGGGGATGTACAGTCCGTTCAGGGTGCTCTCTGTCTGACGCGGCTCAAAGTTAGCCACCATCCTGGAATTTTGGGCCGTTTTGAGTGTTGTGAATTCTACGACTTTCAACACCAATAGATATATTGTACACAGTCGACAGAGCATAGGAGACTCATACCATTTGTGAGCGAGGGGGGCGAGGCGGGTTACTCGGTGCACAGCCTCGCTTTCGCGTGGCAGTTACTACCTCCCGCTCTCGCATTGCTGAATTCCCCTCTCAATCATTCACTCGCTCAGTTCGTTAGATAAGCTCTCGAAATCGATGTCAACTCAAAATTCTGCTGAGATTATTATTCATTGTGCTGGAAATAGTTTTTATTCAATGTTCAAGTGGAGAAAAGTTGAATATTATTGCGGGTTCACTTGGCCAGCAAGCGAAGAGCGTGAATATTTTGGCCGGGTTTCATGTTTCTTGACGGGGGTACTGAGTACAGCCCGGGCTGGCAACACTCGGTGACCGGGCTGCAGTACTGAAGGACCCCGCTCTCGCTCCAGCCTGCTGCCTGGCTAAGCCCCGCTCTCCAGCTCTCTCTGTTTCCCCCCACGTCTACGACGCCTTGCAAAGGCGACAAGCGATTCGAGAAACGGCCTACTCCTGAGCAGAAAAATACGTACAGCCTTTAGCAGATCAGGCTGTTAATTTATTACCATATTTAGAGATGGTCTCGGAATCGCCGATGTACAATTTATCCATTGTAAAGCGAGGCTGTACACATTATTTGAGCTCTATAGCAATTTCGTTTTGGAGAAGTTTAAACAAGTTTTTTTAGGCATGGAGCCCGTGATCCTAATTGGGGGGCACAGTACACAATATTCCAGCCTCCAAGGGCTTTTATGTTCTGGAGAAGAAGCTTTAAAAGTGAAACGTTTATGGATGGATGATGGCTCGACAGAGTACACATATGACATACCATAAGCCAATCGGGCCTTTTAGTCCCGGTGAACTAAAAAAAACCGTTAATAACATAACACATGAGCTTATAAAAAAACCCACATTTGTTGGTAATCATGCACGAGCTTCTGAGATTCAAAACCAATGTCAATTGTAGCATGTCTAATTATCTGTGATTTATAGGGTATTATCAGGAGCAATTATGAACATCTCGTTTGCCAACAGAGAAAGCTTTTCATTGCAATAAATCGAGACACCACATACATATCCGTTTTTGAGCTACACATTGTGTCAACATTATTTTTCTTTAGATGGGGAACGACTTGGGTTAATATGTTCTTCTTATACAGTTGATAAAGATCGTATATGATGCCAATATCTCATTTCTATTCTGTAGATACAGAAACAGCATAGATTTAACAAGTTCTTCCTATGCAGTTGATAAAGGTCGTACATTATGTCAACGTCACATATCTATTCTGTAGATCGAGAATCGGCACAGAGTCAACATGTTCTTCCTATACAGTTGATAAAGATCGTACATGATGTCAATATCTCATTTCTATTCTGTAGGTAGACACAGCATAGAGTCAAAATGTTCTTCCTATTCAGTTGATAAAGATCGTACATGATGTCAACATCAGATATTTATTCTGTACATCGAGAAACGGCACAGAGTCAAAATGTTCTTTCTATTCAGTCAATAAAAATCATACATGATGTCAACATGACATATCTATTTTGCAGATCGAGAAACGACATAGAGTCGACATGTTCTTCCTATACAGTTGATAAAGATCGTACATGATGTCAACATCACATTTCTAATCTGTAGATAGACACTGCATGGAGTCGACATGTTCTTCCTATTCAGTTGATAAAGATCGTACATGATGTCAACATCACATTTCTAATCTGTAGATAGACACAGCATAGAGTCAACATGTTCTTCCTATTCAGTTGATAAAGATCGTACATGATGTCAACATCTCATTTCTATTCTGTAGATAGACACAGCATAGTCAACATGTTCTTCCTATACAGTTGATAAAGATCGTACATGATGTCAACATCTTATTTATATTCCGTGTATAGAGAAACGGCGTAGAGTCATCATGTTCTTCCTATTCAGTTGATAAAGATCGTACATGATGTCAACATCTCATTTCTAATCTGTAGATAGACACAGCATAGTCAACATGTTCTTCCTATACAGTTGATAAAGATCGTACATGATGTCAGCATCACATTTCTATTCTGTTGATCGAGAAACGGCACAGACTCAACAAGTTCTTCCTATGCAGTTGATAAAGGTCGTACATGATGTCAACATCTTATTTATATTCCGTGTATAGAGAAACGGCATAGAGTCATCATGTTCTTCCTATACAGATGATAAAGATCGTACATGATGTCAACATCTCATTTCTAAACTGTAGATAGACACAGCATAGTCAACATGTTCTTCCTATTCAGTTGATTAAGATCGTACATGATGTCAACATCTCATTTCTATTCTGTACATCGAGAAACGACATAGAGTCGACATGTTCTTCCTATACAGTTGATAAAGATCGTACATGATGTCAACATCACATTTCTAATCTGTAGATAGACACAGCATAGAGTCAACATGTTCTTCCTATACAGTTGATAAAGATCGTACATGATGTCAACATCTCATTTCTAATCTGTAGATAGACACAGCATAGTCAACATGTTCTTCCTATTCAGTTGATAAAGATCGTACATGATGTCAGCATCACATTTCTATTCTGTTGATCGAGAAACGGCACAGACTCAACAAGTTCTTCTTATGCAGTTGATAAAGGTCGTACATGATGTCAACATCACATTTCTATTCCGTGTATAGAGGAACGGCATAGAGTCAACATGTTCTTCCTATGAAGTTGATAAAGATCGTACATGATGTCAACATCACATTTCTTTCTGTAGATAGAGAAACTGCAAAGAGTCATCATGTTCTTTCTATACAGTTCATAAAGATCGTACATGATGTCAACATCACATTTCTATTCTGTAGATCGAGAAACGGCGCAGAGTCAAAATGTTCTTTCTATTTAGTCAATAAAAATCATACATGATGTCAACATGACATATCATCTATTCAGTATATAGAGAAACGGCACAGAGTCATCATGTTCTTCCTATTCAGTTGATTAAGATCGTACATGATGTCAACATCTCATTTCTATTCCGTGTGTAGAGAAACGGCATAGTCATCATGTTCTTCCTGTACAGTTGATAAAGATCGTACATGATGTCAACGTCACATATCTATTCTGTAGATCGAGAATCGGCACAGAGTCAACATGTTCTTCCTATACAGATGATAAAGATCGTACATGTCAACATCTTATTTCTATTCTGTAGATAGACACAGCATAGAGTCAACATGTTCTTCTTTTACAGTTGATAAAGATCGTACATGATGTCAACATCTCATTTCTAATCTGTAGATAGACACAGCATAAAGTCAACATGTTCTTCCTATTCAGTTGATTAAGATCGTACATGATGTCAACATCACATATCTATTCTGTAGATCGAGAAACGGCACAGAGTCAACAAGTTCTTCCTATGCAGTTGATAAAGGTCGTACATGATGTCAACATCACATTTCTATTCTGTTGATCGAGAAACGACACAGATTAAATATGTTCTTCCTTTACAGTTGATAAAGATCGTACATGATGTCAACATCTCCTATCTATTCTGTAGATCGAGAAACGGCACAGCCTCAAAAAGTTCTTCCCATACAGTTGATAAAGATCGTACATGATGTCAACATCACATTTCATTCTGTAGATCGAGAAACGGCACAGAGTCAAAAAGTTCTTCCTATTCAGTTGATAAAGATCATACATGATGACAACATCTCATTTCTATTCTGTAGATCGAGAAACGGCACAGAGTCAACATGTTATTCCTATTCAGTTAATAAAGATCATACATGATGTCAATACCTCGTTTCAATTCTGTAGATCGAGAAACGGCACAGAGTCAACATGTTCTTCCTATTCAGTTGATAAAGATCATACATGAAGACAGTATCTCGTTTCTATTCTGTAGGTAGATCGTACATGATGTCAACATCTCATTTCTAATCTATAGATAGACACAGCATAGAGTCAAACAGTTCTTCCTATACAGTTGATAAAGATCGTACATGATGTCAACATCATATTTCTATTCTGTAGATAGAGAAACGGCACAGAGTCGACAAGTTCTTCCAATACAGTTGATAAAGATCGTACATGATGTCAACATCACATTTCTATTCTGTGTATAGAGAAACGGCATAGAGTCATCATGTTCTTCCTATACAGTTGATAAAGATCGTACATGATGACAACATCTCATTTCTATTCTGTAGATCGAGAAACGGCACAGAGTCAACATGTTATTCCTATTCAGTTAATGAAGATCATACATGATGTCAATACCTCGTTTCAATTCTGTAGATCGAGAAACGGCACAGAGTCAACATGTTCTTCCTATTCAGTTGATAAAGATCATACATGAAGACAATATCTCGTTTCTATTCTGTAGGTAGATCGTACATGATGTCAACATCTCATTTCTAATATATAGATAGACACAGCATAGAGTCAAAAAGTTCTTCCTATACAGTTGATAAAGATCGTACATGATGTCAACATCATATTTCTATTCTGTAGATAGAGAAACGGCATAGAGTCAAAAAGTTCTTCCTATACAGTTGATAAAGATCGTACATGATGTCAATATCTCATAACTTTTCTGTAGATCGAGAAACGGCACAGAGTCAAAAAGTTCTTCCTAAACAGTTGATAAAGATCGTACATGATGACAACATCTCATTTCTATTCTGTAGATCGAGAAACGGCACAGAGTCAACATGTTATTCCTATTCAGTTAATAAAGATCATACATGAAGACAATATCTCGTTTCTATTCTGTAGGTAAAACGACTATGAAAAGATTATCCAAATCTACCAATGTAAGTTAAACTTTCTGGATTACGCGGGTATTGTTCAATCAATAAAGGGGTACTTTAAAAAATCAAATGTCTCTATAAATAGAAAACTCAACACCCCGTTCATCCCGTATTTAATTGAAGATATTGTTACTAAGAGGAAAGGATGCAGAGACTTCTACGACATATTGCAAGAAAAACCAAGTAAAGATAATGACTGTAAATATAAACAAAAATGGGAAAAAGTTCTGAAATGCTCGATCAATGAAGAAGAATGGAAAATAATACACAAAGTACCTTTTACATCTAACCTTAGCTCAAAATTAACATGGTTTCAATATTCCGTTCTACATAGAATTTTACCTACAAATGATCTCTTACATAAGATGAACATTAAAGATGCAAATACATGTAATTTATGTGAAAAAGAAAGCCAAACTATAATCCATCTGTTTTACGATTGTCACTATGTAGTTGAGATTTGGAATAAGCTCAAAGAATGGTTAGAAGATGTTGCAGGTGCTAAGATAGAACTATCAAAAAGAATTATAAGTTTCGGATATCCGGAAAAAAGAAATAGAATACTGAATATGATCATAACTATCGTGAAATATAACATATTTAAATCTAAGAATATCGAGATGAAACCAACTATTAGTAGCATTAAACAAGACATCAAAAACGCATACAACATCGACAAATACAACAAATACTCAACTTGTAATTATTCGAAATTTATGAAATTCTGGTCGATTTGTCATCTACTCTTCCAAAATGATTAAAGATTTGTTTGTTTTGAACTTGTAATGACATTCTTTTTCCACTGCAGTTTGAGGATTCGTTAACGTTTAGTTTCATTTGTAACCAACAAAGGCAATGCTGATACCTCCTTTATCATTTATACCATGTATCTATTTCTGTCAAAATGTACCATCCACAACCATGTATCCCTTACCCAAGACTGTGTAAAAATTGATGTATGATTTCTTGTATATGTACCACAAAAATAAATAAATAATAAAAAAAAATGTTCTTCCTATATACTGTAAAATCATAATATTTCGCGGGGGTTTGATTTTCGCGCTTTTCGCGCAAAGTCATAATGCGCGAATAATAAAACATCGCGAAATATTATGGTCATGAACATGAAGATAACCAATAACAGACAAATAATTTGGTTGACACATTTTATTACTCACAGGATTGTTTGGTTTGTTCATTAATAACGAGTCACTAATTAGAGCTCTCACAAGCGTGTACGCCGATATGTACGTTGTTTATTGTGCAAACACAATCATCACAATAATCCGGCCTGGCGGAATCCACTCTTGATCGCCAATACCTGATGTCAACATCTCATTTCTATACTATTGATTAAGATACATGATGTCAAAATATTATTCTATTCTGTAGTTAGAGGAACAGCATAAAGTCAACAAGTTTTTCCCATACAGTTGTCAATGTGGCGATGTAATTTATTGTAAATAAAGTATTCTATCTGAATACAATTCTCCCCTTTTTTATACCCTCATCTAGCACAACAAGGGTTAAGCTTTAAAATTTGGGCTTTCCTTAAACCTATATTAAACCTCAACAAAGCAAGGACGCTTTTCCGCTGATTGGTCTTACTAACTTCATTCACACTTCAAGTCATTCTGCACAGCTTCTTTGCACTGTTAAGACAATAGTGAAAGACGGACAGAGTAATGTCATTTTGAGGTTATTACATATAATTAGTATATAGTATAATATAGTATATATAAGTTATATTGCATTTAACCTTTGCGGTATGTTTATCATTAAAGTTAGCCTTTTTATAATAATTCAAATAGGTATTAATTAAGTAAAGCATGTAAGTGTGCTATGCATATATCAAATCCAAAGTAAATACATAACGAATTATTGCTCTTTGTTCTTATCTTTACTATCATTTTACGAGCGTTTGAGATGAGAGTGTGTTTTACATAAGTGGCTATATTTTAACTATTTGTAGGTGTAATTATTAGTGATGTAGAAGAAATCCTCTGTTAAGTAATGTTGCAATTATTATTACATTCCACATAACCTTTACTTAATGTTTCAATGTGTTTTACCATAGTGACGTCCCCGTAATTTGGGGGGGGGGGGGGTCAATAATAGATGGTATATTAAATTGGAATGCTAATACTGATGCAGTTTTCAAAAAATGTCAACAAAGATTACATTTCATGCGCAAGCTATGATCTTTTGATGTAAATGAACGTTTACTATCCCTCTTTTATCATTGTTTCGTTAAGAGCATAATAACTTTTTCTTTTAAATGTTGGTATGGTTCCTTATCTATTGTTATCAAGTCTCCCTTTGAAAAAGTTGTTCAAATTGCTGGGAAAATTACCCCAGTATCTTTTACAAATCTATCATATCTTTATGAAAAAAAGATTTTGTCAGATCCAAATCATGTCTTATACGGGGAGTTTGTAAAGCTTCCTGCTGGCAGAATATATATATTACCCCGTTATAAAACCAATAGAGGTAAAAAATACATTGATTCCTTCCGGTGTGTGTGTGTGAGTTGGGGTTTAACGCCGCTTTCAAGATTATTTCACTTATATCGCGGCTGCTAGTATTAGTGCAGGGAGAAAGCCCGCAACACCATTGTGGCTATGCATTGCGGTGAAACCTGCAAGCATCGGCTGGAACTAGCAAACCATGGGTGGTACTGCGCTGAATTTCAGTGTAGCATTGCACCAAAACCTGGCTGCGTGTAGAACAGTTCTCTACTTCAGACAAAGTTGCCGAGCCCCTGGCGGGATTTGAACCACAGACCTCTTGATCCGAAGCCGAACGCGCTAACCACTGCGCTATCCCGCCCCTGATTTCTTCCGGCGTTCGTCTGTTAAATGATCTTTGAATTATTAGAGTGTGTTTGTTTAAGAATTACATGTAACCTGTGTTGCCTTTCCTGTATGTACAAGCTCTGTAATGATACAAAATGAATTCCTTTCGTTCTTCCTATACAGTTGATCAAGATCCTTCCTATACAGTTGATCAAGATCGTACATGATGTCAACATCTCATTTCCATTCTGTCAATGGAGAAAGATGTATTGAAATGAAATGAAATGTTTTCTCCACATAGTATCTTCGTCAACAATATTTAAAGATCATCAAGGCAACCTCTAATTTCTATACAGTAGGTCCAGAAACTAAATCGAGTCAACAAATTTTGAGTTAATGAGTTGGTTAAGTTACTACATGGGGTCAACCTGTTCTTTCTACCCAGAAGTTTAGGATGCTGCATTTAGTCAACATATGATTTTTTATGGATCAATAATCTTCATGGAGTAAACATGTCACCCAACAATCACTACACCCCTGTTGGACAGTCACCCTACAATCACTACACCCCTGTATAACTGTATAATTAATAATCCCCATTGTACAGGTGGTCGCTGTTGATATTAGCAGGGGAAAATGGGTCACCAAATCTATTAATTTCAATCCTCAGTAGGCAAGAAGTCTGTACATAAGAGTCACTGAGTCACTGGTTCCAGAGAAGTCGAGTAAGAAGAAGTCGAAGAAGTAAGGTTAAAGACAGATGGACAATGGACGCTTTACCATGACATAAGCCTGTTGGGCCTTATGAGTTACAGAGCAACAAAAGAATAAGACCATTTGGTTTATTTTGGCATCAAACTTTTTACAAGATATTAGTCTATCACTTTATGATATCACATGCATTAGTGGTGAAGTTTATAGAAGTTGAAGTACCAATACCACATACAGGTAATAGTTTACAATTTTTCAAACTGAATAGATTCTGCATAGAAATCACTGTCTTAATGTAGAAAAACTCTAAAAGAGACATAGGTTGACTGCTTCCACTAACAGATTTGATGTGACACATTGTGCACATGCATTGTCTTATATCAACAGTTAACTGTTAGAATATATATCACGTCTCACATTTCACTCAAAGGATGATGATTCAGATTTTCTCTCAATGTCATCTTCGATGAACAGGAACTTCAGTTACCCTTTTGATCATGTAATCAAATCAATACTTTGGAGAAGCGACTTTATATTGCTGCTGTCAGACACATCATATACAGAAACTCCATCATTGTCAACCGCATGAAGGTCAGCTCCATGAGAAACGAGAATTTTTACTATCTCGGTATGCTCACAGCTGACAGCTGAAACAGAAAAATTACACTGAACATGAAAAGTATAAATACAGTGCTTCTGCTGTACAGCCACAGGGACATGCAAAGTTGTATACAATGACAATGACTACAGTTTGATTTAAACACACTTGTCTGATATTTTCCCATCCTTGATAATCCTCGGTAAGCATTCTGATACTTCTCCATGATCCTGGATCATTTGATTGTTTGAAACCACACTCTGCCCTTCATCAAGGATAGCTTTGGAATGAATGATCATTTTTCAAATGGGTGAACACAACAGCAAAGGGAAACCCTAAGACCAAAAAAATAAAGAAATTTGTCTAAATATATTTTTCCTGAACATGAGAAAACTTTTTGATGCTAAACAAAAGCAAGCACCATTGAAGTCTATTTTCTTCTATGTCTTTATTGTTTATAAATGAAGCAGAGGGTGTTATGAAAGAAACAATTTGATTCGTATGCAAGACAACCAAGCATAGACACCTGATTGGCTGAAAAACAACAAACATGCAGAAGTGTCTGAAACATGTGTTGTCGAGTACAAGTATTCCGCCGACAACTCTGCTACTTAGAATTTCATCAAGTCCAAGAAACGGTTGAAAGAATGAAAATACACCTATTGATTATAAAACTGCTGAATTTTGAAAAAAAAATTACAATTCAAACTATTTGATCACACAAAGACAGTTCCACTTGCTGTCGTCGAGATGGGCCTGAATTTTTTGTCAAACACTAACTTTGCTGATGATGGTTTCATGTGTTTTTCATTCTTGAGAACTTCTTGTAAGTGACTCAGATGCTGGAATATTTACTGAATAGATATCAACATGAAAAAATCTTAAAAGCTGTGGTTGATATTTGTGAGTGCACTGCCTATTTATAGCAACATTGAGCAGACTGATCTCTTCCAAAAACTTTATACCCTTCAACAGTCATATTTTGCTGAATTTAATCAAGCATCAATTACAAAAATAAACCATCATTCATAAATTTCTGAACTAAAGTACATAAAAATTGGTGGACACAGATTTACATGTCAGTTATCTCCGTTAAGTGTTCCATCATGTAATATTTTGACAGTGTTAATTATTTTTTAAATTCATATTCCATAAAATATTCCTTCAGTGACTGTACATTCCCTGTATTAAGATCAAATATAACTGTTTTTACTATCGAAACATGTGAAACTATCAATAGTTAACTTTTTAGAATCTTAATTCAAAGGGAATATCTGCTTTTTCATGATAATATCATTTCATGAAGAACAAAAACAACAAGTAAAGAAGTGAGCACAGATCACATACCCCCACTTCAAACTTTAGTCTGGCTTTCTTGGAAGAAAAAAACGTCAAATATACTGTAAAGATTAACATTTGATAAGTGTATTAAGTTTGTTGAAGCTAGCATTTTATAATTAAGCAGATATATGCTCAGGAAAAAGCACTTTGTTATAGTCATTGTTTTAGTTATGTTTCAATGGAAACTGTAAAAAATAAAAATCATTTGTTGATCTAACCCTCAAAAGGCACATCTTGGGATCATGGTTGATAAGTGTATGAAGTTTGGTGAAGGTAACATGTAAAGTTTAGGAGATATGCTCCTGACAAAGATTTGTGACGACGGACAGACGGACGGACGAATGGACAGAATGAATGCTTTATACCCCCACTTATGCTGTAAGGAGGGGGTATAATTAATTCAATTCAATTAACAAGACTTCTGCAAAAAGAAAATAATATAAACTATTTACATTCAATAAATGAATCATGCCTAAAAACATGAACACTTAAAAGAACCTTAAATGATTATTAGTATAGCGATTGTCACAATATGTGTCTATATATAGGACTACATGATACAGCTGAGATATTTTAAACAAGTCAGATCAATTTTTAAACTATTTTGATGAAGGATTTAATAGATGTTATTTAATATATGAGGAAATAATTGTTTTACTTGCAGTATTATTCAATTCATATAAACGTTTAAGGTCTATTTTCCATGCTGCTTTATATGCCCAAAGTCATACTGTTTTTACATCTGTTACTCATTCATAATTTGCAGATTTAACAATTCCCCCTGACCCCTTGTGTCTGAAAAAAGGAACAAAAGCTGTTACTATGAGTGTGTACCATTCATGAATCAAATGACTTTATACATATTTTTTCATCTAACATTTGAAAGAGTGTAAACATCGAAATATAATGAAAGATAATTTGCAAAATCACATAAATAAAAGAGAGTGTGGTTTGATGATAATGAAATACAGCCTGTTGAGAATAATTAAAAAACTGTTCCAGTGATTATTGGCAATGCTACTTTTGTAAGTTAACATAAGCATACATTGATTAAACCTATAAGGTAGACTTCTTGACAAAAGTCAGTGTTATCAAATTATATCAAATAAGATGTAAACTAAATAGTTTGGCCAAATTATTATTATTGTACATCTGGCAATGCAAATCAAATTATATTGAATTTGATTATAAATATAATTTGATTATACATTTGTAATTTCAGGGATTTTGTTACAATGTTCAACTTATTGGTTATGTTCTTTTATATTTTATATAGACATGGCAATAGTTTATCTTAGGTCACTTTATTAGATTGTTAACAATTATTTGACAATTGAATATTCATGACGTGAATATCAAATTTGTCTATATATTTCAAGATTTTTAATGGGTAAAACTGTATTGTCCTTAATGAGGTGATCTTTTCATAGACACTAGGCCTATTCATAATCAGTGGTTATTGTTTTCATGGCATTTGAGATCTTAGTTGGTATATTCTGACATCCTACTTAGGTAACCTATCTTATGGAAACCTGGAAAAATATATTAGTTTACTTTTTTGTCTATGATATTTCAATTCATCCAGCATTTAACTTTCAAAATGAACATGTTTGATTAGGATCATTTAGTTAGTAATTCCATGTCAGAATCTTATTCATATCTGACTGACCAGGTATTTTTATGTCATATTTTGCTTATCAATTGTGCGCTAGACATGAACTTGGGCTTGCTTAAAATTTTCACCACACCAATGTTTTTAAATTTACCATTTTACAAAGCTTTAAAAAATTATAAGCCTTTTTATTTGCAACCTTGGCCGCACAATGACAACCTCAGCCACACCCTTATTTTGGGGGGTAGGACAATGAAATTTTGGAATCATGGTCTCAATCCTACCAAGATAACATTCTCAAAAAATCTATTCCAAGCATGATTATTGTCAGATTATTTGAGGGTGGACATGCACCCTGCCAAAAGTAACAAATTTGAATCTTCTTGCAAGAAACATATTACTATTTATATTTATATTATATACTTTTTGCTGGCAGATGGAGATCACCTTGGTGCAAGGTACATTGACACAAAATTTCAGCTATGGAGATGCAGCAGTTTTTGAAGAGCAGGCTACATGTGAAAGTGAATACTGGCTGGAGCTTTGTCCAGTGCACCTATAGGGCTAGCTGTCTTTAACGAGCTTACTCAAACACTGAAATCTCACTGAAAAGGCATTGATTAAATTGCTTATTTATTGTGCTACAGACATGAACTTGGGCTCCTTTGAATCTTTATTACCACAACAACATAATAAATTGATTAAGCTTTTAAAATGGGTTAGCCTTCTTAATTGCAAACCTGCCATGCCTTGCCTTTATTGTTTAGGGTGGGACACTAGAATTTACACATCCTAATTGCAATCAAGCAAAGATGATATTCTAAAAATTTTAAATTCCTAGCTTGAATGGTTTCTTGAAAACAAACAAAAGAAGATTTAAGAGTGGACGTCCTGTCAGGCTCACATTTAACCAAACTTCAATCTACATGTAACAAAGATGTTATTCTGAAAATTTTATCTTCACAAACTTCTGCATGGCTGCAATGAGTTTGACAAACATTTCGGCCAAATATCCCTAATAATGATATGATATTGAAACAAAATACCAGGTGAACCATCCCATCCAACTGGTGGAAGCACATACCTGAAATCTTCAAGGTTCACAATTAAAATATCACAATTAAAGGTGAAAACTGTTGTAACTATTGATGTGAAATACATGAAATTTGGCATTAAAACTATTTCATAACAAAGATAATATTCAACAAGCAGCTGACATGTTCAAGCTATATCCCCCGCAAATAGTAAATCTTAAGAAATATTTTATATTTCATCAACTTCATATTTTTTTAATGACTGTATAAGAGTATAGTATCCATAATTTTTTTGCTGAACAAGAAAAAAGTGAGCATGGCTCACTTACCCCAGCAGCACGTCTGGTTTCTTCTCCCTCTAGTCTGAATTAAGATTCTGGATAACCTAATTACTTAAAGGTACTGTAATATCTTAAGAGTAATGGTTACACGTCCAATTGTGCAATCAAGGGCCATAAGTCTCAAAAATAATATTTCGGAAATGGCTTTTGAACTCGGTCAAGAACATCAACAGGTGTGTCCAAAACCAAAATTTCATTCACCTAAGTGTGATACTGTCTGAGAAAACTTGTCCCCATTGAAGCATCAGATCTTTTAATCACTACAAGTCAAATTGCGCATTCAAGGGCCATAACTTAAACTTGTCCCCATTGAAGCATCAGACCTGTTAATCGCTCCAAGTCCATAACTCTTTAAAAAATAAAATCTCAGCAATGTTTCGAACTTGAGGAAGAGTATCATCAGGTGTATCCAAAATCAAAATGTCACTCCTCTAGGTGTAATAGTTTCTGAGAAAATCTGTCCCCATTGTACACCATATAAATAAGTCCAAAAAAACCCCATTCCCATGGAAATTCAAAAGTGGTCCAAACTGTAGACAAGGTTATGGTTAACAAGTGTGCAAAGTCTGGTTGATCTAGACCTAACTGTTTTTGAGTAAATTGACCGGACGATAGGATGGAAGGACGGACGGAATGACCGCTATATACCCCTGCTTACTTCGTAGCGGGGGTATAATTAGGTGGCATTTGCAATGTTGTAGATAATATTAGAAGGAAACAAAAACTGACTGAAATCACCATAATTTTGACAAATTCACACATAAAAATTTAAATCATGTTTGTCATCATAATAAAAATTCAAATTTGTTAATTGTGACACATGTTCATGTAATTATGCATATTCATACCAAATTCAATTCAAATTAGATGATTAGTTTAGAATTTATGAGCCAGACAGGACGTGAAACAGTTTTCTAACAGATTCTCCCTCATTTGCCCAAAACACAAAACTTTCAGCATTATTTTCAAAATTGTTAATCATGTCAAACCATCATATAATTATGCATGTTTATACCAAATTTGATGAAAATTAGATGATTAGTTTAAAAGTTATGAGCCGGACAGGACTTGTTAACAGTTTCTCACAAATTCATCCCTTTTCCCCCAATTCCAAAAAATGTTTAAAGATTTTTTTCAAAATAATCAATTATGACACATATTTACATATTTGAATTGAAATGGTTGATTAGTTACAAATTTATGAGCCGGACACAATGTGTAATGGACAGACGGACGATCAGTGCCCATTATAACACCCGTTGCAACTTTGTTGTTGCAGGGCATAAAAACTTTTAGCATCTGAACATAACTGGTTTCCTTGAGAGAGATGGAACAACGTTCCTTGCCATGTTAAAAAGAGGTCAAGACCAAATCAAAAACTTAATTATCAATATAACAACAATGTTATCTATCTAAAACAATTAAGCTTCCAAGGCTCACTGGTTTTTAAGAAGCGGCTGTTTAAAATATTTATTTATTTACATTACAATTATTTTTAAAAAATAGCCTGCCGCAACAATATTTGAGGAGGGTCAGGTCAAATTTTTATCACCTAGGTGCAATGTACCTCTTTAGAGGTTCGGGAGTTCTGGAGAAGCAGTTATTTTTTAAACATGCCTGCCACACCGATATTTGATAGAATATGATAGAAGGTCAGAAGTGCAGCAGTTCTAGAAAGAAGTCGAAAATGTGAATGACACCTGACGGACAGACGATGGACGCACGAAGATGGAAATGAGGCTATACCAAGCATTCAAAATACCTGCCTGCCCGACCGTCCGAGACAGTATGTTTTCAACTCGGACTGCTAAATTTTCAATTATACCTGTCCGACGGTCGGGTAAAAGTTATGCCTTATAAAATTCATCATCTGAAATACTTTGAATGTTCTCAATGAAATTATGCATAAGTAAAGATAAATTTTAAATATTACTGAAAGGGTAGTTGATTTACAACTTTAACAAAGCGTATAAAGTGTAGCGTTTACAAAGGACGAGCATATGCTTCATTCGACCAGTTCTCTTTCACCTCTATGCTCTAAGCTATTTATATAATCAAGCAATAAGCCCTCGGACATGAGTTAAAAACAAAACTGATGAAACAAGTTTTGGAAATTCCTTTTATTTTTTTACTACTGTTTCATTAAAGATATAGTATTCATATTCAGTTTTGAATTAGATAGTAGTAACATATAAATATCAAAGTTTAGTGGACAGGCAGGTTTCGGTCAGGGCTGGCAAATCTTTGAGCTAGCCAGCCCTGTGGTCTGGCATAAATTTTTGAGAGTTTCATACCCTTCTAATAAGCTCATCTAGACTTCTAGGCCTGATTATCATGAAACATATAAATTTGAATTTGTTTTAATCATGTAAGTATAAATACAAATAATTTAAAATCCCCATTGATTAAGGAGTCTTTACATTATATTTCAGCTTTTTTTTAGTTTGTTCTGGAGAAGATTGCAAAAAGTGCAGCCCTAAGTAGATGTGACATATTCATCAAATATACAATTTATAGTCATTTAGAAGTCAGATCGACGGACAGATGAGTTCTAAAACGATTGAAATTTAAAAGACACTTTTACCTAAGGTTCATTGCACATGCTTGAGACACACTGCAAGCAAGAAGATTACAAAGTCATGGCTAAACTGGCTGACCATGACCATTAGCATACTTATAGAAAGTTTATACATGAGACTGCATTGCAGCCTGAAATAACCTTTCAACACATAATCTAAGTTTAATTGAATTTTGATTAAGAAATAAAGTATATTTCAACTGAAAAGGGAAAGTTAGAAGACACATACCATAGTGAAGGGGAGTTTGTCCATCTGCATCCTGCAACAGAAACAACAATTTACAAACGACTTCATCTTGATCAAGTTGATAACCACACCTGTATATACACTGGTACACTAGAATCACTTATTCAGATTTTAGCTCACCAAACAATAAATAACTCCACTGAATACAATGTTCCCCATTCTGTATTTGTGGTGCAGAACAAAACAGCTTCTAAAAAGGGTTAGCCTTTATTTGCATACTGCCACATCTTTATCTTTCAGCAGATCTCAATTGTCCATCCTACAAAGATGGTATTCCCAAAATCTGAGATTCCTTACTGATATGTTTTTTGAAAAAAGTGACAGATTATTTGAGGGTAGATACCATGCCACACCAATATTTGAGGGGGATCTAGACCAAGTCTCAACTTGACAAAGATGTTTTTCCGAAAATTTCAAATTATCGTTGTCTATTGTCTAAGCAAGCAATAAAGCGTGCAGCTTGGTAAGCTCGTGGGTACAAGTTCGAGGGTACAAGGAGCTCACAGGCTTGTAGTAAGTTTGACAGTGAGTGGGTGAACATTGATTTATTGTTATGCATATTTTCGTTATGATGGACATGATCAATGTCTACCAAACGTTCGGTATGTTCCCTCATTATTTAGATAAACGACAATAAATCGACAGCCTAGCAAATGCCGGATCTTAGATACAAACATTGAAATGACAATACTCCCACACAATCTTCTTACAGGGCTTGCTACACGATACAATCACTTTATTTAGTTAATGCCTGGATTTCTAAGTCTGTCAACCAGACCCTTCATATGAAGCATATATATATTCCATTATATTCTTGTGCTTGGAACCTACCTGCTTACAGTCATACTAGTCTTGGAATCTTATGAGGAGAAGCTCCACTATATTCTTGTGTGCTTGGTGCTTACACTCATACTAGTCTTGGAATCTTATGAGGAGCATCTCCACTATATTCTTGTGTGCTTGGTGCTTACACTCATACTAGTCTTGGAATCTTATGAGGAGCAGCTCCACTACATTCTTGTGTGCTTGGTGCTTACACTCATACTAGTCTTGGAATCTTATGAGGAGCATCTCCACTATATTCTTGTGTGCTTGGTGCTTACACTCATACTAGTCTTGGAATCTTATGAGGAGCAGCTCCACTATATTCTTGTGTGCTTGGTGCTTACACTCATACTAGTCTTGGAATCTTATGAGGAGCATCTCCACTATATTCTTGTGTGCTTGGTGCTTACAGTCATACTAGTCTTGGAATCTTATGAGGAGCAGCTCCACTATATTCTTGTGTGCTTGGTGCTTACACTCATACTAGTCTTGGAATCTTATGAGGAGCATCTCCACTATATTCTTGTGTGCTTGGTGCTTACACTCATACTAGTCTTGGAATCTTATGAGGAGCATCTCCACTATATTCTTGTGTGCTTGGTGCTTACAGTCATACTAGTCTTGGAATCTTATGAGGAGCATCTCCACTATATTCTTGTGTGCTTGGTGCTTACACTCATACTAGTCTTGGAATCTTATAAGGAGCATCTCCACTATATTCTTGTGTGCTTGGTGCTTACAGTCATACTAGTCTTGGAATCTTATGAGGAGCAGCTCCACTATATTCTTGTGTGCTTGGTGCTTACACTCATACTAGTCTTGGAATCTTATGAGGAGCATCTCCACTATATTCTTGTGTGCTTGGTGCTTACACTCATACTAGTCTTGGAATCTTATGAGGAGCATCTCCACTATATTCTTGTGTGCTTGGTGCTTACACTCATACTAGTCTTGGAATCTTATGAGGAGCATCTCCACTATATTCTTGTGTGCTTGGTGCTTACAGTCATACTAGTCTTGGAATCTTATGAGGAGCATCTCCACTATATTCTTGTGTGCTTGGTGCTTACAGTCATACTAGTCTTGGAATTTAATAAGGAGCATCTCCACTATATTCTTGTGTGCTTGGTGCTTACAGTCATACTAGTCTTGGAATTTAATAAGGAGCATCTCCACTATATTCTTGTGTGCTTGGTGCTTACAGTCATACTAGTCTTGGAATCTTATGAGGAGCATCTCCACTATATTCTTGTGTGCTTGGTGCTTACACTCATACTAGTCTTGGAATCTTATGAGGAGCATCTCCACTATATTCTTGTGTGCTTGGTGCTTACACTCATACTAGTCTTGGAATCTTATGAGGAGCATCTCCACTATATTCTTGTGTGCTTGGTGCTTACAGTCATACTAGTCTTGGAATCTTATGAGGAGCAGCTCCACTATATTCTTGTGTGCTTGGTGCTTACACTCATACTAGTCTTGGAATTTAATAAGGAGCATCTCCACTATATTCTTGTGTGCTTGGTGCTTACACTCATACTAGTCTTGGAATTTAATAAGGAGCATCTCCACTATATTCTTGTGTGCTTGGTGCTTACAGTCATACTAGTCTTGGAATCTTATGAGGAGCATCTCCACTATATTCTTGTGTGCTTGGTGCTTACACTCATACTAGTCTTGGAATCTTATGAGGAGCATCTCCACTATATTCTTGTGTGCTTGGTGCTTACACTCATACTAGTCTTGGAATCTTATGAGGAGCATCTCCACTATATTCTTGTGTGCTTGGTGCTTACCCTCATACTAGTCTTGGAATCTTATGAGGAGCATCCCCACTATATTCTTGTGTGCTTGGTGCTTACCCTCATACTAGTCTTGGAATCTTATGAGGAGCATCTCCACGATATTCTTGTGTGCTTGGTGCTTACACTCATACTAGTCTTGGAATCTTATGAGGAGCATCTCCACTATATTCTTGTGTGCTTGGTGCTTACACTCATACTAGTCTTGGAATCTTATGAGGAGCATCTCCACTATATTCTTGTGTGCTTGGTGTTTACACTCATACTAGTCTTGGAATCTTATGAGGAGCATCTCCACTATATTCTTGTGTGCTTGGTGCTTACAGTCATACTAGTCTTGGAATTTAATAAGGAGCATCTCCACTATATTCTTGTGTGCTTGGTGCTTACAGTCATACTAGTCTTGGAATCTTGTGAGAAGCATCTCCACTATATTCTTGTGTGCTTGGTGCTTACACTCATACTAGTCTTGGAATCTTCTCTGCTTGGAACTTACCTTCAAATCAGTCTTGGAATCTTATCAGAAGCATCTCCACTATATTCTTGTGTGCTTGTTGCTTACAGTCATACTAGTCTTAGAATTTAATAAGGAGCATCTCCACTATATTCTTGTGTGCTTGGTGCTTACAGTCATACTAGTCTTGGAATCTTATAAGGAGCATCTCCACTATATTCTTGTGTGCTTGGTGCTTACACTCATACTAGTCTTGGAATCTTATAAGGAGCATCTCCACTATATTCTTGTGTGCTTGGTGCTTACACTCATACTAGTCTTGGAATCTTATGAGGAGCATCTCCACTATATTCTTGTGTGCTTGGTGCTTACAGTCATACTAGTCTTGGAATTTAACAAGGAGCATCTCCACTATATTCTAGTGTGCTTGGTGCTTACAGTCATACTAGTCTTGGAATTTAATAAGGAGCATCTCCACTATATTCTTGTGTGCTTGGTGCTTACCCTCATACCAGTCTTGGAATCTTATGAGCAGCCGCTCCTCTATCCCCGTGTGCTTGGAAGCTACCCTCATACAAGTTTTGGAATCTTATGAGAAATAGCTCCACTATACACTCGTGAGCTTGAAACTCACCTTCACATCAGTCTTGGAATCTTATGAGGAGCAGCTCCACTATATTCTTCTCTGCTTGGAACTTACCTTCACATCAATTATGGCATTCAGGGAGAGAAGCAGCTCCACTACACTCTTGTGCCCTCGATCACATGCCCAATGCAGCAATGCAAGGCCCTGTCATTATAAATGAAATAAAATATAAAAATAACTATTACAAAATGTTAAGTCATGTCTAATGAGCAGAATGGCACAGTAGCTCCATTCATAACATGTCATAACATGTATTCACAACATGTCATAACAAGCATAACTAAATCACTGATTAGATGAAGAAAGATATAAAGTTTCAAAATTAAACCTCATGGGAACATAAAATAAGTATTGATTAACCGTATTAGAAGACATGAAGGAAATTGATTCAAGTTTGAATTATGCATATCTTAAATCAAATGAAAAAGAAAGACCCCTCTGTTGTGTAGTCCATCATGATTTATGAAAATATATTAAACCAGAAGTATGTGCATGTAGGGCACTGCTTTGTTCCCCATCCCAACTTTCAATCCAACCTTATTATTATCTAACCATTATTTAACACTTCTGACTAACATTTAAATTGTTTCCCTGAAAACTGGAAAAATACAGCCATTGACTCTGTAGCTCTTCAATCTTTCATCATTATTTGTATTGGATCAAAGATTTGCATACATAAAAACTGGTTTACATGCAATGAGTCATTAAAAAGTCACAACAATCATGACATTGTGTTAAAAAAATTCTACTCAAGATGATAACATCCAATTAGTTTGCTTGACTTTTACATAGCCACACACTAACGCATCAGTAATCAAATCAATGAATGCATTAAGATTAACTAAAAACATTTGAAAAAAACACTACTAAAACTACTCACACCCTCCCCAACTAACCATAATCTCCCTGTGGTTCACTCCCGTTATGACTTCTCCCAGTTCGACTACTCATGTGCACGAACCAATACTGCCTCACCCCTTCTCCTATAATGTACTATGCCACTATAGTTGATTTCTCCTACTTTGCGTACTGTTTGAAATATAGTTATAAGAGACAGTCCAAGGTATCTTGCCTCACAATTATATGAACTCTATTCACATTCAGAACAGACGAAATATTGAGCCTATGTTGACAGATTCATATCAGACTATTTATATGCTTAATAGTAAAAATATTTACATATAAATTAAGAGTACGAAAAGTTATGCCGCCACTATAAAATATCATAACAGGTTTTGGCTTTCTTAAAGATTACTTGTGGATCGGACATTAAAATCTTCTCAACATCATAAAGAGCCATGAAATAAATATTAAATTTTTTTTCTTATAGTTGATAAATCAATAAATAAAAAGAATGAAATTTGATAGTTTACGAGAGAAAGAAAAATGTCCACCTTTTAAATTATACTGTATGGAACGGCTAAACACTTGTTATGTTGTGAACTGTTATTTGAATGAATACAATAAAACATTGTCTTTTCTTGAGATTTTGTACTCGTATTAAATTTCCTAAAAATGAAGTAACCCCTAAAAGGTTATGTTATAGTTACCAACTGAGTTGGAGGTGTGCATGAATTGGAACACGTCGAGGGATTACATTGCACGTGCCTAGGTGTTTCAATTCATGCACGCCAACAACGAGGTTGGTAACTGACTTACCATTCAACCATCAAAATCAATTTCAAATAGCAAAGAAGTGCATGTTAAAATAATAGAGGTACTTTCGTTGATATTAATGGTACAATAGTAATGGCGCTTCCAGATAAACAAACGGTGCCTAAATGCGGAAGGTGACAGAAGCTTGAGGAAATCGCCCCGCACGTGCAGCTTGCTGAAATATACATGCATCATAACAGAAAATATAACCAGTGTAAACATCACCAGAGTAACCGCAAGAAACTAAATTTCAAAATGTAAATTAGGATATGTTTACCACCGTAGACGTTTAAAATTTACAAAACTAACCACTTATAACTAAATCCTATCGCTTAAAAAGTTCTAAATCATTTGGTCATTTTAATGTCTTTCAAATGTTAGCTGGTCTCGCTGGTGTAGTGGTTACCCCACTGGACGTCACAAAAGAAGTTACGGGTTCGATCCTCGGTGTCAACCTAAACATTAGTAACTTCTCCTGTTCTAAATTACAAGTTATTTTACAATTTATCTTCTCTATGAGAAACAAATATTCAAAACTTTGAACTTGTTCACAGGTGAGTAAATTAGTTGAACACCTGTATTCATTAAAATTACCACCTGAGCACGAGCAAAACACGGTGATCAACTTAGTTACCGACCTAAAGGGAACAATAGAGTTGAATGGTAATCATGGATACTGGAACAGTTCATCTTCAAATGTAGGGTTGCTCAAACATGTGTTTGTGTACATGAGAAATCATAATGTCATAATGGGAAGATACCCTCCCAGTACACCAACTCCCACTACGCAATATTGAAAACTTTGTTATTTAGAGATCGTAATACTGCTGTAGTGACATCAATCAGCTGATCTGTATTTATACGCATGTGAAACCATACATCTCAGTGGGTAATTTAGTCAACAATGTTACACAATGTAGTTTTGTCACAAAATGCCATGAATCTGACGAACAGTTTGTCCCTAAATAATATATAAGATAATTTGCATATTTGAGACACATGAAGATTATAACAACAAATTCTCTTAAACGCTTTTGCATAAATCAGCGCGTCGTCACGCCTTACTTACTAACGGGCGAGTGGATGAAAGCACAGTGAAAATTGGAAAATCCTGTAAATTTTTTAAGATGAAAGTGGCAATAACTTTAAGAAAAATATATAGAGAAAGCAATGAAACAAGTTTGTATGTCAATATTGTCAACTAATCTGAAGTTTGAACACCATTTCTTTCCTTGAATGTTGCTTTCAATCACGTCTTGTTGCCAGTATCAAGAACGATAACTCTAATCGGATTACTTATCGTGTAGTCGATGAACCATTGACGAAATTATTAAATACACAACTACAACAACGAAACACTTGTACAAAAAATTATCTACCGAGTGCTTATCGATTTTAATGAGTACTGAATGCAAATGCATGGGAGAGGATGCCCTTGTGCATATAGCCTAGCCTATGTTTGTTTGGAGCGAGAGTGTTTGAACTGAATCAAGACCGTCTAATGTACAGTTTTGCAGTGACATCGATAAAAGTGTATGGTTGGAACAGTACTAGTCGTTTGTTTCATGTAATTTTGTACCTTGATGATGATTACATCTTATTAAATATCTATGTATCGTTAATATTCATATTTTTGAAGTTTTCATGAATATTTTGATGGCAGTCATGTTTGTTTACAAACAACGACGAAGCCCTTTAAATGTGGGTAAAAAGACCAATCTTGTAATGATGTAATGTACAATGACACTGAAACACTTAGATGACTTGTCAACTAATCATTTAAAATCTAAACTTGTCATTAATGTAAGAGAATGTTTGTCGATCTACGCTTTTCACTGAATCGCGATGCAGGAGTTCGACACATTCTATTTATCAATGAAACGTGAAAACAGTCCCGTAATCCAAACGTATTTCATTCTCCGACCAATCAACGTCGAGAATCACTAAAGATATCAAAAAAATATCCACCTGTATCCTCACCCGTATGGGTAATATACTTATATAAACACTTTAAAGAGATCGTCACTGATTATAAGGGATCATGTGCCTACTTCTTAGACATAATGAGAAGTATTAAGTGGAATCACAATTGTGGGTTTGTTAAATCATTTGAATAAACCAATAAGAAATTACTTATAAGAGAGTTTAAACTGATCAGTAATAACATATACCTTTCTTGCCTAATCGGTAGGGCACAGTATATCGATTAGAAAAGCTTTTGAAAGAATAAACTTGAATAAGTTTACAATGGTGTGGAAAGCTGTTGAGGCAAACACAAAGGAAAGCACTTAGAGTTAAGCGTCTATATTGAATTCACATAAGTTGACATGGATTAATGGGTTAAGACTAACACAAGAAGTCTGAATAGGCTCAGTTAGAGTCTGGATCATGAAAGATTGGATAATGTCAGTATGGTTGCATTCAGGCCAAGTCCGAGAGGATCGCATTGAGTTCTTCTTGGACGCTCCTGAATGGGGATAAACTCCTGTGTAACGGGCAGAACTTTCCCCCTGGCCAGATTTTCCCAGGGGAGGGACTAGGCCAAACCCCCCCCCCCCCCCCCCCTATTTTCTACCTACACCTAATTTCTATTGTCAACATTCATAGCAATTTTGACCCCAATTAGCTTACACTTACAAATCTTTTTTTTTATCTATAGTGAGAAGATATTCAATTCAATTATTTGCCTTTCATCTTTACGTACAACTTGTAACATTCCGGTCTAACTAGGCTACTAGTAACTATTAACAGTTACTGATTTTTATGATTTGACATTTATATCCATGTGGGTGTATATTTACAGGGGAAATTTGTGGTCTAGCTAGGCCATTTCTTTCCCACCCTTGTTATTTATATCAGGGGATAAAACTGGTCTAACTAGGCTATTTCTTCCGCACTTTTGGTACTTATTGTAAGAGGGAGAGTCTGGCCTAGCTAGGCTATTTCTTCCCCATCCTTAGTCTATATTTATATCCCTCCCTCCTATAACTGAAGGTTGGGAAGAAGTAGCCTAGCTAGGCCAGACTTCCCCCCCCTAAATACAAAGACTGAGGGTAGGGAAGAAATAGCAATGCTAGGCCAGACTTTTACCCCTAAAAATAAAGACTGAGGGTGGATGAAGAAATATCCTTACTGGACCAGACCCTCCCTCCTATAAATAAAGACACAGGGTGGAAAAGAAATAGCCGAGCTAGGCCAGACTTCCCCCCCTTAAAATTAAGACTGAGGGTGGGGAAGTAATAGCCTAGCTAGGCCAGAATTTCCCCCCTGAAAATAAAGACTGAGGATGGGGAAGAAATATCCCACGTATTATTTTTTTTACATTTTTTTTCCATTGAAAGTAGGTATACCACATTGCGTGACTGACACATGTATTGCCTTTTGCAGAATACCCTTTTGGTGACAGAGCTTTTAAAGTTGTCTTTGGCATTAATTCGACTACATAATTTGCAGTTAGGTGTGTCACAATGCGTGTCGACAAACCTGAGGCTGTGTTTTCGGGTAGGTTAATAGGTTTGTATCCTAATGATCTTTGAGGGTTATGTTCCTTCTGTATGGCGCAACATGTTGGGTATGGATAAAAATTTTGCAGGTAAGTGCCAGTGTTTCTGTATGATGGCGTTAAGCTCCATGTTCATGGGGTTGTAATCATGGACACATTGGGGTAGATTGGGGATGAAAAAGCCTAGCTAGGCCAGACTCTCCCTCCTATAAATAAAGACAAAGGGTGGGGAAGAAATAGCTCGCCTAACTAGGCCAGACTCTCCCTCCTACCATTCCATATCTAAAACCTTTAAAAATGAGTTCCTTTCATTTTCTGTTGATTAATGAAAGAGTCTGTATTTAGATGTTTAGATTGCGACTTTAGATTGCGACCAAATATTTGGGTTAGAAAAATCTAGATAGCTTAGATATGTCTGACCTGTAAACGGTCTGAAAAAACGCAAAGGTATTGAGAAAAACACTGTAGAATATTATTTAATGATTGTCTGGTATATGAAATTCAATCCTTTACTATATCAGGAATGGTTACTTTGGAACCGTAGGTACGCAACATCACTAGTGTAGTTGCTATGGGCCTCAAAGACAAACATTGCAGACATAGACTTCTGGTTGATAGCCTTCAGTTCAAAGTGTTTCTGATTTAAGAAATATGAGAGATGCTATTCCCTCTTTGTTTATTTATATCAGAAGTAGATAATACCGAGGATTAGTTGGAAATGTTACTAAGTAAGTAGTAATGGACCATTCACCATTCAGAGGAAATTGTTCTAAAACCTTTTAAGAAATCAAGTATTGAATTTACATTTTCATCAAGTCCATTCACATCTAGATGCCTTGAACTGATGAGGTTCTGTATTTCCTGAAGGTTTCCCTCCCTGCACCAGTCAAACACTGTCTTATCCTGGTCATTCAACTGCTCCTCTGTCTGGGCCATCGTACTCACAGAGATTCCTAGTCCAGCGCTCCCACGAGACTGAAACAGTGACACACATATAAACAGCTTAAAAACAACAAACACTTTCAATTACTTATCGTTTTTACCACATGGAGTGATATATTGATCTCCTATTTAGTCCTGTCTGAGGAGCACATGCAGTGATATGATTACCTTGCATTTAGTCCTGTCTGAGGAGCACATGGAGTGATATAATAACCTTATATTCAGTCCTGTCTGTGGAGCACATGCAGTGATATGATAACCGCGCATTTACTCCTGTCTGAGGAGCACATGGAGTGATATAATAACCTTATATTCAGTCCTGTCTGTGGAGCACATGCAGTGATATGATAACCGCGCATTTACTCCTGTCTGAGGAGCACATGGAGTGATATACTGACCTTGTATTCAGTCCTGTCTGTGGAGCACATGCTGTGATATAATAACCTCGCATTTAGTCCTGTCTCTGGAGCACATGGAGTGATATATAACCTTATATTACCCATATAGGAAGATGGACACGGTATTATTTTTTCTGTAAGTCACACGGGAGTTACATATTTTCCTGTAATGAACCGATGAAAATTGACGTTGTGTCTGGACTATTTCATTCATCTTTCATACTTTTCCCGACAGGTAATTTCTTTACCAATATTCTGCATGGTATCAATGTTTAATAAGCCAAAGGGTTTGCCATTCTTCATTTCCCTGATGTGCCACCACAAAAAAATCTGAAATAGGTCTCTCAAATTGCAGAAAATTATAGAAATTAGCGATTATTGAAAACTACGTCCTCACGTTATGACGTCATGGACACGAGCAGATATGACGTCACAGTACAACCAGTTACATCACATGAATTTCAGATTGAGCCGTCTTATAGCATTACTGTAGGGCGTCGCTGACCTCTTCAAATCAATATAAAACTGTTTAATTTAACCATTTTAAATGACGGTTATGAAAAGAAGGAATCAACTTTAACAACACTTACATTTAGCTTTTATTTTGAAACTTTTTCACAAATGACAATATAGCCATGCATAGGTTTGTGTCTAGTAAAGCACAGCACAGGCGTATGAATTTGGAGATTCGCCATTCTAATCCTTTATAGAGAAATGTTTATTTCTATCATATTAGAATTATTTTAGTCTTTAAAAACATATGGGTAATATAAATAATAACCAACTCGTGACAGGGAATGACAGATTATCTTCCCCTCGTTATATTAATTGTGTAATTCTCTCGCCAAGGCTCGAGAATTACGAAATTAATATAACTCGGGAAAGATAATCTGTCATTCCCCGTCACTCGTTAGTTATTGTCTATGTATTCAGTCCTGTCTGTGGAGCACATGCAATGATATGATAACCTTGTATTCAGTCCTGTCTGTGGAGCACATGCTGTGATATACTGATCTTGTATTCAGTCCTGTCTGTGGAGCATATCGAGTGATATACTGACCTTGTATTCAGTCCTGTCTGAGGAGCACTTGGAGAGATAAATTGAACTTCTATAAAGTCCTGTCTGTGGAGCACATTATAAGTTACAATGTGTCCACAAGTTTGATATAGAGATGTACCATGAGTTCGAGTTAAATTTTAAACGAGAATAAATTTCAAGTTTGATATTTCCATCGGACACATGATATATTTCCATATTAAACTCGCGGACTCATGGTCACATATTTATCTCGACGAGGACCCTTATTTTATCCTTATAATCTATATACCACCATTTAAAGGACAAGAAGTATACCGGTAGTTTGATACCGTGCAGCTGTATAAGACACAGATTGCATATTAATGAAATTATATGAACATAACAGGTACTGCAGAGCTCTTTAAGTTTTGATTGTTCTGTCATGTGACCACGTGTATATGTACCACCTTCAAAACGTTCAATTTGAAGCGGTGCTAAAATCTCCGTAGATTTCCAACTGTCATGGCGGCCGTCTTGAGAGGAGCGAATGAGTTTGAAAATGTCAGACACACAGAACATGCACACATCACAGCATAATGCACAGGTTGGTTTGAAAGTTTAGTACGAAGGAATAATATGTCTTTAGATTGATTTTCTGGTTTACCATTCCTATCTCCAGGTAGCTGACCTCTCCAGCAACCTCGCTGCAAGCTAGGGAAGCGATAGGCCGTTGTCGACAAGTGACTTGTTAAGGTTCTTTCGCTGCACCAACATTTCATTTTAATAAGAGCATACGTGTTCGAGCAGCGTCACTAAAGAAGTGATTTTAATTGATTAGAAAATACACCGTGGGCGTAAAGGTTAGTTTCAACAAACCAGCGTACTGTAGCCTTTGTTTACCTAAGAGTGAGATATGGGATACATTTTGACAGAATGTCGTCTCTTGTCGCGCGTGACATAGTTTAACATAGAAAAATATATACCGTAATATACCGTATATTACAGTGTATAAGTCCAGTTTTTTATACCAGAAATTGAGGGGTCAAGGAGGGGGTCGAAGCCACGAAGTCATCTCATTGTCAAAATAATGAAATAAAATTACTTTAATAATTATTACATATTTTACTGTTTGTTATTACTATTAATAGTTAGAAAATATTATAATCTATTGAAATACATTTATAATCGACAATTTTCTTGACATACAGTAACGATTCCTACCGTGACATCCTTATCGATTAATATTTTGAATGTTTCAAGTCATATGACATGGACCAATGAGATTCTACAACCATTCATACGCATAGAGACATGAGATTGAGCCTCCAGATATATATGATGTTTTAAATCTTGGTAAACTAGTGTTATCTTTACAATGTTAATTACCAGTCTGTACATATATTGACAAACGTATCCGGTAATTATCTCAGCTTTGATCTGCATTGTAATTAACAGTACTGGTAATTGATGTGGAAATAGCATAACGGTTCATGTTAAACGTTTAATAAACATACTTAACATTGAGAAACAGATTATGTGTAGATCATTTCCGCTGCAGATGTAGCATGTATATAACAGACAGACACAACCTCTATTATTATTCATCATGAAAAGCAAACGTAAACGCCAAGCTTACGAAGCCTCATTCAAGCTGAAAGTAATTGGACATGCGGACCAACAACAGTGCGGCTGCCAGGGAATTCTCTTTTAGTAAGAAACAAGTTCGGGATTGGAGGAAGAACAAGGACAATCTACTTGTCATACCGAGCAGTAAGAAGGCGAGACGCGGGACGACGAGCGCCTTCCTCGTGTTGGAGAAAATACTAGAAGACTGGGTGATGGCACAGAGACAGACCGGGTTCATCGTCACCAGGATGATGATCAGAGAGCACGGTCTACAGCTGTACAAGAAGAAGAAGAACGAGCTGAGTCTACCTGCCACGTTCAAGGCCTCCTCGACTTGGTGTACCAGTTTCCTGCGTCGCCACAACCTCGCCCTGAGACAGAGGACGCACATCGCACAGAAGCTACCCCGGGAAGTAGATACGAAGGTTGATATGTTTCACGCCTTCGTCTTAAAGGAGAGGAAAGCCATTCTTTACGAGCTGTCACAGATAGGGAACATGGAACAGACACCCCTGAGCTTTGACATGCCTGGTCACAGAACAATAGATGTGAAGGGGACCTCTACAGTGACTGTCAAAACAACTAGAGAGGAGAAGAGCCATTTTACAGTCGTCCTGGCCTGTACTGCTCATGGAGGGAAACTCACGCCCATGTTGATTTTCAAGCGGAAGACGATGCCCAAGGAGAAGTTCCCTCCGGGACATGTTCCGGGCCCATCTCTGTGAGGGGGTCAAGAAGAGTTTGAAGGAGACACAGACCCGACAGGCAGTCATCCCTGGAGGCTGTACTTCCCTTCTACAGCCCCTCGACGTTTCTCTAAACAAGCCCTTCAAGACTTCAGGAAGTACTGGACAGACTGGATGCAACACAATGAGGCGAGCCCCTCTGTCCACAGTAGCCACCAGGGTAAAAGAGTCTTGGAATGCAAACTCCCCCGAAATGATCAAGAAGAGTTTCTTGAAGTGTGGCATATCTTCATAGTTTATAAGTTAATTTCAACAACAATCCCAGCTTTGCATGTATATTTAAGATGTGGTCTAATAAATATTATGTAAATCTTATTGAGAATATCTCTACTTAACACATATTTTAGACTTCGAAGTGAGGTTACCATCTTTGCAATTTATTTATATATATATTTTTTTATATTATATGCACATTACACCAAGATGTTTATGTAACTCAACAATCCTTATTTCAACTCAATCAAAATGATTGTTTAACTTATCATTATTACTTTGAAGCAAGAAAAGCACAGCTTCAATCTGATCAGGGTTATATCTAATTAACCACTTTTTACCCCACATGTTTAGCTTGTACAAATTAGCATTCAACTTTATTTCTATGTCATTATTGAATACAGATGTATAACCAAGCGAAGTCATTAGCAAAAAGCTGTGTTATGGAGATTAAAAAAAAAAAAAAAAAGCTGTGTTAGACAATCTTACTCATCAGCTATATCATTGATCAATAAATAAGAATGAGCAGAGCACTGATCCCTGTGGGATACAAGCTTGGAGTTTTTGTAGCTTAGAACTAGATTAATTGACACACACGCTTTAACTGCGATTACTTATATAACTTTTCAACCACCTAATAGCTGTCCTGTAATACCATTTTTCCTGAAGTTTTGATAATAAACCTCTCTGCGATACTCTATTAAATGTTTTTGACACATCATAAAACACCATACAGCAATTTTTCCTTTCTATCTAAAGATTTAACAATTCAATTAACTGATGTACAGTTGAATGTCCAAGATGAAAGCCAGATCGATATTTATATAGAAACATGATTGTATTGAAATAAATAAACAGGTTTATAAAAACAACTCTTTCAAAAACTTAAAGTTAAAAAAGTTAGACGCTAGAGTAGGATCCCCTTTCTTAAACAGAGGTATACAGCGGCATACACTAACGTTTGCAAAGACATATTGAACAATAAACACAATTAATACATCACCTAATGAGTATACAATACTCTGTAACAACTGATCATCATGATGGCTTATTTTATCTGGACCGGATGCTTTTTTCACATGTTAACATTTAATAATATTTTCAAATTTCACCTAGAGCTCGTTCACTTATTAAATGAAAGTAAGCAAACATCATTATTTTCAAAAGTTGTTATTGATTGGAAGTATTCATTCAATCTCTCAGGCCTTTCAAAATCTGAGAAGCACATTGCACTGTCTTGATCATCCATACATTTGAGAGGAGGCATGCAGGTACTGAAGCCAGACTGCTTCTCTAAATAACGCAGCAGTTTCCAATATGAACACTTATTTTCAATTGACAAGTCATGAAGTAAGTTAAAAATATTTCCATAATAGTTTTTTAGCATGATTGATATTTCATATAATTAACTTTTTGTGGTTGTTTTTTGAGTTTTAAAATATTAGATAAAGTTTCTGTTCTATTTGCCTTCTTTTGCAATCTGTCTCTTTTTCCTTAATTTAGAATAAATTTTTATCATTTGTTCGAAGAGTAAATGTCTTTGTGGGGATGAAAACATCTCTTCAGATGGCAGGAACATTTACTTGTACAGTGAACTGTTGGCTGGATTCAGCAATGGTGATGGAGCAGAATTTGAACTGTTAACAAACCAACAAACCCCCAGAATTCATCTACTCACAAAGGTCAAACCCAAGTACAAGAATTGAATGATGGGTTCTACAAATGCAAGCATACAAGTACACAGTGAGATACATTCCTGGAAAAAATAACATTGCTAATCGTTTGTCAAGGCTCTTGAAGGTGACGAATTATACATGTCTTGAAGGTGACGAATTATACATGTCATGCTAAGACAGGAGAATGTATTCAATTTGTGGAAAAAGAATCAATCCTGAAATATGTGCCCGAAAGCGATCAGGGTATTAGGAAGGAGCGACAGGGGATTCCTAAACGCTGATTTAGTAGGATGCCATCTACTCTGCTTTCTTAAACTGTAAAGTATAAGGATATGTATTGTATATATTGCGCCCATGGTATCGCAGTGACAATCGTCTCGCAGATTTCTTGGCAATACTTCCATGATATATCATCTCGCATTATAAAATGGAATCGGTGTATATTGTCTTGGGACTACACCATGATTCACAGGTCTAGTTATCAAATTGGGCCAAGCGGTTCAAAAGGTATGAAGTATTAAATGAAGCTAGTAGATGATAAAATCACTAACAGTTCACAAGGAAGGAAGAGCATGTTCAAAGGTTCACAATAATTATTACCACTGTCAATAAAACTCAAACAATCAAAAACAAACTCACCAAATGTCAAAATCCAAAAATAAACTGCTGTGAGTGTCTATATTGACTCCAGTCTTTCATAGAAAATATTACAGGTTTGTCATTATCAAGGGAGATAACTTCATCAAGGGAGGTAACTCCGGAAGAAAACACAACACATTTATTTGTTCTCTCTACCCTCTGTACAATCTCTCCTGTCATCGAAAAAATGGCACCTTAGAGAAGATTTTTACTTAATAATTGCAGAACTTGACATGATGAAAACAAGACTTGCAAGCGTTAGGTAGTTCATGATGTTCCATTTAATTGTTAAAAAGGTCAGGTCAGATTTCTACATTTGTGATATCATCATAATTTTATTTCTCTAGAATGCTTGACTGACCTTGTACTGAATCCAGTCTGGGTGCTCGGTGTTTAGACAGGACACATACTCAAACATTGCCTGACAGCGGCTCATCCCCTCCAACTTCTTCCATGCCTCCCTGCACACACACACAGAAATGTACTGATTTACTTTCATTATGTAAGCACACACGCAGGTACACACATACAGAGAGAATATTGAATGATGTCCCGTTTCATAAAAATCTATTACTACATTGTGGCACATGCTCCTGTGTATAGCTCAATTGGAAATATGGAGCTATTAGCTCTGTATGTCATCAGTCTTTCATGTTAAACTGTATAAGGTAAAAGAATTGCTTTACACTTGGTTTATAACATGCAATAAGTTGTTACAAAACACACAACAATCATAAAATTGTGGTAAAAAATTAAGATGTCAGCATTCAATTGATTTGCTCGACTCACATAAAGCCACACACTAACACATTTGTGTTCAAATCAATAAATGCATTAACAATAAATTACAACATTTGAAACAAAAGCTACAAACTTTCTTTCACTTACCCCCTCCCCAACTAACCACAATCTCCCTGTACACCAACCCCCATTAAGCAATATTAGCCAATTAGGTAATAAAGATGCCCAGCCTGGGCCCACTGTCCTTAGAGAGCCACTCCGTGATTTTCATAACATATTATTTACCTTTGATACGAACATAATTGTCATATGTGGTGATAGTAACTTTTCATGTCCAAAAGACATAGATATTTAAAATAGTGGTTTACCATGAAAATCTAAAAACAGCCTTATAAATGCACAGAGGTGTAGATATCACATCCAATATACATGGATACAAGTTATATAACCTAACAAACACTATCAACTCCTGCATGCCCTCCTGGCTGTTTTAGATAAGTCTCCAAACTTACGTTTGACTATTTGACGCGCGCCACTGTCCGGTTTCCAATCATAATTGCGACGTTCTACTTTCATATTGTCACTGTAAAAAGCCAAAAAGCTTTAAAATGTGTCTTTTTGGTAACAGTTGATACTTCGCGATCAAATGACACCATTTATTAAGTTTGGCATATATGACTCCAACAACTCACGAAGTGGCTCTTTAATGAACTCATACTGGGAAAGCACTCTGCACAATGGCCAGCTATGTGTTTTGTGTTTTAGTTTGAATATTATTTGTGCTATAGACTTGACAACAATATGATCAAATTGAACATTCAATAATGCTCTTTCAAAGACTTAGCCATTTTTGTTTGCACCCATACCATACTACAAGGGGCTTTGATAACTTTTGCAACTTATATAAAACAAACTTGTATAAGCAATTTTTTACTTTTATTATTTTCAATATAATAACCCTTCATCTCAATACACTCATTCCATTACTCTTTCAAGCTTTTTTAGCCACTTTTTTAGAATTCTTCAGGTTGTCCCCCTAACCACGTCTTCGTCATCCTGGAAGTGCCATTCACGTAAGGCAAATTTCAGGTTTCTGAACAGGAAGTAGTTGCTGGGTGCTAGGTCTGGGCTTCCTTTCAACAAAGCAATCTTTACCAAGGTTAACCTTAACTCTCATTCTCTAACATGCATTAAGGTTACATTAGAGACATTAGAGACCTAAGTGCTTAGTGAAAAGAAGGGAGGGGGGGGGGGGGGGGGAGTGATTCAGCTGTTCGAATCCACATTCACATATTGCAGTCTGTGCAACTCTAGACTTGTGAACTGGAGCATTGTCCTGCAAAAGCAGAACACCATGTGACAGCATATCACGGCATTTCAGTCAAATTGTTTTTCACAATTCTTGCATTAGGTTGGCATATTATTGACCATTCATTGTAGTTTTGGGTGGCATGTAATCAATTAATAATATATGCCTTTGCATCCCAAAAGATAATAGCCCAAAAGCCATAACCTTGCCAGCTGATTGTTGAGTGCCAAACTTCAGTGGAAAAGAGAACTTGGGTGCGTCCACTGCTTGGATTCCAGTTAAGTTTCAGGGTCTGTGTGGTTGATCAGTTTTTGATCAACAGACGAGACAGAAACCCAGTTTCATCAGCATTATTAAGATCCAGGAGCTTCACACAACTTCAGTGCTTTGGCGGCAATCTTGTGCTCTGAGGTTTCTGGGTACACATAATCATACCAAGATGATCATGAATGTTTATTTCAACACTTCCAACTGATACCTGGAATTCCAAAGACAGCTCAGACACTTTCACCAGGCAGTAAACTAAAATCCTTCTCTCAATAACGGCTATAATTTCTGGTTGGGTGACTTCTGAGAGCCTGCCTGAACATGGGTCATCATCGACGGACTCTCCAGCACTTTTAAACTGAAGAAACCAGCAACAACTGTCAAATAGTTAAGCACATGCAATTATGTATTTCTATAGCTTTGCATCTCTCCTTGATAGGAATTGATCACAGCACATCGTTCATAATTGAGAGAATCCATGATCAAAGAGAGACCTAGGTCAGTGTAACTATTAATCTACATAATTGTGGTGTCTAGAAATTGTTTTGACGTTCGTCAATATTCTATTTTGACTTATTAATACCTTCTTTAAGCTGACACCGTTTATGTAAGACAAGCTTGCAAAACTTTTTGAACCGCCCCCCCCCCCCCCCCCTTAGTTTTTTTGGGTAGGACTATGAAATTAATTCTACTTTACACTAAGATAACCCGCAACTATCATCTCTTACACATTTCATGTATTGAGCTTTCATAGCAAAAGCTACTTGCCAGGAAGAGGTGTCGCATAAGGCTTACATGACATAACATAATGACGCTTGCAGTTTTCAGAGTTTACATTACCGGTAGTTTGATACACCCTTTGTCAAACATTGGGAATGAATACTATGATTAGGTGATCTAGAATAATAGAACGTTTAAAGCTTCGATGTTTTAAAATCTGATCTTATATTACAATCTCCATTTTACAAAGATGATATTCTAAATGTTTGAGATGTATAGCAATAATCGTTTCTTGAAATTGAAAAAAAAGTAGACTTAAGGATAAACACCCTGACAAACCCAGGAGGGTCAAGTGTATCTACAAATCAAAATAAAAGGTTTACAAAATTGACTCTTCATGTCAGAAAATTTTTACTCTTATGATTTCAGCAATTGGTTCTGGAGAAGATTTTAAGATTTTAGGGGAAATGTGTGCCACATTTGAGGGAGGTTAGTCACAAATGTACAAATTTGGATCAGCAAGGTGCAAGATATATTCGCACAATATTTCTGCTTTGTGGATGTGGCAGTCTTGTAACGTGAAACTTTACTGACAATGGCCGACAGAGGAAGGACCGCCAGCCATGTCATAAACCAATCTCACCTCTCAGGTCTGAAGAGCTAAAACTTGGCATAAAAATGAAAGCTGGGGACTGGAAAAAAATCGAGTATGGAAAACAGACGGTCAGACACAATGACTGCTATGTTTCCCCACTTGTGGGTTCACTGGGTTTATCATTTGGAGGGGATGGGGGTCAGTCCCAAGTATACGATTTGATTACCTAAGGTCAAGGTACATCCAAAACAATAACAAAATTTCTGCTTTTCGGGGTGCAGCAGTTTGGAAGAAGTCATAATTTTTTGAAGGTTTTGGCACTATTGCCCTTATCAGGGTCACATGGTAACCAAATTTGAAAATATTAGCTTATCAGCCTTTGTATTGTTAAGAGAAAGATACATCCCCATGATACAAATGAACTGTCATTCGCAATTAATGCTAATTGCCAATACCCAATGGAAATCATACGTTCATCATATCATTTGGGGTTGGACAATGAAATTTACACATCTTCATTCCCCATCCTACAAAGATGATAATATAAAATTTTTAGATTCCTGGCATTCATGGTTTCTTGCACCTTCTTGATTGGAGGGTCACAGAAACCCTGCCATGTCCATATTTTAAGGGGGTTTAAAAAGAAAGATACAAACTTGAGTCTTCCTGTCAAATTCAGCCATTGGCTCTGTAGCTCATGCGGCTACAAGAGGAAGTCAACAAGTTCATAGAAGTGCGTATTAATACACTCCTGAAGACATCATTGTTGATGTCATTATTGAGAAAGGCCGTCTGACAACAGCTTGTTGAACACAGGTACCCTCCTGTTATCATGGAAAGCCACTAAATATTCTACTGTTGCAAACTGAACAGCTTAAGAGTTTAAACGGGGTGGCAGCTCCTTGGACTATGACCCATGGTCAGGCTTTGCACATTCACACTTTGTTTGCAACCTTTAGGAAAATCACACTTTGGTTATGTGTTTTTTTCTTAAATTTTACACGGAAATTGTTGATTTCAAACCGTCCGATATATTGGACATTTTCTTAAGTGTGTAGTGGTATGGATCGTGTTGTTTTTGAATTGCAATATATCGATAATACCGCACAGCCTTACTCACCACTTCTTCTTTCCTTGAAAGTCAAACATCCCTGGTTTAGGAATGGAACATGATCCCTCCTTTGCCTGTAATTCAAAACAGTGTTTCTCAGATAAAGCCTAGGTATATCAAAAGTATGGAAGGGGATGTGTGCCAAAAATGAAATCATGTAAACTCGTAATTCGCAAGTTGTAACATGTCGTTCTCAACCATGCAATTCTCGAAAAGACAAGTCCAAGTATGCAAACCTAACATTTCAATCCTGTAAAACTCAAATTGCTGTTCTCAACTTTACAAAGTTCAAATGTAATTCTAGAAATGTCAAAGTCAAAACTCATTTTTTTTATATTTCAATTAGGAGGGATATACACATTTAGCAATGCTACAAGTTACGTTTTACAATTGGTAAATGGAAAATGAAGAGTTGTAAAATCAGCCTTGCGAAACAGACTTTTGCATCTCGAGTTTTACATGAGTTGCATGGTTATGATTCCAATGTTCCGAAATACATCTGTACACGATTTCGCATTGACCATATATGGAAGTTTAACGAAGACTGCTGATGATTTCCGAAGATGATCGGTATTTGACAACAACAAGACCTCCCTGATCCAAGCTCCATGCAACGCTGTGCAAGCTTTCCGGATAGCGTTGAGTTGAGTCCACCGCAATGCGCGGAGCTTGGGCATGCGACCTTCACCTTTTGTAAAAGTTCTTAGTCAATATAGATCTAGATAAATTTTTTCTACTGTTTTTGTAGGGGTAACACTAGGTTTATCTCACGAAAGAATATTATGAACTTTAATTCTGGGTTAGACTTTACTGGACACTAAATTTCTGCACAACTTACTGCATCGAGATGATTCACTATAAAAAATCTTCTATAAAAATATTTTATTATCTTATAAAAAATTTTAGATATCAAGATAGGGTTTAAAAAACTCACCAAATTACGAGACTGGTTTTAGAATAATAAAACAACGGCATATTTGACGCGCAAAGACAAATAACAGTAGAAAAAATATATCTATATCGTATCCCCACGTTACCCCTAAAACACGGGCATGTAATTCTTTCAGATTAACAGTTAGAAAAATAACTATGCAACGTAAAGTTAGGGGAAAGTTCCAAAATCATTGAAAAGAATTATTTTTTCTTTTGTTAGTCTTTCCTTCGGTCGTTTAACCAATAAATATTATTCCGTTAAAAGAAACATTTACTTCAACTAATACCATTTAAAGTCATGTTTTAAAGCTATGAACGTTCCAAACCAGACGTTTGTAAACAGTTTGAACACATTTGATTGAAGACACTGTCAAAATCACATGACTGGCATATCATGTGACATGTTATTTTTAACTATCCGCCCGATCGACAGTTAGGGTCGTCTTATAAGCGAACGGTCTGTTAATTTTTGCCCGGTCTGGCAGGCCGCCAGAGAACGTCGGGTCATTGTTCGATACATATTTTGCCAAATTTTAAGTCGAATAGCTCTTGCAAATTCAGATATCATCAACAGTTTAAATCAAAATACCTTTGTAATCATCAAGATGTAAAAATTCTAACAATTTTTTTAAATACAAGATTACAAGATCCATAACTTAGGGGTGTAGGGCCTACAACTCACATCAGAGAAATCAAGACAAGTGGCACAGCAACAAAAACACGACAATTTTATTGTAAATGATAGTTAAGTATGGTGCTGAAAGATTCTCTACAAAGTAATCATGCTTTAACAAAGGCATCGGAAACGCTCATATTCCATTGTTATACCAATTACTAAATAATAAACATGTTCTTTGAAAAAATGATACTTTTCAGTTTTGTAAAAATTTGTTATGCTACGAAATTGATTAAGTATTTTGAAATATTGAAATCGGCCCCCGAAAAGTTAATATGCGTTGACTACGTTACAAAATCTGAGGGGCTCGAAAAGAGGTGACGTCACAAAAATCACGATCAAATGGACCTTTTCGAAGTTCGGAAATTACCTTGCAATAAACACGGGTATATTCTATAGAAAGACGTATTCAAGAATTTTTTTTTTGATAATGGTCATATAAGAATTAATTGCAAATGATATTTGTTCTATTACAATTGTTGCTATTTGCCTTAGAGGCTCGAAAACACCGTACGCGAGTTAGTAAGAACTTTGACGCGCATTGCGGTGGACTCAACTCAACGCTATCCGGAAAGCTTGCACAGCGTTGCATGGAGCTTGGATCAGGGAGGTCTTGTTGTTGTCAAATACCGATCATCTTCGGAAATCATCGGCAGTCTTCGTTAAACTTCCATATATGGTCAATGCGAAATCGTGTACAGATGTATTTCAGAACATTGGAATCATAACCATGCAACTCATGTAAAACTCGAGATGCAAAAGTCTGTTTCGCAAGGCTGATTTTACAACTCTTCATTTTCCATTTACCAATTGTAAAACGTAACTTGTAGCATTGCTAAATGTGTATATCCCTCCTAATTGAAATATAAAAAAAATGAGTTTTGACTTTGACATTTCTAGAATTACATTTGAACTTTGTAAAGTTGAGAACAGCAAGTTGAGTTTTACAGGATTGAAATGTTAGGTTTGCATACTTGGACTTGTCTTTTCGAGAATTGCATGGTTGAGAACGACATGTTACAACTTGCGAATTACGAATTTACATGATTTCATTTTTGGCACACATCCCCTTCCATACAAAAGTGGATTGAGACTTTAAAAGAATTACATGTATGAGGATAAAGCCATGGGTTGTGCAGCTCATCAGGTATAGCGGAGGATAACAAGCACAATTTAACTCAAATAACCACCCCTTACAAAATCTCTAAATAGCATTAACAGCAGCCTGAAATATGCTACCCACATCAAACAACCCCCTTTACCCCCTATCCAGTTTCTTCCTGACCTGTGTCACACCCTATTCCAGAACTCCATTCATTCCTTAGTTCTTTGCTCTGTGTGCCATAAATACACATCAATGAGACAATACACAGTGCAATGCATGATGAAACACAGACAGGTTCTGATCATGAACATGTATGGGCTACAAGATATTGAACCTTTATTTTGGGCAATACAAGCATAAAATTGTGCTTAAATTAAAAGTAAATGAACATTGGTATGAGATGACAATTAGCATACAGTTGCAACCTTGCCTTATACCACGCTTCTGGTCTAATTGCTATGGTTTCTTGTGTTCTAAGTGAAGGTGTATTGGACAATAAACTACTCTTATTCTAATACACCTACACTTTAAAAAAATAGAGCCATCGCTGTGTAGCTCATAAGGTTATCTATAATTTATTATACAAATTGTCAAATGGTAACCAAATTTATAAATTAGAATCCTTTTCAGCTATGGAATCTGAACACAAGGTTTCTAGGCCTTATGCTTCTGGAGGAGGTGATGAAAATGGGTTTTTAGGGCATGGCCCCCTGTAAGGGGTCACAGGGTCACCAAATCTTTGAACTAAAAAAAGAGCCTTGGTCTCTCTAGCTCACCAGTGTTTTTATTGTCGATGTACAAGCTTACTCATTACTTCTCCAGTTTTCAGGTCTGATGAGCTAAAAACCTCATTAGTCAGGGACTCTGTACATAAGATTTCAGATTTCTTGACTCATTGGTTCTAGATAAGAAGTCCAAAAAGTAAAATCTTTACAAACAGGCAAACAGACAGACGGTTGCCATTACATGCAATAAGGCCTTTCATGCAAGATTTATAAGCTAAAACTTATGTGTCTTTTGTGGTGTCATTATGCATCCCTTAAAAACTGTTCCTATGCGTCAACATGCATAGTAGGTGTAACCAGGTAATGGCGCTAACATTCATAAAGCTAAATACAAAAAGCTCTGTAGCTCATCTGTCTATAGATAACTCATGTTATAAATGGTCACAGGGTCACCATATGAGCTGCCACAGTATCATCAAATCGAAAGCCCTTATTAGGAGACACAGGGTCACCAAATTTATAACTTAACAGTAACAATATTCAAGGCGTCTGTACCCAAGGTTTCAGATTTCCTAAATCATTTGATTCAAAGAAAATGTGAAGTGAAAAATATACAGATGGACCAATGGACGGACGGCCATGCCATGTCATAAGCCCTTCAGGACTTTCAGGGCAGATTAGCTAAAAAGTAAAGTTAGTATCAAAATAGTTTTACATTGAACATTTCACTCTTGTGAGCTGTGTGTTCCATTACATCATAATATAGAAAACACCCAGCACTGTGTTATTAGAATAATGCATATTCTACCAGATTCACATATATTTTTGGAATGACGAGAACATGTATGATAAGGTAGACAGTGCCTTTTCCTAATTAGTCTAAAGAAGCTAAACATTCTGTTTCATCAAGTGAGAAATGGTTTAGGTAATAAATTCTCACAATCTAAAACATAGAGCCATTGGCTCTGTAGCTCATCAGGCCTTACAATATTTCATAGATAAAATAGATATCTAAAGAGATTTTCCAGTCTGCCAAGGAGTCTTTCACAAAATATTTTAGTTTTCTTTAACTTGTAGTTTTGGAGAGATCCAAATAGTTAACAAGGGTAGGACCCCTGTTGCCCTTATTGAGGTCTCAGGGTCCCCTAATCCCAATGGAGTAAGAAGTCTATACACAATATTTCAGCTTTCCAGCCTTTTTGATTCATGAGAAAATCAAAATATGTTAAAGAGTGGCCCAAGTGGCCCTTATTAGTGAGCACAGGGTTAAAACCCCACAATGTACACAATATATCAGCTTTCTTGCCCTTTTCCTTCATGAGAAAATGAAAGTAGGTTTTTAGGGTGTGGCCCTTGTGGTCCTTATTACGGGATACAAGGTTACTTGATCTCCAATTTATAACCCTCAAGGTTTAAGGAGTCTGTATTCATTATTTCAGTTTTCGAGGACTTTTCATTCTTGAGAGGAAGATGAAAACAGGGGTGGCCCAAAATTTACGGTTTATAATCCCACTTCCTTAAGAATCTGTTCACAAGATCTGCTTTCTCAGTCCTTTTGTTAACAAAGAAGGTGAAAATAGGTTTTGAGGTGGTGGCCCCCGTGGCCCTTGGTAGGTCCACAGAGTCGCCAAATCTACAATTTAAAATACCCATTGCCCAAGCGGTCTCTACATGAAATTTCAGCTTTCTCGGAGGGTCAATGGCTCATAAAAAGAAGTTGAAAAGCAAAAAATTTAGGTTTAGTAGATAGATTGACAGATAAGCCAATCAGGCCTTTCAGATAGGTGAGCTCAAAAGTAAAGTTATCCTTGAAAATTTCAGGGCTCTTGTGTTAAGGGTTACCTTATACCATAACATGACAAGTAATATAGTATATTTAAATTGCTGTGGAATCACTTATTCAACAAACCTACAAATAAAAGATGTTTTGCTCATGGTGAAGTTGCTGCATGATTTGAGGAAAGGTCTTACCTGTTTATACCGAGCATAAAGATACAGCAGCTTCTCACTGTCCAGCTTAGAGGCAATGCTTTCAACGTACTTGCTAGCTCTCCCAAACACTTCCTCTATGTCTTCCTGCATGCTCCGAGTGATGAAATCCTAACCTGGAGGAGTTATCACAACCCTATAAATTCAAATTCAGTCACTAATTATCCATTCTGGGGCTAGTAAATAATACTTTGGGCTTCTAAACATTGAAAACTACAACAACTGAATGACTATCAGGAATTCTTGAACAAAATATCCAAAAATAGAGCCATTGTCCCTGTAGCTCATCAGGTATACATGCATAGGTTCACAATATTTTAAAGTATTCATTTTAAAGGAACTTTTAATCGTTAAATCTACCTAAACGACTTCCAGTATTTCTTGTGCAAAAATAAGTATCATATGGGTCTGTATATATCTCCTAATCATCTAAGAAATGATATTAACAAATGAATGTGATTTACAACACCAAGCATTTAGATCAATCTGATAATTATTTTTATGTTGAAAGGGATCCTCGATAATCCAGCGCTTTCGTTCCGATTAATCTACACTTGGTTACACTACCAAGTGTAGATTAATCGGAACGAAAGCGCTGGATTATCGAGGATGGTTGAAAGGTTCCATTCATAGAGATAAAGGAACATAAACAGCAAAGCTGTAGTCAAGGCAGGATGTATTTCCTACGTCTATCCCACTGATATTTTCTTTTATCTTTGTCCACATTCTTATAAACATCAAGCAAAACAAATTATTTACTTGATTCACAATTAGGACAGGTCTGGTGGCGCTTTCCATGGGAATAGTCGGCGGCTGACGGTACTGAGAAGAAATTCAGATCCACTAAAGGATGCGGGATGGTAGACTAAGGTGTGAACCATAGTATAGTAGAACTCAAAGAGGGGGAACCATCCAACGAATTTGACAACTCAGAGTATCAAGAGCAAACTGTTTAATGTGTGACGTTTCGCCACCCCTCTTTGAGTTTCACAATTAGGACAATATCATTAACATATGTTATGGGGTATATATGTAACAAGTTAAAAGTGAGCATGGCTCAGTAATACCATATCCAAATAAATTACTGGAAACTTCCCACAACTTTGACGTCCCTTAACTCTGATGTATCAGTTAATATTTCATATGAAAACACAGTCTAATACAATGATATTTACCAAATATAAGATAAAAAAACAATGTAACTTTATATACAACTACAACTCTGGGGCAGATAAATTCTGACCTTTAGTTAACTAAATACAAAACATAGAAAATATTAAAGCATTCATGAACTGACATTTCACACTGCATCCTTTCAAATAGCCTAAAAGACAAGTGCAAAATTTGAAAACAATTGGTCTTTCTGTATTTGTTCTGGCAAGTTATGAACTTAGGAAAAGACTTAGTATAAAACATATAAATATTTAAAATATCATGAAATTGCTTGAAATTTGGCAATGCACTTCACCCAATAGGATAAAAGACATGAGCAAAATTTGAAAAGAATCGGATAAATAATCTTTCTGTAACGGGTCAGACAAATTCTGACCTTAAGAATTGACTAAATACAAAACAGAAATCTGAAAAATATTAAAACATTCACGAAATGACATTTGGCACTACATCCCTTTAGGGTTGTAACTAGGACATTTTCAGTCGTAAGCAAAACTTAAGGATGTTATAAACCAAACTGACTAAAACATCATACCAATCAAATGTAAAGGTACCATGAAAATTAACTATGGTAAGATTAACGCAATGAACAACTTGTAATAACTTTTAAACATAAATCATTGAATCGTCCAATGATCCGACAAAACAAATTGTAAGTATATTACTTGGATGCAAAGTGATTTTAACAACTTGACAATATGGCGCAGATGTTTGGTCTGACACATGCGAAAGACGCTATAATGCCACACAAGTTAATGGAAACAATTTTTGACACTTCTATAAAAAAAAAAAAATAGTCATCATGTGATTGGAAATTATCGACAGCAAAGTACTAGTACTGTGCGTTTTGACGACTGTCACCAATAATATTTTAGAGAAACATTTATTCAGGAAACATAAATGTCAAATATTGTGTACATCCAGACTATATTGGTTTTATTGACTTCAAAGGGTAAGCACTTGCTTTTTTTGTGATACAAGGTAGTTACGCCTCTGCCCTTCAAATAGGCTAGGAAATTCTGACCTTTGGAAATGACTAAGTACAAAACACAGAAATCTGTAAAATATTAAAAATTGCCTGAAATTTGGCACTGCACCCATCCCACTAGGCCAGAAGACAAGTGAAATCTTGAAAAGAATCAAATAAAGAGTTTTCTGCAATTGGTTGGACAAAATATGTCTTTTGATGGGTAGAAGTAGGGACAGATGGAATCGTTGGTATTACCATATATACCCTCAACATTTGATCAGGGTATAACAACCCTCCACATATGTACGAACTAAGAGAGTGTTTACTGTAATAGAGTAGGGTTATATTTAGGCCAGTCAAGTGTATTTTATGAGTGCTTCAATTAATATTGTGATCAACATCCTGACAGTTATTTTACCAAACAATTTTATCTAAGGCTTGCTTACTGCAATAACTCTAGTAATTAATTTATATGAAACACTATATTCTATACTTTAGTCAGCAGACTACCACAATGTTAAGTGAAATTGTCACTAAGGTAACAAGATCGACCTCCGCAATTTACCATAAATATCAAAGGGAAAGTTGTGACATGATAAATCTCCACAACTTATCCTTTACATTAGAGATGGAGTAGCCCCATGATCGACCTCAGCAATTTATCTTTAATTTTGGAGAGAAAGCAGTGGCATTATGCACCTCCACAATAGATCATAAATATTGAAGAGAAATTAGTGACATGATCTCCGTGTGTAATTAATCATAAATCTTGGAGAAAAAGTGTTGACATGAAATTTACCATAAATATTTGAAAGAAAGTAGTGACATTATGGACCTTCCCAATTTATCATAAATATTGGAGAGAAAGTTGTGACATAATCGATCTCCGCAATTTATCATAAATATTGGAGAGATCAAGGTGATTGACATGATCAATTTCTGCAATTTATCATAAATATTGAAGAGAAAGTAGTGACATGATCAATCTCCCAATTTATCCTCAATATTGGAGAGAGAACAGTGACAAAATCAGCCTCTCTAATTTATCATAAATATAGGAAAGTGGTGACATGATAGATCTCTCCAATTTAAATTTAAAATTCTTCAAATTGACTGTCCCAACCAATGAAAGATGACCGAAGCATAGATTTAATGTTATAAAAATCGTATAAAGTTAGATAGCCAATAATAAACTCAATAAAAATATAAATGTGTCTTGAAATATTATGTATTTAAGACTTGTTAGCATTTGTAATTGCAGTAATTGAATTCCCAATTTTATAGCTAAATATGATGTCATTGTGTGAAGCCAAAATGGCGTTGTGCTCTTACTTTTGACACTTGAAGGATTACGATTAGGTTTGTGAAACAGAATTCAAATAGGATACATAATAGTTCTTTATATAAAATTACACTGATAATTCTTGAAAAATGTATGACAAAGCAGAGTAGATAATATTGAATGGTGAAACATGAAACAATCACAATTATTGTTAGTAATTATTAGTAAATTTACCACTAGACTGAGAATCTCACCTGTCTTCATATTCCACCCCTACAAAACAGGACTGTCATACCTACATGCGATGACATCAATTTTCAAACATGATTTAAAACTTAGTAAATTACAAAAGAGTTAAATCTATAAAATATCCATAAATTGACACTTTCGTAATCCCCCCCCCGCCCTTGGGTCAACGGTTAATGGAAGTGCTTCCCGTCAGGGATGTGTAAGCCTGGCTTGACATGTGCACATCCCTGTTAGGAGGATGACTTTCTACCATTCTTTTCTTCCAAGACAGTCATCCACGACGCGATCAGGCCCTTATATACTCGTAGCTAACCTCCAAAAGGTCAAAATCAAGTGTTCCCATTGGCTAAGGCCAGTAAACAACTTTCACCGGCACCAGTGTCACGATTGGCCTCACGCCCCAAAAAACATGGTGGACAACGCAGCCGAAACACTAGGTACCAAAGTGACGAACAGAGGGAATCCATATGGGATTTTACGGCCAAACATAGGTAATAAGTGGAAAATATGACTACAAGATACGACGTTGATAAATAACCTACAATACAGTAAAAACATGTGGTTAAAACCAGCTCAATTACTTTACAATAAATTAGGGAACATATGTAATAAAAATCCACCCAGCTCCCCATGAATAAATATTAATGAAACGAAAAATTATATAACTTATTTCTACCACTACCCAGCCCATATAATGATTATATTACCAGATTTCCCACAGATGTAATTTTTAAAGTATCAACCTTTTTCAAAACGATTCGTTATGTAAGACAGAAACAGTCTGATTAAACTTGACCGTGTTTCGAGGAATAAAAGTTTCAAAATATTGACTCCACCGAGATTCAAATTTTATCTGTCTAGGCTATCCTCTCCACAACGGTCTTACTGTAGCGCATGTTCTTACGTAACTCAGCTAACCAATCACAATGCGTGCAGCAAACGCATTCAGTATCAGTAGCTAGGGGCAAGTAACTCCCATTTACCATTGGTTAACCTTGATTGCCGCTATCCTTATTTCAAACGCGATGATGTGATTGGTTCGCTAATGACTAGGTGTCAGCACGTGCAACAGTGAGGCTGCTCAGACCATTGTGGAGATGAAAGCCCCCCGGCTAGAGTCGTTTTGAAAAAAAAAATTGAGACAGAACCATATTTTTTTTTTAATGTGAGGTAGGCCCTATTAGTATTTCATTAATGAATTAAAAAACCCATTTAGGTTAAAAGAACAAAACTGTATTCTAACTGTTCTCTGCTGATGTGCTTATGGATTCTCTTGACTACCGGAACCTTCCGCGGACCACGTGATCACAACAAAATGCGTCACATATTATTAGGGTTACATAGGGTCACTTGCCATAATTAATAAAAGTGAATGTGGTGTTACTGCTATGCTCTGCCTTTTATCTCATTTCAATACAACAATGTTTTGTTTTCAAGTATCATTCACGCTGAAATGATTGCTTCTCACATTACATTCTTATCGGAGAAAACGTATATATTGTTTACCTTTTCAGACTTTGATATAGCTAGGTGGTCCTGCTTGTTTAGAGAAACCTGTGTACGCTGCGCTTTAGGACGAGCAGTCACGTGACACGTCACATGGCTGTATGTTTCGTACCCAAAACGAACTCGTACTCAAAGGGGTATTCGCACTCGTGCTGATTAATGCCCAAACTTATATTGACAATTTTACAATGTAAAATGTGAAGAATGCGAACTTGGATTTCCTGAGGTTGTGAACAGAGACATATGAATGATGAAGTAAAATAAACCACCAGGTTGTGATGGGTTGCTTCGGAACTATTTCAGAACTATTAACGAAATTGTGAAGACCAGAAGCAGGTGCAGAGCAGTTATATATATGTCCATTATATAAGGATGGTGATAAGAATAGTGTGAGTAATTACAGAGGCATATCTTTACAACCCGTTGTGGGGAAAATATTCACCAAACTTATGAATTATCGTCTTCAAAAGTGGTTTGATGAAAATAATATCATACACGAGAATTGGTTTCAGGCAAGGTCATCCAACTGTTGACATTGTTTATATTTTGTACGGAATGAAACAGAAATATGTGTCAAAATCATCAGGTGGAAGATTTTATTGTCTCTTCATTGACTTCAGTAAGGCATTCGACTTATTCTGGCATCGTCTGATGAAATACGGCATTCATGGAAATACACTCAGGATTTTGCGAGACATGTATTCGAAACTTAAATCCTGTTTGAGAACGGATTGACAGAATTATTTAACTGCTGTATTGGAACACGACAAGGATGTATGGTCAGCCCGATTTTATTTTTTCTTTCCATACATGAACTCGTCATCGAAATAAAACAAGCCAATTGTCGTGGAATATTTATTTAGGAGGATGAACATAATGTCTGTTCCTTGTTAAACGCTGATGACGTGGTGGCCAACGCTGCTGATGCCATGGGAAGACTTCAAGAACAATTAACTTGTATTAGTGAATTTTGCAATAATAATAATAATGATAGCATTCTTATACCGCGCATATATCCATGACAAAGCATATGCTCAAAGCGCCATGAGTATTATCAGGCGTTAGAGGCAAGCATGCTAACCACTATACCACTGTGCTCCACAAATAAGTGGATACAATAAGTGAGGACTTTCTTTAAACATGAGCAAATAAAAAATGATTATCTTCAGGAATGGTATATATAGGTATATCAACATATATCATTCATCATTTATTTGGAGGTCTTCCAATAAAAAAACTGCAATTAAGATGTTTGAAACCCTGGTTTATTTATATTGACATAAGGAGCTGAAGTTTGGGGTTTGCAATATTATGAGACAATCGAAAAGGTACAGACTAAATATTATAAAAGGATACTGACTCTGCCAATTAATGCAGGTAACGATGCTGTCCTCGGGGAAACTGGAAGCAGGGTTATATAAACACTATGTTATAAAATGTATCAAATTTTGGACAAGATTAATTTCCATGAACAGTGAACGCCTCCCTAAGCAAACTTATTTAATGCTGTATGGATTAGATGAAGCTGGTCGTGTAACTTGGGCTACTCATATTCAAGAAGAACATTCTTTTTAAATAGGGATTTGGCTACGCCTGGATAACTCAAGATGCTGGAAGTCCGAACATTTTCTTAACTCTATTTAAACAACGAATACTGGACTGTGGTCAACAACGTTGGATTGAAATCATATCTCAAAAATCAAAACTTAAAACCTATTCAACCTTCAAATCAGCATTAAACATTGAATTTTATCTCCAACATATTGATATCAAAGTCTTCTGAGAAACTCTTACAAGATTCCGCTGCAGTTGCCGCAAACTGATTATCGAAACTGGACGACATGACAAGATAGAAAAAGCCAAAGGATTATGCCCACGATGCCAATTATTAGGCTTTGATAATATTGAAGATGCATTTCATTTTCTGTTAAAATGTAACTCTTACTCGGCTTTAAGGCCTTAATTCATAGATGAATATTTTGATATAAATCCATCATATGAAAAATTTATAATTCTAATGTTTTCTGACTGTAAGAATGTTTTAAAGCAACTCTTGAACTATCTTTTTCATGCTTTTAAACGAGAGTCATTGTTTAATCAATAGCATTACGTGTTATATAAGATTACTTGCGTTTTGTAACATATGTATGTTCTATGGGCTTGTGGCCTAAAACTTGAAATAAAATTCGTCTTCATGGAACTATACATGTTAAAACAAAAATGCACACCACTGGGTAAGAGCATGGAGTTTAAAGACGTTTTCCTTTTTGGGTAGAGGTCCTGTCCAAATGGCCAAAATTCAACCATATATAAATTATTTAATAGTTTAGCAAAGGTAGCCAAACTAGCCAGATCGTCGTGTATCAGGAATCTACACATGTTAAAACAGAAAATGCGCACCATTTGGTCAACAGCATAGATTTGAAAGACGTTTTTCCCTGTTTTGGGTGGAGGTCCTGTCAAACTAAACAAGTTCAAACCTATTGAAAATATCTAATAGTAGATCAAAGGTAGCCAAACTAGCCATATCATCGTGTATCACGAATCTACACATTTTTAAAAAAATTGCGCACCATTTGGTAACAGTATGGACTTTCCGCTTCATTGGAAGGGTGACTTACGTGACTGTTCTAACTAGTTGTGTTGCAAAAGTTTTTGAAAAATGCGTCTTTTTGAGGGATAACAATTTACTTTCAAATTTAAAATCTTATTTTTTTGCCTGGCGACTCAAATTTAAATCAACTAATGTATCTTTTTAATTTCATTTCAAGTGCAGGGGACAAAGGTAAGGAAATCAGGAGAGTTTTTGGCGATATCACTAAAGCTTTCGATAGTTTGGCACAAGGGCATCATTCATAATTAAATTTCATGCCTACGGTATAAGAGGAGAACTATTGGAATGGTTTAAAAGAAACTTAGAGTGTATATAGAAATAAGTATATATGCTTGTTTACAACAAACGCGGAGCGAGTCCTGACTATGACGTCACATCCGCCGAAGGAGAGCTCATAGGCGCACAGGGACTTTTTTCAATTAGGCTTTCGAGGTGACCAATTTCTACGCACTTTGAACCGTTATATTTTTTTAATTATTAAAGAACACATCGACACGCTGTTTGGTGTTTTTATACTAGAATGTATTGTCTATATGAAAATGGGGATTTAAGTCGGATAAAACACTGGGATATTTTATCTTTAATAAACGGTTATAGCTCATGTTGTATTTCCATAGAAACAAGGCGTACCACAGGGTTCGGTGTTATGGACCACTTTTTTTCATTATCGATATAAATGACATTGTAGAAGGTTTAGATAGTAACATTCGTCTTTTTGCTGATGATACATCTATACATGTAATAATAGATGATCATATAACAGCTGCTGCAACTATTGATAACGATTTAGTAAAAAAATACAGAGTTGGCCAAAAAATGGCAAGTTAGTTTCAATCCTAGTAGGACTGAGAGAACCTTACCTTACAGACCGAACCTTACAATGAACGGTGAAAAGTAAGAAAGAGTGAAGACCATAAACACTTAGGTTTAAAACCTTCAAAGAGAACTTGCATAGTTTTCACTGAGAATTAACAATTTTCAATCTTAATATGAAAAATTTACTCTTAGAAATAGTGATGAAATCGTGTCCCCTTGGCCAAATATTTTGATAAGATAGGTATAGATAGGTTAGTTATAGAACTGAAGCTATATAACCTCTTCCCCAAGTTTCATCGAGGCGACGTCAGGGTTACAAAGAGCCTATTTTGGCGAAGCAACTGTAGCTATGTAAGATATATCTGACCTGTCAATAAAGAAGTATTCGTGAGAGAACGGTCCGAAAAAAACACCAAGAAATTTAGATAAAACCCTGAAGAATATTAGGAGTTAATAGAATTATTGGGTCACGTCTACAATGTATCCAGGGTATTATAGGAGAAGAATCGGGACATAGACCCTGCTGTATCTTGCATAATAATGCATTGGCAGAGTAAAAAAACCCAAAAGAAATAGAGCCATGGGTTATGTAGCATCGATCCATAAGCCCCCCTAACGACCGACCCTAGCAACCGCCAACCTCGGACAAACAAGCGGAAGTGTTCGGCACATGTGCTGTCTAGTAAGAGTATTCTACCGACGACTTAGGCTAATTAAATTTTGCCATGCCTCAGAAACAGTTGAATTAATGTAAATACAGTCTATCAATTATAACACTGCAGAATTTAGAACAAAATTACTATTTAGAAATATTTGATCACACGAGAAGAGAGGTCCACTGTCGCGAAAATAGGCCTGAATTCTTTGTTGTCAGACTCAAACCGAGCAACAATAAATTTGCTGATGATGGTTTCATGTGTTTTACATTGCTAAGAACTGCTAGTTAGTGACTCAGATTTTGGAACATTTACTGAATAGATATGACCCTGAAAATATTAAAAGCTGTGTTTCATATGTGTTTGTGCACTGTCATTGTTAAATCACCCATAATTGATATAGTGTTTAATTGATATTTGATCAAATTCAATCACATTGATGGTTATTGTGAATAATTATTGTAAATAAGTAGACACGATGTTAACCAAACCCTCAATAACAATCAATGTGGTGCTTTGTTCAACCCGTCAGGGAATAATACACTGTCTGTCTGTTTACAGCGATAGATTTCCAAAAGGCCTTTAGAAATTTATTACTTGAAAATAAAATAATTAAGGATTCAGCAATTTTGCTGAATCCTTATTGTTATTGGCGTGTTTTATTATTATTTTTATTCCACCGATTTTGTCATCACGATTCAGCCAATACCGCTCAAGCGATTACTGCCAAACTTGCCAGCCTAGTAGAGCTTCATGAGACGAAGCCACAATAAGCTTTTGGGCTTAATCGGCTTAAGCGTTAAAGGCACAGTACCATCCAAAGTGCGAAAAATTAACATTGGAATTTTTTTCAAAATGCACTTAGAGACTTGCAACTTTTTTTAAACGATGCGCAATAACATTTCAAGCAAAAAAGTAAATCATGGCGAATTCGTAGCATGAATACTTTCGCCGCCATATTGCTTTTTTTGACTTTTTGAAATTTCCGGACCCCTTGCATCTTTGAAATGTAACTCCTCTGAAGATACTTGCGTCTAAGAGCTGAAAATCTCCAAGAATGTAGCTGAGACATTGGGAATTTCAGGGTGATTCAGATTTTGATGAAAGTCAAATATTTATTCCTCGGCAAGCTTTCAAAGTCGGGCAACTTAGCTCATGTAAGCATGTTCAAAGAGAGATAACTCAAAAAGTTAGACACACAATTGCACAATTTTTTCAGGGATGTAAGACCAGTTAGTGCACTTGACGAAACTTCTAAAACATTGATCGCGAACAGTCATTTTCGTTCACAATAATCGATCAAAAACAGCAAAAATATATTTACCAAAAATTAACATGGGCTATTTTTTTAAAATGCACGTAGAGACTTGAAACTTGATTTGAAAGAAGCGTAAGAAAAATACAAACAAAAAAGTCAATCATGACGAATTCATAAGTATTATAGTTTTTTCGCATTATGAACTTATTTGTTCCAGAAATCGCTTTCCACTATCCCCCGATTCTTGTCATCACTATTCAGCCAAAACCGCTAAAGCTATGACAACCAAACTTAACAGTATGCTTGAACTTCATGAGACGACGCCACAATAAGCTTTTGGGCTTAATCGGATTAAGCGTTAAAGGCACAGTACGATCCAAAGTTCGAAAAATTAACATGGGTTATTTTTTCAAAATGCACTTAGAGACTTGCAACTTGATTTAAACGACAGGCAATTAGATTTAGAGCAAATAAGTAAATCATGGCAAATTCGTAGCGTAAATAGTTTGGCCGCCATATTGCTTTTAGTGATTTTTTAGATGCATCTTAAAAAATCTTCTTCTCTGAAGATACTTGCATCTAAGAGCTCAAACTCTCCAATAATGTAGCTGAGACATTGGGAATTTCAGGGTGATTCAGATTTTGATGTCAGTCCAATATTTTTTTCTTACCACTTCTTTGCAAAAACCGGAGTATGCTTTGGAGATAAGGTTAGATGAAACTTGCTGCTGTAGATTAATGCATGCTCCAATCTTCATGAAAATTTCAGTGAAGCTGGCTAACATCACTATGTTTGTACTGAATGTGCTTTTTATGCGCTGAATCCTTTTGTCTTTTTAACTTTCACGCTACCTGTGCTTAACTTACCTTGAAATGAAAAAAATTAACTACTTTTACAGTCCTTGAAATTACCCCCAAAGTATGCGATCAAACATGCATAAAAGAATGTGAAAAGTTTGTGAATAGCTACAGTTGCCTCGCCAAAATAGACTCTTTGTAACTCGTTGGGACTGGGGGAGGATGTTATATGTAATATAGCTACAGTTTTGCAGCTAGATTTAAACGGTAAAATAGTCTACGATGAGAATGATATACTACTACTACAACTACATTTACTACTACTACTAATAATTATAATAATGATGATGATGATTATGATGATGATTATAAAAAAAAAAAATAATACTTTTTTACCCGAAAGGAATTCAGTTTGTTTCATTACAGAGCTTGAACATACAGGAAAGGCAACACAGGTTACATGTGATATATAGACAAATAGATTATATTAATTCAAACATGATCTGGATATGACACAATCTTTATGGATAATTTCAAAACTCTTTTTTCATAAAGATACGATTAAGAAACTCTGGCAATTTTCGCAGTGATTTTAAACAACGTTTCCCAAGCGAGATTTGTTAACAATAGATCACAAAACCATACCAACAATGGAAAGAAAATGTTAATATGCCCTAAACGAAACAATGTTAAAAGAGGGATAATACACGTTCATTTACATTAAAAAAATTTTTTTTTTGCATCACTGTTCCAATTTAATTTACTATCTCTTATTGTTCCAAGGTACTTATGTTCATCTATAACCTCAATGTTGGAACTATTTATACAGACAGGGTTCGTAATGTACTGGTGGTTCCTGAAATTTATGATGAGTTCTTTAGTTTTCTTGACATTCAAAATAAGGAAATTGTTTCCATACCAGGTCACAAAATGATTAACAATTTCTCAAAAGAAAGTTCGTTTTCTTGAATGAGTCCAACTAAGGCATTGTCGTCTGCAAATGTTACTGTTAGGTTGTTGGGGTTACGGTGGACTGACACAGTCATTCGTGTTGAGAGTGAATAAAACCGGTGAAAGGACACAACCTTGAGGGGCTCCGGTATTTTTATACAATATAGAAGACCTGGGTCCCGTTGCACAAAACACCAAGGTAACCGTAAGGCCCAACTCACACAACGCCCGATTGCACTACGATAACATTACGATTCGATCGTACTGGTATCGTATTGTGGTTTTTACGATCTGTTAGGTGAACACGGTTTCTGTGCGTAAGGTACACGATGTGGGTACAATTATTGCACGGAAGATCACGATTCTAACACGGTCGGAACACAATCAACACAAACTTGACATAACGCTTTCACGATGCAATCACGAATGGTGTTAGACTAATGCACGATTTTAAAGAGCCACTCCGTGATTTTCATAACATATAATTTACTTTTGATACGGTCGCTGTACGAAAGTGCCGTGTAGTCATCGTGTTGTTATTGTGCTGTTATTGTGTGTTTACCGTACAGTGATTGGGCTGATCGTACGATTTTTTCAACACGATTCCTTCAAATCGCAAACATGTTCCTGATTTCAGAAAATCGTGTTGTCGGCGTGTCGATCGTGTAGTGATTGTGTGGTGATTGTATAGTGTATGTGTAGTTATTGTGTTGATCGTGCTTCAGCCTTAGGACACGATGACAGCACAACCACAACACAACCACAACACGATCAATAAATTGTCCCTCTTGCAATCGTACTATTATCGTAGTCATGTTAAATTAACCCTTGTAGTGTTAAGATCTAGGGCCACGATGGCAGCTCGTACAGAACACGGAGTCACACGGTTACTGTACGATCAGGATACAATCGTTACACGATATTGGATTGAACTTGCACCAACAAGAGCGTTTCCCATCAAAACGTTGTCATCACGTGTGCTTCGCGTGTCTTACTTTAAGTCAACAGGTCAGCACAAACGATGGTAAGGTATTGATGGTAAGCGAGGGAGACAAGCTGTCACCAGTCTGCCGACAATTCTCTACCAGTGCATACGGACTATTTTATCCAGTTGTAGATTAATTCCTACACAACCAATGTTCTAATACAAGCTTTTCTCGGGCCTCAAGCAGGTTTACCTAACGGCAAAATATTGCAGCATAGACTTTAATGTAGTCTAACAATTAGACTCTGAAATGAAAAATGCATAAATTAATCGAAAAATTTAAAAACTTATTATAAATGAAATGAAAAGGAGACTGAAATTTCTTCATTTTCTGAAATCAAGCTTTAAAGTCTTTTTATAGACTTGCTTAGGCTTTTACCTTATTTCAAGGTCTGGCCTACAGATTAACTTTAATGCAATGTTTCAGCAAATGGAAACGCCGTGCATTGATAACATATTTGTCGTCACACAAGCCTATGAAAATTGTTTTGCTGTTTAATGAAGACTCAAAATGCAAAGTGCATATTCAATGTAATATATTTGCGTATTTATTAGATCTTCGAAATTGCAAGTGCAAAGCTTAAAGATGCATAAATGGGAAATACTTATGAAAACTAACAATGGATTTTCTACATGAAAGTATACCTTTAAATGATAGGTTAAAAATTACTGCGGCAAAATTTTGATTCAAGGTATTATATCCATATATATATATATATATATATATATTATACAATACAACAAGAATTCATCACAAGCAAAATAATGTGTTAGCCCATCAAAGGTATGGCTGACGTATAAACTGTATACTGCAAAAGTATACATATCAGACATATTAGAAAAATGAGTGTTTAACATCTTCATGCTATTCTGAAGATTATGTGCATGGAACGCATCACATACTTATGTGCGTTTTTGGAATGATTACAATTAATGATCCAGAATTTGAAAATCGTAATTTTGGAGCTAAATATTCTGAGCTGAAGAGCTGTTCCCGGAAAGAAACATGCGCCAAAAACGCAGCATGTACCGATGTTAATTTCAGCCCGTGCATCACCGTGCACGTGTGCGATGTGTCTGACTTTGAGACCAGACCAGAGTCACCTTGTTCGCCGTAGAGGCAACATGTGTGAATTGATACTTTGATAAAATATTTAAACGAATTTGGGTTTTTTCAAAGAAGGACTTTAATTCACAGTTGGTGAATATTGATGTTAACATTCCTAGCAAAAAATATGAAGGAAATTGAACCCTTATTGTAAATATTGTACATAATGATATTGGGGGGAAATTAAATGGTTGTTGTTAAATTTTCTCTTTGTTATCTTTTTAATTATAGGAGTGGGCTGCATTCCATATTCATATACAGCTGCATATCAAAAGTTTGTTCACAACCACTGTATCGTAGCGCAAATACCATGTAATTTTGGTTTTCTAAAGACGTCAAAAGACTTGATGCACAGGAACAAACATCACTTGTGTTTAAAGGCACTAGTGCACGCTTTTACGGTTTAAATTGGCTATTTTAAGGTTTAAGAGGACTTATGCAATCACTTAAGCTTTCTATCGATGCAATGAAATACTTAAAATTCTTTACAATTGACCTGCAATCAACAATGAAAAAATTTAGACAGCCGCTGTCGGCTTGGACATAACAAATCTAAGGTTAGCTGTGCATAAAACGGATAAATTATAGACAGTTGAAAGCGGCTGAACACTTATTATGTGCAGCTGTTGAATTTACCTAAACTCTGAACTGAGAACAAATAATGAATTATGTTTTATGAAAGCAATGCTGTAAATAAACCGACTTAATAACACAGCATTAGCATTGCTATTAGATTGACCAAAGCGGCTGCCGTTTCCGCTTTTTTGGTTATAAGCAAAATCTTAATATTTCCGATATCGTAGTTCATGCGGATTTATTGTAACATACACAACACGGTCTCGTTATATGGGGGTAATTATATTCGTGTAACTGCACCACAGGGTACGATATCTAAGTGATATCTTAATCTGCCCGCGTGATATCAGATATCATACCTCAATAAAGAAATATTTTACAATGTCAATTGTATAATGTCAAGGAGTGGAATCGAACCACCGAACTACGGATTTGATGCCTAACAACTTATCAACTGCGCCACCGTGACAGTGACGTCAGACAGTAGAATGTATCAGAGTTTTATGTATGTAGTACAGTACATGTATTTAACATGGGAGATTTCGAACTTCGTTTGTGTGAGCATGTGATTGTGGATATGATGTAATTAGTCACTCGCTGAAGAGTTGTTTCGGGAAGCAAGAAGCCATATCATTTGTTCTGCCATGTAATTTATAATAATAGATAGTAATTGCGGTGTTGTTTATATATAATCAAGTACGATAAATTACGATTATTTTTAGCATTCTTGTTGTATCACATTCACAAACCAGGGCTTTGCTTAATCATTCAATTTTCCACATTCATATCTTCTAAAAATGATAACAAAAAACCCACAGCGAATCTTTATTTGTTTGAGAAAGTAACGTTGCAGTTCACAAAGGTGTAACGCGAATCGCCAAGATCAACGTTTGGTGTCACAGCCCTTGTAGAACCAGTACCGCGATCAGGTTGTTGGTCAGGCTGCTGGTCAGTTTGGTCAGTCACTGGCGTTGGGTTAACACGTTTGGCACCGTTTAGAACTCTGCTGACCTCCTTTGTTTGGTCTTCATGGACTCTCTTATAGGTCCGTACACCTGAGAAACAAAATCATATGTAGGCCTATATACTTTAATGAAAAGAAAATTGAAATGAGTGAAATATTTTTGTTAAGTTAGTACTGTTATTTGAATCATTCTTTAGAAAGAAACATGACATTTTTTAAACAAATATTTTATTCATCATTGTATCCCATTACGTACCTGAATGAGTTCGGTGTCCTGTTTGTGCCATGATTAGCTGTTCATCTACGCCTGCTCTGAAGAGTGTTGTGGCTGCTGTAGCACGTAAAGAATGATTGGTGTAATGTCCAGTGAGTCCTGCTTCCTTGGCCATGTCCGGGATGACCTTCTGCAGCGTGTTATGTCCTACTGCTTGCCGGCTAAACCAAACTTTGTCGTTTGGTTTGACGAGAGGCGACCTTCCTATAGGATAAAATGTCATGTCATAAGAGTCATGTTGTAATACTATTATCCGGATGTAAATTACATAAAATGTATAAATTCAATGAAGAAAGGGAGAAATATATTGTATTTACCTGTTTTGGAACACATTTTCATGTAGAGTTTATACAGGCGTACATGGCATCTCTCCGGGCACTCATTAGCGTAGATGGTGGCAGTTTTCGGTGTTACACGGCGATGATGTAAGCCTCCCTGGTTGGTTTTAGAGGAATCTTCTCTGTAGCGTAGAAACGGTGTTTCGCCATCTTCGTTGAGAGTTATTTGGCTATTGGTAAATCTCAATGAGCGATGTTCGGCACCACTTCTTAATGCAAAATTCCTGCCATTCAAATATACCATTGTGCGAAGTAACACCTTTGGGTTATGGTCACCCAACAACTTACTTCGCCAAAAGGAATCTTCTTGTTGTGGAGTGAATACTTCAGCCTGCCGAGTCTGATTTCCTCCTTGTCGGGCGATAGTTTTCATTCTTGAGTCCAGCACCTGTCGAAACAGCTCACAATGAGGAGACCTTAAGAAATCAATAGGCTGTTTGGTTTCAACTCTTAGGTGACCCTGAATTCCCATACACAAACTAAGCAAACTTTTGGGGGGATATTCACTGCCATCCATTTTTCGCACTTCACATATGAATTTAGACATCCACTGATAAAGTTCCTTTTTGGTCATAATTTCGAGGGCCTTTATTTTATCATTTATTGTTCCCTCTGCGTGTTTGTTGTTCCGTGCAATTGCCCAGGCATTAAACGTGTTAACGGCCCACTTGTTTCTACGTGCAGTATTATGAGGTAAGCATGACTTAGAGAGTTCTATAAGGTAAGAATCGCTTACAGGATTAGCAAACCGTTGAGTATCGCTTGTATCCTTTGGTTCCACCTCATCCATGTCATCCTCAATTTGCTGTGTAGCTGATAACAGTTGGTCGTCAGACTCTACTTCCTGACTGGCTTGAATTAAGTCATCCTCATCAGTTTCATCAAACTCGGCCATTTCAACTTGCAATCACAAATTAGATCGTTGTGAATGTGACGTGGATTGTCACTGTGACTAGAGTGGTGACTCAAAATGCATGGTGGGAAAAGCATGTGCAGTTGAAAAACATTCAGCATGCATACCATAACGCATGTGCGACAGCAGATAGAGCTGAACGTAGTGTGAGATATTGCGTGTGGACGAATGTTTTCAGTTTTATATGGTTGTATCAGTGTACATACATACTACATACTTACATACATACATCAAAAGTGACTCATATCGCGTATATGAAATGGAAGATATCAGTGTGATATCAATATAACACTACATGTCATTTCGTTGTTTCGTTTCATGTTTTATAATACTGTTTATACTGTTTACCTCGGTCCGATACTGACAAACATGCTCGGCAGAGCCTCGCATGTTTATCAGCATCGTACCTCGGGGAGAATTTCCCCCTCTGTAATCGGATACAAAGTATCCTCATATAACCTCTATAGTTACACGTTATTACTTTATTAATGTCTTTATAAAAGTTAGTCAACAAAATATCAATTGATATTCTAATTCCAAATTAGTCACTTTCCAAAATGAAAAGTATTGAATATAAACTTGGCCTTGTTGTGTATGGCAAATAGCGACCAAGCACTCGGCGTTAGCTGTGATATCGCCCTCTCGCTACCGCTCGCGGGCGATATCACAGCTAACGCCTCGCGCTTAGGTCGCTATTTCACCCGTAACATTAAATACTTCCGGTCTTTAAAAATCAACTTTACTACCTGAATACGTAAATATTCGTTAAATAACTTACGAGGTAGATTATTTGAGTGAGGTTCTTGAATAATATCGAGAGATATGCAGTATCTGTGCATTCGTTGTGTTAAAGAAATATTGGTGTGCACTAGTGCGTTTAAACCTATTGATCACTTTAAATGAATTTTGTAGCGAATTTTGACCCCTGGTCACTTTAATGATCTGCCAAACTGCTGTGATTAACTGTTGGGAATTATATTCTGTTTACGTTGAACTACAATGGATATTCATTTTTGTATCGTGAATTCAACATTTTCTGGTCCTTTTTCGTAAAGCTATGATGCCTCAAAGACATGCCAAATAACATGGTATTTGCACTAGAATACACAGACATGTGAACAGACTTTCGGTATGCAGCTGTAGATCAAGGGAATGTGATGATCAGCATGTAGAAATACGAATGTTTCATATGACATTGTATTTCATAGCTGCAATGCGTCACAGGATAAATATCAATTCATCAGATCATTAAGAGCAATGGAATACTATGTCATTGCGATAAAGACATGAGAGCATATAAATACCAATTGTAACATTATCTTCGGACAATCTTCCTGAGTTTTTCTCTCATCTTCTGGCTTAATGCAAATAACTACCAACGGTGTTTCACAGGCATTAGTTCTGATTCAATGCAGTTGAATTATCAGACCACGTAAGGAAGTTTACTTCTTAACATCGAGAAACTTGCCAAGTCGATGGATAATTGAGGACATCATGATTCGCTTCCTACCGAATAATGAAAACATCCGCATTTCTACATGCTGGTCATCACATTCCCTTGATCAATTTGAATATTGAGCGGCCAATTACCATTTTCGAATGTTCGGTCATTAATTGTTATCATTCCAAAAACGTGAGTCTGTGGTAAAAACCAGTTGTGCTCATCGGATATTAATTTTGTCTTGTAACTGGATTTCTATCGTAGGGTAAAATATTCATAGAAATTGAGTTTTATATTAGTAGTTATGTCAGTGTGAGAAAGTTTCGTATTTTTCTTAGTAGGTTTCGCTGCTCTAATCACAATTTGATGGTAGAATACGGTAGGTATATAGGTTTATAACGGACGATCGCCTTTGCCCGCTTTGTATTATACCTTATATTGAAAACGAATACCATTTTTGTTTATAGAATGCTCTTTTTATAAGAAATTGAGAAATGATATTCTGCCAGAATATTTCAGAACATATCCTTCAGGAATTATTTACATCAAAGGATATTTTTGTCATTAACTGCCTCGCAAAATACTTATTTCTTGTTATGAAAACAGAAATAGATTTCTGTCAAGTGTTGTAACCGAGACTAACAAGTTGACAGTGATGTGTTGATGATGTATCATGGTGCTCTCATATTTACCAAAATCCTGTATGACTTCGTGTATGCTTATGGTCCCTTTACTGACTAAACACTCTCTCTCATTAATACCTTACCATCGTTTATGCTGACGTGTTGACTGAAAGTAAGACACGCGAAGCACACGTGATGAAAACGTTTTGACGGGAAACGCTCTTATTTATGCAAGTTCAATCTAATCTCGTGTAACGATTGTATCGCGATCGTACACTAATCGTGTGACTCCGTGTTCTGCACGAGCTGTCATCGTGGTCCTTAAATTTAGCACTATAAGGGTTAACTTAACATGAGTACGATAAGAGTACGATTGCAAGAGGGACAATTTATCGATCGTGTTGTGGTTCTGTGGATGTTGTGCTGTTATCGTGTCCTAAAGCTGAAGCACGATCAACACAATCACAACACATACACTATACAACCAACACACAATCACTACACGATCGACACGCACACGATTTTCTGAAATCAGGAACAAGTTTGCGATTTGAAGGAATCGTGTTGGACGTGTAACCACACAATAACAGCACATTGTAACATGACTTCGTTGTATCCTCGATTCTGATTGGTCGGTTCGAAAAAATTACCCTATGTTGAATGACAATGAATACCCGCAAATTAGCAAAGGCGAATCACCGCGAATTGATACAACATGTTCACAAGTGCCGGCCCGACTCAAGTTTTAATTTTCCAGTTTCTTAGAAAATTCGTGCCGTACTCCGATTTGACAGTTGTCTTTGTCTACCGGTAAATATCACAAATACACTTTAATATGATTTTTTTTTGAAGAACGAAAATATTTTCAACTGGCTTACTTAGTCCAAATTTGCCGCAAAGTTTCATGCGGCCGCCTTCTTTCGAATGCCGTTCCCATGGTATGACGTCACAAAAGGTCAACCGTTTTGACGTCACAATGTTTGCGTCGCTGTCACAGTGGTATTGGGCTAGTTCAAGACTTTTGTACTCTGGGTATTACGATATTTTTCTACGAGCTTTTTAATTGCTGATTTCGGTCTCGAATTAAACAAGTATTTTGTAAGGTCTCGCTGTTACGAATGCCACTATTTGCTAATATCACAACGATGTTTGTAATGTAAATAATGCCATGAATTCACATTAGTTAGACGTTCTCTCACCTCTTACAGAAATAGAACAGTCGCAAAGTCCTTTCCACACAAAAATAAGTACGCAAAAACAGAGTTCGGTCTTAAACTTCTAATAACTAACGGTCATGTTACAATATCGATAAATAGTTGCGTTTGTAAACTTTCCGGGATTCATTGTTATTCAACGCCCGCAAATTTAACGCCGTCGGTTTTAAACTAAATTTGCGGGTGTTGAATAACAATGAATCCCGGAAATTTTACAAACGCAACTATTTATCTTCTAAATAACCACACAACAACAACACGATGACTATACGACACTTTCGTACAGTAATATATTTATTACACTCGTTGGAGATACTACAGTTGTTATTCAACACTGTTTTGAAACATTGCACGTGAAAGCGATCGCATCCGGAACTATTTTCCTGTAGTCACATGACAAGTTATCACGTGATTATGTAAATCAAAATGGCGACTGTCAAAAATATTGTCGATCGGAGAGTAACATTCCTCCCAATCAAATCATGCAAATTAGTGGTCACAAAAATATGCAAAGCATAAATAATTACTCTCAGTTGTCCGAGAAACAGCACAGAGATATCAGCACAATTATTAATCAACGTCCATATTCTTCAAATGTAAACATGCATGTCCTCCGAATCCGGGTCAAGCGGGCTTTCAACAGTACATTGGGCAAGGTCATCCCTGCCGATTTCGGTCGATTCTAGAAATGTCAGCGTCATGATATTCTTTCGTGAGATAAACCTAGTGTTACCCCTACAAAAACAGTAGAAAAAAATTATCTAGATCTATATTGACTAAGAACCCTATCTTGATATCTAAAATTTTTTATAAGATAATAAAATATTTTTATAGAAGATTTTTTATAGTGAATCATCTCGATGCAGTAAGTTGTGCAGAAATTTAGTGTCCAGTAAAGTCTAACCCAGAATTAAAGTTCATAATATTCTTTCGTGAGATAAACCTAGTGTTACCCCTACAAAAACAGTAGAAAAAATTTATCTAGATCTATATTGACTAAGAACTTTTACAAAAGGTGAAGGTCGCATGCCCAAGCTCCGCGCATTGCGGTGGACTCAACTCAACGCTATCCGGAAAGCATGCACAGCGTTGCATGGAGCTTGGATCAGGGAGGTCTTGTTGTTGTCAAATACCGATCATCTTCGGAAATCATCGGCAGTCTTCGTTAAACTTCCATATATGGTCAATGCGAAATCGTGTACAGATGTATTTCGGAACATTGGAATCATAACCATGCAACTCATGTAAAACTCGAGATGCAAAAGTCTGTTTCGCAAGGCTGATTTTACAACTCTTCATTTTTCATTTACCAATTGTAAAACGTAACTTGTAGCATTGCTAAATGTGTATATCCCTCCTAATTGAAATATAAAAAAAAGAGTTTTGACTTTGACATTTCTAGAATTACATTTGAACTTTGTAAAGATGAGAACAGCAAGTTGAGTTTTACAGGACTGAAATGTTAGGTTTGCATACTTGGACTTGTCTTTTCGAGAATTGCTTGGTTGAGAACGACATGGTACAACTTGCGATTTACGAGTTTACATGATTTCATTTTTGGCACACATCCCCTTCCATAATTCAGTGACTGATTTTATGTTTTGTTAACTCGCAAATTTGTGTTCTTAGTGACCAAAACACGAACGAGTGCCTTCCATTTGTATTGTTAAAAATTAAAACTGTCATAAACGGACTTACTCTTGACCTATTTCTCCAATGCAGTCTAATGACGTTATGCGTCGATTGTAATTATTGTATTCCTACGCACAACTACGAGAATTGAGAGCAAACATGGTCTTCATTTTGTATTATTAATTAAAGAGTGTAATAAATAAAATACTAAACTTCGTTCAGTTTAAGAACATATTTATGAAACTTGAGGATATTATTGGTATTTAACTCGCTTTCGCTCGTTAAATACGAATACCATCCACTCGTTTAATAGATATGTTATCAAACTGAACGTCGTTTAGTATTTTCTATGTTGCTTAGTGCAACGATCCCAGCACAGCCGAAGTTAAGCTTTACAAACTGAGGTCTTCAAGCACAGGAACTCGATATCGTCAGTAAAACGTAAGGAAAAAGCAGATGAAAAAACTACATCCCTCTATATAGTCTCTACTTACTATATATAGAGATGAAAAAACTACACCTATCTATATAGTCTCTACTATATATAGAGATGAAAAAACTACACCCCTCTATATAGGCCTAGTCTCCTTTTTCCTTACGTTTTACTGACGATATCGAGTTCCCGTGTCTTCAAGTTAAAAAATTCTCAATCCATTAGGGCAAACTGACCGAGGTTCGGACACCACCCGAGGTCGCCCGAACTTCGGACACTTTTTATTTGGAGCTGACGCAATAATACGTGCGACTTTTGCGATCTGTTTATTGTAAAATCCTTCTTCTCAGTGTGTTATTTTACTTCTTTCCTTTGATAAACATTTGAATCTCGGTAATATTTCTTATCGAAGTTTTGCCTGGAGGTACAATTTACGGATTCAAGAAAGAAAATGGCGAAATATTTGTTTCAATGTAAATGTTGACTCTTCGGTCAGGAGAGGTAGGGAGCGGTAAAATATCTCAAACTGTATTCATAAGCAAAGAAAAATAACCAAATAGTCAAATTATTCTTAACATCGGTACATATGAAGTGAAATCATAAGTAAATATTGAGATTTTTATAACATGTCAAAATGACCTTGGTTCGGACAGTTTTGACCATGGTTCGGACACTTCTTAAGTTTTCTATCTAAGGACTCGTAATGTTTAAATTAAACAGACAAATGTTCGGGAAACACGAATAAACATAAAACTGACACATAAAACAAACTGATTATCTTTGAAAACATACTGTTTAGCGCTATCGGCGTTTTTAGTGTTGAATGCCTACAAATGCGATCGTGACGTCACTATATACTGTTACGGCGCATGTAGCAGTTTTCAAGAATTTAGCATCGGAAAAGATGCTCTGTAACAGTAACAAATTACTTTATCCTTCCCCAAAACTATGAAATTGTTGTACATAGCCTATTCACTGCGTGAGTGAGGATGTCGGAAAATAATTTTGATGATTATTTAAAGCCAGGGATGCATTCGAGAAGATTAGGTGCAACTGTCCGAAGTTAGGGCAGAAGTGTCCGAACCTCGGGCGAATTTATATACGCAAATAAAACCGTTATATTCGGCTAAAATTGAAATAATTATGGCTATAAAGAGAGAAATTAAAAACAATATTCATTTTTTTATACTTTGGTTTGAAAATAATTATTTTCTTCAGATAATTATAAATTATATAGTCTTTCAAAATATTTAAATTGATACACTGTCCGAACCTCGGTCAGTTTGCCCTATATAATATTGCAATTTACACCCATATTCGTTTGCAGTGACAAGTCTTCTAGTTCTGTGCGATATGATTCATGTTTGTCAAGGTGTGAAAGAAAGTCCGCTTTCCGTCACATTGTAATATATTAGAATGTAACTCAGTCACACGTTCACACTCGTCACAAATTCACGCTACACCGGCTCATAGACAACAACATGGCAACATTAGCCCAAATACTAAGGTAATTATTCAATGAAAGTTCTGAAAGAAAATTGTTGGTGATTATTTACTCTCTAGTAATTGAGAAACCATCACCGAGTCATTATTGAAAAGAAACACATGATTTTTTAAATATTTTGAATGAATGAAGGTTGATGTTTAAATCTTTGGGTTTTCGTATCTTTTAGGCCTATAAGACTAGGCTAGCCTAGTGTAGTAGTGAATATTACATGTTGGCAAAACAAACTCGTACCAATGTTATTTTATGTTCCTTCCGTTGCATTATCACCAGTACTGGACACTCAATTCTGAATGTTGATTTACGCATATTAGGTTGAACCCCTCTGATTAGTAGGCTACATTACAGTGATAATCACCGTCACCCAACTCGCTGAGGAACAGTTATCGCCAGCGTAACAGTTATCGCCATGATCTCTCCAGAATCCTTTTAATAAAGCTATGACTTTCACTTCTATTTCATTCCACCAACCTATCTCTCACAACTTCAGATCATGACAAATTCTGTTTTTATCTCCTCCAGTTTGTTTCTTCATGGTTGACAAGAAAAAATTTCCAACCCACAAGTAAACCCAGCAAACATGACCATACTGGGCCAGTACTGGCCTTAAACTGGCTGGTAAAGTTGATAAAGGCATACTGGCTGACGGTATAGAACCAGTACTGGTCCTGTATCGGTTTAACCAAATCGTGCCATTACAGGCAGAATTGTATTGGCCCACTACTGGAAATACAGTACAGGTGTACTGTACTGGCCCAGTACTGGTCTGGTTAAGGCATATCACTTCCTGTCTTAGTGAATTCTGGGATATTTTAAAAGGGCCAGTAGTGGCCCTGAATAGGCCCAGTACAGATAATATTTAGTGTATATACTGGCCCAGTACTGGCCCATTTCTGGCATGGCACTTCCTGTAAGGGAATTATGGGTATTCTTTTCAAACTGTCGTCTGCTTTATAGAGATGACTGGAGAAGGCATCACTCAAGTATCCTTTAAATGTGAGTTCAAATTATGACATCAAGATGACTTAACTCAAGTTAGATAAATCTCTGATGTATTCTTTGCATGTTTAATATCTTAATTACAATTGTATTTTGCTTTTACTAAAATTGCTGTAGGTTTTATTAACATGATAGGCTACTGTTTATGAGTTAAACAAATTAAATTCCTGAAATATCTTTGGAGACATATGTTTTCTCTGTAGACCTACATGTTCAAAAGACTTGTTTATCCTTTATTTAGATAAAATGTTTTGATAGATTTTCTATGTGAATGACTCTATAACATTTGCAAGCATTAAGATTTTATTTTAAAAACTGCCAATGTTTGTGAAGCAAGCTTATGATTTTTAAATACATATAACTAACTTTAAGGATAGTTAGATTAACAATATAAGAATGCACAGCTTAATAACAATTGACTTAATCAACCTTGATTTCTGATAATTCGGACATGTATATCTACGGTTTCAATGTATCAAAGATACTGAACAGTAAAGGTCAAACTAAGTAGGACCAGGACTGGCCTGACATTTTTAATAGTTCTGGCGTAAAACTGGGCCAGTACTGGCAAGACATTTTTAATAGTTCTGGCGTAAAACTGGGCCAGTACTGGCCCACTACAAGGTCCGTAAAGGCTAACCTGAACTGGGCCAGTATATGAGACGATACTGTTCCGGTACTGGCCTTATACTGACACATGTAACATACATCTGAATGACATCTAACAGACGTCTAAAAGAAGTTTAATAGTCTTCTAGTTGTGGTCCTAATCCCCTAGGAAAATAATGTAATCCAAAGGTACTTCATTAGGATTCAGGGCTCCAAACAAAAACTTGTGTTTCGTAAGGCACAATTGCAAATTTAACATGAAAATGGATACATTTAAGCCCATTATTCCACTATTTGAAACGATATAATTACTGATTTTGAATACCCTTTTAGAATCTGATAGGTAGCTTAATTTCATGTAAGTAGTAAGTTTTAAATATTCTTATGAAATAAATTCAAAATTTTTAGGCTAAGTTGATGAGCAATTGCACCTTGAAAATAACCAAGAAAACAAGCTCAAATAAAATACAATATGTAATCCAAAACAAATATCAAAATCGATTTATTCACTTAACATATATTTAGTAGATATGATACATGTGTCAGATTTGTCAAATTCTTATATTATTACCTCCAAGGTTAAGAGTAATTCCTAACAGGTAAAAGGCCTGGTTCAAGTCCATTTTCTTCCCTCCTCTCCACATCTTCAAAGAGCATCTTGGAAGAATTCTGCCCATTCCTTGCAAATTGTATCTGGATTGCCTCCTACAATGTAACAGAAAGGTGAAAGTATCTGAAAATATATTGTAACTGTGTTATCTCGATTTGTAATCTATATTTTACCTATGAATTCAGATGCAAATCAAATATATGTAAAACTAACTAGAAACTTAAAATAGTACCTCCTCCTTAAGTCAACTATTATGAAAAAGACTTACCCTTGCAATTATCTGTTGATGAAAATGTTCCACACGGATTCAAGTTTGCTGCATTTATTACTGTATTAATGATAATCCACTCTGACAAGTTAGGATATCAAAAAGACCTAGTGAACAAATTTGTCAAGAATTTATTGGTTTCGGTCAAAAATATAGAGAAGGATTTATTTCTTTAAATATGTATACGGACAAAGCACTAGAGACATGTTGGGAAGAAGCATCACAAAATTTCGAGCTGAAAGCTCATAATGGAAGAAGACGCTCTACCAATTAGCTGCATGACCATTGTAAACAAAGGAAAGATACCGACGAATAAGTGTCTAAATTACTGGCCTTTTAAAAATTAATAAGCGTGTCCTTTACAGAAAACAAAGTCTTACCATAAACTGTTGATGAAAGAAACCTTAAGGAAGGCCGATTTGGATGCGATTATATCCAGAAATCCCATCTCTTTTGTGAACAAAGAAATTGAAAATGGCGCCTGTTTCACAGGGCATGTGTGGAGAGATGTAGGCTCCAAACTCTGCTTGGAAAACTTATCTGTGCACTGCATTCACTACAAATTCGATCTGAATTGAAGTTTGAATCTCTGCACCCAGAAAATTTCATAATTTTTTTCTTATAAACTTGTCCTTTTAACATATTATAGGATGTATTATGAATTTAATTTGAGTGTTATATCAGGTGATGCAAATACTTTCTTTATGTACAAACATATTCTAATAATAATCTTACGTGATAGAAATACTTCAAACTTAAATAGCAAATGTTAGAAAGTGTTGTTTATACATAGGAAAACACCTTTCAAGCTGGAATATCAGATTTATATTACAAACACTGGTTTGAATTACTGTAAATAGGTTTTTTACGTTTGTCCAAGTAGTCTTGAAATATGACACCATTTGACCATCTAGACATTATCCCATAACTACAACAATCAAATAATTCACTTCGTATCCTTGCACCAGTGAATAAAAAAAATGGCTAGTATAAAGTTCTTAAACATTTCGACAACCCTTATGTGTCACAAGAGTGAGGATATCTCGAATGCTAAAGAATCTCTTGAACCAACTATTTTTGGTGCAACTTGCAATTGGTTTCTTTCCTTTTCATCGAAATATCTTTTTTTATATATATATTCTTCTGAACTAGCCTTTTCACAAAGCCCTGTGAGGGATTTTGCACTTCTGATTTTCATTTCTTGTCAGCAACCCAATAAACCATAAACCATAGATAAGGGATTGGCAAGGTCACATAATCCCAAATGATAAGCCAAGTTTGAGCCATGTCACCTCCTTTTTCCTGTAGATGCCATATACTTTACATGATCAACAAGTCTTATCTCTTTTACTTGATCAAACACTGGTGAGGCACCTGATTTCACAGTATCCATGTTGTCATTCACCAATCTTTAAATGTTCAATCTTTAATTGTTTGATTGTTTTTCACATTTACATTGTAAAAGATGTTGTGGAATAATTTTGTAGCATAAATGCAGGCAATGTCTACAAAAGGCAAAATAACAGATGGTCCGAAAGAGTTTCCATAGATTTTAAATTTTGGCAGTTGGACACACTTCTTCTCATGTGATTTACAGCGAAACATTGGTAAACAAGCAGACAGCAAAACATGATTGTGTTGATTTTAATCGTATCTTTGAAATTTGATTTTAGATGAACTTGAAAATAGTGTTCTTGTTTTAGTATTTATGACTATTTTTATGTCTGTACTCATGTGTAGTTGACGAATTCATCGAAAGCGTGGGTGTGTCTGTACTTCAAAAGTACCGCCACGGGAAGTAATATGACGTCTCGGTGCATTACAGATTTCCACCGCCTCGTCTAATACACTTTTGATGATCCTATTTTGTAATCAAGAGAGATTTGACTGTCGTCTCTCGTGTTTGTATAACTTCATTGTTTTGAGATGAGTACAATTTCTTCATTCCCATTTGTTTTAAAGATTCGAGTTATAGAAATTAATACCCCAGCAGAGATGTCATATTGTTTTACGATACGAGAGACTGGAAAATTATATTATGTAAAGATATAATTTTACTGGCACGACTATTGTATAAATAATATGACATCTTGCGGGTTTGTTAATTTCTTTATTTCCATAGCGTCAAAAGGCAAGAAGTTTGATTATTAGAAAAGTCAACGACATAATCTGGAAAAATCAAACGTTCCTTGCGTATGGATACATCAGTGGGTCATAGTGAGCACAGTTAAAAGGCCGGAGCTGTAGCAAAAGATTCAAACAACATGATTAAACACAAATGATTATTTTTTGTATTTTCTGTCGATATCAATGAAAACAACTACAGATATGGATAATGAAAGAAGTTAACATCTATGGTTATACATACTTACATTTCTCAAAGGATTCAACAAAATATAATATAAAATCTACTATAATTGACCGACTTTCAGTCAGTAGTTTCAGTACAAGACGATTTTATGGACGACAACTTCTTTATTTATTTTTCACAACGTTTCTGGGCTATTTCTTGCTCCTTCATCAGGTGGATAATGAACCTTGGAAAATGTATGATGAAGAGGCAAGGAGTAGCCCAGAAACGTTGTGAAAAATAAATAAAGAAGTTGTCATCCATAAAATCGTCTTGTATCACTACACCAACTTCAATGCCTTTTGAAGAAATTCAGTAGTTTCAGTAGTTTTTTGGTCATTTTGCTCTTTTTGTTCAAGTCACGATAGAGACTGCCAGATTTTACATGATTATAATGTATTTTTTTGTTGTATTTTTCAGGCAAGCTGACAATTTGAAGGTTACACTTTCAGGTAAACAACTTATTTATTGAACTGTATATTTTTAAAGATCAAAGGTGAAACACATGCTTCGTACAGCAAATATTGCTTGAATTTGATTGACTTCTCAAAAATATTTATATTTGCTCTCAATCATATGAGAAACAATCATTACTTCACCCGAGTGAATATTTCAGAACCTTACAAAATAGGGTGTCAACTCCTAAAAGACATTAAAATTGACCATTTTCCAGTTTCGCGAAACGAGTCGGTTTAGAGTGACGTCCCTTTGAAAAGTCACGTGACCGCGGGCAAGCTGTCCAAGCTTACGTTCAGTTGAACGTTGTTTTGGTCTACTTTCAACGCTCGCCTAGATCTTATCTTTCATCCCCTCGAACTATGGAAGGTCACAAATGATTGAAAACCGTATAAGTTAACATGAAAAAATCAAAGAAGGCGAATATGTTCGTAATAATTATTAAATGGTTAACTGTTTTTTTTAGAGTGGTACTGACATAAGATTTGGTACATGTATCATTTTTAATTAAACTACTGGTGCAAAAAAAACATTAAATAATAATTTTTTAGAAGACAAGGTGTGGTTTTGTGTTAAACTTTCAATAATCAGACCAATATTGAAACGTGTATAAGGATAAAGAAAACGATCCGACCAGAATAAAAATTCGGCTTCTCCAAATTTTTAAACTTAACTTAAAGGCTGAAAGTAAAATAAGGGGCACAACAAAACTCTGCAATTTGCGCAGTTAACTACATATCTGATCTTTTGCATTGGGAAAAAAATCAAGAGCAGAACCTCACAACTTGTAAATTTAAGGGGCATGGGTACATGCCTACTTCGAAAGCGGCAACCATATATTTTCTTACGTTACAGATGTGATTTTCAAGCTTTCATTTAATATTTTTCATTTGAACGAGCTTTTATTATTTTACAAACACGTTTAATCTGGATAGAAAAAATATTAACTTATTCGACTATCAAGCGCATTGAAGGCTTTTAGAAAAGATTCGGCCTTTTATAACAATCGCTTAACTCAATGCTATGAGAAAGAAAATTCTGGATTTTTATAAAAGAAAAAATTCTGCAATCTTCATAATAATCTTCAGAATATTCAAATCGATTGTAGATTTTGCTTGCACGGTAATGAAAGAAATATACTGGCCATATTCACACAAACAGTAATGTACTCCCCCTTGACGATCATAAAAGTAAGAAAAAAGTAAGACTCATATGCCCGAATTAATGAAAGGGGTTTAACATTGTCAAGGTTTAACACTATTCTTCATTTCATTCCTATATTCTGCATCGGAATAACCGAAAACAAACTGCATGCTACTTAATTCGGACTTCGATTGACGCAGTTGAGATCAGAGATTAAAATTGGAAATAATCACTTTCATGATTAATTTTAATTATTTTAACACGCTTTACATCGATCAATGGTAAATCTACCCCCTAGCATGTTTACATTTTCGTGGTTTAATGCAGAATTTGGATCTGTTTCAATGTCACTTTTGTTTCTTTAATAGAGAAACAATTTTACCACGGAGTTTAGCATACGGCTAAACTAGCTTTAATCGCCCACTCCACTTTAAACGCCGAACGTTACCGAGTGGTGATGATGAACCTGTCGCAGTTTAAACTTGCTTCAAAAATGTAAAAAATGTGAGACTCAGTCTACATGCAAAGGATTAAACCTGGGTTTTATAAAAAAAAAACTTGCTTCACTAAGAGCAAATCTGGTTTCATGCTTGAGTTAGACCTGTTGTATGCATCATCGTGGTCTTAACCTGTTGATAAAATGTAAATGTTTGCAAATGTAAAACTTTTGCAATATTCAGCCATTTGTGCCGTCAGTAAGAAGACCTTCAATTCTACACAAATCTGGAAAGTTAATCCGTATGTGAAACTGTTGACCGACGGTCATAATTATAATCATAATAATAAACATTAACCCTTACGTCGCAATAAATATTAAATTATATGTTTAAATGATAATGATTAATTATAATATAATATGGTTTGCGAATGACGACAGTTTGCCGCAAGTGTTGATATGATGTGGGGTATGTCACTTCGCTACAATAACAAAGTATGGATAAATAATGGCTGTTTGCAATTTTGAAAGAATAAACACAATCTCAAATTTTGGAGAATAAGTTTTCAGTATTAATCATCATACTCCGACCAACGGTCAACGGAATATTCATATTGTAATACCGACGTGTCCATTCTCCGCAATAACTGCTAATGTTGTGCATTTTCGTGTGAAGAAATAGAATATTTACTTAAATCCATGTTTTGTCAGAACGATTGCATAATTAATACTTTTTATAATATAAGTGAAATAAATAATTGATGTTAGTCATATGAATATCAACGTAAACAATATGCAACGTGTATTTCTACTTTAAATATTTGATGGCTAAATTTTCTTCCTGTGTGTCGGATGATTTGAAATTAAACAATCTTCTTACAAATTACAAAAAAATATGTATGATAAATAGTCCCCGCTGTAATGTAGGGCTAACCATGCTAAATGAATGTTATAAAACTAACGAGTCAAGGCTTGATAATAAGTTGCTAATCTGTTCAAAAAATGCGCAATAAATGCATTTTTCGGATAATTTTTATAAATCGACAAGGAATTTTATGAACGTCTTCAATCGTTTGAAATAATTTAACGCATTTAGATAATTTAAACCCAGTCGGAATGAAAGCAACCTTGTAATATTTGATAGCAGTTTCGCCGTTCATCATTTCTTGAATTTGTTTTTGGCAAAGAATTATCAAGTAGGCTTACACATAATGCCACCTCGGTACTATATCCCTATAAGTAGGCCTACGTAGGGTTAGGCGCTATCACAATAAATGGCTTATTTGATTTTTAATTGTTAGAGAAAGAATTGAAATATTCAAATTAATGGTTAAACAAGTTTAAATACTGGTTTATCCTTTTGAACTACGACTTTCTTATGCTATAAAGCCAACTTCTCAACACCCGTAAGTGGGCCCCCTTACTTCTCACCATTGACGCTTAGCGTGACGTTGCCCGCGGTCAAGGGCAGATAACTCTAAACGTCAAAACTGGAAAATGGTCAATTGGGAAGTTTGGATTTTTAGCTCATCAGGCCTGAGTGGCCATATAGGCTTCTGGTACAGCCAGTTGACTTGTCATTATAGGGTTGTCCATTGATTGTTATCCGTTAATGTTCACATGTTATTGCTTTAACATTCTCTCGTAAACAAGAAAAAGGTGTGAGAACTCATATTAACCATTTATTGATGAAAGCCTTAGAAATTCTTTTAACATATTCCTATTTTGATGTCAAAGATCAAGGTCGTGAGTAATCAAATCGCTTAAAAAATCAGTTTAAGTGCTATGATGCTCTTATTTGATATATAAACTATGGAGAAGTACCAACATTTGAAAGGTTCTTGCTACAATCAGTCAAAGTGAAGGTCACAATGACATGACTTAAGAATGGTTTTGAAAAAATGCATTATTTAGATATTAACAATTATCAATATAAACAAATCACCAAAATTTCTACAAAACAAACAAAACTTCACTACACCACCAAAACGAAATAACAATAAATGTAAATGTTATGTTTTTGTTTGTGCTTCGAGTAAGAAGATAAATAGTTGCGTTAGCCGGAGGTTTTAAATGCTTAAATTTGCGGGCGTTGAATAACAATGAATCCCGGAAATTTTACAAACGCAACTTTTTATCGATATTGTAACATGACCGTTAGTTATTAGAAGTTTAAGAGTGAACTTATTGCATACTTATTTTTGTGTGGAAAGGACTTTGCGACTGTTCTGTTTCTGTAAGAGGTGAGATAAGGTCTAACTAATGTGAATTCCTGGCATTATTTCTTTTACAAACATCATTGTGATATTAGCAAATAGTTGCATTCGTAACAGCGAAACCTTACAACATACTTGTTTAATTAGAGGCCGAAATCAACAGTTATAAAGCTCGTAGAAAAATATGTGGAAAGGACTTTGCGACTGTTCTATTTCTGTAAGAGGTGAGATAAGGTCTAACTAATGTGAATTCCTGGCATTATTTCCATTACAAACATCATTGTGATATTAGCAAATAGTTGCATTCGTAACAGCGAAACCTTACAACATACTTGTTTAATTAGAGGCCGAAATCAACAGTTATAAAGCTCGTAGAAAAATATGTGGAAAGGACTTTGCGACTGTTCTATTTCTGTAAGAGGTGAGATAAGGTCTAACTAATGTGAATTCATGGCATTATTTACATTACAAACATCGTTGTGATATTAGCAAATAGTGGCATTCGTAACAGCGAGACCTTACAAAATACTTGTTTAATTCGAGACCGAAATCAGCAATTAAAAAGCTCTTAGAAAAATATCGTAATACTCAGAGTACAAAAGTCTTGAACTAGCCCACAACCATTGTGACAGCGACGCAAACATTGTGACGTCAAAACAGTTGGCCTTTGTTACATCATACCATGGGAACGGCATTCGGAAGAAGATGGCCGCATGAAACTTTGCGGCAAACTTGGACTAAGTAAGCCAGTTGAAAATATTTTCGTTCTTCAAAAATAAAACATATTAAAGTGTATTTGTGATATCTACCGGTAGACACAATATAAAAAAGGACAAAGACAACTGTCAAATCGGAGTACGGCACGAATTTTCTAAGAAACTGGAAAATTAAAACTTGAGTCTGTCCGGCACTAGTGAACATGTTGTATCAATTCGCGGTGATTCGCCTCTGCTAATTTGCGGGTATTCATTGTCATTCAACATAGGGTAACTTTTTCGAATCGACCAATCAGAATCGAGGAAACAACGAAGTCATGTTACAAATAACCTCTTCATCGTATGCAATTTATATCATTTTCCACAGCCTTTGGTACTTGCCATACTTATGTGCAATGTCAGGGCTCCAGATAATTATTTGGACACAGGGGTATTTCACTCCTCAAAATATAAACTGAGGAGTAAAATTACCACATGAAAAAAACTTGGAGTATTTCAAGGTAACTAAGGTTTATTGTTTTCAGATGCTCATTCCAAGTTAGCATCTTTGTTGATGTAAGTCGTTGATTATATTTTCCACACGTTTAATCTGTAAATATACAAGTGATTTCTCTTTGAAGAAATATAATATCAGTAATCTTTGTTTTCATGCAGGTTGGCATCAAGTTGACTACCGTTCGGGATGTAAAGATAAGCATGTAGAAATGAAACTTTATTTTGACATGTCATGATTACTCCTGTAAACAAATATGTGACTCGTATTCTGGAAAAGTTCTGCGTATCTGTCATTCATTGATTTCATTTTTAATGCGTATATTTGAATTACCTGTGCATATTTTACGCAGATACGCATCTTATCTGGAGCCCTGAATGTTCATCGTAAATATTATTTTGGTTACCTAAAATTACGCATACTAATATCCTTTCCATGTATTACCCTATGTTTAAATCGCTAATTATTTACTTGCAACATTACCTGTTATTATTAATTTTATAGATCCCGACTATAGTTCGTTTTTGTTTTGTTTCGTTCTTTTGCTATTTTTTTCCTGTTACCATGTTCGGAAAACTACATTGACAATCTCCAGCAAAGACCGGCATATAAATTTATTTCATGATTTATTATTTTTTTTATGTTATATTCGCATACCGCAATTATTCTTCAACAATACTAAATATATTCATTGTATTTGTATTTGCCCAATATCCTCCAGTATTAACTACCCAGCATTCTACAGTGTGCATGTGCATTCACTTTTTCATTGTCTTCCGCCATGTTTGCTGCATTGCCTTGTAATTAACATTAACTGATGAGGCTGAAGACACATCAGTTCCTAGATGTGATTTTCCTGGGAACTCAAGAGATTGTTCCATTGCCAGTTCTGTTTCCATAAAAAAAGAATTACATTTGTCTAGGGTCAACAATCTTCCTCAAGATGTAAAGAATGACCTTTTGAGACAGCCAGTACATGTTTCAAACTTATTTGATGGTCAGTGTAAGGACGGAGCAGATTCCCAGGAAGCTGTGTGGAAGCTGGGAACTTGAGTTTGAAGTAGTATGATCTCCCAAGGTTACTGCCCACAGTTTGACCATATACCTCCTCTTACTAGTCATCTAGTGGAAAAAGCTTCTCCTATCAGGTGGTGGGTGTGTCTCCCTCTCTCTCAAGTTTGATGATATACCTCCTGTCATAGGTCATCTAATATTTTGGGAATTATTTCTCCTTACAGTTTATGAAAGTAAACAACTTCATAACTAATCTTCAATATATTTTAACATTTTTCACACTTGGCGGGGGATATACCCAAGTCTGTCTGCTCTAATCATTTAAAATGAGAGGAAAAACCTGTATCTTTTGTTGCTTTACAAGTGATTTTGTTCCAGAATCTGGCAAAAAAATTCCTGAATTGTGGGTAAGTCGTCAGCGTCTGGAGGACCTGTATGAACAACTCCTTCTGAATGACCTGGAGTACGCACTGGATAAGAAGGTGGAGCAGGACCTGTGAGTAATCTGTCCAACTCTGTCCAACTCATACCTTCTAATCTTATCATCTACTTTGATCAAATTTGATCTTCTCAATTAACACCTAGGCGCATATTGAAATTGAAAACCTCGTGATAAAGAGTGAGTAATTGTCTTTGATTTGATATAAAATTTATGTATGGGCTATATAAAGATACAGGGGGTGCCACATAAAGGTTAATTGTCCCCCGCCGCAATGCGGAACGGGGGACTATGAATTCAGCTGCGTCTGTCCGTATGTCTGTACGTCCGTACGTCCATACGTACGTCCGGATTCTTGTTAACGCGATAACTCATGAAGCTTAGCACCTAGAGTGTTCATATTTGGTGACAGCTTTCCATGGAGGAAGACGCAGATGCTAGTCGACATTGGTGACCTTGACGTCATTTTCAAGGTCACCACAACACCACGTACGTCCGATTCTTGTTAACGCGATAACTCATTAAGCTTAGCACCTAGAGTGTTCATATTTGGTGACAGCTTTCAATGGAGGAAGACTCAGACGCCAATCGACTTTGGTGACCTTGACGTCATTTTCAAGGTCACCAAGACACTGCGTCCGTCCGCATTCATTTTCAAGGTCACCATGACACTTTGACCACTGTGTAATACATCGTTAACGCGGTATCTCGTAAAGCTTAGGACCTAGAGTGTTCATATTTGTGACATCTTTCAATGGCGGAAGACTCAGACGCCAGTTGACATTGGTGACTCTGACCTCATTTTCATGGTCACCATGACACTTTGACCACTGTAATACATTGTTGACGCGATAATATTAATTATGCCAAATATCTCATAACGGCGGGGGACATTGCCATGTTAGTGGCAAACACTTGTCTTATTTCTTTTTTTGAGTTTTTTACCATTTTTTAGCACTTAATATCACATAAACTTCTTGGCACATTTTGAAATTTTATATGTCAAAATATAGAAAAAAGGATGATCTTCATTTCCATATAAAATTGGTATGTATACAGGGGTGGAAATAACCCATTGCCCGACATCCGAATCCAGTGAATTATTCTGTTGCTTACAACACTGTACCGTTGTCTAGTAGACTCTTACAGTATTCAGTTATAAAAAGCAAAAGTAGTGATGATTTTATTTTTTAAAATTTAAATGAGTAAATAAAATCGAGATCCTCCGTTCATAGATCTGTTGATATTGTGATTTCAAAGTAATCTAGAGTCACCTTTCTTGGATCAGGAAGCATGCGCACATAAGTTTCCGAACATCAACACTTCTGCTACCATCAATCGTAATTTCGTTGCCTAACGTTGTTGAGAGCTAGTTACAATTCTCGGAAAGGGACGGTTCAGTGAATTTGTATCCAATATGAAACTTTTACAAAGAAACAATAAATCTTTTTAGAAGATCTTAAATTTTTCAAAGGTGCAAATTATCGCTACCTCCTCAAAGAATTATTTCTTAGTGACTTTATAAATTAATACTTGATCAAAAATGATGTCAACCATAAAAAATATAAGACTACAGGGTAGACAGATTTTTTGAGGCTGCATAAACTTGTTTTCTTGAGAGTCGAAATGTAAAATATATCGGACATAAAACTTAGTAAAATATTAATACTCAGCAACGACAGATAGACATAGCTTCTTATTTACTAGATAAAAATATCATAAAAGTAGGAGTTTGTATTGGTAAGAATCACAGAGGTACGAGGTGTTTTTGGATCTGAATTTACCACAGAAATAGGCTGTCGTGTGCGGTTGTAAAATGCTGCTTTGCGTAATATTAAAATAGCTCTTGATTCTTTTGATGATTTACATTAGCAAAAAAAAAAAAATACGATGAACAAACGAATTTTATGATTCAGAAAAAAGGAAAGGGGGTTTCCACAAGTCTTCAATGCAAACAACTCCGTAGGTTTGGTATATATTCAAATAAAAATGCATACTATAAACAAAGTTATATTTGTGTAATGTTAAAATTTTAGTGTTGCAGATCCTAGCCTTCTTGACTGATAAACCTTTATTTTTTAAACTGTGTTTTTATAAACTGTTTTATGAGCTGTATAAAATCACTCTCTGAGAGAGTCAAATTACATGTCTAATAATTATAGGTAATTCAAAACCATATACTTACCTAAATTGGTTTTTTCTTTATTAAAAATACATTTCAGGGTAAGTGATTTAACATTTGCTTCTGTACCTTACTCCAGCAGCAAATAAAAAGTTATTTCCACCCCTGGTATAAGAAAATCAGTCAAGACCCAGCGAGCATCGCACAAACAGGCAATTTCTCTATTCATATCTTTTTAACTGAGAAGCGATTTTTTTCACCTGCTTTTTACATCCTATCCATTTAACGCCAGTGCGCATTATCGAATTTTGTCCCCGGCTGCAACGCGGAACGGGGGACTATAAATTCAGCGGTGTCTGTCTGTACGTAGATTTATATTATGGCCAAAAAGAATTGCCCTGCTGACATTTTCAAAGATCTTATGAATCATCACGTTCTAAATGGTGTAGAAAACTGTGAACCTTATTACAGAAACCCTGATGTCATTGACGAAATGGAACAATCAATTTTTACTGTTTTGTAAACACAACAAATTGAGGCAATTTAAAATAGTCCCATCATTGATGTAATGTTAGATGAAACATGTGACATAACAATAGAAAAAAAGTTAGCAATCTATGTCCGCTATCTTGACACAAACACTGGATTATTGAGAGTTTGCTTTGCAGGCAATGAACATATCACAGATTGTACAGCAGCTGGAATAAAAACAGCCCTCCTTAATTTCCTGCACAGGAAAACATTATCCATGAAAATAATGATGACATTTGGAAATTCAGGGGCTTGTTACCGATTGAGCTGCTGTGATAACTGGTAGACTTAATGGGGTTGTGGCCAAATTGAAAAGACAAATTCCGCAGTTGGTACTATAAGTTACCATGTGTCCACGAGTTTGATATGGAGATATATCATGTGTTCGAGAAGTTTTTATGTTGTTGCTGAGGATTAAATGCAGTAACTTATGGGCTAAAACAATCATTGCTTGGTAAAAGTTAAAGTGCACATGTGCTTATATTGAAAATATGTTGCAACTTTTGTTTCACCTTATGCGTTATAAAAGACAATACTGTTTATCTCCTTCTTGTAGATGGAACCATGGCTTCAAGAATCAGATCAACTTGCTACAGATACAAGCTAAAGACAAACAGGTATGCTTTGAAGCTGGATTAACATGATATGTGTCCTCATACATGATAGTGTTTAGGGCTGGGACGGGTATCCCGGATACCCGGGACGGGTGGGTATATAGTAGGACCCGGGTACCCATAACATTACCCGGACCCGTTTTAATCACGTGACAAATAAATAACGAATTTATTGAAAGTGTTTCAGTGTTTGTTGTATTTTCAATTACAACGAAGTTGTAGCATTTTGGTCGAAGTTCATGCAGCAGCAGGAAGCCAGAAACGTAATACGAACTGTCGGCATCGTTGTCAACAATAACAAGAATTTCAAGAAACATGGTCAGCCCGGGAAAGTCGCTGTCGACACCTCATATTCTATGCAAATATCATTAGCTATCAAAAATAACGTGCATGATAACAACTGGATCAGACCTTTTCATTACAAACGCGATTCCGAAACACTAAAGCTATCCTACTTTGAACCGTTCTATTTGTGTTCGCATAACTTCGCAAGAGTTACCTCCCTTATACATTCATAGCGAAAGTAGCTGAATTGTGATTGGATATTTGGATATATTTACTTGACATGAGGCGAGTTCATTTGTTGTGAGACAGGTAAGGATATCTATTTATTATTTACTTTGAAAGCGTTAACTAAACTTAACTTATCTTAACATTATTTATTTATACCTTCAATTGTATTTTGCCTGTACACCGTTGATTGAAGGACGGTAGTTTGAAGCCGTTTGTTTGTTACAGAGGGGTGTTTGTTGTTCAAATGCTTCCACATCGATGATGTACCCCCTCCTTTGTGGCTTAGCTGAGTTGAACACAAAATGCATTTTGTTTTCGTGCCTGATGCCACCGATTCAAAATATTTCCACACGCCACTCTTGATCTCGGCCATGCCGGTTTTTATTGAAGGGGAATAACTCACAATTAGTGTATTGACGGGTACCCGGGTCGGGTCGGGTAATAGGGGGTCGGGTACCCGGGTAGAAAATTTAGACCCGTCCCAGCCCTAATAGTGTTCACATGAGAATCTTGATTAACATAATATGTGTCCTCATACGTGATAGTGTTCACATGAGAAGCTTGATTAACATCATATGTGTCCTCATACGTGATAGTGTTCACATGAGAAGCTTGATTAACATCATATATGTCCTCATACATGATAGTGTTCACATAAGAATCTTGACAGGTCTTGTCAAAGAAATGAAGAATTCACCAAATAATTTGACTTTAAGCCCAGATCAGCTTAGGGCATAAACCATCCATCCTTCATCCATAGTCTTACACATTTTTAGCTCATCTGACCGGAAAGGCCCGATAGGCTTATGGCATGTCATGGCGTCTGTCTATCTGTCAGTCCGTCAGTCTGTTGGTCTGTCGGCCTGTAAACTTTACACTATTTTGACTTCTTCTCAAGAACCATTCAATTGTCCAGATTCAAACGTCCCCAAGTTCTCCACTAGAATCCAATATTGATACCCACTAAACAATGACGGAATATACAGACAATTTAACTGAAATTTACGACATCAATATTCTTTATTCCTAACAGTAATAATGATATTTCTGACGACATTTGTTAGCATGAAATGTAATGAAACATTTAAAATAAAATAAAATAAACTTCAAAACAACAACCTTATTAACAGCTCCTTGGATTATGGTCTGTGGTTTGTTCTACAAAATCTGTATAAACTTTTGCGACTTAACAACAATACAATACAACATAACAATACAATAATGTTATACAATGTTAAACTTATAAACAATCACACACTCATAACAATAGCCTGATGAGCTACAGAGCCACTGGCTCTATTTTTTAACTTCTCCTTTGAAACGTTTGCACCCCTAAAGCTGAAATATTGTTGGGATATACCCTGGACTTGGTAATTTGAATTTGTACATATGAGTCATATCACCCTTCAAATATGGGCGTGACATGCATTTTCCTTAAAATCTTAAAAAATCTCCTTCTCCAAAACGAATTGGTTTAGGAGGCTCAAAAATTAAGAGTAGCATCTCTCTGATATGAAGACTCAAATTTTTAACTTGGACTTTGACCCCCTTTCAAATATGGGCGTGGCAGGGTATCCACTTCAAATTTTCATAGTCTGTTTTCAAGAAACCATCAAAAAGAATCTTGAAGTTATCATCTTTGTAGCATGGACACTAAGATGTGTAACTTTCATTGGCCTACCCCAGATAATATGGGTTTGGCTGGGGTAAATATTTAAGGAGGATTTACCAAAACGAAACATGTTGGTATAGGGAGCTAAAATTTCAGAATAACGTCATTGTTTCATTAAGATTAAAGTTTGTAGATTTGATCTTGACTGCCCTTCAGATATTGGCGTGACAGGGTACCCAACCTCAAATTTTGTGGGGTTTTTTTCAGAGACCAGTCATGCTAGGGATATAAAATTTTGAGAATGTTGTCTTTGTAGATTTGAGACATAGATGTGTAAATCTGATTGTCCTACTCCCAGAAAATAAAGGTGTGGCAGGGTTGCAAATAAAAAAGGCTAACCATTTTTAAAAGATTTGCAAAATGGTCAATTGAAGCATAACGATGTGGTACTAAGGAACCAAACAAGCACAAGTTCATGCCTTCAGCACAATTAATAAGCAAAATATGCGTAAACATGGTCAGCAGTTCTGTAATGTATGACTGAGTTTGTTAAGACTTCTGTTACTTTAGGTAGACCAGGGACAAGCAGATCTTAACCTGATATCCTTGAGATTTCCATTGTGAATTGGCAGGGGTTAGGTTGATGTTAATGGATGGGTGGAGAACAATGTCAGGAGATAAAGGTAGGATGTTGATGAGAAAAGATATTTTGCTCACTCAAAGGATTTTTGAGTTGTTTTTAAATGTGTTAACTCCTTAAAAAAAGTATTTTTACAGAGTGTATTTCCACAAATATAAGAGAGCAAATATATAAGAGTGTGAAAATGAATTGAAATATAGTTACTTTGTAACTGGTGCTTTATTCAAGAATATGTTTTCTTATTTAGATCATGATTTAAGGAATATAATATTATGGTTCTTTCAATTTTTCCTCCAAATTTGTGCTAAGACATCTTGTCTAACGCACTGACTTTTGACAGTGTTGGTGATGTATTTCACCTGGAGAACAAATGAATGTATATCTTAGTCTTGAACATCACCAATGCAAAAAATGAAGAGCTACAGAGCTCATGACTCTATTTTTCTTTTGGGTTATGGCCCATGAATTAATGCACACAGATTTTTGTGAACTTCCACACTTATTGATAAATTGTAAATCTTTAACCCTTAAGATGCGAAGCACGGACCTGTCCGGGTTGAAATTAGCTTTGACCGCATGTCCTCCAGGCGAGATGCGACTACCACACTCAGTTTTTTTCACGCTAGCTCATTATCGCTGCGGTGCCCAGTAGCGAAGGACGGGCAATTGTTGTACGGCAGTAGTGTCAGTTCAACGCTAGTACTTTCTGTCCATCTGTCGCTAATTGCTAAGCTACCAAATTTTGTTTCGTTGGTGTTCTAAATAATGCATGTACATGTTCCTAAAATTAGGCAAACATTGATAACGTTCATCTTACCGAAAATAAGCGTTAAAATCACTAATAGCCTGTGGGCACTTCCTACCCTCTCGCACGAGCTTACCGAGCCGCGCGTGCTATCGTTTGCTTACAAGCGTGCACTCACACCAAACATACAACCTCCTATCGCACGCCTCATGTTCTGATTTCAATATCGGTTGGATCATTTGAAAGAGCAGAAAATTGTCTTCAATTCGCTATGAAATACATAATTACGCTACCTGAAATGAAGGTACAGCATGTGCCGCAAAAAAGGTTATTTTTACCTATTTTTCGTTTTACACCATTTTGTCACACCAATTTTCTCATGTTGTGCGCAACGTATTTTGACAATTTTTATATCAAAAGATAGAGAAAAGGATTGTCTTTCATTCCATGTAAAATTTGTACAAGCGCAAAAATAAATAAAGACATAGCAAGCGCCGCACAAAAAGCTATTATTTCTATTTAAATCATGCAAACTGAACAGAGATTTTGGCATGTGCCTTTCTTTCGCTCATATCTTCTCAACAGCTAGTCGTATATTGAAATTGATTACCTCGTGATATGATTACCTCGTGATAAAGAAGGAATAATTATCTTCAATTTGATATGAAAAAATGATATACATTACATAAAATAAAGATACAGCAAGTTCCGCAAAATTGTGACTTTTGTTTATTCTTTACGTTTTTACCATTCTCTTGCAATTTATATCACATAAACTTCTCGGCACATTTTGAAATTTCATGTATCAAAATATAGAGAAAAGGAGGATCTTTATTTCCATATAAAATTGGTATGTAAACGAATATCAGTAAAGACCCGGCAATCATCGCACAAACAGGCAATTTCTCTGTTCATATCTTGTTAACTGAGACGCAATTTTTTTCAACTGCTTTTTACACTTCCTATCCATTTAACGGCAGAGCATTATCAACATTTTAATACCACAATAAAGAGGAAAGGATCGTCTTCAATTCTATATAAAATTTGCAAATTACAATTAGACAATAAAGGAGCGGTAAGTGATGTCGCAATTATCAAAATATGTTCTCAAATACCTGAGGGTACCATCTTTGCAAACTTTATATATACCAAACCAAGTGATACATATTTGTTATTTTCATATCATCTTAAAGAAAAAATAAATACCTTCATTTTCATGGGTAATTAGCCCATATTTGCATCAAAATAAAACGTGTGGAAATGATGCGACAAAAGTCGCAGTAAGTCAATTATCAAAGACTTTATTCACTAGCTATTCCCACGTTTCGTTGGTAATAACTAAAGATTGTTATGATTTATTTCTTCGTACAGAAGAATAAATTGCCTTCAATTCCATATATAATTTGCATGTATACAAAGCGAGCCCGGGGCTACTAGCTTAGTAATATTACTGTGGGGGTCAGAACGTTATCGGGGTTTATAACTACCCTGCTTTCGTAATTTATATCTTTCGTTTAGGATGGCCTTTCGTCATGAAATTTATCGTAAAATATAGAGCAATAAATAAGCTTCATTTCTGTATATATAACTTGTCTATGTGCACTCAGGGATAAAATGATTTTATATAGTTTGAAATATAGACAATTTTTTAATAAATGCAAAATTCGTGCTAGAAAATTTTTTGTAATAATTTTTATATCAATGTCAAGAGGAATTATTTGACTTTAGTTTCGTATTGATTTTGCGCATGCGCTCTCAGAATTTATGGAGTTATGGCGCCTGAATTAAAAACAAGTTTACTTCGGTTATTAAAACCGTTCTAGGAGTGATATAAATTTCATTCAAAGTGCCAGGTAAGTATCATCCATTTGTGACACGGGATTGGCTGACTAGTTTTGTATACTACGAAGATAACGTCCGTATTTTGCCATGTAAACACACCATATGTTGTTAAAACGATCGCTTATCGCGGCGCTGGAATATTCAGCCACCGGTGCTAGTTACGCTTTTACGGTAGCATGCGAGTGCTGGAAAATTCAGCCATGGGGGCAAAACTGGTCAAAATAATATTCAGCAACGTAAGAGTTAGTGTTTGGTTGAGTGTTCTCTGTCCATGTTCCAGGCCAAGGTGAAGATCAAATACAAACATCGTCAGTAGAAACTATTTCAGCACCTTTAATCGCAATTTAAAAAAATTATTGATTTATTGCTTTTCAAAAGACAATGACTCTTTGAAAGCAAAGAGATATCCCAGCTGAAAACTTGCACATAATAGAAATTGTCTTTATTTCCAACCTTATAAACGAAGTAATTTGCTTTGTATACATGCAAATTATATATTGAATTGAAGGCAATTTATTTTCCTTTACGAAGATATAAAACATAAAACAATCTATTGCACTGTGATTAGAAGGTATTACCAACGAAACGTGGGTATAGCTAGTGAAAACAGACTTTGATAATCGCCTTTCCATGACATTTGTTGCATCATTTCCACACATTTTATTTTGATGCAAATATGTGCAAATTATATATGGAAATAGAAATGTTTAACTCTTCTTTGTGTGATGCTAGCTGGGTCTTTACTAATTTTCGTATACATACAAATTTTATATGGAAATGAAGATAATCCTTTTGTCTATATTTTGATCAAAATGTACCAAGAAGTTTATGTGATATAAAGTGCTAAAAAGTTATTAAAAAACCTAAAATATTAAAAAAAGCCACTGCAAAACTAAGTGAAATAATTCTATCAAAATGAACAAAATGATAAAATTAGCGATTATTGAATACTACGTCCTCACGTTAGGCTAACAGTTGCTAAGAGGGGCCTGGTTTCCTTCTTTTGTAATGACGTCGTAGAAACAAGCGGCAATGACGTCACAGTGCTATCAGTTGCGTCACAAGAATTTCAAATGGAGCCGTCTTGTACTATTACTGTAAGGTGTCGCTGACCTCTCCAAATCAATATAAAACTGTTAAAAATAATCAATTTGAATGACGATTATGAAAAGAAGTACTACGTATTCTTTCAACAACACTTACATTTAGTTTTTGTATTGAAATTTTTACACAAATGACAATTAAGCCTGCGTAGGTAAGTGTCAAGTAAAGCCGCAGCACATGTGTACATGAATTTGGAGATTTGTCACCCAAATCCTTTATAGAAAAACGCTTATTTGCATTATATTCGAGGTTTTGTCTTTTAAAAACATATGGGTAATATAAACAATAACCAACTCGTGACGGGGAACGACAGATTATCTTTCCCTCGTTATATTAATTGTGTTATTCTCTGGCCAAGGCTCGAGAATTACGAAATTAATATAACTCGGGAAAGATAATCTGTCATTCCCCACCACTCGTTAGTTATTGTCTATGTAACTGTTGCATTAGAAAGTGACATGGAGTTCTCCTGCCAGTTTTTATATCAAGTGGTCCACTGGTATGACTCGTACAAGCTGTGCTAATTACATATCAGACAATGTTAAAGATATACATTACGCATTTCATCAGGAAAAAAAGTTTTTACAGTGTTTTACAAAGTAAGATGGCTGACACGTCATATAGTGATGTAAATGGTATAGTTTTCACCTTCTTTAAAGATTTGCTAAAAACATCCTATTTTGAATAGCAAAGAGATTTGTGATGTCCATGCCTTTTAACTTGTCAATGCATTTTTTCACATCAATTGAATGTACATGAGAATCATGGCAGAGATAGATGGAAAAATTTACAGCAAAATCATCCGGAAGTTGCACTTTAATTTAACTTAATTGTCTGATCATGCTAAGGTAGCAATAATGTTGTTGGGAATTTTTTGGCAGGTTGTCTTTTTATATAATATTATTATTATATTTTATTTTGTCCCCTGCAAAGATTTGTGGAAACAGTATTTTTCTCCTCCATCTGTAATATTCAGTAATTAGGTTATTCCTTGATTCCAAAATGCTTTCATATATTTTCGTAACGTAATAGGTGGATAGACTTACTGGTAGACGCTGTCTTCTGCTACTTTGGAACTACTTTGCTACTTTCTTGGAAATGACGTCAACTAAATGCACATTGGGTTACTTAGGCTTCTTTTCTTGTCTCTATCTGAAAATCTGTGCAGGATTATCTTTTAAGACTTCGTATGTGATGACATTAAGTATTTGAGTGGTGCTTTTTGCTTCAAAATTATTTGGTATAAAAAGAAATGTCTGTTTTCCATGGAAACAATTTGTACTTTGTGTATAAGTGTCACTAAGGGTAAAATGATTAGCTTGGATTGAAAGTCGTGGAGGATGACATCACACTGCATCATATGCTTATCTTTTTAGTTTGAATAGAGATTTCAGGATCACATTTTATGAATATCTCTCATTTTTTATTGTTGCAATTTTCTTGTTTTTGTTCTTTGTTCTTGTCTTAGAAATATTCTTATGAACTTATTTAATACTTAAGGTTACATCTCTCAAATGAATTAAAATCTTAGTTACAATACTTTCATCATTTATAACATACAGTGGAGCAGTGTGAACTCTGCACTCTTGTATCGTGTTGCTATATGGTTTCTCCAACTATTTTCAGAATATGAAGCGTGGAGAGAACCAGGCGAGTCTTAACCTTTTCCTGGAAACAGCAAGTGGCTTCTACTTGCAGGTACGGAGTTATCATGTATATCAGTGTTAGTAGGCGGATGGTCTTACTTATCCAATTCAGCTCCCATTATTGTCTCTATAACAATCAGGACCCTTTACCAGCGGGTTCAGTAATAATATGTGATAACATTACTTTTATTTAAAGTTGTCCTTGAAAATCATTACCAAAAAGAATGGACTTTAAAGCTAAAATCTTGTGTACAGAGTCCTCAATCTAGTTAAAACAAGATGTTTTGATCCGTCAATACATCTAGAGAATTACTAATTGAGGTCAGGTTCAGCTGACCTTTGACTTATTTCGAACCGACCAATTAAATGAGGGAAGGAAGACAGCTTTCAACCAATCAAAGACAGGTTTCCTTTGCATCTTGGTTAATGTCACATGCTGACGTTTACCCTACGTTTGTCTATATTTATCCTTTAAAACTTATTTCGTCATTGTTTGACCTAATGTGTTGATTTTCTTTTGCACAAATTGCCAAATAAACAACCCAAAACTATTCCTCCAACATTATCAGCACAGAATTTATGCTGTCATCATATTTTTCTACACAATTCACTGCGAAACATTGGTAACATTTCGTAATTTGTAATCGAAGTGCTTAAGAACAACGAAACAATCGCATTGACCCGCGATTCAAAGAGCTGGACCAGCACTCTTTTGATTGGCTGGTGTTCGCGCCTGCTCGACACGGAATAGACCTGTAATTTGCTAGATGGTATTAATGGACTTCGGGACGTATTATATTACAGCTAGTTTTAACTAGATTAACAGAGTCCTAAGCTGATGCAGCTCATATGCTGACACTGTTACCAATCAGAAAATAAATTATAGATAGCCTGATGAGCTACAGAGCCAATGGCTCTATTTTTTATGCTTGTTATTCTTAAAAACTGCCCCAAATAAAGAGTATGTCAGATAGCCTTCATTCACCTCTACCTCATCGAAAACCCTGCATATCAAAAGCCCATTTCCCCAAGCCAAGCAGCCCATGTGCTAAACAGCATGTGAGCCTCGCTGTCACCAGCGTCCCTTAGCGCAGGATTTTCTTGACCTTTGTATGTGATCATTTGCACAGAGAATACAAGCATACTTTCCATTGGCACTTCATATGTTCTGAAGCCTGGGGCTAAATTCAATGTGTGAAATCGTTAAGAAACAAAAGATTGTCTTTAATTAAGAATTGACTTCAACATTTATTAAGTTCATGGAGGTATAAACTTAAAAAACGATGTGCAAACTGTGTGAATCCGCGTAGCTGCATTATATACGCGAATGAATTCAAACCTCAATGGCATATAAGAGATAAAATGTCCTTGGCCCCACCTACAAAACGTTCATCAGCCAATGAAAATCTACAACTCACATGGCCCTGAACTTATCGGACGTCCGTCACACATGGCCTTGACATTGCTAGTTCTCACAGTTGTAAACACAAATCGCGAACGCAGAACTCGGAGAGGAAACCAGCCGAATTTACCCTCGTAGATGCCATATACTGGTGGTGTTATGATCTCTATCTAACGGAATCTGATTAAACAGCACACAGTTCTTAAACTTGTTGAGGAGCCAAGCTTAACTCTGTTCATGAACTTAACGACATTACTTTGCCAACCTCCCTGCAACGGCCGCGAGAGCATTGAACAATGACATTTGCCTTCTGTTGGGTGGAACACGATCGGTTGTAATTTCTGATAGAGCTCTCTTGTTTATTATGAAAATGACTACCTTTAGAACCTTTGACAACAATAATTATTTCATACTGAATTATGTTGATTTTTTAATAAGTAGCATTGCACAAAGTGTAGCTATTTTTAGAAAAACTTAACTTATTTACAAATAGTTCCGTCGATGGGCGTGGCTTAAAATGATGTGACGTCACGAAATTAAGTTTATGGAGGTAAGAACTTAACTTCTATTACCGTGTTCAGCGAATCAGATTGACGCAAAGCAATTGCTATTTGTTTATTTCGTTGTAAAATTTGAACATGCATGAAAATAAGTAAAGACACAACAGATGATTCACAAAATGTGATTTTTTGTATTTTTCAGGTCGTGGAAATCCTGAAATAGACATATGATTTGTCAATAAATGTTTTATAGGAGGATCTAGTTAGAAAACCATTAATAGATCTCCATCTAATGAATATTTTGGTTTGATGATTATCGTCTGAAGTATTATGAAGTTGGGTAATAAAAAACACTATTTATCACTTTCCAATTATATGCAATTTATAACTTGTAACCCTCTTTATTTTACTTTGAAGCAATAAAAATTGCATTTGTCCCAAAACAAGAGTTTGCAAACGTAAAATAACAACCTTACTCTTTCCAAAACTTACTTGAACTACAAGGAGAAGTCAATAAGTTCATAGAAATGTATATAAAACAGAAGCCATTGGTTGTGATATTGATTTTATTTTTCAATATAATCTCCCTGGACTTTGATGCACTTTGCCCATTCGACTTTAAGACTGATAAAAGTCGCTTGTGGCCATGTCTGGACTGTAGGGGGGATGGTTTTGTTGTTCAAAGCCAGATTGTTGAAGTGCTGCCTGTGCAGTACGTCTCTTGTACATTTGAGCTTTGTTATGAAGAAGCATCACTCCAGCAGTCGACATGCCATGCCTCATGATCAAAGCTCTGAATTGCTTCAACAAGCCAGCATAGCAGCCACCTGTTATTGTAGTTTTAGGTGGTTCACAATCTTTAAGTATGAAGCCTCTTAAATGCATGTTCATCTGGTTCCAATTAAAAAGTATTTATACCAGTTTTCTTGTTTTATCTTTCAGCTTCTGCAACAAGTATGTTCATCTTTTGACCTTGACCTGCCGTTCAGACTTAGGTCTGCTTCCTTTGGTTTGATAACTGGTTAGTATCATCGTGATATCATGAAACTATAACCCTATATAACAATAAAAAAGTATTTATCACCTGTACAAGACTGTAAATCTTAGATGTAGTAAGAATTTTGTTAATTTCCTGTTTGGAAATCATAATAAAAAATACAGACTTAACCCTTAAAGTCAATGTGTCATCTTGACAAGGGTGATTTTGAAGCTTCAAAGCTGGCCAAAGACCTATGTGTCTTACTAGAGTAGTTGAAAGCATTGAGATAACAAAAAATATATTTTTAGTGATGAAAAAAAGGTTTCGGAAGGTTGTTTCTTAGCTCTTCTGGCCTATAAGGCCAGATGGGGTAATGGTATGGCATGTCGTCTGCTGTCTGTCTATAAAGTTTTCACTCTTTCATCTTCTTCTCCAGAACCATTGAACCAGGAAATCTGAAATCTTGTGTAAAGACTCCTTGATTTTTTTTCTGCAGAAAAGGGCCTTGAAAGCTGAAACTTTATTTACAGACTTTGTAGCTGATGGGGATTTTAATAAATGGATTTGGTGATCTTGTGACATCAATAAATTGACCCTGTGACCATCTATTGAATAAATCATAGATAGCCTGATGAGCTACATAGAGATTATTACCCGAGGAAGTGTGTCATATGATTTTTACGAAACGAGTGTGAATTTTTGTATTACCCGAGCGAGAGCGAGGGTTATACACTAATTCGCACAAGTTTCGTAAAAGTCATATGAAACACTTCCGAGGGTAATAATTTCTTTATTACCGATTCTATTCCATTTAAAACACATGGAGATATTCAGAAAACGGTCTCCTTCTTTTGCGACGGCCCGCCACAGTGACGTCATTAACAATTGTTTTATGACGTCACAAACGACAAAATACGGTCACTCGCGCTGAAACAATCGTTGCTAGGCAAAAGTGATATGTGCACATGTGCTCATATTGAAAATATGTCATCGCTTATGAATAACCATATGGGTAATAAAGAGCTTTATTACTTACTTATCAGGTTTGAAAACCCAACATTGCCCAGATTACTGTAGCAAAGAGGTGGGCTGAACAGAGCCACGTTGCTTTGAACTCTTAACCTTGCACATTGGAGTGCCGGATAGAACAGCCACCCTGGCGAAGCAAGCCCAGAGAACAGATGGGGTTTCTTCAATTGAGTGTACGGAAAGTGTCTAGCCACTCAAAGAAGTACAAAGCCAAGCTCAACCCCTATGTACCAGCTGATTGACAGCCTTGAAGGCGTTGATGATTGCTGACCACAATGCATGTCTGTGAAGCTCATTAGCATTGCATGGTGAGTGAGGCAGAAAAAGCAGACACTTCCATGTTTTAAACTCCTGGTTGGCTCCTCATAAATACACTGATTGCTGGAGTGATCGCGGCCAATCAAGAGCTTCCTATGGTTTGAGCCTTGAGCTGTAGCAATGAGCTTCGCCACTAGTCTGGATGTACCGCCCCACTGTATTGAGACAATACAAGCCTGCAGATCGAAACCCATTGGTTTTAAACTAAATTTGCGGGTATTGAATATTTTACATACGCAACTATTTATCTTCTAACTAACTTTTGTAACATAACTGTTAATTATTAGAAGATTAACAGCAAACTCTGTTTTTGCGTACTTATTTTTGCATGGAAGGACTCTGCGACTGTTCTATTTCTGTAAGAGGTGTGTTAAGGTATAACCTTATGTGAATTCCCGGCATGATTTACATTACAAACATCATACTGACAATGCCAAAACGTGTCAATTGTAACAGCAAGATCTTACGACATACTTGTTTGATTTGAGACCAAAAGCAACAGTTATAAAGCTCACTGAAAAATATCGTAAAACCCCAAGAACAAAAGTTTTAAACTATCCAATGATCATTGTGACAGCAACGCATTCATTGTGATGTCAAAACGGTTGACCTTTGCAACATCATACCATAGGAACGGCATTCGAAAGAAGGCGGCTGCATGAAACAAAGTGGCAAACTTGGGCTAAGTAAGCCAGTTGAAAATATTTTAAGTTTTTAAAAAAAAAATCATATTAAATTTTATTTGTACTATCTACCTGTAGACACAATCTAAAAAATAACAAAGACAACTGTCAACTTGGAGTACAACAAATATTTTTTATGAAACTGGAAAATTAGATCTGGAGTCAGGTCGGATCTTGTGAACATGGTGTAACAATTGGCGGTGATCAGCCTTAGCTAATTTGCGGGTATTCATTGTCATTCAACATAGAGTAATTTTCGAATCAACCAATCAGAATCGAGAATAAATGAAGTCATGTTACAATAGTCCATGATTAGATTGGATTGAACCCGAGGGTAATGATTTGGTTGATTCAGATTTTACAACTAGATAAATATGAGAGCTCATACTTGGGAAAATAAAACAAGAATGAAAAGTGAAGCCATTCATCGGCGCTACGAGTGTGAAAAGCCTTGGCATTATTGGTACATGGTTAGTTTAACCTGATATCATTTGTAAATGTGTGGATATTTTCAGTGGAGGAAAGGAAACTATTGCTCGCCCGAGACGGGTTATTTTGTTGAGGGCTGGCATAAGATAGATATTGTCCACTCGATGGTTGGGTTCATGTTATCATGAAATCGAATATGTGTTGAAATGAATTTCTGCATTGCTATTTAGAATAGATATTTTGGACTAAAAAAACTCTAAAGTGATTATCAGTTACGATTTGTGTCAACTTGATAAAATTTCGTTGAGTTTTATAGGCCAGGGTTATGTGCTACATATTCCAAACAGTTCCCTCCATCTTAACCTGTGATTCAAGCAAAAAAATCCAAGGCAAATGTTTATTAAAAAAAAATGTATCCCTGTAGCACCATTACTATAAAAGATACGAGATTCGCAGGCATAACATGCATAAAACTAAACTTGTGTAACCTTGGTTAGACTGGCTTTGAGATTAGGCTGGTGTGCTTTGGAGTTTGGGGAAATGAGGGGGCAACTGCCTGTTTGTAGAGGCTTGAGTGGAAAAAGGGAGAGTTGAGTCCTAAGAGGGTTGTGCTTTAAAATAACATAAGTGTATTTCAGACAATTCTTTTTTGAGCAGTAGTGCTTTAAAGAAAAGAGCCAATAGAAAACCCATTTGTTTTTTTCTTTTCAGAACATAAATTGACGTATTTTGTAGTGAAATTTGTGTAGACCTACCCGAACAATGCCAATAATGAGGTATAAATTTGATGGCTGTCTTAGTCTACAATGCCCATTGCTCTTGTTTCATAATGTTGCAGAAAACCTTTCAGAGAAGAAAGCTTCTTGCATGCCCAAGCAGAGCTCATGTCACTACATATGCCAGCATTGTTTGGTACATTTGGGGGACATTGGTGAGTATGTGTATTACTGAAGATATGTGAAATGTTGATAAATGATGAAAGAATTGGTCTGAATGATATAAAGATAGTATTTATTATTATAGTGTTTGTATGTGCTGAATAAGACTATAACCCACTTAAACAATGTGACCAACGTAAATTTAATGTCTTTGTTTGTGCTCTTCATCATAAGCATTTTATTTCATTTCCCATAGCCTTTGGTACTTACCATACTTGTGTGCAATCGTAAATATTATTTGCATGGGGAACCTAAAATTATGCATACCAATATCCCTATTATGTATTACTCTATGTTTACATCGCTAATTATTTACTTTCAACATTACCTGTAATTATTACTTTCATAGCTTTTACTATCGTTCGTTTTTGTTTTTTTCATTCTCTTGCTATTCACTTCTTGTATTTACCCAATGTTCTCTGGTATTAACTACCCAGCATTCTACGGTGCTCATGTGCATTAACTTTTTCATTGTCCTGCCATTGTCTTTCTTCCACCATCTTTGCTGCATTGCCTTGTAACCACCTCCGTCCCCGCCTCACTCCATAGATGTCTTGGTTGCTCATAGTTGGGTTTTTCTCTGCCAATTCATTTCCTCCCATCATTTCAGGTCCCTTTACTCCTGCATAACTCTAAATAAGCCCGGGTTATTAACTCCAGGGTTCAATGTCCGTGTTATAACTCCAGGGTACATTCCCCCTACAACAAGGTTATTGACTCCAGGGCACAATGTCCGGGTTATAAATCCAGGGTACATTCCCTTAAGCCTGGGGTATTTTACTCCAGGGCACAATGTCCGGGTTATAACTCCAGGGTATATTCTCCTCATGCTCGGGTAATATAACTCCAGGACACAATGTCTGGGTTACATGCTCCAAATGTAATAAAAAAATTATATTTTCCCACCTTGTTTTCTGTGGTTATTTAAGTGCACAAAAAGAGATTTATTTAATGTTCTAAAACAATAAGCGCTACTTTCTGTCACTTTCTTTACCCCTTGCATCTTTTAAGTTCATTTCTGTCTCTTGTCCCATTACCAATCTTGAAAATTGTGTTGTCAGTGCCATTGAACAGAACAGATGCCAAACGTCAAGGTCACTAGATACAGGTTATTGCCATGTTCACCTTTTAGTCAAATTTTAAACAAGAAATAGATTGAGGTCACAATGATGTCATGAATTATGCACTGTTTTGTTTATTTTAAACTTTTAACCCTCAAGCCGCGGTTTACGGGATGAAATTAAACTACGCCGCAGTTAGCCTTATAGGGAACCCCGGAAGCAGGACATAGAATCTGACGCATATACTAATTAAAATTCAATTTGATATATTTATATATATATATTTGTATATGCGCTCACAGAAATAAATATACAACAAGCACCGCAAAAATTTTATAAGTAAAATGTAATGAGTAAAACAATCATGAAGGAAATGCTGTTTCTTTAGTGTTCAATTATATAGTTTTATAAACCATGAAAATCATAGGAGAAAAAACTTTGGGGTTTACATTCATAGAGTTATTGATGTCTTTTTTTAATCAGGGGATTTTGCGTCAGGCACCGCCATCAGGTCATGGGAAAATTGTCCAACGAAAAATATGTCGTGGGTCTTCCGTCGGGCACCGCCATCAGGTATGGGGGTTTTTCGAACAAACTTTTTTTGGTCGAGGAAACTCATTTTTGAAAATAAAGTTCGGTGTCATTCCGGGGTTTAAAACATTTTTCTATATATGTCGGGAGAGCATGAGTTCCGTCAAGTGAGCAAAAGACAAGGGGCCGGGTGCTCGTGTACTACGGACGTCCCGACGGATAGGCCCGTGGAACCTGTCATTCTCGGAAGAGAAGTCAAGAGTTGAAAAACTCTTGTAATCCACAACTGACAATCAGAACTTCCCTGACGCAGAAGGCAGTTGTTCGCGACTCGCTGAAAAGTTGTCCAAAAGTTAGAAAGTGTTCGGCAACATTAGAACTTGTTCGGCAGGTCTGTGAAAAGTTGTCCGACAGTGAGTAATTGTCCAGCAAAGTTAGAATTTGTCCTGATTTGTGACTTTTGCAAAGTCGTGAAACAAGTCTGTGAAAAGTTGTCAGACAGTTAGAAATTGTCCAGCAAAGTTAGAATTTGTCCTGTTTTTTTACTTTTGCATATGTCTGGCATTTGCCAGGACAGTAAGAAAATGTCTGGATCGCCACCAGTATTGATGGCCGCTGGCGCCATCGGCGCGCAACAGTAAATTTGTTTACAAAACTCACGAAATGGGGCAATTGAATGTCCATGAAGCTCACATCAAATTTTTCTGTATAGGTTATCAGTATTTGATATAATATCTTGCACGTGCCTAAATTCTTTTCAATCAATTGAGTTGGGAAGAGATGTCGACGTCAAGCGACAACCATTTCATCAACGAGGTCCATGCTGATGAAGCTTCTGACATGGAATCTACTGATGATAATGATAGTTACAGTGACACAGATAGTGATATGGAAATAAGAAACATTGCAAAAGACATTTTAGCTGCTACTGGTGGGGCTGGTACATCCACAGAGGAAGAGTTCAGTGGCTTTAATGAGCAATATAATGAAATGGACACACATTTTGATGACCGTGACAACTTTATGGAATGAGGGGCCGAGGCCACGTGGACAGGTTGATCTGCATTTTACTGGCACAACAAGATTAGGACGGTTTATAGAATTGCCTGATAATCGACATCCTATAGATTTTCGGGGTTATTTCTGCATTCTGCAGATGATTATGGATCGTTGGCAGTAGAAACCAACAGGAACTTCCACCAGCAAGTTGATGATAAGGTTCTGAAACCATGTTCAAGGTTGAGGCAGTGGTATGATATGAATGCCTAAGAAATGAAAGTATTCATTGCAATGACTATAGCGATGTCTCTAGTTGTACAGAGAAATTTTTCTGACTATTGGTCAACAAGTGATGTGACGTCGAAGCCTTTCTTTACCAAATGCATGCTTCATGACGTACCTACATTTGAATGATAACAACCAAATGCTGGGAAGAAACACACCACATTTTTTAACAATCTATAAACTTGGCCATTTGTACCAGAGAATTGTAGATCGTTTTTCCAGAGTTTACAAGCCGCATCAAAACATTTGTGTTGAGGAAGGATTGGTGCCTTGGAAAGGCAATCTGAGTTTCAAAGTATACAATCCTGACAAGCCAAAGAAGTATGGGACAAAGGCCTACATGCTGTGTGACTCAACTAATGGTTATGTTTGCAAGTTTCAACTCTACACTGGAAAAACCAATGAAACTGTTTCTGCTGGTGGAAAAATGTTCGATCTGGTGATGGATTTGGTGAAAAAGGTTATCATGTGTTCATGGATAATTTCTATTCCTCTGTGGCATTGTATGTAAACTTGTGGAAAATGGGCACTGGTACTGGAGGAAATCGCAAGGGCATTCCAGACAAGGTAAAGAAGGCACAGAAGAAACAGAAGAAAGGGGATATGATAGTCTATCACAACCAAGACCTACTCGTTTTGTGGTATGAAGACAAGAAGTCAGTGTTACTCACGTCAACCGTAGAAGACACTGAAATTGTAGAGATAAGGAAGAAGAACGGAATGACTGGGGAAGCCATTTCAAAACCATGTATTGGGCACGAACATAACAAGTAAAATGGCGGTGTGGATTGAGCCAACCAGATGCTGTCGTACACGGCGTTCAAAATAAATACTCTCAAATGGTGGAAGCGTTCATATGTTGAACTAGCCATGTTAAATGCCTACATTCTTTATAAAGAATTCTCAAAGGATAAAACCTTGAAAACAAGCCGTCAATTCAGAAAAGACTTGGTACAGCTCATGATAACCTTCGCCAACACAGAAAAAGTGTCATCGGTGCGCAGACGTCCTCGCGGTCAGCCAAGCATGAGCGACGATAGTGAATTACGTCTTCATGGTCATCACTTTCCCACAAAGATTCAGCCTGGTGGAAAAAGAAGAACCTCTCAAAGGGAGAAGAGAACTACTTCGAAGGGAAGTGGAAGAAACCAATCAGCCAGTTCGAAAGAAGAAAAGGGTATGTAGCGAGTGTATTGTGGCTCTTTGTCCAACCCCATGTTTAGAATTTATCACACGTCACAAGATTGCACTAAAGCTTATATCAGTTTGATGTCAGAGAAGGATAATGCAGAGGATAATAAAAAGGAGTGAAGATAGAAGAAAGAAGCAGAAGTATAATTTGTAAACCATCATAAAGAGAAAAAAACTGGCTTTGATTCAATATGACATTTGCCTGTGCGCATGAAATAATAAAGAAGCGGCGAGTGATGCGACAACTGTCGCAATGATTAAAAAATTTCACAAATGTGTGAGAGTACCCCTCTTTCTCATTTTATATCTCCCTAACTATTTGGCACTTTTAAATTTTTTTCCAGCCTTATCAAGACAAAATGATTATCTTTAATTTCATGTATAATTTGCATATGCGCAGTAAATAATAAAGATGTGGCAATGAGGAAATAGGACGATTATCAAAATCTGTTTTCAAATAGTTGAGAGTACCCTTCTTTCGCGGGGCCTATCTCCCGAACTGTTTGTTTTTTTTATCATAATTTTTTCAGCTTTATCAAGACAAAATAATTATCTTTAATTCCATGTATAATTTGCGCAGTAAATAATAATGATGAGGCCAGTGACGTGACAAATGTCGCAAATAGGATGATCAAAATCTGTTTTCAAATAGTTGAGAGTACCCTTCTTTCGCGGTGCATATCTCTAAAACCAGTTGGCGCTTTCCATGTATAATTTGTATGTGCGCGATGCAGCTCACGTAAATGGGTCTTATGACATTTTGATATAACATATTCCATAACAAAATTTGGATTATATATAGCTACTTATCTTGCCCAAATTTACATAAATCATATGCATGCAACACGTATTCACAAAAATGCATTCTGTCTTTGGTTTGAAATGGAATCTTGACAAGATTATCTTTATTCACAATTATCTGAATTTGAACAACTTTGAAGTATATGCACATTGTGGCCAGCAGGTCGTGTGTTTTTTAATCTACCTGTTTTGTGATGTCAATTTAAGAAAGTCGTTCTAATATATGAAAAAAAATGTTATTAACCCTTAAGATGCGGATCCCGGAATATTCCGGGAGGAAATTGGTTTTGCCCACATGTCCTGCTAGCGAGATGCGAGTACCACACTTAATCTTTCTCGCGCTAACTAATTATAGCCGCGTGTCTAAGTGGCGGAGGACGGAAATTTATTGCACAGCAGTAGTCTCAGTTCAACGCTTGTATATTCGTTCCGGTCATCGCTAAGCTACCGAGTTTTGTTTCGTTGGTGTTCTAAATAATGCGCGCACATGTTACTAAAATTTTGCAAACATTGAAAAAGTTTATCGTACCGAAATTTAGCATAATAATCACTCAATTTTCCCTCACTCCCCAACGCACGTGCTAATAGCCTGTGGGCTGTTTTATATCACATGATAGAGAAAACGATTGTCTTTCATTCAATGTAAAATTTGAATATGCGCAAAAATAAATAAAGACATAGCAAGCGCCGCAAAAAACACTAATTCCTCTGTTCAAATAATGTGAACTGAACAGCGATTTTTACATGTGCCCTTCTATCGCTTATATCTTGTCAACAGCAAAGCACACATTGACATTGTTTACATTTTCATAAAGAGGGAATAATTGTCTTCGATTTGGTATCAAATTCATGTGTGGGCTTTATGAAATAAAGATACAGCAACTTCCGCAAAAAGGTGTGTTTTTCTCATTCTTTAGTTTTTTACCATTTTTTAACACTTTATATCACATAATATCCTTGGCACATTTAGAAATTTTATCTATCAGAATATAGGATAAAGGATGATCTTCATTTCCATTTAAAATTTGTAAACATAAAAAATCAGTGAAGACCCAGTGAGCATCGCACAAACAGGCAATTTCTCTATTCATAACTTTTTAACTGAGAAGCGTTTTTTCACCTGCTTTTTACACTTCCTATATATTTAACGGCAGAGCGCATTATCAACATTTTCATACTACAATAAAGAGGAAAGAATCAACTTCATTTCTGTGTAAATTTTGCAAATTACAATGAGACAATAACGTCGCAATCATCAAAATGTTTTCTCAAATACATGAGGGTACCATCTTTATACACTATATATATTCCAAAGGAAGTGTTACATGTTTATTATTTTTATATCATCGTAAAGAAGAAATAAATATCTTCATTTCCATATATAATTTGCACATATTTTCATCAAAATAAAACGTGTGGAAATGATGCGTCAAATGTCGCAAAAATGCGATTTTCAGACTCTGTTTTCACTAGCTAGACCATCATTTCGTTGGTAATACCTTCTAATCAAAGTACAAGATACCATTTTGTTTTATATCTTCGTAAAGAAGAATAAATTGCCTTCAATTCCACATATATTGTGCATGTATACAAAGCGAATTACTTGATTTATAAAGTTGGAAATAAAGACAATTCCTATAATGTGCGAGTGAATTTCCAGCTGGGATGTCTATGGGCCGCCTGCACGCACTGAGCGCGTGTGTTTTCCCGGGGCTATTAGCTTAGTAATATTGCTGTGGGGGTCAGAACGTTATCGGGATTTATCACTACCCTGTTTTCGTAATTCATATCTTTCGTTTAAGACGGCGTATCGTAATAAAATTTATCGTGAAATATAGAGCAAGAAATTAGCTTCAATTCCGTATATAATTTGTGTTTGTGCACTCAGTGATTAAATGATTTTATAATGTTTGAAATAAAGACAATTTTTAAAATGTTGTAAAATTCGTTCTAGACATATTTTTTAAAATAATTTTTATATCGATGTGAAGAGGAACTATTCATCTTTAGTTTCGTTTTGATTTCGCGCATACGCTCTTAGAGTTTATTGAGTTATGGCGCCCGAATTGAAAACAAGTTTACTTCGGTTGTAGAAACCATTCTAGGGGTGATAGAAATTTCATTCAAAGTGTCAGGTAAGTATCATCCATTTGTAAAATGGGATTCGCCGACTAGCTTTGTTTAAAATGACGATAACGTCCGTATTTCGCAATGTAAACACGCCATATGTTGTTAAAATGGTCGCATCTGGCGGCGCTGGAAAATTCGGCCACGGGCTAATTGCGCTATAACGGTAGCGAGGCGAGTGCTGGAAAATTCAGCCACGGGGGCAAAACTGGTCAAAATAATATTCAGCAACGTAAGGGTTAACTTACATGTGAAACAAAGAAAGCCATATAGATATTAAAAACTTGAAAACGATTGATATGTTTTTTTGTGGTAAAAATATCAACATGGAAGTAATAGAATCATTTGGTGATGTTGTAAATAACGTGGACATTTCAATTATCATTGTTTAAAAATCTCCTTAATTTTTTTCTAGTTCAGAATTAAATTGTGAGTATTTCCTTTTAAGTTAAATTTTACGCTCATCTTCCCTAATTTATAGATTAAGTGACCCTTGTGACCCTGCCACAAGGGCAATGCCCTAATAGACTATTTTCATCTTCTTCTCCAGCAGCAAGAAACCTAGAAAGCTTAAACTTTGTGCACAGCCTCTTTAGCCTATAAGGATTCTAATTTATAGATTTGGTGACACTGTGATCCCTAATAAGGGCCACAGGAACCACTCCCTAAAAACCTGTCATGAAACCTTTGTTATTTCCAAAGCTTCAATGATAAAAAAATTCATTACTAAAGCCAAGACCTCCATCTAGGAATCCTCCGGTCGGTCATTTGTAATCAGATTAATGTTTTTGCGTCTTTTCGGATGGTGCCAGTATACTAGTATGACCTAGGTTTGTCTTAAATGCTGTCAAGGCCAAGATTTAATTCTGTTGTCAACCTTTCCATTGTAAGTGGCATATTATGAAGGAGCATCATCCCCTTTTAGCTCAAGCATTATGTCATGAAGGCAAACTGAACAAGCTCCAGACAGTGCATCCATTCAAATATTTTGAAAGATTTCATAATTTAAGATTATCTGAATAAAGTTATTGTCAACATACAAAACTATTAAAACTGCAAATGCAGAATTATTTGTCAATTGATAAAAAATATCAGGTTTAATTTGGAACATCGTAAAGTTTTGACAGTTTTGACCTAAATTTGGACAGTATGACTTAATCTTTTAGAATGCATCCCTGGCTTAAAATAATATCAAAATGATTTCAGACAAGATACAATAATATCTAAGTTTTTGATAAACATGAATAAATTTGTCATTGATGCTGATCATGCTTTCCGATGTAAATCTTCAAACACCATCGCATACGTCTTTACAGAATAATGATGTTACAATCACATTTGTACACAGAAATGGCACTTCTACGATTAGTGTACACCATGGATTTCAGTGTATTTTCTTTTTTAAAAAAAGACCCAAGATCATTTTACAACAAAACACTTTCTGCAGATGTATTGAAAGTTGGTGATAGAGAACGAAGAACATCATAATTCACTTGCAAAGCTTATAGCCATTATGTTGCATTTTTTCCCCCATTGAGATTCACAACTTATCAATTCCCCTTGTATCATCAGTTGTAATGAAATAAAAGTATGTATGAAATGGCTATTTCCTTCATGTCTTCTACAGTTTCAGATTATCAGGCCTGAAAGGTCCAATGAGCTTGTCCATTTTTCCTTTATCGACTTCTATGAACGAAATCTTGTGTACAGGTACATTGGGCAATGTGGATTATATTATGTAGATGTTGTGATTCTGTGACCCTTATAGGGCCACAAGGACCACACCCTAAAAACCTAAGTTCATCTTCTTCTCTTGAATGAAAGGGGCTAGAAAGCTGAAATATTGTGTATAGACTTCTTACCTCAAAAGGATTATAAATTTTCAGATTTCGTGACCATGAGGCCCTAAAAAAAATGCCACAAGGGCACGCCTTAAAAAACTACTTTCATCCTCTTTTCATGAATGAAAAGGGCTAGATTGTAGTTTGAATATAAACTTCTTACCTTATATGGTTTATTTATTGTGGTATTGGTAACCCTGTGACCCCCAAAAAGGGGCTATACCCTAATAACCTACTTTCATCTTATTCTCATGAACCATTAAGGCAAGAAAGCTGAAATGTTGTGTATTGACTCCTAGTGATCCTCAGACTTCTTAAAGGGCTAACGGGTCACAACCTGAAATTTTTTTAGATTCCTCTGCAGACAGAAATACATTTTGATGAAAAATTTTGTAACATGGAAAATATGAATCTGAATGAGTTAGAGTTAATGTCTCTATTTTTCGAGAAATGTGATGTATTTGTTTCTATTTGCTTCAGCCCGCTATCGCCAGCAGGTGGAGCAGGCACAGACATACTACAGGCATGCTGCCCAGTTGGTTCCACAGAATGGTGAGTATAGCATTAACTCTTACATTTTAGAATATTATAATGATAATTTTTGCCCCCGTGGCTGAATTTAGCTTCCACCTCGCTACCCTTGATGCTTAATAACCACTAGTGGCTGAATTTTCCAGGTCCGTTCGACACGACACGTTAAGATCACAGACTACCACAGGCTATTAGCACGTGCGGCAGGAAGTGGGGAAAATCAAGCAATTGTTATGCTTATTTTCACTACAATAGACACGGTCAATGTCTGCATAACTTTTGGAACATGAACCCATATCATTTGGAATACCAACTAAAACAAAACTCAGCAGTTTAGAGACAGCCAGACCGTTAAAACAAGCGTTAAACTGACACTATAATACAATAATCGCCCGGGATTCGCCACTGAGAAGGACAGCTCTAAGGAGTTAGTATGTGAAATCCTAAGTATGCTACTCGCACCTAGCCAGAAGATCATGCAGTGGAAACTAAATTCATCCTGCAATATTCGGGTATCCGCAACTTAAGGTTTAAGAGAATAACTCGCCTTCAACATACGTGAGACAGGCAATGTTATTTATCATATGACTGACTATATCAAATACTGATATCCGTTAATGAATGTAAACCTTGTCATTACTCACTAGTGAAAGTAGATAGGAACAAGTTATCAGTCAGTGGCTGAGGCAGCACAACACAGGTGAGGAAGAGTGTGGGGTGGGGGTATAGATATAAGATGAATATATCAGGCTGCTGTTAATTCTATTAAGAGAATCTTTTTTGAGGGGTTGTTATATGAGTATAATTATGTCTTCTCTACCTATTTCATCCTCTTCTCCAGAAGCAAGAGGCCTAGAAAACCTAAACCTTGTATACAAACTCCTTAGCTGATGGGGATTTTAGTGTATAGATTAGATGATCCTAGGACCGCTGACTTGTAACAACTTAATGTCATTATATCAGTAGGGCATTATTTTGTGTATCGTTTCTGTGAATGAACATAGTTATTTTATTAACAAAACATGAAAGGATTCACAGGAAAGACCTCGCCTAAGTGATCATGTCGATGTTTTCCTTAAGATCAACTGAAATGACCCATGGTGACATTTGAATACTCATTAAAATGTATTCAAATTTGCCATTGACTTAAATTTAAATTTTCAAAATCGCCCGATAAACAACTTTAGTATGGCTTTTTCGAAACACCAGCTAATAAGCACCAGTGAACAGAACTGAAAGGGCCCATGGTCACTGAAGCGTAAGTCCTGCCGCGTGACGTGCTAGTAGTCACCCCTATTACGTCCTTATTGAAAATAAAACAGCAAATCTTGCTGTTTTAACAACTGATTAAACATATTAAAAGTTATCAAAAAACTTCAAACTTGTTATTTATATCTTTAGTTATTTGTATTGTTCCAAGCGAAAGAAAGTGTTTTGATACGATGCTTCATGCATTATCCCATAGCATGTTGCATCAATTACCACGTCTGCCTAATGTTGTCATAACAATCAGACATGGTTTAAGGACTGAATTTTATGACAAGCAGATGCCCATTATGTAATGCAATCGCATTAAAATTCAATTCTTAATTTAATGGTCTCTAATTAGACCTATTGGATTTTCACACCTTGAACCAGTCAAACGTCCTGTCATAATGGTGTATCTCTTGGCATTCAACTGCCACTTAGTTTATTGTCATGATGTGCAATGATTTTGAACCAATGAACTTGTAGATTATATTTATTCAGCCAATAAATTAGGAGAAGATGATTTGGCTCATGCATTGACAATCATTTGAAAAAGTTGATTGTTTGGAAAGGTTACCAAAATTCTTTAGGATTATATAGGATGTATCTTACTTGCGCCAGGTATGTTATTGTATCATTGATTGTTAAAGTTCAAAGACAGAGACATTGCCACACTGTGTGAGATGTTATATTAGATAACAATATATGTTAGTTAACTACAAATGAATCATCCACTTAAGTTATAAGTTGTCATTAAAGTGAAGTGAAAGAAAAGAAATTCTTTTGCGAAATATGATACAAATGCCTTTACACTAAACTTATATCGCATTGTCTCCTGTTCATTAAACTTTGACACCGCTAATGGCTGAAATATTGCCCAAGCGGCGTTAAACAATAACTCACTCACTTTTTTCGAGACAATTTAAAACTTCATATTGATAAATTGATAAATTTTATCATATTATTATCATATTGATAAATAATATAACAATACGTGTTATCCAATTGTGGTGGATCTCTCAACGCCCAAGTTTTATACGTTATTGATATAAACGCACCCGAGAAAACCGCGTCCAAGAATTGTCACAGTCCAACCAAAGTGGAAGCAGTAATATATCGTATTTTTTAAATCTTTCAGTCATGCTTTTCCCTCAATTTGTTACAAATGGATGATACTTACTTGACACTTTGAATGAAATTTCTATCACCCCTAGAACGTTTTCTACAACCGAAGTAAACTTGTTTTCAATTCGGGCGCCATAACTCAATAAATTCTAAGAGCGCATGCGCGAAATCAAAACGAAACTCAAGATGAATAGTTCCTCTTCACATCAATATATAAATTATTTTTTGAAATATGTCTAGAACAAATTTTACAAAATTTTAAAAATTGTCTTCATTTCAAACATTATAAAATCACTGAGTGCACATATGCAAATTATATACGGAATTGAAGCTAATTTCTTGCTCTATATTTCACAATAAATTTTATTACGATACGCCATCCTAAACGAAAGATATAAATTACGAAAACAGGGTAGTCATGTTATTCGCTTTGTATACATGCAAATTATATATGGAATTGAAGGCAATTTATTCTTCTTTACGAAGAAATAAATCATAACAATCTTTTGCACTGTAATTAGAAATTATTACCAACGAAACGTGGGTATAGCTAGTAATAAAGTCTTTGATGATCGCCTTACCGCAACATTTGTCGCATCATTTCCACACGTTTTATTTTGATGCAAATATGGGCAAATTACACATGAAAATGAAGGTATTTATTTCTTCTTTACGATGATATGAAAATGATAAATATGTACCACTTGGTTTGGAATATATAAAGTTTGCAAAGATGGTACCCTCAGAACAGATTTGATAATTGTGACATCACTAACCGCTTCTTTAATGTAATTTGCAAATTTTATATAGAATTGAAGACGATCCTTTCCTCTTTATTTTGATATAAAAATATTGATAATGCGCTCTGCCGTTAAATGGATAGGAAGTGTAAAAAGCAGTCGAAAAAAAATCGCTTCTCGGTAAACAAAATATGAATAGAGAAATTGCCTGTTTGTGCGATGCGCGCCGGGTCCTTTCTGATTTTCTTGTACATACCAATTTTATATGGCAATAAAGATCATCCTTTTCTCTATTTCTTGATATATGAAATTTCAAAATTTTATGTGATATAAAGTGCGAGAAAATGGTAAAAACGTAAAGAATAAACAAAAGTCACAATTTTGCGGAACTTGCTGTATCTTTATTCTATATAGTGTATATAATTTTTTTATATCAAATCGAAGACGATTATTCCTTTTTTATCACGAGGTAATCAATTTCAATATACGCCTAGCTGTTGAGAAGATATGAGCGAAAGAAAGGCACATGTCAAAATCGCGGTTCAGGTTACATGATTTAAATAGAAATATTAGCTTTTTGTGTGGCGCTTGCTGTGTCTTTATTTATTTTTGCGCATGTACAAATTTTACATGGAATGAAAGACAATCTTTTTCTCTATCTTGTGATATAAAAAATGTCAAAATACGTTGAGCACGTCATGAGAAAATTGATGTGACAAAACAGTGTAAAACTAAAAATATATAAAAATCACCTTTTTTTGCGGCACATGCTGTATCTTTATTTCACGAGGCGCACATATGTATTTTACATTGAATTGAAGACAAGTTTTTTCTCTTTCAAATGATCCCACCTATATTGAAATCCGCCCAAGGGTTCAGAACATAGGGCGTGCGATAGGAAGGCGTGCATAGGGTCAAAATGTACGCGTCTCAGTAAACGATAGCACGCGCAGGTTGGTAAGCTTGTGCGAGAGGGTAGAAAGTGCCCACGGGCTGTTAGCACGTGCGGCGGGGAGTGGGGGAAAATTGAGTGATTTTAACGCTTATTTTCGGTACGGTTAACATTATCAATGTTCGCATAACTTTCAGAACATGTTCGTGCATTACTTAGAACACCAACGAAACAAAACACGGTAGCTTAGCGACAGCCGGAACGAAAATACAAGCGTTGAACTGAGACTACTGCTAGGCAATAAATTTCCTTTCTTCGCTACTGAGACCCGCGGCGATAATTAGTTAGCGTGAGAATAACAGAGTGTGCTACTCGCATCTCGCTAAGGGGACTTGCGGGCAAAGCTAATTTCATCCTGGAATATTCCTGGACCAGCATCTTAAGGGTTAATTATCTCTATTAAAGATATATAGTATTTCAGATAAACATTTACCGTTTTTTCATTAACAAAAGATGTATTCAACACTGATTTTTCTGTTTGATAAAGCTAACATCTTTCTATAAACTGATTCTGTAAAGTTATTTCAATTATGCCCAAGAGCTGATGAGGTGGGTTGAAGAATTCATAAATTGGCATTGAACAAAAGTTTGTGTTATGTCATGAATGAGCGACTGGTTTAAAATGTGGACATGAGCATGTCTCTTGCAGTGTATTAATTGGGAACTGATGTTTTCGTATATGATACAGGTTCTTAGACAGGATAATTTGTAGACAAAACAGGTTCATAGATCTGATGCTTTTGTAGAAAAAGCAGGTTCATAGACTAAGTGTTTTGGAGACAAAACAGGTTTATAGACAGGGTGTTTGTAGACAAAACAGGTTAATAGACTTGATGCTTTTGTAGACAAAACAGGCTTATAGACTTGGTGTTTTTGTAGACAAAACAGGTTAATAGACTTGGTGTTTTTGTAGACAAAACAGGTTCATAGACTGGGTGTGTTTGTAGACAAAACAGGTTCATAGACTGGCTGTGTTTGTAGACAAAACAGGTTCACAGACTGGGTGTATTTGTAGACAAAACAGATTCATAGACTGGGTGTATTTGTAGACAAAACAGATTCATAGACTGGGTGTATTTGTAGACAAAATAGGTTCATAGACTGGGTGTATTTGTAGACAAAACAGGTTCATAGACTGGGTGTGTTTGTAGACAAAACAGGTTCATAGACTGGGTGTGTTTGTAGACAAAACAGGTTCATAAACTGGGTGTGTTTGTAGACAAAACAGGTTCATAGACTGGCTGTGTTTGTAGACAAAACAGGTTTATAGACTTGGTGTGTTTGTAGACAAAACAGATTCATAGACTGGGTGTATTTGTAGACAAAACAGGTTCATAGACTGGGTGTATTTGTAGACAAAACAGGTTCATAGACTGGGTGTGTTTGTAGTCAAAACAAGTTAATAGACTGGGTGTGTTTGTAGACAAAACAGGTTAATAGACTTGGTGTTTTTGTAGACAAAACAGGTTCATAGACTGGGTGTGTTTGTAGACAAAACAGGTTCATAGACTGGGTGTGTTTGTAGACAAAACAGGTTCATAGACTTAGTGTATTTGTAGACAAAACAGGTTCATAGACTTGGTGTGTTTGTAGACAAAACAGGTTCATAGACTGGGTGTGTTTGTAGACAAAACAGGTTAATAGACTGGGTGTGTTTGTAGACAAAACAGGTTAATAGACTGGGTGTTTTTGTAGACAAAACAGGTTCATAGACTGGGTGTGTTTGTAGACAAAACAGGTTCATAGACTGGCTGTGTTTGTAGACAAAACAGGTTCATAGACTGGGTGTGTTTGTAGACAAAACAGGTTAATAGACTTGGTGTTTTTGTAGACAAAACAGGTTCATAGACTGGGTGTATTTGTAGACAAAACAGGTTCATAGACTGGGTGTGTTTGTAGACAAAACAGGTTCATAGACTGGGTGTATTTGTAGACAAAACAGGTTAATAGACTTGGTGTTTTTGTAGACAAAACAGGTTCATAGACTGGGTGTATTTGTAGACAAAACAGGTTCATAGACTGGGTGTGTTTGTAGACAAAACAGGTTCATAGACTGGGTGTATTTGTAGACAAAACAGGTTCATAGACTGGGTGTGTTTGTAGACAAAACAGGTTCATAGACTGGGTGTGTTTGTAGACAAAACAGGTTCATAGACTGGGTGTGTTTGTAGACAAAACAGGTTAATAGACTTGGTGTGTTTGTAGACAAAACAGGTTCATAGACTGGGTGTGTTTGTAGACAAAACAGGTTCATAGACTGGGTGTGTTTGTAGACAAAACAGGTTCATAGACTGGGTGTGTTTGTAGACAAAACAGGTTAATAGACTTGGTGTTTTTGTAGACAAAACAGGTTCATAGACTGGGTGTATTTGTAGACAAAACAGGTTAATAGACTGGCTGTGTTTGTAGACAAAACAGGTTCATAGACTGGGTGTATTTGTAGACAAAACAGGTTAATAGACTTGGTGTTTTTGTAGACAAAACAGGTTCATAGACTTAGTGTATTTGTAGACAAAACAGGTTCATAGACTGGGTGTGTTTGTAGACAAAACAGGTTCATAGACTGGGTGTATTTGTAGACAAAACAGGTTCATAGACTGGCTGTGTTTGTAGACAAAACAGGTTCATAGACTGGGTGTATTTGTAGACAAAACAGGTTAATAGACTTGGTGTTTTTGTAGACAAAACAGGTTCATAGACTTAGTGTATTTGTAGTCAAAACAGGTTAATAGACTTGGAGTTTTGTAGACAAAACAGGTTAATAGACTTGGTGTTTTGTAGACAAAACAGGTTCATAGACTGGGTGTGTTTGTAGACAAAACAGGTTCATAGACTGGCTGTGTTTGTAGACAAAACAGGTTCATAGACTGGGTGTGTTTGTAGACAAAACAGGTTAATAGACTTGGTGTTTTTGTAGACAAAACAGGTTCATAGACTGGGTGTCTTTGTAGACAAAACAGGTTCATAGACTGGGTGTGTTTGTAGTCAAAACAGGGTAATAGACTGGGTGTATTTGTAAACAAAACAGGTTCATAGACTGGGTGTTTTTGTAGATACTGGTTCTTAAACAAATTGAAATGTGAGTTCGTAGACAGATTAGTATAATATAATATTTTCAGAACAGAACAAAAATAGCAGTAGTAGCAGGGGTATATAGCAGTCTTTTCGTCCGTCTGTCCTTCCGTCCAGTCAATTTACTCAAAAACCGATAAACCAAACTTTGCACAGTTGTTAACCATAACCTTGTCTACAGTTTGGACCACTTTTGAATTTTCTGGAATTCATTTCTTGTGTTGTTTCCATGCAAACGTCATTTTTTGGGCTTAGTTATATGGTGTACAATGAATACAGATTTTCCCAGAAACTATTACACCTAGATGTGTGAAATTTTGGTTATTGATGCACCTGATGATACTCTTGATCAAGGTTTGAAAGCTATTTCCGAAATTTTATTTTTTAAAGAGTTATGGCCCTTGCTTCTGAAATTGGACTTGGAGCGATTAACAGGTCTGATGCTTCAATGGTGACAAGTTTTCTCAGACAGTATCACACTTAGGTGAATGAAATTTTGGTTTTGGGCACACCTGTTGATGCTCTTGATGGAGTTGGAAAGCCATTTACGAAATTTCATTTTTGTCACACTTATGGGGACACATTTACTCTTAAACTATTACAGTAACTTTTAGTAAATCAGGTTATTATGTCTTCTGCAAAGCTTTGCGGGAGACATAATGTTTTCAGTTCCGTCTATGGTTCCGTAATTCTGAAATGTTTTTATTTCCGGACCATATCTCAAAAACCATTCAATATTTTTTTTACGAAACTTGGTATGTGGTTATATAGGTCTAGTGGTGGTGTGGTGTTTTTTGATATTTTGGTTACTTTGAATTTATTCATTTTTCTGGTTTCCATGGAAACAATTTGAACTTATTGAAAATGTGGGATAGGGTCCGTTTCGGGGCCATATCTCAAAAACCGTTCAATATTTATTTACGAAACTTGGTTAGTGGATAGGTCTAGTGGTGGAGTGGTGCTTTTTGCTATTTTGGTTATTCTGAATTATTGTCCCCCATCGCAACGCGGAATGGGGGACTATGAATTCAGCGGCGTCTGTCCTGATTCTTGTTAACGCGATAACTCATGAAGCTTAGCACCTAGATTGTTCATATTTGGTGACAGCTTTCAATGGAGGAAGACTCAGACGCCAGTCGACTTTGGTGACCTTAACGTCATTTTCAAGGTCACCACGACACTTTGACCACTGAGTAATACATTGTTAACGGGGTATCTTGTAAAGCTTAGGACCTAGAGTGTTCATATTTGGTGACAGCCTTCAATGGAGGAAGACTCAAATGCCAGTGGAAATTGGTGACCTTGACCTCATTTTCAAGGTCACCACGACACTTTGACCACTGTGTAATACATTGTCATCGCGATATCTCGTAAAGCTTAGCACCTAAATATCTCATAACGGCAGGGGACATTGCCATGTTAGTGGCAAACACTTGTTTTTCTGGTTTCTATGGAAACAATTTGAACCTAGTGCATAAAAGGGGGACGCTTTAGTGTCCGGGCCATATCTCAAAAACTTTTCAATATTTTTTTACTACACCTGTTATGTGGTTAGATCTAGTGCTTGTGTGGTGCCTTTAGCTACTTTGGTTATTTTTCATTTTACTTGGTTTCCATGGAAACAACTTGAAGTTAGTGCATATTGGGGGCTGTAGATGCTAATTATAATATATGATGACTGTTAGTGTCAAATGTCACATTCCCTACAATAAAGAAGTTGACATATATATAAAACTCTTGCTTATGCACCATTGAACTTGTTTTTTGTTTCTTCGATGTGTAGAGCAAGATTTTCAAAACATATTCAATATTAATTTTCCCCCATGTAAAGAATATTCTAGTTTTCTGTAACTCAGACCACTATCTTTATATGTTTCACTAGTCATTATTATGTCAAGTTTATTGATGCCTATATATTAACCTTTTCATTATATATTTGGTATGGATTGTTTCTGGTATAAGTGGCAATAAGATGATTAGGTTGGATTAAAAGTTTGGAAGGGGGACATCACTGTGCATCACATGCACATATTTCTAGTTCAGAATCATATTAATTCAGACTAGAGGGAGAAGAAATCAGACGGGCTGCGGGGGTATGTGAGCCATGCTCACTTTTTTCTTGTTTCAACAAGCAGCTGACATGGTCGAGCTATATCCCCAGCAAATAGCAAATTTTAAGAAAATATTCTATATTTTTTCAATAACAGATTTTTTTATGACTGTATTAGAATAAAATATTATTACTATTTTGATGAATTATATGCAATTTGTCATACCCTGTCTTGCAGCGTAAGTGGGGGTATATAGCGTTCATTCTGTCCGTCCGTCTGTCTGTCAGTCCATCCGTCACAAATCTTTGTCCGGAGCATATCTCCTAAACTATACATGCTAGCTTTACTAAACTTCATACACTTATCAACCATGATCCCTAAATGTGCCTTTTGAGGGCTAGACCAACAAACGATTTTTATTTTTTGCGGTTTCCATGGAAATATGACTAACAAAGTGACAATGACAAGGTCGTTTGTCTGGATTATATATCCTAAAATATACATCATAGCTTCACCAAACTGTCTTTTATTTGTAACATTCCCATATTTTTTATGTGTCATTGAAACTTACCATTTTACTTTCATCCAACGTCATTCCAATGTTAATCTTTACAGTAGTTTTGACTGTTTTTTTTCTTCAGGACTTTTAGATTAGTTTTGAAGTTAGGAGCCTGACAGGATTTGAAACAGTTTTCTAATAGAGTCCCCAATTTTAAAAAAAATTTAAAATAACCAAAAATTTTACAAAAATATCTTCCATATTATTAATTAAGACACACCTTAACATAATTATGCATGGGCATACCAATTTTGATCTAAATTAGATGATAAGTTTAGAAGTTATGAGCCGGATAGGATTTGAAACAGTTTTCTAACAGAGTCCCCATTTTGGCTAAAAACACAACATTTTCCAAAATATTTTCAAAATTGTTAATCATGACAAACCTTCATATTATTGTGCAAGTACATAACAGATTTGATCAAAATATCATAATTACATGCTTTCTGGGGTTCACTCCACATGCTTTTGAAAAATTCATAATATTATGCCTTTTTTGTGTATTTGATGAGATTGATCTGAATTGTTTACTGCATGATATATCTACTATATATATATATAAATGAAAATGTAACTAAAAAATGGAAATTAAAAAAAATAAAATAAAATAACATAATTAGTTTAGAACTAATGAGCCAGACAGGCATCAGGACTCTTCCAAAAACCCAATTTTTTAAAAAGATTTTTTTAAAAATAGTTAATAATGACACATCATTACATATTTCTGAATTTCCATGACTGAAATGATTGATAAGTTACAAAGTTATGAACCGGGCACAATGAGTAACGGCCTGCCTGACGGAGAGTGGCCATCATGTTGCAGGGGATAACAATGAAGTTGATGATTATCTCAGTTGATTACTCATGATGAAGTGTATCAAAATTTTAAGTAGACAAATGTGAATGATTAGGGATACACTTAAGAACAGGGCTTCATAATTATTGTTTAATATCTTTTCCACTTTGCCCACATGGTCGTGAATAAAGCCGATTCTCTGCTTGTATATTTTGTCTCAAATCCTTTTAACAATTTATGTTTTAGCTCATCAGGCCCGGGCACAATGGTACCGATATAATATAAACTTACTTACTTGTTTTCATTGATGAATGTTTACACATATACAAATAAAGTAATTGAAAGGGGTCTTTTGCGTGTTTATGGTTCAGTTTTAGTTTGTCATGCTTAATAGGCCAATGGGGTTCACGGTATTGTCCTGTGTCAGTCATTATACCTTTTTTATGATGGTAGTGATATATAACATTACAATTATTATTGTTTTTAAGGTCAGCCTTATAACCAGCTTGCAATTTTGGAGGCAGCAAGGGGCAACAAGCTGTCAACAGTGTTCTACTACATCCGGAGCCTGGCTGTGAGGCACCCCTTTCCAGTAGCTGCCACCAACCTGGAGAAGTTCTACATCAAGCTCACTAAAGATATGTAAGTTTGGAAGATACATATCTTTAACATTGAATAATTGAAAATGTTTGACGAGACATCTTAAGACATATATTATAGAATAAAAGTAATGATTTTTCTGTAACAAGTAGTTGTGCTTAAAGTATTTGCGAATGACATATCATCAGTCAGTGTGAAATTGCCATTACTAGAATGAAATGCAGGAACTGAAACACAATGACTTATTTTTCCTACGTTAAAGTTTACTTAGGTAAACACTAGCCTCAAACATGGTGTCAGAAGTGATACAGATGTGTCAAAGTGATTTTACACACATTTTTCATTGAGAACTTCACAGAAAGTTGTTTACTGAACTTTTGAACGTCTTTTTCATGTGACCTTGACTGTTGGAAATTGGCTATCAATGGTAACGACCGATCTCCTGATTAACAATCAAAGTTAATGAATGTCAAGAACTTGCTTAAAGTTAGGATTAGTACACAAAAGTTCTGAAAATCTTGGCATCTACTTGCAATTTTGGAGGCAGCAAACAGCTAGAACATCTCTTGTGTGAAATCAGGCTTACATCGGATACAACTCTTTAGAGCAACTGAATTATCCATAGCAAATTTGAAAACGATAGATGAAGCAGAAATAGTTTATGCAATTCATTCAACTCGCCGTGGGAAATCCAAGCACTTTAGTCAAAAACATTGATAAGTTTACTCACATCAGGATATAACTTGAGAGTTCTGTGGTTCAGAACATGAAAGAAACAGAAACATGTGTCCTGCATTTGGGAAAGTTTGTTCATGTTGTAAAAGGAAAAATCACAGAGCATCCATGTGTCCAGCACAAATTAAGCGACAAGATAAAGGTAAACCCTGCAAACACCATTAGATACATGACGTTGAGAGGTCCGATTAGGACATCTCTCAATCTTGATGATTCTGACAATGAGTTTATCTCTGTTATAGAAGATGACATGATTATGTGTGCCAATCAGTTGTTCACAACTCTGAAGATTGATACAGGTGCATCTGGCAACATACTGGCCCATTTAACCTCATACCTGCTCCAGTAAACATAGACCCAAGTAACCATACACTAAGAATGTATGACAAATCTCCCATAAAAGCTGCAGGTAAATGTCTTGTTAGAATATTGTCACTACCTCTGACAATAAGAAGTACAAAGTGAACTTCGTTCATTGTATTGATGATGCAAAAGTAACCCCCATCACTGGCTGTAGAGCTTCTTAAAAGATGAACCTCTTCCTGTGATTTATGATCATGTGTTGATACTTACTTGTCAACCCTCTCTCTTTCGTACTCTCAAACCAGTTGGTGTAGAATTTCAGGATGAGTTCTATCGAAATAGGCTCCTAGAAGGGACTTGTTATAACAAACTTGACCAAATCTCATTGAAATCTCATTGAAATCAGCGCCAACTTGTCCCTCATACCTCGCTGTGTTTCTTCAGATGACCTTGACCAAGATCTTTCTCCTTCAATTAATTTAACCAATCACATGTCCACGTACATGTACCTTTTGGACGCTCTAAACCCTCTCGTGGATCCACCACTGCACCCTTTCTTAGTTCTGTATATGTTACTGTATGTCATTTATCATTTTTGTCTTCAAATGTTTCTGTTTGTGCTACAGTTGATTTATTTATCTGCCCCCATTCAGAGAAATTGTTACTTGGAAATTTAAAAATAGAAATGATTTTGTAAAGATCTTTTGAAAAACTTATTGTTGACCTAACTTTGAGATAAATGTTTTTCGGGTATTTTCACTAATTTGTCATAGTTTTGTTTCGGTAAATTTCTTAACTATTACTTCCAAAATTTCTGAAAACGTTTTTTGACGAAGATTATAAGCCAAATCAAATGCATATATTGTCAAATATTGTAAATCTTCATTGCTATCTTCCATGGGGTCGCAGACATGACTTAATTTCAAACCAAACATGAGTGTATGGTCATGATAGTAAATAAATACACAACCAATTAATCCAAGCTCGGCTTTTCTTGAGTTCATTCAGAAAAAAACTTGTATCCCGAGATACAAAGGTTAGATGTAATGTTTTGTATGTCAGTTCAAAAATTGCCAATGTCTTTCCAGCCTCGATGCATATTGGCCCGACAGTCTTGCGGTTAAGGCCATCTTCCTTGGTCAGATCAAGAAACCCAGCGGGGAAGAGAGCCAAGTTTCAAGCTGATTTCAATAAGATTGCTCACAACCAGGTGACTGCGTATTTTGTTTCTACAACAAAAACATTTCAATGCAGACAGGACTAGGTCATCAAAGGTCTCTGAGGAGTTGTGGTATCGCTGATGACATCTTCATTTTCAGTGGAAGGGAAACCATTGATGAGGAGATCACTGAGTTTGACTCAAACTTCAGAGAACTTTTGGAGCATTTCAGAAATCATTATCTCAAGATGAATCCAGAAATGATGATTTTCAAGTCCCTGTTAGTTGCGTTTGTGGATCATTCGTTAATATCAGACTGACTCAAACAATAATCTGCAAAAACAAAAGCTGTGATTGACATGTCTAAACCTTTTGTAACAGGGGTTCAATGGTTTCTTAGATTTGGGAACTATCTAAACAAGTTTAAGCCCAACCTAACTAATGTTTTTGACCCACTCTAAGAAGTGTGGAATGGTGCCTGGAACAATACAAAGCAGTAGAAAGTGTGAAACACTTGGTAAGCAATCGCCCAGTTCTGAACTTCTTTGACAGCAGTGAACTTGTAACACATCAGTGCGATGCTTCAATGACTGGACTGGGCACTTTGCCTTTGCCAGTAGGGCCTTTCCAACCCTGAAACCAATTATGCTAAAATCAAATAGAAACTCGTTGCAGATGTCCCTGACCCTCCGTTGGTTCTGACGTGTTTGTGTTGGACAATCGCGACTACCTGATAACAGTTGACTACAATTCCAACTTCTGGAAAGTCTACTACCTTCCAGATACATGCACTGCGACAGTGATCTACAAACTGAAAGGACAATTTTCAAGGCATGGCATACCTGATATATGCACAATGGGCTGCAGTATTCACCCGAAAAATTCAGAAAGTTTGCCAAATTCTATGACTTCAAACCAGGATTGCAGATTCAAAATTTTGCCAGTCAGATATTTCATTTTGAAGTTGACCGGAAGTTATCTTTAATATTGCATTTTAATGCTCAGGACCTTGATAACATAGATTAATGGCATAAAAACATAAACAATTGTTTTTCATTAAATGGTACTGATAAAGAAATAATAATTGAAGCATGATATACTAGTGCAGATTTCCTAAATTTCACCGATATTTCAGTGAACAATCCTTTCTGGTCATGTTTCTGACGTACTTGAAATGTAAATAAACATATCAATATGTGACAAATTGCAAATCGGTTCGAGATTAAAATTTCTAAGAAAATCAGGTCATGTGACTCCACTTCAGTTTAACATGTGACAAATTGCGCTTTGGTTCGAGATTATTATTTCTTAGAACAGAAGGTCATGTGACGATTTTAAAAAGTTATAATTACGTTTTTTATTTAAATTTATTTTCATAATTAGTTGTTATAATAGATATAACACTTTTTAACGTTAGATCAGGGCAGTAAGCCTTAGTTGATGTTCAACTTCGCCTTCGGCAGTAATTTTCATCGCCAAAAAAAATGGTGACGATCAATAAGATTGATTACATGCCCGACAAAAAATGTTGTTTAGGTTTTCGTCAAAATTTAGCCAGTCAAAGCTTTGCAGCCAAGTCTTGTTGAATGACTGACTGGGCATTGTCGATTTCGGGCCAGAGAGCACCTGGTGGTCTTTTTTTTGTCTGATGTGATATGGTAACATGATCATTATGAGATGAATACGAATCAATTTCGGCAAGTATTAATTGTTATGTGTGATAACTTTCCTTATGATATCATATAAGAATATCTCTTATTAAAGATCAAAAGGTAGGAAGTGCAAACACTTAAATACTCCGTGTTCGTGGCTTGAATTCAAATCGAAAATACAACTGTTTAAATAAAGATCTAAATATTTCCATAACTTATTGATGAAATATTGTAAATTTTCATTTTACCTTAAGTATGCGACAATAACAATCTTCAAATACTCTCATGATCATGAGTATCTATCGATCTTTACAATATCAAATATCTGTATTCATAAAATGTCACCTCAATTATATAATATTTTATAAACTCTAATCAGATAGTGTTAAATCAGAACAAGAAATATTCTTAGGATATATATCGTATTGACAACATTTCAACCGCGTGCTCTGATCAGCTGCGTACATAACTTCTTTGGTTGTGTTTTCTAAAATCCCGATATAAAAAAAACCCATTTTGGTAGATAATGAAGGAACACAATTTGACTCAGTTCCTATCGCGATTCACTTGTAGCTTCGTTCCTGAAACAGTACACACTTTGGCAGTGACCATGCATTTTTCTCCGGTATCAAGGCCACGTAATGGCTGTGGTATTCAAGGTATGTTGCCAGAACAAATTGGGTTTATAAAGCAATCCAGTCGTGAGCTCTTGGATATCGGAAATGCTGATGCTCATAACACTTTCATGCCCGTCTGGTTACAGGGGATGAAACTTGGATTCAAATCAAGAATCTTTGCAATGGAAGCATAACCACTCTCCTGCACCAAAGAAGTTCAGAATTCAGCCTTCTGCAGGCAAGATCATGGCGACCATTTTCTGGGATTCAAAGGACATGATACTTAAAGACTATAGACCACTTAAAACTACAATAACAGAAGCCTAATGTGCTGACTTGTTTAGGTAGTTGTAAGTGGCGAGCAAGAAGAAGGGATGCGGCATGTTGACTGCTGAAGTTTTGCTTCTTCATGACAACGCTCCAGTGCACATGAGTGGCACTGCACATGCTGCATTTCAACAATATGGCTTTGAACAACTTAACCCTACAGTTCAGATCTGGCACAAAGCGACTTTTATCTAATTTGCAATTGGAAATTGCACTTACGTAGTACAAGATGATGATGAACTCAAGGCAGCTACTGAGATGTGGCTGAGGGGCCAGTCAGAAGACTTCTTCCGCAAGGGCATAAACAGTCTCAAAGACCCATGGGCAAAGTGCACCAAGGTCGAGGGAGATTATATTGAAAACCATTGGTTTCATTTTTATATGCACTTGAACTTACTGACTTCGCCTCATACTGTATGGATCATGTGTTTAATATTTCATGACTATATTTGATTAGCAGTTCTGCAGCTGATTAAACCATCATAGTTAATGCAGCTAGTAACCTCACTATAACTGTGGCAATGATCTTTTCTTTATCATCAAAAGGAAGATGTAACAAGTAGCTGCGCTAATTGTATTTGCGCTTGATGTTATCAGTCTGTGTATAAGAGCAATGCCTAGCAAGTCAACACTGAAAGTGAAACAACACTGGTTTGTTATCCCCTGCAATAACGAAGTTGCGGGGGTATCATAATGGGCACCATCAGTCCGTTACTCATTGTGTCCTGCTCATAACTTTGTAACTTATCAACCATTTCAATTCAAATTTGTCATGGAAATTAAGAAATATATAAATAATGATTTGTCAAAATTAGCTATTTTGAAAAATCTTCAAATCTGCTGAATTTGTACGAAACTGTTAACAAATCCTGTCTGGCTCATAACATTTTGGTCAAATTTGTTCTAAAAATACATTATTATATGAAAGTATGTAATGATCAATAATATTGAAAAAAAATTGGTAAAAATTTACGTTTTTTGGCAAAAAGTGGTGACTCCGTTAGAAAAATATAGACTTTTTATGATAAATATAGTTTTGGAAACTGAAATCTGTTGATCACATGAATCAATGAGAAGGATCCAACTCTCTTCTGCCAATGCAGCAAGCTGTACATATATAATGAATACATCAGCAGAACAGATGCTAAGTTCGGCCCAATTTCCAAACAAAATGGAAGACTCAAAGTGATGTTCCGTTTGTCGAGATTTGGGACTCATTATTAAAAGATATCAAAAGGTTTATGATGAGGGCAAAAAGAGTTGAAGGTTGCATACAGGCGATCATACCTGAAAATTGGAAGAAAATTGGAAGAGTAGTTTTTTCTGAATTAGTTTCAAATCATCTACACAAAATCAGTACAAATAATACACACAGCAAAAAAAGTTAAGCACCCCCTGATTTTTCACAGAGGGGTGTATGGTATGAACCTGAGAAAAGGAGGTAAGTAAAACAATTTTGATTAAAAGAACAATCATTTGGTCATTTGGAAGAGAAGTTCTGAACGAATGAATCTAAAATGGAATTTCAGCCAAAAGACATGGGTGTTTAACTCATTAGTGCCTGGACAAGGTTTACAGCTCAACACCTGGGCCTGTCGCCACTGAAGCTGTTCGCTGTAGCGAGACTGATTAAATCAAAGCACCGCTCATTTAGCGAGAGTGTTTAGGGGGCCGATATGAACGGAAACTGTCTGGCCATGAACCATAAAATCTCGATTGTTTTATTCTTTCATGAAGATCAAACAGGAAATATAGGGACTGAACACTGATAACTTACAGAAACACCACCTGTGATTATTCTTCAATGATTTTTTTTCTTTATGCCGGTAATTAAGGGGTTTGTCTGTCTCCAATTAAAAGTATATGATTGGATCTTTATAAGTTACAAAATAGTATATTACCTCGCGTCAATCTTCATGTTAGAAAATGTCTTTTTTAATATATCATGCGAGTGTTTTGATGCCAGCATATTGTTTACTCTTTTGCAAGTACCAACTATATTATCTTTCATTGTGATTTGACACGCATTTTCATTTGAAAATAGAATTATGACATGTCTAAATACTATGTGTAGCAAATACAACGTTTGGTATTCCAGCTGTAAATGATAATTTAGCCATGTATTTCACATGAAGATGTTACCTTTATTGGCGAGATTATCATTTTTGAATAATCAATATAATTTGTTGGTGTGGTATCAACTCTAAATATGATATCACCACAAACTATGATGTTACAAAATGTGTAAATATTGTAAATAAAACGAAAGTTACCGTCTTTTGTTGAATTCAAACGAATAGAAATAGCATATCAGCAAACTAAATAATCTTTGTATAGAACTGAGAGGTGCATGAATTACAGGTGAGGGTTCTGCGTATACGTGTTATATTTTCAAGTAAATACTGGTAATTTCCATCAAAACACTATAAATGATTCCTGTCATGAAGACTAAGTAAATCTTCTCAATTAAGATACGCTAAATTTTATGGATTGATACTACGATGACTGCACAAATTGGATTTATTGTAATACTATAGGACGGACACACATATGCGGCTCTCGCTGAATAAGAGGTGCTTTCAATTAATGCACATAAGCGTCTCAAGTTCAAGGTCTTGGTGTGTGCCACCCAGTACAAGCAGCTTATATAAGTGGATCAGTGTCCCAGGAATCACTAAACATCAGTAACATATGCTGCCACAGCAATGTCTGAATAACTGCAGCCACTCTCCTTTGCATACCCCTAACTAGGTTTCTTAATTGATATCCCCTGCCACCCCTCGTGAAGAGCTGACTCCAGTTCCCTCAGGTTTAGTGGAGGAGGGTTGTACCTGACAGCCCACGATGTCCCAAAAATGTTTGATTAGGTTCAACATGAGAAATTGCGGGCCAAGGTTTTCATGTCACAGGATTAGTTGCCAGATGTTGGTTTACAGGTCGTGAATGATGAGGTCATGCATTGTTGTCCATGAAGAAGTGTCTTGTGGCAAGTCTGTGTTCATCAAAATGATCAAGAATTACAGGATCCAGAATCTCATAAAACCTGTATTCCTAGTCCTCCATAAGCTGGCCCTCCTATCCACAGCATAGTCTGTCCAGTGTACTCTCCTCCATGATCTTAGGTTCCACCTCTGCCTGTGCTCACATCATGACCTATGCTGATGTTTGTGAGCTGAGGACGCGTGATGACCCTTTTTGCTCTTAATCTAGCAGCTTTGAGGCAGTTTCAGAAGAGTGCTTGAACCAAAAGGCTGGCAGTTAACATGCCATAACAGCTAGAGCTCTATATCAGCTATTGACATAATATTCAATGCAAGTTAATACAGTAATTGCCATAAATTTAGAATTGCTTTAAAAAGAAATAAAAGGTATGTGATATGCAATGATTCCACAGGTCAATGTTTGTTTTAACAATGTATCAACTCTTAATCTCAATAATTGCTAAAATGCTTAAGGGGATTAAGTGATTGAAAACAAATTAACTGTATAAGTGCCTGGAATCACTAACAAGCTAATCTTTCCTATAGACCCTCGGCTGGCCACATCATCTCTGCACTCAATAAGCATAAACCAATTCCAGTGATGTTATGCAGTATGTCCTCTCCCAAGACATTCAAACACTAGATTACTACACTGTCCGGAACCTTTTCCAATTTATGAAAAGGGAGGCAGGGTTGACCACAAATATGAAGTGGTCACAGTAGCGCGAAACACCCTAGTGTCACCCTGGGTATGCATGTATATGTAAGTGGAAAGAGAGTGTAAACGTTTCACCTACAGACAGGATGTGAAAAAGTTATGACATCTTTACCATATCCCCTATACTATACATGATAGCTTCATCATGGAATCATTTGAAAAAAAGAAACATGTAACTACACAATTCTGCTCCAGTAGCTGACTCCATGTGTTAATGACAGTTTCTCCCTCTTCTAAATAAACTCTACTATCAAACATTTTTACCTACTCTTAATCAATTCACATCAATTTGTGATTTTCTATTTTTGAATTCTCTAACCTAAGCCGGAAGTTGGGGTATGTGAGCTTGCTTCTACACATGTTTTATATATTAAAGATCCACTTTGGAGCAAAACAATAATTTGAAAGGGTTATGGCTATAATTGGTCAAAGGTCAAGTTCACAGCGACATCTGACTTATTCATGGTTTTCAAAAAATGCTTTATTTTAGCTATAAACATATAAATCATTACATGATAATTATACTCAATGAAAAGTCATTGTGACGGGTTATAATCACATTTTTAAAAAAGAAATAGTATTGAGAACTAATCTGGCCATTTATTGATTACTTCCCTTCAAAATTGTTGTCATGTTCCCATTCAAGGTCAAAGGTCAAGGATGTGAGAGATGAAATCATTTTTTAAAAATCTTGTAAACACATTACCTTGTTCTATTACAACTATTAACACTTTGAATTATATTGTTATACCCAATAAAAAGAAATAACAAATGCTGTGACGTTGAATGTCAAAGGTCAAGGTCACAAGATAAGGATAAGTCAAATTTTATTTTAGATAGAAATAGCTTTATGAGATCTTAGGTTAATCATTGATTGATCATACCTTCTGGGATTTCTTTGCACATGTTCACATTTCAGGTCAAATTTAAATGTGATGAAAATCTAATGAAAATGAGAAGTAAAATCATCCCAGGGAAGTTTTGTATTTCAAGACTCTGAGGCCGTCTGGCACCTTTTAAATGCCTTTGAGTTATTGAGATTTTATCCTTTGCCCGTTATGTCCATTCCTGCTTACAGTGGTGAAGAGCGAAGGAACATGTCGATGGGTGATGTGCTTAACTCCTTCCTGCAGTTCATAGCCCTGGTTCACCTGTCTTCCCGTATGTATTCCAAGTCAAGCTCTTTTTTCATAGCCCATATGAAAAATCAGTTTATTTGTCTATGAATCTATCTGTCTCTTGTAAATCAATCCATTCGTACAACCAGTTTTCGGTCATTCATCCATCTATATATGTCGACCTGTCCTTCCGTCCGTCCTTCCATCCGGTCAGTTTACTCAAAAACTCAACCAAACTTTGCACTCTTGTTAACCATAACCTGGTCTACAGTTTGGACAACTTTTGAATTTTCTGGAATTCATTTCTTTTACATGGAAAAATCATTTTTTTACTTAGCTATATGGTGTACAATGGGGACAGATTTTCTCAGAAACTATTACACCTAGAGGAATGAAATTTTGGTTTTGGACACAACTGTTGATGCTCTTGATTGAGTTCGAAAGCCATTTCGGAAATATTATTTTTCACAAAGTGAAGGCCCTTGCTTCTGAAATTGGACTTTGAGCGATTAACAGGTCTGATGCTTCAATGGGGACAAGTTTTCTCAGACAGTATCACAATTAAGTGAATGAAATTTTGGTTTTGGACACACCTTTTAATGCTCTTGATGGATTTCGAAAGCCATTTCCGAAATATTATTTTTGACAGACTTATGGCCCTTGATTGCACAATTGGACTTGTAGCAATTAACAGATCTGTTGCTCCAATGGGGACATATTTTTCTCAGAAACTATTACAGTAACTTTTAGTAAATCAGGTTATCCAGAAACATATTAATTCAGACTAGAATGAAAAGAAATCAGACGGACTGTTGGGGTATGTGAGCCAAGCTCACTTTTTTCTTGTTTTCTAACAATTTCAACTTTTTCCAAATTACTGGCTAATGGGACTGTGTGCATGTAACTTCCCTGGGGGAAAAAGAATTGGAGGAATTGAACCCTTATTACCTATTTTGGTAGTTTTCTGAAGTACTAAAAACTCTTGAAATATGAAAAGTACTGCTTATCATAAAACCTATTTTCATTGTCATCTCAGAACAAAAAGGCCTAGAACTCTGAAATGTTTTTGTAAAGACTTCTGATCCTGTGGGAATTTTCAAATGTAGTTTTGGTACCTGGGCTACATTCTAAAACCTAATTTTGTTTTCACCCCAGAACTAAAGACTCTTGGAGGCTCAGATATTTATTTTCAAAGGCCATTGTTGATTATGTTATTTTTTAAAATTGTAGATGAAAAACAAAATCATACTAATGGTCATCTCAACAGATTTTCTCAGAAACTGTTTTAAGTATAAGAAACAAATTTGGTGTGTGGTGCAGGGTACCTCGATGGAGTTTGAGGGGAGAAAATCACCTAAATTTAGCTCATTTGACCTGAAAGGCCAGATGGCATGTCATCCGGCGTCTGGCCGTCTGTCCATAAACTTTCCACTATTTCATCTTCTTGTCCAGAACCATTGACTCAGGAAATCTGAAATCTTGTGTAAAGACTCCTTGACTAATGAGGTTTTCGATTGATACATTTCGTGACCCTGTGACTTCTAATAAGGGGCCTTACCCTAAAAACCTGTTTTTCTCTTCTTCTCTTGACAAGGGCCACAGAAGCCATGCCTTAAATAACTTTTTTCGTCTTCTTTCTCTTGAACAAGGCCTAGTTAATTGAAACCTTGTGTACAGACTCCCTACCTAATGGGGATTAAAATTTATAAATTTGGCAACCTTATGACTCATGACAAGGGCCACAGGGAACACGCTCTAAAAACCTATTTTAATCTTCTTCTCCAAAAGAAAATGCCTAGAAAACTGAAACCTTGTGTACAGACTCCTAATTTATAGATATGGTGACCCTGTGACCCATGAAAAGGGCCACAGGGTCCACACCTTAAAAACCTATTTTCATCTTCTCCAGAAGCAAAAGACCTAGAAAACTTAAACTTGGTGTACAGACACCTTGGCTAATGGTTACTCTAATTTATAGATTTGGTGACCCTGTGACTCATGATAAGGGCCACAGGGACCATGCCGTAAAAACCTGTTTTCTTCTTCTTCTCCAGAAGCAGAGGCCTAGAAAGTTGTAACCTTATGTACAGACTTCTTAATTGACTGGATTTAAATTTTTAGATTCAGTGACCCTGTGACCCATACTAAGGGCCACAGCAACTACAACCTCTAAACTTTTATCATCTCTTTTTAAAAATAAAATACCTACACTGCTTAAATCTTGTGTATACAGTCATAATCTGATGAAGATTATGATAAATGGATTTGGTGACCCTATGACCATTGATAAAATATATTATAGATATCCTGATGAGCTTTAGCTTTTACAACTACAATAGAGGAAGGCTGTTTGTTAAATGTTGTATGATTATATTGTTGTCACAATAACTTTCCATAGCCAATATATGCTTTCTGAATGTTAAAGGTCTTGATGAAGCATTACATCTTTGTGATGATCTCATAACGAGCCTTCCATCACACCTGACATCCCAAAGTTTCTCCGCATATGCTCTGCTTGAGATAACAGCCATCATTGTGTTCTCCTTGAGCTATGCCCAGAAGAATCTACATGTTGGCAATGGAGAGGACAGCAACCTGAGTCAGGAAGAAGAGAAGGCTCTTACACTCATTCACAACTTTGCTGGTAGGTTTAATTCAGAATATTCTGACTCCTTAGTCAATGACTCTATGTGGCACAAAACTGTGAGACCTATATTAAGCAATCTTAGGCTTAAGGCAAAGCCTGTTTAGAGGGATGGAAATAAACCATTGCTTTATGCCAAAATCCAGTGACATACCTGCTTGTCAAATCACTTGCATACAACACTGTCCCAGGGTCTAGTTGACTAGGGCACTCATTTACGCTCTTGTGAACTTGTTTGCATTCTCAGAAACTGGTTTTAGCCATCAAGTTTTGTCTTCTTCTTTATTGATTTCATTTATTTTTGGATGAAACAAGGCAATGAAAATATGAGATTATTTGATAAACGAAATGTCGAAATGTAGCATTAAAGTGGAACACATTCTGTAACTGACCCTTTTGTTAAGAACAAATACAGTATCCCTTATCCAATCAGGGTGTATTATTTAAACAGCTTCCTTCGTCTACTCTGTCTCATCAGAGGTGATCATTTTCATTGCCAATACATACCGCTGGGACATAGTAACTGCCCTTTCCTCTTCTTATACCTTATAAAACAAATTATAGTTATTAACTAGAGCTGCAAGAATACATTGTACGTGGAGGCAGGTGGTCCTGTGCATAGCTCAGTTGTCCGCTATCAGTGAAGTTTAGCAACATCTGGCGTGGCTCGCCGGATGGGTGGGTTACTCGATCGTTGCTGTATTAACTGAGAGGTCAAGGGTTATTCCCTACCCCACACTGAGACACGAGCTTATAAACTTGTGGTGTCTCCTTAAGCAAGGGACTTTATTCAAAATGTGCTTCTGTTCATCCAGCAGTACTAATTGCGTACCTGGTGTAGATTGTGTTGGAGATGACCTTTAAGCGCTTAATCGGCAGCTTGGGTTAGACCAGGGTAATAATGATCCATGACTCTTGTATGCGCTATGAGCACGTTATAGTGGAGTTTAGCGCTATATAAATGGACATATTATAACATTCTTATATTCGGTGAATCGAACTGTGGAAGGATGTGCATCGTATTTGATATTCGTTACAATGAAAACCGAATATTTTCAAGTTTTAAAATGTTTTTTTACTATTGATTTTAACATAAATCATGTGCACAAAATTTGTATTTAATCTGGATAAAAATGATTTTTTATTTACGTTTACAAAGTCATCTCAACCTGTCAACAGGAAATAATGCAAAATCTATGTTCCATCTCGTTGTGATAAAAAATCGATATTGCTGGTCAAAGTAAACATCATGAGAGTCAAAAAGAATAAAAACATTATTCAATACGGCAACACACAAGTGATATGTTTATTTTATCTGTTGATTAATGAGGTAAATTGTCTCTCAACATGAATTTGTACAGTCAGAGGTTAAAAAAAGCTTCGCTCCCAGAACGAGCATAAATAAATGTAAACTCTATATTTGGATGTACCCATGATGGCTTAGCTAATCACTGGCGTGGGAAAGACTGGCTCGGCCAATGTAAAGGCCGGAAAGATTTCGCGGGGAATGGATAAAAATTAACCCAGACTACCTGGTGTTTTCAATTTGTTTATTTTGCATTCATATTCGTGAATAATTATTTGTATTCGCTACCCCATATTCGTGATACGTTTCGTATTCGCCTGGTAGTGTATTTGTCGCAGCTCTATTATTAACTTTATCATATTTTATAGAATGTGGTTTTTGTATTACTTTTCTTGCTTACTATGTATTAGAGATTTTCATGGGGGAGATTCACCTCTCAACGTGATAGGCTTCTTTTTTGTTTATGTTTTGTTTTTAAATGTTTATCCCTAGTGAGATACCATTTTCTTTTCCTTTCCACATTACTTACCACAAGTACTTTTTACTTTAAATAAACTAACATTTAAATTCTACAAAATCTAATATTGAATTTTATTAGTATTCTAAAATTTTTACAAATACACAATTTGATTACTAACCCTTAACTTGGGGGATAAATTTAGTCCCGGCAAGATTCAAGTAGCATACTTAGGTTTTCCAACACTAACTAATTAGCGCTGTCGTTCTCAGTGGAGAATCCTTGACGATTATCGTATAGAAGTCATGTCATATCAACGGTTGTATTCTACCCTTCCGCATGAGCTTACTGTGCTCATGCCATTGTTTGCCTCGTTTAAAAAAAGTTGTTTGGTTCGTTGCTTGTAGTCATTTATTCGGCAGTAGGCAGTTGCTTTTTTACAGACAAACATTACCCGGCATGGTTCATTGTTGACAGGCAGGCACGGCATGGCAGTAGCCAGTTATACTAAACTTGGGTCGTTGAGCGAAACAAAATACACCTTATAAGCACAGTATAGAAAAAAAAAACGGGAATTGAATAATAATACTTTCTGACACTTGTGTACACACACCATACACACACTCTCCTTAATCTGAAGACTAGGGCAGATTTCAATATGGGTCAGATCATTTGAACGAGAAGAAAATTGTCTTCAATTGATATAAAGTACACATGTGCACTACCAGATATGAAAATACTGCATGTGCCATATAAAAGAGATTTATATATATTTTTACGTTCATACCATTTTTTCACACCATACTTCTCATAAATTGCACAGCATGTTTTGACAATTTTTAGCTCATCAGGTCTGAAAGACCCGATGGGCTTATGGCATGGCATGGCGTCCGGCGTCCGTCCATCTGTCCATCCGTCCCTCCATCCGTAAACTTTTCACTTTTTCGACTTCTTCTCCAGAACCAATGACTTTAGAGAGCTGAAATTTTATGTGCATACTCCTTGGCAAATGGGGATTCTAAATTGTAGATTTCGTAACCCCATGACCCCAAATGGGGTCACAAGGGTCAAAACCTTAAAAATCTATTTTAATCTTCTCCTCCAGTTCCAAAAGGTCCAGAGAGCTGAAAAGTTGTGTGTAGACTTCTTGGCCAATGGGGATTCTAATTTGTAGATTTTGTGACCCCATGACCCCAAATGAGGTCAGAGGGGTCAAAACATGAAAAACCTATTTTCATCTTCTTCTCCAGTTCCAAAAGATCTAGAGAGCTGAAAAGGTGTGTGTAGACTCCTTGGCCAACGGGGATTCTAAATTGTAGGTTTGGTGACCCCATGACCCCAAATGGGGTCACAGGGGTCAAAACCTAAAAAAACCTAATTTCATCTTTTTCCCTAGTTCCAAAAGGTCTAGAGAGCTGAAAAGGTGTGTGTAGACTCCTTGGCCAACGGGGATTCTAAATTGTAGGTTTGGTGACCCCATGACCCCAAATGGGGTCACAGGGGTCAAAACCTAAAAAACCTAATTTCATCTTTTTTCCTAGTTCCAAAAGGTCTAGAGAGCTGAAAAATTGTGTGAAGACTCTTTGGACACTGGGGATTCTAAATTGTAGGTTTGGTGACCACTTGACCCCAAATGGGGTCACAGGGGTCAAAACCTAAAAAACCTAATTTCATCTTTTTTCCTAGTTCCAAAAGGTCTAGAGAGCTGAAAAATTGTGTGAAGACTCTTTGGACACTGGGGATTCTAAATTGTAGGTTTGGTGACCACTTGACCCCAAATGGGGTCACAGGGGTCAAAACCTTAAAATCCTACTTTCATCTTCTTCTCCAGTTCCAAAAGTTCTTGATAGCTTAATAGTTGTGTGTAGACTCCTTGGACAATGGGGATTCTGAATTGTAGGTTTGGTGACCCCTTGACCCCAAATGGGCAATGGGCCTTGTTTAGCAAAATATCGTGAAAGGAATCCCTGATGTAACTTGGGATAGCCCTTGCCGAATCGACCAATGAGATGTCCGAAAACCAAGTCCATTCGCCTGAAGCAGGGATTCCCAGACCTGTCACTGAACGAACCAGTATGGCGTCATTGCAACTCGATCTGCGCCAAAATTCCTCTCAATTTCATCAGATAAAAGTCCATAATGCAAAAATATCAATTCAGATTTTTGATAAAAAAAACTTTTCTTCAGTGATATTTGATAAGATTCCTAAACAATTTTGTTCTTGTAAATTTAACCTGATTGTCAAATGTTAGACAGTGGGGGAAAAGTCAATAACAAAGACACATCATCAGTCCCCTCTCTCAGCATGGATGGACACGTCCATTTTCGTGTAGGGATCATAGAGTGACAAAATTTACAAACTGAATCATAAAGTTTTAGGGATTTGTTTTAAGATAGATGCATTTATGGAAATCAATCGACTTTTTGTTAGCCCTTCAAACACTGTCTAAAGTCTTGTCACCCCGCACAATAATAGACCATCCCTCAAGCTTGGTGTGAGTGAGTTTGGGTTTAACGTGTCGGCAATCTTTCAGCTATTTCACTAGGTCGACCAAGACTTTGATTGACGTTTCAGTTGCCTGACTCAAGTAAACACGTTTGTCACTTGATTTGATTTACTTATATCTGAATTTTCTTATCCAAGAGAGCATAATTTGAAAAAAAATATTATAGTTTTGCTGAAATTTAATTATTAATGAACAAAACCTGCTAAGTGCCCTTTAGTCCGTAATTTATGTGGCTATTTACTTTTGTTTATTTTTTCTCTCGGGGTTATTAGATATAAATGCATTTATGGTTAGACAAAATTGGCCCGACACAAGGACGGACTAAATAATTTTACAGCCCGTCCTCAACCAAAGTTACCCGTCTCGGACGTTGGGACAGGCTATCTTTCCTACACTGTCCATGACCCCATGGTCTAAACCCAAACACCTATTTCTATCAAAAGTCTGATGAGCTACAGAGCCCATGGCTCTATTTTTATATCACAAGAAAGAGAAAAAGATTGTCTTTAATTCCATGTTAAATTTGTACATGCACAAAAACATAAAGCAAGCGCCGCTCAAAAAGCTAATTTTGCTCTTCTATCCTTGTGAACTGAGTAGCAATTTTGTCATCTACTTTCCTTTAGTAGTTCATATCTTTTGAACTGCTAGGCAAATTTTGATTACTTTAATATCACAATACGGAAAAAATCATTATCTTCAATTTCATATAAAATGTGAACATTTACACAGAAAAATATGTTCACAGTAAGTGCGTCGATTAGGGCAACTTTGGCACTAAATACAGCAAACGCAGCACAAAGGGTACTTTAAGCTTTCCTTTTATTTGAACTGAAGGGTAATTTTCATGTACCTTTCTTTCGCAATAAATATTTTTTAAACCGCCATTCTTTACCAAATACATGCCTCACGACAGGTTCTTGTTAGCTCATGTACATACACTTGAATGATAACAACCAAATGCTGGGACGAAAAAGACTAATCAATAAACTTGGCTATTTGTACTAATGAAACGTGCATTGCTTTACCAGAGTGTACAAGCCGCATCAAAACATATGTGACCGGGGAACCAAATACAAGACCACATATTGTGCATGATTATAACAAATATATGGGAGGTGTGGATCAGGCCGACCAGATGCTGTCGTACACCCCGTTCAAAATGAAAACTCTCAAATGGTGGAAGCGAGTGTGGTTTCATGTGGTGAACGTTGCCATGTTGAACTCTTACATTCTTTAAAAAGAATTCTCAAAGGATAAAACCTCGAAAACAATTCAGATGCATTACATGATAACCTTCGCCAACACATAAAAAGTGCCATCCCTGCAGACATCCTCGTGGCCGGCCAAGTAGAGCGATGAGATGTGTGGTTCATCTTCATGGTCGTCACTCTCCTACAAAGATTGTGACTGTTGGAAAGAAGAATTCCCCAGTGACTCCTTACTGGTTCCAGTCTTTTCTCATCTAATTGAGTAATTGGAGACCTGGTGTCGAGATGAGAAAGGAGGAACCATTTCCAGTTCAAGATGTCCTATTCAGATGTGTTGGGGGTTTACAAACTTCCAACCCCAAAAGCCTTTGACCGTCAGCTTGTCCAGAAAGGCTCCCATACCTTTTCTTAAACTTGTCAAAGACAAACTACCAATACCTCAAACGGTCAAATTCAGGAAGAGGCTAGGCCTTGCTGAGGATCTGAAAGATTCCCCAGTGACTTCTTACTTGTTCCACTCTTTCCTCATCTGATTGAGTACTGGGAGATCACGTGTGCATATCTTTTCAGATTTCCAACTCTCTTTAGCACAGATGGCCCCCTACCCACTGCACATGTCTCTCAAAATACTCCAAAAAACAAACAAACAAACAACAAAAACCTATGAAAGAAGCATTAATTATTCCAGATTGAATATTTCAAGAAGTAATGTTTTCAACACATGAATAGAAAGAAGGATAGACATCTCATTGAAACAGCGCACTGAGATAAGGCCATTTGAATGACATGCCGGTCTTGACGTTGTGACGTTGATCTTGGCCTACCAGACCGTGGGCGATTCTGAATTGAATTGGTTGCCTGGAAACGCTGCCATAGTCTCCCAATCACACTCTGGCTACAACCGATTCTCTGTGCCACATTCCTTTGTGTAAAACCCTGTTGAACCCATGCAATGGCTCTTCCTCTGTCATGTTCACTCAGCTGACGTCTGGACATGTTGAAATTTCAACTGATAGCAGCACGGTCATGGAAGGTTTTTTTATGCCCAAACTGTTCATGGAAAATGCATAGTGCACATGCAAGGACATAATCAACTCCAAAATGACGTACCCTACTGCTTTTGTGGGATGCAAACATTTTTGTGCAGCCTTGTTTTGAGCTTTAGTTTATGGTTTCTAAGGAGATTGTCAAAATTGTTTTGTTTGAAAATGACTTATGCCTTGTACACAGGTTTTGTCGTCAGGATATTGTGAAAAAATTTTGACACGATTTCCGCCAATAATTTTATATATATATCTGATATGTGCATAGACAATTACCTGGTAGAAAAAAAGGTTTGATAAATTGATAATAATAATAATAGATGGATCACATAACTTGTGACTCTCTGGTTATGTAATCTCTATTTATGATGGCTATTGTTTCATGTTTCAGTGGCCTACCTAGATATGCTCCTTCAAGCAACTCCAAAACATGAGCACAAAACAAAGGATTACTTCACTTTAGTACCCATTAAAGTTTTGTTGGACTGGATTCATTTCAATCCTGGTATCCTTCAAAAGCCGCAGATGGTAGAATCCAGGTAGGTAATCAGGGAACTTTCACTCTTTCCTAGTTGACCAAGTATAGAGGGTTCTTTATATTGCTTCATGACTTTTCAATTTGCTTACAGGATAGTTATTCGAATGATTTACTGGGCTTTAAAGCTCATCTGGCCTGAAAGGCATGTTGTCCTGCGTTTGCCCGTCCTTCCATAAACTGTGAAGTGTTTCATCTCTTTTACAGACCCATTGTCTCAGGAAATCTGAAATCTTGTGTACAGACTCCTTGACTAATGAGGTTTTTAATTCATAGATTTGGTGACCCTGTAACCCCCTAGTAACCCCTTTAAAAAAAAAATCCTAAAAAGATGTTGCGGAAGCATTGCCGCACCATCTCCACACCACCTCTGCACCACCTTTTCAATAGGTTTGAGCAAAATTTTACCATTGCCGCTGGTGGAAGGGCTTGTAGAGATGGTGCGGAAGGGTATCTTCAGGCTGTAAAGCAATAAGACATTTGTAAAGGTGTTGCAGCAATGTATTAGCTACCTAGTCCTTCTTGTAAATACATATGTAAATTAAAGTAGGTTTAGTTGTGCTTATAATGTTTACCTAGTGTAAAATATATGTAAAATGTGACATAATAACACCCAGTATAGATTTTGTACAATTACAATCCATTTTGATTTGGTTGGAAGAAAAGAGGTCATTTTATGTTTTATGACTTAGAAATATGAACAACTTAAAGGAAGATTCCTCTTTGAAAGAGCACACTGATCATTGAACAAATATATTGAAAGTTAACATAACAACATACCTCCCCAAAGTTTTTAAGCTTCTATACCATTGCAAAAAAAGGTAATTATTGGCGTAAACATTCCCTCTGGGATGAGCTGTGCCCCTTCTCTCTGTTCCCTGAACCTACCTACAGAAGACTGAAAGTCCTAATAAAGAAAAACTAAGTCATAATTACCCTTAGTGGTCTGCACCTCCCTTCATCCACCTGGAGTTACTTCCCTTGACCCTGTAGGTGGCAGCTTCACATTCTCTTCTGTAGCCCATGTGATCAGCAGCTACTTCACAGGAGACTGGAAATTCTTTTTGCTTCCACATGTGCTACGTTGGATTCTTGTTAAATAGGGTATGTGACATCAACATTGGGTCTTTGGACAATCGCATTGTGTTTATTTGTGACTTTCATGTGTGTTTTTGTGTGTCTTGTACTCTGAAATTTGTGTGACTTTGCCGTTTTTCCGCGAAGTATTCAAGATGTCGCAACGTAAATGTGTTAATTGTCAGAGATTTATGTCGGATAGGGACCCTCATTCTTTGTGTTCTTTATGTGACAAATATTCAATCTGCTCTATGGCCTCACGTTGCCTTATGTGTGAGGATTTACCCGATGAAGATTGGATTAAAATGTTTGAAATAAGATCGAAGAAGTCCCGATCCACTCCATTGAAACCTACAGCTACTTTAAGTGAAGATCAGTTAAATTCTTCTCAGATTCCCCCGTCTGGTACGGTAGCTACTCAGTCCAACTCCCTTGATTTAGGTGCTCTCCTCTCATCTTTTAAGCAAGAGCTAGTTCAGTCCTTTTCCAAGTCAGTCAAGGATTTAGAGGAACGGAACGATGCCAAGTTTAAGGAACTTAAGAAATCCCTCAATAAATCTAAGTCCCGTTCGGGTAGCTCGGCAAATTCCGCTGCCCCCCTTGGGTATGAATCCTGTTCCGGAGCTAAGCAGTCCGATGATAATAAGACTACGGCTGGTAAGCGAGCTGCCGACCCCAACGGTGGGAGTTCGGAGGTTAGGTCTAACGATCTTCCCGTTAAGAGGCAGTGTTTACCCCCTGGGGGCCTGCCGTCTTTGTCAGGTCGTGGAGACCTAGGAAGTGTGAGTGTCCGCTCTCAACCAGGCGCCGCAAGTGGGGCAGGGTTGATCGGGCCGCACGGACATGACACCGATAACCTTCTCCCTCCCGCCACTGGGTCGGTAAAGGCCGGGTCGCACGTGCTGGGCATGAAGCCCGTGGCTATGAACCGTGGTACGGAATGTGGGTCATACTCATCAATTACCGGCCCGGTTAGCACGTGCGGCGGGCGGTCGGGCGAGCTGCCAGCCTCTAAGCTCACGGACGGCACGGGCGTCCCGCTTGGGCTGGGTCATGATGACTTGATAGGTGACAATCAACAACAACAACAGGAGCTGTCGGAATTTGTTGATGTTTTCAATCCGCCGATCTTGCCTATAATCACGGATGAGAATTCGGGAGGTAACTTGCCTATGGATGCGAAGTTAGATACGCATGAAGGGATGATCATTATTCCGCCGGCGGACACTTCGGCCGCGGACTTAGTACCGGAATGGACATTCGTGGACAAACTCGAGATGTTGTATAAACTTAAGCCATGTACGGCTCCGTCGTCTTTGGATCAGGAGGATTCTCAGGCTCTTCCGGAAGAATTGGGTACCACAGGCATGCTGCCTACCCCTCGTCCATCCAAACGATCTTTGCCTCATTCCTCAGTTGTTAAGACGGGCTTGAACTTGATTAACAGTACTCTGTCTAAGGCCAAGGATATTTCAAGTCTTCCTAGAGCTAGCTTGAAACAAGCGTATGTCATCCATGATCGGATGCTTCCTGCTTCTGCACCAGATCTGGACAGGGATTTTGGCCAGTTAGATGCCAGGGCACTCCAGAGGAGAGCAATGAAGAAATTTTCCCTCACACGCAAGGATATAAGGGACATTGATTCTTCAGCGAGGAGTTCAGTGGATATCTTGTCGTATATCAATTGGTTCGCTGCAGGGGTCAGACAGCTCATACCCCCTACCTTCCAGGACTATAAGGGAGTGAAACCTCAATCTTTGGTAGTCATGAGCGCGGAGGAGGTGGCCATAGCTCATTCTTTTCTGGACGTCATCTACCTGGCAGTCAGTGATGCTACCCAAGCTCAACTTGGCACAATAGGACGGCTGACAGCTTTGGAACGATCTCAGTTATTGGAAGGGGTTAGGAATCTGCCACAGGACTCGAAGGAGGATCTCTTTCAGCAACCTGTTAACTCGGAGTCTATGTTTAACGGGAAATGTAGTCAGGCTATAAGTTCACAGGATGCGCAGACTTCTAGGAACCTTAACTCCAGACTGACGGCGGCTCTATTAGCTCAGACCAGAAATCGCGGCGCCCCCATCGGCAGAAGAGGTGGCCCCAGTCTTCAGACCCGTTCCCCCCTCCATCGTTCAGCGTGGGAGAGAGCAAATATGCAGGCCAAGGGTCGTCAGACAGAAGCTCAGTATCAGCAACCGAGAAACAACACTCAGCCATCTAATTTTCGAGGCAGAGGTTCCAGGGGGTCTAGGGGCGCGTCTGCTCCCCCCCGACGTCGTTGACTCCGTTCCGGACGTTTTGACACAGTCAGATCCTTTCGACCCTCGCATGTCCACGGACTTGATTTTAGATTTCGGATTTCAACTTCCAGTCGTTCCCTCGCCAGTGGGGGGTCGACTGCAACATTACGCCCAAAATTGGGAACAGATCACGCGGGATCCTTGGATAAATTCGGTGGTTTCCGAAGGGTATCAACTTCAATTCCAAGTTCGTCCACCTCTAGCGGTGTATCCTATAGGAAGGAGGTATTATCTTCAAGGTTCGCACCTGGAGGCGGCGATGCTCGCAGTGAATCAACTGATGCTGAAGGAGGCAGTTGTAGAGTTGTCCCCCCTAGACTCGTCTCGGGGGTTTTATTCTCCAGTTTTCCTAGTACCCAAGCGCGACTCAGGGGAAATGAGAATGATAATAGACCTGAAGATCTTGAACAAAGAATTTTTGGCGAAACCTCCAAAATTCACGATGGAATCTCTGTCAAATGTCAGGAAGCTCATTCATCCTTGTTCCAAGTTTGTAAGCATGGACTTGAAGGACGCCTATCTTCACATCCCCATACATCCTCACTCCCAGAAGTATCTGAGGTTCGCAGTGAACGGCAGGCGATTCCAGTTTCGTGTTCTTCCCTTCGGGGTATCAATAGCGCCTTGGCTATTTACGATGGTAGTGAAACCGGTACTCCAGTTCCTGCACATGAGGGGTATTGCCATCCACGGATATCTCGACGATTTTTTGGGGAGACATGTGAAAACGGACGTGCTTGTGCAACAGACGGAATTCGTTATCCACGTGTTTACTCATCTAGGTTGGTTAATTCACCCAGAGAAATCGGAATTAACACCCACTACAAGGATCAAGTTTCTGGGAGCTGTGCTGGATGCGGATCGAGGTCTCATTTTGCCCATTCTGGACCGCTGGTTAGTTATCAAGGAATTGATTCTCACGTTAACTCGACAAGGAGCAGCGCCAGTAAGGAGATGGATGTCGCTTTTGGGATCGCTCACGTCAATCCAGGCATTCACTTACAGGGGCCGGCTAAACCTTCGTCATTTCCAAGTCTGGATAAACGACAACAGGCGTTGGCCGTTGGACAGCTGCATAACATGTCCTTTCAGAGTACGCCACGAGCTATTATGGTGGACAAAGGAGTGCAATGTGATGGAAGGAACGAGGTTTACAGAGCCACCGCCAGAGATCACGATATTTACGGACGCCTCCCCAGAGGGTTGGGGGGCTCATCTAGATCAGTTTCAGACCCAGGGCTCATGGTCTCTCCAAGAGGCATCGTTGCACATAAACGTACTAGAAATGTTGGCGGTAGTAAAGGCAGTTTGACAGTGGTGGCGTCGACTGTACGGGAAGAATGTCATGATAGCTACGGACAATTCAACAGTGGTAGCGTATATAAACAAACAAGGGGGAACTCGCTCGAGGGAATTAATGGATCTCACTCGTGTACTTTTCCAAATAGTGGATCAGGCCAGGATTATCATAAGAGCGAGGCACATTCCGGGGAAACTAAATGTTTTGGCCGATTCTCTATCACGCAGGAATCAAGTGATTTCTACGGAGTGGACTCTTCACAGGGAAGCCGTGCAGTTGATAGGGCGAACTTGGGAGTATCCGACGATAGACCTTTTCGCGACGAGCAGGAACTTTCGCATTCCAACGTTTGTGAGTCCGATTCCAGATCCTTTAGCTTGGGCAGTGGATGCGCTGTCGATCTCTTGGGAGGGTATGGTAGCTTATGCCTTTCCACCAATGAAGATAATTCCAGAGGTGTTAACCAAGATCGCGAGCCACAAGTGTCGGGTTTACTTAGTAGCGCCAGCATGGCCCACAAGACCGTGGTTTCCAAATCTGTTGGAATTGTTGACGGAAGCTCCACTTCAGTTACCTCAATGGCACAATCTTCTCACACAGCCTCACTCGGGAGTGTTCCACAAGAACCTAGCGGCATTGAATCTACACGTGTGGAGATTGTCAGGAGAGCGCTCAGAGATAGAGGATTCGGCGAGGGATCGTCTGATGCAATCACTAAGGCGATCAGACCTTCTACCTCTAGATTGTATGATGCAAAATGGAACATATTTAGTAGATGGAGAGAACAGCGACAGTTGTTAGATCTAAACATTTCTATTCCCATGGTAGCGGAATTTTTGTTGCATTTACGAGTGGAGAGGGGTCTTAAACATGGTACAATAGAGGGTTATCGATCAGCCATCGCCTCAGTGTGTGACATTCAAGGACTATCGATAGGGTCTGATATTTCGTTACATAAGCTTATCAGATCATTCCAGATTAAGGACTTGTCAACACCGTCGGTGTTTCCGAGATGGGATTTATGTATCGTACTCCAGTCGCTTTTGAAGGCACCATACGAACCGATGCAGGCGTCAAACCTAAAGTTCTTATCATTCAAGACGGCCTTTCTACTCGCGTTTGCCTCAGCAGCTAGAGTATCTGAGCTCCATGCTATTGATAATGCGTCAATAAGGTTCTCAGAAGGATATACAGAAGTATCATGTAGGGCGTTACCTGAGTTCATTGCCAAGAATCAATCAACAGCGTTAGGACCATTGGGATCGAGAATCTATAGGATTCCGGCTCTGCCAGGGTCGTCATCGCGTTCTAATAAATCAAGATTACTGTGTCCAGTGAGAGCTCTTCGCTGGTATTTACAGAGGACAGCATCCTTCAGACGTGCAAGAAGGAGACTATTTCTATCTTGTAAGACAGCGGTGGACACAGAAATTTCAAAGAACACTATAGCTTCATGGTTGAGGAAAACTATTGCTTTTGCTTACCAGGCCATGGATCAGGATACAGTGAATCAGAAATTTTCTCCCCATGAGATTCGTGCGCTAGCTACATCATTAGCAGCATGGAAGTCAACATCTATTGATCACCTTGTGGCGGCTTGCCAATGGAAAGGATCTAATACCTTTATATCAGCATATCTTAGGGACATAGCTTCATTGCTGGATGGTTTGAAGGAACTAGGACCGCTAGTAGCGGCTCAACATCTGGCAAGTGCTTAACCCCTTTGCAAGTATAGCTTGAAAAGAAAGGGGGGGGGGAACGGGTCGTCAAGGACGAGTGTCAGGGGGACCTGAGCAACATCAGGAGCAAATATTGGGAAGGTGAGGTTGTCCGCTATTGAGAATGGTGGTGGAGGGCCAAGCTAGTTGGGCGTGGAACTTACAGAGCACGAGTTGTGGTCTGGTAAACCACTGATTATGCACCTTCCTAAAAGCAACTCAGACTATGACGTTTAGGTGTGAATAAGAGTGTCTGAGTAACCGGAAGTGACGTCATAAGAACAGGAAGTGACGTCACAGAGCCGGAGGTGAAATATTGAAGGCGAGGAATTATTAAGAGTCAATAGGTTAATATCGCCTGAAGAACGTCATAGCCTGACACGAACTAATAAAGTACTAAGTGGTGGTGTTTTGTTACTAACTTCCCTTGACCGGTGGAAGGGTTTGTTGTATGAGTTCATATGTAGACATGGATAATCTTAAGAATGGATTATATAAAGTAATGAAGTGTTTAATAATAAACATGCTAAGTATTCTATGGTCAAGTAAGGAAGTAGAGGATTATTGGTGTAGATATTCCCTCAACATCGAGCTGGATCCCATCCTCCTTTATGTGGGATTCGGGGACACAGCTCATCCCAGAGGGAATGTTTACGCCAATAATTAGGAACAATTACATGTATTGTTAGTAATTATTAGTAAACTTACCTCTGGGATGAGCGAATTACACCCTCCCGAGTAAAAGTTACTAATACCTCCCCGCATGATTCCAGATGATGTCTCGGGATGTTTGCGAGAATGTGAAGCTGCCACCTACAGGGTCAAGGGAAGTAACTCCAGGTGGATGAAGGGAGGTGCAGACCACTAAGGGTAATTATGACTTAGTTTTTCTTTATTAGGACTTTCAGTCTTCTGTAGGTAGGTTCAGGGAACAGAGAGAAGGGGCACAGCTCATCCCAGAGGTAAGTTTACTAATAATTACTAACAATACATGTAATTGTTCCTTTCTTGTTTTGTCCAGATTTCAGAGCGATTATGCAAGCAAAAGAACCCTCGTGTATAGCCAAAAGTCTTACAATTTTCTGTGATTTCTGTGACATCAAGGCAATTAACTTTATGAGGGACAGGTGCCAAATCTGACGGTTCACCACCTGGAGAGCAACATTTGTGATGTTTAAACCAACAGACCAGGGGATTATACTGGTTGACTGCATCTTGCGAACAATTGCAAAAGAGGTTCTGTGTGATCTTAACCATATGGGTGATACTAAATTGTGAAGTGGTAAAAAAATGGTAAAAGCAAATTCTAGTAAAATAAACAATGACACGTTATGTTATCCAGTTATGTATTTATTTGTAGCAGCAACATTACATGACAATACATACAAATGCATCTTTTATTTATACATAACAAATCCATATATACAAAGACGTTGATGACACGTTATGTTATCCAGTTATGTATTTATTTGAAGCAGCAACAATACATACAAATGCATCTAATGTTTATACATATCAAATCTATATATCTATATATACAAATAGGCAATACAATAAACATGACATGTACCTGAACGCATTGTGGCAATAACTGCATTCCTCGTGCTACGGCAGCCTCCTTCAGTAGACAAAAGGCTCGGTTGTAGGTTTCCTTCTTCTTGTTTGGCAGCAGGAAGAACACGAGGGGAAACATCTGACCTCCAACCATGGCGTGGAGAGTGTACAGCTGGAGGAAAAGCGATGGTGCAACATAAAATGTTCCATCACTGTAGATGGTATCAGCTGCACACAAATGTTCAAGATTTGATGTCGTCATGCCCAGGATCTTGTTGTCTTCCCCGTTGTTGATGATGACGAAAGGTTCACTGGCGTCGGTCTTCTTGTACTCTTCCGGGATGAGGATTTCATGTCGTGTTGAAGGAATGGCGGGGAACGTTGACCTACGAGCCTTTTCCACATCATAAGAATTTTTGTTTTATTTTTTTTATTTTTATTTGATCATTTGTTATCTTACAAATAAATATATAATTAATAAATATGTTCTTACTAAGATATTTTGTATTTTTTGTTCCACTTACCGTTATTTCATTATGAACCGGAGCGTGGTTGTGCTTGGAAGGAGTTTGGTGAGGATGTCATCAACTGTTGAAACGCTGGAAGTAAAATTCTTATTACAAGTTACGATTTACATTTCTCACAAGACTTTGTGAAGGATTGACTTTTCGTAACTTAAGGGTGAGTGAGCGAACTTTTGTTTCATTTCAGTTCAAAATCAAATTAATAAATTTTACAGGTATTTGAAATCTCTTGACAGAAAAAAATGAAGTCAATTTGAAAAAATGTGAAGTTTTTGTTTTTGAAATTTTGAAATGTGATAGGTCTACACAAAATACATGGTGACTGTTAAATGTGACATTTATTAAGTAGTAATTGATACTGTACCTGAGTATATATTTTATCAAAGTTAAGTCTTTTTTAAAAATTCTTTGAAAAAACATTCATGATTTTGTTAGTCTTCATATCATTATTTTTCCATCAATACACTTCACTGAACATGCAATCTGTGAATATCTTTCTACCTCATTCTCATTATCCCCTGAATTTGATTAGGTCACCTGAAATACACTCTTGTACAAAAGCATTTTGTAAATAAGAATGTCTTTATATCTTCTTCAACGCCTCTACCAATATTTTGATTCTAGTTATTTTCTCCATCCTTTGCCCTGTTCCACCTTTACATCCCTCAGCACCTATACCCCTTTCTTTTCTCTAAACTTGCTTTCACAACTGATTTACTTAATGTTTTAGAGAGAAGATTTGCACCAAAAACAGGAGAGGTTGAACAAGGAAGAATTCTTCATCTCCATGTATTCTTATGCAGCATGTGCAGTGAATTTTTCTTGAAGTAAAGATCAAACATTACAAAATATTTTCATAATAAATGATAACATTTTGTGAAAAAATAATAATGGTGGATGGGTTGGTAGACACTGTTAATTCATAAACAGATTGAAAGGTGGGTTCATATACAGATTAAAAGAGATCATTTTGCAGCATCAAATGTATGATTATATATTATTTCAAGATAATATCTCATTGACATTTATTTATTTAAGTGATTGTATCACTGATAATCTGCCTGTCAATGCTGAATATTTTTGCTAAGACTAAATATAAAAGGATAACATTTCATCAGTCATATTTAATGCTTGTAAATAATAGTTTTATTACACATTCTACAATGGTGATGAATGCACGATCAATCTGCCTATGAACCCAAAAAGGTTTATGTCTGCAAACCTGCCATGTCTACAAAAAAAACACTACACCCGATGTGTCTGCCTGATTCATCCTATCAACATTGTGCACGTGCATCATCAGGTTGGATGATTTTAGTAAAGTTCTAACACACTGGTTTGTACATAAAATATTGTTATGATTTGTTGTGTATTTCATGTAGTAGTTTGTATTACAGAGCTGTTAATATTTAAATGTTTAGTAAAAATATTCTAATACATGTTTTGTTGTATTTTTTTGTGTTTGAAAATTGAAAGACAAAAAGTATACATGAGAGTAGATGTAACTTCATTACAGTAGTACATTTGTTAAGGAAATGGATGAGAGGTGGCTGTGTGTTGATGGAATGGTTGTTTGTATGCTTTTTTAGGGGATTGTGAAGGGGGGAAAGGGGTGATGTTGTTGGTCGGTGAAGTGTATTGTTTGATTCTGGTGTAGCTGTGATAGTGGTGGTAAAATTATACAGTGAATCAAATGAAGGGTTGGGGTGGGACTGTATTGGAGGGAGAGTTTGTTGTTGAGATGCCTCTGAAGCATTACCTGAAATTTCCGGCAATGCTTCTGAACCATCTCCACAAGTTTGCGGCAATGTTATATGAACATTATATATATGTGGCATTTTCTACATATTTGGCCTTGTTAAATAATATTTGTGAATATATTTTTCTATTTCTAACTATCAATTCAGACATAAGAATAAAAAGTGAAATTTATCACCATTAAAATTTAATTTAAAAAGTGTACACGTTCTATCATTTATAGTGATTTGTAGCCATCTACCTGTCACATTGGGAAAAAATGGTTAGAAGTTCTGAATTTCAAAAGTTATTTTAATGCAGGGAATTTAGATATTGTTCAAAATTTAGAAATGAATTTTTAAGTATACTATAAGCAATTGCTTTTGAAGAATTTTCAATTGTTGAGATCCATTTTTGCTGAAAAGTATCTTTAACTTACTTTTAAGAACTGATTTTAGCCAGAAGACACTTTTGAAGTTTTATGTATCCAAAATCATTGAAAAAAATTCAAAGGTAATTTTCCCATTTATGTACACATTTTCTGAATATGAAAATATTTATTAACATTTTAAAAATCTAATAAGGGCCACAGGGACCATGTCTTAAAAAATATTCACTGTCAGCAATATGAGTGTTCAACGTAAAAGTGCCAACACTTGCAAATTGGTCACCACTGGAATACAAGGGAGTGGAGGGGGCAATTTTGGACTTGCAGTGTCCAGGGGTAGTAACAATGTGTCCCACCGGACAATTGCCACCTGGTCAATTCCTACCTAGGACAATTCCCACCTAGGACAATTCCCACCCAAGACAATTCCCACCTAGGACAATTGCCACCCTAAACAAATCTTAATACACTATTGTCATGATATCATAACTTATCAAAAACAAATATAAATATGATATATAATAACATTTATTCGTCTTGTACTTAACATTCTTTCTTACTAATATAATATACTAACACATAATTACACCTCCTCTTTAAAATGCTATAGTTATCGCACTATGATGAACAAACAATATTCATTCTTCTGCAATATTTGTTTTAGCACTATAATGGACACTCATGGATGTAATTACACTCTGATGTTGTGAGAAACAGCACAGAGATAGTCCAAACATGCACGGTTGGGATAGTCTGTAGTGATGGAGTGCAATCTCTGCTGGATGTCTCTATATTGTTTTCTGGATCTGGAGACATTCGCACCCGACAACATTTGTGAAATCACCATGTCATTCAGAGTCTGAGGACTTCCAAGAACTTCCAGATGGATGGATGTTTGTGAGAAGACGACGATGCCATCCTTTCTGGTGATTGTTTGTTCTTGGAAGGCCGTCCTTGGTTCTCTGATGTTGGTTCCATGATGGAATGGGGAAGAGAGGCAGACGTCGCCCTCTCCTCTGTGGACGGCCGATGTAAGTGTCCTCAAAGTAGTCTTATACTGGCTGGAGTTCTTCGAACAGGTTCTCGGACAGGGTCTCAAACGCTGTAGTCACTTCGTCCTCTGGGATGAAGGCAAGGGCTGCAATCATTCTCGTCTGCGTCTGCATCTCAGCGGAGGCACTGTACTCTGTCTGCAGACCTGAACTCTGGACATTTCTAAAGATGTTTTGGCTCATATGATAAAAACATCAGGAAATTCGGCAAAAGCAGAATTCCATATAGCTCTCTCATAATCCATCATGATCGAGACAGGATCACATCCTTCACCGGACAATTGCCACCCGGAAAATTCCTACCTACCTGGACAAACAGAGGTTTGTTTATACTGTGGAAAAGCTCAACTCAACTTCATTTCAAATGTTTACCTTGTCGTAATATTTTTTGTTAGGGTGGGATTTGTCCTGGGTGGGAATTGTCCTAGGTGGGAATTGTCCTAGGTAGGAATTGTCCGGGTGGGAATTGTCCGGTGGCAATTGTCTGGGTGGCAATTGTCCGGGTGGCAATTGTCCTCCACCCGTAACATGTTACGTACAAGCTGCTCCTTGCACTATTGATAACTACCCTTTCTCTTGATGTCGAAAGCTACAAATCTTGTTATGAAACCATGTGTCTTTTTACCCCTTACATTATACTAAGCCATCTAGGAAATCTAAAAGGTAGCTTCAATTCTGGATGGATTCTTTGTGTCTTATCAAGGAACTGCTTCAGTCCATTTTTGCCAAATTAAGTAAGGATTGAAACAATTTGCTAGCATGGTCAAGATATGTGCAGCTTTCAATAACAGAGTATGCTATAATCCTTGACTTGCATTTGTCAGACATAACACTTTGAAATCATATTTCAAAAATCGTACACAGAATGAAAAGGTAGCAGTTTTATTCAAAACACAAAATGAAATTACTTTTAATGATTGAAGCAAAATAAACAAAATTTAACTATAAACTATAGGCAATTTAATGATGAAATGATCATAGATATGTATTTGGCTAGAACTAGTCTTTTCAGAAATGCACTACTCCAAATGGCTAGTGAATTGATATGGTTAATTTTGACCCCTGCTAAGGTTGATGAGCTACAGAGTCCATTTCTCTATTTTCTTCTTAACAATTAACTATTAAACTGGGATGACTAATAGCCAAAGTGCTTTGACATATAATGCATAAGTGCATGACTGAGTGAAAGTATTTTTACCCTTGTAGTCTAACTGTAATTGTATCAGAACCCAAAAATCATTTATCGTATCCTTTTAAATAAAATAAAAAATTACCTATAATTACTGACAACAATGTGTTTGTCCATGTTTCTGAAATTTTTTATATTTAGCCAATCAGGCCTTTAAGGCCAGGGACTCCACATCTGTGTAGCCTATTGGAATACTAAAATTGTGTCTAATGTTATGTTGATTACTTTTCAGTCTCTGGACAGGTTTAGCAAAGCTGCTGAACAATATTCAAGAAACCCCCTTGCTTGAGAACTGTACGTATGAGCATCAGGCACACAAAAAGTTTAATTACATGGATGAAACAACCTGCATCTCAAAAATAAGACAGTGAAAGATTGGCCAAGTTGTGAATTTTAAATAAATGTGTTTTGCAGCAGTCATTATCTAAGGCATAATTTATAATGAATAAGATCTTTTATACTGTAATCATTTTTAGCTCATCAGGACTATAAGGTAACTTATGGCAAGGGTTGTCCAGAGTCTGGCTTATGACCTTCTGGCATCTGCCAGTTGCTGTTTGAAAATTTTCAGGCTTATTGCATGGCATGTCATCCAGTGTCTGTATTTGGTGACCCTGTGACCCCCAAAACCCTTGTTCATCTTCTCCAGAAGCAAGAGGCCAAGGAAGATGAAACCTTATTTGTGTACAGACTCCTTAGCTGATGGAGATTCTAATTTATAGAATTGTGACCCTGAAACCTTGTTGTCAGACTTCTTAGCTGATGGGGATTTTAATTTATGGATTTTGTGACCCTATTACCCCTAATTGGAGTCACATGGGGTCACACCTTTTTTTCAAGGTGAAACCCTAATTGTGTACAGACTCCTTAGCTGATGGATATTCTAATTTATAGAATTGTGACCCTGAAACCTTGTTGCCAGACTTCTTAACTGATGGGGATTTTAGTTTATGGATTTTGTGACCCTATAACCCCTAATTGGGGTCACAGGGGGTCACACCATTTTTTCAAGATGAAACCCTGATTGTGTACTAAAACCTTAGTTCATTTTCTCCAGAAGCAAGAGGCCTAGAAAGCTGAAACCTTGTGATCAGACTCCTTAGCTGATGGGGATTATAATTTTTTAGCTCATAAGACCTGAAAAGTCAGATGGCCTGCTAGACTTAATCAGTTCGTCTGTAAACTTTTCACATTTTTGACTTATTTGCCAAAACTGCTGTGTCCCTGAAGTTGAATTTTGTGGTGATATACCTAGGTGATCTGAATTTGTAAATTTGGGACTGTACATTTTTAGATTTTGTTTTGCTCCTAATTCAAATATGGGCGTGGCAGGGTACCCACAAGGGAAGCAGATTCAATATTTTGCCAACCAGACATTTCACCTTTGAACCAAAATAAGCTTGTTGTCCCTTCATTTAATACATTCTAGTAAATAAAATAAAAATGTCAAGACACAATAAAATCGATTACATAATCAATAACTGATTTATAACCAAATTCAATCAATAGAAATAGATTATTTGCATTCATTGTGACATTCACGTACAAAGTTTTGAATGTGTCAAACAAAACATGATGTGACGAAACATTTGTGCTTTAGTTCGAACACTGTTTTCCTGGAAAGCCCATTGATTAAACTTTACTTTCTTTATCAAACTATCGTAACAGTTTGTTATTTCTCAATTTTCACCCAAAAAACAGACATTTTGTAGCTGACAATGTGTATAAACACCACCCAGAAGTAAATTCATCAAAACACGAGGTAATAGTTTGAAGAAAATATATTACATGTGCATGCTGCATTGTCTAAATATGAAATGACTCATTTCATATTTTGTTTTGATTTATATGTGAAGCATTATCTTAATTATCTTAATTTTGCACTTCAGAATTTTTAATCAATGAAAATTTTAAGGAGAAAATACATCAAAATATATTATAAACACCAAGGCATATTCATAACATGGCTTGTCGTTTAGAAACACGATTGATATTTCCCACAGTGTTTCTCTTCATAGTGTCTTTGCGATAACAATGCCGATTTCTTTCTTGATAATTTTACCTTGCTGCAATTATTCATTCAGAAGAATAATGTGAGCTATATTTATTGAAGCATTTTGGTAGATCTATATTGAATTATGATTTCATGATATGTAATTATATTTTTTGAGATGCATCTTTTAAGGGGAGTGAAACCAACAGGCAACTATTTCATGAATCACCATTTCACTAAAATGACAGGTGCTCTTGCAATTGTATGGTTACAAAGAAGTTGTTTGAAATTCATTTGAAATACAGTGAATATTTATAACTTCAAACCTCTGCAGGTTTGTCTGAATTTTGTTATGAGGTGTCTTGCACCTAGGGGATCAAAGATGGTAATTTAGTACTGATTCCCACTGATATAAGGGCATGGCAGGCATTTTTCAAACCTCAGAACTTCTCCACAAAACCTGATTGACATAGGAATCCCAGTTTACAAAATCTTATCTCTTTTACATGGAGACTCAAGTTTATAGATTTGTTCCTGATCAACTGGTATGGCAGTGTGGTCACCCTCAAATCTTAAATTCATGATTATGTATTTTGAAGGTTGTGGCTATGCAGGCAAGATCTCTCATTTGTCAGGGAGGGGGGCCGTGAGCTGCAGAGGCCATGGCTATATTTCTATGTTTTGTTTTTTATACTCATTCTCTTCAGTCTTACAGCTTAGGATTGAGAAATGCAATTTTGATAAAATGTACACAATTGTTCTCAATCTTTATTTATAATTTTTGCTGTAAATCCTGAAAACTTTCACTCTGATCACTTTTTATTTGTAAACAAAGGGGTTATGGTAATTCTGTGGTATGTTTTGTATTGTTGGTAGGTAGGTGGGTTTAAGGGTGACTTTAGGCCAAAAATGACCTATAAGTGCACATTTGCATTGTTGATGTTGCAGATGATGATGTACCTCTACTGGAAGATTGTGATTTGCGATGCTTTGAACCTCTAGAGCAAGCTCACAGGTACCCTATGTATAGCTATGTTCACTACAACTTCAACAACATCCCTCCTACAGATAGCCTTCTCACATGTACAACACAAACTTGCTATGTTCTTGTCCCTCCTACAGATAGCCTTCTCACATGTACAACACAAACTTGCTATGTTCTTTTCCCTCCTACAGATAGCCTTCTCACTTGTACAGCACAAACTTGCTATGTTCTTTTCCCTCCTACAGATAGCCTTCTCACTTGTTCAGCACAAGCTTGCAATGTTCTTGTCCCTCCTACATGTACCCTTCTCACGTGTACAGCACAAGCTTGCAATGTTCTTTTCCCTCCTACAGATAGCCTTCTCACATGTACAACACAAGCTTGCTATGTTCTTTTCCCTCCTACAGATAGCCTTCTCACTTGTTCAGCACAAGCTTGCAATGTTCTTGTCCCTCCTACAGATAGCCTTCTCACATGTACAACACAAACTTGCTATGTTCTTTTCCCTCCTACAGATAGCCTTCTCACGTGTTCAGCACAAACTTGCTATGTTCTTTTCCCTCCTACAGATAGCCTTCTCACGTGTTCAGCACAAACTTGCTATGTTCTTTTCCCTCCTACAGATAGCCTTCTCACTTGTTCAGCACAAACTTGCTATGTTCTTTTCCCTCCTACAGATAGCCTTCTCACTTGTTCAGCACAAACTTGCAATGTTCTTTTCCCTCCTACAGATAGCCTTCTCACATGTACAGCACAAACTTGCTATGTTCTTTTCCCTCCTACAGATAGCCTTCTCACGTTTACAGCACAAACTTGCTATGTTCTTTTCCCTCCTACAGATAGCCTTCTCACTTGTTCAGCACAAACTTGCAATGTTCTTTTCCCTCCTACAGATAGCCTTCTCACATGTACAACACAAACTTGCTATGTTCTTTTCCCTCCTACAGATAGCCTTCTCACGTGTTCAGCACAAACTTGCTATGTTCTTTTCCCTCCTACAGATAGCCTTCTCACTTGTTCAGCACAAACTTGCTATGTTCTTTTCCCTCCTACAGATAGCCTTCTCACATGTACAACACAAACTTGCAATGTTCTTTTCCCTCCTACATGTACCCTTCTCACGTGTACAACACAAGCTTGCAATGTTCTTTTCCCTCCTACATGTACCCTTCTCACGTGTACAGCACAAGCTTGCTATGTTCTTTTCCCTCCTACATGTACCCTTCTCACGTGTACAACACAAGCTTGCAATGTTCTTTTCCCTCCTACATGTACCCTTCTCACGTGTACAACACAAGCTTGCAATGTTCTTTTCCCTCCTACAGATACCCTTCTCACGTGTACAACACAAGCTTGCAATGTTCTTTTCCCTCCTACAGATACCCTTCTCACGTGTACAGCACAAGCTTGCAATGTTCTTGTCCCTCTTACATGTACCCTTCTCACGTGTACAGCACAAGCTTGCAATGTTCTTTTCCCTCCTACAGATAGCCTTCTCACGTGTACAACACAAGCTTGCAATGTTCTTTTCCCTCCTACAGATAGCCTTCTCACTTGTTCAGCACAAACTTGCTATGTTCTTTTCCCTCCTACATTTACCCTTCTCACTTGTTCAGCACAAACGTGCTATGTTCTTTTCCCTCTTACAGATAGCCTTCTCACGTGTACAGCACAAGCTTCCAAAGTTCTTTTCCCTCTTACAGATACCCTTCTCACTTGTTCAGCACAAACTTGCAATGTTGTTGTCCCTCCTACAGATAGCCTTCTCACTTGTACAACACAAGCTTGCTATGTTCTTGTCCCTCCTACAGATAGCCTTCTCACTTGTACAACACAAGCTTGCAATGTTCTTTTCCCTCTTACAGATAGCCTTCTCACTTGTTCAACACAAACGTGTTATGTTCTTTTCCCTCCTACATGTACCCATATCACTTGTTCAGCACAAGCTTGCAATGTTCTTGTCCCTCCTACAGATAGCCTTCTCACATGTACAACACAAGCTTGCAATGTTCTTTTCCCTCCTACAGATAGCCTTCTCACATGTACAACACAAGCTTGCAATGTTCTTTTCCCTCCTACAGATAGCCTTCTCACATGTACAACACAAGCTTGCAATGTTCTTTTCCCTCCTACAGATAGCCTTCTCACGTGTACAGCACAAGCTTGCTATGTTCTTTTCCCTCCTACAGATAGCCTTCTCACGTGTACAACACAAGCTTGCAATGTTCTTTTCCCTCCTACAGATAGCCTTCTCACGTGTACAGCACAAGCTTGCAATGTTCTTGTCCCTCCTACAGATACCCTTCTCACGTGTACAGCACAAGCTTGCAATGTTCTTGTCCCTCTTACATGTACCCTTCTCACGTGTACAGCACAAGCTTCCAAAGTTCTTGTCCCTCCTACAGATAGCCTTCTCACGTGTACAGCACAAGCTTCCAAAGTTCTTTTCCCTCCTACAGATAGCCTTCTCACGTGTACAGCACAAGCTTGCAATGTTCTTTTCCCTCCTACAGATAGCCTTCTCACGTGTACAACACAAGCTTGCAATGTTCTTTTCCCTCTTACATGTACCCTTCTCACGTGTACAGCACAAGCTTGCAATGTTCTTGTCCCTCTTACATGTACCCTTCTCACGTGTACAGCACAAGCTTCCAAAGTTCTTGTCCCTCCTACAGATAGCCTTCTCACTTGTACAGCACAAGCTTGCTATGTTCTTTTCCCTCTAAAAGATAGCCTTCTCACATGTACAACACAAACTTGCTATGTTCTTTTCCCTCCTACAGATAGCCTTCTCACGTGTACAGCACAAACTTGCAATGTTCTTTTCCCTCCTACAGATAGCCTTCTCACATGTACAACACAAACTTGCTATGTTCTTTTCCCTCCTACAGATAGCCTTCTCACGTGTTCAGCACAAACTTGCTATGTTCTTTTCCCTCCTACAGATAGCCTTCTCACTTGTTCAGCACAAACTTGCTATGTTCTTTTCCCTCCTACAGATAGCCTTCTCACTTGTTCAGCACAAACTTGCAATGTTCTTTTCCCTCCTACAGATAGCCTTCTCACATGTACAACACAAACTTGCTATGTTCTTTTCCCTCCTACAGATAGCCTTCTCACGTGTTCAGCACAAACTTGCTATGTTCTTTTCCCTCCTACAGATAGCCTTCTCACTTGTTCAGCACAAACTTGCTATGTTCTTTTCCCTCCTACAGATAGCCTTCTCACTTGTTCAGCACAAACTTGCAATGTTGTTGTCCCTCCTACAGATAGCCTTCTCACGTGTACAGCACAAGCTTGCTATGTTCTTGTCCCTCCTACAGATAGCCTTCTCACTTGTTCAGCACAAACTTGCTATGTTCTTTTCCCTCCTACAGATAGCCTTCTCACTTGTTCAGCACAAACTTGCTATGTTCTTTTCCCTCCTACAGATAGCCTTCTCACTTGTTCAGCACAAACTTGCAATGTTGTTGTCCCTCCTACAGATAGCCTTCTCACGTGTACAGCACAAGCTTGCTATGTTCTTGTCCCTCTTACAGATAGCCTTCTCACTTGTTCAGCACAAACTTGCTATGTTCTTTTCTTTCTTAAAGATAGCCTTCTCACATGTACAACACAAACTTGCTATGTTCTTTTCCCTCTTACAGATAGCCTTCTCACTTGTTCAGCACATACTTGCAATGTTCTTGTCCCTCCTACATGTACCCTTCTCACGTGTACAGCACAAGCTTGCTATGTTCTTGTCCCTCCTACAGATAGCCTTCTCACTTGTTCAGCACAAACTTGCTATGTTCTTTTCTTTCTTAAAGATAGCCTTCTCACATGTACAACACAAACTTGCTATGTTCTTTTCCCTCTTACAGATAGCCTTCTCACTTGTTCAGCACATACTTGCAATGTTCTTGTCCCTCCTACATGTACCCTTCTCACGTGTACAGCACAAGCTTGCTATGTTCTTTTCCCTCCTACAGATAGCCTTCTCACTTGTACAACACAAGCTTGCAATGTTCTTTTCCCTCCTACATGTACCCTTCTCACGTGTACAACACAAGCTTGCAATGTTCTTTTCCCTCCTACATGTACCCTTCTCACGTGTACAGCACAAGCTTGCTATGTTCTTTTCCCTCCTACATGTACCCTTCTCACGTGTACAACACAAGCTTGCAATGTTCTTTTCCCTCCTACATGTACCCTTCTCACGTGTACAGCACATACTTGCAATGTTCTTGTCCCTCCTACATGTACCCTTCTCACGTGTACAGCACAAGCTTGCTATGTTCTTTTCCCTCCTACAGATAGCCTTCTCACTTGTACAACACAAGCTTGCAATGTTCTTTTCCCTCCTACATGTACCCTTCTCACGTGTACAACACAAGCTTGCAATGTTCTTTTCCCTCCTACAGATACCCTTCTCACGTGTACAGCACAAGCTTGCAATGTTCTTGTCCCTCTTACATGTACCCTTCTCACGTGTACAGCACAAGCTTGCAATGTTCTTTTCCCTCCTACAGATAGCCTTCTCACGTGTACAACACAAGCTTGCAATGTTCTTTTCCCTCCTACAGATAGCCTTCTCACTTGTTCAGCACAAACGTGCTATGTTCTTTTCCCTCCTACATTTACCCTTCTCACTTGTTCAGCACAAACGTGCTATGTTCTTTTCCCTCTTACAGATAGCCTTCTCACGTGTACAGCACAAGCTTCCAAAGTTCTTTTCCCTCTTACATGTACCCTTCTCACTTGTTCAGCACAAACTTGCAATGTTGTTGTCCCTCCTACAGATAGCCTTCTCACTTGTACAACACAAACGTGCTATGTTCTTTTCCCTCCTACAGATAGCCTTCTCACGTGTACAGCACAAGCTTGCTATGTTCTTTTCCCTCCTACAGATAGCCTTCTCACGTGTACAACACAAGCTTGCAATGTTCTTTTCCCTCCTACAGATAGCCTTCTCACGTGTACAGCACAAGCTTGCAATGTTCTTTTCCCTCCTACAGATAGCCTTCTCACGTGTACAGCACAAGCTTGCAATGTTCTTGTCCCTCTTACATGTACCCTTCTCACGTGTACAGCACAAGCTTCCAAAGTTCTTGTCCCTCCTACAGATAGCCTTCTCACGTGTACAGCACAAGCTTCCAAAGTTCTTTTCCCTCCTACAGATAGCCTTCTCACGTGTACAGCACAAGCTTGCAATGTTCTTTTCCCTCCTACAGATAGCCTTCTCACGTGTACAACACAAGCTTGCAATGTTCTTTTCCCTCTTACATGTACCCTTCTCACGTGTACAGCACAAGCTTGCAATGTTCTTGTCCCTCTTACATGTACCCTTCTCACGTGTACAGCACAAGCTTCCAAAGTTCTTGTCCCTCCTACAGATAGCCTTCTCACTTGTACAGCACAAGCTTGCTATGTTCTTTTCCCTCTAAAAGATAGCCTTCTCACATGTACAACACAAGCTTTATCTGTATTTGCCATGCGTCATTGATTCTAATGAATTTAAATTTGCCTTAGAAGTACAGCTGAACTGTTCTGCAAATCAACAACTAGGTTATATTTGGTTCCCTTTGTAAAACCTGAAGCTTTAAGATTGGTTATTTTCATTCAAACCTGACTAGCAAAATTACTAAAACATTCAACCAAATAATTGAAATGAGTATAGATTTTTTTATATATCATCTAATTTCTGCATCATTACATCTCTACAACTAAAATACATCCTGGGGAATTATTTTCTTGCTGAGTGTGTTTAGCCTAATGCACAGAAGTCAAGGCTAAAGTTTTTTGAAGCCACTGGACTGTAATTATGCTTAAGACAAGGTAATTGATTAACACTTTTTTCCAGTGTTTACAACTACAGCAGAGTACCTGTTGGAGGATTAGAAACAGAAGTACAAAATAAACTGAGATGTCAGCGACTGCTTGTTCATGGTAAATGGCTGGTCCAAGTTGTTTCAAGGTAATTGAAGTTTTTGTTTATGATTGAGTTATTAAGTTTACCATGTCTCTAAAACATTCAGGAGTGATGAAGGATAATCTCATACTCCCAAACAAGGAGTTTAATCACAATAAGAAATTTGTTATTCAGAAATCTTTCATTCGATCTTTTCATATCTCAATCACAGTGTAATTCTAACTAGTTTGCAAACCAGAAGATATCCTCCTTTTAGGACATTCCCTCCACATCTTAGCACTGCTCAGAATTGATCATATCCAAATTCAATGCCAGAAGCGAGAAGTTTACATCAGTTGTCAAATTTACAAGACTGTCCTCTTCACAATGTCACGGCCGAAACAAAAAGATTTCTAGCTCTTCCCGCTTCGCCCTTGTCATCACGGCCCACATTTTCTGTGCTAAGATTTAGCCTACTGTAGGCCCTTATGAAAGGCCAATCAGAAGACAGGTAGCAAAATGAACTTCAGATATCAACGACAAAATTAGCGGCAGTGACCCGACGCGTTTGAAGAGAGGACTAGATAGATCTAGTGGATCTACCACGTCTGAGGTCGAAATAGATGTTTACTGTAGAGTTTGTAAAGTGTATCACTAACTTAAATACGAAATTATTATACTAATATACAAACATTTGAAATAAATATTTAAAATTTTAATGTAGAAATGTATCCGTATGCTTTTCAAACAAAATCATGTTTGTTGTCAAAGTTGGAAGCCACACCATGTATAATGGGGGCCATCGTTTTGTGTTATGTTAGAAAAAAATGATGTTATTTACTCTAATTTTGAACACAGAAAGAAGAGACATGTATAAACTTTAGGATGACTAGGTTATTTTGGAAAATATTAACACGACAGTAAATGCATCGATAAGTAAAATATGTATAGACTGCTGCACATGCGGTACTAAACAGGGAAATGTTTTCATTTCAATGAACATCCATTGTGACAAGCTCTCAGTCTCTGAAGGAATTTTATCAGTGCACTACAATTTTTCTCTGGTAAAGAATCTACTGCTTTATGACGCAAAACAAGTTATTTACAGAGAGAGAGAGAAAAAAGCATTAATTACTTGAGGAATACAGCCCGATGTGATTTAATTCTTAACATTTTAGATTGTTCGTGTTGTCAGTATTGAGTAAGTACCTGCAAATAATCTAGCTGACTAAAGTTTTATATAAAATTTTCGCTTGGATTTTCTTTATCATAAGGTCTTAAGGCTGGGCGTAGGTTTTGATTGTAAAAGACAAATTCACTGGCTGCAGGTTAGCAGCTAGTAAGGGGGGTAACTCGTGATCATGTTAGGTGTCGCTGCTTTGTTTCACAAGTTTTGTTACCAATGAGGACAAAGTAGAAAATGGATAGAGTCTATCTCGCTACATTTTCACCTTGCCGTGGGAAGATGCAAGACCGTATGGCGTACAAACTCAGAACTATTATTTATCTTAACTCTTACGTTGCTGAATATTATTTTGACCAGTTTTGCCCCCGTGGCTGAATTTTCCAGCACTCGCCTCGCTACCGTAAAAGCGTAACTAGCACCTGTGGCTGAATATTCCAGCGCCGCAAGAAGCGATTGTTTTAACAACATATGGTGTGTTTACATGGCAAAATACGGACTAATCTTCGTTGTATACAAAACTAGTCAGCCAATCCCGTGTCACAAATGGATGGTACTTACCTGTAACTTTGAATGAAATTTCTATCACACCTAGAACGGTTTTTATAACCGAAGTAAACGTGTTTTTAATTCAGGCGCCATAACTCCATAAATTCTGAGAGCGCATGTGCGAAATCAATACGAAACTGAAGATGGTTCCTCTTGACATCGATATAAAAATTATTACAAACATATGTCTAGAACGAATTTTACGATTATCTAAAAATTGTCTTCATTATTTCAAACTTTATTAAATCATTTAATCACTGAGTGCACATAGACAAATTATATACTTATATATCTCTTCAATATTATTTTTACGAAACTTGCTATGTGGTTAGGTCTGGTGGTGGAGTGGTGCCTTTTGCTATTTGGGTTATTTTGAAATTTTTTTTCTGGTTTCCATGGGAACAATTTTAACTTATAGTGCTAATGAGGGGTAGAGTCCGTTTCCTTGCCATATCTTAAAAACTGTTCAATATTCTTTTTTGAAACTTGGTATGTGGTTAGATCTAGTGATGGAGTGGTGCCTTTTGCTACTTTGGTTTTTTTCTGGTTTCCATGGAAACAATTTGAACTTTGTGCATATGAGAGTAAGGTAACTTTCCAACCTATATCTAAAAATCAAATGAGTATTATTCTAATAAACCTGGTATGTGGTTAGATCTAGTGCTTGGATGGTGCCTTTTACTACTTTGGTTATCCTTACTTTTTCATTAAGGATTCAGCAATTTTGCTGAATCCTTATTGTTATTGGCGTGTTTATTATTTTTATTGTTCCACGTATTTTGTGGTCAACCTACAGCAAAAACTAATGAACCAAATGCAACCAAACTTTATGATATTATAGCCCTTACAACGAACTCGGGACACGAAACTTTTCAGCCAATTCGGACATTGCATTAAAGGCTCAGTACCACTCCAAGTTTCGAAAATTAACATTGGAAAATTTTTCAAAATTGACTTAGAGACTTGAAATTTGTTTTAAAAGATGTGCAATAAAATTGCAAGCAAAAAAGTAAATCATGGCGAAGTCGTAAGTCACGTGGTGTGGGCGCCATCTTGAATTTGCGCACTTTTTGGGAATGTCCTAACCCATGCACCTTTGAGAGGACACTACACTGCTACTACTTGCAGTAGAGAAATAATAAATACACGTTTACACAGCTAAATCATTGGCCTAAAACAAGTTTGTCTTTGAATTTGTAAATTCTTGATATTTTTCCCGCAGCAACCACTCAAAGTCAGCGAATTTGTTAAAATCGGCAACTTCAAGGACAGATAATTCAAAAACCTACCCGTCAAATTTTGCATGAGAGCCAGACGTGACCAATGTTTTTTAGAATCAAGAATAAAATCGCTCGCGAACATTCATTTTCGGTCATGAGTTAAGGTCAAAGTTTGCAAATTCAGAAAAAGACGTGTAAACAGTGTGTTGTTGTAATGTCGTAATAAACTAACAACAAATCGTACAACGTTGCGTAATACCTTCAGGGCAAAAGAATATTCTATCAGGAATATTAACATTTTATTCAATCGTGATTATATCAACTGAGATACAGGCCGTCATAGTTTGTTTATTTCAAGTTTCATTTTGAGCATGACTAATAGCAGCCATACATGAAACAGCATGAGCCAAAACAGTCAAGAGCAAAAACAGCACATATTCTTAATTGATCACAACTGTAGTAAATAATGACTGTTAAGTGTAAAACATGAAGTTATTGCACTAATGGATTTAACTAATGCACTTTACCTGCAACATAAGCATATTTGTTACGTTCCTGTATTTCATTTCCTATGAACTAAAATTGGATTGATTCAACTATATATTATACGATATTGGTGAAACCTGAAACGAATTTAGTTTCACTTAGGTTTTTGACTCGTAACATAAGATTTTTGTAATATATGATCATCCTTTAGAGTAGATAGTTTTTTTCACATTATCAACTTCTTTGCAATAATCGCAGTTTGGTTAGGATATTAGGTCAGATGAAACATGCTGTTGTTGCTTTATGCCTCGGCCAACTTTCATGAAACTTTTAGGGAAGATTGTTAACATCAATTTGTGCTTAATGGATGTGCTTTTAATGCGCTGAATCCGTTTTCTTTGCTTGCGACTATATTTTTACTTGGTTTCTATGGAAACAATTTGAACTTAGTGCATTTTGGGGGCTGTAGATACTAATTATAATATTTGATGACTGTGTGAGTATCAAATGTCACATTCCCTACAATAAAGAAGTTGATAAATATATAAAAATCTTCCTTATGCACCATTTAACTTGTAAATTTCACGAGTCATTATTATGTCAAGTGCATTGATGCTAATATATTAACCTTTTTAGTATATGTTTGGTATGGATTGTTTCTGGTATAAGTGGCAATAAGATGATAAGGTTGGATTAAAAGTTTGGAAGGGGGACATCACTGTGCATCACATGCACATATTTCTAGTTATATATAGTTTGCAAAGATGGTAATCTCAGGTATTTGAGAACAGATTTTAATAATTGGAAATAAATAAATAAAATTGTCTCGTTGTAATTTGCAAATTTTACATAGAAATGATAGTTTTGTATACATACCAATTTTATATGGAAATAAAGATCATCCTTTTCTCTATATTTTGATATTTAATATTAACAAATGTGCCGAGCAGTTCATGTGATATAAATTGTGAAGAAATGGTAAAAACCTAAAGAATAAACAAAAGTCACCTTTTTGCGGCACTTCCTGTATCTTTATTTTAGACAGCGCATATTCAAATTTTATATCAAATCAAAGACAATTATTCCCTCTTTATCACGAGGTTTACAATTACAATATACGCCTAGCTGTTGTCAATATCAATATGTCAATGTCAGTATCGCCGTTCAAGTCACATAATTCTAATCGAGGAATTAGCCTTTTGTACGGCGCTTGCTATGTCTTTATTTATTTTTGCGCATGTAAATTTTTTACACAGAATGAAAGACAATTTTAGTCTTTTTCTTGTCATATAAAAAAATAAAAAATATGTTGAGCACATCATGAAAAAATGGTGTGAGAAAATGGTATAAAACTAAAAATATGTAAAAAAATAACCTTTTTTTGCGGCACATCCTGTATCTTCATTTCAGTTAGCTTGTTTATGTATTTTATATTGAATTAAAGACAATTTTCTTCTCTTACAATGATCTAACTGTTTGTTGAAATCCGCCAAAGGGTTAAGAGCATAGGGCGTGCGATAGGAGGGTGTACGTTTGGTGTGAGTGCACGCTTGTAAGCAAACGGTAAGCTCATGCGACAGGTTAGAAGGTGCCCTTAGGGAGTGGGGGAAAATTTAGTGATTTTAACGCTTATTTTTGGTACGATAAACATTATCAATGTTCGCATAACTTTCGGAACATGTGCGCGCATTATTTACAACACCAACGAAACAAAACTCTGTAGTTTAGTGACAGCCGGAACGAAAATATAACCGTTGAACTGAGACTACTGCTAGGCAATAAATTTTCCGTCCTTTGCTACTGTGAACCACAGCAAAAATAAGTTAGCGTGCGAAAAACTAAGTGTGCTACTGACATCTCGCTAAGGGGTCATGCGGGCAAAGCTTATTTCATCCCGGAATATTCAGGGCCCTGCATCTTAACCCTTACATTGCTGAATATTATTTTGACCAGTTTTGCCCCCGTGGCTGAAGTTTCCAGCACTCGCCTCGCTACCGTTATAGCGCAATTAGCCCCTGTGGCCAGATGCGACCGTTTTAACAACATATGGCGTGTTTACATAGCGAAATACGGACATTATCGTCGTTTTATACAACGCTAGTCGGCGAATCCCATGTTACAAATGGATGATACTTACTTGACACTTTGAATGAAATTTCTATCACCCCTGGAACGGTTTCTACAACTGAAGTAAACTTGTTTTCAATTCGGGCGCCATAACTCAATAAATTTCAAGAGCGCATGCGCGAAATCAAAATGAAACTAAAGATGAATAGTTCCTCTTCACATCGATATAAAAATTATTTTTATAATATGTCTAGAACGAATTTTACAAAATTTTAAAATTTGTCTTTATTTCAAACATTATAAAATCATTTAATCACTGAGTGCACACATGCAAATTATATATGGAATTGAAGGCAATTTATTCTTCTTTATGAAGAAATAAATCATAACAATCTTTTGCACTGTAATTAGAAGTTATTACCAACGAAACGTGGGTATAGCTACTAATAAAGTCTTTGATAATCGCCTTACCGCAACATATGTCGCATCGTTTCCACACGTTTTATTTTGATGCAAATATGGGCAACTTACACATGAAAATGAAGGTATTTTATTCTGCTTTACGATGATATGAAAATAATAAATATGTACCACTTGGTTTGGAATATATAAAGTTTGCAAAGATGTTACCCTCTGGTATTTTAGAACAGATTTTGATAATTGCGACATCACTAACCGCTCCTTTATTGTCTAATTGTAATTTGCAAATTTTATATAGAATTGAAGATGACCCTTTCCTCTTTATTGTGATATAAAAATGTTGATAATGCGCTCTGCCGTTAAATGGATAGGAAGTGTAAAAAGCAGTTGAAAATAAATCGCTTCTCGGTCAACAAAATATGAATAGAGAAATTGGATGTTTGTGCGATGCGCGCCTGGTCCTTTCTGATTTTCTTGTACATACCAATTTTATATTGCAATAAAGATCATCCTTTTCTCTATATTTTGATATATGAAATTGCAAAATTTACCGAGAACTTTATGTGATATAAAGTGCGAGAAAATTGTAACAACGTAAAGAATAAACAAAAGTCACAATTTTGCAGAACTTGCTGTATCTTTATTCTATATGGTGTATATAATTTTTTTATATCAAATCGAAGACAATTATTCCTTCTTTATCACGAGGTAATCAATTTCAAAATACGCCTAGCTGTAGAGAAGATATGAGCGAAAGAAAGGCACATGTCAAAATCGCCGTTCAGTTTACATGATTTGAATCGAGAAATTAGCTTTTTGTGCGGCGCTTGCTGTGTCTTTATTTATTTTTACGCATGTACACATTTTACATGGAAAGAAAGACAATCTTTCTCTCTGTCTTATGATATAAAAATTGTCAAAATACGTTGAGCACATCATGTAAAAATTGGTGTGACAAAATGGTGTAAAACTAAAAATATGTAAAAATCACCTTTTTTGCGGCACATGCTGTATCTTCAATTCAGGTAGTGTAGTTATGTATTTTATATTGAATTGAAGACAATTTTCTGCTCTTTCAAATGATCCAACTGGTATTGAAATCCGCCCAAATGTTCAGAGCATAGGGCGTGCGATATAAGGTTGTACGTTTGGTGTGAGTGCAGGCTTGTAAGCAAACGATAGCACGCACGGGACGGTAAGCTCGTGCGAGCGGGGAGAGAGTTCCCACAGGCTATTAGCACGTGCGGCGGGGAGTGGGGGAAAATTGAGTGATCAATGTTCGCATAATTTTCGGAGCATGTTCGCGCATTATTTAGAACACCAACGAAACAAAACACGGTTGCTTAGCGAGAGCCGGAACGAAAATACAAGCGTTGAACTGAGACTTCTGCTAGGGAATAAATTTCCGGGCTCCGCTACCGAGACCCGCGGTCATAATTAGTTAGCGTGAGAAAAATAGAGTGTGCTACTCGCATCCCGCTAAGGGGACTTGCGGGCAAAGCTAATTTCATCCCGGAATATTCCGGGACCCGCATCTTAAGGGTTAAGGGTTAATTGGTAAATTGTTTTTTTTATATTATATTTGTGTATTACAACCTCTAATTGAATAAAACAAAGATATTTACAACATGAAAAAGCTGAATAGCAGTGATGATCGATAAACAAGCCATGTCTTCATCAGCGTCAAACAGAAAATCAGGCAGTAAACTATGAACCTGTCTCATGAACTTACTGAATTTGAAAAAAGAGTTTAGAAATGAATAATTGATAGTTGGAAGTGTCAGTCGAGCTAAAAATTCTTGTTTTATTGAACAATTACAGATTTTATTACGAAATACCTAGTTATCGCAAATATGTTTCACATAATCCCTTGATACTGCAATTGTGGCAAGGTATATTCACATCTAAAATCCCTTCATCATCATCGGCTCACTTTTGCATGGCAAATTCTAATTCATATCTGGCAACAGTTAATCACTCACATAAAGTTTTGCCCTGACGTTTGCAACTTTATTCAGATCTGCATGTATTCTAGCCCACAAAATTCAAATTCAAAACACCCTACCCCTCCATGTTGTTGCACAACAGGGCTTAATTTACCACGTACGTAATTTCGCAAATGCATGACGTAGAACACATGAAATATCTCAGCTGAAAATGCAATGAATAGCTTATACTTACTTTCTTCAAATACAGATAAAACATAAAAAGGCAATAAACTCAATGACGGATCAATGTATGGGCGATACAATTACTGGATTCTTGGTACTTAGCACTCGCGATGCATATCTTGTTGGGTGCACTTGATTTGTTTGCCGGTTGAGATGAATTGGCAGGCGCTGACACCTATTTGTTACCTAAATTGTAAAACAGGCATAGAAATTAAACCCATTTCAAGAACAACTGGAAAGATTGATCTTAGTGATAATATTTTTGCTTGGCAAGGATAATTGATCAATTTAGTTTCTTTTCAAAAGTGAACACCGGTATATGACTTTAACTAAGTCACTATCACCCATCCTCACTGGCACACTCTCTGACATCTTCTGTTCCCTTCACTTTCACCTCTTCTCACTGGCACACTCTCTGACATCTTCTGTTCCCTTCACTCGATCTCACCTCTCGCCACAAGCACACTCTCTGACATCTTCTGTTCCCTTCACTCTCACCTCTCCTCACTAGCACACTCTCTGACATCATCTATTTCCTTCACTCTCACCTCTCGCCACAAGCACACTCTCTGACATCTTCTGTTCCCTTCACTCTCACCTCTCGCCACAAGCACACTCTCTGACATCTTCTGTTCCCTTCACTCTCACCTCTCGCCACAAGCACACTCTCTGACATCTTCTGTTCCCTTCACTCTCACCTCTCCTCACTAGCACACTCTCTGACATCATCTATTTCCTTCCCTCTCACCTCTCGCCACAAGCACACTCTCTGACATCTTCTGTTCCCTTCACTCTCACCTCTCCTCACTGGCACACTCTCTGACATCTTCTGTTCCCTTCACTCTCACCTCTCCTCACTGGCACACTCTCTGACATCTTCTGTTCCCTTCACTCTCACCTCTCCTCACTGGCACACTCTCTGACATCTTCTGTTCCCTTCACTCTCACCTCTCCTCACTGGCACACTCTCTGACATCTTCTGTTCCCTTCACTCTCACCACTCCTCACTAGCACACTCTCTGACATCATCTGTTTCCTTCACTCTCACCTCTCGCCACAAGCACACTCTCTGACATCATCTATTTCCTTCACTCTCACCTCTTGCCACAAGCACACTCTCTGACATCATCTGTTCTCTTCACTCTCATCCCTCCTCACTGGCACACTCTCTGACATCATCTGTTCCCTTCACTCTCACCTCTCCTCACTGGCACACTCTCTGACATCTTCTGTTCCCTTCACTCTCACCTCTCCTCACTGGCACACTCTCTGACATCTTCTGTTCTCTTCACTCTCACCTCTCGTCACAAGCACACTCTCTGGGGGAAAAATTGATAATTGCAACATTTGTCTCATCATTTGCCGCTTCTTTATTTTTTGTTGCACATATACAAATTTTATATTGAATCAAAGCCAGTTCTTTCCGTTTACGATGATATAAAGATTGTGAAGTTTCGCCACCCTATTCTAAGGATACAAATTGCGAAAGATCGGAGGTAGGTTCGTGATGCGGCTCGTATTGAATGTCCAGTGACAGCTCACATTGACTTTCTCTGTCTCTTTTACGACGCAAAAAAAGATTATTTTATTGACAATAAAGTATTTCATATAACACTTATTCACCTTTTTAAAGAACAAACTTTATCAGGAGAGTAACGCTCATCCACACTTCTGCTTTTTTCTTCCCTCTTCAATCTTCTTGATTATCCCCCTCATTAATTATCCTTCTCTGACGTCAAACTGATATAAGCTTTAGTGCAATCTTGTGACGTGATAAATTCTGAAACATGGTGCTGCACATAGAACCACATTCCACTCGTTACATTCGTAAGAAGATTCTCTGCCTACCCCTTTCTTCTTTCTAACTGGCTGATTGGTTTCTTCCATTGCCATTCGAAGAAGTTCTCTTTTCGCTTTGGAGCAAACAACACACATAAGGGAAAGCCTCTCCTTCTTTCCAACAGGCTGAATCTTCGATGGAAAGTGACGACTATGAAGATGTATAACACTTACGTCGCACGTGCTTGGTCTGCCTCCAGGATGTCTATACGCAGGGAAGGCCCCTTTTCCATGTTGGCAAAGGTGATCATGTGCTGCACTAAATCTTTTCTGAATTGACGGCTTGTTTTCAAGGTGTTGTCTTTTGAGAATTCTTTTTGGAGAATGTAAGAGTTCAACATGGCAACGTTCAACACATGAAACCACACTCACTTCCACCATTTAAGAGTTTTCATTTTGAACGGGATGTACGACAGCATCTGGTTGGCCTGATCCACACCTCCCATATATTTGTTGTACTCGTGCACAATACGTGGTCTAGTATTTGCTTCCCCAGTCACTCGGTTCTTCTTCCCTGCCGCTACAATTTCAGTGTCTTCTACGGTTGACATGAGCAACACTGACTTCCTGTCCTCATACCTCACAACGAGTAGGTCTTGATTGTGATAGATCATCATGTCCCCTTTCTTCTGTCCTCTCAACGTCCCCGTCGCATCAGTTCCCCTATCACACAAGTTTATATACAATGCCACAGAGGAATAGAAATTGTCCATGTACACATGATACCCTTTCCCTGCATATCCTTCACCAAGTCCATGACAAGATCATACATTTTCCCACCAACAGAAACAGTTTCATTTGATTTTCCAGTGTAGAGTTGAAACTTGCAAACATAACCATTGGTTGAGTCACACAACATGTAGGCCTTTGTCCCATACATCCATTCTTCGGCTTGTACGGATTGTATATTTTGAAACTCAGATTGCCTTTCAAAGGCACCAACCCTTCGTCAACACAAATCGTTTGATGCGGCTTGTAAACTCTGGAAAAACGATACACGATGCATTGGTGTAAATAGCAAAGTTTATTGATTGGTGAAAAATGGGGTGTGTTTCGTCCCGGCATTTGGTTGTTATCATTCAAATGTAGGTACGTTAGTAATAACCAGAACCTATCGCGAGGCATACATTTGGTAAAGAAAGACGTTGATGTCACATCACTTGTTAGCAATACTCAGAAAAGTTTCTCTGTACAACCAGAGACATTGCTATAGTCATTGCTATGAATGCTTTCATTTCTTCAGCATTCTTAACATACCATTGCCTCAAACTAGAACAGGGTTTTAGAACCTTATCATCAACCTGTTGGACACGCCGCTAATGGCTGAAATAATGCCCAAGCGGTGTTAAACAATAACTCACTCACTCACTCAACCTGTTGGTGGAAGTATCTGTTGGTTTCTGCTGCCATTGATCCATAATCATCTTCATGAAAAAACAACCCGAAATAGTCTAGAGGTGGCCGATTATCAGACAATTCTATGAACCGTCTTAATCCCGTGTTGCCAGTAAATTGCAGATCAACTCGTCCACGTGGCCTCGGATCCTCTGTCCAGTGTTCCATAAAGTTGTCACGGTCATCAAAATGTGTGTCCATTTCATTATATTGCTCATCAAAGCCACTGAACTCTTCCTCTGTGGAAGTACCAGCCATAGCATTTTCACCCGTACTTGCTAATATGTCTCTTGCAATGTTTTTTATTTCTTGATCACTACCATTGTCACTTCGTTTCACAATCACTGTCAATGTCACTATCACTCTCACTCTCATCAGTTGATTCCACATCAGAAGCTTCATCGGCATGGACCTCGTTAATGAATTGGGACTTCCCAACTCCTAGTCCTTGGCCGGCCTTATAGGCATCTTTCACATCAATCTGAGATCATCAACACATGACCTATTGTACAGAGAAATTCAAGCTGAGCTTCATGGATGTTCAATTACACATTTTGCAAGTGTTTGAAACAAATTTGCCGTTGCATTACATACATGCGGCGCTTGTTGAATCTTTATTTCTGTGAGCGCATATACAAAATGTATATCAAATTATTACAGAGAATTTTCTGCTCTTTACATTGATGCCAAACGTTGTAGAGCGCGCCACTTGGTTGCAGAAATATAAAGTGCGAAAGTTGCCCAATTTGTGGCACTTCTTGTGCCTTTGTTTTTTTGCCCATGTATGATCAATATATGGAAATGAAGAACATCTTTTCCTCTTAATGTGAAATATATCAAAATCTGCTAAGTGGTATAGAAGTTATTGAGTGTGAAAGAAAGGTACATGAAAACAAGCTTCAGATCACATAAAAAGAATGGAGACAAAAGTGCCCTTTGTGTCGCGTTTGCTGTATCGCTATTTGTTTTAGCGTATAAACATATTATATATCAAATATTAGACAATTTCTTTCTTTATCTTGTGATATAAATTATGTCAAAATACATTGAGCACATCATGAGAAAATTGATGTGTCAAAATGGTGTAAAACTAAAAATATGTGAAAATAACCTTTTTTGCGGCACATGCTGTATCTTTATTTCACGAAGCGCACATATGTATTTTACATCGAATTGAAGACAATCTTTACTCTTTCAAATGATTTCACCCATATTAAAATTCGCCCAAGGATGCAGAACACAGGGCGTGCGATAGGTAGGTGTGCAAATGGTCAAAATACACGCGTCTCAGTAAACGATAGCACGCACGGTCGGTAAGTTCGTGTGAGAGGATAGAAAGTGCCCACGGGCTATTAGCATGTGCGGCGGGAAGTTGGGGAAAATTGAGTGATTGTTATTCTAATTTTCGGTACGATAAACATTATCAATGATTGCATTACTTTCAGAACATGTATGCACATTATTTAGAACACCAACGAAACAAAATTCGGTAGCTTAGCGACAGCCGGATGGAAAGTAATAGCATTGAACTGACACTACTGCTGTACTGGGTACCTCAGCGATAATGAGCTAGAGTGAGAAAAAAAAAAGTGTGCTGGTAGCATCACGCCTGAACATCATGAGGTCAAAGCTTAATTCAGTCCATGCTCAGCATCTTAAGGGTTAAGGACCACAAGGACCCCCCTAAAAACCAAATTTTGTAGAAACTAGAGGCTTAGAAAGCTAAAACCTTGTGTACAGACTTCTGAAGGGGATTCTAAAGATTTACCTTTCCTAAAAACCAAATTTTCATCTTCTTCTCCTTTGCTCATGGAAATTAAAATGTTTAGGTTTTGTGATTCTGTCGCCCCCTAATGGTGACCCTGATGAGCTACAGAGCCAATTGCTCTAGTGTTTCAGGACATCATGGCACAAATTTAAACAAAAACAATATTTAGGGGATGTGGAGGGTTCATAAGTGGTGGTGATAGCTAGGTCAACATCTATGATCCTTATCATTTTTTGCAAAACAACATATTTTCATTACATTTCAGACCAAATTTGCTGAAGTGTACCTCACTGGAATCAGGCCGCCTCAATTTCTCCTCACAAAGTTTCATTGCAAAAGGTATGTCCAGTAAATTTAGTTTTGATAGTTGATAGCGATAACAGTCATTTTCTTCATTATCAGAGCTAAGAGAGTAGATTGACTTACAGCATGAGTAGTGACATCCAGTGTCAGTAACTGGTAATTCAGGAATTAATTACCTGTTAGTTTTTACTCCTTTTGGATAGCAAAAACTCATTTCTTTACGTTTCTGTAAATAATATAATACAACCATTTCAATATGCTAGAATGATAAAGATCCATTCCAAGAGTTGATATTCGCACAAATAACTGAAAAAATTACCAATGAATCCAAATCTTAAAGAAGCTATAAAAATTAAACCCTGCTTGGAATCTTAATTGTATTTAATTATTGCAAAAAACCTTACCTCTAAACCAACATCGACTAATATCTCTCTTTCGGAGAGATCGTACAGAGCGTGAGAATAAAAATTTTTTTAGTGGTGTGCGTGTTGTTCTTCCCTGATTATCCCCTGAGTTACCTCCCCTTAAATTCAAACTCAGCTGACATTCTTTTCTCTGTACGCCGCGAGATCGGTCGTACTTTGTGTGAGAGAATTCTTGAGTTCACTCAAGTCTTGGATTTACCCTTGTGTTCTTTGTGACTTACCTCAGTGTTTTTCCTATGGATTATTGTGAGTTCTCATCAGATTACCGTATATGACCGGGTACAAGCCGAGAATTTGATACCAGAAATCAGCTGAGCGCTTCTCTGCACTGGAGACCAACCAGGGAGACCCCATGGTAGCAGGCCGTGCGGGCGACCCGCCGGGACCTCTGTCCAACATCACGTCCAGCCGTAGGCAGCCAGCCTCCCTGATCCTTGACTCAGTGGAGGGGGCGGTCGGCTTAACTCCTCTGTCTTGCCAAGGAAGCACGGGTCACGGGCCTGATGTTCTCCCAACAGGCAAGAGCCCACATTGTCGACTGCCTCTGACCCGCTTCTGAATGCCACGGCGCACAGCGGCGCACAGGCTTCAGTGGGTATTCAGCTGCAGAGAGCGCAGGATGAGTCCATTAAGGGGTTTGTTAGCACGGGTGGCACGGGTCTACCTGCAGCTGCTGGGAGGCGGGTGGCCACACTTCTGCACGTGCGGTCCGTGATCAACAGCCGGAGTTCATCAGCATTGACAATCCGCCTTCATTCCCGTGCTTCATGACTCTAACGGATTCATGGCCTTGTGTCACTCTGCCACAGGCACCGACTCCATGGATTTTACGGTGTCTACCCATGAAGGACAGTTGATAATTCCATCAGATGAGCACTCCTTCTCTCTTAACCCAGAGTGGAATTTCGCGGATAAACTCCAGTACTTGCACCGGTTGAAACCCTGTACGGCTCTTCCCGCGGATTACCCTGCCTCTCCTAGGCCTGATGAGTTGGGGGACTCGGGGTCCATACCCCCCTCCCAACCATCCAAGTTTTCTCTGCCACATTCTTCTGTCATCAAGACAGCTTGCAACGGGATTAATGACAAGCTTGCAAATCAGCCCGGAAAGCTTTCCATTCCCAAGTATAGGTCGAAGTCAGCTTATTTGATACACAACAGGTTCGTGTCCCCGGAGTTGCCTGTATTGGATAAGGATTTTGCTAGACTTAACCCCTGTGCCCCGTCTGCTAATCAAGCTCAGATTTCAAGATTTGATGGAGTTTGATCGTAATGTACGCCTATCTCAGGATGTTATCTCTTACATCAACTGGTTTTGTGCGGGTATCAGAGAGATGCTTCCTCCCAAGTTTTCTTCATATGAAGGTATTACACCTGACACTCTTCAGACCATGAGGGCTGACGATGTAGCCATGGCTCATGGTTTACCTGGCCTCTCAGGATTTAGCCTCAGCCTCTTCGAACTCGATGTCTCGCATCCTTTTAGCAGATAGGCAACAGCATATCTCGCAAGTTTGGGATCTACCTACGGACATAAAGGACTCTCTGTTAGCTCAACCTGTCCAAGCACCGTCCCTCTTTAATGGAGCATGCACTCAAGCTAGCGAATCGCAGGATGCCATGACTACCAAGGCTCTCAATCAAAAGCTCACTCAAGCCTTGATATCTAGAGGTACCTTCCAGGGACATCGTCGTGGGAACTCAAACCCTAAACCGAATCCTCAGAACAAGCCTTCGTATTCGCTACCTCAACCATCCTCTCAGGTTCGGGGCGGTCATCGGGGCGGTCGGGATTTCCACCCCCCTCAACCTAAGGATCATCGAAGGCAATCAGGGAAGGATCAGACGAGGCCTTTTCGTGCATCCAAAGGTGGCTACAGGCGAAGACTGCCACGCCACTTCCCCTTCTCAGACCGAACCCTTACGACCGCTTCCGTCCCTCGACCTATCCTTGACAATTCCCTTCCCTCAGTCGACCTTCCACTCGGCCATAGGGGGCTGTCTGGGTCGATTCCTACGACGTTTCGCCAGGCTTTTACTCACCCGTTTTTCTTGTGCCAAAGCAGGACACAGTAGAAATGAGAATGATTATAGATCTAAAAGTGCTCAACAAATCCTTCCTAAGCAAACCTCCCAAGTTCTCTATGGAATCCCTCAACAACATCCGCAAACTGATTCTTCGACAGTCCCTGTTTGCCAGCCTCAACTTGAAGGATGCATACTTACACATCCCTATCCATCTCAAGTCTCGAAAGTTCCTTCGTTTTGCCCTCAACAGCCGCTGTTTCCAATTCAAGGTGCTTTTCTTCAGGATCTCAATTGCCCCATGGCTGTTCACCAAAGTCACAGCCTCGGTCCTCAAGTTCCTTCACTTACATTACGTGTTCATTCACAGGTACCTAGACGATTTTTTGCTACGTCATCAGGATCAATCTACCCTCCAGTACCACCTGAGGCTGGTCAGTCATGTTTTCACCCACTTGGGCTGGATTATTTGTCCAGACAAGTCGGAGTTCAACCCGTCCTTTCGGATCAAGTTCCTGGGAGCCATGTTGGATTCGACACCTCCACCATTGCTCCATCGGAGGCCTGTTGGACAGCGATACAGTCTTCAATCCAACTTCTAATGGACACCAGCAAGAAACATTCTCTCAGGAGATGGATATCTCTGGTCGGTTCCCTTACATCGGTTCAGGCCTTCACCACACGTGGTTGTCTAAACCTGCGCCAAATTCAATCTTGGATCAACAGCTGCCGTCATCTCCCTCTGGACTCCAAGATTGTGCCAACGAACCTGGTTTGCAGGGAGCTTCAGTGGTGGACCTTGCGCACGCATGTCATGTCAGGCTGCCCATTCACTCTTCCTCCGCCTCAACACACAATCTATACAGATGCGTCGAACGCGGGCTGGGGTGCACATTGGAATCAGCACATCTTAAGTGGGCTCTGGGTCTAAGCGGATTCCAATCTTCACATCAATTTGATCGAGATGAAGGCAGTGCTCTTGGCTCTTTCCAACTGGAAAGCTCTACTCCATTCTTCAAGTGTTGTGATTGCGACGGACAACTCCACTGCGGTTGCATATATCAACCGGGATTGTTAATTTTGTCTTCATTTAGACTGGAAAGGACCCCCTTCTAACGTAACATGGTGTCAGAAGTGACTGGTTTCCCTGTGATATTCCTCAAACGTGTGTATGTACTGGTTCAGTGTCCTGAAAAGTTTTCCTTTTAAGTTCAAGAACTCTAAAAGTAATGTCAATCGCATCCCACTCAGTATCAATCGTCCACCTGCATACATATATAGTCCTGCATGCTGGTTCACCACGCTGAAACTCCGGAAATTCATCGTCCTGCCGTCCGGTTGTGTAACTCACCATGAATAACCTGAAACCACCTTCTCTGTTGGATTTGACGGGAAATTTAGCTGAAAATTTTAGAATTTTCAAGCAGGAATTTGATATTTATTCAATTGCCAGTGGTCTAGATCATAAACCTCCTAAAATTCAGTCAAATACACTCTTACATGTAATAGGAAAGGAAGCAAGACTGGTTTTCTATACTTTTGAATTTGGGGAAAATGAAGATTCTGACTCAAAAGACACTTTGTTTGACAAATTTCAAGCATATTGCAATCCAAGAAAGAATATTACTTTTGAAAGGAAAATTTTGGAAGTAGAAATCAAAACCCTGGTGAGAAATTCAACACTTTTTACACAGATATAAGAAACAAAAGTGCAACTTGCGAATTTGGTGACTTAAGAGACTCCCTAGTGCGTGATCGCATAGATCTTGGAATATGTAGTGAGGATGTCAGGTCAAGGCTATTGACAGAACAAGATTTAACCCTTGAGATTGCATTGAACATTTGCAGGAATTCTGAAGCAAGTGAATCTCAGGCTAAAAGTCTACAGGAAGAGAAATCTGCAACGGTTGGATATATCGGGGAAAGACACACAGGTTAAAAGGTCAACGTCAAGGTCAACCCTCAAGGTCAAAGACTCCTTCAGGTATTGATGGCAACTGGCAACGACAACCTGGAAGAGGTCGGGTCGTGCTAGCTTTGCAAACAATAACACTCGACTGAGTAAGGGACGTTCTCAAGCAAAATGTGACTACTGTGGAAAAGAGCCACATGAGACGTTTTTGTCCAGCTAAAAATGTTGATTGTCACTCCTGCAACAAACAAGGTCACTACTCTTCAATGTGTCAGTTTGGCGGATACATGAGGGTGATAGATGAGTCTGAAGATGAGGAAAATTAAGAAGTTTTTCTCAGAGCTTTTGTTTCAAGCCCATCTAATAAGAAAGACTATCACTACGCAGAGGTCATGATTGATGGTATTAGGGTATCTCTGAAAGCCGACACAGGTGCTGATGTAACAGTCATTTCAAAGAAATGCTTTGACAAGAACTTTCCAGGAAGGAATCTCAGTCCACCAGACTGTGTCCTCATAGGATTGCAAAAACAAACTGACCAGTGTTGGGTATTTCAAAGCAACTTTGACATAGAAGGAGAAATCAATGGTTGAAAAGGTGTATGTTTTGACCGATACATCACATCTTCTCTTGAGCTGCAAGGCAAGCGAGTATATGGGTATTCTTGTCTTTTGTGAAACGTTGACTATGGATGATGCTACAAAAGAATTCCCGGAATTATTCACTGGGCTCGGAGAAATGTCAGAAGAATATGAGATAAAAATTCAGCCTGATGCTACACCATATGCAGTGAACTCTCCACGGCGAGTTCCTATCCCTCTCTTCCCTAAGGTGAAGACTCAACTTGAAAAGCTGGAAAGTGTTGGAGTCATTCGGAAAATCGATGAGCCAACAGACTGGTGCGCTCCCATGGTTGCGGTTCCAAAATCAAATGGTGATGTCAGGATATGTGTAGATTTGAGACAGCTCAATCAGTCAGTGTCCAGAGAGCGTCATATGCTTCCAACAGTTGACCATACACTTGGACAGTTGGTTGATGCAAAAGTGTTCACCAAGATTGATGCTTACTCTGGATTTCATCAGATAAAGCTTACTGACAAATCTTCCTTGTTGACTACTTTTATCACTCCATTTGGCTGATACAGCTGATCACCTCTGCACAAGAGTACTTCCAGAAGCAAGTCTCTAAACTTCTTGATGGACAGGAAGGTACCATTGGAATAATGGATGACATTTTGATCTATGGAAAAGATGTTCAGAAACATGATGATCGGGTGAGAACAACTCTCACAGCTCTCAGTAAAGCAGGACTCACTCTGAACAAGAACAAGTGTGAATTTGGGAAGTCACAGGTTCAGTTCTTGGGACAGATTGTAAGTGACAAAGGGATCCAGATCAGTATGGAAAAGGTTGCTGCTGTTAAAGACATGCAAGAACCAAGGAATGTTGGAGATATTCGTCGATTCCTAGGCATGGTGAATCAACTGGGGAAGTTCATCGTCAATTTGCCTGACATGACTAAACCTCTAAGGGATCTTCTCAGCAAGAAAAATGGTCGGATTTGGGGTGAACATCAGAAGAATGCTTTTTCCATGATGAAGGAAGCTCTCAGCCAGAGTCCTGTGTTAGCAATCTCCAATCCAAATCTCCCAACCAAGGTTACAGCAGATGCATCATCTTTTGGCTTAAGTGCTGTTCTCACTCAACAGCACAAGCAGGACTGGCGTCCAGTGGTATTTGCATCGCACTCACTCTCGGACACAGAGATCAGGTACGCCCAAATAGAGAAAGAGGCATTGACTCTAACTTGGGCATGAAAGATTTCAAGATTACCTTGTAGGTATTCAGGTTGACCTTGAGACGGATCACAAGCCTTTAGTCCCTCTCCTTGGGATGAAGGATCTTGACCAGCTGCCGCCACGTGTTCAGAATTCCACAGATGGTGGTCTCTGATAATGGACCTCAATATACTGCCGGTGAATTTGCAAGATTCAGCAGAGAATATGGTTTCTCTCATGTCAGTAGTAGTCCTAGACATGCCTCTGGAAACAGAGAAGCTGAACGAGCTGTCAGAACCATCAAGACAGAACACCCTTACAAAGCTCTTCTCAGTTATCGTTCCACTCCCCTTAGCTGTGGATACAGTCCATCTGAACTCTTGATGTTAAGGAAATTGCGAACTACACTCACAGTGGTTCCAAGACAGCTTGATGTCAAACTACCAGATAAGGCACAGCTGATCAATCATGAAATCCATAAATGTCAGAGTGAAGAAAAGAACATCATGCTGTCCGCTCTCTTCCAGTCCTAGAGAGGGGAGATGAAGTTGGTAGTATAGTGGACAAAGTTGGTCCACGGTCCTACATCATAGAGACCGACTCAGGAAGATTCAGACGTAACAGAAGGCAGATGAATGCTTTCCCTTCAGAGAAAGACTCTGTCAAGGCTGGAACTACATTCTCTGAGTCAACAACCAGTACGTGTTCCCTCAACGTCACCAGACTCTAAAGAACAATGTTGTGAACATGCAACTAGATCTGGCAGAACATCCAGAGCTCCAAACAGATATGGACATTAAGACCAAATCACTATCTTGTTTGAATGTCAAAGTGCATGTTTTAAAAGGACTTCCTAATTTGTTTCTATTCATCAAGTTCAGATGATTTGCATAAAGACATTTAATTGATTTTCGCATTTGCTTCACAGAAGCTGATATATGGTAGAAGTTTTGTTTCGGTTAAAGTTACTATTCAGAAAAGTCAATCGTGTTCAACATCATTGTCCATCCTCAGAAAGGGAGATGTAGTAGTATCTTTAACGTAGCCTCCGCAAGTCTAAAAAGGGAGCTAACTCTAACTTGACTTGGAAGTAAACCACCAGGATTGTTTGGTCTTCATTTAGACTGGAAAGGACTCCCTTCTAACATAACAAATCCTCCCTAGCACCTCCTACCTTATTAACATAATAATTACGGAGTGGAGAGACAGACTAGAGTGGGAAGTTATTGTTTTTGGATTTCCTTTTCCGCCCATTGGGGGCTGTTTTTTGTGCCGAAATTATCCTGAATTACATTTTTCTTCACCATCCTTATTAGGATTTATCGTAATTATACCCTATAAGGAGTAAATTAGCCTTCGGTACGATCGTTTTCAAGGATTAACCTTGGGAATCTTCGCCAAAATTATGCAATTATTGCGATTTTCCCATAGTTTGGGCTAAAATTATTCTTTATTTGGGATAACTTTGGGACGAATTTGATAAATTTACTGTTATTCTTAACGATTATCTCCCCTAGTTGTTAAGTTATAAGCGAAATTACGCTAGTCTGGAGAGTTATTAAAACTATTTACATACCCTTTGGAGGCCTGGATACCCTCCTCCTTACTTGGTATTCTGTCATTGTTGGTTTAGAGGTAAAGTTTTTCGCAATAATTATGAAACAATCACAATTAATGTTAGTAATTATAAGAAAACTTACCTCTAAACCAAAGGTTTAATCCCACCCTCCTCCCCGTTATCCAGCTCTCCGTACTTCGAAAAGAATGACAGCAAAGTTTGAATTTCAGGGGAGGTAACTCAGGGGAGATAATCGGGGAAGAACAAAACGCACACCACTAAAAAAAAAATATTCTCACGCTCTGTACATGTAGAGAGATATTAGTCAATGTTGGTCTAGAGGTAAGTTTTCTTATAATTACTAACAATAATTGTGATTGTTTCATTTTTAGAAAAGAATCAAACAATCTTTATTTTATTCTGAAAAGGCCACAGGCCTATATAGTACATAAATAGATGATAATTATATATATACATAAATTCATACTAAAGCAATAAAACCTTATTTCTAAACAACATTGCATAATGGATGAACATGGCAAGATTTTGTAATATCATTTGATGGTACTGCTAAAGAGAGTCGAGAATTTTCTAATACATGGATGTGTATAGTAATATCTTTTAATATATTTGTATCGCAGTGAATGATAAGACTAACAGATGAGAAGGAATTTATATTCATTTTCAATTTCATTTAAGTCACAAAGCTTACATATTCTCTCATCTTTTTTAACATTTTTATATCGGCCACTTTCAATCAATAGATCGTGAGATGTACATCGGAATCGTGCTAATGATCGCTTGAATTTCTTTATGTTAACACATGTTAAGTATACTTCTTTACGTGAATCACTTTTGAACTTTCAATAATAAAAGCATTTACTCAACAAAGAAATTTGACCGATACAACACTGAACGGGGGACCATGAGGACAGTGGCATCTGTCCGTCAGTCCGTACGTATGTACGTCTAAATTCTTGTTAACGCGATAAATTATGAAGCTTAACACATAGAGTATTCATATTTGGTGACAGCCTTCAATGGAGGAAGACTCAGATGCCAGTCAACATTGGTGACCTTGACCTCATTTTTAAGTCACCATGAAACTTTGACCACTTTTTAATACATTGTTAACTATATATATCTCGTAAAGCTTAGCAACTAGAATTTTTCATATTTGACGACAGCCTACAACGGCGGATGACTCAGGTACCAGTGGACTTTGGTGACCTTGACCTAATTTTCAAGCTCACCACGACACTGTCATCACTTTGTAATACATTGTTAATGCAATATTTCATAAAGCTTAGCACCTTGAGTGTTCATATTTGACGACAGCCAACAACGACGGATGACTCAGAGACATTGAAAATTAGGTCATCATGACACTTTGACAATTTGTAATATTATCATAAACGCAATATCTATATATGAAGCTTAGGCGGGGGACATTGCCATGTTAGTGCCAAACATTTGTTTTACTTTGAATCTATCTCGACCTACAACCAATAGTTTGCGCGATAATTAAACCCCGCGAATAAGTCGTTTTTTATGTTAGCGCGAAAATAACACCCCGCGATTTGTCACATGTTATAGATCTACTGAAGTGTAGTCATATCAGAAATGTTATCGGCACGAATTTCATCTTGTACCCCTACCTCATCAGTAGACGTATATTGACTCGCTCCCGTGAAAAAAATCAATTACTCTTCTAGCTTTCTTTGAATTTGATGAAGACATTTGGTTTGTTTTTCACCGCGTAAAATACTCGGAATTTCACCACTCGGACTATCAATTTCCGAGAAAAGCAGAGCGAGAGGTTATGACAGAATTATCCAATGAAATGTATCCTTACATTCAAATCACATACGGGCATTCTGAATTAACCAATTAAATTTATCCTTTTGTCTGAGGTCACTTACGGGTATGAGTTCTTGGTAATGTGCTATAAATAGTTACGTGAATTTCCAAATTTCGTTATGAAAACCGTAACTTTTAAATTGAGTTAGAAACCGAATGCTACGCATGATATGCATATAAATGCGTACTTAATGTTTATTGCATATGGTGTGGCCCAGTAGTTATTATTTTTTGCACCACAGTTCATTATAGATTTGTTATTTATTAATTACACAAATACGCAATCTAGGTGCAACACTGCACATGTACCGAGAAGTAAATGACATAAAATTCTTTTTAAAAAAAGAACAAACACCAGCACACACATATGTATTTTTTATTATTAACTCTTACGTTGCTGAATATTATTTTGACCAGTTTTGCCCCCGTGGCTGAATTTTCCAGCATTCGCCTCGCTACCGTAAAAGCGTAACTAGCACCCGTGGCTGAATATTTCAGCGCCGCGAGATGCGATCGTTTTAACAACATATGGTGTGTTTACATGGCGAAATACGGACGTTATCTTCGTTGTATACAAAACTAGTCGGCCAATCCCATGTCACAAATGGATGATACTTACCTGGCACTTTGAATGAAATTTCTATCACCCCTAAAACGGTTTCCATAACCGAAGTAAACTTGTTTTTAATTCGGGCGCCATAACTCCATAAATTCTGAGAGCGCATGCGCGAAATCAATATGAAACTGAAGACGAATAGTACCTCTTGACATCGATATAATAATTATTACAAAAAATTGTCTAGCACGAATTTTACAATTATTAAAAAATTGTCTATATTTCAAACTCTATAAAATCATTTAATCCCTGAGTGCACATAGACAAATTATATACAGAAATGAAGCTAATTTTTTGCTCTATATTTTACGATAAATTTCAGGACGACACGCCATCCTAAACGAAAGATATGAATTACGAAAGCAGGGTAGTGATAAACCCCGATAAAGTTCTGACCCCCACAGTAATATTACTAAGCTAGTAGCCCAGGGGAAACGCGTGCACGCAGGCGGGGTATCCCCGCTGAAAAATTCACTCACACATGATAAAATTGTCTCTACTTCCAACTTTATGAATCAAGTTATTCGCTTTGTATACATGCAAATTATATATGGAATTGAAGGCAATTTATTCCTCTTTACGAAGAAATAATTCATAACTATCGTTTGCACTGTAATTAGAAGTTATTACCAACGAAACGTGGGTATAGCTAGTGAGGTGAGGTGAGATGGGGTTTAACGCTGCTTTTCAAGATTTTTTCACTCATATCGCGGCTGCTAGTATTATTGCAGGGAGAAAGCCCGCAACACTATTGTGGCTATGCATTGCGGTGAAACCTGCGAGCATCAGCTGGAACTAGCGAACCATGGGTGGTACTGCGCTGAATTTCAGTGTAGCATTGCACCCAAACCTGACTGCGTGTAGAACAGTTCTCTACTGTAGACAAAGTTGCCGTGCCCCTGGCGGGATTCGAACCACGGACCTCCTGATCCGAAGCCGAAAGCGCTAACCACTGCGCTATCCCGCCCCCTATAACTAGTGAATAAAGTCTTTGATAATCGCCTTACCGCGACATTTGTCGCATCATTTCCACACGTTTTATTTTGATGCAAATATGGGCAAATTACACATGAAAATGAAGGTATTTATTTCTTCTTTACGTTGATATGAAAATGATAAATATTTACCACTTGGTTTGGAATATATATAGTTTGCAAAGATGGTACCCTCAGGTATTTGAGAACAGATTTTGATTATTGCGACATCACTTACCGCTCCTTTATTGTCTCATTGTAATTTGCAAATTTTATATAGAATTGAAGACGAACCTTTTCTTTTTATGGTGATATAAAAATATTGATAATGCGCTCTGCCGTTTAATGGATAGGAAGTGTAAAAAGCAGTTGAAAAAATCTCTTCTCGGTTAACAAGACATGAATGGAGAAATTGCCTGTTTGCACGATGCTCGTCGGGTCTTGACTGATTTTCGTTTACATAAAAATTTTATATGGAAATAAAGATCATCCTTTTCTCTATATTTTGATATATGAAATTTCAAGATGTCCCGAGAAGTTTATGTGATATAAAGTGCGAGAAAATGGTAAAAACATAAAGAATAAACAAAAGTCGCAATTTTGCGGCACTTGCTGTATCTTTATTTTATATAATGCATATAACCTTTTTTTGCATCAAATCGAAGACAATTATTTCTTCTTTATCACGAGGTAATCAATTTTAAAATACGCCTAGCTGTTGAGAAGATATGAACGAAAGAAAGGCACATGTCAAAATCGCCGTTCAGTTTACATGATTTGAATCGAGAAATTAGCTTTTTGTGCCTTTGCTGTGTCTTTATTTATTTTTGCGCATGTACAAATTTTACATGGAAAGAAAGACAATCTTTTTCTTTATCTTGTGATATAAATATTGTCAAAATACGTTGAGCACATCATGAGAAAATTGGTGTGACAAAATGGTGTAAAACTAAAAATATGTTCATTTCAGGTAGCATAGTTATGTATTTTATAGCGAATTGAAGACAATTTTCTGCTCTTTCAAATGATCCAACCGATATTGTAATACGCCCAAGGGTTCAGAACATAGGGCGTGCTATAGGAGGTTGTACGTTTGGTGTGAGTGCACGCTTGTAAGCAAACGATAGAACGCGCGGGTCGGTAAGCTCGTGCGAGAGGGTAGAAAGTGCCCACAGGCTATTAGCACGTGCGGCGGGGAGTGGGGGAAAATTGAGTGATTTTAACGCTTATTTTCGGTACGATAAGCGTTATCAATGTTTGCATAATTTTCGGAACATGTACGCGCATTATTTAGAACACCAACGAAACAAAATTCGGTAGCTTAGCGACAGACGGACGGAAAGTACTAGCGTAGAACTGACACTACTGCCGTACAACAATTGTCGGCGATCCGCTACTGGGCACCACAGCGATAATTAGTTAGCATGAGAAAAACTGAGTGTGGTAGTCGCATCTCGCCTGGAGGACATGCGGTCAAAGCTAATTTCAACCTGGACAACAATCTCTTATTAAACAAATGCTTACTGTATTACAAAACACTGACATATTACAACTCACTTTGAAAATTACCGATACATCAACTTACCGTAACTAAATCTCTCAACGTGCCGCGTGTTTCATGTCGACCTGCCTCCAACATGCGCTATTAGGGAGGTCGACCTATATACAAGGTATATGATTTTGACAGCAATTTGGGGGCCTGAGAAAGGGGGTCGACTTATACACAGGGTCGACTTATACACTGTAATATACGGTAGATGTGCCTTTTAGGGGTTGAGCACTTTTTCAATTTTACCTTTTTCTTTTGCCATGGTAACAATTGGGACTTTCTAGGATGGTATTTGTCTTTTCTGGGGTGTTGTTTGTTTCCCGTATACTGCCTCTCCATATCATGTTTATACCTTTTAGCTGTGTGAATATCTCATCAATTATATGCTTTTCTGTTTCCATAGCAACAGGGAAAATGACAACCTATTCACTTAAATGCATGTTGTGCACAATATGTTCTCACAATTAAATGAAAATTTGTAATGTCATACATAAATGGGTTTGGTTTTTTGGGTTTTTTTTTTGCAAAAACGAATAACCTATTTTATTCTTGCTCTCTCGATCCCTTTTAATCTACAAACTTCTATCATTTAAGGCAATTACATCTGATCTTGAATATAATAATTTGCAATTAACATTAATCGTCTTAAACATGAACTGAATATGTATAACAAATCTAATTGAAATTGGATAAAACTTTTTCACTCGTACGTCGCTGTGTTTTTGGTCTGAGTACGGCTCTAAAGAGATTGTGTCAGAAAAAATGCAGCGAGGCTCGAGTGATAGATTCTTTCTGCTTTCATTGAAATTACATGGAAAGTATGTTTTAATACATGATTCATGTATCAGTATCAGATTTTAAATCTTTATAAATTCTCCAGAAACGGGCACAACAAATTCATTTTTATACAATGTGAACCTTCCAATTGAGCATTGTAGAAAGGGAAATATGATTTTATGATATTTTGAAGTAAATGTAAAATAACAGATATTGCACCGCCAGAAAACAAACAAGCTAAAATCTCTTGTTGACTTCAGGATATCGTCATGCAGATAAATGAATAGGAATACATTGATTTACTGAATAAATACTACTTAAAGAAATTTGGGTTAGTGTACATGTAGTGTTCATTTCGAGAGCATTCTGTAACTTCATTCTTCCATCATTTACATATGCCTTTAAGTTTTTCTCCTTTTTTCAACAAAATTTCTTTTTTTAAATTTCACATTGAGTTTATTTTAGTGTGGTGCTGGTTTCTGAAGTATAATTCTGAAACTAGTAGATCTATCACTACCATATTTGAAATACTACCTCTTCAGATTATCTAGATGTGCCATTTGAATGATTTATTTTCTTTCTTTTTTTCTGCCCAATGCAATAATTTGGACGTTCCATTAAATTAATTAGGATCTGTTTTAGGAACATCATTCTAAGACAACACAATATATGGAAGATGTGTGTGAGTTGGGAGGTGGGAGGGATGTGTTGTTGAGACATCTGGTTCTGCCCCTTATTAAAAGCACTCTCTAGTTTAAATTTTTTAGTGTCGTCATTGTTTACAACATCATTTTGAAATCAATACAATTTCTGCTTACTTGCCCCTTTTGCATTGTTAAATAATCTTGATTTTAATGTTCTGCTCTTTTTGGTCATGTTTCAGGTTCTGAGACTCTTGTAGCTGATAAAAAGTTTGGGAGACAAAATGTTGCTATCCAGGTACAATAGCTTTAGAAACTATTTTGTATACTAAAATAGTACTATGTAATGCATGACAACCATGTATTATTTTTGCTTAATGAAAGTCACTTTATTACTACAAAGTGCAAAAGCCATATCTTGCCTAGTTTTGTTTCAAACATTATATATATGACTCACTTATTGTAAATGTTTCAGGCAATCATACAGAAGAAACGAAAGCCAGAGGAATTTGATGGTAAACAGGTAACTATGCTGGAGATATTTATGAATTTCATCGCTGGATTACAGGGTTCATACAAGCCTAGAAATGTCTAATAAGGGTGGCACTTACTCACAGAGATAATCAGGATGTTTTGCTGAACAAATCATGTTGATTCAACAAAGTATAGTTAAACATTACAAAGGTATACAGGGCTAAAACAGTGGTTAAACATTACAAAGGTTTCTAAGATATTCCTAGCGTTTAGAACAATGAAAATAAAGTACTTTATCGGACAATAAAGGTACTTTTTTCCAGAGATTAGACGTGCATTAATTATACCTGAGCCGATGTTACCTCATCAGGTTTGGAAACGTTGACGAAAACTGACATCAACAATTTGCTAAATGTAGGAACAAAAAGTCACAACAACTTTTTATTAATTTTCAATGATTAAAAAATATTCTTGTTTAATTTGATGAAACTCAATGTGAAAGATATATGTGAAACATATGATCTAATCACATTGCTGTTGTTCAAGGTAAATAAGTTCCTCATTATTTTTCCAATTAGTCATGTTAGGATGGAGATAAATCTCGCAAGCTCGGTTTGAAATTAAGTTTGGGGGTAAGAAATTCACTACATAAAACCCCAAAATAAAAAACAGAATGGATTATCTTCTCATTCACAGGAGTATCAATACCTTAGCCAATAGCTGATTCTTCCTGTACCGTTTATTCGGCAAAAGAGACTGACTTCATTGCATTGAATAAACAGGATATTGGTGTTGAATAACATAGCGCTTTGATGAATAATGAATGCAAGCTAGATCGATGTGATATGTATTCATTCATACCAATCCATCCAATCAAAAAAACTCCATGTACATACTAATTCTATAATTGTTACAGGATCGTTATTGACAGTGCTTGATTGACAATGCTCTCAGCTAGTTCAGTATAGTGATTTTAAAAAAATAACTATTTATACTACACAAAAGAAGTTAAGGGTCAACCAATTACTTTGTTTGACTTTTTATTAAACACAGGGAACATGTAAATCAAAACTATTAAGCACACTTTTGGTCAGAATGAGTTCAATATGTCTCAATGTTGAGTCTGTTATGCAAAGCATATGCACTTTTTATACACAACTTTACTGAGGATCTGATGAAAATTTGCCATTTTGAGCATAATGAGGTCCAACAAAACTGTCTCAAATTCTATAACTTTGTTAATAACGAGTGAAACCACAACGTGCTCGTAAGCAGTAGACACAACGACGAGGCATGCTGTCGATCAGACGTCGAAAGAACATCTGAGGAATGGCCTGCCAATGTTCCTGAAGGAATTGCACCAATTCTTGAAGATTATCAGGTTGCCTATGATTGTCTCTCCCACGTCTGCCCAACTCATCCCATGCATGCTCAATTGGTGCCAAGACAGGAGAGTATACAGGCCAATACTTTCGTTCAATACCATTTTGGGTGAGAAAATCATTAACAACTCGTGCTCTATGCGGTCTAGCATTGTCATCTTGAAGAACAGAACCTGCTCCAATTTGAAGAAAACTTGGGATGACAAAAGGCTGTAAAATTTCGCCTCTGTACCTAATACCTGTCAAATTTCCTTGGATGACGAAAAGAGGAGTCCTGTAATGTACCGAAATTCCAGCCAACACCATTACCGTACCACCTATAAAGCGATGGCGTTGTCTGACGTTAACATCAGCAAATCTTTCTCCTTGCCACCTATAGACGCGAGGTCTGCCATCATTGAACTCTAAAGCAAATTGTGACTCATCAGTGAAGAGTACCCTCCCCCATTGTCAATATCAGTCAATGAAGTTGAAGAAGAGATGGTCGAACCGCTTGTCGTCGAGATCGTATGTTGTGGGCTCGCAGACGATTTCTTATGGTCTGGTCCGATACCTGAACGCCACTTACATTTTGCAGTTCATGTCTCAGACATGTTGCTGTAACAACGCACTGACGTAAAGCCATTTGAATGACATGCCGGTCTTGACATTGCGACGTTGATCTTGGCCTACCAGACCATGGGCAATTCTGAATTGAATTGGTTGCCTTGAAACGCTGCCATAGTCTCCTAATCAAACTCTGGCTACAACCGATTCTCTGTGCCACATTCCTCTGTGAAGCCACGCAATGGCTCTTCCTCTGTCAAGTTCACTCAGCTGACGTCTGACCATGTTGAAATTTCAACCAAGAGCAGCACGGTCATGGAAGGGTATTTTATGCCCAAACTGTTCATGGAAAGTGCATAGTGCATGTGCAAGGACATAATCAACTCCAAAAAGTCGTACCCTACAGCGTTTGGGCAATGCAAACAGTTTTGTGAAGCCTTGTTTTGAGCTTTAGTTTATAATTTCTAAGGAGACTGTCAAAATCATTTTGTTTGAAAATGACATATGCCTTGTACACAGGTTTTGTCGTCAGGATATTGTGAACCAATTTTGACACGATTTCCGCCAATAATTTTATATATATATCTGATATGTGCATAGACAATTACCTGGTAGAAAAAAAGGTTTGACCCTTAACTTCTTTTGAGTAGTATATATCAATGATAGTATTTTAAGTGGAATAACTCTTGCGTTCAAAATATTCATACCATGAAATTATCAAATTGATTGATCATGACATAAGATTAAAGTGATGCATTGAAGAATCAAAGGTTAAATTAGAATAGAACTTTCAACAGCTTCAAAGTTTTCACAATGATTCACAAATACATGAAGGTAAATGTCAATAATAACACTTCCTCTCGTTTTGTCTTAGATATTTGAATTAATACGTGTTGCAGATCAAATATATCTAACAGTGTCGGAAAGTTGATAAATTCTCAGAGATTCCAATCATTTCATCTAATTTAATAACCTGTTTTTTAAAGTGTCTCTTATAGGGGATTCTTAATATTACCTCATGAATATTTATGAGGTATCAGAAACCAAGTGTACGTACTCGAAAACGAGGCAAAGGCCGCTTCGAAACCCGGAAGTTACGTTCCTACAGCATTGTCAAGTCAGTATCCTTTCGAAATTATGCTTTGTTTGTAAAACATTTCGCTAAATTCAACTGCAGAAAGACCATAATCGGATAAGCTTCTACATCTCTTGGTGCAGCAGAGATTAGAATATCATTTTACTTGTAGATAGAATTCTTTCGACCGATATTCGGGGGTATTCCCATGCTGGGTTTACCGTCAATTTGCACTGTCCGTTGAAATATTTCAATGTTTAGCAAATTATGGATATGAAATACTCACAATAATTTTCACATTTCCGAAAAAAATCAAGAAGTATTTTCATTACACACACTCGGATACAGCTGGAAAATGATACAGATTTAGCTATCTCTACGTAAAACCTTCAGCCGTTTCAACGTGCCCACTTACGTTACTATTGGGTCATTCAGTACAGGCCTCAATGTAAACAAACCAGAATATATTTCAATTCAGGGGGCTAAATAGAGATACAAACAAGACCAAATGTGAAATGTTACTATTCCTTTGAATATGATTAAAATGCATGATTTTGTTAGTTTCTGATGAGGTCGCAAATAACTTTTAATTTAGCTGAAACATAAATAAAATTTTCTAGCTTTAATAACTCCCAAAGTTCTCTACTTTTTGGGCTTAATATGATTATTTATAAAACAAGCTACATAAAAGCAGTAGCCAAATATTTCTAATAAAAAAGATTAGCTTTCCTTTTCATGATAAATACATAAGATATATACATGTAGAGCAAATAAAATCACATAATTAGTTAAAACATTAATGTTAATCATTCAATAAAATAATCACTGTGATATTATTCTGCATTTAAGATATTCAAATACTTATTACAGGGTCATATGAGGGTATTCATTGAACGTATGTACAAACAATTAATTGTTCAAATTGAATAAGAAATTCCTATTACTTGTAGGTCTATTTTTGTTTTTATAAAATGCTGGTTAGCTAAATGTATCAAATATAAGGTATAGGAAATGAATAGATTAAAGAAATTAAGCCATTGATTTTAGGAATAATATTTACATTATAATTATCTAAACTCTATTTTAAAAATGACAGAAATTTATCATTATGACTAAAAAGACAGGACAATTTGGAAGTCTTAATAAATATTTCACTCCATGTATATTGTCAGTGAAAAAGCTGAAAGTAAGTTTTGAAAACTGACAGTCAATCATATGAATTAGGATTTATTGAATTCATGACTTCAGTACTTTTGATATTAGACACTTTTTATAAGTGTGTTTATCTTCAAGGCACAATATACAATCTCTCAGCTAATTTCAAATTATTTGTAGCATCCACCTTATGTCTACATGAATTGCCAGTAATAAATGTGGTATTTCTACCTAAAAGTACTGAAATTATTCCCTCCCTTCCCATTATTGGTGTCATAAATACCCAGTCACCACCTTATATACACCAATAAATATAATAGAATTTTGATTTAAAAAAGTTATACTCATGATTATATTTTCTTATTCAATATGATTATAATTAAAATTAATTCTAGCCTATATTAAATTCGTTTTGTGAATTATAAATTAACAATTTCTGAAAAATTTTGCTAGGAAAATATTCTTAAAAATACACCTATGTGTATAAATATATAACCTTTCTTTCAATCAGTTTGTGTCTTTGAGAAGTTCGGTAAATATACGTTTTCATTTCTTCATTATATTGATACTGCAGTACTGTACCATTTATTGTAAACATGCCGGTCCCACTACTTGATTCTTCATTGTTTTGGTTTAATAGTTTTGTGATCCTTGAGTTAAAAGTCCTGAAATTTCGGGTAAAAATAATTTTATGAAGATTTATTTATGCATAACAATTAAGAGAAATTGGCACTGTGATAATTATAAATGCACTCGTGCCAAATGCGAATGCAAAACTCACGTAATGTATCTTCGAATTTACCACGAATACAACTATCAAAAACAAAGTTTTGAGGCTATCCCTGAAAGAATTTCCCTTTATTTTGCCGTGTTATTATCACTCGACATTGACTGATTTTCTTGCTTTCTTGAATTCATGCTTATACACTCGTGTATAGCCGAAGGAAATTCAAATTACACAGCGAATCGCACTATCAAAATGCAGCCATTACGCTATCCAGGAAGTAGGAAGCGGCCTTAGCCTCGGTTTGGATTTGAGGAGGTCATAGGTCGTATGCATGCATAAATATTGAGAATCCCCTATCCCCTTCAGAATACTATATGACGTAGGCACATTGCTATCTTTTGCTTAAATAAGAGGTGCATTCAATTGATTCCAATCATTTCATCTAATTTAATAACCTGTTTTTTAAAGTGTCTCTTATCCCCTTCAGAATACTATATGACGGAGGCACATTGCTATCTTTTGCTTAAATAAGAGGTGCATTCAATTAATGTTTTTTGATTATCATTGAAAACAATTATCTTTTGGTAAATTAGGGATGAAGATGCAAGTTTAAAGAGATGATTTAGACCTCAAATTCTTTTGGCAAATAAACATTTCTGTTACAGTATAGCATCATACTGACTGAGCTGAATCCGTTTGCCAAATTGACAAATTGCTATGTTATATACATAGTATTTTCCTAATGTCCGTATTATTTGTCTGACAGATTGCAAAAAAATATTTATCCAATTCTTTACAATTTTGTGCTGGTCTTCTATTAAAAAATTACAAACAATTTAATGAATTTTCAGGTCATCAGACCTGAAAGGTTTGATGGGCTTATGGCATGGCAAGTTGTCCATTGTCCATCGTCTGGCAACTTTCGGGTGTCATCCATATACTTTCCTAATTTTAGATTTACAACTGCTTCATCAAAACTGCTGCACCCCCAAAGCTGAAATTTTGTGGAGATAAACCTTGCACCTAGTTGATCAGAATTTGTTGATTTGACACTGACCCACCCCCAATATATATAAATATGGGTGTGGCAAACATTTTGCCTACAATCTTTAAAATTGTTTTCTCCTAAATCCATTTGCACGGGAGGCTGAAATTCTAAGAGTGAACATTTTTTTACATAAAGACTAAAATTTGTGACTGGTCTTGACCTACCTTCAAATATGGGCGATGCAGGGTGTTGGCCCAAAATGGTAGGAATCTTAAATTTTGAAATTATTATCCTTGAAGAATAGGGAGTCTAAGATTTTTTATTTCCATTGTCCTACTGGCAAGAAAATGGCAGTGGCAGTGATGCATATTAATGGTGATTTATCAAAACCAAAAGTTCTTTGCGTAGGAAACTCATATTTTGAGAATAACATCTTTGTTACATGAAGATTGAAGTTTATAGATTTGGTCTGGATATGAATGTGTCAACATACCCACCTCAAGTGTTCTACTGTCTTTTCAACAGACACTGATCAGGGAAGTAAAGTTTTGAGAATACCATCTTTGTAGGTATGAGGCAGGTGTGGCAAGGTTGCAATTAAAGAATATTCTAACCATTATTGAAAGCTTTGTATAATGATGAATTTGATCATATTGATGTGATAATAAGGATTTGAACGAGCCCAAGTCCATGCTTGTAGCAAACTAAATAAGCAAAATATAAACATAAAATGGTCAATGTTGTGTATTACTGATCTCGTTAAGACTGCACTTTATTAACACCGATGGGGGCTTGGCGTTGTACAGAGCCCAAATCTCTATTTTTGGGGTTTTAAAAAAATATTTTTATTTTTTTCTCTTTTTTTGGTCTTTGTTGTAGACTAAGAAAGAAGAAGAAATGAGCAGAGTAGGATCCCACCCTGTATCTGAACAATCTCCGGCTAAATATTTACTTGGCACTCCAACCAGCGAGCCTCAGTTTATGAAACATGGACTCGGCAAATCTGTTGGGCAGCTTGTGTATCTGAGACAGCCATCTCCAAGCCTGGCCCATCCTGTACAAAGCACTGCGACTGACAAGTTCATAGACATGCCAAGAGGAGTTCCATCTAATCAAATCGACAATGACAAACATAACTTTACATCACCAATTGCTTTTTCACACTTTCCTGATAACGTGCTCTATAGTACAGATTCAGCAGTGCCTATCCCTGATCCATCAAATCCTAGAATCCAAACAAAATCCCCATACTCCCAAACTCCTTCTCCCATGCAGACACTGAGATCAACAGAAGCAGTTATTTCCTTCCAACAAGCTCAACCACCGCACTTGCAAGAGAAACAACAGTCAACAACCATTCCTCAGCAGCAATATCCCAGTGGTCAGATAGTCCATGTGGTCAAGTATGCAAAGCAGCCTGCAATGTTGAATACATCTCAACAGGCTGCTGTCAAAACTGACCTGCCTCTGTCAACTGGACAGCAAAATATGCCATCTCAAACATTTCAAAGCCAGCATCCACAACATTCACCAAACATGCCATTGTTTGCTGGTACTTCAAATGTTGCAGATCCCCCCCTCAGACCAGTTATGGCATTTGCACCAACTCAACCTGGTGTCGTCAAAGACAAGAATCAAAGACCACCTATTCATGGGTTCAGTCCACGTACGATTCAGGTTTGTGAAGAAATAATTTATCTCTTTATGCCATTAAGATGAAATTGACTTCTTAATAAAAAATTTTAAAACTAGAGAGAGGAAAACCCTGGGGTTTTTGTCTCCACAATTGTAAGCTCTAAATAATTTCAACCAAAACCAGAAACTTCAAACTCTTTATAGAAAAATCAATTATTCTTAAACAATCATCTAAAAAATTAATTTTTTTTGGTACTGAAATGGATTTTTTTTCTGGTTAAAGCCACCTCCTCCAACAATTCTGGATGCAAGAAATAATTCATCATTCCAGGGACATGCCGAGGTAAGCAAAATTTGCCATTAATACAATATCAACCCTGTTTTCTCATGCTTACAAACTTAGATTACATAGTAGTTCATGACAAAATACATGCATTTATGCTCTATCAGAACAGTCAAGCGTGGACTAAAACGTCACACCAGTGAAAACTTCAAACTAAATGCTTTTTCGTTCATCAGGCCTACACGGCCACATGGTCACATGGGATGGTTCATGTGGCATCTGTCCAGCATTGTCCAGCTTCTGTAAGCATTCACATCTCCTCCAGAATTGCTGCAGCCCAAAAGAAAACATTTTGTTGGGAGGTATACGTACCTTGCATGTTCTTTCCGGGGATCATATTTTGTACATGGCGACACTCTCTCCCCCCGTCCTCTCAAGTATGGGTGTGGATGGCACTTTTCAAAACATATTCATGAATTCCACTCCAGAACAACTGTACCTTATAAGCTAAGATTTTCTAAATAAAGAACGATGTTGAGCGCTTATCAACTGCGTTCTCTTTATATATAACTAGTTTTAACCATTCCATTCTCCACTGCTAGTGATTGAGATTTCTGACAACTGGTGTGTGACTAATGGCAGGATCATCAAAGTTTCTATATTTGGTAGTGACCATCCCTCAAAACTGGATTTGGTAGGCATTTTCAACTTTGAAGCTTCTGGTTTTTATAACCATTAAGGTTTATAAGCTAAAATTTTCAGAATAATATCATTGTTATTAAAGGCACCCATGCAAACCAATTTTTTATTTACAACAAATGCAAAGATCATGCATATTTCTATATATTACTAAAAATCTGCACCCAGGTAATCTACCTCATAAGTTATTAAGCAAATATGTAAGTATTCAGGTTATAAAGTTGATTTCAAAAGACCCAAAGTATTTAATACAATATGCATTAAACAGGCATGAACTAAAATGTCGGAAATATTCAAATTTTGCTTACAGCCAGAAGAGGGAAAATGGCAGCCGCTATTTTAATCCAATAACATTCTCTAATAAATTCTGTAGAAGGAAAAGGCTTAGAAAGCTTAAAGTCATAGTCTCATTTTTGTAAGGCAACTAAACTGAACTAACTATTCTTCACGAACAAAATCTGATCACTAACATGAAAATTTCCTGTCGTATTTGCAAAGATTTTCATTTTTATGTCCGTTTTACAATTTTGGATGAAGCAGCTTATTGGCGTGAGCCGTTTCAGATCGATGAGGTACCGAATCAAGTGCAATCCCATCGCAAGTGCGAAACACCGGAAATCTAGTAATCGCAGCGCCGATACTTATGACAGACGCAATCATCATTGAGTTTACCACCTTTTTGTTATTTCAGTATTTGAAAAAGGGTAAGCTATTAGCTATTTCAATTGGATATTCAGCTGGGACATTTTATGTGTTCTTCGTCACGGCCTTAGCGAAATGACGTGGTAAGGACTAACGCTCGCAAAACACGTAATATTAGGGTAGGGTAGGGTAGTTTGAACTTAATTATTGAGGGCTAGAATGCCTGCAGAGTTCTGAAAATTGTTGCAAACGTCAGGGGAAAGATTTCTGTGAGTGGTGAACTATTTATCCGGCATGCATTACAATTTGCCTTGCAAAAATGAGACAATGACTTTAAATGTGAATATATACTACATGGCAAAGTGGGATCATAATACTACTGCCCAAGCCTTATGATGACAAATTTTACAGCCTGATAAACTAATAATCAAGGTATTTGAGAAGAGTACAATGTAATGGTCAATTCTGTATCACTCATACTTAATGAGTTTTTGATAACAACAAATAGTGCTATTGTATCAGTAGCTCGCCAGTCTTTCATGATTTATCATCACAGGTTTAAGTATTACGAAGGAGATCATAGGTATATTAACAATTGATTTGTAACTAAAATGCATCTATATACCTTAGTGGTGTAACGATTCACCGATAGTATCGATGTTTGTATCACAAAGCTGAAGCAGGGTTGTAGGTGTTCCTCATCTGCCCCAACTTTGGATATTCCGGGATGACGGTCTTGCTGTCTAGTTTTTAATGGGGAATTAACTCTAGGCAGAAGAAATCCAAAGTCCGTGGAATAGTTCTGCACAAGTTTATTCACAGGAACAATTTTAACAACAGAATAATAATAACAACATGTAGATTACAGCTGGATGATCCCTCCAGGGGCATGACAATCTTTATATATATATATGTCGTGTACGAGTTGTGATTTTGTACAAGTTATAACTTGTATAACACAATTGTACAAGTTATAACTTGTATGATGCCATCATACAAGTTATAACCTGTATGGTTTTCATTGTACATGTTATAACTTGTACAGTTTTGATTTGCAGTTTTGCTATAACTTGTACAACATGAAAGTCAAAATAAGATTTCGATAAAATTGAATCATTTATTTACCTTTTTGACAGAATTTGAACATGATTTACTTGTTTGAGCATGGCAGTGCGTCATGACAGCGTGAGTTGCAGAGTACTCCAGCTTGACGGCACTTACACCGAGCTGTCTTACATTTAGTTTTACATTCACATTGAAAATGTCCTTGGCCGCCAGTTTGTGACAAAATTGTCACCGCTCTTCTAAGGGAAACTTCTTCCTGGGGTATCATCTCTTTCGTTATAGATCCACTCACTTTTTCAAACTGATTTCGAGAGAGAGATCTTGATACAATACCAGCTTTTGTGCCAATTTTGAAACCTGTACCAGTAATATCAAGTACAATCCCTCGAAGGTTTCTTGGGTCAGTAGGTCCGCGATTCACATGCGGCACAGGTATGGCAACATTGTCACTGATGTTGACATCAGCCAATCGACGACGACTACGTTTAGCCATTGTTTCAGCTTGCTTTGAAATGCCCTCATGTGCACGTTTCCTTGCCAGGAGAATTGGTGTTTCATTGAAACTTCCATGACCATACTGGCGTCATCAATGGTATCTGATTCACATGTTGTCTGTGAGTCTTCCTCTGAAGCTATGGAAGCTAAATCAGTGTCAAAAGGGACAAGCAGACAAGCAGAATATCTGGCCACAAAGTTTTAAGTTCCGTTATCACATTTGCTGTGAATTCTCTAATGGCACATAGTAGATAACTTTCTCTTCTGATGATTTCTTTACAAGCTTATCCAAACCAGCCACATGAACAACATCATATTTCTTCAACAAATACCTTTCGGTGCTTGACTTCTTCCCATCCAACTTAAGTTGTTTGATTTTGTCAATAAGGCTTGCAAGTTTCTCTCTTGTAAATAATGTGTTATTTGTTGAGGTATTGTCTTCTTCCAACTTCAACAAGATAGATGTAAATCTGTGTTCATGTGTGGACTCCATGGTCTCTCAAGATAGAATAAGAGACGTCAAAAACAGGCTTTAAGCAACGTATAAGCTAAATGATCACACTCAGTAAAATAGATTGGCTTACCTCCTAGATTGACAGAGTGAGAGCATCCAAGCTTTACCCAATGCATATGCTAAACAATTAGCCCTCAGTAGTCTAATAGAATGCAAGCATAGTATGAAATACTACTGAGAAGTAATGCATTTATTGTTGTACAAGTTATACCAAAACATTAGCAAAAAGTTGTACAAGTTATAACATGTACAGGTGAAATCATACAAGTTATAACTTGTATAGTAGCGTCATACACGTTATAACTTGTACAGTTGTTTTGTACAAGTTATAACTTGTACAAAGTCATAACTTGTACACGACATATACACTCAGCCCCTGGAGTATTGAGAAGTGCCTAGATGAAATCCAAACTCTAACTCTAACTCTAACTAAAGATTAAATTTCTATCTTGGTTTATATAGGTAAATGAAGGTGATCTCTCATTGGTTAGATTTTTAATCTCGTTAACAGTGTCACTAATATTCTAGCCAGTTATTGTTTTCATTGGACTTATAAATTGACATGTCTGGAAAGCTTGAAGATTAATTAGATGAGGTCAATTAAGTTCTTAAGTGGATTAGCTTAATTAGCCTAAGGCTTTATCTACTAAAATCACTGTCAGTGTCAACGCTTGTAAACGGATTATTAATTAAAGACAATTGTCTTAGATAGACAAGATGTCTACTTTTTAGAATGAAGATTTTACTCTGACATTTTGTATCCTTAGGTGAAAAGGTGATTATGAGAATTATGGTCTACTTGTAAAAGATTGTGACTATGTATCTTATGAATAATGATAAATTGTATATTTGAATTGTTAATGTAATTTGGATATTTCTGTAAATTAATCATACATTTTTCTAATTTCTATAAATATAATTTTAATGTAATTTGGGTAATATCTTGCCCATGATATCTGCATCGTCTACTACCCATTATGAGTGCATCAATACAAAACACATTTAGACAATATATCATGATATTTGTATCATGAATGTATCACCAATATATCAGAATGAGCAAGACCTCTGATTCCAGAGAGCTAGGTTACTTATTTAGTGTTCTAGCACCGCCCTCATGGTCTACCAAATGTACTGAGCTTTACAATGTGACATGTAGTCTGTCATTTGAAGAAATGTTACAAAGCTAACTATTTTTAATATTACGTAAACATACCATTAGCACCCCAATACATAATACAAAATATAACTTCTATCTTATGCCAAATCATAATTAGAAATCATATATATTTCAGGGAACTCCCAAGCCAGAAAACTTTGGAACAGATGACAGGTTTGTTTATTATGCTACTTGGCTAGTTGCTAGTGATCAGTTTATAGTATTTGTGACTTTACTTGTTTTTTTTACCAAAAATGATATAGATGTTTTGAATATAGTCAAGTGTTGATGTCATCATGATCTTATCTGAAATTAGGTGTGTGGAGGGTGATGTTTCTTCATTTATGTGAAGAGTAAATTATAGGTACATTGTGAAAAGCTAATGAGAGAGTGACAGGTAAATGGTGTGAAGCTATCACAGTAGTAGAATGAGAGAGTGACAGGTAAATGGTGTGAAGCTATCACAGGAGTATAGAATCAGAGAGTGACAGATAAATGGTGTGAAGCTATCACAGGAGTAGAATGAGACAGTGACAGGTAAATGGTGTGAAGCTATCACAGGAGTAGAATGAGAGTGAGACAGATAAATGGTGTGAAGCTATCACAGGAGTAGAATGAGACAGTGACAGGTAAATGGTGTGAAGCTATCACAGGAGTATAGAATCAGAGAGTGACAGATAAATGGTGTGAAGCTATCACAGGAGTAGAATGAGACAGTGACAGGTAAATGGTGTGAAGCTATCACAGGAGTAGAATGAGAGTGAGACAGATAAATGGTGTGAAGCTATCACAGGAGTATAGAATCAGAGAGTGACAGATAAATGGTGTGAAGCTATCACAGGAGTAGAATGAGAGTGAGACAGATAAATGGTGTGAAGCTATCAGAGGAGTAAAATGAGACAGTGACGGATAAATGGTGTGAAGCTATCACAGGAGTAGAATGAGAGTGAGACATAAATGGTGTGAAGCTATCACAGGAGTAGAATGAGAGAGTGACAGGTAAATGGTGTGAAGCTATCACAATAGTAGAATGAGAGAGTGACAAGTAAATGGTGTGAAGCTATCACAGGAGTAGAATGAAACAGTGACAGGTAAATGGTGTGAAGCTATCACAGGAGTAGAATGAGACAGTGACAGGTAAATAGTGTGAAGCTATCACAGTAGTAGAATGAGAGAGTGACAGGTAAATAGTGTGAAGCTATCACAGTAGTAGAATGAGAGAGTGACAGGTAAATAGTGTGAAGCTATCACAGTAGTAGAATGAGAGAGTGACAGGTAAATAGTGTGAAGCTATCACAGTAGTAGAATGAGACAGTGACAGGTAAATAGTGTGAAGCTACCACAGTAGTAGAATGAGAGAGTGACAGGTAAATGGTGTGAAGCTATCACAGTAGTAGAATGAGACAGTGACAGGTAAATAGTGTGAAGCTATCACAGTAGTAGAATGAGACAGTGACAGGTAAATAGTGTGAAGCTATCACAGTAGTAGAATGAGACAGTGACAGGTAAATAGTGTGAAGCTATCACAGTAGTAGAATGAGAGAGTGACAGGTAAATAGTGTGAAGCTATCACAGTAGTAGAATGAGACAGTGACAGGTAAATAGTGTGAAGCTATCACAGTAGTAGAATGAGAGAGTGACAGGTAAATGGTGTGAAGCTATCACAGTAGTAGAATGAGACAGTGACAGGTAAATAGTGTGAAGCTATCACAGTAGTAGAATGAGAGAGTGACAGGTAAATAGTGTGAAGCTATCACAGTAGTAGAATGAGAGAGTGACAGGTAAATGGTGTGAAGCTATCACAGGAGTAGAATGAGAGAGTGACAGGTAAATAGTGTGAAGCTATCACAGTAGTAGAATGAGAGAGTGACAGGTAAATAGTGTGAAGCTATCACAGGAGTAGAATGAGAGTGACAGGTAAATAGTGTGAAGCTATCACAGTAGTAGAATGAGAGAGTGACAGGTAAATGGTGTGAAGCTATCACAGTAGTAGAATGAGAGAGTGACAGATAAATAGTGTGAAGCTATCACAGTAGTAGAATGAGACAGTGACAGGTAAATAGTGTGAAGCTATCACAGTAGTAGAATGAGAGTGAGACAGATAAATAGTGTGAAGCTATCACAGGAGTAGAATGAGAGAGTGACAGGTAAATAGTGTGAAGCTATCACAGTAGTAGAATGAGAGAGTGACAGGTAAATAGTGTGAAGCTATCACAGTAGTAGAATGAGAGAGTGACAGGTAAATAGTGTGAAGCTATCACAGTAGTAGAATCAGAGAGTGACAGGTAAATAGTGTGAAGCTATCACAGTAGTAGAATGAGAGTGAGACAGATAAATGGTGTGAAGCTATCACAGGAGTAGAATGAGAGAGTGACAGGTAAATAGTGTGAAGCTATCACAGTAGTAGAATGAGAGAGTGACAGGTAAATAGTGTGAAGCTATCACAGTAGTAGAATGAGAGAGTGACAGGTAAATAGTGTGAAGCTATCACAGTAGTAGAATGAGAGAGTGACAGGTAAATAGTGTGAAGCTATCACAGTAGTAGAATGAGAGAGTGACAGGTAAATAGTGTGAAGCTATCACAGTAGTAGAATGAGAGAGTGACAGGTAAATAGTGTGAAGCTATCACAATAGTAGAATGAGAGAGTGACAGGTAAATGGTGTGAAGCTATCACAGTAGTAGAATGAGACAGTGACAGGTAAATGGTGTGAAGCATAATAACGAAAGTGAGTAGAAAATTCAGCCACAATCTTGTAGGAATAATATTCAGCATTCTACCATGAAAGTGCTGGATACTCGATTCTGATTGGCTGTTTTCTCCGATTCACAGGGTATCAATTCACGATTGAAGTCGCTTTGTTTACCCGAAATCTGTTTTCAATGTATTAATACATACATTGACTTCCAGCTATCTGACTGGTAACTTCAGAGTCGACATTCCGCTTGCAAGTGGGATTAATCTCTTTCCAAAAGGAATTAACCGTATTTGTGTTCGTGTGTTTACACGAAGAGAGCAAATTGTTTTAATTTTATGTCATATTTTTTACAAAATAAGAAGTTTGAGTGATAAATCATCGTAACCTAAGCTTTTTGCTACTGGGCATGCAACATCATTCCTTCGAATGCGGCAACAAAACAATGACGTCATTTTGCGAGCGCTTCTGACGTCATAAACCCTATTACGACGTCAAAGTGGTCTACTGTTAGAGTCATCTATTAGCATCATAGGGGTGTTGCGGTCTTTGTTTGCTATCAAAACAAGAAAAACATTTTACACTCTGCATTTCGCTATGAAAAAGAGTTCAGCATTAAAATCGTCATGGTAGAATGGAGATAAACCGCGTGAGGTTTCAATTTAAAATTTACTCACTATCAATCCAGTATAACATGTCTCTGATTTTCAAACACACTAGGTTTATCTCCTAATTATCAATATCATAACCAATTTTGCTGATCACTGCCATGTGATGATACGGTGTAAACATTATATGTAGTGTTTACAATGTAAATTATTATTGTATCAAACTTGTTGGCAGATCCCGTTTAATGATTAAATGATACTTATCTGCCGCTTTGAATGAAATATCTATCACCTTCAGAATGGTTTTTATGGCCAAAATAAACTTGTTTTTGATTTGGGCGCTGTAACTCCATATATTCTGAGATTGCAAGTGCAAAATCATACAAAACTGAAGACTAATAATTCTAATAACAAATTGAGAACAAATTTTATAATTATCTAAAAATGTCTATATTTCAAACTTTATGAAATCATTTAATAACTGAGCGTGCATTCAAAATAAGTTTCATTAGGATACACCACTCTAAACGAAAGATATGAATTACAGGGTGGTGATAAACCCTGATAAACATTCTGATCCCCAAAGTCTGATAACTTAGCTAGTACCCCTAGGCAAATGCACACTCTCAGTGCATGCATTTGTCACAGTGATGTCATTGCTGAAGAATTTATTCACACATAACAAAAATTGTCTTTATTTCCAACTTCATTATTTGCTTAGTACATATGCAACTAAGACATGGAATTGAAGGCAATTTATCCTTCTTTACGAAGATATGAAATATAACAATCTATTGACCTGGTTTTAGAAGGAATTGCCAAAGAACGGTGCACATATTTTGTTTTGCTACAAATATGCCAATTATATATGGAAAAAAATTGATATCCCCCGCAACAATGTTGTTGCAGGGGTATTCAAATGGGCACCATCTGTTCCTCTGTCCATCCGTCTGTTACACATTGGATTTGAGGGGGGGGAGGGGGGGAATCCTGAATTTATATGAACTGCTAACAAGTCCTGTCAGGCTCATAACCTTTAAATTAATTGTCTAATTTGGATCAAATTTGGTAGTGAGATACATAATTACGGTTTCTATAACCGAAGTAAACTTGTTTTTAATTTGGGTGCCATAACTCCATAAATTCTGAGAGCGCATGTGCGAAATCAATACGAGACCGAAGACAAATAGTTCCTCTTGACATCAATATAAAAATTATTTTAAAAATATGCCTAGAACAAATTTTACAATTGTCTATATTTCAAACTCTATAAAATCATTTAATCACTGAGTGCACATAGACAAATTATATACTGTAATGAGTGTGTGATTGTTCATAAGGCTGGCATTAGAACTCTTACTCATCTTGCTTCTTACAATCAACTTTGCGATCATCTGCCGTACCACTGTTTTTGGATACCTTTACAAGCTGGATTCATCTAACTCCTGTCAAGACCCACTGACTGTTTTCTACATTCATCAACTGTGTGATTCATAATTAGTACTGGTGAATATATTTAGTTAGCTAATTAGTGTGTCTCATTTGATATTGTATTATAGCTTGTGTTAGCTTGATATTATAACCTTAAACACTTAAATAAATGTCATTACAATACGCCATCCTAAACGAAAAATGAATTACGAAAGCAGGGTAGTGATAAGCCCTGATAATGTTCTTACCCCCACAGTGATATTACTTAACTTAAAGCCCTGGGCAAACGCATGCGCTCAGTGAGTGTAGGCAGGGTATTCCCGCTGAAAAATACACTCACACATAATAGAAATTGTCTTTATTTCCAACTTCATAAATCAAGTTATTTGCTTTGCATACATGCAAATTATATATGGAATTGAAGGCAATTTATTCTTCTTTACGAAGAAATAAATTGTAATAATCTTTCGCAGTGTATTTAGAAGTTATTACCAACAAAACGTAGGTATAGCTAGTGAATAAAGTCTTTGATAATCGCCTTATTATATTGTTGATGCTGCTCGGTGGCGGCAGACGTGTAATGATTGCTGTGACCACTCTTATCTGTTATAACTCTTTTGTGAGTTTTTGTGTTCGTCTTTGGGTCTTCAATGTTGTCTACATGCTGTGCTAAACGTATGAACATGGATATTACAAGTTTATTCATCATTCTGATTATTTATCAGCATATGCATTTTGCAATGGTGAACAAGGTGGTCACCCTTGCCGTGATGGACAAAATGGCGGACATCGTATCAAGTATGATAGAGACGTGCTATTGTCTTACAGGACTTTTTCGTCAATCAACAAGATTCAATTGGATTTACCACAGGACTGTACACTGGACAACTGTGAGAAAAATTTGACGAAAAAATGTGCACGCAAGAGAGGTAAGAAAGACGGTATACGACGCCGTATACGGGCAAGAAAATCCAAGCTCCCACTCCCGACCATGCTTCTCTCTAACGCTCGATCGCTGAAGAACAAATTTGAAGAACTTGAAGCATGTGCAAGATATCAGTTTGAATACAGAGAAAGTTCTCTTATGTGCTTTACTGAAACCTGGCTCTCTAAAAATGCAGACAACCAAACTATGCAAATTGGTGGCTTTGGAGTCCCAGTACGTTTGGACAGAGATAAGGATATCACCGGCAAATCTATAGGTGGGGGTTTATGTATCTATGTAAATGACCGCTGGTGTAGAAATTGGTCAATGAGAAAGACAGTAATGTGTGGTGATATTGAACTTTTATCTTTATCTCTACGGCCTTTTTATCTGCCCCGTGAATTTGGTAAAGTTTTTATTGTGCTTGTCTACATTCCACCAAGCTCTAACTACGGCAATGCTGCAAAAACTATATATGAACATATTGAGCATCTTGAAGGCTTGTCGCCTGATTCACCTAAATTCATATTAGGAGACTATAACGGATGTGCTTTAAAATCAGTTTTTCCGAACTATCACCAGTATGTGACATGTACAACGAGGAAAAACAAAGTTATTGATCTGTGTTGCAGAAACATCAAAAACCCCTACAAATCTGTGAACAAACCCCCGCTTGGGTCATCCGACCATAACTCAGTTCACCTAATACCATCCAACAAGTAAAAGCTAAAAACAGGTAAAGTGATTACCAAATCAATCAAGACCTGGGACAAGGACTCGCTTGAAGCGTTGCACTGATTTACTAACCGAACAATGCTCTGATATTAACGATACAAATGAGGTCATAAAAGATTACATCAAGTTCTGTGTGGATAGTGTCATACCTGAAAAGCACTTACGAACCTACCCAAACAACAAACCATGGGTCACAAAAGAACTTAAAAATCTGCTAAATCTTAAGAAAATTGCCTTTAAAAAGAATGACAAAATGGAATTGAAACGTGTTGAGAAACAGTTGAAGCTCCAAATCAGGAAGTGTAAGAAAGAGTTCAAACACAAGGTCGAATATGAACTTCTACGTGGCAATTCTCGTGCTGCATGGCATATATGATTGGCTGCAATGGAACCCGCACCGCATAGACGTAACAGACAATGCTTCCTATGCTGATCAGCTTAACGATTTCTACTCTATATTTGACATCTACGACTTCTCCTCGGAACTACATAACACCGTTCAAACTGTTCCAGCTGTTGTCGCAGAGAGAGCCGTCAGTGAGGATGAAGTGCGCAGTGTGTTCATTCGTCTTAATATAAGGAAAGCTTCTGGACCTGACTACATTTCTGGACTTGTGCTAAAAGAATGTTGTGCCCAACTGTCTCCTGTCTTCGCAAAAAATTTTGAACTCTCTTTAACAAAATGTGCAATACCTAAATTATGGAAACTAGCAAAAATTATACCTTTGCCTAAATCTGCAAGACCTAAAGAGCTGAATGACTACCGTCCCGTATCCCTCACATCCATCATCATGAAATGTTTTGAGAGAATTGTCATGCACCACCTACTCCGAGACATCCAACATCTCATGGATCCAATGCAGTTTGCGTACAAATCAAGACGAGAAGTCGAGGACGCCACATCTCTTCTCAATATCATCTACAAGCACCTAGACGAGCCAAGGACATACGCTAGAGTTTTATTTGTCGATTTCAGTTCAGCCTTTAACACTATTCAGCCCCACCAAATGCTGCAGAAATTACTCCAACTGGGTGTCAGTTCCAGGATATGTCTGTGGATAACCAACTATCTCACCAACAGGTCACAGTGTGTGCAGGTCAATTCAGCTGTGTCCAAAATCTCAGTCAGTAACACCGGCGCTCCACAGGGATGCGTTCTGTCCCCGGTTCTCTTCACCCTCTATACCAATGAATGTGTCAGCGGCAGTAACAAAACTGCAATTGTACAATTCGCAGACGATGCCGCACTTGTTGGTTTACTAAAGCACACCGAAACAACGTACTTCAATGAGATAGATCGTTTCAACTCATGGTGTAAGGACAATCATCTCTTACTGAACACAAAGAAGACCAAAGAAATGGTAATAGACTTTCGAACTAAAAAGACTAATTTGGAACCAGCAAAGATAGCGTGATAGAAAAGGTGTCAGAGTACAAATATTTAGGAACTATAATTGATGATAAACTTACATGGAACCAAAACACTACAGTAGGGCTCAGCAAAATTATATTTAATGAGAAAACTTTGTTTTTTTAATGTTAAAAGAAATATCATTTTGTCATTTTACACAACCTTTGTTCAAAGCATTTTAAACTTCTCAGTGCAATGTTGGCTTGGAGCTCTCTCTGTCAAAAACAAAAACTTAACAAAATCATCTCAGTTGCAAGTAAGATAGCGGGCGTTCGTTTTGAGGACATTACTCACCATGGTAAGAAACTTGTATATAAATTGGCCGCCAAAATTTCCCAAGACCCGTCACATTTCCTTCATTCTGAATACCAGCTTTTACCATCAGGTCGGCGGTTCAAAACTTAAGACAGCTAGAGCATCCAGGTCTTTTATCCCCTCCAGTATCAAACTTTTAAATGAACTTTAAGTGTTATTTTGTACATGCTTCGGATTTACTTATTGTCAAGACTTGTTGGTTTTGGTCATCCTGTCTTAGTGCTTTTGTCGTTACTCTTGTTTAACCGGTCCGTGTCATGTCTTAATATATTTTTGTTTCTTAAACTCTTATTTTCGTGGTTGTCACGGCATCATTGCATGTAACACAAATTCCCTTTCTGGGCCAATAAAGTCTTATGTTATCTTACAGCGACATTTGTCTCAACATTTCCACACGTTTTATTTTGAAGCAAATATGGGCAAATTACACATGAAAATGAAGGTATTTATTTCTTCTTTACGATGATATAAAAATGATAAATATGTATCACTTGGTTTGGAATATATATAGTTTGCAAAGATGGTATTCTCAGGTATTTGAGAACAGATTTTGATAATTGCGACATCACTTACCGCTCCTTTATTGTCTCCTTATAATTTGCAAATTTTGTATAGAATTGAAGACGATTTTTCCCTCTTTATTGTGATATATAAATGTTGATGTCAAAATGCACGCGTCTCAGTAAACGATAGCGTGAGCGGGATGGTAAGCTCGTGAGAGAGGGTAGAAAGTGCCCACAGGCCTTTAGCACATGCGGCGGGGAGTTTGGGAAAATTGAGTGATTTTAACGCTTATTTTTGGTACAATAAACGTTATCAATATTATTTGCATAGTGTAGAACAACAACGAAACAAAATTTTGGTAGCTTATCGATAGGCTGTCGGAAAGAACTAGCGTTGAAATGACACTACTGCCATACAACAATTGCTCGTCCTTCGCTACTGGGCGATAATACGCTAGCTTGAGAAAAACTAAGGGTGCATCTCCCCTGAAGGTCATGCAGTCAAAGCTAATTTCAACCCGGACAGGTCCGTGCTACGCATCTTAAGGGTTAAGATTCATAAATAGATGAAGCTAATTAAGTTAATGGTAAAAATGTTTACGAAATTATTTCATATTTTGCAAAATATATTAAATGCGGTGTCTCTGTTACAAAGTTTTACATGTCCTGGTTCATAAATTCTTAACTAATCATCTGATTTTCATCAAAGTTGGTAGGAGTTGCTGAATTCATGAAGAAGTATCATTGTAACCAATTTTGAAAATATTTGTGTAAGAAAAATTGGTTTTGGGAATTCATCACAGAGATCCAGAAATACATGAGAGTTTATTTGAAAAAAAATGTATGGCATTAATTTTTGGGGCCCTTTATAATACACTAAAAAAAGAAGACTGCCAATGCTACTTTGTCTATAGGGCTTTGAATGTGTATTATGAACACAATCAGGACCTACAAAAAGCTACCTTTATCCATTTTCATACACATATAACTTTTATATGAAATTTTTTGCTCTATTGTAAAAAGTAAAATATTTAAATGTGCCAAAGAATTTAAATGATATACCCTATAAAAAAAAATTTCCTGAAAGTTGCTTCCGCAGCTTTGCCAAAGCATCTTCACTGCATCTCCAAACTGCCTCCATACCATCTCTGGAGGTTTTTGGGGCAAAATTTTACCATCTCCGCTAGCGGAAGCATTTTGGTGAAGGTGAAAAAGTATCTGGGAAGATGCATCCACAGCTTCGCCACAAGCTCTAGGGCAATAAAAAGTTGTGATGAAGCTGTAACAGCATCATTGTCCCTCTAAGGATACTGTGAAAGCATCTCCACAAGTTTCCATGGGATAATGAGGTAAGTGGAGATGCTGTGGAAGTATCCCTATAACTATAAAGTAATAAAACCCACACAGCAGCATGTAGGTTATGTAATCAGGGTTGAGGGTCATTCTCTGGGATAGTACATATGATTAGCAAGCCAAGTGGAGATGCTGTGGAAGTATCTCCAATGACCATAAAGTAATTAAACCTTCACAGCAGCATGTGGGTTATGTAATCAGGGATGGGGCTCCCTGATAAGCAGGCCGCATGAAGAAGCTTAGAAAGTGAATTAAATAACCAGGTGTGGGTGCTTTTTTTAAATAATGTGTTGCCTACCTGTGATTAAAAATAGATAATAATATAATATATAATAAAAATATAGTTGATATTTAGCAATAAAGGATAATGTGTTATTTCCCCCTTTGTAACTAACAATTATTGTTATTGTTGGAAAATATTTCTCATATTTTTTCTTTTCTGTTATTCAGTTTACTAGCCATTTATAAAATTCACTTGGATTAAATAACCAGGTATTTGAGCTTTTAAAGATGGACTATAACATCTGTGGTTGGAAATGACAAAAAAAAGATGAAAAGTAATTCAAACTTTATTCCATAAAAACATATCCACAAACGATTTCAAAAGTTCAAATAGTATGTTATGATATTGATTCATGGTTACAGAGGTTAAAATATTAATTCAGAAAAGGTATTTTTATTATATAACATTTTAAGAAGTTGAAGACATTCAGAAGCAAGATTTGCTATATTGTCTTCAAATACACAAAAAAAATTGAATACAGATGAATTTGTCATTCACAATTTTATTTATTTGATTTAAGTCTGCAAATTTAACATATAAACAATCATTCCTAAAACATGTCTGGTTTTTAACAAATTCATTTGCCTGGTTAAATGATTTATACTGATAAACAAATTCTATAGGTTAGGTGACATCGTTAAGATAAAAATCTATTGGTTACAGTGATGGAGATGGGTGGAGCCTTTATTATAGAAAATGGCCAATGAAATAAGGTGATAATAGGTATCCATTGTCTATAACAGTTGTGTTGCTTTGACAGCTGAATCAATTTGTTGGTCATTAAGCTGTTAACAAGTTTGTTTGTTTAGTAAGGGACATCAGTAACCTAATTAAATGTTATTCAAATTGTGTTTCCAGTTGAATTCAGAGTAAATACCTTGTACGTAACCTATGAGTTCTCAAAATTATTCACAATTAACATTTTAACGAGTTTAGTTGCTTATTAGTCATTTGACCTAACAGTGCCTTTATACATATCGATCACTCAATTAGGTGTTATTTCAAATTGGAGACCAAAATTGGTATTGGATGTCTTGCTAACCAAGTTGAAACACCAATCAATCTCAATAACTTATAATAAACTTTGAAAAAATAATTTATTTGAATTCCTTAAGTTTATTAGTTGATTGACTTTGACAATTATTTTGGAAAAGGAAATTAGGAGATATGATTATTTAACTGAATATTCTATGGCCAGAAATTTTTTATTGTTTGAATTTAATAGCCTGTTCGTCTATGTATTTTAAAGAACGCAATTGTTTTAAAATTGTTTCATATTATTTAATTTTTCTAAAATATTATTATTAAGTAATTGTTTCCAGGTGTTGGAAGAAGTCATTTTCTCCATACATTTCTAAATGCTTTTCAATTCTCTTTCATTTCAAATAATCTCATTATGAATTTGTACAAATAATCTACATCAATCATATAAAGGGAATATATCTCTTGCTTTTATAGATGACTGTACGCCTTCAAAACATATAAGTTGAAAAATTCCCCTGAAACTAAATTCTTGTTTTAATTCTTATCACATATCAGATAAGTTGCAAATAAACTAGTTCAATAATAAGTTCAATGTTGTTAAAAAATATCTAAGCTTTTATGATTATACATTTTCTGAATTTAATGGATATTTATGAATTCATCCATATATTGTATTCATTTCATCATTTCAAGCTAAGAATATAAATTTTGATCAAAATCCTTGACTCAAATTTATATCCATTACTCATTTCTTAAGAAGTTGTTGCCAAGAAATACCTTGGGTTTTTTTAAGACACCACTTCTAAATGCCATTCAATGACTTGACTCTTCTCTTTGGAAAAGATCACAGTTTAAGGTTCTTTACACCATTCAATACCTTCTGCCTCACACCTGATGAGGCTGGACATTATTATCCAATCAGAATCTCTGCAGTCTTAACCCCTTTGACTGACAGCAAGACCCAACTTCCTGCCTGACCTGTCACTAACGAGGAGCAATGGCCGCCATTAGGAAAAACAACTGATTCTTGATTATTAAAATCACAGTTGCCAACAGCATAGAAGGCATATCTACAGTTGCAAAAACCAAAGTAAGTAGACCATTACTGCTACATACACAGTATAACATCTTAACCTTATTGCTCTTCCTTGTTTCATGAAAGAGCTGATAAAAAATCCTTGAAATGTTGGCTTCACAGTCAAAATGAAAAAAATTTCAAGTCCATTCCCTTATATAGAATATGTAATAAAGTTACTTATTGTTGACAAGTTAAGTTGTGTTTTATTAACACTGATTTGTAAAAGTGATATTTGGTTCCTTTTCTTTGACAATATTAAGCAAAGATGGCATTGTTTACATAGGTGTGCACTGAACCATGACTGCTGGGAGAGGAGGGAGTGGACAAGCCATTACATAACAGGAAAGAGCTGGCACTGTAAGTATGTTCACCTAATTCTTCAATAAACATGCAGTGTATTTCTCAACTGGTTAGATTAGGAATCGCATCAGAGGGTTCACTCCAATTTACCAATAGATAGTCTTGATTAATTGTAATTTCTTTTCTTGAAAACCCAGACAGGCTGATTGTCTAATATATGGTGTTGGAGGACTTGATACTATTTGCCATTTAACCTGAAATTGATAGTTGGAATTTGCAATCAATAATTGTTAGACAATTAAGTTGTTCCCAGTTTTAAGTTTGATCACATGAATTTTCATTTGTTTTCATTTCATAACATGTGATTAGCATTACATAATTTGCATGTATTTATTTGAATATCAAATTCATTTGATAAAAATTACACTCATAAATGTTAGTATTGCTGAACCTAAATGTATGTTAATATTTGTAATACAGGATTATATACAAATTGTTAGAGCACTTTATACTTATTCCTGCTATTGAACTTGAAAAATGTTTTAAGATAGGAAAAAGTTGTCGGTGAACATTTTGGATTTTCTGTAACTTTTAAAGTTTTTACCAACTTTTGGAACAATTGTGAAACAATTACTTTATATTTATATAATTTCAAGTATGGCTTTCCTTAAGATGACTGTATATGATAAATGCTATTCTTTTGATATCATCATCATTATTGGTTATTTGTACATGTATTGAAAGTTGCAAACACACATACATGGACACCTTTTGGCCTCACAGGATGTTATGTTTATTCCAGATGAGAACTAATAAACCAATGTTTGAAAGATTTTTTTTTTTTTTTTGATTGATAATTCTGCTGCTTTTTTTTATACAGGCAGACAGATTTAGTTTACTTCAGTGTCACAAATTAAACTAGTACATCAATAAAACATGTTATAGTATTACTTGAGTTTGTTTAACAACCACCCATTGTTTGGCATATGAGACATTATTAAAAACAATACAACATATATACTTTATACTAGGGAATGAATAGAGGTAATGAAAATTAGAAACTGTTTACAAGAAACAAGTTTAATCATATAACATTTTTAAAACATTGCTGTTACTAGTTTTGTGCTTAAGTGTTTGCTCGTTTATTTCTTAAGGTGTTCACTGAACCAGAGAATACACAAAGCTGGCAAGATGAAGATTCACAGGGGGATTAAGAGACAGTGTCTTCACAGTAAGTACATTGAATTGTTACATAAACAAACAGATTGATAAGTGACTTCTGATCAGTTGATTTACTGATTGGAGCCATATATCAATTTATTTGTTAATTGCTTGATCTAATTGATTTCTATGTTAGGGATAAGAGTACAGTTATCCAATTTGAGATTGCCATCTGAGATCTTTTTACACTGTTTGGTGTCTTTCTGTTTGTAACAAGCATTATATTCTGTTTCAGAATGAAGACCAGTCAACTAGTCATCAGATGTCAACACAGTGAAAAGGATTTTTTGGATTTTTTTAGGATTGTTTATTTACTTTTTTAATGAAAAAATAATTATATGCAATTTTCATACATATATATAATTTTGTTAATAATATTTTAGCATTGTTAAAAGTTTTCAACTAAAATAAGTGATTTCTTGTAATTAAATTGCTGTGATGAATATTCCAATAGTCTATCTCGTAATTGTTCATTTATCAGTGATTTCATTCTTGATAAATTTGTGTGTATAGTCTTACAATTAAATCTATAAATATTGTCCATGAAATTGCCACAAAGAAAGATTTTGATATTACATTCTATTAAAACGTTTTAATGATTGTGTGATTCTTTTGTCATTGTTTGAAGGCATGCTTTTAGCTTCAATGCTGGTACTATTTTTTTACTGGGATGTAATATTGCAGAAGCTTCTGAACGAACTTCAACAGCTGCTTTAGAAGCTTCTGCCAATTTGCGGTACGTGGAATATCAGTAAAAGCATAGTCAGAATCATAATTCATGACGGGATGCATGTGCATACTTGTTAGAGGCATTGGTGGGTGTCAACATTAATGACACTAGGGAGTATACACAAAAATCTAGCGAGAATGCAGACATCCCGTCCTGAAGGTTGTATCAGCATGCTCGTTAAAAGCAGTGGCTGCTGTAAACTTTTACGACCTTCAGGATGCATCCACATAGTCTCTAGAGGCACTGGTTGCCGTAAACTTTTACGACCTAATTACCCCTTCAAGATGCATCCACATAGTCTCTAGAGGCACTGGTTGCAGTAAACTTTTACGACCTAATTACCCCTTCAAGATGCATCCACATAGTCTCTAGAGGAACTGGTTGCAGTAAACTTTTACGACCTAATTACCCCTTCAAGATGCATCCACATAGTCTCTAGAGGCACTGGTTGCAGTAAACTTTTACGACCTAATTACCCCTTCAAGATGCATCCACATAGTCTCTAGAGGAACTGGTTGCAGTAAACTTTTACGACCTAATTACCCCTTCAAGATGCATCCACAGAGTCTCCAGAGGCACTGGTTGATGTAAACTTTTACGACATAATTACACCTTCAAGGATGCTTCCACAGAGTCTCTAGAGGGACTGGTTGATGTAAACTTTTACGACCTAATTACATCTTCAAGGATGCTTCCACACAGTCTCTAGAGGCACCGGTTCCTGTAAACTTTTATGGCTACAATCACTTTCTGGAGATGCATCCACACCATCGCCACAGGCCTGTACACTTTACGACTTTTCTGGTGAAGGTGAAAATGTACTTGCGGATGCACTTGTGGCGATGGTAAAATTTTGCTTGCTGAGATGCTGTGAATGCATCTTGAGAGGGAAATTTTTTTTATAGAATGTTGTGCCCAACTGTCTCCTGTCTTCGCAAAAAATTTTGAACTCTCTTTAACAAAATGTGCAATACCTAAATTATGGAAACTAGCAAAAATTATACCTTTGCCTAAATCTGCAAGACCTAAAGAGCTGAATGACTACCGTCCCGTATCCCTCACATCCATCATCATGAAATGTTTTGAGAGAATTGTCATGCACCACCTACTCCGAGACATCCAACATCTCATGGATCCAATGCAGTTTGCGTACAAATCAAGACGAGAAGTCGAGGACGCCACATCTCTTCTCAATATCATCTACAAGCACCTAGACGAGCCAAGGACATACGCTAGAGTTTTATTTGTCGATTTCAGTTCAGCCTTTAACACTATTCAGCCCCACCAAATGCTGCAGAAATTACTCCAACTGGGTGTCAGTTCCAGGATATGTCTGTGGATAACCAACTATCTCACCAACAGGTCACAGTGTGTGCAGGTCAATTCAGCTGTGTCCAAAATCTCAGTCAGTAACACCGGCGCTCCACAGGGATGCGTTCTGTCCCCGGTTCTCTTCACCCTCTATACCAATGAATGTGTCAGCGGCAGTAACAAAACTGCAATTGTACAATTCGCAGACGATGCCGCACTTGTTGGTTTACTAAAGCACACCGAAACAACGTACTTCAATGAGATAGATCGTTTCAACTCATGGTGTAAGGACAATCATCTCTTACTGAACACAAAGAAGACCAAAGAAATGGTAATAGACTTTCGAACTAAAAAGACTAATTTGGAACCAGCAAAGATAGCGTGATAGAAAAGGTGTCAGAGTACAAATATTTAGGAACTATAATTGATGATAAACTTACATGGAACCAAAACACTACAGTAGGGCTCAGCAAAATTATATTTAATGAGAAAACTTTGTTTTTTTAATGTTAAAAGAAATATCATTTTGTCATTTTACACAACCTTTGTTCAAAGCATTTTAAACTTCTCAGTGCAATGTTGGCTTGGAGCTCTCTCTGTCAAAAACAAAAACTTAACAAAATCATCTCAGTTGCAAGTAAGATAGCGGGCGTTCGTTTTGAGGACATTACTCACCATGGTAAGAAACTTGTATATAAATTGGCCGCCAAAATTTCCCAAGACCCGTCACATTTCCTTCATTCTGAATACCAGCTTTTACCATCAGGTCGGCGGTTCAAAACTTAAGACAGCTAGAGCATCCAGGTCTTTTATCCCCTCCAGTATCAAACTTTTAAATGAACTTTAAGTGTTATTTTGTACATGCTTCGGATTTACTTATTGTCAAGACTTGTTGGTTTTGGTCATCCTGTCTTAGTGCTTTTGTCGTTACTCTTGTTTAACCGGTCCGTGTCATGTCTTAATATATTTTTGTTTCTTAAACTCTTATTTTCGTGGTTGTCACGGCATCATTGCATGTAACACAAATTCCCTTTCTGGGCCAATAAAGTCTTATGTTATCTTACAGCGACATTTGTCTCAACATTTCCACACGTTTTATTTTGAAGCAAATATGGGCAAATTACACATGAAAATGAAGGTATTTATTTCTTCTTTACGATGATATAAAAATGATAAATATGTATCACTTGGTTTGGAATATATATAGTTTGCAAAGATGGTATTCTCAGGTATTTGAGAACAGATTTTGATAATTGCGACATCACTTACCGCTCCTTTATTGTCTCCTTATAATTTGCAAATTTTGTATAGAATTGAAGACGATTTTTCCCTCTTTATTGTGATATATAAATGTTGATGTCAAAATGCACGCGTCTCAGTAAACGATAGCGTGAGCGGGATGGTAAGCTCGTGAGAGAGGGTAGAAAGTGCCCACAGGCCTTTAGCACATGCGGCGGGGAGTTTGGGAAAATTGAGTGATTTTAACGCTTATTTTTGGTACAATAAACGTTATCAATATTATTTGCATAGTGTAGAACAACAACGAAACAAAATTTTGGTAGCTTATCGATAGGCTGTCGGAAAGAACTAGCGTTGAAATGACACTACTGCCATACAACAATTGCTCGTCCTTCGCTACTGGGCGATAATACGCTAGCTTGAGAAAAACTAAGGGTGCATCTCCCCTGAAGGTCATGCAGTCAAAGCTAATTTCAACCCGGACAGGTCCGTGCTACGCATCTTAAGGGTTAAGATTCATAAATAGATGAAGCTAATTAAGTTAATGGTAAAAATGTTTACGAAATTATTTCATATTTTGCAAAATATATTAAATGCGGTGTCTCTGTTACAAAGTTTTACATGTCCTGGTTCATAAATTCTTAACTAATCATCTGATTTTCATCAAAGTTGGTAGGAGTTGCTGAATTCATGAAGAAGTATCATTGTAACCAATTTTGAAAATATTTGTGTAAGAAAAATTGGTTTTGGGAATTCATCACAGAGATCCAGAAATACATGAGAGTTTATTTGAAAAAAAATGTATGGCATTAATTTTTGGGGCCCTTTATAATACACTAAAAAAAGAAGACTGCCAATGCTACTTTGTCTATAGGGCTTTGAATGTGTATTATGAACACAATCAGGACCTACAAAAAGCTACCTTTATCCATTTTCATACACATATAACTTTTATATGAAATTTTTTGCTCTATTGTAAAAAGTAAAATATTTAAATGTGCCAAAGAATTTAAATGATATAAAGTGCGAAAAATTTGTGAAAAAATAAAGAATAAAAAAATCACCTTTTGGCAGCTCTTGATGTATCTTTATTTTATCAAGCACATTTACAAATTCTATATCAAATGGAAGACAATTATTCATGTAATCAGTTTCAATATGCGCCAAGCTGTTAAAAAGATATGAGCGAAAGAATGGTGCATGACAAAATCAATTTGAGAAGTTAGCTTTTTGTGCGGTGCTTGCTGTGTTTTTCATGGACTTAAAGCACTTTGAGCACATCATTATAAATATGGTGTGCAGAAATAAGATAAAAATAAAGATATATAAAAATCACCTTTTTCGCAGAACATACTTTATCTTCATTTCAGATAGCACAGATACATACTTTATATCAAATTAAAGACAAATTTCTGCCCTTTCGAATGATTCAACTCATATTGAAATCTGCCCAAGGATTCAGACCATAGAGCGTGTGATAGGAGGGTGTACGTATAATCTAAATGCACAAGTCTAAGTAAACCATAGCACGCACGGGGGTAGGTAAGCTTGTGCGAGAGGATAGAAGGTGCCCTAAGGCTATTAGCACGTGCAGCTGCGATTGGGGAATCGGTATGATAGACATTATTAATAGACAGTAACTTTCGGAACATGTACCCGCATTATTTAGAACGCCAACGAAACAAAAAATTTGGGTCCCAAAATAATACAATAAGACTGAAATGATCCAGTCTTCTCCACCTCATCTTCACAACGTCAAGGCCGAAACAAAAAGATGTCGAACTCTTTCCACTTCGCCCTTGACATCACGGCCCACATTTTCTGTGCTAAGAGTTTAGCCCACTGCAGGCCTTTCTGATAGGCCAATTAGAAGGCGGCTTTCAAAACTAACTTCAAATGTCAACAGCAAAGAAAGCGGTAGTGACCTGTCGCGTTTGAAGAGAAGACTTTTTAAAACATTAATTTCAGTTGTAATTTCAAGCATATATTTAGATGGATACAGGGTAGATCTATCACGCTTGTGGTTGATCGATATTTACTGTGATGTTTGTAAAAGTAACATAAATACGAAATTATTGTACGAATGAAATTTAAAGATTTTTATAATCATTATTTCAATTTTGAATGTTTTTCATATCAATATATCCGTTTTCAAACAAAATTATCACGAAATATTCGTTATCACACCTTGTGTAATTCGTTTTGTGTTAACTAATGTTGGAGACAACGATGCGATTTACTCAAATTCTGAACGTCGAAAGATGGAATGTGTGAAAATTTGATGCCGACTAGGTTAGCTTTGAAATTATCAACACAGCACTAAATGCAAAATTCAGTAAAATATATTTTGACTGCTGCACGTGCAAAACAAGGATTTGTTTTTCATTTTGATGATGTGACAAACTCTCAGTCTTTGAAGGGATTTTATCAGCGCAATACAAATTTTCTCACATAAAGTAACTACTGCTAATGACGTAAAACAAATGCCTTGAATAAGGATCATTTACAGAAGGAGAAAAAAGCATTAGTTACTTGAGGAATAATTAAATGTGATTTAATTGTTAAAATTTAATTCTTAGTGTTGTCAGTGAATTCCTGCCAATAATCCATCTGACTAAAGTATCATATGAAAATTTCGCTTGGATTTCCTTTATCTAAGGTTTCGAATGTAACCGGCGATTTCACTGGCTGCAGGTTAGCAGCTAGTAAGGGCGGTAACTCGTGATGACGTTAGGTGTCGCTGCTTCGTATAACAGGTTTTGTTACCGTTGAGGGCAAGGTAGAAAATGGATAGAGTTCATCTTGATACATTTTCACCTTGCCGTTGGAAGATGTCTCCACCTATGCTATTTTGTCTATTGGCATTTCAATGTTTATTATGATCACAAACATGATTGAAAATATATTTTCTAAAACATTTGATTTTGTTGAAAATATGTTGATTTCATTGTTTTTTTATTAAATAATTTCCTTCTTTTGTTCTTTTATTCTTTACATAATAAAAAATGACACATTAGTCAGCGAAATAATATTGAGTAACCATTAATTTTGATACAGTCATAGAAAATTTTAGATTGATAAAATATATATTATACCTCAAAAAACATTGTGCCAGTCGTGGGGGATATACCTCGACCATGTCATCTGCTTGTTTATAAATTAATTACATCATAAAGACTTAACTTTTATTACCGATCTTTTACAACGTCAAAACGATGATCGGCCTTTATTCATACCTTTAAACAGACTATTTTATTATTTTTGGCTCATCTGAGCCTTTACCGGTTTCTCTCTCACACTGATGGCATGGCGTCTGATGTCCGTCATTAAACTTTTCCGTATATATTCTACTTCTCCAGAACCATTGGCTCAGGAAATCTGAAACCTTGTTTTCAGACTCCTTAGCTGATGGGGATTCTAATTTATAGATTTGGTGATCCTGTGACTCCTTTTTTGTAGAAGCAAAAGGCTTAGAAAGCTGAAACCTTGGATAAAGATGCTTTGGCTGATGGTGATTCTATTTTATAGATTTGGTGACCCAGTGACCCTGAATAAGGGCTGCTAGGACCATGCCCGAAAACCTATTTCAGGGGTCAATTTTATGTTTTTGAATAGATTGCACCTATTTTGTGTCAAAATCACATGATTTCCAGAATTAACCAAAAACAACAATCAAATACAAAGAGAGTAATTGTCCATAATTTTGACTGTTTTCTGTTTGCCATATTGACAAACAAGGCCAGATACAAGTACACACTTCAAATTATACCAGTGTAAAGCTCCAGCATTACTAAAATCACTTCGTCTGCTGCTAGCAAGACACACAGACAGACAAACAAATCTTCTGATCAAGACATTCACGCCACCAACTGAAGTCAGCCGAAAAATAATTATTCAAGACGAACTTTCCATTCACGCTTTCTGATTGGCTGACCTACGATTATGGGTATTAATTAATCAAAACTAATACTTCAGAACGGTTACAAGTCTCTATGTGTTTTCCTTGATAGATCGACAAACTGGATCGCTAGTGAAAACAGTTTTGGTTTCGCTTAAATTTTACTGTAAACGATAAATAACTGGTTTTGGATTGAAATGGAAGTATAAATTATGCGATTGAATCGGCGATGGCGATGAAAACTATTCCATTCTGAAGGTATATGCGACAAAGTATATTTTATAAGAAAAATATAACATGCACTGGGTGCTACCTGGAATAAGAAATAGGTTGCACTCAGTAATTTTAACATGCACTGGTGCAACTTCTAAATGATGAAATTGACCCCTGTATTTTCATGTTCTTCTCCAGAAGCAAAAGGTTTAGAAGCTGAAGGAGATTCTACATTATATATTTGGTGACGCCCAAAAAAGTATTTTGTCATCATCTTTCTCTGGAGCAAGAGGCCTAGATAACTGAAACCTTGAGAACTGACTCCTTAGCTCATGTAGATTTTAATAAATTCATATGGTGACCCTGTGACATCCATATGGTGACCCTGTGACATCCATATGGTGACCCTGTGACATCCATATGGTGACCCTGTGACATCCATTTGGTGACCCTGTGACATCCATATGGTGACCCTGTGACATCCATATGGTGACCCTGTGACATCCATTTGTCGACCCTGTGACATCCATATGGTGACCCTGTTACATCCATTTGGTGACCCTGTGACATCCATTTGGTGACCCTGTGACATCCATATGGTGACCCTGTGACATCCATATGGTGACCCTGTGACATCCATTTGGTGACCCTGTGACATCCATATGGTGACCCTGTGACATCCATTTGGTGACCCTGTGACATCCATATGGTGACCCTGTGACATCCATATGGTGACCCTGTGACATCCATATGGTGACCCTGTGTCCTTTCATGAAATAAATTGTAGATAGTTTGATGAACTACAGAGCTAATGGCTCTTTTTTTCATTTTCCTTTGTGTTTATTTTTTTTCTATGTTAGGATAATACAAGAATATTTGTTGTAGAAGGGGCGACAAGTCCTTGAGGAAGGGGTTGAGTCAGCCCAGGACCTACTCGCTTTTCAGCAGCTCCCCATGGGACGTGGCTGCTCTTCCTGCTGCAGAACCAGGTGCCTTTTAAAGTTCAAACTATAACTGTATCCAAACTATATTTAACTGGGCTACCTGGCTCATAACTTTGTAACCAATCAACCATTTCAATTAGAATATGATTGGAAATCTGGAAATATGTAATAATATGTCATCATTAAAAATTTTATAATATCATCAAAGACTGACAGATTGTTTATTCACTTCTTACAAATCAACAAAAGTAAAGTTCATCTGTTTATGAAAATCAATATAAGTAAATGTATTTATTTACGTGTCTTGTGGAAACCTCTGTTTCTCTAAAGTTAATAATGATAAAAATGATAATATGTCCATTTATAGAGCACACTCACACATCCATTTATTAGTTGCTCAAGGTGCAATAAGAATAGGAATATCATTACCCTGGTCTAACCCAAGTTGACGTATTCGTGGCTAGAAGGTCACCAACAAACCCTTTCACTAAAAACCCATTATTTCACATACCATTACCGTCTCTGACCCAGGACTTACATGCCCAGCCCCACGCCACCTATGGTCACGTGACCAAACCTCATTCGAACTTCCTGTCGCTCAGCGATCGGTCATGTTTCTGAGCTCTCAAAGTTTTCCCAAGCTTTTGTCTCTTAGACCAATAAAATTCGCACTGAAATATTTATTCGTTAGGTAAGGACTATCATTCTACCCTCCTTTGGATCCCTAAGTCGCTACTTAGAGAGGTTTGTTGTTGTACTGCCTGTCAGGTCAGGCTGTTGCTTGCCTCTGTTGATTCCCGCTGCTCGCATGCTTCTTGAAATCAGAAGAGGAAGAAGAAGTCAGCCGACTGACAGGCCTTTGACCAATCGGTGTTCTCTGCCAAGCTCTTTGCATCCATCAAGGACATGGTTACAGGGATGATGGAGGCTAGGGGCCTCCGCCTATGCTGAACTTACGGCCGGAGAAGGTCTCCACCTTGACGCGGTAAACCCACCCATTGAGCAAGCCGCGGCAGATGTTGCTGAAATTCTATACTCAGGACCATGCACATGCCACCACTTTCACGCAGATCCAAAGTGGACGATGTTGGCTAACCATTTCCTTATCACTGTTCACTCGTAGTCTCACATAATTAAATCTTCACAAAATATTGCAAGATTACAAAAGTCAAATTTTGAAATTAGAAACAGCTTTTTGAGAACTCAGATTAATTAATTTCCTGGGAATTCTTTAGACATGTTCACATTGAAGGTCAAAGTTCAAAGTCACAAGCTCTGAAATCAATAAGAAGTCATAATCAAATTTTGCAAAGTCACCCCAATGATAGTCATTATATTCAAATACTACTAGTGGTAAATTCAATTTCTTGATGGCTACGTTCAATTGTCTTTTTGTGGTATATTTAGAAAAAACTTAGTAGGCGGAACAAGGGAAGGCTGAACCGTCAGTTTTTGGACTGCTCTGCTCATCTAGCTTCATACACTGCCTTCATGAATTGGGATATGAAGACTACATTCTTTCAATCAATTTCATGTAGGGCATATGCACTGAATCTCAACCGATTTTATCAAGGGCATGCAGAGTTATAAATTCTATTTTCCTGAAAACAATTTTTTAAATCTTTCAATATAAAATAATATGAACAACCAAAGATGTTCATGAAATATTGGCGACTGATCTCTCTCCTATCTGTGTTTTATAACTTACAGAACTTAAATGCTTCAATTGCAGTCTCTAAACAAACAAAATAAAGTTTCCCTATTTGTGACACTTAACAGAGAAACGAAGTGCAAAACTTGGCCTTTTTACGGGACTTGTTGTGCCTTTATTTATTTAATTGCATAAATCATTGATGTAAGGAATTGAGGACAATTCTTTTTTCTTTATTGTGATGTAAATTTATCAAAAACTGCATTGTTGTTTAGAAGAAATTTATCCCGAAAGAAAGGTACATGAAAATCACGCTTCAGATCACAAGCGACAAAAGTGCCCTTTTGTGCAGCGCTTGCTGTATGGCTTTTTGTTTAGTACATATACATATTTTATATCAAATTGTATTAAAATTCCTCTTGACAATGTTATAAATGCTTTTGGAAAGTATCATTTGGTTATGGAGATATAAAGTGCCAAAGTTGCTCTATTTGCGGCACTTACTGTGTCAATATTGGACATCATGTGGGCAAAGCTAAATTTAACCCCACAGCCAGGGCAGTGTAGCATTAGCCTAATCTAAAAATTTTGGTCAACGTGTCATAACCTTTTCATATGAACTTTGATTGAACTGTTGATACAATTTCATGGTTAAAACTTCCAATGAGTACGTTTTTCATTATCCAGATGAAAATAACACAAAAGTTGTAGACATATTGGTTGTTGTGGTGACTACACGTGTTTAGTGAAGAGAGTTGCTATTTAGTGGAGTTCCAGAAGTAAAGAAGATGAAAGAGAAAGAAAATGTATGTGTGTTAAAGTTATTGTTTTCGCAAAGGCTTTACATTATTGACATTTTTGCATTATTAATGTTGTTCGTGTGCAAAGGCCATGTGTTACTGCGGGGTAGTAGTGATTGTTTGACTTGCTTTTACTTTTTTGTTTGCGTTTCCTTTTCAAAATGCATGCATTATATACCCTTTCCTTCAGCTTATGTATTTCATGTTGTGTGATTTCCGAACATTCGTTTTTATTCATGTTTGGCTGTTTTCGCATGTTTGTATTGCTTGGGGGTGCAAGTGCCTCCAACTTTGTTTCTTGCATTATTAAAGCCTTTACCAATTAACTTATGTCCACCTTATTATGTGCATGTTTGATGTATACATTTAAACAAATATTAACATGATTATTTTGGTACCCCTCACTAACTTGCAGTTCTTCAAAGTAGCGAAGGGTACCTTGTGTCCTTGCCTCCGCAGGACTGTCACACTTGGTGTGTCAAGCTTCTAGCCTTATCACATCATGATGATTGCAGTTCAAGATTTGTTTGAATTTTACTCCCCGAGGCCAAAAGACTTGTCGTGATGACATTGAGTTCTTTAGCAACATCTTAGATGCAGGGGGAGAGATTACTGATCAGGTGCCACCCCTTAAGAAGGCGCTCAAGGGAAAGAAGGGTAAGAGCTTTTGTCAGCATCTTCTTCCACCCCCGGAGGCGGAGGAGGAGCAACAGAAGATCTCTGAAACTGCTCAAGTTTCAACTTTAGCCACTTCCACATCCACTCCCACACAAACACCCACACCTTCAACTGCACCTGCAATAACCATGGATCAAATGTATATTTGGTTTGCATGTCTAATGAGATCTGTCTGGGCCATGTTTAAGGACACAGTGGCCAAACTCCAAGAGGAGATTGGGCCCTGGCCTGAAGAAGGGGACTGTTCAGTTCTCAGTGGAGGTGGGAGGTCTGTCTGTCTAGGCCAGGGCCAGACCCAGCCGCTTGATGTGGCTCAAAACTTCGACACTCCAGTCTCAAGAATTCTCCAGTTGTCTGCCAGTGGCCTGGCCGAAGTTTTGCCTTTTCTTTTGGGGGACACCCTTTTTCCTTGGGCTAAACATGTGGTTAAGGACGCTGATGAGACGTCTAGCTCACTCTTAGAGACACCAGTCCTGTGGGAGAAGTCCAAATCTAAGAAGGGGGGGGGGTTGGAAGATCCAATCCACCCCCTTCCAGACAAAGGCAAGAACGGTTTAAGCAAAGGCGTCACTCAACAGCATTTTCAGGGCCGGGGAAGCAAAAGGCATCTCAGTAGTACCGAAAGAGCCGAAAGAGGTCTTGCAGCTGATGTTCAAGTCAGGGGAAGACTCAACTGTTACCACTGTTGATTCATGGGCCCCTTTCTTTCTCGAGGATAAGGCACACTACAGTCCATACCTCCCTAGAGAACGAACAGATTCTCAGAGACGAGGTCAAAGCGTTGCTAGACAAGGACGCGATCGAGTGTGTACTGAGGGGTCAGGCGTACGAGGGTCATTATTCTCCATTATTCATTGTCACCAAAAAGTATGGAGGGTTCAGACCTATTTTCAACCTGAATGGACCTCAAGTTCAGGAAGTTCCTGCTGTTTTCCTTTGACAAGAGGTGTTACCAGTTTTGTATGATCCCCTTTGGTATCTCTACGGGTTCAGGTCAAGGGGAAAGTGTTGTCATCCTTACCTAGTTGACTGGTTAATCAGGGCCTTGTCCCGTCAGGCCCGGATCTGAAATGGGATCTGGTTCCTTCTCAGGACCATGTCCTTCTTGGGGCACATTTCAATACAGAGCAGGGAATTGTCTGCCTGTCTCAGGGTCTTATTGCCAAGGTGCAGAAAGTCACATTCAATTTCCTTGAGTCAAGCTTGGTCTTTGCTCCAGTTGCTGGGGAATATGGCAGTAATGATAGATGTTGTGTGGCGAGCCTGTCAGGGGATAAGAGCCATTCGGCATGTTTATGAGAGAACTGATATGGTGGTCCGAGGCAGAAAACCTGTTCAAGGGTTTACCCTTTGGGGATCCGGCCCCATCTCTCACAGTCCAGATGGACACCTCCCTCACAGTTTTGGGGGTAGTGTTTGACAAACTCACTGCATTGGGTCTTTGGACTGAGCAGGTGTGCAGTTTGCACATCAGTGTTCTCGAGTTGAGAGTTGAGTCAGAAGGGTGTTTCAGCAATTTCTTCCTCATGTCAAGGGTCAACAGATCCATCTCAAAATGGACAACCAGACGGACGTGACCTACATTCGGAATCGGGGCATTGTTTCTACCTCTCTCCTGCAGGAGACCTGGCAATTTCCGTTGTGTAATGAGTGACCCCAGTGTATCCAGGGATGGACAATGTGACAGATGCTCTATCTCGGCGCATTCTGGCCCCCCATAAGTGGATGCTCAGTCGGGAGATATTGGAGACTATTTCCCTATTGTACAGGTCATTCCAGGTGGATCTGTTTGCCAGATACCAGTGTTTAGCTCCTGTTTACCCGTCCCGAGGGAGGTGGCCGCGGATGCTTTTTACATAGGATAGGACAAGATACTGTGGACGTTCCCACCAGTACCACTGATACCCAGAGTTCTGGCTTAGATGGATTCACAGCCAGCTTAACTGTTATTGCTTGTAGCACCAGAAGAGTGGAATTTTGGCAGCAGTTGCTGACACAATTCTGGCTTCGAGGAGGGATTCCACAAACCTTCATTTTGAGGATCAATGGGCCTGTTACGCGCGTTGGTGTGTCAGAAGAGAGGATCTTGATCCCTGGTCTTCATCTGTAGTTACAGTATTAGACTTCTTATAGTCAAGACTAGAGGCTGGCCTGGCCACCTCGACCTGTCAGAGGTAACTCAACGGCTATCTCAGCGTTCCACATGCCTGTTGATGGTAGGGTTTAAGGATTGCACCTTCTAATACAGAGATTCTTGCCGGGCGTGGACAGAATCCGGCCTATTCGAGAAAGACTAGCCCACGTTAGGATCTGTCTGTTGTCCCCGACTGGCTATCAGGTCCATCTTCGCTTTCCATTCAGTTGTTACACAACTTGAAATCCTGCACTGTTTTTAATGTTTATCAGTTATTCATACAGACAATACATTAAAATAAAAAAACCAGCAAATAATTTTTCGCAAGCCCATGTGATCAAGAAGATATTAATGTTAAAAGTGAGTACATTTTTGCCTGCGCGAGCACAACCCTTACAAAAAAAACAGGCAGTAGCAAAACTGTTGCAGCACTGGTCTCGTTAAACATTGCGACAATGGCGCGGCTGAAAATTTGAATTTACCATGCAAATTAGCGGGCAAGACCGGTGCGGCTCATTAGGCAAATTAGTGAACAACAACGGTTGCACTCTAATTTAATTACAAGAAATCACTTATTTTAGTTGAAAACTTTTATCAATGCTAAAATATTATTAACAAAATTATATTTGTATGAAAATTATACATGTATGTGATTGTTTAGGAATGCATATAATTATTTTTTCATTAAATAAGTAAATAGACAATCCTGAACAAAACAAAATTCCTTTTCACTGTGTTGATATCTGATGACTTGTTGACTGGTCTTCATTCTGAAACAGAATTTAATGATTGTTATAAACAGAAAGACACCAAACAGTGTAAAAACATCTCAGAAGGCAATCTCACATTGGATAACTGTACTCTTATGCCTAACATAGAAATCAATTAGATCAAGCAATTCACAAATAAATTGATATGTGGCTCCAATCAGTAAATCAACTGATCAGAAGTCACTTATCAATCTGTTTGTTTATGTAACAATTAAATGTACTTACTGTCTCTTAATCCCCCGGTGAATCTTCATCTTGCCAGCTTTGTGTATTCTCTGGTTCAGTGAACACCTTAAAGAATAAACGAGCAAACACTTAAGCACAAAACTAGTAACAGCAACGTTTTTAAAATGTTATATCATTAAACTTGTTTCTTGTAAACAATTTCTAATTATCATTACCTTTGTTGTGTTATATTATTGAGAAATTGAGAATAGAAAAAGATAAATATCTGACTTAGAGTTCATTTATAAATGAAACTTGAAAGAAATCGTTGGCTGTATAAAGATATTTTTAAGATCTATTCATTCCCTTGTATAAAGTATATGTTTTATTGTTTTTAATAATGTCTCATATGCCAAACAATGGGTGGTTGTTAAACAAACTCAAATAATACTATATCATGTTGTTTTTTTTGTACTAGTTTAATTTGTGATACTGAAGTAAACTAGTTTTGTCTGACTGTATAAAAAAGCAGCAGAATTATCAATCAAACTTTAAAAATCTTTCAAACATTGGTTTATTAGTTCTCACCTTGAACAACCATATATCCTGTGAGGCCAAAAGGTGTCCATGTATGTGTGTTGATTGTTCACACTGAAACAATAATTTGCAACTTTCAATACTTGTACAAATAACCAATAATGATATGATGATGATATCAAAAGAATAGAATTTATCATATACAAGGAAAACCATACTTGAAATTATATAAATATTAAGTGATTGTTTTACAATTGTTCCAAAGGTTGGTAAAAACTTTAATAGTTACAGAAAACCCAAAATTTAATGTTCAGCGATAACTTTTTCCTATATTAAAACATTTTTCAAGTTCAATATCAGGAATAAATATATAAAGTGCTCTAAAAATTTGTATAATAATCCTGTATTACAAATATTAACATACATTTAAGTTCAGCAATACTAACATTTATGAGTGTTAATTTTTATCAAATGAATTTCATATTAAAATAAATACATACAAATTATGTTATGCTAATCATATGTTATGAAATGATAACAAATGAAAATTCATGTGATCAAACTTAAACTGGGAACAACTTATTTGTCTAACAATTATTGATTGCAAATTTCAACTATCAATTTCAGGTTATATGCAAATAGTATCAAGTTCTCCCACACCATATATTAGACAATCAGTCTGTCTGTGTTTTCACAAAATGAAATTACAATTAATCAAGACTATCTATTTGTAAATTGGAGTGCACCCTCTGATGCGATTCCTAATCTAACCAGTTGAGAAATACACTGCATGTTTATTGAAGAATTAGGTCTACATACTTACAGTGCCAGCTGTTTCCTGTTATATAATGGCTTGTCCACTTTCCTCCTCTCACAGCAGTCATGGTTCAAGGATTTTGATAAAAATTCATATTCTTACCTTGAAATGATGAAATGAATAAAATATATGGATGAATTCATAAATATCCGTTAAATTCATAAAATGTATAATCATATCAGCTTAGATATATTCAACAACATTGAACTTTTCAAGTTTATTTGCAACTTATCTGATATGTGATAAGAATTTAGATTAAGGGGAATTTTTCAACTTATATGTTTTGAAGGCGTACAGTCATCTATAAAAGCAAGAGATATATTCCCTTTATATGATTAATGTAGATTATTTGGACATATTCAAAATGAGATTATTTGAAATCAAAGAGAATTGAAAAGCATTTAGAAATCTATGGAGCAAATGACTTCTTCCAACACCTAGAAATAATTCCTTAATAATAATATGTTTGAAAAACTAAACAATATGAAACAATTTTAAACAAACTGCATTCTTTAAGATATAAAGACGAACAGGCTATTAAATTAAAACAATCCAAATTTTCTGGACATAGACTATTCAGTTAAATAATCATATTTCCTTACTTCCTTTTCCAAAATAATTGTCCAAAGTCAATCAACTAATAAACTTAAGGAATTCAAATAAATTTCTTTTTAAAGTTTCATATAAGGTATTGAGATTAGATTGGTATTTCAACTTCGTTAGCAAGAGATCCAATACCACTTTTGGTCTCCAGTTTGAAATAACACATAATTGAGTGATCAATATCTATAGAGGCACTGTTAGGTAATGTGACTAGTAAGCAACTAAACTCGTTAAAATGTTAATTGTGATTAATTATGAACTAATAGGTTACGTACAAGGTATTTCCTCTGAATTCAACTGGAAACACAACTTGAATAAAATGTAATTAGGTAACTGATGTCCCTTACTAAACAAACAAACTTGTTAATAGCTTAATGACCAACAAATTGATTCAACTGTCAAAGCAATAAAACTGTTATAGACAATGGATACCTATTATAACCTTATTTCATTGGTCATTTTTTTTATTGAAGGCTCCACCCATCTCCATCACTGTAACCAATAGATTTTTATCAACGATGTCACCTAACCTTAAGACTTTGTTTATATGTATTAATCATTTAAAAAGGGAAATGAATTTGTTGAAACCAGACATGTTTCAGGAATGATTGTTTATATGTTTAATTTGAAGTCTTAAATCAAATAAATAAAAAAGTGAATGACCAATTCATCTGCATTCAATTGTTTTGTGTATTTGAAGACAATTCTCTCTAGGTGTGTACTTTGAATATCTAGCAGATGGAATATTGAGAGAACAATACCTTTTAAAATTTTATTTTACAGATCAATGTTTCCTATATTTGCTATTAATCTCAATTTAATAACATAAGTTGAATGTGAAATTAACCAAGGATACTCTCTGATCATAACCTAATATAACAATTTAACCTTTTGTACATGATGTTAGATACTAAGCAACTAAACATCTAAACATACAGACAGCCTGTTTATGAAAAAAGTATCTATGTACGAATGTACATGGATATAAAAGTTGAAATAAATAAGTCTTGAGAACGAAATCCTTAATAAGAATTTGATAAGATATCAATATGGCTCTATGAATTACAACATGAATTAAACATTTTGATTAACATCTATTAAACAACTTACTGTACAAACATTTTAACAACTTAATGATCCATGAAGTCATGAACCTATTAAGGTAGCAATTAACAAAACTGTTTACAGCCATGGACAATGGGTGGATTTTCTCCCCTCTATTCATTGGTCCCCTACTAAAATGAAAGCTCAACCCATCATAATCTATGTCGCCAATGACGTTTTATTCTTTTATATGGACTATGTGCCAGTTGCGAGATATTGTGTTCATTTCTTCTCTGTGTTATCTAACTCTTAAAATCCAATTCAAATATATGCATGGAATGACTATTCATTTATAACTTCTTTTTTTTATCATATTTTGCATTTTAACATGCTAATTATTTCCTATAATTTGTAGTGCGTCAATTAGATACACCTATTGAATACAGACCCTGTATACAATAAACTATTCACAACTTAAAATGAATTAAGTTTCATTGGACATACAAATGGTTAAGTTGTAAAACCTCAAATTATGCATGATCATATATCAACTGGAAACAACCAACTATAAACTTTCAAATATTCAATCAATCATGCAATGACTTTGTTTTAAAATATATTCCATTCACATACACTCAGACTATCAAGAAATAACTTTGATTTCAACATAAATGATCATATTATGTAAATTGAATCTAATAATAAATCACATATATGAAGCAATAATCTATATTAGGAAACTGGGATGTATTATCAGTAAATGTAAAGAAAATTATATTTGAAAATAAAGTATTCCCTTTTCATGGTATGACTTAAACTCTTAACAATCTAAACAGCTCATGAATGTATGTACAATATTTCATAATTCAATAAAACAAGTATATTCTTAGATTCTTTTTAAACAATAAACTTCCTAAGATTTTATTCATGTCCCATGGTAGAAAATACTTCCCTGAAAATTTGAATATTAATATAGGAATATTTTGAACAAAGTATTTTTGCAGGTTGATCTTTTTTGACATTTTTTCATTTGACCAAATAACTACAACAACAAAAATGATGGTTAGAAGGATGTTTTGTTTACAAATTATACCTTTTCAGTAGATGATTAACTTCTCAGCTCACCCAGTAGTGTAAAGCAAAACCATTGCTGCATTGTTTTACCTTGCTCATTTAAGCGGAACCGTTGTGGTTAATGATCAGTTTACGACGTAAAAATGATGGACAACGGTTTCACTCCTAGGACAATGTTTCACTCAAAGATGCAACATTGCTGCAATGAAGCAGAGCTATTGCAGCACTGTAGATTTTTTTGTAAGGGAAGTAGTAAAAATGCACTTTTACGGATAAACATACACACTGTACACATTCTCTCGCCTGTGTCGCACAGTGTCAACATGGTGAGTGACGTTTGCAATATTTCAGTCAGAAATCCACCATTGTTTTATCTATAGGAGTCTGTATTTTGCAATAAGGTACCAAATGGAAGTCTTATCCTGAAAAAGAATTGCACCATGCTGGAGAGGATACTGATTCCTTGAAGGGGAAAACTTCCATTTGATAACCGCCTCCCTCCACCTGCCTAATTCTTACTAACTATACTTGTTGATTAGTTATGAAAGTGAAGGTTGGGTAGGGATTACCTCCGTTTACCCAATACTCGCGTGTGCTGTGTTAGGGGCGAGTACAGGTAGGCTGTTGTTAAGATCAGGTAAGTTTTTTAGTTCATTTGTAATATTTTCAATATTTCTGCAACTATCGTGTTATTTTCATCTAGATAATGAATTTGCAATAAGGTACCCAATGGAAGTTTTCCCTTCAAAGTATCAGCAACCTTTTCAGAAAAATGCATTGGAAAATAAAAAGTTATAAAAAAAACCATGAAATAAGATAATAATGATAAAATAAAATTTTGTCAGGTCAAAAGTCTTCAATCTTGTTTCCATTTCTCTCTGGTTTCTCTCTATTTACAGGTATTCCAGCAGCTGCAGATCAGCAGAGCTTAAGAGCACTCACTGATTCAAACAGGTTCCAGAATTTATTTGAAAACAGAACATCTTCACAGCTTCCATTTAACTCTAGCACTGCTAATGCTCCTCAAACGGTAAGCTTTGATGCATTAAAGTCAATTGAAACACTTTATTTGTACCAGAAAGACAGTGTAACAGATGTTGTTTTAATCAGTCTGATTAAAATGTACCGTGTTCAGAGGAATAAAAGTTTTTAAATATTGACTACAGCTGGATTTGAATGTCGTCTACCAGGGGCTTTCCTCTCCACAACGGTCTGAAAGCACCCTCCTTGCTCAGACTTTCCGTCGCAATCTCAACTAGCCAATCACAATGACAGCGGCAAAAGCTTTTGGTATCAGCATCTAGGGGCAAGTAACTCCCGTTTACCATTCTTTAACCTTTATCGCCGCTATCGTTATTTTAAACGGGATGATGTGATTGGTCCGCTAATGACTAGGTTTTGTCTGCGCTAAACTGGTGTAAAACGTGCGAGCAAGGAGGATGCTTGTGGAGAGGATAGCCACTGATAGAATACCGCTAGAGTAAATATTTAAAAACTTTTATTCCTCGGAACACAGTCGATTTTAATCAGACTGTTGTTTTAATGTTTCCTTTTTTCGAAAAATGGTTTTAATGCCTTGTAACCTGTAGGTACAAAATGTGTAGCTCATCAGGCGTGAGAGCCCCAATGCGTCTACTTGACTAGTTGGGATTATGATTTATTGATTTGGTGCTGTGGTCCCCAGTACCACGTAAGGGCCACAAGGGCTGCAGTACATTAAGGGCCCTGGGGCAAAGCTCTAAAAAAATATATTTCTGTCTTATAGCAATAGGTTTGGAGAGGTAAATGTTCTGTACAAACTTCTTGACTGGTGAAGAATGTAAACTATAGATACGATGACTCGGTGGCCCCCCTAAAAAGGCCCATTATCATTGTTTTTCTGAAGCTGAAATCTTGTGAATAGACTCCTTGACTAATGTTGATTATACTTTATATATTTGATGACCCTTTTTCAAACGGTGATTTCAGATGATGTATTCATAAGGACTAATTTCATATCATTGAGTCATCTGTTGAGCTGACATCTTTTTTTTAATTCAAATTTGACAGAAAACATGTAAAATCAAAAGGCACATGAAATTGTGTTTAATATGTCTTTTAAAATGTTTAAAATTATATTTAGTTTCCTTTAAATGCATGAAATCAGTTTTGTGTCAAGCTCTCTCAGACAAGCACATGCTTTAGATTTCAAATTTATTCCATTTGTGTCTTATTTCTTAATCTCATATCAATCATTAATTCAGTCGATACCTGATTAAGATCTGTCTGTCTGTCTGTCTCTCCATCCATTCATCCATGCAAGCTGTTCTTTATGGGCCAGAAGTCAAAATCCAAAAGGCTAGATCATTGAAACTTTTGATATCACTATTTGAAGTGATGCCTTTTGAGCTTCCACATTCACCTTATCATTATTTTTGGCTGCTTCCAAAATGGAATTATTATCATGTTAAGTATGCCTTTTTAAGTTTTCCACTTCTTACGGCCTTCATTCGTCTTTGGTCGTTTCCATGGTATTGCAACATAGAAATTTTTGCCCAGACCAAAACCCATAAGGCCTAACATATCAAATTTTTGTTATGTTGAACAATTATCATTTGAAGTGGTGCCTTTTCAGTTTCAACTTCTTTAGAATTTTATGATTGGATAGTTGCATGGAAACACAAGTTACATTACTGTTTCAAGGGAAGAACCTTAAAATCTTTACGCTGAGCATAATGAAATAAAGGATGTTAACAATTATCTTGGTTAGGATGAATTCTTTACCAGTGAACTGCTTAGGATGGGTTTTTTTTAAAGAATACAGATTTCTAACTATTGTTTAATATATTTCACACTTGGTATAGCCAACTCTGTCTGCTTTTTAACATCACAAGATGATGATTCCTTCATTATATTCATAATATTCATAATAATCATTTGATGACTTTTCTTGGAGGATATTCTGAACATTAGACCCATGTATTTGAATATAAACTTTTCTTCCAATTAATTGGTGTTTTGGTTTTGAGAAGTTCATTGATGAATGTTTATGCATCCTTCTCACATTGTTTATGATTACCATTGTTTGTAAACATGCAGGTTCCACATTTGATAACTTGATTCTACCTTATTTTGGTTTTACATGCAGTTACTGCAATTTGATACTAGAGTTAATATTCCTGAAATTCCAAATTGAAAGTATATCTATTTTTTCTTTACCTTGTTTTGGATTTGAGGAGGTTGTTTGCATCATAAATATTGTCAATCCCCTATTGCATAAACAAAGCCAGTCTGCCATAATGATCAGGGAAACATACTTGCTTTTGAACAATATTAGCATAATATGTACAACCATAAATCAATTTTTTGAGAATACACCTGAATTTTCTAAATTGATAAAAGAACCATAGCTGACATGGTTTCCATTTCGGAAGATTAGTTTTCTATTAAAAGCGGCCACCGTTACCATTCGAGAGGCATTTTCTTCAAGTTTTGAATATTTATTTTCCAAAACGAATGATGTATATTTTCCTTCTGTTTCACTGATTTTTTCACCGTTTGTATGGGAGGCCTGATGATGAGTCTGACATAGTCAAAGACATCTGGAACAACGTCATTTTAAGGATTCATCATAAAAAGGCACTCTTATCCACATTGATAAGCTTGAAGATGTGTGCCCATATTCGTGAAGAGTCTATTAATTACCTTTCAGCTAGACTTTGATGAATAGATATTACTCAGTTCTATTGAACATCATGGAAGAATGCTTTTTCTTATTTTTTGTGAATCGTCCCTAACTTTGCAGTCACTGTGGTCATCAACAGGACCATCTCCCCTGGAGCGACTTCTTGAACTTCAGAAACAACAACGACACACAGACCAGCAGTAGAGGCATTGATCAGCATTAGGAACATCATTGCTACCTTCATGATCATTAATATCAAAGCAGAGGTGTTACCCCTAATAAGGATAACAGTGGCCACATTCCTGAGAACCTTTCTTCATCTTCTTCTCCAAAAGCAGGGACCTAGGTAGTCCTGCTTCATGACTTTGTATACAAAGGAGCCTTTAATCCAGTCTAGGTCCACATTCAGTAAGTCTAGATTGACTGAATATGAAATTAGGAGCCCAAAGAAAAAAATATTATGGATGAAGGAACATTTAAATTATTAAAATTTTTCATAGACTAAATTTTGGTCTAGGGCCTAGGAAGCTAAAACCTTGTTACAGACTCCTCAGCTGAGTGATAGGGATTCCAATTTATAGATTTGGTGACCCTGTGACCCTTAATAATGGCTACAAGGACCATGCCCTTAAAACATATTTTTATCTTCTTCTCCAGAAGCAAGAGGCCTGTGCTCAGCCTCTTTAGCTGATGGGAATTAAAATTTATAGATTTGGTGACCCTGTAACCCTTTATATACCTATTCTTATCGTCTGCTCCAGATGCTAAGGGGGCTAGAAAACTGAAACCTTGTGTACAGGCTCCTCAACTTAGGAGGATTCTAAATTATAGATTTGGTGACCCACCCACCCCTAATAAAGGTCACTGATGCCATGCACTAACAATATTTTTATCTTTCTCTGCAGGATCAAAATGCATGGAAAGCTAAAACTTCTAGATTTTGTGATTTTGTGGCCCCAAAATGGTGACGCTGTGACCATTTGTAAATAGATTATCGATAGCTTGATAAGCTACAGAGACAATGGATCTATTTTTTCTGGTTTCCATGGAAACAGTTTGAACATATTGCATAAGTGGAAGATTGGAAGTTGGGGTGGGTTTGTAATTTAACTTTTAATACCCCAGTTTGAGAGTACCACCAAATAAGACCGCTGAATGCTTTGGAAATCATTGAAGCGTAATCAGCCATCTGGTTGTGCTCTACAAGGAGTAGAGGGCAGTCTCATGTCACGCCCTGTTTGATGTAAGAAGAATTTACTCATGAGTAATAAAGTGTTGTCTTAATCTGTCTTAGAATAACAAACCTGTTAATCATCGTAATGAGGCAAGTTTAGTTGATTTTTTTTGCTTGTATATGTGTAAATGTGTATATTTAGGTTAATATAAAAGTATATGATAATGTATAAGGATTTATTTACATTTGAATCAGGTTGCAATTACATGTTTAACAAGTTTTGAGGTAAAAAAAATGACATTGTTATAACATTGAAATAACAACTTATTACATTAAAAATATTCATTGTGATGCCATTCATGGTATACACCTGGAAAAAAGTATTGCAAAACCAGCTTTTTCAACAACACTTTTTATGAAATATATTAATATTTGATCGATGAGGAACATATTCATATTAAAATGTTTGCTTTAGGTTCAACCATGTCTCAAAATATAAAAGAAACCCTTGTCAAAGATCAGTCATCCATGAAATTCTTGGAAAACAGCAAGATTTCATATTCAAACAAGTTTTGGTGCGATAGCAATTTGTAATTAGTGGAGGTGACTTAGATTGATTACTGAAGCCACAAAAACATGTAAGAAGGCCAGTATTTGGTGTAACCCAACTGACCACAAATGGTTGCCGCAAAACGTCACCTCCTTTTACTAGACAAGACACTGAGTTGTCTGTGAGGCCATTGGTTCCATACCATTTTGGTGATGCATTTGCCAGAATAGTCCTGGATAAAAATATTTTCTCTTTCCTTTTCAAACCATAAAGCAAAACTGAGATGTGTTCATTGATAAACTTTTAATGTAACCTGGTAAATAAGCATTTGATTTGTATGATTATGCAAGATGCTGTTAATGTTTGTATCAAATCAATATTTGTCCATAATTCATAATATTCTATATAAAGTGTCATGTCTCATGACACACCTTGTTTGATGTAAGAAGAATTTACTCATGAGTAATAAAGTGTTATTTTAATCCGTCTTAGAATAACAAACCTGTTAACTATCATCATAATGAGGCAAGTTTGGTTGAATGGGGAACATAATACTAATCTGATTTGTGGTGCTTTGGAATATTCCATCCTGGATGTATGACTTGCGTAAAAATGGCATTGTGATTGAAGATTTGACTATCAAATATCCAAGGATAATGAACAATCCCAAGTATTGTTTATGGTTATAGGTAAACGTACCTCTGCATTGTGCTTGCCTCTTATTCTAGAATCAGAGATTTTTTCAGAGGAGAAATAAAAAAAAAGATATTAAGTTAATTAAAAAATTATAAGCTTTCGCGGCAGCCGGATCGTAAACACTAGCAATGAACTGACAATACTCTAATACAATAATCATCCACTGAGGCGCCAATTAGTCAGTGCATGAAAACCTAAGTGTGCTACCAGCATCGCCAGTAGATAATGCAGCGGAAACTAAAGTCGTCCTGCAAAATCTGGGACCTGCAACTTAATGGTAAAGATTAGTACTCCTATCATAAAAAGAAACACATATAAACAGAACATTTATCAATTAGTTCCACATAAAATTGATAAATTACAGAAATTCTTAAAAGAATTATTGCATTTTTCTATAAATTGCATTTTGACTGAACATAAGAATGGAAAATTACCAGCAAAACATCACCTAATGCAACCCAGGGAAGGCATAAGAGGAGAATGGCATCAGTTAACTGTTTTCGTGAGTGAAATGTCAGTTTCTTTGTACTAGACGATGTCGCTCTGGATAGATAGAGGCTCTTACAAAATATTCTACAGTGCTTCAATTGCTCTGCTGCATGGAAGAAAATTTTAAAAAATTTCCCAAAACGATTTCCATGTTTGAGGAATCTCAAAATGGCAAATAAAGTTTGGTGTTATTCCGGGATGTAAAATATTTTCCTGATACTCTGGCCCATTCCGACGACTAGCTAGGTCTGTGGAACTTCGTATTCACAGAAGGGAATTCAAAACACTTGTAATACACAAATGACAAGCAGAACTTCCCTGACGAAGAAGGCAGTCAGGAAGTAAAAAAATGGCATCAAGGTAAAAATAAATGTCAGCACAACGTCGGCAGTCATGTAAATGGTATTGGTAATTTCGACTTTGGCACATATACAAAAATAAGGATTTTGTTCGATGTTCATTATAATGTGATATTTGTCTGTAAGCTATATGGGTTTTTGAGCAGATCTGTACTCTGTCACAAGATGGACATGGACGACGCCGACATTCACATCCAGCGAGCCCACAGAGTGATGCGGGGAAAGGGAGTTATATTAAAACTCTCAAAGGACAGTGATAAGTATGATATTCTCTTAAGCTGCAAAGAAGCTGAAGGGAACTCAGCTTTTTGTGAGTGAAGATTTTTCTCTCTAGGTGAGACAGAAGAAATAGCTTCTACCCATTATGATTAAATCAAGAGAAGGTGATCGTCTGTCTTACGTGCGTTTTGACAAACTGTATGTAGAAGACAACATATATACGTATGACGTCACTACTAACTCGCTTGTTACAATAAAACAAGGCATGAAACCTGGTCATCTACCCTACAGCCTAGCAAGTCGGCCCGGTCCAGGATCAACAGGACAATAAACAAGAGACTATAGAGTTCCTTATGTGGAATATATGTGGTTTGAAACCGAAATTAACTGATACTGATTTTGTAACATTTTGTAAGAAATTTGACTTGTTTGGTTTGGTTGAAATTTGGAATTATTGCCATGCTGTTGATATTGAAAATTGTGTTCCTAGTCATAAGGTGTATACCAATTATAGAGATTACAATAACCGTGGAGGAGTTGCAGTTTGTGTTAATTACAACATTCACAAAGCAGTAATCAAAGTGCACCTACAGTTTTCTGATTGCATGTTTCTTCTGATGGATAAAGAATATATGGGCACATCATGTAACGTTCTACTTGGATTTGTGTATATTCATCCCTACAATTCATCGGTAATAAGTGATATCAGACCCCAAAAAGGAATTGACTTTTTAGAAAACTGCTTATTATCCATTTTATCAGATACATCCGTCAATATTCAATCAATGATAATTATGGGAGATTTTAATGCCAGATGAGGCCATATTCAAGATTATATAGAGGATGATAGTTCAACCCTTATACCATCTTTACCTTGAAAATGAAGTCAAGGTCACCAATGTCAACTGGCATCTGAGTCCTCCATTGAAAGTTGTCACCAAATATGAACACTATAGGTGCTAAGCTTTACGAGATATCGCGTTAACAATGTATTACAAAGTTTCGTGGTGACCTTGAAAATTACGTCAAAGTAAAATCGTCAAAATCGACTGGCGTCTCAGTCTTCCTCCATTGAAGGCTGTCACGAAATATGAAAGCTGTAGGGGCTAAGCTTCATGAGTTATCGCGTTAACAATGTATTACAAAGTTTCGTGGTGACCTTGAAAATTACGTCAAAGTAAAATCGTCAAAATCGACTGGCGTCTCAGTCTTCCTCCATTGAAGGCTGTCACGAAATATGAAAGCTGTAGGGGCTAAGCTTCATGAGTTATCGCGTTAACAAGAATCCGGACGGACAGACGCCGCTGAATTCATAGTCGCCCGTTCTGCGTTGCGGCGGGGGACAATAAAAATCATTCGTTGGTGTAACCCTCAAAAGCCACATCTAGGGATCATGGTTAATAAGTGTTTAAAGTTTGGTGAAGATAGCATGTATAGTTTAGGAGATATGCTCCGGACAAAGGACTTGGTCACATAGTCACTATCTTAGTCATGTTTCCATGGAAACGTCAAAAAAATAAAAATCATGAGTTATCGCGTTAACAAAAATCCGGACGTACGGACGGACAGACGCCGCTGAATTCATAGTCGCCCGTTCCGCGTTGCGGCGGGGGACAATAAAAATCATTCGTTGGTGTAACCCTCAAAAGCCACATCTAGGGATCATGGTTGATAAGTGTATGAAGTTTGGTGAAGCTGGCATGTATAGTTTAGGAGATATGCTCCGGACAAAGATTTGTGACAGATGGACGGACAAAATGAACGCTATTTACCCCCGCTTACGCTGTATGGTGGGGGTATAATTAGATGTTGACTTCAGTGTATAAACACGTTGTGAGTCCGATCATTTGCCAATTCAATTTCCCATGAACATATTAAAGCAAGACATAAATGATGGAAAGGATGATCGAACGGAAATATCAAACATTGTCTTATACAAATGGAAAATGGAATCAACAGACCTATTTATTTGTGCAGTGCATGAGGAAATTGTGACATTTCACAGAAGATGTAAACATAAATGTTAACGCTGCCACAGACAAATTGTGTTCTATATTAACATCGTCAGCTGCTTTGTGTGGAATGAAGCGAGGTCAGCAATCAAAACAACGCTTAACAAAGACGTGGTACGATGAAGAATGCAAAATGATGAAAAGAAATAAATATAAGGTTTTAGAGAAAGTGAGGGTTACTGGAACGTCAGTGATTTGACAAACTTTAGATACTTAAGGAATGCTTACCGAAAGCTTTTCAGAGACAAGAAAACAGAAGAAGCAGACGATAAATTACGCACGCTTACTTCACAAGTTAACGACTCAAAGAAATTCTGGAATAACGTTTTAAGTAATGACATAACAGACGAGGAAATATTGCAAGCAATATCAAGTTTAAAATACGGAAAGTCATCAGGACCAGATGGTATACTATCAGAGATGATAAAGAACTGTAAAACTATGCTACTCAGATACTTATCAGTACTGTTTAACAGAATACTAAATTCAGGAACGTTTCCAGATAAATGGTCACGGGCACTGATTAAACCACTTCACAAGAAAGGAAACACTCCATATGTTAATAACTACAGAGGAATTTCGTTTTTAGATATTTTTGGAAAGGTATTTACAGTTACATGATGTATATTAAATAAACGTTTACAAAGATTTTGTGAATTATATGAGAAAATTCCAGAATCACAGTTCGTTCAGGTTACAGCAAGGTGGACAACATTTTCTGTCTTCAAGGTTTAGCACAGAAGTATCTATCTAAACGAAGAGGACGATTCTAATCATTCTATTACTTATTTGTAGACTTTCGCAAGGCTTTTGACTGTGTGGATAGAAAACTGTTATGGTTTATGTTACTGTAGAAAGGTAGTTATGGAAAGTTCGTTAGCATTTTACAAGATATATATTCAAAGGTAAAATCTGCAGTAAAGATTAGCAATTCGTCTATCACTGACTTCTTCGAGACGATGAGTGGAGAGAGACAAGACTGTCATTCGTGATTTTTATAACATATTATTTACCTTTGATACGAACCTAAATGTCATATGTGGTGATATAAAATCAAAACATCTTAACTTTTCATGTCCAAAAGACAAAATGACAAATACTGGTTTTCCATATGCATGAAAATCTAAAAACAGCCTTATAAATGCACAGAGGTATAGATAATACGTCCAATATACATGGATACTAGTTATATAACCTAACACGCGCTATCAACTCCTAACTGCCCTCCTGGCTGTTTTAGATTAGTCTCCAAAATTACGTTTGACTATTTGACGCGCGCCATTGTCCGGTTTTCGATCATAATTGCGACGTTCTACCTTCATATTATCACTGTAAAACACCAAGAAGCTTTGAAATGTGTCTTTTTGGTAACAGTCGATAATTCGCGATCAAATGACACCATTGATTATTTTTGGCACATATGACATAACAACTCGCGGAGTGGCTCTTTAAATCCAGGTTAAACATCATTGTATAAACCTACTTGCTATACACAACCTGGCTGTTAATACTGACATAAACTTGAATGAAATAAGTTCTCACTTCTCATATTTAGGTAAACTTTACTGAACTGTACTCATTCACATCCTACTGATGTTAAGTTAATCATTTCGGGTGGAACATATGTATGGCTGTTGAGAGAAATATATTATCTACAGAAAAAAGTGAGCTGAGAGTTTTGGAGAACCTGATTAAAGTGACACAGAATGTTTCATGATTTTTTATGTCGGTTAAATAAGAGTCAAATACCATATGACCTGAGTTCAAATCGATCCTCTTAACTTTCATTTTTAGCTCATCAGGTCTGAAAGACCCGATGGGCTTATGGCATGGCATGGCGTCCGGCGTCCGTCCATCCGTCCGTCCATCCGTCCGTAAACTTTTCACTTTCTCGACTTCTTCTCCAGAACCAATGACTCTAGAGAGCTGAAATTTTATGTGCATACTCCTTGGCAAATGGGGATTCTAAATTGTAGATTTCGTGACCCCATGACCCCAAATGGTGTCACAAGGGTCAAAACCTTAAAAATCTATTTTAATCTTCTCCAGTTCCAAAAGGTCCAGAGAGCTGAAAATGTGTATGTAGACTTCTTGGCCAATGGAGATTCTAAATTGTAGATTTTGTGACCCCATGACCCCAAATGAGGTCAGAGGGGTCAAAACATGAAAAACCTATTTTCATCTTCTTCTCCAGTTCCAAAAGGTCCAGAGAGCTGAATAGTTGTGTGTAGACTCCTTGGGCACTGGAGATTCTAAATTGTAGGTTTGGTGACCCCATGACCCCAAATGGGGTCACAGGGGTCAAAACCTGAAAAACCTATTTTCATCTTCTTGTCCAGTTCCAAAAGGTCTAGAGAGCTGAAAAGGTGTCTGTAGACTCCTTGGCCAAGGGGGATTCTAAATTGTAGGTTTGGTGACCCCATGACCCCAAATGGGGTCACAGGGGTCAAAACCTTAAAATCCTACTTTCATCTTTTTCCCTAGTTCCAAAAGGTCTAGAGAGCTGAAAGATTGTGTGAAGACTCCTTGGACACTGGGGATTCTAAATTGTAGGTTTGGTGACCACTTGACCCCAAATGGGGTCACAGGGGTCAAAACCTTAAAATCCTACTTTCATCTTCTTCTCCAGTTCCAAAAGGTCTTGATAGCTTAATAGTTGTGTGTAGACTCCTTGGACAATGGGGATTCTGAATTGTAGGTTAGGTGACCCCTTGACCCCAAATGGGCTATGGGCCTTTTTTATTTGATTGTGAATAACTTTTAAGAAATACATTGTTGTTTTCTTTCCTAGACAAAATTGGCCCGACACTAGGACGGACTAAATAATTTTACAGCCCGTCCTCAACCAAAGTTACCCGTCTCGGACGTTGGGACAGGCTATCTTTCCTACACTGCCCATGACCCCATGGTCTAAACCCAAACACCTATTTCTATCAAAAGTCTGATGAGCTACAGAGCCCATGGCTCTATTTTTTAACTCTGACATTTCAAACTAATGAGAATTTCTTGTTTTCAATGATAAATGAAAAACAGCACTATAAATGTAAGGAAGTCGAAATTCTGCGTCCAATTTACATGGATAACAGTTAAAGGACCTTCTAAATACTGCCAATCAATATCTGTCTTTGTGTCTGCTGTAAATTAGTTAGTAAATTAGTATCTTCTGTTCGTAATGAATCCTTAGGTAAACGATACGTACGTAATTTATTACCATTTATAAGTCCTTTATCATTCCACAGTTGATTTAGCCAGCAGTCAATGCTGATCTAATAAAGACAACCAATTTTTCACACATTCAATTTCCGAAAATGTAATGTTCATTATATCAGAGACAGGTAGTTGCTAGGATGAACTAATGGAATTGACTGTTAGTCCATGATTTTCTATACTTTCAACATATATTACAAACAGACAGAAATAGTTTATAATAGTGTCACAAGTTAAACATATACATATATATAAACATAGTAAAATAGTGAGAGAGAGAGAAGAGAGAGAGAGAGAGAGAGGGGAGGAAAAATGAACTTAGATAAGCAAGTAAGAGCCGAAATCCACTGCAGCGAGATGGAGTGCGACAGGGCGAGTGACTTTGTCAAGCAGGTAATGGCGGGCGGCTGTAACCAGGTAGTAGCACAAAATGTTTACTCAGTCAAAGATGACTCTGGGTGTGGAAACACTTTCACAACCTGTGCTCGAAATAGAAAACGGAGTCTTTCACATTCAGACATTGAAGACAATAATGAAACAATCAAGAAAAGCAAAGCTAGAAGTGACCAAATGAAAGCAAATGTTGACACTGACACTGACACAGTAACAATTCTACAAGCGGTATCATCTTTGTCAGGGGACCTGAAATCCTCCTTCAATAGTTTAAGCCTACGAATAGACAATTTAGAGAGCAAAATTGAGGATACAATTGAAAATAAACTTGTGGAAAATTTTACTGAAATTGCAACAAAAGTTGTGAGTGAAGAAATTAAAGATGAGAAAAAAGACTTTGAAACAAAGTACGACAAGCTCAACGCATCAGTAAGTGCCCTAAAAGAGAAATGTGACAAACTTGGTAAAACCTATGCTAGTACTGTACATTCAAACAATAGACAAATTGAAAATAACATTGTCATAAAGAATCTCAAACTTGATACAAATGAGTTCAAAGACCCAACTGTCACTCTGCACAAGGTATCTGCATTGCTTAAAGATGGACTTAAACTGCATAATGTACAACTGACTAAAGCAGAGAGAAAAACAGGCAGGGGAGATAAGCCAGGTATTGTGATAGCATCAGTAGACACAAGTGAACGCAAGCGACAGATACTTCAAACCAAGAGAAAACTAAAGGAATCAAACAACTACAAGTCAGTATACATTGACAGTGAACTTACACCTGAAGATTTGAAGAATCAACACGCTTTGAGGACAATAATAAAGGAGATAGGTAAGGACAGTAAATACAGAGTCTATGGATCTCGACTTGTGTCACTAAAACAATAGGATGGACTTGAAGTTTGTTTATGGAATTGTGGAGATTGGTCTATCAAGGCAAATGAAAATTCTGATTTTAGGGAAAACATCATAAAACAAAAAAATGGTGATATAGTAGGAATATGTGAAACTTTTTTAAGATATGATGAGACATTGAGTTTACCAGGTTATACCTGGTACGGCAATAACAGAAAACAGATTCACGCGAAAGCTCGGCGAGGTTCAGGAGCAGTTGGATTTTTTATACGAAACGAGATTTTAAACGCTTTTACAATATCTGTCATTGACAAATCTGAAGAAGATATATTGTGGTTGAAGTTAAGCTCTAAATATTCCGATTTTACAATAATTATCTGTGTCTGCTATCTGTGCCCTGCGGGGTCATCGTATGTAAGAGATGCTGAGGAGTTCTTTAACACATTGAGGAGACAAGTGTATATGTATCAGAGAGAAGGTGTTATGCTCATCACTGGAGACTTCAACTCAAGAGTAGGGGATGCTGCTGATTACATTGAAGGTGTTGATTGTGTTCCGACTAGACATGTTTTAGATCAAACAGAAAATGCACATGGTTCCTACCTAACAGATTTCCTTATCGACACCAATTTGTGTATGTTAAATGGAAGATTGGGATGTAATGATTTTACGTACGTTACTTCTCAAGGAAGGTCAGTGATAGACTCTATTCTTGTCCCCCAGGAACAACTTCACGTGTTCACAGATTTCTGTGTCCATCCCATATCAGCATTGATAAACAGTTTACAAGTCAGTGTACAATTGTCTTTACCCGGACATTCTATGTTGTCGGCTAATCTGTGTACATCAGGTTTCATGAATACTCACAAGCCAAATAATATAGATGACCAAAGTAAACCAAAACCTAACTGTAAACCAGCATTTAAACTTAACAGCTTTCCAACTGATTTTTTATACACAAAAGAGACAGAAGATGCTCTCGAATCGAGCATCAAGAAAATGGATCATAACCTACAAGTAATGAGAGATATCGATGTTGCCTATGGAGAGTTTCACTGTTTGCTGATAAATGAGCTTGAGAAGCGAGTACCACGTAAACATACCGGATCCTAACATGGAAGGAAACATAAATGTCACACCAAACCATACTGGGACAATCATTTGCAGGATGAATGGAAGAAAGTATGTGTCAGTGAAAGAGCTTGGCTGAAGTGTAAGTTTTCAGCAGGCAAGAAAAAACTAAGACATGAATTTCAAACAAAACGAAACTCATTTGATAAACTCCACAGGAAATACAAACGGAAACATCAACTTGATAAGCAAGAATCATTGACGTCATTACTTAATGAACATTGTGATAGAGACTTTTGGAGAAAAATTGGACAACTTGGCATTGGAAAAGACAGAAAATCAATTATACCGATGGAAGTGCTAAATTCTGATGGAATCCTCACCAGAAGAAGAAGAAGTTCTGCAGCAGTGGAAACAGGACTATGACAAACTATTCAACGAAAAGACAGGTTTTGAGGACTCCCCATTTATTCAGCAAATTAGATCGGAATTACACAAAATGGAAAACGGTGAGAAAGAATGTGAAAAGGAGGACGACATAACATCTATTAATGGACCAATCACACTGGAAGAAGTAAAAGTAGCTGTAAACCACGCAAAGACAAACAAAGCAGTGGGTATAGACGAAATACCCGCAGAAGCACTCAAAAACTCCAACTGTATCAAGTTGTTGCATAAGATATTCACCTACTGTTTTGAAAATCGAACCATCCCAAACCAGTGGAGACATGGTATTATACATCCTATTGTCAAACCAGGGAGTACCGACCTCAGAAAACCGTCAACATTTAGAGCTATTACCCTCATATCTGTGCCATGCAAATTGTATTGCTACATTTTGAACCAAAGACTGTCAAATTTCTTGGAAAATAATGATAAATTGAAAGATGAACAGAACGGATTTCGAAGAAGAAGGGGGTGTCTCGAACATATATACACATTGTTTTCACTTGTCCAAGATAGGAGAACGTCAAATCAACCAACTTATGCCGGCTTCGTTGACCTCAGGAAAGCGTTTGATAATGTGGATCGAGATTGCATGTGGTACAAACTGTGTAAAACTGGAATTAATGGTAGAATATATGACTCAATAAGATCCCTCTACTCAGATGTACAGTGTTCAGTTAGAGTGAACGGCTATCAAACTTCAAGTTTCAAACTATCAAGGGGAGTGAAGCAGGGATGTTCATTGTCACCTTCATTGTTTTCAATATATATCAACGACTTGGTAGAGGATATTAACTCTCTCAATTGTGGATTACAAATTGACAACGTCTCAATTTCGTCATTGTTATTCGCGGACGACATTGTGTTGTTAGCCCCGAATGAGGAGAGTCTACAGTCCATGTTGAATACTTTTGACCAGTGGTGTACAAAGTGGCGACTCAAAGTTAACTCCGATAAAACAAAGGTTATTCATTTTCGTCCTAACAACTGTCAAGCTACACCTTTCAAATTTTCATGTGGAAATGAAAACATTGAAACAGTTGATAGATATAAATATTTAGGACTGTGGTTTGATGAATATTTAGATCTTCGTGTAACAGTCAGAGAAATTTCTAAATCAGCAAGTCGGGCTTTATCGTGTTTACAGACTAAGTGTATTGAAGCAGGAGGGATGACATACGAGACATTCACTAAATTATATGAAACACTTGTTCAACCAGTATTATTATATGGATCGGCAATATGGGGCACTAAAGAACATAGCTGCATAAACTCAGTTCAAAACAGAGCTTGTAGATTTTTTCTTGGACTAACTCGCTCAACTTCTAATTGTGCAATTCGTGGCGAAATGGGATGGACAAGTTGCTTAACTAAACAACGTGTTGAAATATTCAGATTTTTCTCCAAACTAACTGCACAAGAAAATACCATATCAAAAAGAGTGTTAAGCTGGTCTCGTCGGAAAAGAAAGTCTTGGATTTACAAAGTTACCTCCTTTGCAGAGAAAATGTCAATAAAATTGGACTTGATTAATTCATCTATTGATGTTTTATGCGTCATGTGAAATATAGATGTAATGTTGTCGACGATGAACTGTGGTTTAGTGATCTATGGAACGATAGAAAACTAATAAAAATGGAAATAAACTGAGGACATATAGAATATTCAAAAAGGACAGATTACCAGAAAGCTACTTATTCTGTTCAATGTCAAGATATCAGCGGAAACTCTTAGCAAAACTGCGCTGCGGTACACTCCCATTATGTGTAGAAACTGGCAGATATACTCGACCACCAACACCTCTCGAATCTCGTTACTGTTCATTCTGTGAAAATAGGATAGAAGATGAACAACATTTCCTGAAAGACTGCTCCATGTATGCTGATATTAGATACGAACTTTTTAACAGTGATCTTTTACCTGACAATTTCATTAACTTCAACTCTACCAAAAAACTTCTAACCCTAATGCAGTGTCCCGAAATTCAACAGAAGCTAGCTACTTGTATTGACAAGATGTTCCAGAGAAGGAAATATTTTATTAACTGAGGATATTATTTTTCTTTTACAATGGGTTTATCAGTATTATGTATATATAACTTTATAAATCTTGTGAACGTTTTGACGAAATTTTTATTTGTATATTTTATATGTGTATTTTTATAACAATGTGGTTATGAATTAATGTAAATCTTCTTTTTTATCAGTATGTGATGTAGGATGAATTCAGTTAAATGGGATGTATGTCTTAAAATATATATATATATATTTTGATAGATTAATGCACGTATTTTGTGTGTATGTGTGTATAAGTGCCGTAGGAATGCATGTATGAATATATGTATGTATGTTTGAACGTATTTATCTGTAGGTGTATGTATGTATGAATGTATGTATGTATGTAAGTGTGTGTGCGTGCGTGCGTGCGTGGGTGTGTTTGTGAGTGAGGGTGTGAGTGTATGTGTGAGTGAATGATGTGTGTGTAGGTGTATGTAGCTGTGTAGGTATATAGTAGGCGTGTATGAATTTAAGTGTAAATGTTTGTATAAGGGAATAAATGGACCAATGTGATTGTCTATATGTCTGTATTGGTGTGTTTGGGTTTGGCGGGTTGGGTGGGAAATTAGTATGGAAGCAAGGGCGAGTGTATGAAAAAAAATATTCCGCTTTTATTTATTTATTTATTTATTTCAATTATTTATTAATTTATTATTTTTTTAAATTGGCGAAATCTTTTTAAACTGTAATAATGTATTTCAATCTTACATGAATATTATAACATTATATGTGATTTTATTGTATTGTCTTTTATAGCCTTTTGGCGGCTTGTACATTTTATTTCTCATTGTACCACTAAAACAAATGTGTATGACCTTTATGTATGTACAAGATGTATGTATGTACTCTCTCTCTTACTCTCTCTCTCTCTCTCTCTCTCTCTCTCTCTCTCTCTCTCTCTCTCTCTCTCTCTCTCTCTCTCTCTCTCTCTCTCTCTCTCTCTCTCTCTCTCTCTCTCTCTCTCTCATATATTACACTATAAACTTCTGGAGCGACATCTCACTGCCACCGAACCATGGGAAGTTAATCCCTTGTCAAAACATGCCCCACAGTTAATCTCTTGTCATAACATTCCCCCTCTGGTCCCTTATCATAACATATAGCCAGGGGGCACAGTGAGGTACCCCCATCGTTACGTTTGAGTTATTGACGTGCGCGATTATTGGCTTTTCTATCACAAAAAACGACTGTTATCTCTTTGTTGTCTGTATACTTTACCGTTAAAACAACAACATTTACGGTTGGCTGCACACACCTTACCCCTCTACTACAATGGAATGGCCCAAATAAAAACAATTACAGGTTGTTGTTGTTGTTGTTGTGTAGCATGTATTTTGCATAAACGTTCATTAATTTGATTAAAACTTGATTTACTGCATTTACACAATATATACACTCAAAATAGTCTATAAGAATATGCTGTACACATACCTTAATTTGCTTATGCTTTATACTGTCGTTTGTTGTGTCCAGTTCTTGTGTATCTGTTTATTTGATTTATATGCTTGCGAGGCATAAACATAGGCAGAGTTTTGCTTGTTTACTGAAATAGATTATACTTGAATAAAGATATGTTTAAACCATACCCTGGAGGATGAAACTATTTAACGACCAATGTTGATAGAATGTTGAATATGTATGAATATTATCAATCTGCTAGTGTTTCCTGTACTGTACCGTACTAAGGGATCACATACTGTAAAAGAGACCATGAATAGGCTAATAAGCAACATTAGGAGGTTGCCGAAAGCGGCACCCATAATTTAACCTCTGGACTAAGATTTAGTCAACGAGTATTTTGTTTTCTCAAAAATAATGTAGTACGTCTTTTACCATTTATTTCTTGGTCGTGCAGTTTCACAGGGGGTACTCGACTGAACATGTACACCGGAAGTTGCACCTTTGCAACTACCCATTTTCTTCTGTACAGTTTTCCCGAGAGAACCTCTGCATTGCTTTAGGGTAAATTTTAATTATTGCAAGCCGTAACAGTTGAAATTTGTAAAATAATGTTTCTAATACTTTTCTTTACATATGTGCATTGCAATGAGAGCAATAATTGTTCTATGATTTTGATGAATGCTAATTTCAAGCGGCTGCCCGTTGGAAATCGGCATAGAGATCACGAAAGAGGCGGTTTTACTCATTTTACTATTATTTAGCTTTCTTTAAATTTCTATGTGACGTTTCAAGGTTTAAAATGATTTAGGATCGCAGCAGAGGGAGAATTGAACACCAATCCAAATCTACGAGGGGAAGTAAAAAAGTTAATAAAAGTAAGTATTGATACACCCCTGACGACATCATCGTTGATGTCATTAATGAGATTGGTTATCTGACGACTGTTGACAGACAAAAACAACCCTTCCCAACATATACTTGAGATTTACAGCCTGTTATACACAGGTTTCTCCTGTAATCACGGAAAACTTAGCATTGTGTGGTTATAAGTTTCTCACGAAAGAAGGGGTGAATGCGACCGAAATACATACACGTATGATCATACGTATGGGAAAGAAGCCCCTCAATAGTCTACTGTTGCAAAATGGTCAGCTGAGTTTAAGCAGGGTCACAGCACATTGGACGATGACCCATGGTCAGGAAGGCCTGGCTGTTGAAGCCGTTACAGATGATATGGTTGCACGGTTCCAGAGCTTAATCAAGTCCAATCGTAGAATAAAGATGGATGAGATATCTTCAGAGTATAATATTTCTCATGGAAGTGATTGCATCATTTTACATGAGCATTTGCACTTGTCAAAGGTGTCTGCAAGGTGGGTGCCACGAACCTTTATGAACAAGGTTAACACCATAGAGTTTAATCCAGTCGTGAGCTCTTAGACATCTTCAATGCTGATCCCGACAACTTTCATGCCCGTCTAATTACAGGGGATGAAACGTGGATTCATCACATGGATCCCAAAAAGTTCAGAACTCAGCCTTCTGCTGACCAAATCATGGCGACCATCTTCTGGGATTCAAGGGGCGTGATAGACTACTAACCACCTAAAGCTATAAAACAGGAGGCTACTTTGCTGACTTGTTGAAGCAATTGAGAGTGGCAAGAAGAGGCGAGGCATGTTGACTGCTATAGGTATGCTTATTCATTAAATCGCTCCAGTGCATAGAAGTAGTTTTGCACAGGCTGCACTTCAACAATGTGGATTTCAACAACTTAACTATCTAACCTTCAGTCCAGATCTGGCTATGATGTTGAATTCAAGTCAGCTACTAAGCCGGCTAGGTTGAGGGGCCAGTCAGAAGTCTTTAACCGCAAGGCGATAGACAGTCTCATAGAAAAATCGGCAAAGTGTATCGAGATCAAGGGAGATTATTTTGAAAATAAAATCAATATTACAACCATTGGCTTCTGTTTTATATCCACTTTATATTCTATGAACATATTGACTTCCCCTCGTACAGCTTCCATCAATTGAGTTGGTTCCTTTGCGATATTGGAATGACATTAGAGGTAACACAGTATCCATTACGGCTCTTGCTGAAGTCTTCTTTTTTCTTTTCTCTCACCAACCGGTGCCTCATACCGATCACCTCTATTGTTTCAGAGATTGCAGCACACAACCTGTCTATACAATGAAATTTCAGCTCTGATGTACCACATGTAAGAATGCCGATCTCTGATTGGTCCAAGTGACCCTAAACAAATATACATATACACCGTCACCGAGGGATGATAAATCCCTTATACCCCGCTACATGAGTAAAGCGTGCTTTCACGTCAATCAAAGTCACGTGATCAGGTTATAGGTGTTGTTCGTTTGTCTTTTTAATAATACATTAAGACATTCGGTAAGATAAATTCGTTACAACATTCCGTCGAGGGTGACATGGGGATATTTTATTCCCTTGAAAGGTTTTATGCAACTCGCGTTCCGCTCGTTGCATAAACGCTTTCGCGGGAATAATATACCCCTATGTCACCCATAAGGGAATGTTATAACTTATATTGTAAAGGCCATAGCTTCCTGAGCACGACTTTCTATGCATGGGTAAGTTCGCTGGACGTTCATTGTGATATCATCAGACTGTCTCCCCTGGTCCTCTTTGCCTTATTTCTCAACAAGAAATACATAACCTCTGTTGTCTTTCACTCCGAAAACCCACGGTCAAGATTTTCCACCAGTGAAGAAAACGTCTGCTTGTTTGGGTAAGTTACAAGAACAAGAAGCTGTTGACATAGCTGTCATTGTCAAAGTTCAGCACAGTTCTTGAAATGAGGAAAGTATTCTTCCCAGTCCTCCCATCGTTAAAGTCTGGCTTCATAGATGGCATCCCCGTTTCTGCTGTAATGCGACATTGACCTTGCCTTTGGGGAAGTATTGGACGTGGTCTGATAGTCCTACCGTATTCAGGTGTTGATGGGTCTTTAAAGGCTTCATCTACCGTTTCATTGGTATCTTCTTGGCCACCTTGGGTTTTATCTTTAACGTGACACTGACCTTTGTCAAAGGAAACTTCGAAATCGATATCGATAGGTCTTATCTATGATGAAACTGTTAGCGGGTTCGTATCAAGGATGTTTTAAATTTTGTCGTTATTTTTTATCTTTATTTTAGTCGTTAATCAAAAGAAAAAATCAGATTTGGCTGGAGTTAAATGCAATACATGTTATTATTAAGAACACATATTTTTCTTATTGGAGCACATCTCAAATAACCTACAACTATATTTTGCTTCGCAGTTTCGCAAAATAAAATGTCTAAATATCGGCAATCTCACTTAGATTCTTTAAATATTCTGAAATCTGTCAAATTCAGCATAATCTACACAAGGTTTCTACTTTTTCTGCAATTGTAAATACTGAAAATATCCAATTTAAATTGTTATTGTCGAGAGAGTTATCTCATTTGTTCTCTTACCAATGGCAAGCCATTGTGGACTGATCGTTATGACGGCCGCATGCTTGTATAGGCGTCAGAAAGAGTCACGGGACTTACCTAAACCAATCAGCAAGAGGCCGCATGCTGGTCTCAACGTCGGGGTCTACTTTTACAACACAATAATTATGGAAAACAACGCATAACAAAAAATTTCATGAACCATTGAAAGTGCATATTTGTCAATTATCGTAACAATATTACACCACCAAAATGGTTAATTCTACAAAGTGTTGATTTTAAATTGACGACTGCGGGTCTGTTTAACGGTAGTACTAGTTCAAGCCATGAAAGTTGGTTCAAATAGCTTGCAAAGCTGTATAAGTACATAAAGAGGGCAAAATATTACGCTTGAAAATGGACACGGGATAGTTATAAACTCACATCGATATGGATCTCGGGTTAAGAATACATAATAAAAATACAATAATTTATGATTACATATTACATCTATTACATATTACATTCAATGACTATTTTATCAAAAATTGATTTTATGTCAAATCACTTCAATAACTACTGCAAGCTCTGGTCGAAACTTCAAGGTTTAGCATGGTGTGAATATTTAATAATCTGTTTTTAAACTTGGATCATATTCATAAATTCATAGCTCAAGTTTTCCGGTGTACGGAATGTTATCGATGATGTGATTTACGGGACACGGATTGTGCTGATCGAGGGTTCGGATTGTGTTTTAATCAATTTGGTTTCATATCATGATTTAATCCTCATTTGGTGGTTTAAAATCACGGGGATGGATTGAATTTACGATTAAATGATTCTCTAACCAATTAAACGCATACATTCAGTTAAGCATGATAGGTCAGTCTGATTAAAATCGACCGTGTTTGATTGGAATAAAAGATTTAAAATTTGACGCTAGCGGGATTCGAACATATTCTTCCAGGAGCTTTCCTCTCTACAACGGTCTGAAATCACCCTCGTAGCTCGCACGTTCTGACAAAATCACAACTAGCCAATCACAATGACTCCGGCAAAAGCCTTCGGTATCAGTATCTAGGGACAAATAACTTCCCTTTATCATTCGCTAAACTTGACCGCCGCTATCCTTATTTTAAACGCGATGGTGTGAATGGTCCACTAATGACTAGGTTTTGTCTGCCGTAAACTGGTGTAATAAAATGGTAGCTACGAGGCTGCATTCGGACCGTTGTGGAGAGGAACCTGAGCCCCTGATAGAGTACATTGTGTGTTCGAATCCCGCTAGAGTCAATTTAGAAGATAAATAGTTCGTTTGTAAAATTTCCGGGATTCATTGTTATTCAACACCCGCAAATTTAGTTTAAAACCGACGGCGTTAGCGCAACTATTTATCGATATTGTAACATGACCGATAGCTATTAGAAGTTTAAGAGCGAACTCTGTTTTTGCGTACTTATTTTTGTGTGGAAAGGACTTTGCGACTGTTCAATTTCTGTAAGAGGTGAGATAAGGTCTAACTAATGTGAATTCCCGGCATTACTTACATTACAAACATCGTTGTGATATTAGCAAATAGTGGCATTCGTAACAGCGAAACCTTACAACATACTTGTTTAATTCGAGACCGAAATTAACAATTTTAAAGCTCGTATAAAAATATCGTAAAACCCCGAGTACAAAAGTTTTGAACTAGCCCACAACCATTAGGACAGCGACGCAAACATTGTGACGTCAAAACGGTTGGCCTTTGTGACGTCATACCATGGGAACGACATTCGAAAGAAGGCGGCCGAATGAATCTTTGCGGCAGACTAAGTAACGACAGTTGAAAATATTTTCGTTCTTCTAAAATAAATCATATTAAAGTGTATTTGTGATATCTACCGGTAGACACATTATAAAAAAGGACAAAAACAACTGTCAAATCGGAGTACGGCACACATTTTCTAAGAAACTGGAAAATTAAAACTTGAGTCGGGCCGGCACTAGTGAACATGTTATATCAATTCGCGGTGATTCGCCTTTGCTAATTTGCGGGTAGGCCTATTCATTGTCATTTCAGAAGTTGAATTTAGAGGTTAAGTTGAAGGATAGGAAGTTGGCAAGTGGTAGTGACTGTGAAAAGGAGTTTGATGTTATACGGTTTGTTAGACTTATACCCCCTTTTCAGGAAAGTGAGGTTGATAAGTTTTTCTTACATTTTGAAAAGTTGGCTACCAATTTGAAATGGCCACATGAATTTTGGACTACTCTCATTCAAAGTGTTTTAGTAGGGAAGGCTAAGGAATGCTATGCTGCTTTATCCATTGAACAGAGTTCAGGCTATCAGTTGGTCAAAAGGACTATATTGAAAGCTTATGAATTGGTTCCAGAAGCATACAGACAAAGGTTTAGGAATCATAGGAAGCATAATGGTCAGACTTATGTTGAGTTTGGAAGAACTAAAGTGATGCTGTTCGATAGATGGTGTTCTTCTAAAGAGACAAGAGGGGATTATGAAAGACTCAGACAACTAATGTTAGTTGAGGAGTTCATGAGATGCATCCTAAATGAGATAAAGACTTATCTTGATGAACAGAAAGCATATTCTATTGAAGAAGCTGCTGTGTTAGCTGATGACTATACCCTTACTCATATGGCTTCGCTCCGTAATGGTAGCTACAGAGGTAGATATAACAGACCTCAGGCAAACTCTAGTGTTTCATCAGTAGTTGACTCAGACGCATCTCCATCTTCCAATCATGGTGCTAGACAGTACGAACCTTCTGCACAACCAACAGGAGCTTACAATGGTTAGAACAATAGTGCTAGGAGTACTTCTCATGCAGAGAGATCAAATTTTTCATCTGGTACTATTCCTGTCCCAACAGGTGCATACTGTAAGAATAAAGGACATTTGATCAGTGATTGCTGGAAACATAAGAATAAGGAAGTAAAACAACATTCGCCCCATGCATTCGCTTCTATAGCTCATTGTGAGGTGAACAGACTCAGTGTTGACAATAAGGAAATAACTGATGTCAGTAAAACTAAAATTGAAACTAATGAAACCATGCACATCCAAGGATAAGGATTCTATAATGGAGTATACTGAAGAGAAGGTAGCAGAGAAAGCACTTAGCGACAGTGCTGGAGCTCAACAGTCTTTGAAGAGTTATGCGCCCTTTTTGTCAAAAGGTTATGTGTCTTTGAAGGACCATTGTGAAGAGACTGTGGCAGTGGATATACTAAGAGATACTGGAGCTCAACAGACTTTGATGTTAGAAGGTGTAGTTTCCCTGTCAGATCATTCCTACACTGGTACCAGTATCATTATGCGCGGTCTTTGTGGATATTGTCATGTGCCTCTCCATCAGATATATCTGAAGTCTGCTTTGTAACAGGACCAATAACTGTTAGTGTTATGTCAGTTTTGCCAGTGCAGGGAGTCCACATCCTAATGGGTAATGATATTGCAGGGGACAAGGTTAAAACTGATCTACCTCGTATGACAGAGATACCGGGTGATCTTACTGATGAGACTGATGATGTTAAAGTCTACCCCTCGTGTGCAGTCACGCGAGCTATGGCACGGAATCTGGAGAAAGTGACAACCGATCAAGAATCTACAGATAGTGTTGACTTGTCGGATACATTCTTCTGTCACCTTGAAGACAATGACAGGATGCAAGATAATGACTTTGCACATGAAGATTTACAACCCAGAACAGCAAAGCATTGCAAGAATTATGCCAAAGACAAGTGTTCAAGGGAAAAATTAATTGAGGAACAGAAGAAAAATGCAGATATACAGTTGCTGAGAAGCAATGCTCTTAGTGAGGAGGATAGTTCTACAGAAGCAGTGTGTTACTATCTGAAGTCTGACATACTGATGAGGAAGTGGAGACCTCCAGACTGTTCTGCAGATGAAGATTGGAGAGTATTGCATCAAATTATTGTCCCACCTGTGTACAGGAATGAGGTGATGAGTTTAGCACATGACAATTTGCTAGCAGGACACTTAGGTGTTAACAAGACTTATCAAAAAATACTTTCTCATTTTTATTGGCCAGGCATACAAAATGACGTTAGGCAATATTGTAGAAGTTGCCATATTTGTCAGATGGTTGGTAAACCAAACCAGAAGATTACCAGTTACCCACTTCAGCCGATACCTGCATTTGAAGAACCATTCAACAGAGTTATTATTGACTGTGTTGGACCACTCCCTCGTACACGTTCAGGTAATGAGTACCTGTTGACAATCATGTGTAGTTCAACTAGATTTCCAGAAGCAATTCCACTTAGAAACATCAAGGCTAATACTATCTGCAAGGCAAGACAGTTTAAGTCCACAGTTTACCACCCAGAGAGTGAAGGAGCCCTGGAACGGTTTCACCAAACTCTGAAGAACATGCTTAGGGCTTATTGTGTAGAACATCATAAGGAATTGGGATGATGGTATTCCTTATGTTCTTTTTGCAGCCAGAGAGGCAGTGCAGGAGTCATTGGGATTTAGTCCGTTTGATTTGGTATTTGGTCCTACAGTTAGGGGTCCCTTGAAGTGTTTGAAAGAGAAATGGTTGGATGATGAATCTGATTTGAACTTGACAATGTTGGATTATGTGTCTAGCTTCAAGGAACTTGTGATTTTGCAAGTGGGAACTTGAAAGTTAGCCAGCAGAAAATGAAAAAATGGTATGATCACAAAGCTGAACATCGTACATTCAGTCCAGGGGATAAGGTTCTTGTGTTCTTGCCAATTCAAGGTCATCCTCTAAAGGCTAGATATCATGGCTGATATTCTGTTCTTAAAAGTCAATGATACAGATTATGTTATAGCCACTCCAGACAGAAGGAAGTCTAAGAGAATTTGTCACATCAACATGTTGAAGTCATATCATGATAGACAATCAGACAACATGGTTCATACTGTTTGTGCTAGTGTGGTAGGTGTGGATGGTAGTTCTCCAGACAATGATTTGATGGTAGAGGGTAGTCACAGAGATGAACCTGATGTCAAGTTGAACAACTCTGATGTTTTGAGTAACCTTGATGCTAAGTTGTCCCATGTCTCTTCTGAGCGTAGAGAAAATGTGAGTGCGTTGATCATGGAGTTTGAACACTTATTTCCTGATGTACCTTCTAGGACAGACTTTGTTTATCATGACATTGATGTGGGGGATGCTGTTCCTATCAAGCAACATGCTTATCGTGTAAATCCTATAAAGTTAGGTCAGCTTAGAAAAGAGATTGATTACATGTTGAAGAATGATATCATAGAACCTAGCTGTAGTGCTTGGAGCTCTTCATGTATTCTTGTACCTAAACCTGGAGGAGGGATCAGACTTTGTAATAATTACAAGCATGTTAATGCCCTGTCAAAATCTGACTCGTACCCTATTCCAAGAATAGACGATTGTATTGATAGGATTGGCAAGGTAAGGTATGTGACTAAGTTTGATTTATTGAAGGGATACTGGCAGATCCCGTTAACTTGTAGAGCACAGCAAATATCAGCCTTAGTTACTCCAGAAGGCTAATACCAGCATAAAGTCATGCCTTTTGGCCTCAAAAATGCCCCGGCAACGATTCAGAGACTGATCAACAACATCACATCCAGTGTTGATGACAGTGAAGCCTACATTGATGATGTCATTGTTGCTTCAGATGAGTGGGATGATCATATGAAATCTATTCGTGGACTGTTTTAAAATTTGTCTCGAGCAAAACTTACCATAAACTTGTCCAAATGTGAGTTTGCTAAAGCTACAGTGATCTACCTAGGTCATGTTGTAGGACAAGGTGAAGTGACACCAGTGCAAGCTAAAGTAGAAGCCGTTGAGAAGTTTCCAGAACCCACAACAAAACGTGACTTGATGAGATTTCTAGGAATGGCGGGATTTTGCCAGAACTTTTCCCAAGTTGCAGCTCCGTTGACAGACCTTCTGAAGAAAGACTGTAAGTTTGTTTGGAGCAGTTCACACCAAACAGCTTTTGATAAGGTGAAAGCCATTTTAATGAATTCACCAGTGTTGATTGTTCCTGATTTCAACAAACAGTTCAAACTATGTGTTGATGCCTCTGATGTTGGAGCTGGTGCAGTATTGCAGCAGAAAAAGTGTAGTGTCGATCATCCAGTGTGTTCCTTTAGCAAAAAGTTTGACATTCACCAGAAGAGATATTCCACTGTGGAGAAAGAAACTCTTGCTCTTGTCTTAGCCTTACAACATTTTGAGGTTTATTTGAGCACCACGGTGTCACCTGTAGCTGTCTTTACAGACCACAATCCTCTAGTGTTCCTCAAGAAGCTGAAGACGAAGAACCAGAGAATAATGCGTTGGAGTCTCCAGCTGGAGAGTTTTGACTTGGACATAAAACATATCCGTGGCAAAGACAATGTGTTGGCTGATGCCCTTTCTCGTGCAGTGTGAATGAACTGTAGAACACACCATAATAAATAAATATAGTAACAAATAATATGTATCACCATACCATTAATATATTTTCTTGAGTTCACATATACCCAGTCAATAGCTTTTACCTTTTGCATGTAGCTTGTACTCAGCTCAATTTTAGACAAGCAATCAATCTTGTTAGCTTACATTACAACCTTTAATGAATGGCTATGGCCAGCTTTATCTTATATAATACTATTCACTACAAGCTTCACTAAACATTTAAGATAGACTAATTTCAAGTGTATGGGCGGTCAAGTTTGATATCACAATTGGACAGTTTGTGCTGTTGAAGTGTTTTCCGTGTCGGGAGTTTTAGCCATGTCGGCCTGTATGACAATGTTCAATTCTAGCCATGTCGGCTTTTGGATTTACCTGTAATTTCTTGGACTGTGAAATGTAAGACTTTTATATATATATATATTTCTGTGCTGTGATTTATTGTTAGACTGCCAAACAATCTGTAACTTTTTATTCATGTTTTATTTGTAATTAAATCTGTATATATTTTACTTGTTGTGTCTTACCCATCTTTTTGTTATGTCTGGTTCGCCACTCGTAACAGTAGCTTCCAGACCCTATTCGTATTGAAATTGTAAGAAGTCATTTTTCTGAGATCCTAGCACTTCAGAGAAGACAAACAAGTATTCAGATCCATGTTTCTCTACCGTGTGTGGATCTCAACGCCTCCATTCAAAAATGTAGAACATTACAATGGTGTGTATGAAGCACAAAGATTCAGGTTCGCTGGAAATCCGGCCTCAATAAAAATATTTCAACTTTTCGAGTTAATGAGCCTTCCAACGTTTCCAAAGGGAAGTGAAAGTATTTGTTAACTTTAATACAAATTAAAAGTATAAGTATGCCAACTTCTGTAATCTTTTATTCTTAGGTTGATTTCTCTTTTGAAAAAAATCTTGCTCTCACAATCATATTCATTCACTTGGCAGTTGAGGCAGTTCTATACCATCACATACAACTCAAAACAAGTTATGGGTCAAAACCTTTTTTTCTACCAGGTAAATGTCTATGCACATATCAGATATATATATATATATATATATATATATATAAAATTATAATTATTGGCGGAAACCGTGTCAAAATTTGTTCACGATATCCTGACGACAAAACCTGTGTACAAGGCATATGTCATTTTCAAACAAAACGATTTTGACAGTCTCCTTAGAAACCATAAACTAAATTTCAAAACAAGGCTCCACAAAACTGTTTGCATCGCCCAAACGCAGTAGGGTACGACTTTTTGGAGTTAATTATGTCCTTGCACATGCAATATGCATTTTCCATTAACAGTTTGGGCATAAAAAAAACCTTCCATGACCATGCTGCTCTCAGTTGAAATTTCAACATGGTCAGACGTCAGCTGAGGGAACTGACAGAGGAAGAGCCATTGTGTGGCTTCAACAGGGTTTTACACAGAGGAATGTGGCACAGAGAACAGTTGTAGCCGGAGTGTGATTGGGAGATTATGGCAGCATTTCCAGGCAACCAATTCAATTCAGAATCGCCCACAGTCTGGTAGGCCAAGATCAACGTCGTCGCAACGTCAAGACTGGCATGTCATTCAAATGGCCTTACGTCAGCGCATTGTTACAGCGAGATGTCTGAGAGATGAACTGCGAAATGCAAGTGGTGTTCAGGTATCGGACCAGACCATAAGAAATCGTCTGCAAGCCCACAACATTCGATCTCGACGACAAGCGGTTCGACCACCTCTTCTTCAATGTCATAGCACGTCGTGACTGGTGCACCGAAATAGAGACTTGAGACGGCGACAATGGGGGCGGGTACTCTTCACTCAAATTTGACGGGTATCAGGTACAGAGACGAAATTTTACAGCCTTTTGTCATCCCAAGTCTTCGTCAAATTGGAGCAGGTTCTGTTCTTCAAGATGACAATGCTAGACCGCATAGAGCATAGGTTGTCAATGATTTTCTCACTAAAAATCGTATTGAACGAATGGATTGGCCTGCATACTCTCCTCTCTTGGCACCAATTGAGCTCCCATGCATGAGATGAGTTGGGCAGACGTGTGAGAGACAATCATAAGCAACCTGATAATCTTCAAGAATTGGTGCAATTCCTTCAGGCAGAATGGCAGGCCATTCCCCAGGTATTTTTCGACGTCTGATCAACAGCATGCCTCGTCGTTGTGTCGACTGCTTACGAGCACGTGGTGATTTCACTTTTATTAACAAAGTTCTCGAATTTGAGACAGTTTTGTTGGACATATACATAATAATGCTCCAAATGGCGAATTTTCATCAGATCCTCAGAATAGTTGTGTATAAAAAGTGCATATGCTTTGCATAACAGACTCAACATTAAGACACATTCAACTCATTCTGACCAAAAGTGTGCTTAAAAGTTTTGATTTACATGTTCTTTGTGTCTAATAAAATGTCAAACAGAAATAATTTGTTGACCCTTAACTTCTTTAATGAGTAGTACGAGGGGATATCAAAAAGTTTCAATTATCACAAAGAATGTACTGGTGAATACGGACCAAATGGTCACTGTAGCATAAGTGATCGTTGTCTAGTTCTAGTTAATAGTCTAGTAGCGACAGCCAGTTTTACGTCTGTTGACCAAATAGCACAGTACCCCCTATTATGGAGAAAATTGAGGTGCAAAGTGTAATTAAGTTTTTACATCTAAAGGGCTATACTGCATGTCAAATTCATGATGAGATGAAATCTGTTTATGACAATGACCGTCCATCCTTTGACACTGTTGTGAGATGGAAAAGGAATTTCCAAACAGGCCAAATGTCCCTCGCAGATGAGCCAAGAAGTGAACGCCCCTCACTCACTGATGATATGGATGTCATCAAGAAGGTTGAGACGCTGGTTCAAGACGATCGCTGCGTAACTCTACAAATGATAATGCATGAAACAGGTCTGAGTTATGGCAGTGCATGAAACATACTCCATAACCAGTTGCATATGTCCAAAGTATTCTATTCTTTTCAGACGGCCTGTGCAAGGTCAAGAAGCGATGGGGAAAATGTGTATCTCTGGATGGTGACTATGTAGAGAAGTCTTAAAAACATGAGAACAAAATACAGTTTGTACCTTTGATATGTGTCTGTGATAATTGAATGTTTTTGATATCCCCTGTTATATATGACATTGTTTTTTTAAAATTAATTTTGTCTGAACCGTACGTTCAGATCATCATCATCATATTTATTTCCTCCTTTGTTGGACATTAGATGTTGATTACATCAAAGGACAGTAGGAGTATATACAAAAAGAGTGAGAAGTGTTTATTTACTGAAAGTTTGGGATTAATAGTTAATAATAGGTAGCGCTTTGAGCATGTCTTAGGACGTGGAAAAGCCGCCATATAAATATCCACATTATTAATACTGTCTACACTTGGTATGTTGATGAGGCGCTCATGTGCAGACATTGCAGACATGAGGAAGACGGCTGAAAGGTTGTTGTAGTGGAGTGGCACTTCTGCATCAGTACACACACTCTGAGGATGACCCATTAACAGCTGCAGGAAGGTTTCCTCATCGCAGCAGAAGAGAAGAATGTGCAGCTTCAGCGGCAGATCGTCCCATGTGTTGTTCCAGAATTTGTTGTATATGGCAAATAGTGCTGGGCATCCGCTGGAGACGTGTTGGAGCAGATCTGAGTAGATGAATTTGCACAGGGCACAGGTTGTGTCGCTGAGTTGAGGCACTGGATTCCACATTTGTGCTAGAAAGTGAAAGGCTTTAGGATTGTGTCTGTTTCTTGCTAAGGTCCACGGTAGGCATGGTGATGGCTTCAGATGTATTGATTTAAAACGTCGAAAAGATCGTCAGAGTTCATTCGCTGCTTCCATTCAGTTGAATACTTACGGGTTATTCGATATGGGTAATGTCCGAGATTGTAGACCTGGAAGGGAGACAATTGCGGGACAAAATCCTAATTGAGTGGTTGAGTGTGATTTTTGGAGGTAGAGGAGAAGTCTTGTTGTGAACAGGCTTCTGGATAGAGCTGAAGGGGTACAGTAGAGATGGTAGAACAACTTTGTGCACAGTGGATGCGGCAGTTAGTGGGTTAAGTCCATGTGGTCTGATACCAAAACCAATCAGAGAATGGTAAGATCCTCTTGCTTTTCGACAAGCTTTTTTTTATTGACTGTGACTGTGTCAGGATGTTTGAGACTTTATTTACGAAATAGGAAACGCAGTTACTGTCGGGAAGCTAGTTGCCAGCAAGAAGGAAGTCATGATGTACCGCTTGAGTGCTTTGCTTACATTGCTTACAGAACACAACAACTTGACACTTGGTAGGATTAACTTCGTATCTCCAGTTGGATGCATAGGTAGTGATTATATTTGGAAGAGATTGAAGTCCTGAGGGATCTGAGGTCATCTGCCAGCGTTGGATTCCCGAGACTGAGGTCACCAGCCATAATGCCGTGTCCAGAGGTTTGTAGTTGCTTTAACAGGTCATCAATGAATACCAGGTTCATAAAAGTTGAGAGTACCCCTCCCTGTCTCACGCCTTGCTTGACGGAGAACTGTTCTGACTGGCATCCATTAATTGCAACAATACTTTTAAGGTCAGAGTAACAGTGCACAAACAGCCTCCATATCTGTCCAGTGATTCCTAGGTTTGCTAATTTGAGGAATAATCCACTGTGCCATACTGTGTCGAATACCTGTTTGTTATCAATGAAGGCTCCGTCGACTTTGCTCCCTAGTTTAAGGTTGTGATAGATAGCTTTGGATAAGTTAAACGATGCTGTTGTACATCCTAGTCCTGTTTGATACCCTTGTTGTTGTACATTTGGAAGTGAGATTCCAGAGTTTCTAAGCCATTTTGCAAGTTTGTTGTTTAAGAGTTTTTCAAACAGTTTATAGAGAACTGGCAAAAAGTAATAGGCCTGTACTTGTTTGCTAAATTCTTAGGTTTGTTGTTACATTTGTGAATTGGTTTGATGACACCAAGTTTGCTGTTTTGGGGAACATGAGCAGATTGAATCATGGCATTAAATAGGCGAGTGAGATTGAATATGAGTTGAGGTCCGTCGTATGTTCATTTTGTATACAATCGTTTCCTGCAGCTTTCTTCTGTTTAAGAGATTGTATGATAGATCGAGTGTCATCGAAAGTGATTGGCGTGGAGAACTCCTGGATGTGATCACAGTTTGATGAGGAGTATAGATCATAAACCTTGAGTTCTGTTCGTTAAGAAGGTGTGGTTGAAGTGAGGTTTTGCTTGGGGAGTATGAACTGAGTGGTAGAAATTCGCAAAGGTGTGTCACACATCCTCCGGATTCCAGACGTCGCGGTCATCGATCATTAGATGTTGTTTCTTTTGTTTTTCACCATTTTCCAAAATAGCTTTGAATCGCACTCTGCAAACTGTTCAATTTCTTTGAGGTTTTGCTCAATAAGGTCTTGTATTGCAGTTCTTTGGGCTCGTCTAAAATCTCTCAAGACGTTTGTAGGTGGTATAAGAGTCGTTTGTGAAACCACAAGGCCGTCATTAATTGATCCAACATCTTCTGGCGTGGCGCTGTAAAGCATGGATGTCTTTAAGATGTTTAGACCAGTATGGTTTCGTTTGAGGGTTAGATTTAGATACAGGCAACGTGTGTGAGGAAGCATGAGATATGGCATCAGTAATGTTGGTATAGTAGTCATCAATGTTATCTGTAGTGGTGAGATCTGGTTCACCAAGTGGCTTCAGTGTACAAGATAGAGAATCAGAGTAAGCTTCAAGAACAATATCATCACAACGTTTCCATGCAATAGTTGATGGTCTCGATTCTTTAAGGGAAGGGGTTTATTGTAGCTTAAGCTTGGCAACTATGGGGAGGTGATCTGATACACAGTTTAGATTATCTTCTTCTTGGATAAAGGCATGGTCGATGTAGGGTGCATTCTCACTTGAGATGAAGATATAGTCTATCTGGGTCATAGCAGGAACGAACGTGTAAGTGTGGATAGTATTACCATTTGATATAGCTGAGACTAGGTTGTTGTCAGCTACACATTGTGAAAGGAGAGTTCCGTTTGAATCAGATGATGATGGTGAGTTAAATCTCGCATTAAAGTCTCCCAGAAGTACCACCACACCATCACTGATGTAGTAGTCGTGAATATCCTGTAGTTCTTTAAGGGCAGTTTGGTATGCAGCAGTTCCATGACTTGCAGTGGGCATATATACTGAGAACATAAAAAGTGGGGCATGTTTTTACGAATAAGCTTGATGCCAATTATACGCTCACTTATTAGGATCCAAGAGACTTATGTATGGAGACAGAATTGTCTTCCACATTATAGCAACGCCTCCTTTTTCACAGCGTCGGTGAGTTCCGCTTGAGGACTGTGTTTTAGAGAAGGAGACATAATCAAAATGAATGGAATTCATGATGTCTATAGAGTGTTCTAAGAATTTATGTTCAGTACTGAAGGCGATGTCAATTTGATTAATTGTCAATATCTCACAGAGTGATAGTGCGGATGACATGATGCCTCTGACAATCCATGTTAAAATGTTAAGATCGCCCAAAGAGTTTGCATGGTTAGAAGTGAGGTTATTAGGTTTCATAGAGTTTGAGAGGATGCAAAAACACAAAATTAAGTAGATATAATATGAGAACATGTTTTGGAGTTTCTGGTGGCTTGCAATTAAAGTACATCGACCAATACCAGTCGTTCTCATCATCGAATTTATGGGCTTGATTGTTCTGCTTGTCCTGCCATTGTCTAACGCTCAGCCACTTCCAGTACTTACAGTATACTCCAATAGGCCACTCAACCTGGTCCTCTATTATGGCTGATTGGTGTTTGGGTACAGTTAACTTGGCTGATTGCATGCTGTTACTGTTTATGCCTTGTATGAGTCGAAGCCCTGCTACTGTGAAAGCCTTCTGTTTGAGAAAGTTAACAATTGCTGATCTGGTTGAGGCTGCCGAGATACCTCCGATGTAGTACCGCACAGTTCTGGTGCGCACAGTGGCTTCAAAGACTCCTGTATCAACTTCATCTGATGTATTTGTGTTATTGATAGTTGACTTGAGAGGAGAGGGTGGTAATATGGATACAGTACGTTGTGAAGGGTTCCTTGGCAGAAACTGTTATGTTCAGCTTGGATCTTACACTACCTTTTTAAATTAATTTTACATGTTTTTACCTAGAGCTCTTAACAATGATATGTAGTCTCTCGTAACCCGTTTTGGGTGGCATTTGTACTTTTATCTCAGTTGTTTATTTAAAACAAACATTGTAATCCATGTTGTACAAATGGTGACACTTTGATAAACTATATTGTATTGTATTGTAACAGCTGTATTAGTTCTGGTTTTACGTTTTGGAGTGGTAGTGGGATGTGGGGTCAGACATGATTGCTGTAAAAATGATAAACCAGAATCGGAAGAGTAAATTTCTTTGGCAAATGCTTTATCCTTCTCAGTAGTGTTATCATCACAGGTAATGTCGATGACGTCATGAGTAAGTGTAGATCTAGGGTGTGTGTCCTGAGTAGTTGATGACTGTTCACTGTGTCTTTTCAAAGAGGTCTGCTTCACAGATTTTGTTACAATGTTATTGTTCCCTAGAAACTGTTCCTTAAGATCTGTCATCTGTTTAACAACAAACTCAACAACTTGTTTCATAACAATATTGGATACTTTCATATGCTCATTATGTTCTTTGAGTGAGGTAATTTCTGTTTTCAAAAAGTCAATTACATTTTCATCCAGACCCTTGCCTGGTCTAGGTCATGTACTCGTTGTTTGAGTTCAATGAGCTCGGCTTTGAGCTGGGCCACCGTTAATTGGTCAACAATAGAGCGCGTTTCACTTGAGAGTGGACGGCATTGGGGTTGAATTGTTTTTAGGTTTTGGTGTGTTTTAGTGTAGAGTGAGTGAGTGAGTGAGTTGTTTAACGCCGCTTGGGCAATATTACAGCCATTAGCGGCGTTTGTAGTGTAGACAAAGTCAACTTGTCTATTATCTCCGTCGATAAAACTTTGTAATATATAACAATCTTTTGCATACTTCAACAAACTGGTTCATTTATCAGAGTTCTTTCTAGTGATTAGTTGTCCGGTTGGACAGTTTGACACACATTTAGTTTTTGATGACAAAACTTGACTATACCATTTGACACTTTCTTCCGATTTACAAGTTAAGGTAAACAAGGTCTCTATATAGATATCACATGGAAGGTTTGCCAGGTCTGCATCTATGTTTTGTAAGAGAGAGAGAGTCATTAGGCAATGGCAGAGTAGATTGGGATATTGCAATGTCACTTGCCTGAGATAGATTGACGCTTTCTTGGGTGTCTTGTTGATCACCGAGTTGGGTGGATACAGATGTAGGAGTATCTAGTTTCATAATTTCACAGTCAATAACATCCAGAGTTAGTTGAGCATCATTACAAAGGGTGACTGAAGTTGGCATTTCAATAGAAAGTCCATTTTCTTCTCTATGCACAGTACAGTTTGCAATTTCTTCAGACAGTGATAAAGGCGTGACCTGCCTTGACGCCATCTTGGATCGAGGATTTAGGGCAGCACGTCGAGACTGGTGCACACTTCATAGAGACTGGAGACAGCGACAGTGGGGGAGTCACTTCACTGATGAGTCCCGATTTGCATTACAGTTCAATGATGGCAGACGTCGCGTCTATAGGCGACAAGGAGAAAGATGTGCTGATGTTAACGTCAGACAACGCCATCGCTTTGGAGGTGTTACGGTAATGGTGTGGGCTGGAATTTCTGTAAATCACAAGATTCCTCTTTTCGTCGTCCAAGGAAATTTGACGGGTATCAGGTACAGAGACGAAATTTTACAGCCTTTTGTCATCCCAAGTCTTCGTCAAATTGGAGCAGGTTCTGTTCATCAAGATGACAACGCTAGACCGCATAGAGCACGAGTTGTTAATGATTTTCTCACCCAAAATCGTATTGAACGAATGGATTGGCCTGCATACTCTCCTGTCTTGGCACCAATTGAGCTCCCATGCATGGGATGAGTTGGGCAGACGAGTGAGAGGTAATCATAAGCAACCTGATAATCATCAAGAATTGGTGCAATTCCTTCAGGCAGAATGGCAGGCCATTCTCCAGATGTTTTTTCGACGTCTGATCGACAGCATGCCTCGTCGTTGTGTCGACTGCTTACGAGCACGTGGTGATTTCACTTTTATTAACAAAGTTCTCGAATTTGAGACAGTTTTGTTGGACATAATAATGCTCAAAATGGCGAACTTTCATCAGAACCTCAGAATAGGTTTGAATAAAAAGTGCATATGCTTTGCATAACAGACTCAACATTAAGACATATTCAACTCATTCTGACCAAAAGTGTGTTTAAATGTTTTGATTTACATGTTCCCTGTGTCTAATAAAATGTCAAACAGAAATAATTTGTTGACCCTTAACTTCTTTCGAGTGGTATATATGATATTGTTGGGTTTTTAAAATTAATTTTATCTGAACCGTACGTTCAGATCTATTTGCAATAGTTCCCTTCGAGTATAGTTTTCTCTTAGCTTGGCTGGCAGCACAGCCATCAAATGAATGGTTCCTGATAGGTTTTAGCTATATCTATGTTTTAGGTCGCTTAATAACCAGCCAAAAAAACCTTATATTGAGTGCAAATCACTACCTGAACTAGCATCTGCATCTATTAAGGTGCCAAAATTATATTTCATTGTTCTTAGTTATCATAGGATATGACGGTATAGATGTTAAGAAGCCGAATTCTTTGTGCTCCTTAAACGGCAACTTCGATGATTATAAATTAATTTTAAACAATCCAATTCTGTCACACTGGGGAATAAACAATTTTTATAAGTCCAATGGAATATTAGAGAGGGGCTTTAATCGCAGGACAGTTGTAACCCCGAAGCATGTTACATTTTTATAGTTTGATATCAGGAAAAGTGTTGTGAAATAGTACTCTCTGCACAGTTTATCATTTCAACTAAAATGTAAAATTTCTGCTCTTTCTACTTTAAGCAGTGTCGTTTTCATCAAGCAACGTCAATAAACACAATCAGTATACATGTACCAAGTTTGGTGCAATCGTTAAGGATCCGTATATGAAAACTGAACCACAATGCGAGCACCACATTCGTTTCTAAATAGGTAATTCAACTCAGCCAAAATCTGTTAATACAGTGCACAGGTCTATAAAACTTGGTAGTATGTTTCTACATTCAATAATGTTTAAGCAGGTATGATATTTAACTTAGATGTTTGTCTCAGTTTTGATTTTTGTAGAAGAAAGATGTAATGGGATGAAGACTCTAAACAGCCTCATTGCAGTGATCAAGTTAAAAAAAGACAAACATATATGTGATTATACAAGACTGTCGGCTATGAATTAGTACCTTGTTAAGCCTTTGCAATAGATATATATACAAATATTATTACAGGATTGTCGGTATTGTGAGAATAATTTTGATTTTTCTTCACTGACATGGACGACGATAAATCAGTAACAGAGATTGTCCTCGCATACATATTACACCCAGTGGTCAACAGTGTGTGGCACTATAGTTCACAATGGCACTATTCCTGGCCTCTCGAATTATTGTAAATAATGAAAACTGATATTAATATGGAAACAGTATTTGAAATATAACTGTAGAATTCTTTCATAACATAGATTACCAAACACACGTAATATATGCAGCGCAAGTGATTGTAATCGCGGCGCCCTACACTGACCGATATTGGGATGAATTTGCCGAATACATGGATCGATGGTCAAAAAAGGTGAGAGATTGGGCCCCATTGGAGGGAGATTTTGGAACAATTAGAAAATTGTGTTTAATAAAGTAGAAATAACATCATTTATCTTATGTTAGCCTACATTTAACATTATGTTCATATACAACATTCATTCAGATTTTTTAAACTATAAAAAAATTAAAAGAAAATAATTATAAATTTTTAAAACTTTATTGAGAATATTAATTTTTTTACTATAACTACATACAATATCTATTTAATTCCATTTAAAGAGGTGAGGTGATTTGAGGTTTAACGCCGCTTTCAAGATTGTTTCACTTATATCGCGGCTGCCATTACTATTGCAGGGAGAAAGCCCGCAACAGCATTGTGATGAAACCTGCGAGCACAGCTGGAACTAGCGAACCATGGGTGGTACTGCACTGAAATTCAGTGTAGCCTTGCACCCAAACCTTACTGCGTGTAGAGCAGTTCTTTACTGCGTACAAAGTTGCCGTGCCCCTGGCGGGATTCGAACCACGGACCTCCGAAGCCGAACGCGCTAACCACTGCGCTGCCCCCTCTCCTCCATTTAAAGAAAAAAATGCTGTAATTTCACGTTCTTAAAGTCGATTAAGTTAGAAAATCCAGCTTCTGTGTAGTCACATTTCAAGTCGGTGTTGACAATCGGCGGCTAATAAACAACGTTACTGTTAATGTTACACATATTTATCTCGATTTCTAATACAACAAACAATATTTATCCACTATTTCTTTATCAGTAATTTAATACCGTAGAGGTACTCGTGACTTGGCGGTTGACTCAATGAATTTACTTCCGGGTTATGATATCACATCGTGAATAAAAAAAAGGACTAAACTTAGGGTTTTAGAGTGCGAAGTGCGAAGTACGAAGTATATGAGGGTCATTCCATTTCAAATCGACCTAAATCTGGGGATCGCCCCAGTTGACATCATGGATTTTGAAATTTTCATTTCAAATAGATGCTACTGTATCTTCAGATAAGGGAAATAAAATTTTTTTGTTCATACTCAAAATAGTTTGCGTTTGGCATAGAGTGTTAAGACACAGTTACAATTTTTATTTATGATAGAATTTGGAATGAGTTATCCATAAATATAATATTCGTTTTAATTTTTTAAAAATATTTGGTATAATAGCTTGACAAAGAAAGCTTAATTTCATCTGCAAAATTTACTTTTTACGTTTTTTGACCGTTTTCTTTTCACTTTTTTTGGAAGTCGAAGGAATGAAGTGCACCAAACATGCTTTGATGCGTCTCCTTGGGACTCAAGAGATGTAATTTAGTAATTCTTGACAATGTATTTTGGTTCTTGTGCTACAATAGCTGCCTTATATCTACCCTTTGTTCGGAAAAGTGTCAAAAATGCCCTATGTCTTAAGCTGACTGTAGAAAAAGGCGCACCTGTCAGAGGCTTCATTTTTGCACACATGTAGCCCATAGTATACACTACAAAATATCCAAATTTGACGAGGGTTAAATTTTCCGTTCACCTTCTGCAAGTGATTTACTACAGCAACACTCACATGATTTTACCGACGCTTCACATTGATTGACATCTCTATGTTTGAGATATTCAGGAGATTGTTGATCAGTGAATACATGACTATTCACTTTATTTAAAATCCCTTGGGGATCAACTTACCATTTAGATATTTTATATCAAGTTATTTGCTACCAAAATGCTCGAGAGCAAACTCTAAATTTTGGGCAAATTAACCTGTAGCTCTCCAGAGAAAGCTTGTAGTATATCAGTCTGATGTCAACATCAACTTTGCAGATAATATGATCAAAAGGCAGTGTCACCTTTGCCTTTCGTCTTGAACTTTTGGGGCTCGATTCTACTTGGAATCAGAACATCAATGATCATGTCTTGGTTGTCATCATCCTACAGTCATTACGTTTCCAATTGTCCAATCATGATCGATCACGTAATCCTGGCGTTATCTTCATTTTCCCCTGTTTCCTCTTTCTGAACGTTACTGTTGTTGATATATTGCTTTGTGACACACGTTTTATGGCCAGTTTTGTTGCACTTTTTGGAATGAATGAATGGTGACTTCTTGTCCCGGGAAAAGTTGAGCATGATGAAAAGCGCAAGTCTTGGTTTTCAATTTCCGATTCAATCTCTTTTTTTTTCACGAACAAAATTTTTGTAGCAGGAATGGCAATTTCTACCCAATCAAACAGTTGTTTTGGAGTTGTAATTTCGTTCTAGAAAGTCGCTTGAAGACTGGCTTTTGCTGCAAGTCTCTTGATTGTCCCCCCTCTCCGGTTACAAGCATTTTTGCCATGACTAGTCGCAAAGAAATGCCATACTGATTTTAGTCCAAAGTCCTCTTCTTGAGAACAGAGATTGACAAAGTTTTTGTACTTTTTATATTGACTTGCTGCACCATCACTGAAGTAAATGACCTTTTTAAACCCCTCGGAAGACAAGTTCTCAAGTGTCGCAAGACATGTTTGAGACACACATGAACCGCCACACAATCAGATGGTCACTGATCACTGCTATGCTCAAATGCTTCAGTTCGTTATACTGTCTGTAGTAAACCACTACTGGGTGAACAGTGGCTTGGGAATTTTCCCAGTTGAAACCCTAGACTGCGTCTTGTACTACAAAAGAATAGTTCTCCGCAAAATCAAGAAGAACCATTGCAGTCTCATCATCCAACTGATCTTTGAATCTTGCCAAGAAGGCTGACTGAGATTTTGCAGTGAAAGGGTGAACTGTCAAATCGTCAAGTTTTTGCAAGAGGACATCAACAAAGTCTCGAGGACTTGAGGACTTGTTGTGACAACAATTGTTAGATTTGATGTACCCAAACTTTATATGAAATTTCATCCTCTGTATCTAGACCTTCATCCTGGAGATTTGACTCGATAACGATTTTCAGTGCATCAATTCCAGTTATCAAAGCGATATAACATGCATTCTTGTGCCTTGACGTTGCATGCAACCCTCTGTAAAAGCTCCTGAATATTCAATTTCATCCCAGGCAATGCATCGAGCCTCAGATTGACATTTTGATGTATCTGACAGACACACACTGAATGTGTAACAGGAGCACCAGCAGAGATACACCATTTTGGTCTCAATTCACAAAACTTTGAAAATCAAATTGTGTAGAGGTTGCTGGTCTCTTCTTTGAAAGAAACATACAGTTCTCTAAGATTTTCTAGGAGTAATCTTTTCTGTTTGTGAATCTTTTCACCATCAATGCGAACACTAACAAACTCCTTCATGCCTGGACACAGGCGCGAAATATGTATATGGAAATGCATGCGTGGCTGAAACATTCGCGCGAACGTTACTGCTTCGCGGACATTGTTCCCCATCGTTTCATTGATACCAACATAGTAAATTGTATTGTTACAGGACTACTTTCATATATCCTTTTTTTAAAGAAGAAACGTTATGTTGGACAGACTGTTCGATATGAAACATCCTTAAAATCTCTACTTAGTAATAGGCAATATATAAAAACGTTTATTTCTTGAAAACTAGAAATTTTACCCTCGTGATTTTTTGATATGTAAGAGTTCATATAATGACAAATAAGCTGTCCAAATTTCATTACTGTGCGAGGTGCGCCTTTTTGTATAGAGACTTTTGAATATGGTAGAATTTCCGTTTTTTGCCAAGGGTAGGTATGTTTAAATCCATTCAAACTAAATACGGATAGGTGAAAGTATGTATGCTTGAAGTTTTGGACTGTCCGAAGAATACTTTCATCCTTCAAACAAATTATTATCACTCAAGCTATCAAATCTTGTTGATACAGCTTATAGAAAATGGACCATATCCTGAAATCGCTTAAAATTCTACTGAATTTTAAATTTGCGTAACTCAGGGTATTTCTTGAATATCTGCAAAATGTAAACGTATGCCGCTTTGGAATTATATCAACAACCTATAAACCTATATGAGCGGCAAAAACTTATTTTTTAGCGAACATTTCACTGCAAATGGTGTATTTCATAGGGTGATATCCCAAAACACCTACGACCCATTACCCCTACAACCCAGTTCCCCTACAGGTTGCTAAAACAACACAGTGAGTTACCCTTCTGGCATAATAGACTCGCCCTAACAAGTGATTAGGTGTGGAGAAGATTTTGTAGTGTGAGTGGTTTATCAGAAGGGATCACAGGAATTAAAGGTAAAGTTGGATTATGAATTAAAGACAGAAAATTTATCTGGTGAAGTGATTAAATATGGAGTAGATTTATCTGGTGAGAAGAAAAGATTTTTCAAACACAGAAACAACAGTTTCATTTGTCGGAATTTAGAAAAAGACTGAGATAAGTTGATTTACATTAGATTGAAAATGTAAATACGTGAATGTAAAAGACACGGCAATGTCTGTGGATTACAACTGAGTCAATTGAAAATGTAAATATGTAAAATAAATTATATTTAATATATATAGTAATATATGTCTCTTATATGTCATGATATATAGTACGACATGTGAAAGAATGAAGATATTTAATATGTCTCTCTGTCAATGTTCTGGGCCAGTTCATTATTGTCAGAGGTATCAGGCTTGAGATAGCAGTGTAATGGACCATAACTTTGTTTTTATAAGCTGTAGGGGAAATGGGTTGTAGGGGTTTTGGGGTACTACCTTTCATAGAAGTGCGTTACGTGTCACAATTAAACAACCCTTACAGCAAAACCAATGCGAATTTGTAAAGAATATTTTGTTTTTGTAATGACCTATAAACGTACTTGAAAGAAATCGGTGACATCAACTGGGAGGCTTTGGTCGAATTGAGCTGGACTGACCCATTAGTGACGTCATGGAGCGGATACTCGCTGTCTGGAGCTGGTCATTGAGTCTGCGTTCAAAACATTTACGACATATGTCCTATACGAGATTCATTGTTTCAAAATGACTGGACACAGTGACAATAAACTAAGTGGCAGTCGAATGCCAAGATTACGCCATTATGACAGGACAAATATTCCGCTTGGTGGGCCCAAGGCGTTAAAATTCAAAAGGTATAATTAGAGACCATTAAATCAAGAATTGAAATTGAATACGATAGGATTATATAACGGCCACCTGTGTGTCATAAAAAATAAGGCTATTTAAACCAGTCTGATTGTTGTGACAACATTTGGCAGACGTCGTAATTGATGTAAACATGCTATGGGATAGTGCGCATAGCATCACATTTAAACACTGTCTTTCGCTTGGAACAATACAAATAATTAAAGATATATTTAACATCAATTCATCGGAGGTTTGAGTTGCTTGGATGACTTTAAATAAGTTTAAACAGTAGTTTAGAATGTGAGATTTCCTGTTGTTTCTTCATTAAGGAGGTTATACTTCTGCCGACTAACACGTCACGCGGCAGGACACGCGGCTGGACACGCCTCAGTGACCAAGGGCCAGTTCAGTTCTGTTCACTGGTGCTAATTAGCTGGTGATTGGAAAAAGCCGCATTAAAGTGCAATATCTTAACTCTTTTTATCTCTGTTGAAAGTAAATTCAATAAAGAAGTTGATCATCCATAAAAAAAATTCCTTCTCTCCCTCAGTGCTAACCTATTTTGTTATTTATAGATAAGAAAGACATTGTGATTTGCATTTTAAAAATAAATAAAAAATAAGCCTTAAAAGTAAGATAAAATTAAAAATAGAATTTACACTATGTTAAACATATGTGTGTATTATAAGCAATAGTATTCAAAACCTATTTTGAAGAGTTACTTTAGCAAAAACAAAGGTTCCATCTTTTATTAACAAGTTCTTTTCAATTGACCATTTAGCCAGACTTGGATGTTGCATCAATAAAACACAAGATTTGATTAAGGAAGGAGTTGCCTTTTGAATAGACCTCCCTGTCATATAAATAACGCACAAAGGCTTAAATGTTTATTTCATGATGACAAGTTACTATGGTCCCATTTCATAACAGTGCTGCAGCAAGTTCATCATACATGTGCTTCAAAAATCCTTAGCAGCATTTTCTCCTTTTAAGAGTTCTACAAGAAGACCACATGAAGTTAGATTTGGAGGAAGTCTGCTCAAGAGTTGCTCTTTACCAATGAAGCTGACCCGTGATAGTTCAGGGAGGCGGAGGAGCATTTCTCCAAACTTGTTGTGCTGTGCTGAGAAGTGACTATCTGTATAAGAGTGAAGTGCATCCAAAAGCTTTTCCTGGTGCTCCATTATCTTGTTTGGATCTTTCAGCCCCTTCACATCTGAAAAAATAATTATCAATCAAATAAAGGGAAGAAAAGTTTAATGACATTTGAAATAAGACCTATTGATTTGTTGCCATTTGCAACTTTTGTAAAACCCTGGCAGAGTAGCTCATTTTGTAAGGTTTAAGACTTCATTTTGAATAATCCTTTTTGAGGACATTGTCAGTGGGGCTTACATTATTGATTGGATCTTCATTCAATTGACAATTTTATCAAAATCTAAATATTTTAGATATTCAAAAATATGTATCTCAACTAAAGAGACAGCCTATACCTATGATCGATTAGATCGTGTTTAGAGATCTAATCCTTCTAGATGGGACACGCTAAGTGATGACTGCTGAACATGGAGAGCCGAAGTTACATATGAATCTTAAAAGATCACGTTCTTATTATGCCTATCCAAGACGTGGCGAGCATGAAGGGGGGAGGGGGGGGGGGGGGGGGGGGGGGGGTGTGTCAGGTTGGACCCTTAACTCCAAGTCAGACAAGTATTTTTAAATACCTAAAATAATTTTATTTTAAATTTAAAATTTTTTAAAATATTTTTTTTTCTTTTTTATTTCCCAACTTGTTTACAAAGTGTTTACATCTCATGTATTACGTATTTCATTTGTACAAGTACTATTATTATAGTTCCACATACAATCATGATTACATGTCAAAGAGGTTGTGAAATAAATAGAATTGAAATGTGTAGAATTGGCATAGTTGCAGTTTGAGAACGCTATTGCTTTTATAGTTTGATAATATTTAATGATTTCCTGTTGATTTCCTTTGAAAAATATACTGTTTTTAGTTTTACTTTAATTATAAATGTATTGCTTAGTCACCAAAGCAACAGCATTAAAGGCCTGATCACACAGCCCAAAAGTCGCGTAAACTCATGAATCACGCACATGATTTGAGTCTTACGCAATACATGCGTGATTTGCGCATTTCATCAGTTTGTCTGACGTGGAACCTCCGTACTTGTCCGTCGATGTTCCCCGGCTCAGCGCTTTACGCGATTCCGAGTTTTGAGCAGCTCAAAACTCGACCTTGCGTAAAAGTTTACGCAGTACTGCCCTGTTTTACATAAGTTTTGCGTAGTGTCCATAGTTCTTACGTGAACAGTGGGCGAAATATGCGTGGAATGTCATTGATCTTTCACTAACATGTTGCTGCTATCGCGTTCATTGACGACTTTCCACTGACGATTAGCAGACATACAACGCATGGTTCACGCATATGTGCCCGTTGTGCATTAGTGCAAGTGCACAGATTTTCAGCGGACCTTTCGTCGCTCACAACCACGTATTTGCCCTTTTTGCATGTCTATGCGCTGAAGTGTGTGGTTTGTTAGTGATTTGTGCGCGCTCTTTCCGTAGTTCTTGCGCAATTCATCGGTGATTTTTAATCGTGTAAATCAGTGAAGATGGTCAAATTCTCGACGGACAGGCACGCACAACCTAATTTTAGGCGTGATTTGTGCGTTTACGTGACTTTTGGACTGTGTGACCAGGCCTTTAGAGGATTGTTGTTTCTCCATCTGCCAACTTTTCCCATAATTCAATAACTTGGTCACATTCACATATCAAATGTACAAGATTCCCATTTTCTATCTCACGAAAACATAAAGGGGATTCACAGTATCCAATCCTGTATAAAAACTCATTGTTGCCAGAATATTATGTAATATTTTGAATTATAGCCATTTTAAATTGACATTGGCTTTACATCTATATGCCATTAAGCTATAATTATTATTTCTATCTAATATAATTCTCTTTGAATGTATTCTAGCTCCCATCTCTGTGAACTTGCTGTTTGTATATTTCTTGCATTTAATAAAGTTGATAAAAATATTAAACTTCCTTTTTCATCAGTGTATAATCAGCTTCTTATTTAATCTTATTAAATCATTTACATAACAAATACCTTTATCTAAACACCTTTCATAAACGATACATTTGCCATTGTTCAAGCCAGGATTTAGAAATTTGGGCCCCTCCTTCTAAAAACAGAGGGGTCATCTGGATATTTAAGAGGGCCTTTATCTATTTTTAAATGTTTTATTTTTAAAAAAAGTTAACATGATAACTGCCTTGTTTTATTTTACAAAATTTGTACGATGATTAGACATGCAAGGTCCTTAGCTAACCTGTACCAATTTCTCATCTGCAGTAGTCTCAGAGTAACAGTCCTTTAATAATTAGTTCATTTCTAAAGCCTCAAAATTCTTTCATATCATATCAAAAAGGAAATTATACAAATTGTTAGTAAGAATATGTTTACATCTGAATACACCGACATCATTAAAAATGTTTTCTAGCTTTATCTAAAAATCATCTGAGAAATGTTTTATCAATATTTATTTTCTTACTGTTGTTAATATACACGTGTTTGTCTTTGTCTTTTTTTAATGTTAAACTATTTAGTTTCTAATCTTGACATAAAACTCAATTTGAACGGTCATTGAATGATTGTTGGCACATTGTCGCCATGTGGCCATCAAAATCCAAATAAAGTGTCAAATATAAGAGTATGTCTATCTTCGATACTTTGATTAAAACTTTTGAAGATCGTAAATATCCCAAACAGGAATAAAAAAACCAAAACAGATTTACTCCTTACAGAGAATATAGAACTTGCTGCAGTGATAAAAAGTAAACAAATGGTGTCAGGAGCCTTTGCAACATTCGGAAAACATTCAGCTTCTTCAATTGACGGAAAAAACGAGACAACTGATAACTGATAAACTTCCAGATTTAGTTGACATAGTTTTGATCTTTAGACTAGATGACTAGAGTTTTTTTTCTGTGTTAAATTCAATAATTATGCGTGAATACCGCAATCTAGCTTGAACACTGATTTGCTATCAATAGTTAAACTGTAGTTGTACCAGATTGACTTGGTCATAAAATCAGTTACCTCCTTTCTTGCTGGATAACAATTTTAGAGAAAGTAGGTCCATACACTCAAAACATCCTTCCAAAATATATTAACCCTCAAGCCGCGGTTTACGGAATGGTCCGGGATGAAATTAAACTACGCCGCAGTTAGCCTTGGCGAACCCCGGAAGCCGGACTTATAATCTGACGCATTTACTAATTAACGCAATTGTACCATGTAGCGGATCCCGGAAAAAAATTGCACGGCAGTCGTGTCGGTTGAACGCGTGTATTTTCGTTCCGGCTTTCGCTAAGCTGCCGATTTTTTCCCCGTTGTTGTTCTAAAAAATTGGGGTATATTTTCCGAAAGTTTTATAGATATTGGTTATGTTTATCGTACCGAAAATATGCATTACAAACGCTCAATTTTCCCCCACTACCCGCCGGGCTTGCTATAGCCCTGGGGCTTATTGCTCCCCTCGCGCACGAGCTTATCGAGCTGCGCACGTTATTGTTTGCTCAGGCGTGCGCACTCACAACAAAAGCATACCTTGCTTTCGCACGCCCTATGATCTAAACCCTTGGGCGGATTTCAATACAGGTGGGATCATTTGAAAGAGGAGAAAATTGTCTTTAATTCGATATAAATTACGAATATGCGCTAAAGGAACTGAATATACAGCATGTGCCGTAAATGAGGTGATTTTTAGATATTTTTAGTTTTATACCTACTTTCACACATTATTTCTCATCATGTACTCAACGTATTTTGGAATTTTTTATATCATAAGAAAGAGAAAAAGATTGTCTTTCATTCCATGTAAAATTTGTATATGCGCAAATATTTATAAAGCCACAGCGAGCGACGCACGAAGAGCTAATTTTGCTCTTTTACCCTTGTGAACTGAGTAGCGATTTTGTGATATACTTTTCTTTAGTACTTCATATCTTTTTAACTGTTTGGTGCATTTGGATAACTGTTATATCACAATAAAGAAGAAAAAGTTGTCTTCACCTTTATATAAAATATGTTCACTCACATAACAAAAATATTGACACAGTAAGAGTCACAAATAGAGCAATTTTGGCACTTTATATCTCCGTAACCAAATGACACATTCCCACAACTTTTATATCATTGTCAAGAGGAATACATTGCCTACATTATGATATATAATATGTATATGCGCTAAAAGAAATAGCGATACAGCAAGTGCCGCACTAAGGGCACTTTTGTCGCTTTTTTATTATGTGATATGAAGCGCGATTTTCATGTACCTTTCTTTCGCACGCAATATCTTCTATACCGCTTGGCGCATTTTGATAAATTTTACATCTAAATAAAGAGGAAACAATGTTCTTCAATTCCATATATCGATGATTTATGCGCGTGAATAAATAAAAGCAAAACAAGTGCCGTAAAAAGGGCAATTTTCGCACTTCGTTCCGCCGTTAAGTGCCGCGAATAGGAAAACTTCGGCACTTTATATCTCCGTAACCAAATGACGCATTTCTACAACTTTTATATCATTGTCAAGAGGAATACATTGCCTACATTTTGATATATAATATGTATATGCGCTAAAAGAAATAGTGATACAGCAAGCGCCGCACTAAGGGCACTTTTGTCGTTTTTTATCATGTGATATGAAGCGCGATTTTCATGTACCTTTCTTTCGCACGCAATATCTTCTATACCGTTTGGCGCATTTTGATAAATTTTACATCTAAATAAAGAGGAAACAATGTTCTTCAATTCCATATATCGATCATACATGCGCACATAAAAAATAAAGGCACAAGAAGTGCCGCAAATTGGGCAAGTTTCGCATTTCGTATTTCTGTAACCAAGTGGCGCGCTCAACAACGTTTGGTATCGACGTAAAGAGCAGAAAATTCTCTTCAATTTGATATACAATTTGTATATGCGCTCACAGAAATAAAGACTCAACAAGCGCCGCTAAAATGTTATAAATAAATGTAATAAGTAAAAAAAATTATGAAGGAAACCCTGTTTCTTTAGTGTTCAATTGTAGAGTTTTATAAACCATGAAAGTTGAAGGGAAAAAAACTTTTGGATTTACATTCATAGCGTTATTGATGTCTTTTTTGAGTTAGGGGATTTTTGCGCCGGGCACCGCCATCAGTTCATGGGAAAATTGTCCAATGAAAATGTTGTGGTTGAGACACAGTATGTCGGGGATGCCGTCGGGAACCGCCAACAGGTCAGGGCAAAGTTGTCCAACGAAAATGTTTGTGGTTGAGACACAATATGTCGGGGATCTTTCGCCGGGCACCGCCATCAGGTCATGAGAAAATGTGTCCAACGAAAATGTTCGTGTTCGAGAAAAAAAATTTCAGCGGACTTTCGTCGGGCACCGCCAGCAGGTATGTGTTTTTTTCTGCCAAATTTTTGTTGGTCGAGGAAACTCATTTTTGAAAAAAAAGTTTGGTAGCATTCCGATGTTTTAAATATTTTGCTATATATGTCGGGATGGCATGAGTTCCTTCCAGTGAACTAAAGACAAGGGGCCGGGTGCTCGTTGACTACGGCCGTCCCGACGGATAGGCCCGTGGAACCTATCATTCTCGGAAGAGAAGTCAAGAGTTGAAAAACTTTTGTAATCCACAACTGACAATCAGAACTTTCCTGACGTAGAAGGCAGTTGTTCGCGACTCGCCGGCTCGTTGCATAGGAGTCAGAAGGCGGCATCAGGGTTGATAATGTTGATACAACGTCGGCGGCCGTCGGTGCCATCGGCACCTTCGGCGGGATTGTGAAAAGTCGTCCAAAAGTTAGAAAGTGTCCGGCGACATTAGAACTTGTTCGGCTGGATTGTGAAAAGTTGTCCGAAAGTTAGAAATTGTCCAGCAATGTTAGAATTTGTCCTGATTTTGACTTTTGCAACAAAATGAAAGAAAATGTCCGGCATTCGCCAGGACAGTTAGAAAATGTCCGGAATTCCGTCATTATTGATGGCCGCTGGCGCCATCGGCGCGCAACGGTATATTTGTTTACAAAACTCACAAAATGGGGCAATTGAATGTCCATGAAGCTCACATTGAATTTTTCTGTATAGGTTATCAGGATTTGATAGAATATCTTGCACATTTCTAAATTCTTTTCAATCAATTACAGATTGATGTGAAAGATGCCTAAGGCCAGGCGACCGAGGACTAGGAGTTGGGAAGGGCCGTCAACGTCAAGCGACGACGACTTCATCAACGAGGTCCATGCTGATGAAGCTTCTGACATGGAGTCTACTGATGAGAGTGATAGTGAAAGTGACAGTGATAGTGATATGGAAATAAGAAACATTGCAAAAGACATATTAGCTGCTACTGGTGGGGCTGGTACATCCACAGAGGAAGAGTTCAGTGGCTTTGATGAGCAATATAATGAAATGGACACACATTTTGATGACCCTGAGAACTTTATGGAACGCTGGACAGAGGGGCCGAGGCCACGTGGACGTGTTGATCTGCATTTTACTGGCGCAACGGGATTAGGACGGTTTATAGAATTGCCTGATAATCCGCATCCTATAGATTTTTTGGGGTTATTCCTGCATGAAGATGATTATGGATCGTTGGCAGCAGAAACCAACAGGTACTTCCACCAGCAAGTCGATGATAAGGTTCTGAAACCATGTTCACGGTTGAGGCAGTGGTATGATACGAATGCTGAAGAAATGAAAGTATTCGTTGCAATGACTATAGCGATGTCTCTAGTTGTACAGAGGAATTTTTCTGAGTATTGGTCAACAAGTGATGTGACGTCCACGCCTTTCTTTGCCAAATGTATGCCTCGCGATAGGTTCTGGTTATTACTAACGTACCTACATTTGAATGATAACAACCAAATGCCGGGACGAAACACATCTCATTTTTCACCTATCAATAAACTTGGCTATTTGTACCAGAGAATCGTACATCGTTTTTCTAGAGTTTACAAGCCGCACCAAAACATTTGCGTCGATGAAGGGTTGGTGCCTTGGAAAGGCAATCTCAGTTTCAAAGTATACAATCCCGACAAGCCGAAGAAGTATGGGATAAAGGCCTACATGTTGTGTGACTCAACAAATGGTTATGTTTGCAAGTTCCAACTCTACACTGGAAAAACTAATGAAACTGTCTCTGCTGGTGGAAAAACGTTCGATCTGGTGATTGATTTGGTGAAGGATTATGCTGGGAAAGGATATCATGTGTTCATGGATAATTTCTATTCCTCTGTGGCATTGTATATAAACTTGTGGGAAATGGGCACTGGTGCGACGGGAACGTTGAGAGGAAATCGCAAAGGCATTCCAGACAAAGTAAAGAAGGCACAGAAGAAACAGAAGAAAGGGGATATGATAGTCTATCACAACCAAGACCTACTCGTTTTGCGGTATGAAGACAGGAAGTCAGTGTTGCTCATGTCAACCGTAGAAGACAATGAAATTGTAGAGACAGGCAAGAAGAACCGAATGACTGGGGAAGCCATTGCAAAACCACGTATCGTGCATGAATATAACAAGTACATGGGCGGTGTGGATCGGGCTGACCAGATGCTGTCGTACACCCCGTTCAAAATAAAAACTCTCAAATGGTGGAAGCGTGTGTGGTTTCACGTGTTGAACGTTGCCATGTTGAACGCCTACATTCTTTACAAAGAATTCTCTAAGGATAAAACCTTGAAAACAAGCCGTCAATTCAGAAAAGACTTGGTACAGCACATGATAACCTTCGCCGACACAGAAAAGGTGCCATCCCTGCGCAGACGTCCCCGTGGTCGACCAAGCACGAGCGACGATAGTGTATTACGTCTTCATGGTCGTCACTTTCCATCAAAGATTGAGCCTGTTGGAAAAAAGAAGAATCTCTCACGCACGTGTGTTGTTTGCTCCAAAGCGAGAAGAGAACTACTTCGAAGGGATGTGGAAGAAACAAATCAGCCAGTTCGAAAGAAGAAAAGGGTAGGCAGAGAATCTTCTTACGAATGTAGCGACTGTAATGTGGCTCTATGTGCAACCCCATGTTTCAGAATTTATCACACGTCACAAGATTGCACTAAAGCTTATATCAGTTTGATGTCAGAGAAGGAAAATGAGGGGGATAATCAAGAAGATTGAAGAAAGAAGAAAGAAGCAGAAGTGTGGATGAGTGTTACTCTCCTGATCCAGTTGGTTTTCACATCAAAAAGGTGAAAAAGTGTTAATAGAAAATACTTTATTGTAAAAAACTCATTATAAATAAAAAATAATCTTTTTTTTATTGCGTAAAAGAGACAGAGAAAGTCAATGTGAGCTGTCACGGGACATTCAATATGAGCCGCATCACAAACCTCCCCCGATCTTTCGCAATTTATATCTTCTGAATCGGGCGGCCGAACTTCATGGTTTTTATATCATCATAAAGAGAAAAGAACTGGCTTTGATATAATATGACAACTGCATGTGCGCATGAAATAATAAAGAAGCGGCGAATGATGCGATAATTGTCGCAATGATAAAAATAAATTCACAAATGTCTGAGGGTACCCCTCTTTCTCGTTTCATATCTCCCGAACTATTTGGTATTTTTTAAATTTTTTTCCAGCTTTATCAAGACAAAAGAATTATCTTTAATTCCATGTATAATTTGCATATGCGCAGTAACTGATGAAGATGCTGCGAGTGATGCGACAAATGTCGCAAATAGGACGATTATCGAAATCTGTTTTCAAATAAATGAGAGTACCCTCCTTTCGCGGTCCATATCTCCTAAACTGTTTGGTTTATTTTCATAATTTTTTCAGCTTTATCAAGACAAAAGAATTATCTTTAATTCCATGTATAATTTGCATATGCGCAGTAACTGATGAAGATGCTGCGAGTGATGCGACAAGTGTCGCAAATAGGACGATTATCAAAATCTGTTTTCAAATAGTTGAGAGTACCCTTCTTTCGCGGTGTATATCTCTAAAACCAATCGGCGCTTTTTCATTATTTTTACACTATCGTAAAGAGGAATGATTTATCTTTAATTCCATGTATAATTTGTATGTGCGCATGAAAAAATAACGATGCGGTGCACGTAAAGAATTCCTGTTTCATAATGCTGGAGTGTTTGCGCGAATGCTCGCCCGCGCGTGACTTCACCCGCCGAGAGAATCGGTAATGCGGGAGCCAAGGCTGTTGCCTAGAAGTCTGTGGCACTCGCATGCTGGTGCCCCGGGGCATAACGGTACTAATTAGCGCGCCGGTGCCAGAGGGCCCCTGGGGATTTAGTTTTAGCTAAAAATGCCGTAGGGTCGGAACGTTGTCGGGGTACCCCCAGCCATCTTTCACAACGTATATCTTTTGAACCGTAAGACATATTCTAATAATTTTTTCGTCATTGTAAAGAGGAATAAATTGCCTATAATTCCATATATAATACATGTATGCGCGCTCAGTATTATGGATTTTATTTAACTTGAAATAAAGACAGTCTTTAAAAACCTGTAGAAATCTAACTAGAGATCGTATCGTAATTATTTTCATACCATCGTAAAAAGGAATAATGTATCTTCAATTCCATATAAGAATTTTAGTTGCGCGATAATATTTCAGGATTTTATTCAACTCGAAATGAAGACAATCTTTAGATTATAATAGAAATCGTTCTAGGAGGTATAAAAAATTCATTCAAAGTGTCGGATAAGGAGTGTTCATTTTTACACGGGATTCGCCAACTGACTTTGTATAAAACAATTTATTCCGTCCGTACTTCGCGGTATAAAAACATCATATACTGTAAAAACGGTCGCGTCTCGCGGCGCTAGAAAATTCAGCCACAGGGGCTAATTAGGCTTTAACGGTAGCGAGGCGAGTGCTGGAAAATTCAGCCACGGGGGCAAAACTGGTCAAAATAATATTCAGCAACTTGAGGGTTAACTATAATAGAATAATATGTATATTGAAGTATTAAGTTTAGGCAAAAGAAACGATAAATTCTGTCTACAGAATCAAACGCCTTTTCAAAATCAATGAGTAGCAAAAGGCCAGGAATTTGGTTAGTATATGTGTAGTCCATTAGATCATAATTACACCTTGACTATGTTTCATGAGACGCTTGACGTCCTGTGTAAAAAAGTTCTGGCAGGGATGACAGCATGAGGATCCACTAAAGGATGCAGAGACAGGACCAACAGAAGTTGGTAGTAATTAAAAGGAGGGGCAGAATTTTGCAGTTACATGTTTCAGGGGGTTAGACTCAGCGAGTCTGATGAACATGTAACATAGGGTCTAACCCCTGAAACATGTAACTGCAAAATTCTGCCCTTCCTGTTCCTCTAGCGGCTGACTTCATGGGTTGATGACCCTTACTTTTAATAAATAAACCTTCTAACGTCTCCAATATACCTGCCTTGGACAAACCCCTTTTAATCATCATGTATAATGCAAGGAAGAACATTTAAAAAAAATTTGCAGTCACTGCTGCTAACAATATATATGATGTATAAAGAAGTAAGATAGGTCGCCAGTTTTTCAAAACTGTTTTGGCTTTATTAACTTTGGGCAGACAAGTAATTAGTTCTTGTGTTTGAACTATCACAATATGCTCTAAGAGTTCATCAAGATTAATTTTCAAACAATCCTCGGTAGTACACAACTTTTCATTAAAAAAAATAAAGTTTCCCTCAAATGTTATTTTGACCAGTAATCTGTTCACCATTTTTGCCTTCTTATTTAGTCATTGATTTATTTAGAAAATTTCTCTGCTCTAGTTTTAAGAATTATTTGCTTGGTTTTTATCCATGCTCCGCCCACTGAGCTCTAGGTGGCTCATAAGGAATGCCCCTTATGTTTCTACTTGGTGAATTTTGTCTCATTCTGTTTTAATTTTGTCAATATCATTCAAAAGTATTGCTTTTTGTCTGCACATTCTTCTGCATCCAGATTTATATCTAATTGTTTTAGTTGGTCAAATAAGTCTTCTTTTTTTTCTACTTGCTTTTTTGGGGGTAGATGAATAGTAAATGGTCACACCTCTAATTCAGGTAACAGCATTTCCCATAACAATTGAGAATTCATAAAATAGTCTTTATCGTGCAAGAGGCAATTGTTAAATTTAAAAAAAAACTTTTCCCCTTTGCAATTCTGAATTTGTTATAGTAAGTGAAATAATGGAGTGGTCCGAGTTAATACTAGGTATAAAATCAGCGTCACATATTGAATGAATAAGATTATGGGAGACAAGAAAATAATCTAGAAGTGCTTGTTTAAGGGGTGTTGGTTGCCGCCAGGTAAATCTTCTTTCCAGTGGATGTAAATCCTCCAAGCGTTCTTTAATTCTAACACTTCAATATCATCCATCAATACTTGTCTTGCTTTTGAGTTGTTTACATGTTTATAATTATAGGTATCTGGTTTTGTATTTAACACTAAATTCAGATGATCACAAATTATTGTCTTTTCACTACCCAAATCATCTACCTTTTCTGGGGCGGGATAGCGCAGTGGTTAGCGCGTTCGGCTTCGGATCAGGTCGGTGGTTCGAATCCCGCCAGGGGCTTGGCAACTTTGTCTGCAGTAGAGAACTGTTCTACACGCAGTCAGGTTTGGGTGCAATGCTACACTGAAATTCAGCGCAGTACCACCCATGTTTTGCTAGTTCCAGCCGATGCTCGCAGGTTTCACCGCAATGCATAGCCACAATAGTGTTGCGGGCTTTCTCCCTGCAATAATACTAGCAGCCGCGATATAAGTGAAATAATCTTGAAAGCGGCGTTAAACCCCAACTCACCTCACCTCACCTCTACCTTTTCTATTATTCTATCATAAAAGTCCGGCTCATCTTTATTTGGCCCATAAATATTCATAAGGGTATAAAAAGATTTATATATTTTCACATTTACACCAACATAATTTCCATTTTCTGGATCCTTGATAACTTTACTTCAATATCAAAATTAGTATTTAAAAAAAAATTGCAGTCCCCCTTGCATTACTTTTGTAGGGACTAATATAGCAATCTTTATAACCCCATTGTTGCTTTACAATCTGTTCAATGAGGTAGAATGAACATGTTAGATGCAAAAAATTTGACGTCCCCCCCCCCCCCCCCCCGCAAGAATCTAATCTAAATACCTGTTTTCTTTTAAAAATTTAACCTAAACCCTGACAATCCTTTTGATCCCTGCAAGAATACTTGCAAACTCATGGTCATCATAGTTACAAAGCGAGTCCTCCAAAATGTAAACAAAGACACACTATCCTGTGTATATTTACATACAATATCCCCAATAAACCATGATAGTTAGTGAATGACCTCATTTAGTCCAGTTTTTTTTGCCAAGTTGAATCCGCGTCTATTCTGTAGTGTAGCATAATTTATATGCTTTTTTCAAAGATCCGTGTATGCACCAGTTTAGTTTTTCTCAGGTCCAATGCATTGGATTCCTGTTTTACTCTGTATTTCATTAAATTCCCCGGCAAATCCGTCTTGTTTCTAATCTTTTTCTCTCTCAAAAGTTTTGAACACTTTCACCCTGCCCCTTCGTTAGCCTGTTTATCCATATTTGAGACAAATCTAATCACAACCGGTCTCGGTCTAGCGGCTCTTGGTAGTCTGTGTAATATGCTTTATGTTTTCCGGGTCTTCATCATCTGGGATTCAGTAAAATAACAGGCTGTTCTTTCTTGAATACAATCCTTGTATTAATATCTTTATTTCAAGATCTTGTTTTTGTCTACTCATTTCTTTGCCCAATATCTGAATTTCGTCCTTGTTCTCTTTAATGCCTGCTGCATTAAATTCCACACTTTGCAATGTCTCTTCAATTTTGTGAAGGATTTATTCCTTCAATATCTATATTAAGTGCTTTGGTGATAAAAGTAATCTTCGGCAGCTCACAGTCTATTTCTGTCATAGCTGTCTCATTGCCTTTTTTCTGGTCAGATCCCTTATTCGTTTTCCTTAGTTCTCTTTATTTGGTGATATTGTAAATAAATAATTGGTCTTACTTCTTGTTTGACTGTTTATTCTGTTTTCCTTTTTGCTACGGGTTGCTTTGGCCATTTGATTTTAGTGGATGGGACACAATAAGAGAGGAGCAAACTTTCACGCGTCTTTCTCACATGAGAGTTTTAAAAATACTCAGCTCGACTTTAGAGACAGTCTTGATTCGACAGGCTTGATGATCGGGAGGGACTTGACCTGGAACCAACCAATTGTTTGCACATCCTTCACCAAGGGGTACACCAGGCAGGAGAGAATCAGCAACAGAGGTCGAACTCAAGCTTAGCAACCAAATACAATCTAAGGGTTAAATAACGCAAAAGTTAAATGCGAGATTAACTAGTGAGTAAGTTATTGTTTAACCCTGCTTGGGCAATATTTCAGCCATTAGTGGCGTGAGATTAACTAAACAAGGAGGTTAAATAATAACCTTATTGGGAGGAAGGCCGAGTGAGTTGCTGGGCGAGGACCAAAGGACTGGACACCTTCCAAGTCTTCAAACGCAACGGCACGTAGGTAGTGGCTGGCAAATACCGACCTCCAGAAGCATCCTTCCATGATGGACGAGACCGTGCAGTTTTAAAGGGGGGCTATTGTGTTGTTACAGCACTAGTTTTCGGGGGGTTGCCGTCAACTGGATGAGATAGACTTGCAGAATCATCCGCAGCAATAATGGTAGAGTAGAGCCAAAGGGCGACAGTATTCTTGTTGACTTCACCCCCTAGCTGTAGGCGATAAAGGGATGAACAACCTTTTCTTGCTACCAAGCTGAACAGAACTTTGATGCATGTACTCCTCGAAAGTTATTACAGAGCTAATTCTTCCACCTCCGAACTGTCCACAATGGAGGAAAGAGGAGGGATAAACAAGGGCTGGCCAGGAAGTTGATTCTTGTTTGGCCTGTTACACCAGGCGCTGCTCTTGGCACTGGTCTACACACAGGTCCTAGTTAACAACCTGGCAATGGTCATGGCGTTGGTCCTGACTTTAGTTTTGCATAAAACGCATCATAATATTTGTAAAGGCAGACTCATTCTTAACAGGTGGCACAAGAGGGTTTAATATGGGCATTTTTGAAATCCGACTGCATAGAGATTTCCTGCGACGAAGCAGAAGCCATTTGAGTCAGGGAGTTACCATCTTGAATCTCCAGGGGGTGGAGGTCCAGTGGGATCCTCAACTAGAGCCAGAGGATCGACGACGGCTTCTCCAGAAGGGCCATCACAGGGTCACCAAATCTATAAATGAGGATCTCTAAATGCTTAGGAGTCTGTAACAAAGGTTTCAGCTTCCTAGGCCTCTTACTTCTGGAAAAGATGATGAACATAGGGGCTTTTTTTGGCGTGGTCCCTGTTGCTCTTAATTCGGGTCACCGAATCTATAAATGAGAATCCCCATCAGCTAAAGAGTCTGTACACAAAGTTTCAGCTTTCTAGGTTACTTTCTAATGAAGAAGAAGATAAATAGGTTTTTAGGGCATGGCCAAATTTATAATTTAGAAACCTCAATAGTCAAGGAGTCTGTACACAAGATTTCAGATTTCCTATGCAGGTGGTTTTGGAGAAGATGATAAAGTGAAAATTTTACAGATGGACGGATTGATGGATGGATGGCTGACACTATGCCATAAGCCCATCAGACTTTTCAGGCCAGATTAGCTACAAATCTAAAAGATAAACAAAAATAAACTTTTACAGCAATTGCAGTACCTTTTCTTTTAAATAACTGATATAAAAAAAAATTCATCAAATTAAAGACAATTATCTGGATCGTATTTACAAGCTCCAAACGGTTGCTACTTCTATAGAAAAATTTCCAGCGCTAATTAGTTGTACTTAAAAACCTAAGTATGTCATTCGATTCCCACCATGAGATAATGCATAATATCTGTATATCATTTCATAAATGATACCAATCAATTTTTATAGCTTTTACTAAATCTGTACCAAATGCAAAGGTAGACAATGCTTAATATGTATTTGAGTTTGGTAAGAATAATTGCAAATATATATTTCGACCAATGTACTTGATATCTTAATCATTTCATGTTTGTTTCAGGAGAAGCATTTACATAGGCATTTGCTGCCTGTTTGCTAATCCTTTTTCCTTTTTGTATATTTATATATATATATATATTCTGAATGTTGTGTATTACATGTTTTATGGAAATAAAATACTGTTTAAATCAGATAATGCAGCGGAAATCACAGATGAGTATGAACAGGAGTACCGTTATACAGAAAATATTTAAATTTCTTCTGATTTGACAGTATAAACGTTTGATAATGGGGAACCCTGATACGAAACTGTGTCATAGGTGAATTTCCATCCTTGTTGAAAGCCCCATATGTCGCTGTTCCAATCTAAAAGCCTTGAGCGACAATAATATGCAACCTGTTGATGCTGCCTATTTTGTCAAAGTATGATGTTACAGCGAAATATTTTCAATAGAATAAAACCATTCTAACAATGAAATGTTTAACACGGCAATCATAAATAGTAGGCCACCGTCAAGAGTTCACTTTCCATGTCAATCTAATTTTCAGAAAAACAAGTGTTTGCCACTAACATGGCAATGTCCCCCGCCGTTATTGCATGAAAAATGTATTACACAAAGTCAAAAGTGTCATGGTGACCTTGAAAATGAGGTCAAGGTCACAAATGTCAACTGGCGTCTGAGTCTTCCTCCCTTGAAGGCAGTCACCAAATATTAACACTCTAGGTGTTAAGCTTTACGAGATATCATGTTAACAATGTATTACAAAGTGATGACAGTGTCGTTTAAAGTCCACTGGTGCCTGAGTCATCCACTGTTGTAGGCTGTTGTCAAATATAAAAAAAACCTAAGTCCTAAGCTTTACGAGATACCGCGCTAACAATGTATTACACAGTGGTCAAAGTGTCATGGTGACCTTGAAAATGAGGTCAAGGTCATCAAAGTCTACTAGCGTCTGAGTCTTCCGCCATTCAAGGCTATCAACAAATATGAACACTCTAGATGCTAAGCTTCATGAGTTATCACGTTAACAAGAATCCGGACGAATGTAGTGTCATGGTGACCTTGAAAATGACGTCAAGGTCACCAAAGTCGACTGGCGTCTGAGTCTTCCTCCATTGAAAGCTGTCACCAAATATGAACACCCTAGGTGCTGAGCTTCAAAAGTTTCTCATGGTGACCTTGAAAATAACATCAAGGTCACCAAAGTCGACTGGCGTCTGAGTGTTCCTCCATTGAAAGCTGTCACCAAATATGAACACTCTAGGTGCTAAGCTTCATGAGTTATCACGTTAACAAGAATCCGGACGAATGTAGTGTCGTGGTGACCTTGAAGATGACGTCAAGGTCACCAAAGTCGACTGGCGTCTGAGTCTTCCTCCATTGAAAGCTGTCACCAAATATGAACACCCTAGGTGCTAAGCTTCACGAGTTTCTCATGGTGACCTTGAAAATAACGTCAAGGTCACCAAAGTCGACTGGCGTCTGAGTCTTCCTCCATTGAAAGCTGTCACTAAATATGAACACTCTAGGTGCTAAGCTTCATGAGTTATTGCGTTAACAAGAATCCGGATATACATAATGTCGTGGTGACCTTGAAAATGACGTCAAGGTCACCAAAGTCGACTGGCGTCTGAGTCTTCCTCCATTGAAAGCTGTCACCAAATATGAACACTCTAGGTGCTAAGCTTCATGAGTTATCGCGTTAACAAGAATCCGGACGTACGTACAGACGCCGCTGAATTCATAGTCCCCCGTTCCGCGTTGCGGCGGGGGACAATGAAAAGCATTATTAGAGGAGTATATGGAGTTCATTTTGATGATATCTAATGTAGAGATCAGACATGTCACTTTGTTCAATATAAGCAGACCTGAGTATTATACGAGGGAGGGTTCAGTAAGTTTTGCAAGCTGGGCATTTATGTTCACATAAACAGTCACCTTGTAGCAGGTGTTTCTGTAGTCAAAATATAATATTGACACATGTCAAAACAATTTCTAGACACAACAGTTATTCAATTATAATAGTTGCACTGACCTAGGGTTCTCCTTATTCATGGATTCTCTAAACCATGAACAAAGCGCTAGCTGTGATCAAGTTTCTTACCAAGGAGGGATGCAAAGCTACAGAAATACATAATCGCATGAGTTAAGGACGCTCCTAACTATTCAACAGTTTGTCACTGGTCTCTTCAGTTTAAAAGGGGCAGGGAGTCCTTAGACTATGACCCACGGTCACTGTCAAATAAAGAATGTTGTTGAGTTCATTAGAAATGCACATTTCAATCGCTTTTGAAAACTGTTTTACTGTAATAGTAAAATGAATTTGAAGAATAGAAATTTGAAAAAAATGAGTAAGTATGGCCTAATTGTCTTCATGTGTATCTTTAATCAAAGTTTTCATTAAATGGATATTTTTGGTTAGTCATAATTAAAGTGCATTAAAATCTTCGAATTTCTTGTTCAGGAAAATGTTTAAGGTTTTCTATAAGAGCAAGTGACTGGAAGTTTAAAATCTTAGCTTATGGAAGTTTTAGTTTTATCAAATATCTTCATTTCCTAATGTTACTAGAGGTAAACTGTCTGTAAGTCCAACATCATTGAACTTTGACTCTCCCAAATATTCATCACAAAGTCAGTTACTTGTTGAAATACAATAACGAATGTAGACATGGATTTCATGCATGGCTGAGTGACTTGTGGCTTAATATCCTTTGAAACCTTTTAAACCCTTGAAAACACATGTTAAACATAGAACTTTTACTGGAATATGTGAATATTTGCAAGTATGTTTGATTACTGTCAATGCATGCCAATAAAGCAGTAGGGGATATTCTGCCCTAATGGCCAAATGTTATGATTGTTTTCATTTAAATCCTATTACTTATAACATTGAGAAATGGCATTATCACAAACTTATGTTAAATTTCAATGCTAAGTTACAGCAATAGTGTAAATTTCCAAAACAGGCTATAACAAACAAATTCTAATGTATTAAAAGAATTATATATATATTTTAAAATTCAGATCTTAAAGGCATGACTTCATGGGTATAAGGGGTACACTTTATTTAACAATACTGTAAAATCATTTATTTTCGAGGGGTGTTATTTTCGCGCAAACATAAAAAATGACTGATTCGCGTGGTTTAATTTTCGCGCACATCGACGTAGCAGTAGCAAAAATTTATTGAGCAAAACTACATGCACCTTGCAGCAAAGATTACAGTGAAACTAGTAGTAATTATCTTATAAAAACAATAATATTTATTCAAAATTGGCGATCAAGAGTGGATTCCGCCAGGCCGGATTATTGTGATGACTGTGTTTGCACAACAAACAACGTGCATATCGGCGTACACACTTGTGAGAGCTCTAATTAGTGACTCGTCATTAATGAACGAACCATACATTCCTGTGAGTAATAAAATGTGTCAACCAAATTATTTGTCTGTTATTGGTTATCTTCATGTTCATAACCATAATATTTCGCGATGTTTTATTATTCGCGCATTATAGCTTTGCGCGAAAATTAAACCCCCGCGAAATATAATGATTTTACAGTATATCTAAAATATTTACATATTTACAGTGAATATATGTTAACAATAAAGTAGATATTGGATAAGAACCTCGATGATTTGTGTGAATTAATGTTTTAAAAACTACATTTGATAAACTTTCAAATATCCAGTGACAAATTGTCAAATTTTTTTAGTTTACATTTTATAAACTGCAGCATAATAGAATGTTATTTCAATATTGATCATTGTTCTAAGTCGAAAGCGTACTTTTGAATATTTTCTTCACAGAAATCAAAATGAATCACCTAGGTAGATCTATCGTAGTAGTAGACGTGTCTCTACGTTAATGACTGTTCTTAAATTTCCATCACAATCTCGGCTTCAGTGTTGACATATTTGATGTAGATCAAACCTGATATTGTAGTCACGTGTTTTATCTTTCCTGGACTGATGTTATTCTTAAATTTTCATCCATCACTGAATCGTTTGATATTGCTAGCAATACTTCCATAACGGAAATTCCGACGCACCATCTAGCAGATCAGTACGTCAGGGTTCCCCATTAGTCTGATGATTATCAGATACCTAGCAAGCATTAATGTCAACATCCACGCAAAATTAACAATATTTAAAACTCGTCCCATTCCCTTAGCACATGAGCTTCATTTGCACACTATTCAGTTTAAAGCCATTCTGCTTTTAAAGCAACTGTTACAGAGATAAAAGAGGTTTTTTTAGCTTTTAAAGCTTGTAAATGATAAAGTGACAAGATTTCAATGTAAATAAGTGTTTTAATTTAAGATAAATCTTTGTTTTAGCCATCAGTGAACTTGTTTCTATCTTTAAATGAATTATCATTCTCGTTTTAATCTATATCACTGAATGTTGGTTCTGACATAAATACATGCAGAACATCAGTCAAAGAAAATGACTCTGACTGATAACCTCCATGTATAGGCACTGGCCAGAATACAAGTTTATCTAGATGAACTATATACAAGCAACAGCCTCTTACCTGGAGAAATGAGGAGCAATACTTTCATTGCAACATATTCATACTGATCAACCTCAAGGCGTCTAAGATGAGAGGAGAGAGATATCATTCTTCCCACAACATCGTCAAAGCCTAAATCATGAGCTCGCTGAAGCCCTATTGTCTTGCCAGCTGATAGAGCAAGAACCCCTGGTGTTGCTATTGATCTCCAGCACACACCCAATGCAAGTAAGTCTGACCAACAGTTCTGCAGCAACAGGATTTGGTCATCTGTCTGTAAAATTAAATAACATTAAGATAAAGAAAACCAGATACACCAGAAGTTGGTCCCATGGCCTTTATCATATTACCACATGCCTAATTCAATTATGTGAAGATGAATGAAGTTTTATCTACACTGATCCATAAATAAAAAATAAGTTATTGCTCTGCATTTCATGTGGTCATTAATACAGTTCAGACAGTAACAAAACATAATTTTGAGTAGTCTTTAGTGATATGTATGTCTACACAAAATTTCATTATCATTAGGAAGAAATACCAAATGGGTTCAAACTTTTAGAGGTTTAACGTTTTTTTGCCTCTTATAAAGATATGCACAATAGAACTCAAGAACTAGCATACAAAAAAGCACAGAACACAGGGGGGAGGGAGAGAGAGCCATGGGCTTTATGGTTCTTCAGTCTTTGTATTGTATTGATTGACGTTGAAGACCATAATACATAGTTCTCCAGTTGGAATATAAAATCACCAAAATGTTCAATGTCAGTGCATAAGAACAGGATGACTTACACTAAATTTTTATAAAATTGATCATAAAACATTATATTTTTGAAACCATGATACACAAGAGTGCTCCGAGACAACATCCCAGGCCCCAAAAACCTTTTTTCATCATCTACTCGAGAAACAACAGGCTGAAACCTTGTGTGCAAACTCATAAGTTAGAAGTCACTCACTTGGTGACCCTGTGACCCCTAAAAAAGGTCCTTTTTGCCTTCTGGAGAAGCATTTGAAATGAATGAGCAGTGTATGATGTAACGATGTAAACACAAAAATAGAGCCATTAGCTCTGTAGCTCATCAGGCTAACCATAATTCATTTTATAAATTATAAAAACAGGGTCACCATATGAGCACTAAATTCATTAATTATAATCCCTCTCAACTAAGGACTCTGTTCATAAGATTTTAGTTATCAAGCCATGGTTTCTGAAGCAGAAGATGAAAATATGTTTTCAGGGCATAGTCCCTGTGTCCATTATTAGGGGTCATAGGGTCACCAAGTGAGTGACTTCTAGCTTAGGAGTTTGTACACAAGGTTTCAGCTTTCTAGGCCTGTTGTTTCTCGAGTAGATGATGAAAAAAGGTTTGTGTCATGGGTTAGGGCAATTAATTACAAAATCTCAGTCTTCATTATGGTTTCTTTAGACTTGACAAAAGTAGATTTAAGATGGACATCCTGCCACGCCCATATTTGAAGGAGCAAATCTATAAACTTTAGTATTCATGTAACAAAGATGTTATTCTGAAAATTTGAGGTTCTAATTATCATTAGTTTTATTCGTGGTTAATCAACCCAAATATGGACCCCTGCTACATCCACAATGTATGAGGAAGTGCAATGAAATTTAAAATCACAGTCTCCTTTACACAAATATGATATTTACATAATTGGAGATTCCTGGCATTGACAGTTTATCAAAAAATAGAAACAAGCAGCTGACATGGTCGAGCTATATTTCATATTTCATCTATTACTAAGGAAGCGCATCGCTGCCAGCAGTGAGAAAAATTTACAAAAGTTCTAATTAGATGACACTTTTATCTAATTAGATGATAGATTTAGAAGTTATGAGCCGGACAGGATTTGTAACAGTTTTCCAATAGAGTCCCTATTTTTTTGCCAAAAAGACACAAATTTTTCCAAAATATTTTCAAAATTGCTAATTATGACATAACTTCATGTAATTATGTATCTCATTACCAAGTTTGATCAAATTTAGATAATTAGTTTAGAAGTTGTGAGCCGGACAGGATTTGTTAATAGTTTCATACAAATTCAGTACTTTTTCCCCCAAACCGCATATTATTTAATAAAATAGTTAATTATGACACATCATTACATATTTTTAAATTTTCATGACAAATCAAATTGAAATGGTTGATTAGTTACAAAGTTATGAGCTGGACACCATGTGTAACAGACTGATGGACGGTGCCCATCATAATATTCCCCGCAACTTCTTTGTTTTTGGGGATAACAACTTTGTTGTTGCCAAGGATATAAAGAACATTTGAGGGTGGACACCGTACCATGCCCGTATTTGTTAGGGTCAAATTTGTCGCAAAATTTACAAATATGAGGGTCCATGACACAAAGATGTTGCCCTAAAATTTTAGCCTCCTGTACCAATTGGTTTTGGAGAAGAAGATTCTTTAAAATTTCAGGGGAAATGCCTGCCACACAAATATTTGAAAGAGTGTCATACCCAAAGATAAAAATTTGGATCCCCTGGGTGCAAGGTACATCACCACAAAATTTCAGCTTTTGGGGTGCAGCAGTTCTGAGGGAGAAGTCAGAAATGTTTACAGATGACACCCGACGAACAATGCCATATACACATCTGTCCTTCAAGTCTGATGGGACAAAAAATGTGGAAAGTTTACAGATGAAGCCAAACGGAAGGGCGCCATTTAAATAAATTTATCTGTCCTTTCAGGTCTAATGAGCTAAAGACAATAGCAAATGTACAGCCAAGCTTTTATGTTCCTTACCTCAGGCGACAATCTACCTCAGTGTTGTTACATACCAAGCCTTTGCTCCATTGTAGAAAATTGTGAAATTGTAACAATGTGCAAGGTTTAGTCTTTCATTTTAAAACAACAGTATTTAATTTACAGTATCTAACAATTGTCGTTCGAGAGGTTATTTGTTACCTCTGTGAGGTTATCTTATTCATATATGAAGTTATATACTCCAAAGGAGGTTATTTGTTCCCTTTCATTAGCAGGGCTGTCATAGCACTTACTGAAATTGCTCCAAATTGTGGTAAGTTTCTTGCCCATCGTACAAGTTTATAAAGCCGTAATTCTGTTAGCTGCATCAAATATGTATATAGACTTTCTTCATTTTCTTCAAAACCTTCTGGTATCATGTCTAGTGGTATCTCTTCATCAGAGAGTAAAGGTTCAAGATTCATGATATCTGTCAATAATTCGGGAACTTGCAAGTGACCACTTTCGCCACTTTGCTGAAGAGTTGGAGTTGAATGATTCAAAATTGCAACCAAGTGACTTGGATTCATATCTGTGTTGCTACTGGATGATACGACAGCTTGGGTGCTTTTAACAAATGTTGGTTTTTTGCTTTTCCTTTCTGATGACACTGATTTGGTTCGACTATGTGTTGAGCAGCCGTCGTAGGAACTCCGTCCTCCTCTAGTTCGATCTAAACGTATAGCTGGAAATAAGAAATGTCTTTATCTTTAAAACAGTAAAAGGATCAGAATTTTGAAAAAATACAGTCTAGAAAATGGCATGAGTCCATAATCAAACACCTTTTAATATTAAAATAATAGAGCCACTAGCATGATTGATTATATTAGGTCAAAGACTTGCATATAAAAATACCAGGTTTATAACATGCAATGAGTCGTTATAAAACACACAACAATCAAAACATTGTGGTTAAATGTACTTATAATCTTCATTACCGTATATCACAGTGTATAAGTAAACCCTGTGTATATGTTGACCCCCTTTCTCAGCCCCCAAAATTGCTGTCTAAATCATATACCTTGTATATAAGTCAACCCCCTAATAGCGCGTGTTGGAGGCAGGTCGACATGAAACACGCGGCACGTTGAGAGATTTAGTTACGGTAAGTTGATGTATCGGTAATTTTCAAAGTGAGTTGTAATATGTCAGTGTTTTTTAATACAGTAAGGATTTGTTTTATAAGGGATTGTTGTATATTTATCATAATAAAAAATACATACGTGTGTGCTGGTGTTTGTTTTTTTTTTTTAAAGAATTTTATGTCATTTACTTCTCGGTACATGCGCAGTGTTGCAACTAGAGTGCGTATTTGCGTAATTGCGCATCTAAAATGAAATGTGGTTCAAAAAATAATATGACTCTGTATACAAGCTTTGAGTTTTTTTAATCAGAATGATTCAGAAGATGAAAATGAGTTTTAAGGACGTGGTCCCTAATAAGGGGTCACAAGGTCACCAAAATTATAAATAAGAATCCCCATCAACTAAGGAGTTTTCGCACAAATTTTCAGCTTTCTAGAACTATTGCTTCTTGAGAAGAAAAAAATTGGTTTCAATATTTTCACATCAGAAAGATCTTATTCTTAAAATGTCAGCTTCCTTAGACAATTGGTTCTTGAGAAAACAAATTTTCTTTAAAGATTTTAGGGATTAGATTTTTTCCCAAAATACTGTTCAAATTGTTAATCATGACTTACCGTCATGTTATTATTTATCTATTATTGAAATCAGATGATCACCTTAAAAGTTATGAACCGGACATGACTCAGAACTTTTCCAACCGTCACCACTTCTTACCAAAATAATCAAAAATTTTAAAAAAACATTTTAAAAATTGTTAAGCATGACAAACCTTCATGTGATTATGAACCTCACTACCAAATCTGATCAAACTTAGATTAGAACTTATGAGCTGGATAGGACTTGAAATAGTTTTCTGATAGAGTCTCCATTTTTTGCAAAAAAACACCAAATTTTATAGAAATATTTTCATTTATTTTTATTGATCATTACCCACTTCTAAGTAATGATGTATCTCCATTCCAAATTTGATAAAGATAAGATGACTTATTAGCCTTAAAAGATATTAGATAGTTTTCTAGCAGTCCACACTTTTTTGCAAATGAACACAATATTATTTAAATAACAATATTAACATATTTCCAAAATAGTTAATTATGACACATTATGACATGTGTCTGAATTTCTGTGGCAAATTTGAATTTAAATGGTCATTATATAAAGTTATGAGCTGGACACAATGTGTGATGGACGGTGCCCATTACAATACCCTCCCCCCCCCCCCCCCAATTCAGTTTCTTGCACAGGTATTATACACAAAGGGCATAATCTATCTTCTGGTTTAATATTACACCTCCTTCCAACTTCAATCATCAGATTATGATTTGAGCAGCGCAATTTACAAAGAGCAATGCAATAAACTTAAACATTAACTGATGATAGATATTTTTTAAACCTGTGGGATTCTTTAATCTGTTGATATAATTTCAGCTTAGAATACTCCCCATGACTTTCAATCCATGACTGTTTTTAAACATCAATACATCGTTGCCTGAACATATTACGAAATCCTTTGACATTATCAACACCTTGCATAACCCAAGAGATCCCAAATCCCATACTGAATAACATTGCTTTTACTTTGGAGGCCCAACAATCTATTCCTTTTTCTGCCAATTTGAATTGATAGAAATAAATATGTTTAAGAATGACATTATCCTGCAAGTTAAGTTATCTCAACCAATAGCTTATCATCTTAGTATGTTGATTCACTTTAAGGGAATGACGACCAAGTTCTCCTCTGGCAACAATATTAGGCGTGCTTCTCCAAAGATGTCAGATATCCTTCAGGAATTTATCGTGAACACCATTAATATCAGTTGAGGGGTGGAAACCCCAAACTTCACTACCGTACATCAGAACTGGGAGAATTTTGACATCAAATATACGGATTAAAACCTGGAGAGGAAGCTTATGAAAGATATGAATTCGTGGACGAAGTATTGATAATACCTTTATAGCCTGCTCTGAGAGCTTCTTTTGAGTGGTAAACCAAGACGAGGAAAACTGAACTCCTGAGTACTTACAAGAGGAAACAATATCAATAGGAATTTCATTCAATGTAAATTTTTCATATCCTCTAAGTCTTCCACCTCTTCTAAAAACAATAACTTTAGTTTTATCAACATTGATTTTAAGTTGCCATTTATCACAATATGCTGAAATCTTATTGAAAACAATGTGTGCTCTCAATAATAAACTTTTTTGGTCGTGTTTTAAGATTAGCCCACTTGTTTGCCACCATAATATTACACCCGAAGAGTGGATTCTACACTTTAGTTCATTATTTCAAGGTAACAATGTTTGTAAAACTGAGATTGAGTTTTACGAGTATGTCTCTAATTTTGTTCTATTGGTGACAGTCTGGTTGAGGCTACATCTGATAATACTTATTTAGAATAATATAACCTTTGAGGAAGTGAGGTGTGCAATCGATAGTATGCAAACGGGTAAGGCACCAGGTCTGTTGAGTTCCTGTTGAGTTCTTTGAACAACCGCTAACCTCGACTTTATCACTTCTCGATTTTCGTTCAAAGATTTTTCAATAAAATAAGAACTGGGCTTGATTTTTGTTAAGTTGTCCAATAAACACCTTTAATTAGCCTTTCATTAAGACAGTGTAATTATCGGCTGTGAAAAACCCACCTGGGCTAGGGGGCCATAAAATTTCGCGCGGGTGTTATGTAATAGACAGACTGTAAAAAGTGGCGCATCATTATTTCAACCGAAATACCGCCTTAAATAATTGTTTAATTACAATTGATGTGGATATCTTTTTAACACCAAATGCGTAATAGTGTTACATAGTCAAATGATTTATCTAACTGAGTGGAAAACATTCTCTGAAAATTGTTAATTATTGTTTTTTTTTCTGTGATATTGTTACGTTAGATGTGTTTATGACATCACAAAAAGGGCGTGTTACAAGTCATGCATAAAATGGTTTGTGGCCAGATAGATCTAAGCGGCCCATCAAAAGGGGCATTAAAAACGGCTTTCATTACCAAACTGAACATATTTGAGTAGCGACCTTTGACGCACTATACAATATTGTAATCAGACATTCATATATTCCAAAGAAAATAGTGAAATACGTTTGTGGTTATGTAGACTTTAAGAAGGCACCTTCCTTCTGTCTAGATATGCTTGTATCATTATTTGATTCTATTTTATCGTTGGGGAAATACCCTGAGGAATGGACACTCAGAGTAATTTTGCCTACACACAAGAAGGGAAGTATTAATGATCCTGCTAATCATAGACCTATCACGTTATTAGAGGTTAGCGGTAAAATATTTGCAAAGGTTCTTTGTTGTAGATTGAATAGATGGGCTAAGGATGAACAGTTTTTTGTATCCGAACAAGCAGGTTTTTGGAAAGGCTTTCAGACTATTGATAATATTTTTATCCTTGATACTATTATTGCTAAGTATTTATCTCTTTATAAGGGTAGACTATACAGCGTTTTCATTGACTTAAAATCAGCTTTTGATTCTGTTTCACGGCAAGGTTTGTTTTATAAGCTCTGGGTTGGAAATGTTAAAGGTAAAATATATCGCCTTCTTAATAATATGTATAACATTGTCAAGGCTCGTGTTTCTCTTGATAGAGGCAACAGTGTTTTCTTTGAGTGTATATTTGGAGTTAGACAGGGTTGTCAGTTATCTCCTTTCCTTTTCTCCTTCTTCATAAATCATATTGTTGATTATTTGTCTTTGGACAACAAACGGTGTATTGATATAGATTTGATGGAACTTTTTATTTTGCTTTTTGCTGATGATATTGCTATGTTTGACAGTACAGTCAGAGGCCTCCAAAAGAGAATCAATAAGACAGGGGATAATAAAACAAGACAAAATTGTACAGCTCACATACCTCCACTGAATGTTTATCAATGATGGTAGCATTTGTAGTCAAGATTTGGAACTTGAACAATGTCATCAAAGATATTGTATAACTTCTTAACTTTATCTGTTTGATAAATGGGAATGCACGCTTAATATATACCTCAAAATTCTGCATGTACAGCCAAAAATAAAATTTCATGCGTATCATTTATGCAAATGAATGACTGTGTATGTTAAACATTTCATTTCTGCATTTCATTAATGTATTCATAAAACTAATAAATCATCTCCTGTGCAGATGCCAAGGCATTTGTCACTGTTTTTTTTTGATTGGCTGAAAACTACTGCAGGGCTACTGGACATTTCACCATTTTAATTTTGCAAATTTCTTCACGTTCATTAATCAGAAATAAATCTCACTTTTTAACTTGATCATATGGTACTATGTGTAGAATTTTGAGTACCCATGTTACAAAACTCTGATGACCATATCATAATTAAGCTTTGTTTGCGAAATAAACGATACATACAACAAATTGAAGAATCAATTTAATCTAATAATTGTTATTTCTTTCGGAAATGTAACAACTGGATTAATAAGGCATGTGCATGTTATTTGTAGCCCTGTATTCAAATGATTCAGTGATAAAAGCATCAGTGGTGACACTCAAGACTCAAGTACATTTGTAGAAATATTTGGGATCTGAAATGCACCGAGACAATTCCCAATCATAAACAATTAAGGTCTCTAAAGACATCAATAGAACATCTACTAAATATATTCAACGAATAACTAAACACTGACATAAATCTACACTTAGCAATATTGAGAAAAATGCTCACAAAGTATGCACATTATATGAGTTATAGGTGAAAAATGTCTTCAAAAGGTGCAACTGGATAACTCATAAAAACTGATGTCTCTCCCTTCCCCCAATTCTCAAAGTAGTCCTTCAAAAAAAACCCCTATTTTCGAAAGACCAAGTTCAAAGACAAATAAACATTAAAGTTAAAAAATACACCTACAACTAGTAGCATTCAGATGTAATGACTGTCATCGGGTTTACTTCAAACAATTTTGATCATCATTTTATAAGTGATCTAACCTGTGACCATCGAATGGAACTAGCAAAACCATGGGTGGTACTGCGCTAAAATTCAGTGTAGCATTTACAAAGTTGCGGAGCCCCTGGCAGGATTCAAACCCTGGACCTCTTGATCCTAATCCAAAGCTAACCACTACGCTCTCCCACCCCCTGATATATACAGAACAAGTGTTTACCACTATGGCAATGTCCCCTGCCGCTAATATTGAATCAAATGAGATAAATTTACTAGTTTTAATAAATTGGTAGGAGGAATGATGAGCAAAAGATTTGTGCTGAGTATGAAAATTTCTGTTGTCACACATTTTAATACAATTCAGAAATAGATGCCAGTGTCTGTATTACCCTCAATGTAGCGTGTTATCGTATTTGGAGATGTTTGGTGCAAAGGTTCATGTTATGTAAAGTTGACATAAGTTTGAAAAGAGTCTTGGTGTCAAGGTAACCTTGAAAATAAGATAAAGTTAAAAATAATTCCCGAATCTAAACTGTCCCCTAATTTGCAGACATTGTGCAAAATAGTTAATGATATATATTGCATTAACAAGAGTTTAAAAAATGGTTAAAGCGTCGTTGTAAAAAAAGGTCATGGTCACCATTCTTGACATGGTGTCTGTAGAATTCCCCACAAGAGGATGTTACTTGGATTGGAAACATTGGGTGAAATGGTTCAGAAAACATTTTGTTCATAGCCATTTGAAAAGCAATCAGAATGCTTTGATGACCAGGTGACGGTCACTAAGGTACGTTGCTGACTATTATTTTGATCAGTTTTGCTCTCGTGGCTGAATTTTCCAGCACCTGCCTCGCAACTGTAAAAGCATTACTAGCACCAGTGCCTGAATTTTCCAGCTCCGCAAACACGACTGTTTTAACAATATAAATTGTATTTACATGGCTAAATACATACATTGTATACAAAATTAGTCAACTTATCCCATATTCAAACTTTATAAATCATTTAATAACTTAGTGCACATAGAGACATTATATACAGAAATGAAGCTAAGTTATTGCTCTGTATTTCACAATAAATCCTAAACAAAAGATATAAATTAAGGAAGCAGGGTTGTGATAACCACAATAACGTTCTGACCCCCACAGTAATATTACTAAGTTGGCACAGTTATATCCCCACTGAAAAATTCATTCACATATATCATAAACCTCCAATGACGTCACTCCATTTTCCTTGCGGGACACTATTTTTCGTAATTTCCCTCAAACCTGATTCAATGACGCTACCCGGGGCACTTATCTTCATAATGTCCCTCTTACCCAGTAATTATCTTGATCATGCCCTCTGCCCCGGGCAATTATCTTATAATACCCTCTGTCCATTGTAATTATCTATTTTCCAATGATATATATTTTTTTTTTTTTGTCAAAGTCAAATGGAGACTATCACTATTACTTTTGGAAATTAACACAATTAATATTTTCCCTTTTACAAATGTTTTTGGCGATACATTGTCTTGAACCTGCAATGTTCACACTCCCGAACCAAGAACCTGACGCTCTGACTACTGAGCCACTGTGGCAGCGCTGATGAAAATTACAAGTTAGTTCCTTTTATAACAAAGATCCGAGTTTCAGTGGTTTGATATTTTATATTATTATGTTTATTTTAGGTAAACTAAGGCTAAGAATATTTTTTTATCATTCTTATAAATTATTTGACAATCACGAGATTTTTAGTCAATTCTAAAGCGAAAATCACGCGAGTCAACGTACCACTGTAAATGCTGGCCACACGTGCAATGCATGCCAAGGCTAATGCGGCTTCATTTGCGCAACGCATTTCAAGACCGAAAACACATTGGATCAAATCTCAATGACTTTTTATTGCAGTGTCCACCACTTAATATTTAAGTACAAAATTGTTTCCCCACTGTTTCTGCATTTATAAGTTGGATAAAACATGACCGGTGGGCATTTTTGAAAAGTATGCCCTCCTCCCTCGTGAAATACCCGTGGGCGTCGGGCATACTTTTCAATAATGCCCACAGGTCATGTTTTATCTTACACATAGAAATTGTGTTTATTTCCAACTTTATCAATCAAGTAATTCGTTTTGTATACATGCAAATTGTAAATGGAATTGAAGGCAATCTATTCTTCTTTAGGAAGATATAAAACATAACAACAATCTATTTCACTTTGATAAGAAGGTATTACCTACGAAAGGTGGGTGACTATAGCTAGTGAAAACAGACTTTGATAATTGCCTTACTGCTACATTTGTTAAATCATTTCCACATGTTTTATTTAATAAAGATATTTATTTCTTCTTTACAATGATATAAAAAAGATAAATATGTACCACTTGATTTGGAATATAAATAGTGTACAAAGATGGAGCCCTAAGGTATTTGAAAACACATTTTGATAATGTCAACATCACTTAACGCTCCTTTACTGTCTCATAGCAAATTTTATAATAGAACAGAATTCTTTCCTTTCCTCTTAATTGCAATATTAAAATGATAGGAAGTGTAACAAGCAGTTGAAAAACATTGCTTCTCAGTTACCAATATATGAATTAGAAGATAAATAGTTGTGTTAGCCGGAGGTTTTAAATGCTTAAATTTGCGGGCGTTGAATAACAATGAATCCCGGAAATTTTACAAACGCAACTATTTATCGATATTGTAACATGACCGTTAGTTATCAGAAGTTTAAGAGCGAACTCTGTTTTTGCGTACTTTTTTTTGTGTGGAAAGGACTTGGTGACTGTTTTATTTCTGTAATAGGTGAGATAAGGTCTAACTAATGTGAATTACCGGCATTATTTACATTACAAACATCATTGTGATATTAGCAAATAGCGTCATTCGTAATAACCTCGTAATAACCTCATATAGTAAAACCTCGAGTACAAAAGTCTTGAACTAGCCCAATACCATTGTGACAGCGACGCAAACATTGTGACGTCAAAACGGTTGGCCTTTGTGACGGTATACCATGGGAACGGCATTCGAAAGAAGGCGGCCGCATGAAACTTTGCGGCAAACTTGGACTAAGTAAGCCAGCAGAAAATATCTTCGTTCTTCAAAAATAAATCCTATTAACGTGTATTTGTGATATCTATCGGTAGACACAATATAAAAAAGGACAAAGACAACTGTCAAATCGGAGTACAGAACGAAGTTTCAAAGAGACTGGAAAATTAAAACTTGAGTCGGGCCGGCACTAGTGAACATATTGTATCAATTCACGGTGATTCGCCTTTGCTAATTTGCGAGTATTCATTGTCATTCAACATAGGGTAATTTTTTTTAACCTACCAATCAGAATCGAGGATACAACGAAGTCATGTTACAATATATAGAGACATTGCCTGTTTGTTTGATGTTTGCTGGGTCTTCACTGATTTTCGTAATAATACCAATTTTATATGGAAATGAAGACCAGTCTTTTTTCAAAATTGTGAATAACTAGCTTGCACTTAACATTTTTGGTTGCACCATCCTTTTTGTGTCAAAATCATATGATTTCCATAATTAACCAAAAACAACATTCAAATACAAAAAGAGTAATTTCAATTCACAGAGGAATATGTTTTCAGTCTGCTTAAAATCGACCGTGTTCCGAGGAATTAAAGTTTCAAAATATTGACTCTACCTAGATACGAACTCTATCTGTCTAGGTTATCCTCTCCACAACGATCCGAAGGCAGCCTCACTGCTCGGACGTGCTCGCAATTTCTGTTTGCCATATTGATAAACAAGGCCCGATACAAGTACACACTTCAAATTATACCTGTATAAAGCTCCCGCATTACCAAAATCACTTTGACTGCTGCTAGCGAGGCACACAGACAGACAAACAAATCACCAACCAAAGTCAGCCGGAAAATAATTATTCAAGACGAACTTTACATTCACGCATTCTGATTGGCTGACCTACGATTAGGGATATTAATTATTCAAAACTAATACTTCAAACCGGTTACAAGTCTCTATGAGTTTTCCTTGATAGATCAACAAACTGGATCGCTAGTAAAAGCGGTTTTGGTTTCGCTTATATTTCACTATAACCGATAAATAACTGGTTTTGGATTGAAACGGAAGTAAAAATTCTTCGATTGAATCGGCGATCATGATCATCGGAAAACTATCTCATTCTGAAGGGATATGCGACAAAGTATATTTTATAAGAAAAATATAACATGCACTGGATGCTACCTGCAATAAGAAATAGGTTGCATTCAGCAATTTTAATGACAATATTGGCATTCAGTTAACAAGATTAGAATGGAGGAATTAGCTTTTTGTGCCGCGCTTGCTGTGTTTTTATTTGTTTTTGCGCACAAACAAATTTTACATTGAATTAAAGACAATATTATTCTCTTTCATGTGATATAAATGCTACAAAATACATTGAGAACATCATGAGAAATATGGTGTGAAAAAATGGTATAAAACTAAAAATACATAAAATCACCTTTTTACGCGGCACATGCAGTATCTTCATTTCAGGTCATGCAGATAAGTATTTTATATCGAATTGAAGACAATTTTCTTCTCTTTCATATGCTTCAACCCACATTGAAATATGCCCACGGGTTCAGATCATAGGGCCTGCGATAGGAGGGTGTCCATATGGTCTGAGTGTATGCATCTTAGCAAACAATAGAAGCATGTGGGTAGGTAAGCTCGTGCCAGAGGGTAGAAGGTGCCCTTAGGCTATAAGCACGTGCGGCAGGGAGTGGGGAAAAATTAAGCAATTTTTTTTGGTATGATAAGACATTATCAATGTTTGCGCAACTTTTGGAACATGTACCAGCATTATATTTAGAACACCAACGAAACAAAACTTAATAGCTTAGCGACAGCCGGCCCGAATGTACAAGAGTTGAACTGACACTGCTGTTTAAGAAATAGAGTAGCCTCAACAATCATGTGTTTTGCAATAAAGTATAATTTTACCCTGAACTATTATAGTTAAAGCACGACGCCGAAGTGGTTTGACTTTAATAATAGTTCAGGGAAAAACTATACTTTATTGCAAAACATATGATGGTTGAGGCTACTCTATTTCTTTTCTAGCATGTCGATTTTAACTCGTGTAAATCATATTTCAGCCAAAAACAACTTACATGAAATTAATCGAAATTGGCAGTGAATTGAAAATGCTCGACCAGGGCCATAACCAGTTATTGTTGTTGACGTCATGGGTCATTGCTTCGTGACGTCATTCAAAAACTATACTTTATCGCGGAATAAAGGATAGGCGGCGCCTTTGATCTTCACCAAAACAATGCTAGAATATACAATAAGTGCCCACGATCGGCCACTAAGAACCGCAGCGATAATGAGTTAGCGTTAGAAAACTTAAGTGTGCTAGTCGCATCACACCAGGACATCATGCAGGCAAAGCTAAATTCATCCCAGACCAGCTCGGGGCCTACATCATAAGGGTTAAGATATCATGTTAATGAAAGTTTTTAAAATATTTAAAGGTACTGTAGGGAAATAATGTTAAGGTCTCAGGGTGCAACAGTTCTTGAATTATTGCGTTAACAAGTGTTTTAGAAGTGGTCAAAGTAATTGAAAACCATAATCGTCTCATAGTCGCTCACATTTATTAATCCCCCTTTTTTTGCTGCGACCAAATTCGACTATTTAGAGTGCAACGGTTCATGACATATCAGTGTTTCAGATTTACGGCGCGACCGCGACATTCTCGCATGATTTCTAAAAAATGTCGCATGGGTTTTCAGCCTTATGCGCCTAACTGTCGCATGTAATTGTTTAATTCTACAATTAAATTTTGAAAAAGCTGTCTACTCATCTTCATAGAGGATACAATAATAAACTGTCAGGAAATCGCAAGTCCTCATTGTTTACATGCTGTTACTATACCCTCCCTCCAATAACTTCAATTTCCGGTTACAAAGCTCAATACATCGACTGAGCATGATATATATCAAGCCCACAGTGTTTGGAGCTTGCGTTAAAAGAGGTGCACAAAGGAACAGCGACCTATATCATATCTGAGGTGATTGTCACTGTCGGCTTTCATTACAAGGAAACATTACGTGGTGTGTGTCAAGTAGTTAATATGCATCATAATTCTACTTAATCATGTTTAAAAGAACTTGAGTGCTTTTAGTTTACTCAATGTAATATATTTTCAGTATTTAACCACGGCACGGTTACACGTCTATAAATAGAACTGTACATTGTCTGCTTTGCTGTTATATTAAAATTCTAAACACCCAGTGAGTAGTGATTAACTGAATGAATGACTAGTGAAACTTGCTTATTATACATTGAAATGTTAAGCATTTAGTTAAAAACTGTTAAGAAAATTAATGAATCAGAATGATTTGAGGGACTGAATTAAAATTAAATTTTAGACACCTGCTGCATAGTTCCCATATGTTATTTTCAATATATATCTTTATATGACCGGCTTTAATAATGGGAATAGTGAAATGGAAACGTTTATGTCACAAACATCAGAACAAAATATTTGACTTATTTGTTTGTTTTAATGCTTGACTCATTGTTTTTGAAAATGTCTCATCATTTTTTTAGCTTCATGAGACATTTGTCTCACTCTGACTGAAAACAATCTGAAAAACTGCATATGCTGCTAACAAGAACTGGGAAGAACATCAGTACACATAGAAGACACTGAATATAATGTCCCCTGTTGCAATGCAGAACTAGAGACTAGAGAGCAAATTAAAGACTAAAACTTGGAAAAGGCACATGTACACATCATAGTGATAACATACATCAAGTTTCCTTAAATTACATAAATCCACTACTCAGATTTATGAGCACAACAATAAGTTTTACAAGTGGACGGTCGGACGTTCTGACAGCCCTATACCCCTGACTACTATAAACCATACATTATACACATCAATTGAGAAATCCTATACTGCTCGTACATGTCTGGTCCATAAATCTCTGCATGGTTTTAGCATGATCACCTACCTTCAAGTTTCATTCCACATTGAACACATTTTGCAAATCTGCAAGCAGGGCATTTTTTACGATTGTAGATGTTGATGTCACATTCTCCATGACGATGACACACAAAAGTCTTTTTGTTTTGAACAGTTCGCTTAAAGAAACCTTTGCAGCTTTCGCATGTGAAAATTCCATAATGGTAACCTGAAACATATAGGTTAAATAACAATATTATTATGTAAAATTTTTCCTTCTTTAAACTTTTAAGAGAGCCATTGGCTCTGTAGCTCATTAGTCTTGCATGACTTAACATCTGATTTTGAAGAAATAAATAAGAAACAAGTAATTGTCACAATTGTGTCCATGGTCAAAGTATGGTAGTGACCTTGAAAATTACTTTCAGGTCATCCAAATCGACTTGTGTCTGGGTACTCCTCCATTGAAGTCTGATATCAAATTAAGAGACTCTTGTAAAGTGGTTCATGAGATATAGTGTAACAACATTAAAAAGTCTCATGATGAATACTTTGCCTTCTCAGAAACATTTCAAATGGAAGTGCAGCGTATGCTCTATAATCATTTTTAACGGAACATTCATTAGATAAGAAAGCATTCTACATTGTGTAACTGTTTCACATTCAGGTCTGACGAGCTAAAATAGAACCACAGGGTCACCATTTGAGAGAAGTATGTGAAAATAAGAAAATAGGTTTTTAGGGTGTGGCCCCTGTGGCCCTTTTAAGAGGTCACAGGGTCACCAAATCTATGAATTACAAGCAGCTGACATGGTTGACCTATATTCCCCGCAACTGGCACAATGTTTTTTTTCACATATTATACATTTTTTTAATTTAAGATTTTTCTATGACTGTATCAAAATCAATGATTCCTTAATATCATTTTGCTGCATCATGTCATTTGCAATGTTGCAAAAAATAAAAGAAAGAAACTGTTCAATCAAAAACAAAGTGAAATCAACATATCTTTGACAAAAACACATAATTCAAAAGAAATATTTTAAATCAAGTTTAAGATCATAATAAACATTCACATGCAATTAGACAAAAGCATACATATAGGATACCATTTTCTACATTGAACGACTGTTGTCGTTTTAGAATAACTGTTGTGAAAATGGATGGATGTCGATGCAACCTTCGTGTAAATATAACAAGTATCCACAAGACTGATAAATTCTCTAAGTTTTTAAGATATAAGTTACATGGAATAAATATTAGTCTAACTAATGCTATATCCAATTCCATGATGCTCCGTGATACAAATAACATGTGATAAGACTCAATCTCTACATGATCCTGTCACAGAAGACAAACTGGACATTCCAACAATAAGAGTCACTTGGCTGTGGCCATATAGTAATGGAAAGGATGACTCCACCAAAATACAATTTTTTTTTCCCCCACTTTATTTCTTTTTGGACAGTGTACAGGATTAACATACAAATTAATATATCACATAGAAACAGACCAGATAAATATGTTCCACTTAAATTAACAAGTTGTGGCAAGATGACCAAAATGAGATAAATTTTTCATTTTTGCATTATGTGTAAGTATTTGATTTGTGTAATTGATAATTATAATTCAATTTTGGTTTCAAACCTGCTAATGTAGCGAATATGTTTGCTAGTTTGCTTATGTTTATAATGCATTTTTTAATTAAAAGTTTGTTTTAGAATATACTACATCATTTTGCAACCTTATCTAATATTTCTATGTTTGGGGGCATAAAGCAGATATCAGACCTGTATATTCTATAAAATTTGTTTTAACTCTAAATTGTTTGACAAAATCATTATAAGATAAAAATGTTTGGTTTTCTGCTATGAAATCATTTATAAATTTGATGTTTGATTGTAAATAATGATCATATAATACAGGTTGATTTCCTATTGTGATGTTATCATTTGCCCAAATGTACTGTCCACTAAACACGTTATTATCGTATCTAGAATTCTCTTGTATATCAGACCAGGTACATCTTTCCAAAATGGGCTGCAAAGTCCTGGGATATACTGTGTCTTAAGAGAAAATGGTATCATTTCTATTGGGTTAAGTTTTTCAACTGGGTTTGAAGTATACAACAGATTACTTAAAGATAATATATCCCAGTATTTTATCCGACTTCAATCCCCATTTTCATATAGATAATACATTCAAGTAAATAAAACACCAAACAGCGTTTCGATGCGTCCTTTAATTAAAAAGATATAACGGTTCAAAGTGCGTAGAAATTGGCCACCTCTCAAGCCCAAATGAAAAAAGTCGCTGCGCACCTATGAGCTCTCCTTCGGCGGATGTGATGTCATAGACAGGACTCGCTCCGCGTTTGTTTGTAAACAAGTATAAATACCAAATGCAGATATTGGTCGCATTCGCCTACGTTGTTAGAGACTATAATGAAATTAGGTGCATATATATATTAATGAACTCTGTTAATAACAGAGCTCAAGTTAAAAAGAAGAATGAATCTTCATCGTTCACAAATTAAACAAAAGCATAATCGCACAATCCCTCTAAGTGCGCATCTAGAAACATGTGGAAAAAATATGTATTCTGTTTTCCCGATATACAAAGTTGATTCCACTGAATCTAATTGCTTGGCGGAAAAGGAATTATTATTCATTAATAAACTTAAGCCAAAGCTTAATTCAAAACTTTAATCTAATATTCTTCAATTCAATGTCCATTTGCAAGTATGTTTTGTAATGCGCTACATATGTAGCATGCAGTCTATATGTATGTAATGTATCTACGCAACATATGTATCTATGCAATGTATTGTGACGTCATAATTGTTAATCATGACGTCATAACCGACTCAACGTCATTCACCTGATGAGACCTTATGGTCGAAAGTACTTGTGAATAAATCATCTTGGTTTTCTTCAACAAATGTGTTTTTCTATATATATATATATATATATATATATATATATATATATATATATGAAAAAAGTTCACCAATTTGAAATTGATCTTCAGCTCCCAGGCGTTATATATTGAAAAATACGAAGTCAGAAGTAAAAACAATCCATTTTAATGGCTAGCGCTTTCAGCTCAACGAGCCTCTTCAGGCCATACATACAACGGATAATGCGTTGCCGAGCAACGTCATCGTGTACAACATGACGTCATTACATTAATACGTCACAATATAGGTTACAATAGGATACATGTACAGCAAAACATTTAAGTTCTAGAATTTAACCTTGGTGAAAACATTTTGATAAATCTGCTTTCTTTTGTTTCTAAAAGTTTACTGTTATCAAAATTTAATTTATACATTGGGAAAACTGAAAAATGCCCGTTTCCACACTCAGCTAAATGTTTACTCAATGGAATTGTATATATATATATATAGATCTATAAATGATACATAGTGACAGGTTTGTAGTTTGTTACATGACTAGGTATGGAGTATATATTATTTTTTTTGCTGCTGATAACTCTAAGGATACATGCAACAATGTGGGCACGTGGCTTATGTTTGTATTTTAAGTCTACAGTTTTGGTTATAAAATTTATGAAAAATTTAAATTTTTTGCTACAGCATCATTTTAGAAGCAACAAAGAAATATAGTCATAAAGCTTCCCCGTATAAATATTTACAAACATTGCAGTATGAAATAAGGTATTTAGTTAGATTTGTTAATATATTGTCATGTGTCACGTGTATTGACAAACCTTATTACCCTCATCAAGTTTCAATAAAGGTTGTTGATCATGTGTGAGGATAAAGTTTAGATAACTAATCAGTGCCTTGTGTATTACCTAATTGGAAATGTGCCGGGTGCTGAGTTCATTAACTTTATTGCTTAATTGCCATAATGTACAGGTGTGTGGCATTTCATGTAGACTGTTAGGTAATAACTTTATGACTATATTGTCTGGTGTGAAAAAGAAGTGTTAGGTAACTAAAAACCTCTCTCTGTTAACATAACGGTACCAAGGATTTGAATAGGCCTATACACGTCCTTGCCAGTACTAAAGTACTGAAGGAAACGGAAATAATTTTCTTTTAGGCGTTAATAATTTTATTTGGTTGAAATATTTAAAACTGAAAAAAAAAATTCATATTTGCAATACATTTCCAAGCAGGCTTTAACTTACATCACAATCAACTATATATAACAATCGAAGCATGCAACAATCTTGAAACAGGAAATTGCAAATGCATGTGTGTTGCCATAGTGACTGAAATTGACAATAAAAGTTATGAATGAACAAATAAATAACACAAGGGAACAATTGTCTATAAAAATTAAATTCTTAAATAATTAAATACAGAATTTATCAATTTAAATATAAATATATATACATGAATCGCTGCGGTGAGTTCAAAATTCCTTTTCATATCTATAGCTTTCATCAGAAAGGTACATTTTGATTGAAGATATTCAAGGTGCATGATTTTCTTTCCTGTAAAGTCATCTTAATCATCTTAATTAGAATTCATATTCTTCATTCCATTATATATCCAAACATTATTTTATTTGGTGCATGTTAGAAAGTCCAATTTCAATCATTGACAGCACTACTACAGTCTGAAAGATAACAATGACAATCTAGGCCTATAAATGCAGTGAAATTGTCAGCAGACTGTCAGTTATTGAATATATATTTTGTTAAACATAATTTAAAAAATGTTGTGTTATTATTGACAATATCGGCCTGGGTCACTCTAAATTGGTACCACACTCATTATCTCAAACACTGACCATTAACTCACACAAAACAACAATAATCTGTATCCTTACTATGCAAAATACACTGGTAAGTAACTCTTAGTTTTTATGAAGTTGGCAAATCGCGAATCAAGAGGTACATTTACTAAACACATAAAAGATTTTATCTTCATTATCACTCATAACTGGTTAATGAGGCCAAAAAACAGCTGCTTGGGACCGTCGTATCCCAATGATCAGATCCGGAAGTTGCCGAGAGGTAGTCCATCGAAAGCAAGATCTCATGGTTACAAAGCAGAAACACAGAGTTCCGATATTGAGTTGACACTTTAAAATGGCATAAAGTAGTATCAAATGTTCTACATATACAATGGTCAATTAGCTACACAGGGGGATAGTCGATTTGTTTAGGTGTTCAAACAAAAAATATAGATATCAGCTTGAGTTCACTCGATCGGCATTATCGGAGATTAACAACCCAAACAAATAATCACAACAACAGTTAATTAATGTCAAACAGGATATGTCGATGTATTGATTTTAATAGCTTTGGTGACTTAGGGGCTTTTTTATAAGTACAATCAGTGAAAATATATACGTTCACGACCACTGGAATCTATAATGTAAACAATGACACAGACCAGCCAGTCGTAAGCGAGTCCTGTCTATGTCGTCACAACCCCCCTAGCACCTGATTGGCTAATAAAACGTTTGGTGTTTGTTTTCGGGAAGTGATTATAAAACATGTTTTTTCTGCTATTTTCAGGTTGTTGTGAACCTAAATAGTTGTTGATATTCATTCTTAATTGTGTTATGAATTATTTCCGCTAATCGTACCCCCTCTGTGGATATATTATCTTTAATTTGGATTCCTGTACATACAATCTTCTAATCCATGATATCTTCTGAGATTTAATTGTTTCTAGTATTGCTGGAACCTTAAGACAACCTTCTTGATAAGATTTTGTCAAACAACCGCTAACCTTGACTTTATCATTTCTCGATTCTTGTTCAAAGGTTTTTTAACAACATAAGAACTGGCCTTGATTTTTCTTAATTTGTCCAATAAACACCTTTAATTAGCCTTTCATTAAGACAGCGTAATTATCGGCTGTGAAAAACCCACCTTGGCTAGGGGCCATAAAATTCGCGCGGGTGTGATGTAATAAACACACTATATACAGAGTGGCGCATCATTATTTCAACCAAAATACCCCCTTAAATAATTGTTTAATTACCATTGATGTGGATATCTTGTTTATACCAAACGCTTAATAGTGTTACATAGTCAAATGATTTATCTAACTGAGTGGAAAACATTCTCTGAAAATCGTTAATTGTTGGGTTTTTTCTGTGATATTGTACAATAGATGTATAGATCACGAGGCAATGATTCTGTTTATGACGTCACAAAAAGGGTGTGTGACCAGTCATGCATTCACTGGTTTGTGGCCAGATAGATCTAAGCAGCCAATCAAAAGTGGCATTCAAAACGGCTTTCATTACCAAACTGAACATATGTGAGTAGCGACCATTGACGCACTATACAAAATTGTAATCAGGCATTCATATATTCCAAAGAAAATAGGGAAATATGTTTGTGGTTATGTAAACTTTAAACTTATAATTTCTTTCTCGGATTTTATCTTAAGTATCAGAACATTACCGTTTTCATTGTCTTTGATTTGTCTAAAAATCTCAAATTCCATGTTGTCTTTGATTAATTTGTCTGTGATTTAAACTAAAGACCGTATTTGTAATTTTTCATTGTAATTTGAAAGTATACATGAAAAGCCAACATTCGCGACTCACTGTTCGTAAACAACCCACTTGTCTGGATAGCATGTTCGTTCATGCCCAATGATATCGAAGTGGTTTCGACACTTAGTGAAGATGATGAACATTTTATTTATTATTGTTGCATTAAGATGACAAAACAAATTCTTATTTTTAAAAACCCCAACCCAAAACCAACCATTTTCATTGCAAAGATATTTGGTGCGGCTCTTTTGTCTCCAGGACAACTTCCACCCCCACGACTCTTACCCTTGTCCACACGTTCTGTGTCTTGCGGATATCTGCAGCCTGTCTGCTCGACTTTTCTTGAGCATTGTGGTAGGTCGGTCTGTCTACTGAAACACTCGGTCTACTCACATAGTATCTTCCGTGCTTGGAACACATCAACGCAATCCGCCATTTTAACAAAGGTGGAAATTATACTTGGTGGATTTGTAGGATAATACTGTCGTTGGTACTCACTTTTGGGAAGCCTGTATGCGGATTTGATAACCATAATCGTACATCCTGCTGGATTGAACTTGAGCTTATCAATAAAAAAAAATCCTTTAAGGTGTTTTCAGTGTTTTTGTCTTGGCTTTCAGACAGGCCGTAGAAAAGAAGGTTAGTCTTCCTGTCGTGGATGTCCTTGAGAATACTTGGCATTCCAAAGTACTGTGTGATACTTAAATGGCCGCCAATTCCGTGCGAAGAGAGTTCAACTCGGTGTCGTGTACTTGTGACTTTGGTTTTCAAAGCTTTACTTCAGCCAAAGAGTTTATAAGTTCAGCTTTTACATCAAGGATTAGCTCACTCAGTATCTTTACTGATGATTTCACGATTTCTTCCGTGTTTGCTGCACTAGCAGAGAGTCCATTTACAAAATACAAAATACAATCTTATTCAAACCACTAGAAGAGGAAATAAAAAACCACAGGGTATTGGCTGATATATATAATGAAAGACCTCAGTGTTCTCGACTGAAAACTGTGTCATAACACAGTACCTTTGAACACCTTGTCAATTTCAAAACGAACCTAGTGCTCATATAGAGACTTCTATATGAGACTTTGATGAAATTGGCGCAATTTTGGACTAGTTAACTACAAGTTACAACCCTGTGGCACCTTAGGTTTCTGGGTGATTTGAACCATCGCATAGATGATAGGTACAACAAAAATGCATGTAAATTCATCAGCGTACTTTTATGATCATAGACTAGTTCAGCATGTTTGTGAACAAACTCACATCAAGGGGCACATTTAGACCTGATTATCACTTACCAAGATGATATAATATCTGTTAAGGACATTTAACTTTATTCATCCTTTAAGTCAGACTATTCTTCAATTCTATTCAAAACAAGCATACAAATACCTGCACGTGAGACAAAAGAAGTGTCCTTCAGGAATTGGATAGTTTCAATCAAGAACTCTCTTTAAAACTGTTGGGCTACAAGGAGCTGTCTGTATCAGCAACAGCATCAAGATGAGCCGTAGACAAGCATGCACTGATCAAAACATGCACTTCAACTACCCATAAAAATGCTCCTTGGTATGATGGAGACATCAGGCAAGAGAAGAGGATTCATGTTATTGGAATAAATATATATTTATGTTTTATTTCCTTGATTGCTGGAACAAAATCCCACTCAAGCACCTAAATTTTTCTGGTACAAAAATTAAACTCTTAACGAACTCATATAAGCAATTTGCGTTCAATTCATTATTGAAAAAATAATCCGCTTTTGAAATTTGTGAATTTTTTAAATTTTATCCATTGACAAATCGAAATAAGGTTACTTTTGAAGAACATCAGAATAATTAAGAAGAAATAATGACACTATTTTGTAAGAAAAACATATCATTCAGAGAAATATTTTCGATTTTTTAAAAACAAGAAAAAAGTGAGCACTGCTCACATACCCTGCAGCCCATCTGATTTCTTCTCCCTCTTCCAAATTCACATGTAAACACAGTTTATCATATCAAGTCCTATGTTTTGTGCCATACAGCTAAGATCATGTTTCCCCATTGGAGCAACAGATCTGTTAATCGCCACAAGTCCAATTGCACATTCATGGGCCATAACTTTGTGAAAAATAATATTTCGGAAATGGCTTTCGAACCCATTCAAGAGCATCAACAGATGTGTCCAAAACCACAATTTCATTCACCTAAGTGTCATACTGTTTGAGAAAACTTGTCCCCATTGAAGCATCAGACCTGTTAATCGCTCCAAGTCCAATTTCAGAAGCAAGGGCCATAACTTTGTGAAAAATAAAATTTAGGGAATGGCTTTCGATCATGAGCAGGTGTATTCAAAACTAAAATGTCACTCCTCTAGGTGTAATAGTTTCTGAGAAAATCTGTCCCAATTGGAGCAATAGATCTGTTAATCGCTCCAAGTCCAATTGAGCAATCAAGGGCCATAACTCTTTCAAAAATAACAATTCGGAAATGGCTTTTGAACTCGATCAAGAATATTATCAGGCGTATCCAAAACCAAAATTTCACTCCTCTAGGTGTAATAGTTTCTGAGAAAATCTGTCCCCATTGGAGCAATAGATCTGTTAATCGCTCCAAGTCCAATTGAGCAATCAAGGGCCATAACTCTTTCAATAATAACAATTCGGAAATGGCTTTCGAACTCAATCAAGAGTATCATCAGGTGTATCCATAACCAAAATTTCACTCCTCTAGGTGTAATAGTTTCTGGGAAAGTCCAAAAAATTACGTTTCCATGGAAACGACAAATCATATGAATTCCAGAAAATTCAAAAGTGGTCCAAACTGTAGACAAGGTTATGGTTAACAAGTGTGCAAAGTTTGGTTGATCTAAACCTAACGGTTTTTGAGTAACTTGACCAGATGGAAGGACGGTCGGAAGGATTGACAGACGGACAGAATGACCGCTACATAACCCCCTACAAAGCCCCTACTCTTACTTCGTGGGGGGTATAAAAAAATATTTACAAAGTAGAGAACAACTTTACATGAGAGATGCTCGTGTGACGTAATTGTTAGAATTTTACAGTTTTGGTGCTCTCTTAAAAAACCCGCCAACAATCCAGCAGGCAAACAGTTAAGTTGTGACCTCGCTATGACCTTGACCTTTGACCATTTGTAGTGAAAACCTTTTCAAATCTTGAAAGTTTTGCATAGTTGATGGCCATAACATAACCCCCAAAGAGCCTCATGACATCATGATATGCCATTAGCCCAATGGATCACTTCTCTTGTTATAGAGCGATATTACAATAAATGTTACCAGAAAGGATTGAAACTTTGGATTTTGTTCACTTTTTATTGTAAATGTTTGACCATCTTTCGTTGTCATGAAGGAGTTAGGGCAAACTGACCGAGGTTCGAACACCACCCGAGGTCGCTTGAACTTCGGACACTTTTTACCTGGAGCTGACGCAATAATACGAGCAACTATTGCAATCTGTTTATTGTTAAATGTTTCTTCTCAGTGTGTTATTTTATTTCTTTCCTTTGATAAACATTACATTCTCTGTATTATTTCTTATCGAAGTTTTGCCTGGAGGTACAATTAATGGATTCAAGAAAGAAAATCTTGAGAGTCTGTAGACAGGATTTCAGATTACACAAGTAAATGGTTCTGGAGAAGATGTATTAGTGAAAAGTTTATGGACGGACAGATGCCAGATTCCATGCCATGCCATAAGCCGGGCTTTTCAGGCCAGATGAGACATGAACTTTGACTCATTTGACACCTAATTAGCACATCAATATGTTTAAATTGACCATTTTACAAAGCTTTAAAAAATGGGAAGCCTTTTCTATTTGAAACCCTGCCACACCAAATGAACCCCTGCCACACATTTATCTTTTACTAAAGTTTTAGGGTTTGATAATGAAATTTACATATCTTGGTCTCAACCTTACAAAGATGATACTCTCAACATTTTAGATTCCCAAGATGATTAGTATTTGAATAGAGTGGGTGAATATACCCAGCAAAGTGGCAAAAGTGTGAAACATCTAGTTATGAAACTATACTTATAATAAACCCCTATTAACTCACATTTTAAGTTGAAAACTATACTCAGCATATCATTGGTAACTAATTCATCCTTCAGAATTTGATTGTTTCAGAGCCTTTAAATAGTTTCATTGTGCTTATGAATAAGGTTTCATGGTTATACCCTGGAAAAAGTATAATTTGTGTTTTCATGGAAACAGAAGAAACTAAAATTCTGAAGAAGTCAAAATTCAAAAGGGACCACCTCACATGCTTACGCTGTTCTACATATACAGTTTCAATCAACTAGAACTTATGGTTTTTAATTCAAAGTAACGGTTACATGTAGGAACAAGTTGAAAACCCAAAAAGCACCATTTTATTATCTGATTGTTTAACCCTTCCGTTGCTGAATATTATTTTGACCAGTTTTGCCCCCATGGCTGAATTTTCCAGCACTCGCCTCGCTACCGTTAAAGCACAATTAGCCCGTGGCTGAATTATTTAGCACCGTGAGACGCGACCGTTTTTTCGATATATGGTTTGTCCACATGGCGAATTACGGATGAAAATGGCCGTTCCATACAAAAGTAGCCCGCCAATCCCGTATACAAATGAATGATCGTTATCAGACACTTTGAATGAAATTTTTATCTCACCCAGAACGATTTCTATTATAATCTGAAGATTGTCTTTATTTAGAGTTATGGAAAATCCTCAAATATGATCGCACAATTAAAATTTTTTTTATGGAATTGAAGATACATTATTCCTCTTTACGATGATATATTTCTATTTATAATACGACCTCTAGTTAGATATCTACAAGTATCAATATATTGTCTCTATTCTCGGCTGAATAAAAGCCCTAATTCTGAGCGCGCAAACATGTATTAGAATATGTCACCCAGTTCAAAAGATATACGCCGCGAAAGAAGGTGGGGGGTACCCCGAGAATGCTCCGACATGACGGGATTATTAGCCAGAACTAATTCTCCTTTGGGCAGACTGGCATCGGTAAGCTCATTAGTGCCGTTATACCCCCGGGACACCCCCGAGGCACCAGCATGCGAGTGTTCTAAGCACCAGCTGTATCGATCCTCTCGGCGCGTGCAGTCACACGCGGGCGAACATTCCGAGATTATAAAATCGGAAATTCTTTACGTACGCCGCATCGTTATTTCCTGCTGCGCATGTACAAATTATACATGGAATTAAAGATAAATCTTTCATATTAACGACTGTGAAAAAATAATGAAAATGTGCCAACTGGTTCAAAAGATATGAAAGAGGGATACCCTCAACTATTTGAAAACAGATTTTGATAATTTTTCTATTTGTGACACCAGTCACATCACTCGCCGCATCTTTATTATTGACTGCGCACATGCATTTTATACATGGAATTAAAGACAATTCTTTTTGCTTGAGAATGGGGGGAAAAAAAAAAAATGTCGAATAGTTTGGGAGATATGAAGCGCAAAAAAAGTGTACCCTCAGACATTTGGGAAATTGTTTTGATAATTGCGACATTTGGGTTTTTATTTGGTGTTGCGCATTTCCAAATTTCATATTGAATAAAAGCCAGTTCTTTTCCCTTTACGCTGATGTAAAAATTATAAAGTTTCGCCACCCGATTCTAAAGATACAAATTGCGAAAGATCGGTCGGAGGTTCCTGAACCGGCTCGTATTGAACGTCCAGTGACAGCTCACATTGACTTTCTCTGTCACTTTTACGAAATAAAAAAAAGATTATTTATTTATATTATGTTACAATGAATTCACTTTTCACCTTTTTGGTGTGAAGTACAAACTGGATCAGGAGAGTAACGCTCATCCACACTTCTGCTTCTTTCTTCAATTCTCTTCATTATCCCCCTATTCGTCGTTCTCCGTCGTCAAAGTGATATAAGCTTTAGTGTAATCTTGTGACGTGTGATAAAGTTTGAAACATGGTGCTGCACACAGAGCGACACTACACTCCTTACATTCGAAAGAAGATTCTTTGCCTACCCTTTTCTTCTTTTGAACTGGCTGATTGGTTTCTTCGACTTCCCTTCCACAAAGTTCTCTTTTCGCTTTTGAGCAAACAACACACATGCGTGAGAGGTTTTTCTTCTTTCCAACAGGCTGAATCTTTGATGGAAAGTGATGACCATGGAGTCTCAACACACTATTGTCGCTCCTGCTCGGCCGGCCTCGAGGACGTCTGTGCAGGGAGGGCACTTTTTCTGTTTCGGCGAAGGTGATCATATGCTGCACCAAATCTTTTCTAAATTGATGGCTTGTTTTCAAGGGTTTGTCTTTTGAGAATTCTTTATAGAGAATGCAAGAATTCAACATGGCAACGTTCAACACATGAAACCATGATCACTATCAATGTCACTTTCACTATCACTCTCATCAGTTGATTCCATATCAGAAGCTTCATCGGCATGGACCTTGTTGATGAAGTCGTCGTCGCTAGACGTTGACTGAACTTCCCAACTCAAGGTTTGCGGCCTCCTGGCCTTAGGCATCTTTCACACCAATCTGTAATTGATTGAAAATAATTTAGGCACACGCAAGACATAGCATCAACACATGACCTGTTGTACAGAGAAATTCAATGTTAGCTTCACGGACTTTCAATTGCCACATTTTGTAAGTGTTTGAAACAAATTTGCCGTTGCGCGCTGATGGCGGCAATCCGGACATTTTCTAATTGTCCTGGCGAATGCCGGACATTTTGTTTCACGATTTGCAAAAGTAACAAATCAGGACAAATTCTAACATTGCTCGACAGTTTCTAACTTTCGGACAACTTTTCACAGACCTGCCGAACAAGTTCTAATGTTGCCAGACACTTTAAAACTGTCGGACGACTTTTCACAATCCTACCGAAGGTGCCGATTGCACCGACGGCCGCCAATGTTGTGTCAACACTATCAACCTTGATGCCGCCTTCTGACTTCCTAAGCAACGAGCCGGCGAGTCCCGAACAACTGCCTTCTACGTCAGGAAAGTTCTGATTGTCAGTTGTGGATTACAAGAGTTTTTCAACTCTTGACTTATGATAGGTTCCACGGGCCTATCCCTCTTGATGTCCGTAGTCAATGAGTGCCCGGCCCCTTGTCTTTAGTTCACTCAAAGGAACTCATGCCATCCCGACATATATAGCAAACTTTATTTTCAAAAATGAGTTTCCACGACCAAAAAAAATTTGGTAGAAAAAACCCCATACCTGGTGGCGGTGCCTGACAGAAGGTCGCTGAAATACTGTGTCTCAATCACGAACATTTTCGTTGGACACATTTTCCCATGACCTGATGGCGGTGCCCGGCGAAAGATCCCCGACAAATTCGGACATACTGTGTCTCAACCACAAACATTTTCGTTGGACAATTTTGCCATGACCTGATGGCGGTTCCCGACGGAAGATCCCCGACATACAGTGTTTCAACCAAGATCATTTCCTTTGGACAATTTTCCCATGACCTGATGGCGGTGCCCGACACAAAAATCCCCTAACTCAAAAAAGACATCAATAACTCTATGAATGTAAATCCAAAACTTTTTTCTTCTTTAACTTTCATGGTTTATAAAACTCTATAATTGAACACTAAAGAAACAGGGTTTCCTTCATCATTTTTTTACTTGTTACATTTTATTTATAACATTTTAGCGGCGCTTGTTGAATCTTTATTTCTGTGAGCATTATACAAATTGTATATCAAATTGAAGAGAATTTTCTGCTCTGCTGATACCAAACTTTGTTGAGCGTGCCATTTGGTTACAGAAATACGAAATTTGCCCAATTTGCGGCACTTTTTGTGCCTTTATTTTTGAGTGCGCATGTATGATCACTATATGGAAATGAAGAACAACGTTTGGTCTTTATTTAGATGTAAAGTTTATCAAAATCCGCCAAGTGGTATAGAAGATATCGAGTGCCAAAGAAAGGTACATGAAAATCGAGCTTCAGATCACGATAAGAAAAGCACCCTTTGTGCGGCGCTTGTTGCATTGTCATTTGTTTTAGCGTATGTTCATATTATATATCACTTTGTAGACAATTTATTCCTCTTGATAATGATATAAATGGTTTTGGAATGCGTCATTTGTACACAGAGATATAAAGTGCCAAAGTTTCCCTATTTGCATCACTAACGGAGATGCGAAGTGCGAAAGATGTTCTTTTTACAGCACTTGTCGAGTCTTTATTTATTTGCGCGCATAAATCATTGATATAGGGAATTGAAGACAATTCATTTGTCGTTATTGTGATGTAAAATTCAACAAAATTCCTTTCACGATGTAGAAGAAATTCATTGCGAAAGAGAGGCACATGAAAATCACGCTTCAGATCATATGATGAGAAAGTCGGCAAAATTAACTTTTTGTGCGGCGCTTGCTGTGTCTTTATGAATTGTTGCGCATGTACACATTTTACATGGAATTAAAGCCAATTCTTTTCTCTATCTTGTGATATAAAAAATGTCAAAATACGTTGAGCACATCATGAGAACGCTTATTTTCGGAACGATAAACATTATCAATGTCCACACAATTTTCGGAACATGTGCGCGCATTATTTAGAACACCAACGAAACAAAACACGGTAGCTTAGCGACAGCCGGAACGAAAATACAAGTGTTGAACTGAGACTACTGCTAGGCAATAAATTTCCGTCCTTCGCTACTGAGAACCACAGCTATAATTAGTTAGCGTGAGAATAATTAAGTGTGCTACTCGCATCTCGCTAAGGGGTCATCCCGGAATATTCCGTAGCCCCGCATCTTAAGGGTTAATATAGTAAGTTCCAAAAAGTAAGGCGTTATGGATTTTGAGTTCTGGTATAAAAACAAATTTGTAAGTTGCACTTCTATGGAAACGGCCAAAAATACATGTAAGAAGAGGTTGAAAACCCTAAAAGGAAAACCTTAACATGGTGGTTGTTTCATATACCAAGTTTAAACAAAGTAGACTTCAAGGTTTTTTTGTTCACAGCTCAGACAGAGGTCATTTCTTTATCCCCGGAAAAACATTGTTTATTTACCCTGCTACGCCCATATTGGAAAACGGAGCAAGAACAAATCTTCTAACAAGAATGTTATTCTGGAAATTTGAGCTTCCTATGCCAACAAGTTTTGGTTTTAGTAAATTTCCTTTAAAATGCACCACTGCCAAGCCTCTGGGGTTCTGATATGGAAATTTACGTATCTTAGTCTCTATTCCAAAAAGAGGCCATATTTGCAAAATTAAAATTCCTAGCATTAATGATTTCTGTATATTAGACAAAGATTTGACGGTGGACACCCTGCCACTTCAATATTTGAAGGGGGTGATCACCAATGTCACAAATTTGAGTTTCCATGTCATAAAGATGTAATGCTAAAAAATTGTGCTTCCTTGAATACTGTATTTGACTTATTAAGTACCCTGGCCTCTAGAAAATTGAAAAAAGAGGGGGACATTTTTTTATATTAAATTCTAAAGATTATCAAAAGAACAAATTCTACCACTTATATATGTTCAAAATTGTTCACCGTTCAAAAGTTTGGCTTGCCAACATATGGAATAAAAAGTAGCTTTTGTGCATGGTTTAACCTGCAATTGCAGCTGCCTGACTAATGGCAAAACGAGCAAGACTCAATTGGCTAGCTTTATCATACTTGAAAAGTCTTAAGAAGGGGGTGCTTATTATTTTTTGACTTGCAAATAAAATTAGGAGGTGCTTAAAGGGACAGGGCACTTACTAGTTACTTTATTGAATATGATAATTGGTTTTGGAGAGTTACATTTTGTTATTCTTAAAACTGGCTTTATGTTCCAATTGGTTTTAATGAAAAAGATTTTCTAAGATGTTAAAGAAAATGATGGCACGCCCATATTTGAGGTGGGATCAGACGAAAAAAAATCTAAGCGTTAGGGGTGAAGCATGAAGCAGTTCTGGAAGAGCATCTGAAAATATGAAACGTTTATGGGTTCAGGTCTGATGAACTGAATGTTTAAATTGTTGCTAACATCAGGGGAAAGATTGACATAAGTGATGAAATTTTACACAAGGTGAACAATTATTTGCCTTGAAAAACTGAGACAATGATCAAAGCATACTGATACTGGTACCTGAAATTTTATCCCCACATATTGGACAAGGCGTTCCTATGTGCTCCAGAGCAGAAGGATCTTGGCTTGGACCATCAACCATAACAGTAACTTGACCACTTAAATTCATTGAGTTTGATCTGCAAACATCACTTGTATGTGAAGCCTCATGTTCAGCCATCAGTCGAGCACGTTTCTCAAGAATCGCTTGTTTATCAAGTAACATCTGTTTTTCATGTTCAGCAATGAGTTTTGCTTGTCTCTCGGTTGGTTGCACAATTTCTGTTTCAATTGGCTCAGGTGCATCCTGTTGCACCACTACCCGATACATCTGGTCACATCCACTGCCATCAATATCTCCAACCACGATATTGTTGCTTGGTGAAGGCACTGATGAACCTTCATTGTTATAATAAATGATGATTTGTTGGTTGTTTTCAGATTCAACTTTTACACTGTTTTCAGTTGAATTGGTTTCTTCAGTTGAAGCATTTTCACCATCCTTATTCTTTAAGTGCTGTGAGGCTAAGGCAGTCAACACATTGACCATGCTGACTGGCTGACCTCCCACAAACACAGAGTCAGTCATGTTTCTACTGCTTGTGTCAAAGTTGGACACATCCAGTTCACTTCCTTTGCTTCTCTGAAGCAAATTCTTTATTTCATCACTACTGTCATGCAGTGATTGACTATTGCTGGCACCTGCCTGAAGGAGACTGGCTACTGGTTCATTCATACCTTCAAGAATGTGTGACACAACTTTCCGTGAGGACTGCGACGACTTCTGTTCCATAGTGAGTGCTTTTTCAACAAAATGTTTGTCTGCTTCAGTGGAAGTTAAAGTGTGGGATATAGCTTGTAACAGAACAGGTGATATTCCCAGTTCACTGCTTACACTCATACCTAAAAATGAATTTGAAATTGAATATTCAATGTTTCAAATTTATAATATCAAAGCGAGTGAGTGAGTGAGTTATTGTTTAACGCCGCTTGGGCAATATTTCAGCCATTAGAGGCGTGTATAATATCAAAGCATTTAGCCCAAAGTAATAAGCATATTTAAGTTATTTTTATGATAATTTTATACAAGAGATGAAATACACAAAAAATTATTGCATGGCAATGGAAATTTAAACATTAACTAAACATTATCTTCATGTGATTAAAATGAAATGAAAATAAAGCCATTTGCTTTATAGATCATTAGATGTTCCATACTTCATGTCTGAAAAATTAACAAACAGTGTGACCTCTTTTGCCCCTGTAAAAAATTGTGATAGACGGCACCTTAAAACCTTATTGAAAAAAGAACAGCAAATCTTGCTGTTTTAAACGAATGAAGTCATTCAAACAACTCAAACCTTTGAATAATTGGTATTTAATATATCTTAGTAATTTGTATTGTTCCTGTGAAAGACGGTGCTTAAATACAATGCAATGCTCACTATCCATGTATGTGTACATCAATTACGACATCTTCCCAATGTTGGGTTAACAAGTCTAATTTTTTATGACAAACAGGTGCCCTAATGTAATCTCATTGCATTCAACACTTTGATGTTGTGGGGGGTCAAAATGTTATTTTTTCAGCGCAAGTACATTTTATGTTCAGTTTCTACAAAATACAAAAAAGATAACAAACTTGATGTTAAAATCATACTTTCACTTTTGAAACAACTAAATCGAACATTTTTGTACTGAGCAAACAGTTCATCACTTACATCAAGCTATCCTGTTAGCATTGCAATAATTTTTTTGAACGTTTTACAGTTTAGGTGACCTTGTTCATTGGCACCTGCCAGGTCAGATTAAAGCAAATCAAGTGTGATATATTGAGCTTTTAGTAATAGCATCGCCGATACCCAGGTACTTATCAGAGACGCATTTCTCAATGACGTTACCGCCTTTTGATCTTCTTTCTGTATTTGAAGAAGGTAATCATTAAAAAGCCACTCCGTGAGTTGTTGGAGTCATATATGCCAAACTTAATCAATGGTGTCATTTGATCGCGAAGTATCGACTGTTACCAAAAAGACACATTTTAAAGCTTATTGGGTTTTTACAGTGACAATATGAAGGTAGAACGTCGCAATTATGATCGAAAACCGGACAGTAGTGTGCGTCAAATAGTCTAAAGTAATTTTGGAGACTTATCTAAAACAGCCAGGAAGGCAGTTAGGGGTTGAAAGTGTTTGTTAGGTTATATAACTATTATCCATGTATATTGGATGTGATATCTACACCTCTGTGCATTTATAAGGCTGTTTTTAGATTTTCATGGAAAACCAGTATTTGTCATTTATATGTCTTTTGGACATGAAAAGTTAAGATGTTTTGATTTTATATCACCACATATGACATTTAGGTTCGCATCAAAGGTAAATATTATGTTATGAAAATCACGGAGTGGCTCTTTAATTAATCTTAGCGTTGCATTTTCAGCTGGGAAATTTCAAGTGTTCTACGTAACACCTAGATGTTATCCAATGGTTGGCTTATTTCCCTTTGTTCTTTTGCAATGGTAAATCATGAATCAAGAGAACTCAAGATATCTATAACGGCATGTATTTATCACAAACAATGCCCTAAATGATCAATCGTGAAGGAGAGGATAATCTGAAAACTGTAAACAAACATTTAATTTAATTTAAACAATAACAATGGAGATCGGATCAACATTTCACTATAAAAAGAAATTTTGGTAAAAAATAAGTCAGTATCATCTAAATGTAGTAAAGGTAAGTTACATGACTGTTTTGAAAATGGCAGACAGAAACCTAGCTGAATGTCAAGTCATCAAAACCATGCAATTATTCATCAGTTCAAATTAAGCTCCATGAAGGAATTAAGGTTAATTTTTCTTTGGCTTATTTCTTCAGACTGATTTGAAAGCTAAAAATCAAGTAGGGAAATGTCAGGTGAAAGATTTAATACTGCAAACGTTACCCATTGGATAACACAGATACATGACCTACACAAGTGTGTGTATACAAAATATCAGTTTGCTGTCACTCACTCAATGTGCTCCACCCCCTCACTGATATTTCCTATAGACCTACAACCCTTGTGTCATCATGTAGGGCCTATCTAATATTACTTTCGAAATGATGTTAGCTTTGTATGGTGGTTTGAAATTCAAAATAGAGGCCAACAATCCACAGAAATATCTGAACATGTTGCAAATATGAGGGGAAAGTTTGATCAAGTGATGAATTATTTGTCTGGCCTGAAATAAAATTTGCCTTGCAAAAATGAGAGTATATCACTTTAAGTAGAAACGTTTTAATTTTAAACTACGAATTGGTATACAGATTGAAGTATTTAATAATTATTAAAAAACATTATTAATAAAAATTACTTGAAAGACTATGGAAATAATGTCAAGTGAAGAATACTTTTGGCACAGGTCTGTAGATTTAAATTTTTTACTGAAATAGAGAAAGTCCTCCGGCAACACTAAGGCTAGTAGCTAGTGACTCCGAAAATATTCTCAATGGAAATTGGTATTTGACAAATAGACAACAAGTCTCCATAATCAGAGAGCGTTTAAGTAAACCATTTTATGTGTAACTTACTGACAATAACGTCGTATTTTGCTGCGTGATGTGTTGGTGATTTCTGAATGAATTTCGTAAGCTAAGTTCTTTGTTGATATCTCGTCATTTCGCGGCAGGAGACCTCCGGCCATGACCTTGAACTGTTCGTGTCCTTCACAGAGGCCCACACGATGATCGGTAAGTCTGTCTTAATGTTTTATCAAAAAGAGTACACAGGTAAAAACAACACGATTCAAATTATTTAAGGATTGATATTTCCTATCAAAAATGGCGGCAGACAAGCTCCTTGCTGAAAGGCTCCAGCCAGGTTGATTCAGCGAACGAACGGAGAACTCCGAACTTTAACGATTCACAACATTTAACTGGTTTCGAACGTTTGATGCGGTGCGGTGCTCTCCGTGACGTCATTAATATACTCGCTCCCATCAGAAGGCTTTAGAGTGACACAATAATAATAATAATAATAATAATAATAATAATAATTTATTACCTCGAAAGGAATTCAGTTTGTATCATTAAAGCGCTTGAACATACTGGAAAGGCAACACAGGTTACATGTGATACATAAACAAACATTCTATTGATTCAAAGGTCATTTAGCTGACGGAAGGAATGAATGTTCACCTCTATTGGGTTTTTAAAACGGGGTAATAAATATCTTCTGCCTGAAGGAAGCTTCACAAACTCACTGTGTAAGAATAGCACCCAGTCCGGCCGCTAACCAGTTCGGCCGCTGTATATCCTACCCGTTTCGGCCGCCGGTATATCCAGTCCGGCCGCCGATTATATATTATATGAGTGTGTTATGTTACCTTATTTCTCATAAATTGATGTGAATGGAATTATGTAAAACCATAAGAAGCGAATTTTTTTATATATTTCAGAGCTCAAGTGTTATGAAAGCCGGAGCGGTGGAAAGTTATTTTGTTTGATTTAATAAAACATTCATCACTGAACTATTCTTACTCGTGTTGTTTTTACTTATTACATTGAGATGACACTAATTGGTTAACAGTGTTAATCCTTTATAGTGAAATATTCCGTTAATCGTTAATACTAAAAATGGCAAGAGTGCAAACGTCCAAAAATAAAAATTTTCCCAGCGATTTGAACAACTTTTCCCTTGTTAACAATAATAGATAAGGAACCATAACAGTGGAAAGAAAACGTTAATATGCTCTCAACGAAACAATGATAAAAGAGGGATAGTACACGTTCATTTATTTTCATGAAATGTAATATTTGCTGAAATTTTTTTGAATAATGCATCACTGTAAGCATTCCATTAATTTACTATCTGTTATTGTGCCAAGGTACTTGTATTCGTCTACAATCCCAACGTTGGAACTATTTATACAGACAGGGCTTGCAATGTGTTGGTTGTTCCTGAAATGTATGATGAGTTCTTTAGTTTTTTTGACATTCAACATGAGGAAATTGTTCTCACACCAGGTCACAAAATGATTTCTCTATAAGAAAGTTCATTTTTTTAAATGAGGCAGTATCGAAGGTAAATGTCTCTGTTAGATTGTAGGGGTTACAACTAACACAGTCTGGGTCATTGCATGGTGTAGAGATTGAATAAAACAGGTGAAAGGACACAACTTTGAGGGGCTCCGGTATTTGTATATTTGTTTACAATATAGAAGAGCTTGCAGAGTTAAGCTTTACAAATTGAGGTCTTAAAGTTAAACATTTCTCAAACCATAATATTATATTGCAATTTACACCTATATTCAATAGTTTCTCTAACAATATGTGCGGCTGGATGGTATTGAATGCAGAAGAGATGTCTACAAGAAGAATTCTCACATACGATTTTGGAAGCTTAAATGCTTATATATATTACTGTCGTGTACTCGGTAAGGAGGGGACGTTCCAAGATGGCGACCAAAACAGTACGACAGAGATAGGTGTCTGATTCCATTGCTCGTTTCTCCTAATTGTCGAGGTTAAAATGGTTCAATTTAACTGAGAATAGTCAGGATATGAATAAGTATATTGGTGCAGCGTTTGGTTGCACAAACTTCATGAAAAAAAGAGTATTTGCCATATAAAGTTGACGTTTATCGCAATTATGTTTTCGAAGCGGGGATGACCACTTTGAAAATTTATTTTCCCACCCTTTAGGAGCTTAAATGTTATATATATCGTCACACACAGTTGCTATCTGTCGTAATAAAGATTTCTGTGCAATTGAAAGTGATCAGCGGAGGGAACCCGGTTTTAAATCGGCGTAGAGACCCAGAAATAAAGGCTGGGAGAGGACCTTTTTGGATGGGGAGAGGACATAATAGGGTATGAAGGGAACTAAATTTCAGATTTAAGAAGAACTAACAAGATTTTTCGAAACTGATTTTGCATTCAATCATATTTGAATCCCTATGCATATTCTAAGTATACATATCAAATGTATACACAGGTAACCATTTCAATTTTGTTTATTTCAGTGTCCTAAATGGGAATAAAATTGCATTATATATGCATTGATTGGCCAGAATTGTGCTATCCCCGACGCTTTTTGTTGGCTTTTAGAGATCTTAACGCGCAATCATATCACTGCCATGTTTCCATCCCTGGTATCTGACGGATTTGAATTCCATGTCTGTTAGCATCGTGTAATCACCATTTTGCGCTCGATAACAATATCTAAAGATATCATAAGATAGCCGATAACAACTTTGCTAATTGTAATGAATATAAATACCGGATATTCCGATTGCTCAAGCAGCCAGACTGGCGTAGTATGTGTTATTTAGGTGGAATTCCCCATTGGTCCAGAAATTAACTACTTTATTTACGTTTATAAAGATTATCCCTTTTGTCACATCTAACTTATGTTTTCCATAGTGTTGAATTGTCACACTGTTCTACTCGGGAAGAGTATAACATCTGTGATATTAATGTAAATTACTGATTGCTAAAAGATGTTATTGAATATAAGAGTAAAAAAACATTTTAAAACGTCTATTTCATTATGTTACTTATGATCTTTATTTTTATCGCAACATGAACGTGCATAATAAAGTTGGCAGATTCATCAATATTAGGATACAAACCATTACCATTGGTAACATTGCCCAATCACTGTAATAGTTGTAGACACATTGAACCATGTTGCGGACAATAAAATATAAGGCGCCAGTTCCATCAAAATACTTGGGGGGGGGGGGGGGGGGACGGGGACCTTCCCAAGTATTTTTTTCAACTACTGTGTCTGAAAATCGCATTGACAGTGAATTTCGAAGAGACTAAAAGTGAAACATCCACAAATAGCAAAAATGCAATGTTATCAAAATGAAAATCTTTCTCCGCAATCATTTTGTTCAAATCTAGCCATGAGTGACGAGGGCCCAGATTTTCGAAGCTTTCTTATAGTGCTATACTAGTCTTAAGTACCTACGACGAGCTTCGAAAATCTAGGCCCAGCTTTCTTTGATTCATCCAGTACTGTTTGAATATTGAAGTCATTTTTTTATCCTTGAAAACCAAGTCGCTATAGTCTCTTCTAACTTATCTACCGTGTTTGAGATGATGAGTTCTAGTGAGGTTTCGTCAACAATGAAGGTCTTTCAATACCTAAAACGTCACAGGGAATTATCTCAGTATTTTGTCAAAAGTCCAACTTTGCCACTTTGGGGGTCTAAACATTCAATTTGTCAGTTTAGGTTTCAACTGTGTGATTGAGTTCAAAATTGTAATATCAGGAGTTTTGTCTGGTCTAAAGAATGTTGTTCTGAAATTGAGTTCCCTCCAAACACTATTATGTCCACTCCCCATCCAAAAAGGTCCCCTCCCAACCCTTTATTTCTGGGTTCCCTCCGCCGATTTAAAACCGGGTTCCCTCCGCTGCCTTGTTACGCTATCGAATCTTGCGTAGAAGTTGTTCAATTCCTCGGCATGTTTCTGATCGTCTGTTGATTGGAGAACGGATCTTTGAACAGTCGATCAAAGCCAAATGCCATGCTTTTCGGGCGTTGTTGACCGTGATTCGGGTTTCGACTTTCTCTATATAATAGTTTTTACATTTCTTTATCTGAAGATTAATTTCTTTCTGTTTTTCTCTAAGTTTTAATATCTCGTTAGCACAGAACAATCGTTTCTATTCATTGAGGAGTAGTGTAAGTTCTTTTGTTACCCAAGGCTTGTTGTTAGCCGGAGGTTTTAAACTGGCGTTGAATAACAATGAATCCCGTAAATTTTACAAACGCAACTATTTATCGATATTGTAACATGACCGTTAGTTATTAGAAGTTTCAGAGCGAACTGTTTTTGCGTACTTATTTTTTGTGTGGAAAGGACTTTGCGACTGTTCTATTTCTGTAGGAGGTGTGATAAGGTCTAACTAATGGGAATTTCCGACATAATTTACATTTCAAACATCGTACTGATAATACAAAAACACAGGCGCCAGACTCTGAATTTACAATATCATGTAAGTATATGTACATGTAGTTACAATATCATGATATTGTATATGTACATGTAGCTACAATATCATGATATTGTATATGTACATGTAGCTACAATATCATGATATTGTAGCTACATGTACAAATACTTACATGATATTGTAAATTCAGAGTCTGGCGCCTGTGTACAAAATAGTGGCATTAGTAACAGCGAGACATACTCGTTTAATTTGAAACCGAAATTAACAATTATAAAGCTCATATAAAAATACCGTAATACCCAAAGAACAAACGTTTTAACAAGCACACCGTAGGAGCGGTGAACGGCAGGCAATATTTAATAACTGAAAGTGAACGGTTTGATGCGCGAGAGGTCGGAACGTTTTGTGTTTTAAGTGTAGGAAAATCGTCAATATCTATATATTTATAAGCCACACTTCCACCAAAATCCATGCTGTAAAATAGAAGGCCTTTATGCGTATTGTCGCCAAATTTCTTTCTTTTCCGTCCACAGACTAGCCTATAGGCCTGAAAAACAATATCTTGCCGCGACAACTTGTCCGTCAAAATATTTGAATTTTACGAACTTTTAGGTATCTTTGATAAATAAAGAAAAATCTAAACACACCAACATTAAGAATATTTATCAAACTAACTTCATGCCAAATTTGAAGGCTCTTCGTTATGTTGTTTTCGAGCTGTCATATTTGAAACAACACCACCATCAAACTCTTAGTGAACGATTTCATAACACAGACACTTAACTTGGTGAACGATTTCATTTTCTGGTAGTGAACGATTTGTTGTCAACGTTAACTCGTCATCTTATTTTATTTTGTAGCATTCTAGATTATTTTTAGGTTTTTACACTTCAGATGCGCTGTCTAAACGATAGAAATGTCACCATATCAGTGTTGCTATTGTTAGGAACATTTGGAAAACGTTTGTGGGGTGATAAATATCAGTGCATTGATAGTCATAGAGAAAAGAATTTTATCATTAATAATCGTTAATATGACAAAAAAGGTACACTTGCATATGTAGAAAAAGATCTTAAATATGTCCCAAAAGATACTGATAAAGATATTGTTGTCCCCGGGGAACCAGAGTAATTGGGGTTTTTTGTAAAAAAGGATTAAGCATCGTCATGACCATCAAACAGAGAAAATAAAGATAATGAATTGATGGATGACAACAAAAAAGACAAAAATCATTAACTTATAATGCTAAGTGACATGCTTCCATCAGTTCTGTCAGTTACAGAAACATGCTATGTCTGACCTTTCCGCTTGAAAATACAGTTTTTCTTCTTTTCATTGGTGGTGTGGCGTTTTACAGCTCAGTATGTACATGTCATATGCGTTGCAGTGACGCTGTGAAAATGTTTTGGTTAGCGGCATATCCCATGCTAAATTCCTTCGATTGAGTCATTAGCGCGCCATTGTCCGGTTTTCGATCATAAACGACCATTTGAACCTGTTTATTGTCTCCCTACTGAACTAATCAGCAATAAGATTGTGATTATCAGAGACAGACATTAATTTACGATAATATCTATCTATATATATATATATATATATATATATATATATATATATATATATATATATATATATATATATATATATGACAATTAAGTGTGACATATTTGACGCAAACAACATACTCGGTGTTCACTGACAACTCTCGACGATACATGCGAAAACATCCTTGAAAATGAGATAAAACCAGGAATTATTGTAGACTCTCTTAATATCATACAAAAAGAGTATGGCGAGGAAACCAAAGCTGGGTTTTAAGTGCCGGGTCTTAACAAAACGTGGTCTTACATTCTCAACCTTTATATGACTTCAATTTAAAATGAGTGTTCGTGTCGCCAATGTACATGTGATTTGCGGCAGGTTGCATGTTTCCCAAGTACAAACCGGGTTTGGCTCCTTAAACCATTCTGAGACGCATATTGCTGGCCGAAAGTAGTACAAAGGAAGTTTTTTTCAGGGAGAAGCTTTTAACAGTAGATTCTTGACAGAGGAATAGCACTTATCTCATGTCTATAGTATACCCATCTCCAAATAGTTTACGATTAATATAACTATTATAAAACAATAGTTAAGAATTCGAAGGAATGGCACTTTTTTTTTATTCAAGTTCAAACTTTTGGATATGGAAGGTCCATTGGTAAGAAATATAATCACTATGCGGTAAACAAAAATGAGTAAATAGAATTAAGGTGATCAGGATTTACATGATTGTCATATACATGATGTAAATACACTAATCATGAACGATACAGCGACCCTTCTGACTAGAAAACGTATTGAACGCTGACATTAAAGCGTACACTACACAATTAACACTTTGACATTAAATAGTTCACCATGATGTTATGAAATCGTTCACTAAGAGTTTGATGGTGGTGTTGTTTCAAATATGACAGCTCGAAAACAACATAACGAAGAGCCTTCAAATTTGGCATGAAGTTAGTTTGATAAATATTCTTAATGTTGGTGTGTTTAGATTTTTCTTTATTTATCAAAGATACCTAAAAGTTCGTAAAATTCAAATATTTTGACGGACAAGTTGTCGCGGCAAGATATTGTTTTTCAGGCCTATAGGCTAGTCTGTGGACGGAAAAGAAAGAAATTTGGCGACAATACGCATAAAGGCCTTCTATTTTACAGCATGGATTTTGGTGGAAGTGTGGCTTATAAATATATAGATATTGACGATTTTCCTACACTTAAAACACAAAACGTTCCGACCTCTCGCGCATCAAACCGTTCACTTTCAGTTATTAAATATTGCCTGCCGTTCACCGCTCCTACGGTGTGACAAGCCCATGACCATTGTGACAGCGGCGCAAACAGTGTGAAGTCATAACGAGTGGCCTTTGTTACATCATACCATAGGAACAGCATTCGAAAGAAGGCGGCCGCATGAAACGAAGCGGGAAAACTTGGACTAAGTAAGCCAGTTGAAAATATTTTCGTTCTTTAAAAATAAATCATATTAAAATTTATTTGTAATATCTACTGGTTGACACAATCTAAAAAATGACAAAGACAACTGTCAAATTGGAGTATGGCACGAATTTTTAAAGAAACTGGAAAATTAATTCTTGAGTCGGGTCAAAATTAGTGAACATGTGGTATCACTTCGGGGTGATTCGCCTTAGCTAATCTGCGGGTATTCATTGTCATTCTAAATAGGGTATTTTTTTTCAAATCCACCAATCAGAATCATGAATACAACGAAGTCATTTTACAGTTATCAATAACACAATAATCTATGGAAAAACATCAACAGAATAGTAATATCTAAAATTTACTTTAAAATTCGATTTTTTCCTTAATTGTCCGTTTGAAACATTTCATGACAATTGAAGTAAGAGCCGCTGGTCATAAACCTTTATTAACGATAGGATTTTTTCGTTTGATTACTGGGACAATTTTGGAGGTTTTCCAAAGAATAGGAGACTTAATGAGAATTTATTGATATTTGAAAATATCTTTGGAAGATAACTGCCAATAGCATTCTATTCTCCTTAAACTTATCTGCAGGCGGTCCACAGCATCTTTTTTTGTGGGAAATCATTTAGCAATCCCTTGAAATGATGTAATGAAGTTTTTCACACTTTTAGCGTTGATGAATAGGCTTCACTTCTCAATCTTTGTTTTATTTTACCGAGTGTGCACTCGCATTTATTTAGTTGTCAAAGCAAAATCAACCGAAATGTTTCCCTCGGTTACCTTTTCAACTGGGTATTGTTATAATCATGTAGTAATAACATACATGTATAAATGGGAATGTCAATTTGAATTTTGTTTCCACAAAAAACCCTGAACAGATTGTCCAATCTGAAATAAATATCAGACGCAAAGGATTCATGCCTAGTTAAATTGTCTAAGGCAAAATGGTATGAAAAAGGAGAAAAACCAACAAAATATTTCATTTCTCTTGAAAAACAGAATTTTCTTAACATAGCAATAACAAAACTAGAAACAGACGACAGACAAATAAGCGAAACAAAAGACATTATCAACCATACAAAGACATATTTTCAAAAATTGTATACCAGTAAACCTGTCATAGATGTTAACCTAGAGGACTTATTCAAAGATAAGAAAATACCAAGACTATCTGACAATGACGCATATTCTCTTGAAGGTGAATTGCAATACGAGAAAGTCCTTTCAGCATTAAAAAATATGAAAAACGAAAAAAGCCCTGGCCCCTTTGGGTTTCACAGCTGAATTCTATAAGTTCTTTTGGAATGACATAAATAAATTTCTTATCAACTCATTGAATACAGCTTATAGATCAGGTGAATTATCTTTAAGTCAAAAACAAGGTCTCATTACATGTATGCCGAAAAAAGATAAACCAAAAGAACTTCTGAAAAACTTTAGACCGATTTCGTTACTAAACATTTCATATAAACTAGCTCTAGCAGTAATATCAGCTAGCATTAAAAACATTCTTCCAAAATTGATAAGTGAAGATCAAAAGGGATTTATGAAAGGAAGATATATTGGTGAGTGTACAAGACTGGTTAACGATATCATGGACTACACAGACTACATGAATAAACCTGGACTTTTGATATTGATAGATTTCGAAAAAGCGTTTAATTCTGTAGAGTGGTCTTTTATCGAGAAGTGTTTCGATTTTTTTAATTTCGGACCATCTATCAAACTTTGGTTAAGAACTTTCTGCAATAATATAAATTCTAGTGTTCTTGTAAACGGATTTCCATCAGAATTTTTCAAAATTACACCTGGTTTTAGGCAGGATGATCCTCTTTATCCATATATCTTCCTAATTGTAGCTGAAATTCTGGCCCACATGTTAAGAAATAATGAAAAAATAAAAGGAATTAAAATGGTTGACTTAGAATATTTATTGACACAATTTGCAGATGATACAACTATAATTCTAGATGGATCTGAAAGCTCGTTTAGAGAAACATTACATGTACTTGAACTATATGCATCCTATTCTGGACTTAAAATAAACTTAGACAAAACTAAAGTTGTCTGGATAGGTTCAAAGCAGTTTTCAAGTTTGCAATATTGCAGAGAGTGTAACTTAGATTGGACACAAAAACCCTTTGTTTTTTTAGGTATACTGTTTCAACACAACAAAGCAGAAATGGTAGAGAGAAATTACAAAGATAAGCTCAAAAAAGCAGAAAAAGCCATGACAATATGGTCTCAGAGATCTTATGCCTTAAGAAGAATAACAGTCTTGAAGAGTCTGATACTACCATCACTTAACCATTTATTCACATCACTAGCAAACCCAAAATTCGATACGATCGTGAACTTTCAAAGAAAATGTTTTTCTTTTATATGGAGAGGCAACCCGACAAAATTAAACGAAGTCTGTTAACAAAATCTTATAAAGAAGGCGGGTTAAAAGTTCCAACAATACTAGAAACAATTAAAGCGCAGAAAATATCATAGATTAGACGACTATTTGTACAGGATTCTAACTTAAGTAACCTTTTGTTTACGTCACAACCAGCTAGTAACCCAACTTAACCCAGTAGAAATGGGACCATCTTATCTAAAGACACAATACATCCCTAAACTCATTAGTCCATTCTGGAAAGACGTATTTCACGCTTGGTCTGAATTACAAGAAAACTGTAAATATGATAATATCAATCTCAGTACGTATGAGCAAATGACAACATTAGAATAGGAAAAAAACCTGTTATATATGATCATTATATGCAATCACATATCAAATTTGTAAATGATTTCCTAGCAGATAATGACACATTTCTGTCATATAACGACTTTGTACAACGATATGGGGTTAAAACAAATTTTCTTGAATATGCTGGTCTGATATCCTCTTTGAAATCATGTATAAAACAGAACTCGGACCAATATCAGTAAGCAGACAGATTTGCCTTTCATGCCGCCTAATTTAGAAATACTATTTAAGGCTGAGAAAGGATGTAGCATATTTTACAACCTTTTACATAACAATATTTCAAATAAAAAACTAGCTTATCAAAGTAAGTGGGAAAAGGAATTGAATACAGATTTTAGTTTGAATCTATGGAAAACATTCAATTTTATACCTATTCGAGCATTTTATAGTGCAAAACAGATGGTTCCAGTATCGAATTCTCCATAGAATCCTCACAACAAATAAAGATTTACATAGATGTAACCTCATAGAATCACCACAATGTACATTCTGCAATGTTGAAGCAGAATCAATTATCCATCTTTTTTTATGAATGTAAATTTGTAAAAACGCTGTGGCAAGATCTACTAAAATGGATCGAAAATGAAACAGACACCCATTTGAACCTAAAGGCAGAGACAATTCTTCTTGGATTCAGTGAAAGAAGAAATGATGTTCTAAATTTCTTTTTTATCCTAACTAAGGAATACATCTATGCTAGAAAACGAGCAAAAATTCTACCGACTCTAGCAGGCTTAAAACCAAAATTAAATTATAATTATCAACTACACAAAGCAAATGTCTACACACAATGCAAATACGATAATTTTGTCTCATTTTCGTCCTCTTGCCACAACTTGTTTATTTGAAATGAATAGATATGCTTTAACTTGTTTACCTGAATTGTTTTATAGTTTACATTGATGTTATGAAAAAGCTGTACCCCACTTAAAAAGAAATAAAGTGATAAAAAAATTAAAAAAATTAAATTGTCTGTCAATATATTTAAAATATCACCATGTGGAAGCGTTTTTAGTAAACTTTCGCTGTCATGTGAACAATTTCCAGTGTAATATCTGGAGTAGAATGAGTTTAACTCATTTGAAAAAGTCAGAGGGATTTGAACTCGCTCTATAAGAGGGCTTTTCTATCAACAATGAGACCACTATTTAGAGGAAAGCCCCTGATATAAAAAGTTTGAATCCTGTTGGAGACAGTTTCCCAGGACAGGGTTGAGTTTATTGGACTGTTAAAGTACATTTCTTACAAATTTTTTTTTTAATCGTAACATTCAGATAAATTATTAAATTAAATGCATCCCATTTGTTCGGTAAATGTTAAGGAAATGCAGAAAATTATGTCCTTTTTTAATGTCTTATATGGGGAAACTATTTTTCACATAATGATGCTTGAGATAATCATTTGAACAAGATGGGCTTATGATTAGAGTCTTCAGCTTTATTATCTGCATATGTGAAGGAAATATCTTTTCATTGTACCAAAACTCTTTGTAATGGATATGTTGTGGTTGTAAAGAGATGTTATATTTTGCTATATACTTGTGCTACAGACAGGTACTTTGGCATGTTTAAATCCTTATGACATTATAAATATGATTAAGTTGACCATATTACAAAGCTTTCAAAAATGGTCAACCTCTTTTATTTGCAACACTGACACACCCATATTGTGTGGGTACTGGGTAGGACAATGAAATTTACAAATGTTGGTCTAAATCCTATAAAGATGACATTCTCAAAATTTTAGATTCCTTGTAGTGTCTTAATTTCCACGCCCATATTTGAAGTGCAGTCAAAACAAAATCTACAAACTTTAATCTTCATGGAACAAAGATGTTATTCTGAAAATTTGAGCTTTCTACGCCAACAAGTTTTGGTTTTGGTGAATCGCCCTTAATATTCACCCCTGCCACAGAATATAAATGGGGGTAGGACAATGAAATTCACACATTTTATTCTCCATCCTCAAAAGATTAGAATAAAACATCTTAGATTCCTAGCATTGGTGGTTTCTTGAACATAGACATAAGAACATTTGAGAGTGGACCTCCTGCCATGCCCATATAAAAGGGGTCATCACAAAAATTATGAAATTTTAGTCTTCATGCCAGAAAGATGTCCCTCTTAAAATGTCAGCTTCCTATGCCAATAATTTTTGGAGAAGAAGTTAAAAGTTTTTAGGTAAAAAGAGGGGGGAGGGGGCAGTCCCAAATGTACAAATTTGGATCACCTAACTGCAAGGTACATCCCAACAAAATTTCAGCATGAGTTTTTGAGAAGTAAAAAGAAAAAAGACGGGAAAACAGATCATGCCATAGCCCATCTGACCTTTCAGTTCTGTGTCCCTGAAGAACAATTAACAATAGAGTGACATCACTGAAGAAATTTTAAGGAAGTGAATATCTAATTGCAGTTTGGTCCTGCAGATCTACTCAATCATACTCAACCAGTTAGACATTTCGTTCACTGTTCATACACCAACGTATAGAAGATCAGTAAGAACACAAGAAGTGTTCGACAAGTGTCTTTTGGTTATGTAATAACTTCAAAATATTATGGTCAACATCATTGAGAGATGCACATGTCAGTATCAAAGGCCAACTTCTGACCTTTCAAAAGTTTTGGCTAAGGTTTGATAATGATTTTAAAGACAAAGCTTGTCAGGAATAACAAGACAACGATAGTTATAACAATTTTACAAAATTAAATTAATAGTAAGTTCATCTGTTTAAAATTACTTTCAATGACATCAAATATTAACTTATCTGTATTTTATCAAACACTTCATGGCACTTTTAAGGGGCAGTAGCAAAGATATTTTGGGGGTAGACAAAGGGGTCTCATGAAAACGAAAATCAATGTTACCAATTGCAAGGCAATCTTTTTAATAAAATATTGCAGTTCCAAACATCACACGATTGAATAAATGACACAAATTAATTTTCTCACGTAAATGATTCAAAGGTGTTCACACTAGAATGACCACCAACAGTTTAAGCTTGCTACGTGACACTATCCTTCTGCGACTACAGATAATCAGGTTCAGTAATGAGGTGTTTAACCCTCTCAAGCTAATGCATTTAGCATAAACATCTATCCATTAGGGATATATAAGAAATAAGATTTAATGAAACGTGCTACTACCCCTTTAAGAAGCATTCTTTGATAATAAGACCAAAATAAACTCCACAAAAGTTTGTTGCATTAAGCGTTTAAATGTGTCCTCTTGCAAAGCTGTTGATGACATAGGGCACAGATGAATCAAAACCAGTAATCTGTAAGCTTCCCAAACCAAGAGCAGCGTCACCATCTATTTGCTGAGTTGTCAATCCACAAACAATCAGTCTGAAATTATACAAGATTATGATATAATTGATTTGCTGTTCACAGAAAATGAAATGAAGTCGATTACTACAAAAAGGATTCAGCTGCATTCAAAAGTCGTTCAATACACATATGGTGATGTGAATAATCCTTCCTGAAAGTTTCATGAAAATTTGCTTATAAATTTAGCTACAGCAGCATGTTTTAAAGAATCATTTGACAAAATCTAACCAAACTGTGATTATTTCAATTAAAATTAACAATGCATGGAAACCAAGATACTTCACAAGGTTACAGTTACTAGGCCTTTTGCTTCTGGAGAAGAAGATGAAAATTTATTATATTCTGAATGGTAAAATATGCAATTTATCGGTGAAAATAAAACCCGCATTTTCACTGAGTGAAATAATAAAAAGGGTATTCTACTCAGTGAAATGATGCAACAATCATATGACGTCATCTGTGACGTCATGAAACAATTGAATGACTTCATGCAACGGCCGCGCTAGCGTAGCGTTTTAGCGTCTCTATTCATATAGTTAGGGCATTTTCGGGGTTTTGGGAAACATGATAAATAGAACATTTGACATTTCTCGTCAAATACCATGAATATCTCATCTCGTGAAGTAGAAGATCCCTTCTGGGTAATAAAGTGTTATCTTATCTTATCTTATCTTATATTATAATCAATTTCTACTTCCATGGTATTGATGAGAAACGAAAAATATCCTATATGTATTTTTAGGGCGTGGTCCCTGTGGCTCTTATCAAGTTGATAAATTAAAATGAGTCTGAAAATAACATTTCAGATTTCCTGAGTTGATAGTTCAGGAGAAGAAAATGAAATAGTTAAAAGTTAACAGACGGATGGACGGACACCGGATGATCATCTTCACAACGTCACGGCCAAAACAAAAAGATTTCCAAGGTATCCTGATTGACATCATGGTCCACATTTTCTGTGCTAAGATTTAAGCCTACTGCAGGCCCTTCTGATAGACCAATCAGAAAATGGCTTACACAATGAACTTCTGATGTCAATGACACAGAGAGCGGCAGTCACCTGTTGCGTTTGAAGCGTCCTACTTATCTTATTACTTACTTATGTAATTTCAGGCATACATTAAAATCGATTACGGTAGATCTATCACGTTGGTGGTCAATAGATATTTACTGTTAAGTTTGTAAAGTTTATAAGTAACAAAAGTAAATATGAAATGATTGTACGAATAGAATAATACAAAGACTTCTTAAATCATTATTCTAAATTTTGAATGTTTTTCAAAGAAATGTATCCCTTTTCAGACAAAATCATCGCAAATTGTTCGTTGTCAAACTTTGTTAAGTGTTAAGCATAGGCATGTATAATAGGGCCATTGTTTATTTTCTAACATAACACAAAACTTAATAGCGACTAGGTTATTTGAGAAAATATCAACATGGCAGGAAACGCATTGTTCAGTAGAACATTTTTTGACTGCTGCACGTACATAACAGAATTTTTTTGCTCTGACGTAAAACAATCTATGAATAATCCTGTTTTAAGCATATGAGATAATAAAGAAAATATAGTTTAGAATTTTATTTTGTTTTTTCATCTACTGGAGTATCTAAACCTCATATATCTGAAAAAAAATGTTATACAAAATAATTAACAAACATTACATAATCAGCATGAAAAAAAGTTTCACAGAAATAATTTTTTATTTCTATTACAAAGGAGAAAAAAGAATTACTTAATGAATACAGTCTGATGGGATTCAATTGTAAAAAATTTAGAATCTTGGTGTCCTCAGTAAATACCTGCAAATAATTCAGCAGACTAAAGTATAATATCCAGTTTTTCGTTACTGTTACTGTCTCTAGGCTGGGCATAGGTTTTGAATGTAAACAGCGATTTCACTGGCTACAAGTTAGCAGCCAGTACGGAGGTAACTAACGATCGATAGATGTCACTGCTTCGTTTAATAGGTTTAGGACAAGGTGGAAAACGGATAGAGTCTATTTCGATACATTTTCACCTTGTGGTGGGAAGATGCAAAACATCATGCCATTCTATTCCAAAAGCCTATCAGGCCTTTCAAGCTAGATGAGCTAAAAATCCCCATAAGGCTTTTTGTCTCAGTCATTCTTCTGTTGGTCAGCCCTCCCTCTTCCGCCTTCTTCACAGCGACAATAAAATGGGCATGTTTTCTTAATATACCACAGAAGACAATTGAGCATTAAAGTCAAGAAATCATACTTACAACTAGTAACCTTTAGATGACATGACTCTGGTGATTTCACACAATTTTGAAATTCTTTTGTGATTTAAAAAAAATTACTTTGAACTTTGACCTTGAATGTGAACATGTCCAAAGAATTCCAAGGGGGTATAAAACTTAGTGATTAATCAAAGATCCCAAATCTTGAAATTTGATGAAGCCTTATCTTGTAACCTTGACCTTTGACATTCATGGTCACAAAATCTAATAAGGAACAATTAAATGTATTGTTAGTAATTATTAGTAAACTTACCTCTGGGATGAGCTGTGCCCCTTCTTTCTGTTCCCTGAACCTACCTACAGAAGACTGAAAGTCCTTATAAAGAAAAAACTAAGTCATAATTACCCTTAGTGGTCTGCACCTCCCTTCTTCCACCTGGAGTTAATTCCCCTTGACCCTGTAGGTGGCAGCTTCACATTCTCGCAAACATCCCGAGACATCATCTGGAATCATGCGGGGAGGTATTAGTAACTTTACTCGGGAGGGTGTAATTCGCTCATCCCAGAGGTAAGTTTACTAATAATTACTAACAATACATGTAATTGTTCCTAATTATTGGCGTAAACATTCCCTCTGGGATGAGCTGTGTCCCTGAATCCCACATAAAGGAGGATGGGATCCAGCTCGATGTTGAGGGAATATTCACACCAATAATCCTTTACTTTATTGCTCGACCATAGAATACTTAGCAGATTAACTATTAATGTCTTCAGTACTTTACATAATCCATCCTTAAGTTTATCCATATCTACATATGATCTCATACAACAATCCCCTCCACCGGTCAAGGGAAATCAGTAAGAAAACACCACCACTTAGTACTTTATTAGTTTGGTATCAGGATATGACGTTCTTCAGGCGACATTAGACTACTGTATCTTAATAATTCTTCGCCTTCAATATTTCATTTCCGGTTCTGTGACGTCACTTCCGGTTCTATGACGTCACTTCCGGTTACTTTGGCAACACCTACCAATTCCTAAACGTCATATTCTGAGTTGATTTTAGGAAGGTGCATAATCAGTGGCTTACCAAACCACAATACGTGCTCTGTAAGTTCTTTGCCCAACTAGTTTGGCCCTCCACCACCATTTTCAATAGTGGACAACCTCACCTTCCCCTTAATAGCTCTTGATGGTACTCAGGTCCCTTTTGTCACTCGTCCTTGAAAACCCGCTCCCCCCCCCCCCCTTTCTTTTCAAGCTTTACTTGCAAAGGGGTTAAGCGAAAATTTCTGATCAATGGCCTGGTAAGCAAAAACGATAGTCTTCCTTAACCATGAAGCTATAGTGTTCTTTGATATTTCTGTGTCCACTGCTGTCTTACAAGATAGAAATAGTCTCCTTCTTGAACGCCGAAAGGGTGCTGTCCTCTGTAAATACCAGCGAAGAGCTCTCACCGGACACAGTAACCTTGATTTGTCAGAACTTGGAAGAGCCTTAATCTGGAAAGATCTGATAAGCTTGTGTAACGAAACATCAGAACCTATTGATAATCCTTGAATGTCACATACTGAGGCAATGGCCGACCGATAACCCTCTATTGTTCCATGCTTAAGACCCCTCTCCACTCGTAAATGTAAAAGAAATTCCGCTACCATGGGAATAGTAATATCCAGATCTAACAGCTGTCGCTGTTCTCTCCATCTATTAAAAATGTTCCATTTTGCGTCATACAACTTAGAGGTAGAAGGTCTGATCGCCTTAGTGATTGCATCAGAAGGTCCCTCGCCGAATCCTCTATCTCTGAGCGATTTCCTGACAATCTCCACACGTGCAGATTCAATGCCGCTAAATTTTTGTGATTCACTCCCGAGTGAGGTTGTGTGAGAAGATTGTGCCACTGAGGTAGCTGAAGTGGAGCCTCTGTCAACAGTTCCAACAGATTTGGAAACCACGCTCTTGTGGGCCATGCAGGCGCTACTAAGTAAACCCGACACTTGTGCATCACGATCTTGGCTAACACCTCTGGTATAATCTTCATTGGTGGAAAGGCATACGGTACCATCCCTTCCCAAGAAATCGACAAAGCATCCACTGCCCAGGCTAAAGGATCTGGAATCGGACTGACAATCGTTGGAATGCGAAAGTTCCTGCTTGTTGCAAAGAGATCTATCGTCGGATACTCCCAAGTTCGCCCTATCAGTTGCACAGCTTCCCTGTGAAGAGTCCACTCCGTTGAAATCACTTGATTCCTGCGGGATAGACAGTCAGCTAAAACATTTAGTTTTCCCAGAATGTGCCTCGCTCTTATGATGATCCTGGCCTGATCCACTATTTGGAAAAGTAAACGAGTGAGATCCATTAAATCCTTCGAACAAGTTCCCCCTTGTTTGTTGATATACGCTACCACCGTTGAATTGTCCGTGGCTATCATCACATTTTTCCCTTACAGCCGACGCCACCACTGACGAACCGCCTTTATCACCGCCAACATCTCCAGGGCGTTTATGTGCAACAATGCTTCTTGGAGTGACCATGAACCTTGGGTCTGAAAGTGATCGAGATGAGCTCCCCAACCCTCTTGGGAGGCGTCTGTAAATATCGTGATTTCTGGAGGTGGCTCTATGAATCTCGTTCCTCCCATCACATTGCACTCCTTGGTCCACCATAATAACTCGTGACGCACTCTGAGAGGACACGTTATGCAGCTGTCCAACGGCCAACACCTGTTGTCGTTTATCCAAACTTGGTGACAAAGGTTTAACCGACCTCTGTAAGTAAATGCCTGGATTGACGTGAGTGATCCCAGCAGCGACATCCATCTCCTTACCGGCGCTGATCCTTGTTGAGTTAATGTGAGAATCAATTCCTTGATAATCAACCAACGGTCCAGAATGGGCAAAATGAGACCTTGATTCGCATCCAGAACAGCTCCCAGAAACTCGATCCTGGTTGTAGGCATTAGTTCTGATTTCTCTGGGTGAATTATCCAACCTAGATGAGTAAACACGTGGATAACAAATTCCGTCTGTTGCAAAAGCACGTCCGTTTGCACATGTCTCCCCAAAAAATCGTCGAGATACCCATGGATGGCAATACCCCGAATGTGCAGGAACTGAAGTACTGGTTTTAATACCATCGTAAATAGCCAAGGTGCTATTGATACCCCGAAGGGAAGAACACGAAACTGGAATCGCCTGCCGTTCACCGAGAACCGAAGATACTTCTGGGAGTGAGGATGTATAGGAATATGAAGATAGGCGTCCTTCAGATCCATGCTGACAAACTTGGAACGAGGGTGAATGAGCTTCCTGACATTGGACAGAGATTCCATCGTGAATTTTGGAGGTTTTGTCAAAAATTCTTTGTTCAAGATCTATTATCATTCTCATTTCCCCTGAGTCGCGCTTGGGTACTGGGAAAACTGGAGAATAAAACCCCCGAGACGAGTCCTGGGGGGACAACTCTACAACTGCCTCCTTCAGCATAAGTTGATTCACTGCGAGCATCGCCGCCTCCAGGTGCGAACCTTGAAGATAATACCTCCTTCCTATAGGATAAACCGCTAGAGGTGGACGAACTTGGAATTGAAGTTGATACCCTTCGGAAACCACCGAATTTATCCAAGAATCTCGCGTGATCTGTTCCCTACGGGAGAGGGTACGACTGGAAGTTGAAATTCGAAATCTAGATTCAAGTCCGTGGGCATGCGAGGGTCGAAAGGATCTGATAGTATCAAAACGTCCTGAGTAGAGTCAACGACGTCTGGGGGGAGCAGAAGACCCCCTAGTCCCCCTGGTACCTCTGCCTCGAAAATTAGACGGCTGAGAATTGTTTCTTGGTTGCTGATATTAAGATTCTCCCTGGCGACCTTTGGCCTGAACATTTGCTCTCTCAAACGCTGAACGATGGAGGGGGGAACGGGTCTGAAGATTGGCACCACCTCTTCTGCCGCTGGGCCTGCAGCGACTCCTGGTCTGGGCTAGGAGAGCCGCTGTAAGGTTCCGAGAAGTCTGAGCATCTTGCGAACTTATGGCCTGACTGCATTTGCCATTAAACATGGACTCCGAGTTAACCGGCTGTTGAAAGAGATCCTCTTTCGAATCCTGCGGCAAATTCCTAACTCCTTCCAACAATTGGGATTGTTCCAAGGCTGTCAAACGTCCTATTGTACCAAGTTGAGCTTGAGTAGCATCACTAACCGCCAGGTAGATAACATCCAAAAAGGAATGCGCTATGGCCACTTCCTCCGCACTCATAACTACCAGGGATTGAGGTTTCACTCCTTTATAGTCCTGGAACGTAGGGGGTATGAGCTGTCTAACCCCTGCAGCAAACCAGTTAATGTATGACAAAATATCCACCGAACTCCTCGCTGAAGCATCGATGTCCCTGATATCCTTGCGCGTGAGGGAAAATTTTCTCATTGCTCTCCTCTGGAGCGCCCTAGCATCCAACTGACCAAAATCCCTGACAAATTGCTGTTAACTAAGTCCAAACCCGCCTTAACCACCGAAGAATGAGGCAACGATCGTTTTGGCGGACGAGAGGTAGGAAGTATGCCTGTGGTACCCAATGCCTCCGGAAGAGCCTGAGAATCCTCCTGATCCAAAGACGACGGAGCCGTACATGGCTTAAGCTTATACAGCATCTCCAGTTTATCGACAAAAGTTTATTCCGGTACCAAGTCCGCAGCCGTAGTATCCGCCGGCGGAATAATAATCATTATTACTCGCCCGTGTAAGATACCGCAGTGTAATATTTATACGGCCATATTAAACTAGTGTAATACCGCTACCCATATGACGTCATAATATTGTGTGGTTGTGATGTCACAATCTTGGCACCGACGTCTTAGTCGACGGCTTAGTCGCGGAAATACTTCATTCAGTACACTTTCTTTAATAATGCTTGATAACTGAGGTCAAGTAATAAACAGAATACTAAACTTCCTTCCATTTTATACTATCTTTATTAAACTCGTTAATGATTTGGTATCAAACTCGCTTTCGCTCGTTTTATACTTAATCATTAACTCGTTTAATAAAAATAGTATTAAATGGAAGGTCGTTTAGTATCCTCTATTTCCCTCATGAGCGTCTAACTTGGCATCCATGAGCAAGTCACCTCCCAAATTCTCATCCGTGATAATCGGCAAAATCGGCGGATTGAAAACATCAACAAACTCCGATTGCTCCTGTTGTTGTTGATATTGCCCTTGAAAGTCATCATGACCCAGCCCGAGCGGGACGCCCGTGCCGTCCATGAGCTTAGAGGCTGACAGCTCGCCCGGCTGCCCGCCGCACGCGCTAACCGGGCCGGTAATTGATGAGTATGACCCACATTCCGTACCACAGTTAATAGCCACGGGCTTCATGCCCAGCACCTGCGACCCGGCCTTTACCGACCCAGTGGTGGGAGGGAGAAGGTTATCGGTGTCACGTCCGTGCGGCCCGATCAAGCCTGGCCCACTTGCGGCGCATGGTTGAGAGCGGACACTGAAACTCCCTAGGTCTCCACGACCTGACAAAGACGGCAGGCCCCCTGAGGGTAAACACTGCCTCTTAACGGGGAGATCGTTAGACCTAACCTCCGAACTCCCGCCGTTGGGGTCGGCAGCTCGCTTACCAGCTGTAGTCTTACTATCAGAGGACTGCTTAGCTCCGGTACGGGATTCATTCCCCTGGGGGGAAGCGGAATTAGCCGAGCTACCCGAACGGGACTTAGATTTACTGAGGGATTTCTTAAATTCCTTCATCTTGGCCTCATTACGCTCCTCTAAATCCTGGAAATCCATGGAAAACGACTCAACTAATTCTTGTTTGAAAGATGAAAGGAGAGCACTCAAATCAAGGGAGTTGGATTGATTAACTACCGTACCAGACGGGGGAATCTGAGAAGATAGTACTGGATCCTCACTTAAACTAGCCGAAGATTTTGATTTTAATGGAGTAGATCGGGGCTTCTTAGACCTAATCTCAAACATCTTAATCCATTCCTCATCCGGCAAATCTTTACACATAAGGCAACGAGCGGCCATGGAGCAAATAGAATCTTTGTCACATAAAAAACACAAGGAATGAGGGTCCCTATCCGACATAAATCGTTGGCAATTGACACATTTACGTTGCGACATTTTGAATACTTCGCGGAAAAAACGCCGATGTCACACAACAAGCAGAGTACAAGTCACACAAAAAACACATGAAAGTCACAAATAAACACAATGCGATTGTCCAAAGACCCAATGTCGATGTCACATACCCTTTTTTAACAAGAATATCCAACGTAGCACATGTAGAAGCAGATAGAAATTCAGTCTCCTGTAAAGTAGCTGCTGATCACATGGGCTACAGAAGAGAATGTGAAGCTGCCACCTACAGGGTCAAGGGGAATTAACTCCAGGTGGAAGGAGGGGGGTGCAGACCACTAAGGGCAATTATGACTTAGTTTTTTCTTTTATAAGGACTTTCATTCTTCTGTAGGTAGGTTCAGGGAACAGAGAGAAGGGGCACAGCTCATCCCAGAGGGAATGTTTACGCCAATAATTTCACTTTTCACTGGACATAATAATCATGTAATGATTAAAAATGTTAACAGTTAGATAAAGCATTTTCGCAAAACCATTAATTTTCTTTGTGACTTTAACTTTTGACTGATTGTTGCAAAAACCTTTTCAAATCTTGTTACTTCAATCTCCTGAGTTTTTATATACAAGCAAGAGCCTCATAGCACTAAAACTTTTCAAGAAACCATGTTTAATAGGATTTTTTAATGATTTCATTATGCACAACCTTGACCTTTAACCTTGAATAGGAATTACCATGTCAATAGAATTTCCAGACGGACTTAGTCAGGGCTGCTTATTATTACCTAGGGTTTCTATGGGGGCAAAATATCACTTTTACATTGTGACTTCACATCATAAACAATGCTTTGGAGTCACACTTTGCCTATGATGTTGCATTCCAAATATGGTAATCTGCCTATGCAGGAAGTTGATTTTGATTATTTTCTGTGAGTTTGCGAAAAATGAAATAAAGGTCATCAAAATTAAATGTGTCTTGGTGCTCCTCCACTGAAGCCTAATACCAAATTTGAAGATTCTGGGTACAGCAGTCCATGACATCGCACTAACAAAAATTTATTTCACTGGTCGAAGTCTCACAGTGTGATATGTATATATATATTGATAGATACTATAGTAAGGATTGACCTTGAAAATGAGGTCAAATTCACCCAAATCGACTATTAAAATGTTTGCCAGTTAGTAATTCATTATTACATTACTGAATAACTAACCAGTTGTTAACTTCAGTCTACCTCTTGCAATTGGAACTGAAAATGACTTGTTGGATAGTGAGTGAATGAGTTGGAGTTTAACGCCACTTTCAAGATTATTTCACTTATATCGCGGCTGCTAGTATTATTGCAGGAAGAAAGCTCGCACCACCATTGTGGCTATGCATTGCGATGAAACCTGCGAGTATCGGCTGGAACTAACAAACCATGGGTGGTACTGTGCTGAAAATCAGTGCAGCACTGCACCCAAACTTGACTGCGTGTAGAACAGTTCTCTACTGCAGACAAAGTTGCCGAGCTCCTGGCGATGTTGATGTCGATTATAGTCAGCACATAGGACGACTCCTCCAGAAGCAAGCTGGAATAGATGTGGTGTTCCATCAAACACCTCATCAAAGCCACGGCAAGCAACCATCATCCAACTCAGGTCAGATGTGAGTATGGACACACTTACATAGGCGAAACCTCGCATCCTCTTCCACTTAAAATCTAGGAACACCATGGCATACATTGAAACGACATCAACATCTTGGAAGCAAGCTTATCAGACTTATCAGAAAATTAGAAAACAACTTAAGGCAATAAAAATCCATCCTTTTCCAGCCAGCCATGAATTGAAACCAATGATCAATGATCTGGCTTCCCACACTAATAAGCATAGTAATCATAATCTCCTTAAAACCACTAATATTTCTCATAATACATCAATCATATCAACTTCCAAATCAAAATCAATCCATTATACAGCAATGTATATATTCCCATTTGAGTTAGTATCTACATGAAACATCACTCATTGCAATAAAGAAGTTTATTATCCATAAAACATGGTTTTCCTTTGATATTTTAGTTGTTAGGACGAAGATTTGAATACTTAATCGACAGTTAAAACTGACCAAAAATTTGATGTAATCAACTTTTCCTTAGAAACTCTTCTTCTCATTCTTTATTTTCTAAGCCTAAAGGTTATGATCTCCTCGTTGTCTTCCAATGTTTCAGAATTTAAAACCCAGTCTGAGTCAAAACTAGAGGGATTTGACTCGAGACATGCTTACAACTAGCCAGTGGTACCTTGTGTTGACTTGAAGGGAGGCCCTATACTTATTGAGGGCTGCAGTCACATCCCCGGTGGGCTGGCGCCCATCACTCAGCAGCACCACAACGTCATACTTCTGCCCCTGGTGCTCCGCCCACACAAGCGGCGATGAAAGATCACACTGGCACGAGTCTGCAGGCGGCTGCTCATAAATAAAGAAAACAATAACAATAATGCCATTATCGTTTCATGAAAGGTTTTCCTTGTCAAGGCCTAAAGTAATTTAAAAGCAAGACAAAAGAGGAAAATCCAAAAATAATTCCATTGATTAGGACGAATTTTTGAGCAAAAAGCAAAGAGCATTCTACAACTAAACAGTGTAACTATCTTAACCTTTAAGAACTTTTCAGGGCTTGGTTGAACCCTTTCATCCTTAAATTTGCAGTGATTAATCTAAGTATAAGGTACTAAAATAAAATTAATAAAGGATGAAATATACAAAAAAATAAATAATCGATATATGCAATGTTAAATATAATTGAAAGAAGGGCACTGTGCACTCAAAAATAAATGAAATCAACATTTATAAGGAGTTTTAAGAGAAGTTTAATGGAAATATTTTCAAATCATGTTTCTTATCACAGTACACTTTTAATTTATAAAATAGTATTTTAATTCTTTTGATTAATTATACACCTATTTGTATTCAGCATGATCATACAGAGTTTGACCAATTAAGATGATTACTTAAGAAGTTACAAACCATTGAGAACTTGTATAAACTTTATAACAGAGTCCCAAAATTTTAAAAAAAATGAAAAAAATATTTAAAAAATTGTCAAAGTTGTTAAAGATGAGTTAGCTTTATGTAATTATGAATCTTCATATCAAATTTTATTAAAATCAGATTATTATTTAAGAAGTTATGAGCAGGACCAGACTTGAACTTGACAGGATTTGAAACAGTTTTTTTCAACAGGATCCCCATTTTCTGTCAAAAATGCAAAAAATGAACAAAAATATTTTAATAATTATCGATCATGAGTCCTCATCCTACAAAGTTGATATTTTCAAAATTTGAGATTTTTAGCATGGAAAGTTTTTTTTAGAAATGTGATGAAAAACGGTTTGAGTGTGAACTCAACAACACTCTGCCACATCCATATTTGAAGGGGGGAACAACACAAAGTTTACAATTTGAGTCATGTCAGAAATATTACTCTTAAAATAATTTTAGTCTCCTATGCAGTGTTCGAAATAACTTTTTTACCTCACAAGCAAGCAGGGGAGGTGGTTTAAAAAATCAACCAGCCCCTTGAAAATTTGACAAGCTCTGCTGCAATATGTACAGACTTAGTTCAAGTAATATCCCTGAAGTCAGGTGGACTTGCTGACCTCTTTTCAAAAAAGCCCAATATGATATTAACAACTGGCTGGTGTGCAGGCAGATATTTTGAAAAATGCTCCTATATGAAATGGTTTTGGAGAAGAGATTTTTTTTTTTCGATTGTAGTTATAATGCCTGCCACACACAAATCTGAAAAGGGAATCAGGGGGGTCATGCCATAAGCCAATCTGATGAGCTAATGATTTCATCTAATTTTAGAGCTCACCACAATGTGGTTATATTAGAACACGGTGTCATAGGAGGTTGTGCTTTCCTCTGTCGTTAAAGAAGATCCAATGGTTCATTATTTGAATATATGGGTTTATGAATTATTTATCTTTTATCAGACAGAATATTTTTGTTAGTTGCTATTCATAATCTCAATTGGTTCAGGAATCTTTACACTAAATTTTAGTTTCCTTGGTTCATGCTTCTGGTGTTGAAGATAACAAATATTGTTTACACAGTATTTAAGTAATTTATTCTGCTTTGAGGCGGGGTAACAATAAAAAGAGAGCCCCATGCTCTGTAGCTCATCAACCTTTGTATTGTTGATGTTCAATACAAATAAAATTGACAAAATAACACTATTATATATTTGCTTTTCTATACATTGTTCAAATACTATCTGTTAGCACTCAACGTGTTTAAAAACTATAACATCCTTTAAATGAGAAAAATATCCTTTCTCACCAACATCTTACTTCCAATTCTGATTCCCCTATTTTTTCTCCACCCATCCCAAATTGATATAAAAAAAACCTGACAATACGTTATGAAAACTGCAAGGATATCACGTTACCATCTGCAAGTCCCTGGTGACTTTGTGCGGAAACCATTGTTAATGTGGGCAGTCTTAATAAGCTCAGTCACAATAAACTGCAATGGGTTCAGGACAAAAGCCATCCGGACCAAAGCCACATGCATGGACCAAAGCTACCCGGATATATATTGGTTAAGATTTTCTGCTTCTCACTGTAAATGCAACTACATGTTTTTTTAAATTATTCTTGGTCAAAGATAAATAAGTACCGGGACAGTGAGTAGTGTGATCTTCTTGCAGACGTCAGCTAGGGTAGGATGAGAAGAGAGGGTGAGTGGCTGCACCTCTGAGAGGAAGGAGACTACACTGCTGTCCTTGGCAACCTGCATCAGGCCATGCACGAGCCCAGCTGCTGCCAATAGGGGAGACAGTTGTACAGATCCACGAACTGAACTCTTGGCAGGCTCCGAACGAACGTGAACACCAATCAGCACTCGCTTGTTTATCTTTTCATCGAGCTACAAGCATAAGCAAAGAGAAAAACTACTACCAGCAATTAAAACTTAATTACAATTAATCACCTTAATTCACTAAATTGATATCTAGAGTCTAGGGCTAGTTATTGGATAAACTTGGTAATGTGATATGCTGCAGAAATATATCCCTCTATTTCAGAGATATTCCAGCGCTTTCAAAATTTATAGCATAACTCAAAGAGATAAAATTTCATGATAAATTGCTTAAATATAAATTGAAAACTAGTCTCTGCCACTTCTAATACAGTACAACAATGTACTTACACATCAAGAGCATTTTCTTTAATGTTAAACCTGCAATTATATCTTAAAGCAAGTCATATCTAACTTACATATATGTTATGTATCATATTGCACTGATTGTATTAAGAGTGAGTGAGTGAGTTATTGTTTAACGCCGCTTGGGCAATATTTCAGCCATTAGCGGCGTGGATTGTATTAAGAAGTTTATACCTGTATATATACTGTTACACCAATAATATTGTACAGCTCTACATGCAATGTTTTAGAAGGATTTGATGTGCGGTTGTCGAGTTCTGCTCTTGAAAGGTAAAGATTAAGGACAGACGGATGGAAAGGATGATTACTTTATCCCAAGGTATTACATAAAGAAGGGGTAAAAAAGTAAAACATTCAGTACCTTTGAGGTCACAAAGGAATAGGAGTTATTGAGTGAAGCAATGACTTCTTCACTTTTTGACCATTTTCCTTTGCCTTGTTCGTATATTCTCAATGCAGTCAATACCATCATTGGCAGCACTCTGAAATTATCAATGCCAAGCATGTTTATGGAGAAATATGAAAACAATATTAACAAGTGTCAACAGAACCCCTTTAAATGTAATGAATAACTTTTAATCACAAGAGTCAACAGAGGATGACATATCCCACCGGTCATCCATAATTGGTAACATATATCTTGGTAATCATAAATAAAAATTTCTAATAAAAACATTTAGTACAGATTCAGAAAGATATAATGAACACTTTATGAGTTCTGCTCTAGAAATGAAGTTATCCCTGTAGAGAGTCCAAATTCTATTTGTTTCCATGGAAATGGAAAAAAACATTATTCCAAAACCTGAAAAGTTCAAAAGGCACCACTTCAGAAGACAGATGTTATACATGCATACTTTCCGAAGGTATGATGATCACTTTTAGAGTTCTGCTCTAGAAATGAAGCAATCAATGTACAGAGTCCAATTTTCATCATTTTCATGGGAATTTAAAAAACAGTTTACTTAAGAAACCACATAGCCCCATCAGTATTTTGTCAATAATGTTAGCATTTATAGCCAAGATTTTTCAATTTGAACAATATTTCTTATCTCTCAAGTGTACAACTATGGTACTGAAAAATTTGAGTTGATCTAAAAATATTGACATGATAAAAACATGAGATGTGACACTCATATCTCTCTTGATTACAAAAAAGGATTATGAAATGTTTGTGATCTGTAATGCACTGAAAGAATTCCCTATCATAATTCTTAAATGTCTCTCAAGGCTATAAACAGACCATGATATATACTTAAAGTGACACAGTGCATGTTTAATGAATTTTCTATGTTGTTTAAAAAGAGCCAAAATATCACATGACCCGAGATAAGTTCAAATCGGCTACCTAAAGTTGCATCTTTATCACTTAAACCATAATGTCCACTTTAACATTAATATGGTAAAAAAAATATTGTGACTTAAACTGAAAGAGCGTACTTTGTATGATAAATTTAGCGCAACTTTACGGACAGATTGTACACATTAAGAGCGATTTCAACGGATTTAAAAATCCCGCTTGTGGCCAGCGGAAATTCTCTGTAGACAAAATCTAGGTCAAAGCCCAGTGTGCATGTCCAGACTGAAGGGAATCACAAACATAACTGGTTAGTGTGTTTGTGTGCGCCCAGTCACAGCATAAACAACAAGGCTGCCCTCAGTTGAGTTTGACTGTGGGCAAAATTTGAGCGATAAAATTTCACAAAGGGACGACTGGGCTCTCTAATCACGAGATGCTGAGAAAACATGTGCTAAATACAGGTAAGGAATGAAAAATTCCAAAGATAATGTTACTATGAATGTCGCAAAAATAAATTTTCACAGCGATCGACACCAGAATATGATCTGTCAGTCATCGAGACAGTTTGAGTAACATGCCATGTCGTCATATGGTCAGTTGGTCATCATTAATTAAAAGTAGTTGATTCATTCAAATCATTGTGACAGGGTACACACTGGTACAAGCAAGTACTATGATCAAACTTCACAAGACTGAAGTACTTCTCTCCTGAAGTGTCGGCAATATGCCTGTAAAAATTTGACACTATTCAATACAACAATGATGATTATAATAATAATATATATTTTATTGCCTTTATCAGAAATTTTTGTTACATCATCACAGAGCTTAAATACAAATATACAGTTACATGCAATATTCATGTGCATGAAATTAATTATTTCAACATTAATTTAAAAGAAATACTGTGTTTGGAACAAAAGATATTGGACAGATTATGATTATATTCTATTATGAAAAGTATCATATGATGTTATTGATGTTGTAGTCATGTCTATTTCACACTAAATTGTTAAAAAAAAGTCCCCTTCAATTCAGTTATTGACCATCACTTACATAACAAACACACTGGATGAATGATTATTTTCATCTGCTTCAGAGGGGTGTTATACATTACGTAATGAGGTCGGAAAATATCAACATTGGTCTTCTCAATGAAAACAGGTAAAACAAGAAAAAAGTGAGCATGGCTCACATACCCCCGAAGCCTGTCTAATTTCTTCTCCCTCTAGTCTGGATAACCTGATTTACTAAAAGTTACTGTAATAGTTTAAGAGTAAATTTGTCCCCATTGAAGCAACCGATCTGGTAATCGCTACAAGTCCAATTGCGCAATCAAGGGCCATAAGTCTGTCAAAAATAATATTTTGGAAATGGCTTTCGACCTCGATCAAGAGCATCAAGGGGTGTGTCCAAAACCAGAATTTCATTCACCTAAGTTTGAAACTGTCTGAGAAAACTTGTCCCCATTGAAGCATCAGACCTGTTAATCGCTCCAAGTCCAATTTCAGAAGCAAGGGGCCATAACTCTATAAAAAAAAAAAATTTTGAAATGGCTTTCGAACTCAATCAAGAGTATAATCAGGTGTATCCAAAACCAAAATCTCACTCATCTAGGCGTAATATTTTCTGAGAAAATCTGTCCCCATTGGAGCAACAGATCTGTTAATCGCTCCAAGTCCAATTGAGCAATCAAGGGCCATAATTCTTTAAAAAATAACAATTTGGAAATGGCTTTCAAGCTCAATCAAGAGTATCACCAGGTGTATCCATAACCAAAATTTCACTCCTCTAGGTGTAATAATTTCTGAGAAAATCTGTCCCCATTGAACACCATATAACTAAGTCCAAAAAATGACGTTTCCATGGAAACGACAAAAGAAATGAATTCTATAAAATTCAAAAGTGGTCCAAACTGTAGACAACTTTATGGTTAACAAGTGTGCAAAGTTTGGTTAATCGAGACTAAACGGTTTTTGAGTAAATTGACCGTAGGGAAGGACAGAGGGACGGAATGACCGCTAGGGGGTAAGTAAGCGGGGGTATAATTAATAATCTAGTATTCATTAAATTTGTATCAAATTAGTAGAAAAGTAAAAATACTTTTATGCAACATATTCTTAAAGAGAAATATGTTTAGCATACGAGTATTAATTACTTCTTAGATGCTGCTTCTTTTTGTTGATTCATTTGTGAAGTGTTTTGAAAACATAACTATTCTCCATTAACTTTTCAGACAGAAATGGATTTTCCATGATATCAGGCTTTACCCCTATTAATATCAATAGATACCATGTATCATTCATATGTAACATCAATCACATCAAAGTAACATCAAATATTCAACATTGGTGTAATTTTTTATGTAATTATTCTTTGAAATGTATAGGGTTTTTGTGTGTATATTTTATAGTGATATGTGTTGATTTTACTTTACCTGGTATATATAAAAATGAATAAAGTGAGCCATTATCAAAAATCATGAATAGCCATTACTGTAAACATTCCTTGTCTTTATTTTGTAGATTTGTTGATTGTGATTTGATTTTGTAGGCTCTTGAGTCAGCAGAATTTCAAATTAATAATAATCATTAAATCTCTTCAAATAGATGTTTGAGGGAATTAAAGGAAGCATCACAGATGTCCATATACCCTGCCAGGATTCAGAGTCTGTGACCTTCTCTTTGGATGGCAATCCTGAACCAAAGCTTGGGTGAGTTTTGCAATTAGCATGTACAAATGTGTAGTAAATTATTGTGCTGTACAATACAATTATTGCAAGATTATTGTTTTAATTGGAATATATCGCATTAACTATTTTCAAGTCATATTTTTTCAGAAAGCTTCTTCTGATTTGCTTAAAGTGTAAGAAATTTTGGTGTGCAAGAATAAGTGTTTGGCTGTATTACAAGTGATAGTTAATAGTTTTTAAGTATATATGCCATCAAAATGTACCTACAAATCTTATCGTTTTAATAATGGTCTCTATTTTAAAAAGATCTCAAGGCATTTCATCAAATGCATAATGTTTTTAACTGCAGAAAGAAGTATAAAAAGTTGAATATAGAGTTCTTTCAACATATTGCAATTTATACTGAGAACAAGGACACTTCATCATGTGACAGCATGGAATCTCTCAAGGATTTGTATGTCTAAAGGTATGTACATTGACTACACAATTCATTATTGAAGGTAAATTCAACACTAAACAACTGAGACTACAGGCAGATTTTTGTTAGCTTACATCTGTTTGTATAATTTTTGCTTTTTTGACTTCTCAAAGACCCCTGATTCTTGAAATCTGGTGTAAAGACTCCTTTGCTACTGAAGATTTTGCTTAGACTTGTTTATAGAGATCTCTTTCGGCTAGCGTTTGATTTTTAATCTGCAATGATCTCTAGCATGACAAGCTGACTGTATCATTATATGTATTTTCGCTTTAGCATTGTTTTTATTCACTTTCTTTTTTTAGCTAAATTTGTGATAAAGGAAAGGAGAAGTAAGACTGGTCCAATTTTTTATATAGTGAGGAGCAGACCATTTTTACAAAAAATCTTGAAAATTGTAAATGTCGTTAAGTCCATCTATTTGATAACAACGAACTCATTTTTCAATCATATTTTTTATTTTATGTTGGCTTCAATAAAACTTCTCATTATGCTGATTTTGTATTTTTATCTGGCTTCTCTTTTTTCACTGGTCAACCCCTCAACATCAATCCATCTGCTTTTGAGAAAGCTGTCCTGAGTGACATCTTCCTCTTCTTACTTCAATCCTCACTTTCTTCTCTCCCTTCCGGAAATCCCTTTAATCAAAATTATAAGAAACTTTTAGTTAAAAAAACCCACATCAGTGTTAACATAATGATGTTAAAATATAGATATGTTTGTATACTGTAGTGGGAAAGATAAGAGTCTGATGAAATTGTTTCACATACAAAGTTCTGATAGGCAATGCCTTAGAGTTTTTTACTAGGAGGATTGAAACTTCAAACATACATATAAATTGCTTCTTTGTTACAAACACTTTGTTACAAACACTTACTTAGCCTAAACTGTGGATAAAAAAAACAGTCTTTTATTCTGCATCTTCTCCGGCTTTTTATATTAATGATGTTAGTTGAAATATACATAACCAAAATATTCCAGAAACAGTTACTAAAGATTTATCGTGTCTACAGTATATATTACCATTCAGCCGGATTTGGCAAAGCAGATTTTAATTCTGTTGGTCTTTTAATCCTGGAGAGGAAGATAAATATAGCTTTTAGGGTTTGGGGCTACTGCATCAACAATTTTCTAATCAAAATTATCTAAGATCAGATTTTAATTGCTTGTCATAAAAAAAGTTTTAAGTAAACCTGTTACTATGAGGATATTTCATAATTAAAAAGTTAGTTTTGCCCTAACTTATAATAAACTTCAAACTATGGTAATTCATAAGATCTGTATATTATAAAATAATGAAAATTTTACCATTTGATATTTCTAGAATTCAATATTCTTTCATTAGCTCTGAATCAAATACCTAAATTTCTTAAGCCTGAGGTCAGTGAATACAACTTTAAGAAGGGAAACAGACATCTCCGCGTTATACTTTATATTTTTATGAATATTCTATCATCATTAAATACAAATATTAAATAAAGTTTACCTCATATTTTATTCTGTGTAGTTGTTCAATTAGCCGTTCCATGATCTTCATTTGAAAATATTATTGATGATTTCTGTGTGTTTTATTTAACGGACAATACTAATTTTCTAAACCTAAATAGATATAACCAATCGACCAGTGACATTCAGAAGGCTGTTAATTTACAGTAGATTATTTTGATGTGATCAAATTCACTGAATTATAACAAAACAAACTGAAACTTGTGAAAAAAAAGATTTGTTAATATGCATTTTTTCTAGTGCAACTCTATTATAACTACATGCATATGATTTACTTACCTTTGTTATGGTGTGTTGTTTTGTTTTGAAAACACGAGGTGGTGTGATCTGTGAAAAGTTACAGACTTGGTCCCGTCTTCAAATAGCGTGGGGGAGCCCTTTCCGTTAACGTAGAAATTCACGCCAGTTCCTTAATTTTATTGCAGGCTAGAAATATATTTCTTGGCTTTGGTTTGGATTCACATTTACTTTGAATTGGAATCAGATAAAAATTGGGACAATGATTTAAAATGCCCAAATTATTACTTTTTCTTGTTTTCGAAATGTAAATTAAATACAGCCATATAAATGTTAAGAAGTTTTTTAAAAATCAGATTTACATGTTTATTAGTTAAATGACATACTAAGCAATACCAACCTATATTTCTTGTTGTGTCTGCTATAAATCAGTTTCCAAAAGTATGTCTCAATCAATTTAAAGAAGCTGTATTCTTTCATAAACCCTCAATAGGAAGTTATAATATTACCTATCACTATCTTGCTTTCAAATTTCTGAGAGAGACTTAAAAGTTCAAACATTGCTTTCACATTAACGCTGCAAAAAGAATAGTGTAAAAAAAATTTGAGTAGCGTTTTGTGAATCAAACATATATCATATTGTTATCTAGTATAACATCTCACACCGTGTGGCAATATCTTTGTCTTTGAAGTTAACAATCAATGACATGAAAACATACCTGGCTCAAGCGTTAGAAACATCCTATGTATTCCTAAAGAATGTTGGTACCCGTTATTAACGATCTACTTTTTAAAATGAGTGTCATCGTTGGTAGAAGTGCATGAGCCAAACCTCCTTTTCTTAATCAACATTTGGCAGACGTCGTAATTGATGTAAACATGGGATAGTGCGCATAGTATCGTATTAAAACACTGTCTTTCGCTTGGAACAATACAAATAATCAAAGATATATTCAACATCAATTTATCAGAGTTTGGAGTTGCTTGGATGACTTTGAATATGTTTAAACAGTTGTTAAGGCTGTGAGATTTCCTGTTGTTCTTTCACTAAGGAGGTTATACTTCCGCCGACTAGCACGTCACGCGACAGGACACACTTCAGTGACCATTTCAGTTCTGTTCACTGGTGCTAATTAGCTGGTGATTTGATAAGCAGTATCAAAGTTGTTTATCGGCCGATAATTTATAATTTAAATTCAATTTACTGGCGAATTTGAATACATATTTTATGAATCACGAAAGTTGCCATTTTCATTTCAGTCGATCTTTAAATGTATCATTGCTAACATAAAAAATCTTTTTCAAACTTAATTCATGGAAACAACCTTTATGAACAATGAAGGAAATAAAACACTAAATACAAATAGAGAAGTATGTTTTGAATGAATATTGCATTTCAATCTCCTTAATATATACTTTCTGCAAAACGCAAACAAAAATGTTCACACACTTCGGAAACACCAAAAATGACACTGTTGATGGGTATGTTTCCCCCAAAAAATTCTCTCGACAGACGAGGCCCAGACTAAACTTTTTTACATTTCCCTCTCACAACACAAAATTTTATGCAAAACTGGAAACAAACTTCTGTCTCTTCAGTTTTTCATCATTTATAAAGCTCTAACCTTACAGACTAGAGAAGCAGTGTTTCCTTTATAAGTTTTTGTGCGACCCTTTTATTTCCAGCAAACTCATATACATTTATATATCAAATTGAAGAAAATATGCTTGTCTGTACAATGTTATAAAATGTTTTAGAGCGCGATACATGGTTACAAAGTTATGAAGTGCAAAAGTTGCCTTTGTATGCTTGCACTTTGTGCACAATTGTTTTGGTGACAAGCACACACGTGTAATCTGCCACAAGCATAGGCTAATCATCCGAAAAGCCACAATGTCCAAGAAAATTGAGCTTTTGATGATCTCTTTTCCTATGCGATAGTCATGAACAATAGCTTTGTAACTTCTCAAATATTTGCATTAACCATTTAGAACAACAACCATAGGTAGTGTTTCCCCTAGTCAGTTTTAGCAGGGCGCAACGCCCTGCCCTTTTTGAATATGCGCCCTGCCCTTTTTCTGTCCCGCCCTGCCCTTTTCCCAGTTGCTAGTCCAAATCTTCCTGTTGCCCTATTGCAGAATGTATCATGTACAATGTAATCATTTACAATGTCGCAATTGTATTTTACTTAAGATACCTACGTATGAAGAGCTCAATTTTGCTATGATATCAGGATCTACAAGCAAAAGAAACAAAAGAAGGGAAAGATTAAACTAATGATCCATCCTTTGTGTCACTGGGACACATGTACAGCTGCTGACCACATGTTTAGCTAGATACAGGAACAATAGGGAGATTACGGGCGGACACAGCCGAATGATCTCACTTGATGTAATGAGTGAAATGCAAATGTTTGATATCCGTAACTCATTTAAAATTGGAAAGAATAAATCAATTTGCCCTGCCCTTTTTCCAACCTAGGGGAAACACTAATAGGAAAATCTGTGTCATGGCAAGATGGCAAACATAAATACAAGAGCTGAACTGGATCGACTCGAGTGGCATTTTATGACGGTATTGGCTGGGAGGGGAAAACTTGTTAACAAAATACAGCTGCTCCGCAAGACCCAACTATACAGGACTCACTACAAGGGGCTCTTAAATAGATTTAACATTTGCCTGGAATATGATTGGTTTAGCATGTTAATAGTTGGAAAGACTGTCAAACGTAGCTTTGTAGGCGGAAATATTAAAAGAAAATGAGCCATTCATACCCATTAGTTCTTAAGGTGAAATACATCACCAAAACTGTCAAGTGTATGTGTATTTGATAAGTTGTTTTAACATAAAATTGGGAGAAAATCAATAAAACCATTTCATTTTCCTTTAATCATGATACCAAATAGAAAACAATAATTTAAAAAAAATAGCAGTTAGGAAGTAACTTTATTTAATTTCATTTTAACATCTCATATATTTGCTCTCTTATGTCTCGTGCAAACACTCTCTGCAATCATTAAGCGCATTTCAACATCATTTCTCACAAACAACCTACCTCCATCTTCTGACTTCTTATTTGTTGTCCACCCACCCCTAATTAACATCAACCAAACCCAAATGAATATGCATATATTTATGAACATTACTGTCCCCGGTTACTGTAAGTCCGCTGATAGTAACCTGCAGACTTTACGAGCTCAATGACTCAGTGATAGACTGCAACATTGCTGACAAATTTATGTCTATATTTTGCTCATTAATTGTGCTAAAGACATGAACTAAGGCTCGTTTGAATCCTCAATACCACATCAACATGCCACTCCAATTTTTGAAAGGCAGTCAAGGCAAAATCTACGAACTTTAATCTTCTTTGAACAAAGATGTTAGTCCGAAAAATGAGATTCATACATAAACAGGTTTTGGTTTTGGTGAAGCACGCCCACAATATTGGGGTAGGACAATGGCCACACCAATATTTGAAGGCGGACAACACCAAAGTTACACATTTGAGTCTTCATGTCAGAAAAATTTGACTCTTAAAATTTGGCCTCCAATGCTAATTGGTCCTGAAGTAGAAGATATTTAAAAATTTCATGGAAATGTCTGCCACACCCTTATCTGAGAGGGGTTAGTCTCATATGTATAAATTCAGATCACCTAACACCAAGGTACGATGCTACAACATTTCGGATTTGGGGTAGCAGCAGTTCCTAAAGAGAAGGACAAAAATGTTTAAAGTTTTAGCTGATGGATGAAGGACGCCGGACAACAGGCCATGCCACAAGTCCATCTGACCTTTCAGGTCTGATGAGCTCAAAATTTTGAATTTTTGAAATATCAAACTCCAGTAGGTGGTTAATACTCTTGCAAAGTTTCAAAAAGAAGTTCCCTTCCACAAAATTAATAGGACAGACAGACAGAATGAACGCTATATACCCCCACTTATGTTGTTAGGTAGGTTTATCATAATCCCTATCAGATTTCAGCTTTCTAGGCCTTTTCCTTCTTGAGAAGAAGATATAAATAGGTGTTTAGGGTATGGCTAATGTCACAAGTATTAGGCACCAAAGAGCCAACACATCCCCAACATGCTCACAGACATTACATTTGAAGAGGGTGACTCCTCAGTCCTGTGGAGCTTATTTAGGGTTGACAAGTCACCAAATCTACAATTTATAAACACCATTTGGTATCGAATCTGTATACATTTGAGCTTTCTAGGCCTTTTTGTTCTGAAGAAGAAGATAATAATATGTTTCAAAGGAATGGTCCCTGTTGCCTTAATATGGGGCCACAGTCTCAGCAAATCTACAATTTGAAATCTTCATTCACAAGATCTTAATTCTTTAGAGGACAGGATAGATGATTGGTTGGACGAAAAGTAAAAGTCCTGGATCAGGCTGACCACTATGAAACAAATTGAGTTATGGTAGTGCATGGCAAATCATTCCTACCTACATGCATATGTTCGAAGAGTCAACACGCTGGTTTGCATGCTTACAGACTCCTCTTTAAATCTTTTTAATGGGACATGTCATGATCAGCTTTGAAGCTTCTTGAGTATGATAAAGAGGTATTCTTAAACATCTCATAACAATGGATAAGAAATTCTACCCTGAATAAATCTTGGTGATATTTAGAACCTTTATTACATGACCTCATATATGTTGATCAGTTTTACCTGTGATTGATGAGGCTTCTTTCATCTTGAATTTTCTGCACAAATAATGACATAGTTGGGCAGGTTGCCTTCAGATTATCAACACTGGCAATCTTGCCAATGTTTGCAAGCAATTCGATTGAAGACATCCTTTCCATAAGGGCACACCATACCTACAAAAAAATGTACAGTGAATTTTTCTGTACCTATTATAGACTTTTTAAAGCATATCAGAAGAATAAAGAATTCCAAGTTAGGAAAAGATACTGAAAACATGTATTTAGGATGTACCCCTCTGGCCCTGATAGTCAAAAGAAAGGGCCATTGTCTCTTTCAAATTCTCTTAGTAATTGAACAACAGACACGGTCGGCTATAGCCAGAGCCAAGTGGCAAAAGTGTGAATTACATTGGACAATAGTTATAAAAATAATAATAATAATAAGTTATAATAGTACTTTACTTTACAAAGGAATTCTTTTTACAATATTGAGGTACTCAGTATAGTTATATGCAATAAGCAAACAAAGAACTTTAAAATACTCATACAGCACAACTGAAAGCACACATATGTACATGTAACAAAACATGATAAAAGAACTTGGTGCATGCTGTATGAGACTTGTAAAAGAAAAATCGGTAACTTAATAAACAATTTATTTAAAAGTTTTATGCTAACAGGTATAAAGATGTTCGGAACATTTATGTATTAAATCTAGAACTAACAGTCTGCGTCCAGATGGTAAAAGTCTAATACAGAGTTAACCCTTAAAATGCGGAGCACGGACCTGTCCGGGTTGAAATTAGCTTTGACAGCATTAACTCCAGGCGAGATGCGACTACCACACTTAGTTTTTCTCACGCTAGCTCATTATCGCTGCGGTAGCAGAGTATGGGCAATTGTTGTAGGGCAGTAGTGTCAGTTCAACGCTAGTACTGTCGCTAAGCTATTTTGACAATTTTTATATCACAAGATAGAGAGAAAGATTGTCTTTCATTCCATGTAAAATTTGTACATGCGCAAAATTACAGAAAGACACAGTAATCACCACACAAAAAGCTAATTTCTCTATTCAAATCATGTGAACTGAATGGCGATTTTGACATGTGCCTTTCTCTCGCTCATATTTTCTCAACAGCTAGGTGTATCTTGAAACTGATTACCTCGTGATAAAGAAGGAATAATTGTCTTCGATTTGATATAAAAAATTATATGCGCTATATAAAATAAAGATACAGCAAGTGCCGCAAAATTGTGACTTTTGTTTATCCTTTATGTTTTTACCATTTTCTCGCACTTATTATCACATAAACTTCTTGGCACATTTTGAAATTTCATGTATCAAAATATAGAGAAAAGGATGATCTTTATTTCCATATAAAATTGGTATGTACATGAAAATCAGTAAAGACCTGGTGAGCATTGCACAAACAGGCAATTTCTCTATTAACATCTTGTTAACTGAGAAGCGATATTTTCAACAGCTTTTTACACTTCCTATCCATTTAACGGCGGAGCGCATTATCAACATGTTTATATCACAATAAAGACGAAAGGATTGTCTTCAATTCTATATAAAATTTGCAAATAACAATGTGACAATAAAGGAGCAGTGAGTGATGTCGCAATTGTCAAAATCTGTTCTAAAATACCTGAGAGTACCATCTTTGCAAACTATATATATTCCAAACCAAGTGGTACATATTTATTATTTTTATATCATCGTATAGAAGAAATAAATACCTTCATTTTCATGTGTAATTTGCCCATATTTGCTTCAAAATAAAACTTGTGGAAATTGCGGTAAGGCGATTATCAAAGACTTTATTCACTAGCTATACCCATGTTTCGTTGGTAATAACTTCTAAATACATTGCAAAAGATTATTATGATTTATATCTTCGTAAAGAAGAATAAATTGCCTTCAATTCCATATAAAATTTTCATGTATACAAAGCAAATAACTTGATTTATGAAGTTGGAAATAAAGACAATTTCTGCAATCACTGAGCATGTGCGTTTGCACGAGGCTACTAGCTTAGTAATATTACTGTGGGGGTTAGAACATTATCGGGGTTTATCACTACCTCGCTTTCGTAATTTATATCTTTCGTTTAGGATGGCGTATCATAATGAAATTTATCGTAAAATATAGAATAATAAATTAGCTTCATTCCGTATATAATTTGTCTATGTGCACTAAGTGATTAAATGATTTTATAGAGTTTGAAATATAGACAATTTTTAAATAATGATAAAATATGTTCTCGACATATTTTTGTAATTATTTTTATATAACTAGTTACACACTTACGGTAGCGAGGGGAATGCTAGAAAAATTCAGCCACAGCGGCAAAACTGGTCAAAATAATATTCAGCAACATAAGAGTTAAACATGGGATTGGTCATAGAAAATTTTCTTTGCACACATTAAAACACGATTCTCATATACATAACAAAGGTGACTAAAGTTCAAGCAAATAAATCTTTTTAAATGTGACAATTTTTTGTAATTTGTTTCGGTTTTGGCACCAAGCCAACATTGAGAGAATCATAATGGTATTGTCAATATCAAAAGATCTGAGACGTTGTAAAAAATACATCCGTTGTTGACACTTCTTATTTATCGCTTTCGTTTTTTGAGAAAAAGTGAGCTTATTATCAATTACAGTTTTTAGGTTCTTGAAGTTGAAGAAAGTTACTGTTGCACCAAGTTTAGAAATTGTTAACATCAGAGTGGTAGCCATCTTCTGAGTCCATTAGGAGAGCAACTAGTGCAGCATCGTCAGCAAACTGTATTGTTGAACAGTTATACACGAGGCTACTGCAATCGTTGGTGTAAAGAATAAACAATAAAGGAGGGAGGACACAACCTTGAGGGCCACCGGTGTTGATACAAGTGACATCAGATTAGACAATTATGACTTTTACACACTGGTCTGCAAGACTGGAAGCATGAGATGCACCTGCTGATTTTGGTGTTCCCTGACATGTCAAGGAGTTTCCAAAGGAGAAGGTGTTGCTGTATTGTGCTGAAGGCGGAGGAAAAATCAACAAACAAAATGTGAGCGTAGGAGTGAGGTTTCTCAAGGTGTTGATAGACTCTGTGCAGAAGACTGAGTTTGTGTCCGACATTGCTGAGTAAAGGCTGAGAACACTTCATCAACACAAATGTTAGTGCTACTGATCAATAGTCATTTCAACACAAGGGCTTTATTATTTATTTCAGATAATTTCCATACCTTATACAACAGTGGTTATCCATGGAGCGCTGGAACAGGTTGCAAATGATAAAAGCTAATTGCTCAAGACACTCTCTCAGAACAATACTGTCCACTTTATCAGGCCCTGCTGATCTTTGCTAGGCAGCAATTTACATCACTTTCCAAGATCACAATGTTATTATCTTGGCGGCTTAGCTGATCAATAATGAGGCTTGATTCATTATTGAATTGTATTCTATAATAAAACCCTAATAACATATCCTTAGCAGATGGGTAATTACTTAATCCATCAAATAATGATTGTTTATGATTCCTAGTTTCATTGTGCTTAGATTTAAGGTTTTATGGTTCTACCCTGTACACATAATTGTTCTACAAACCAAGTTTCAATGTCTTCCAGTTCACAAAATATCTAAGTAATTTAAACTGCAAAAACAAATTTAAAAGAGATATTTTCTAATCATATTCTTGATCATAGTAAACATTACACAAAATAGCATAGGCTGAGAAGACTGGATCATTTAAGTCTTATAATGATGTTATTATTTCAAGAACCAAAAATTAACTCTTACCTTGCTGAATATAAGTTTGACCAGTTTTGCCCCTTTGGCTGAATTTTCCAGCACCCACCTTGCTACCGAGAATGCGTAATTCGCACCATTAGCTGAATTTTCAAGCGCTACAAGACGCGACCATTTAACAATAAATGGTGTGTTAACATGGGGAGTTACGGACTTTAATATCATTGTATACAAAACTAGTCAGCCAATCCTGATTACAAATGTATGATACACACCTGGCACTTTGAATGAAATTTCTATCACCCCTATCTATCACCGAAGTAAACTTGTTTTTAAATCTGGCTCTGTAACTCCATAAATTCTGCGTGAAATCAATACTAAACTAAAACCAAATTTTAGAATTATTTAAAAATTGTCTATATTTCAAACTTTAATAAATCATTTAATCACTAAGTGCACATAGACAAGTTATATACAGAAATGAAGCTCATTTATTGCTCTGTATTTCACAACAAATTTCTTTAGGATACATCATCCTAAACAAAAAATATTAATTACCGAATAACCCCGATATAAATGTTCTGACCCCAACAGACCCACACAGACATATTACTAAGCTAATACCCCGGGGCAAATTAATACAGAATTGATGACTTTCCTATTCTCTTTATTGTTATATAGAAATGTCGATAACGCACATTGCATATGATAGATTAACAAGTTAACAAGATATGAATAGAGAAACTGCCTGTTTGTGTTATGCTACCTGGATTTTTAATGATTTTCGTATACATACTAATTTTATAAGGAAATAATGACCAGTCTTTTTTGTTTATTGAGATATATAAAATTTCAAAATGTGCCAAGAAGTTTATGTGATATAAAGAAAAAATTGCAAAAACTTAAGAATAATCTTCAGTCACCTTTTGTGGCACTTACTGTGTCTTTATCTTATATAGCTCATATTCGAATTTTAAGTCAAATCGAAGACAATGATTTCCTCTTTATCACCAGGTAATCAATTTCAAAATGCGCCTAGCTGTTGAGAAGATATGACCTAAAGAAATGTACATGTCAAAGTCGCCATTCAGTTCACAGTCCTTGTGATACAAAATTTTGAAAATGCTTTCAGCACATCATGAGTTAAATGGTGTGAAAACTAAAAATATATATAAATTGACGCACTGAGTACCTCAGAGTAATTTCGCTAAGCAAATAAATAGAGAATGACAAATATTTTATCAAATACCGGTAATTATAATGAAAAAATTGCGCTATTTTCTGAACCGAGGAAAGGTGTGTATGATAATTGTTATGCATCAGATTATTGAAATTTCAACTAGTGGTATTTCCACACGTGGTGAGAGTTGTTTCATATTTCCAATAAAAAATATCAACTCTTTTATAAAAGGAGATTTTTTGGGAGGAATCTATATACAGCTACGTTTGTCAGAAGATTGAGGTAATGTCTACAAAGCCCATCGAACCGAGAGCGTGACTTGTGATTGTACAACAAACAGCGTGCATGTCGGCGTACACACTTGTGAGAGCTCTAATTAGTGACTCGTCATTAATTTTTCTTCACGTTCATAACCATAATATTTAGTGATGTTTTATTATTTGCACATTATGGCTTGCGCAAAAAGCCCAAAAATTAAACCCCCACGAAATATAATGATTTTACAGTTATACTTTATCAAGTATCATAGAATAATGCAAAACCTGTTTGATTGACAACTACAAAACTAAAATAGATGCAATGAATGAGAAAATATAAGAAATAAAAGAATTTGCTAGAAAAGGGAGAAGTGAATTGAATAAGGTATTAGGTTGCAGTGCCATTTGTGAAGAAATCTCCATTCTCTATCGTTTTAGAGATAAGATCAGGTATGGTGTTTAATACAGAAACGGCAATAATACAAATGTCTTCATGCTTCTTCAATCTTGAATGTAGTTTACATGAAATAACATTTAACGTAATGAAAAGAAGACAGCTGGATGCTTCTTGTAATGCCATTGCTACTCCAGGTTGTTGACAACATTCCTACTGTAGCTGTATCCAGTGCGACACTTTATGTGATGAATGTTGTATGCAAGTATCTGTGACATTTATTTTTTTAAACATATTTTGCTTCTTGTTGTTAATGGGAATACTGTTCTTCAATAATCTTGTTTTGATCTCGCTGATCCTCTCTAATCGGAATGCCTCAACATCATTTGACTATTCAGAACATTTTTTATATCATTTTAAGTAAAAATCTTTAACCTTAAAAGGCAAATTCCTAATGCTCTGAAAGCAAGTCCCTATTTGTCTTTTTTTTTGGGCAAAAAATCTTAGTTATGAGTTCATGAATAATTATCAAGAATACGGGTAATAATGTTTACTTTCCTATTTCTGGCTAATCTTAGACCATCAGGTTTATTATTTTTATTATAATAATCATAATTTCTATTCCCTTCTTCTTGTTTAGATGTTGAAATGTACCAATAAAGACCTCTTATTTATTATTTTCTTTAGGAAATGCTGCTTACCTATCATCACATGCATGGGGATTGCACTAACATATAACTCCTACTTTGGTTCTTTCACCATTTCTTTTTGCACATAATTACCATCTTTTTATTGAAACCCATAGATATTTCCTTCTGACCCTTCAGAATTGAAAAACTCTCTGTTACTAAGTTCTGTTCTCCTATATACATCAAAAGCAGTAAATTGAAGGCCATTAATGTCTAGTCTAGATTTGACTGCATACACATGAAATTAGGAGCCCAAAAAAACAAATTTAGTGGATGAAGGAACTGTAAATTATTTAAATATTTCAGAGACTAAATTTTAGTTTAGTTAGTTGGTATAATTATATCTGGCGCTTCTAGTTTTAATAAAAACAATTATCAAACCACCAATGGCAAAGAAATTTTTACGTAACCAAGTTGCTGTTTTAGAAGAATGTTTAAAAGCCATGATACTTCCTATTATACCAGGTAGTCCAGCTGCAGCTATTGATTTTGCTAATGATCTAGATATAACTATTCCTTGATTTCATTGAATTTCTGGTTTGCTATAGACCTCTCCACGTCGAAATTCATGGGTGCAGCCATTTTGAGGCAGCCATTAAGCTGCTGCAACGTTAACTGGTCTGTGTTATCTGAATCGCGCATTACATTGACAACATGTATAGACGGTGCCTAATCAACGCTTACACAGGATTAAGACAACGTCAACTTACTTGTCGATTGAAATATCATTTTGAAGATCTCTGATGTCATGTCGATGACAAACATTGCAGGTAAGACATTAGAAACAACGAGGGTTGATGCAAATGACCAGATAACGATAGTCATATGCCTAATTGTTGAAAAGTTAGCGGTATCAATGTGCACGAAAAGTGAGGGTCTTTTTCACATCATTCAATGTTGTGTGATCTTGACCTTGTATTTTATCTTGATAAGGAATATTGATAGTTTTGGTCTCAGCTGATATGTTAAGAATTGTCCATATTTAGGCAAATTTACCTTCTCTTACAATATTTCCTATTATCTACTATTAAATTGGAATCCAATATGTGTACCATATATTAAGGCAAAATGTCAAAGATTATCAGACATCAGGTAATCCTTTCTTTGAAATAATATAACTTCATATCTTGACCTACTTTTCTGTAAGTACAGATGTAATACATATAATTTTGCAATTGGTAAAAGATATTACAAAACATTATATTTACCAGTTTATTGAGAATATTGATAATTTGAGGAGTACCCCTGGTATTTTGATTGAATAGTGTCTTACAATATAAAATATATCAGCAAGTACTAAAGACTTAAGTAGCAGATTTACCTGATGGACATCATATTGTTCATCCAAAATCATTCTTCAAATAATTGACAAACATATGTGTCGTCGAACATTATATCGTCATTTCATTATGACGGCATGAATATTGTGGTGTCATAGCACTGTCAGCTTTTTGTTTGAGAATGAAGTGACCTTCCAGTACAATAACAGATAATGCAATTATTAATTTCTACAATTTAGATACTGCTTGTTAACCCTAAGAGCCATTTTTAAATAAATTCTTTCAAATCACACATATTTGTACATAATTGCTACTAGATGTCACTGTTGGTTAAATATACCCCACATCAGCGAGTTGTTTTTAATGAGACTATAAATGATGAGTTGGACTGATGATAATTAAATTTTTGTTTCAGAGTTACCACCTGAAGTCCAACTGGGTAACTACTTTCACAGGAAACTGGCTCCAGCTTGCATATGAAGACATAATAGACCACCTCATTAAGTCACACTCGTTTGATTCCAGGGAAATGAAAGCTTTTCGTGCAACATATGCATATAACTATAATGTACACAACGGATCTTTCTCAATTGTTGTAAATTTTGGTGTTTGAAACTATGTTTTGAATAAAATTTAAACTGATCCATCAGAACATTTTTCTGACTTCTGTTAGTAAGTTTAGTTTAGGGATATCTAAGTTATGTGAAGTTTCCAGCATTTCAATTGGTCAATACGCGTATTGGTGAGCCACACTAACTTTTTTGCTTGTTTGTAACTAATTAACATCAATCATTAATGACAAAAACCAAGGTGAAGTAAATAGTCAGTTTAATGAAATAGACATGTTCACAATTAGAACAAGTAGGTAGAAATATTGTTTGAGGAAGATATTATCTTAGAATTTGTGTATACTGGTACCGTTATAAATTATACCTCTTTTGCAAATACAAGTCAGTCGACTTTGTCCTTCACAAGTTCTGGTCTAATATTACACAGTGCTTCACACACTTTGACCATCTTATCCAATTGGTAAACAGAATTAACCTGATTCAATATTCTTAAAAGCTTGAATGTTCAGTTTAACTCTATGGGCATTTTTTGTTTTAGTTGTGTATTGCTTCACTGCAAAATGGTGATCAACTGACTTGCTTATATCAACTTAAACAGCAACAGGTCTAGTAACAAATATTTTCATAGGTCTGTGGAGACAGTTACAGTCATGTGGTGAATCTCTATTGTCCTCTTCAGCTGCAGATACATGTTTATCTGTCAAATCAGGTTCAGCTTGGAAATCCTCTTCCACTGTAATGCTCCCTGTGGTAGGCACATCAGCCAGAGGGTGTCTCACAATGTCCCTTCTTCCCTGTGTCACCTGGAGAAAAGATTTGAAAATATAACAAACTAGTTCAACATTTCAATCTTTGAGTAGCAAAACAACAATGTCATAAATATTTTCAACACAATTTTGATAATAAATTGACATTGTAATATTAATTTGTATCACATCATTGAACACAAACTAAAACTGTAAAACATGTGCGAATGCATTTCCATTGTATTCCATCATAGTCAAACTAGACATTAGATTAAAAGTACACTTACCTTCCTTTCATATCCCAAATGCAAGACTTGACCAAGATTTTGCTTGGTTGGATGGCTATCGAAAAGTGAATTGAACATATCTGTAAAAAATAAAAAATTAAGTTATTCAACCACAGGGACTTGTATTACCGAAAATGAGAATATTATTATATAATTAAAATTAAAAAATGATATCTCATCTCTATTAAACTAGTATTTATAGAGATATCATTTTTTTATTTTAATTATATAATAATATTCTCATTTTCGGCGATACAAGTCCCTGTGTATTCAACTAAAAACCTTGAGACAATGTTATTTCATTTAATAATATGTATGACTACATATCTCACAAACTCTGACTTTTATATACACTGTGAAAATTCTGCAAACACGATATATGCTTTTTCGATTCATTATTTGTTTTCCGCCAATTTACATTTATAATATTATTCCATGTGCATAATGTTATTGATATTCAAACATCAAGGGAGTTAATAATTTAATTTATATACAGGGATTGGGAAAGACACCCTGGACAATGGGCCATTTTAGGACTTTTAGTCATTTCCAGAATTTTGAATGGGCCATTCCCCTTAGTAGCAATGGTAAAATTTCTGATTTGAATGGGCCATTTTTTGATCCAATGTGCAAAATGGCTCATGACACCTGCCTTTCCCAATCCTTGTATATATATTTCGATTTGTTTATTATCATATGGTAAAATCTATTTTTGCCAATCATTATCTTGAAAAATACATACCACACTGCTACCCGATGAAAATCTTTCCGGTTAACATGTTAAGCACGACGTCCATCTTCATCAAGGAGGTGATAGGGAAACAATCAGGGGCATTCCTTCCGTGGCAATTAATGCTCTGTACATGGCGTTTCCTTCCATATACAGAGATTTCTTTGGTTCTTTGATGGCACAAATACACGTTCATAAGGTTTGCACTTGTTCTTGGCTATATTTTCGATTAAAATGTCAAATTTAATCACGTTCAACGTCAATGTGTATTTGCAGCCGCTTAATGGCGGACGATGCTAGCGCCGCCACAAAGGGGAATAACTGAGAGTGGCATGACGCACTGCTCCGTGGAGAGGTCTATAGTTGGGGCAGTCAGACCTGAGGGACCCCCTGTTATAGAAGGAACCAGAGTTGACACCATAAATCCTATAGCTGTTAGACTACTAGCTATAGCAAAGGTTATTCCCTGATCCCAAAATAAAATTTGAAGGCATATATATCCACCTAATATCCTTTCAATATTATAAAGTCTGGCAGATGTGCTGAATTTGTGATTGTAATATTGCTTTATTTTATGAAGCAGCTTCCAAACGTGATGACCTTTTATCTTCCAAATTTTTAATTCACTTACTAACACCTTCTGGGTTGTTCGCTTTGGCTAATTAATCTTATTCATATTCAAAGAGTTCATCAAATTTCCTTAGTTTGGCAAAGTTATGAATTAGTTCACCTCTTTGAGTCTGCATCACTTTGTAGAGCCCTTGCAATAACCCTGAGTATTTAACAGTCGTATATAGTTTCTAGGACTTTGTCTATTGCATCCCTAGCCTCATTCACACCTTGGATTGGTTGTTTTACTAGTTTGTTTTGCTTCATTTAATTGTGACTTTGAATACTGAAGTGCTCTTTTTTGGGGAGTTTTGGTTTTAGCGTCGTAATTCAAAACCCTAACTCTTCAAAAGCCGCTACACTTACATGATGTCTTAAAACATCAAAAGGTTTCATATCACTTTTCACAACCATAAAGGAACAATTACATGTATCGTTAGTAATTATTAGTAAAGTTCCCTCTGAGATGAGTTGTGTCCCTCTCTCTGTTCCGCTGAACCTACCTACAGAAGACTGAAGTTATATTTACCATTGGTGGTCTGCAGCTCCCCTCTTCAGCCTGGAGTTATCTCACAATGGCCCCATAGGGGGCTTCTTCAAATTCTCTTTCCCCATCACGAAACATCACCTGGATCATGCGGGGAGGAATTAGTAAAATCCTAGTAGGGAGGGTGTAAATATGCTTATCACAGAGGTAAGTTTACTAATAATTACCAACAATACATGTAATTGTTCCTAATTATTGGTGTAAACTTTCACTCTGGAATGAGCTATGTCCCGAATCCCGAGGAGGGGGATCCAGGACGATGTTGAGGAAACATTCATGCCAATAACCCTTAAACTTACTTGAAATAGATTGGTCATTCCTACTATTCAAACACTTCCTTGTGTTAAAAATAAATATATATATACATATATAAACGAAAAATTTACAAACATTTCTCTTAGGTGTATAAAGATGAAATAACGTTTTTGTAGAATTTGGTACATAATCACGTTCACATATGCTAACAAGTGCTTTGTGCCATGACAGCTACTTCAGGTAGGACTTTGAATGTCAGTTTTAATCACATTGATTGTGACGTGACGTGGTGCTCTTTATCATGGCAGAAAACACTTTTTAGCAAATGTGAATGTGAATTTGTGTCTAATTCTACAAATATTCAATGCCCGAGGCTCAATGTCTCAAAGATAAGAGGACACATAGGTATTTGTTCCCATCCATTGGCATGCAGCTACAAGATGATCAGTGGAGAATGACTAGAGCACAAGTTTCATGTGATGAAAATGTTCTATCAACAGTGACTTGGTCTATGAATTTATAGGCAAAAGAGAAGGTTTTCCTTTACTAGGAAGTGGTCCTTAAATGCTAATTGATTTTTGGCCACAAACTCGGGCATTGCTCAGCAAGACATTTACTTGTATACTTCCGAGAATCTCACAGATTATTGATTATCGATACTGTGTAACTCTGAGACTCTTGCAGGCAAGGCGAAAGTGAGTAAAAAGGCTGTCTTGAATGATAGAAACTTAAAAAACGCTTAAAAAAAGACTGAAGTACTAAGTTCCATCAGTAGAACTACTAGAAGGTCTAATAGGCTTGACGATCACATCAGAAGGTCCCTTGCAGAGGCCTTTATCCTTGAGCGATCTCCTGCATGTGAAGATTCAGAGCTAACAGATTCATGTGAATTACTTCGGACTGCAGCTGAGTAAGTAGGTTGTGCCACAAAGAGGCATGTCTGTCAAAAGATCCTACAGGTAATGAAACCAAGTCCTTGTGAGCCAGGCTGGCATCACTAGATACACTAGAAAATTATGCAGAGCAATATTTGCAAAATCATCTCAAATAATCTCCATTGCAGGAAAAGTATACAGTAATTCCTCCCCATGAAATCAAAAGAGCGTCCTCCGCCCAGGTTAGTGTATCAGGAAATGGACTAACAAACGTCATTCTCTCCAGAGTAAATTCCTGTACAACCTCTGTTTCTTGATCTAGAAAAGTAGAACGCTGATTGGATGCAATCAAAGTCAGTTGTGCAATCAGCGACGCCGTTTCAAAATTAATCACTTAAACCGTCTAAGTTATTTCTCGAAGCTATCCAAAAGCTAAAGTTTATTCGAATATGCACTTTGCACTTTGAGTCGTCTTTACTTTGCCTGGAATGTGCCTTGCCCTTGGCCTGATGTGTGAGACAACTGTTGAATTGTCTGTCGCTACCATAAGACTTGTCCTGTACAGATGTCGTCAACACTGACCGTGACGTAATGCCTTTATTAATGCTTGTAGTTACAGAGAATTGATATGAAGAGAAGCCTCCTTGGGAGACCAATTTCCCTAATCTGGAGATGGGTTCACCATCCGCAAGAAGCGTCTGTACAAATTGTGAACTGAGCCAGAGGCTCCATGAGTGTTGTTCCTGCCATCACATTGTTCTCCTTTGTCAACCAACTTAGCTCGCGACAAACAAGCAGAGGACATGTTATGAGAGACCTTAATGAATAAAAACTGTTGATATTTATCCAGTTAAACAACCTATTTGAGCTGTAGTGGCGTCACTCACCGATAGATAAATCATATCCAGAAAAGAGTGGGCCAAAGCAACCTTCTTTGCATTCATTACAACCAGTGACTTTGGTATATTGCCTGTGTAGTCTTGAAAAGTAGGGGGGAGAAGCTGTCTTATACCTGCCAAGAACCAATTATAAAGGACAAAATAATAACTGTATTCTTGGCACATAAGTTGATATCCTTAATGTCCTTGCATGTGAAAGTTATTTTCCTGTTAGTTTCCTGTAGATACCTCTAGAATCCAGACAGGCAAAATCCCTATCAAGATCGGTGACAAGATCTAGTGGAGATTGAGCACGGACACTGGCTCATCTCATCTGGCAAATCTTTACACACAAGACATTGCAAAGTTATGGAAGAAATTGAGTCTTTATCACATGAAAAAAGAATGGGGATCCCTTTACAATATGAAACGTTGGCAAGTTACACATTCACATCAAGACATCTTGAATAAAAGTTACAAGGACCAAATGTAGATAGCTCGAGTCTGAAGAGTGGAGCTGCAGACCACTAGTGGAAAATATAACTAACAGTTGGTAGGTTCAGGGGCACATAGAGAGGGGCACAGATTATCCCAGAGGTTATGTTTACGCCAATAACTGTATAAATTCGAATCCCTCAACTGTTTATTCATTTACCTAATCTTGGAAGTCAGAATATAATATTCCAGGGAAAGCAAGATTGGCTTTTGATATATATTCTTAACATCGGATGGTACAATAGTCGAGCAAAAGTAAAGAAAACCACTGTTAAATTAGTAGTAATGAATATCATCTTCTGATGATAGTGATATATATATATCACACTTATAAGGATAAGGATCTTTGGAGATCTACACAGCGATGAAATAATTGACATTATCAGGGTATTGATACAACTTGAAATTGAAAAGTACCCAGATTGCGGATGGGATCTACACTTGGAAATGATTCAATTATGGAAAATAAAACAATAGTGGATAATCAAGGAAATCGATTCTATATTCCTCAAGATTTTGAAGTGACAGAGAGTCACATGTCTTTCTATGAGGCTGCTTTAACAAATACTTTAGGTGCCTTTGTTGTTGTGGACCAGATGATAGGTGTAACCGTGACACAGCCCCCTTCATCTGGCTTGAAACAAATAATGTTACTGACATTAGTAATACCATTCCCATATACACAACATTCTGGTATACTGACGTCTATTACTGTACAATATCAAACCTCTGATGAATTAAGGAGCTTTGTTGGGATATGTTCCTTATAAATTTCATGTTGGCGGATAAGTGATGAGACTTGGACTTGATCTGCGGAGTGCTTCACTGTGTCCACTGCTTGAAGGTATTTAATCAAAGGTGCCAGTTCTTCACTTGCAGTTTCCATGGCGGAAGAGAGTCCTTTCAGCAAGTACTTCATCACGACTCCTACCCCTGAAAATAAGATGAATGTGATTCAGTTTCAAACATTTAACTCACCTACATTCAGGTATTGGCAATTTATTTATTTAAATACTAAATTAACTTGTATCAAAATCCTAATTTCCTGTTGATTGGCATGAAACTGGAAAATAGCATGTTTTCACTAAGTGTTATCAAACTACTGTCAAAAGAAAAAAAGAGACATTGGCTCTATAGCTAATCGGTCTGAATAATATATAATCTGATGAGTTCTTAAATGAATTGTCATACAACATGCAACAAGAAAAAAGTGAGCATGGCTCACATTACCACGCAGCCCGTCTGATTTCTTCTTCTTACTCTTCCAAACTCACATGTATACACAGTTTATCATATAAAGTCCTATGTTTTGTACCATACAGCTAAGATCATCACAAAATAAACAATGCATCAGTGAGCTTCACAGGCAAACGCAGTTCATTGTACATTAAAGAATTCCTTTTATTTCAGAAATGGCTTTCGAACTCTATCAAGAGCATCAGCAGGTGTGTCCAAAATCAAAATTTCATTTTGATACTGTCTGAGAAAACTTGTCCCTATTGGAGCATCAGATCTGTTAATCACTTCAAGCCAAATTGCGCATTCAAGGGTCATAAGTTTGTGAAAAATAATATTTTGGAAATGGCTTTCGAACTTGATCAAGAGCATCAACAGGTGTGTCCAAAAAAAAATTTCATTCACCTAAGTGTGATACTGTCTGAGAAAACTTGTCCCCATTGAAGCATCAGATCTGTTAATCACTACAAGTTGAATTCCGTTGCACATTCAAGGGCCATAACTCTGTGGAAAATAATATTTCGGAAATGGCTTTCGAACTCGATCAAGAGTATCAACAAGTGTGTCCAAAACCAAAATTTCATTCACCAAAGGGTGATTCTGTCTGAGAAAAACTGTCCCCATTGAAGCATTAGACCTGTTAATCGCTGCAAGTCCAATTTCAGAAACAAGGGCCATGACTCTGTCAAAATTAAATTTCGGAAATGGCTTTCAAACTCAATCAAGAGTATCAGCAGGTGTATCCAAAACCAAAATGTCACTCCTCTAGGTGTAATAGTTTCTGAAAGTTTCTGTCAACTTCAAGAACAGATAACCTGACCAATGTATCTAAAGAATTTTACATGAGAGAAATAAATAAATATCATTTTAAATATTCAAGAATAAAATCACTTATTAACAATCATTTCTGGTTACAGGAAAAGGAGAAAGTTTTAATTTTAAAAAAATCATGTTTATAGTCTGTACTCTAAAAATCTTAACCTACAAACAACAAATCATACAACACTGATGATACCTCAAAAGAACGGCAAAATTTTTCAAAAACTTTAGAAAGACAGCTAGTTAACATGACAGGTCTGTAGTTATAACAATCATATCGACCTTTCTTATGGAGGGAAATTACCAATGCTATTTTCCAGTTTGAAGGAAATTTCTTATTCCGAAAATAAAAGTTAAAAAGCTGTGCTAGCAAAGGGGTCAAGCAAGGTGCAGTTAGTTTCCAATACCATCAGGGCCAGTGGATTTAGATATATCTAAACTGAGAAGGATGTCTCGAAAGTTACTAAGACTTATCGTGACTGTGGGCAGGATATCATAGATTTTACGAGGTTCACTATCGGGTAGATTGGCATTCAGATCTGCAACTTTTGCTTGTTCAGAGAAAAAAGTATTTGATACATTATCTTGAGCATTATCGTAAACTACGTCTTTTTAGACAATCAAGGGAAATAGCAATGCAGAATCAATTGATTTCATATAAAGACATCAATAAAATCATCAATGGGCTCTTTCATAGAAGAATATTCCCTATAGTTCTTCATATTTCTAAGTCATAAAACATAAAAGGACTTCTTTTCTTCAAACCAAATCAATATGGGTGTAATTGTATAAAATCTATACCGGGTGTAATTTTCTCATATCTTATGTAACACTGGGTAAAGATTATGAGCACAATTGTAAATCTGCACTTACTATATTTTACATTTTTATTGACAAATTCTAGATTGTTGAAAGAAAATCAAACTCCATTTCAGAAACTTTACATACCGGTAATGATATTATATTTGATTTGTTATTACAATGAATCAGGTATAATGATAAACATGTTTGGCACTTATTGATGTTTGATGAAATAAAATTTAAAAAATGTTCAATAAATTCACAATGGCATGTAACTTTTGTTGTATCTCAGAGAGGTATTCAAATAAATTTCAGTTTATTTACCAAGCTGGTTCCTTTTTTAATACAAATATGTTGGTAACTAATGGTTGCCTGATTAGCACAATGCTTTACCTTCAATAAAACTAAATTCGCTTCCAAAGCATCTCCACTTTCCCTTCCAATTTCACCCTCAGCAGAGAGTTACACTTTTAAATAAATGGAACTTTGTATCTCAACATCAATAAACAAAAATAACTAGTTTAAGAATAACAAAGTTTTGATATTCCAAAATGACACTTCATTATCCCTTTTTAGATTTCATTTTGAGTAGGCTTATTATCACATTTTTACAATACAATACGCTACAAATTAATACATCTACAAGCAGTTGAACAATGATCGCTAAAACAAGAACAGAACACTAATGAGTCAGGTGGTTTGGTTGAACAAAAACATGGCAGTGGTAACAGCAACATAGTCATATGCATAAGGTATGTATATGGTTGTTGTCAGCACCTTCGTTATTTTCATTATTGTACACATCCAAGATAATTTCAACTTTGTTATATCAATATAATAAATAAGATTTTATAAATTAAACCATATAATATCCTCTTTCTATTTTGCAGAAAGGTTAATTGTGGGATTTCTTACTTATTTTTGTGGTAAATCAATCTAGTTAAAACCAGCTGAGGTCATGTTTAGTTGATGTTTGACTAACTTTGAACTAACCACTAAAATGAGGGCAGGAAGTCAGCTTTGAACCAATAAACGACAAGTTTGTTTTGCATTTTGGCTACTGTGTATGTTTGTCTTCATTTATTCGTAAAAACTTGTTTGTGTTATCATCATATTTTGTAACACAATTCATTGTGATACATAGGTAACAATCTGATTTTCTAATTGAGGTGCTCAATATTACGGCAAAATAATCGCATCGACCTGTGATTCGAAGTGCTGGGCCAGCTCTCTCATGATTGGTTGATGTTTGCCCCTGCGCAACACGGAAAAGGTGTGTTATTCTCTAGATGTAATAACAGACCTAGGGACGTATAACATTACAGCTAGTTTAAACTAGATTGGTAGTAATTGGAATATAACATTTTACACATGTTAAACCTTCAATGCATTTTCAATTTACAAACGTTTCTTCATTGCATGACTATCCAACTATTTGCAAACAAAAGTAAATGCCAATGGGGCAATATTTTAAGACTAGAGAATAATTTTTCAATTTAGGCACATGCAGTTATATTTCCAAAATTAAAATAACACAGAAGACTCGAAATCAGTGAACATGAAAGAAAATATAACTTAGTAGTTAAAAAATTTAACTTTTTAACATACCACTGCATTTGGTTGGTTCATTTATAATGCCTTTAGCAAATATAAATGTTCTTGGTCAGAATTGGAGACTGAAATAATTTTGCCATGATAATAGGGTTACCTTGAGAATAGGGTCCCTGGCCATAACATAAAAACTTTACCCATACATATCCTCTTACCAGGATTTGCAGGTTTTGTGTGACTGAGTCGAAGAAGGTCGATGTGTGTCCAGCCTGCAGACGATTTGTAACGAGTTGTTAACACAGCTAACTGAAGAGGATCTTTGGTATTGTACCATTTGGACACTGACCTCCTTAGGGCACGTCCCCAGCCTTTTTTAGAGTCAGTCACACTTTTGGCAAAATTAATGAATGCAAACAATTGGGCTGGAGTTTGGCACACTCTTCCTACAGCATCATAAGCAGCTTGCTTGACATCAGTGACTGAAGATCTTGCACAAACAGCTAAAGAAAGCAAGGATGGTGCAGGTTTTATTTGTGGCACATCTTGAAAGGCAAGTATTTCTTGCACAACCTCAGCACCTCTTCCACTTTCAATGAGTCTATGCAAACATTCGGGTGCTCCATCACTGCAACTCGGCCCTCCTACCAAATAGTTGCTTTCCGAACCTATAACTAAAAATCTTCGGAAAAGGATTAGATCTTCATCAACACTGTCCATGATTCCTAATAATACAGGAGTCACGCGCTATCAGTCTTATTAACTTGCGACACGTCGATAACTTGGCTTGTGGTAGTTAAGAGGAAGTTAGCAATGCTTTCAAACTTACATATGGGTTAGCCTAAATGTGATTATTCAATGGTCAACATATTGATAACAGGATTGTACCGAAAAGCTTCAATTATGTTCAATATCTTAGGAATTTGTTCTCGACTGGGTTCTGTGCTGTGTGGGGTTAAGGGTTAGGAATGGTTACCACGTGATGAGCTGATTCGCACCCAAAACGAATTCGTACCCACAAAATTCTAATAAATGTGTACTGAAACCAAAAAGCGCACTCGTATCCACTTTTTATTTGTTTATAATTTGTGTAATGTCATACAGGAAATGTATTCTAAAACAAACATTTGATGAAATTAGGCAGGGTGGTCACGCATGCAGGTTTCTGGTACTTAAAGTTTACATAACCACAAACATATTTCACTATTTTCTTTGGAATATATGAAGGTCTGATTACTATATTGTATAGTGCGTCAAAGGCCGCTACTCAATTATGTTCAGTTTGGTATAGTTCAGATAATCTAAACCTAGGTTTATGTGCGATGACTTTCGAGTAGGAAGACGTCTAGCAGCCGATAATTACGCTGTCTTAACGAAAGGCTAATTAAAAATCATTTCTTATGTTGTTGAAAAATCTTTGAACGAAAAGCGATAAAGTTGAGTTTAGCGGTAGTTAAAGCCTACTTATGCAGACATACACTGATGAGTTTTTTAAGGAACCAACCGCGAATTTTTTTAAAGTTTTGAGTTTGGAGTATTACAAATGTCTGATTTGAATGCGATATGCACATTATCTTTATTGCACCAAACAAAATAGTTGTGGGTACGAATTCGTTTTTCTGTTTTAGTCGCAAATTTCCAAACGGGACGAGTTCGTTTTGGGTACGAATTCACGTACAGCCTGAAAGAGCGTACACCCACGATTCTGGTTGCATGGCTTGGCTGCGACGACTGCTTGCGCTATTTTGAAACGATATTGAATCTTGTATTTCAGTTTTTTTTAAGGAAGGGGGGTCGAGGGGGGTTAAGTAATTATTTAGGGGCATAATCAAATCTTGATTAATTTTTAGAAAAGTATGCGCCGCACACACTAGTATCAAGAAACGTAGCAAGGTACGAGCGATTAGTTTCGGGCTGATTTCAATGAGATTGCAGTAAAACGTATACCGTATTTCCTCGAATAGACGCCGGGCCTCGAATAGAGGCCGGGTCTCGAATACACGCCGGGTCTCGAATACATGCCGGGTGATAAGTTGATTAATTAATGATCCGTAGTTGAATGCAAATAATGTATAGGCCTACTCCGTCTGCACGGAATTTCCTACTAAAAAATAAAAGACGCCTGTCTCGAATACACGCCGGGGGTAAAGGGGGTCTGAAAAAATAGACGCCGGGGGCGTCTATTCGAGGAAATACGGTACACCGAATTTTCTGTCGCCGAATGCTCTCGCAAGCGAGCCGCATAATAACACCTGCTATCCAATGGGGTTGCAGGTAGAGCCTCTCGACCTATAAAACGTACCATGACATTTAAAAAGCTTTGTTTTTGATTGGTTTAAATATCATCGTTGAATTAGGAGATAAACATATTGTGTTTTAATTTTTGTGTGTGATTCGAGCGTAGATTCGAAACCTGTTGGTTGTATTCGGAGCCGAACGCGTTTGTCCGGAGCCGAACAATGTTTGTTTTGAAGTCTGGTTATTCACGCGACGCCAATTTTGATAACGAGAACGAGGCTAGGAACGTGTAACAGACGTGGATTTCCAGACTTGAGAAACAACTTTAACCATGGTGAAACTTTGCGTTGAGTAATTTTTTGATACCAAATGTGCTTCTATAATTGTCTAGATTGCATTCCTCATGAACCTTTACATCTCACATCCACGCTGCTTCCCGGTTTCGGGATGTAGCATTATGATAAAAGACACACAAGTGATCGAAGTACCGTTATGGATTTTATTGCAAAATATGGAAAACTCAACAAAACAAATGATCAGCACCGGGAATATACAATAACTCAACCTATAAGAACATTCTACTACTTCCCTACAGGAATCACTAACGCATTTAATGCGTTAGGAATATATCTTTAAATCCACCCGCCTATCCCTTTTCTAACAATATTCCTGAAAATATACTATTAATTCCTTAACTATAAAATACACCTAACTCTACCCAGTATTACCCATCCCGATATCTATACCCTTAAATTACATTAATACCCAATATCTAACTCTATTCTTATTCCTATCAACTAAGCTGTGGGAGAGGGGCCACTGTTTCGTCGCGAAACATGAGTTGTTCTGTCACGGAACAAAAAGCTGCCTAATGTCAAGGCAAGAGGGACGGCTGTTTCGTCACGAAACAACTCACCTAGCCAAAGTAGATTATCGCTAGACAATGTAACAACGGACGCGCCTCCCTTATATAGTAGTCAACGGACCTATCCCACTACACGTAAGCCACCCCTACCCCAGAATAGACTGTTCCAGTGCGTGCGGCCAATCGCTAACATGGAAACGGTGATCACAACCTGAAAACTTCCGGTTTGCCGACGACTGCACTGAAAACAGGTATTTACACTTATTTATTAATATCTACACTATGACAATTATATGATACCAAAACCTAACTAATATTATTAAGCCCACTAATGATATTAGTAATCCCAATAAAACTAGCCCCCGTTACACTCCTCCCCCCTTGAAATAAAAAAATGATAATCAAAACATTTTTTTCCAAAACAAAACAAAAATTCAACAAAATAAAACAACAATAATAAGCAATTGTTCCATCACAGGCCGAGGTATTCCAGATCCAGGGCGTTCTGCTCCTCCCGGGACGCGGTCAGGAAAGGTAGACTATGGCGTCGGGCCTGCTCCAGTTCCCTGGTGGTGTCCCGTCCAACTGGTGGTGCCGGCGGCAGAACGTCTCCTGGGTCTTGGAACTCGGGGTTTCCGACTACAGAACTGGTGAACTCTGCTCCAGGAGGATGAGATCGTAGATGCTGGGCGGCATTTCTCCGCTTCCGATCCTGGCGCCCACACACCTTACACCTATAACATCTCCTGGTGGGCTGGTGGAAGCGCTGCCAGTGGTCCATCAGCCTGTTCCACCTCCTGAACATCTGTGCACCACAGCAGGCAGCAGGACAAGGCATGACTTCGGCTGGGAAAGGATCCCGTAACGCATCCCTAAACTCCCTCATTTCCTCTTCGTCTACGTTAAGTTCCATACTAACAAAAACAAATAAGGAACGTAAGGGAACTGAAGAAGGGGGAGAAAAAAAAATAAATAAAAATAAAAATGAAGAAGAATAACAAGAACAGAAGAAAAAAAAAAATTCCCGGGGTCAATCTACTCAAGCCGGTGAGTAAATGTCGCGAGGTTTGACCCTCCTCCCACAGCGAGTTCTAACAAACTGCCCTAAACCAGGTGACTGGACTGGAGACAACGGACTGTCGACATCCAGACTGGTTCTATCTACACTCTCATCAAGTCCATCCCCTGAATTCTCACTTCCCCTCGTTGCCTGCATAAGAGGTAATGAGCTATCCCTAGACAGAACATGCCCCCAAATATCCTCACCACTAAGCTCTTCCCCAAGAACATCACCTGACTGCTCTAAGAGCCAATTGATAGGAGAATCATTTCCCTCATACAGTTTAAGATGATCAATGTGAACAGAAATAATTGGTTTTCCGCTATCTTTCTGTACTCTGTAAGTGAGAGACGACAACTTCCCGACAACGAGATAAGGACCAGTCCAACCGAGTTCGAGTTTCTGACCTGCCTTTGGAGGATACCAGCGCCAAACCCACTGACCCACTTGGAATTCTCTATGCCTTTCATTAACATCATAATGCTTCTTCTGAAGACTAGCAGAAACTGCAAGATTTTTATCGGCAAACTCAAAATTATTCTGAATTGATCTTTGAAGCCACTCAACATACTCAACTGGACAGTTAGCCTGAGGAGCTCTTGGTGGGTCGCCCACCATAAGATCAATAGGCATCCTGACCTCCCTACCCGTCATCAACAAGTTGGGACTACAACCTGTGCTATCATGAACACTAGCCCTATAAGCCATGGTGAGAAATGGCAACTGGTCATCCCAATCTAAAGGTTCCTGGTGCACAAAGATAGAAAGCATGTGGCGCAGAGTGCGGTTGAACCTTTCCACTAAGCCATCTGACTGGGGATGATAGGGGGTAGTACGTGTCTTACTGATACCCAATCTCTGACACACCGTTCTAAACAACTCTGACTCGAATTCACGCCCCTGATCAGTGTGGATCTGGACAGGACACCCAAAACGACAAAGAACCTCAGTCACAAGTTTGTCTGCAACAGTTAAAGCAGTATGGTTTGGAATTGCAAAAGCCTCTTTCCATTTGGTGAAATAGTCACCCACTACCATGATATACTCGTTCCCGTTACGTGTCACTGGGAGAGGACCAACTTTATCTATGGCAATACACTCCATGGGGGAACTGTTGAACTGATGAACTGTTTTAATGGGGCTCTATTCTTTCCAGGACCAGGTCTACTCCTAGCACAGAGATCACACTCTCTACACCAACGTTTAACTGCTTCTGACATACCGGGCCAATAGAACCTCTGCTTTATTGCCTTCAGAGTCTTATCCCTGCCAAAATGACCAGCAGTCCTATTGCAGTGCAAATGTTCGAAGATGGTATCCCTAACCTCTCTAGGAGCAACCAACCTCATCATGGCCAAGAATATGCTTGCGGTACAACAGATGATTTTCAACTACCAAACTTTCCCATTGACCCCATAAAGCTTTAGCCTCACTGCTAAGATCAACTACCTCAACCATTCCAGGCTTGACCAAGGACAACAATAGCTTCTCCCTAATAGAACCTATACTAGCATCCTGCTGCTGCATCTGTAAGAGATCATCCCTTGTCCATACAGGGAGCCAGTTTGACACATTCTCTTGTGCAGTTCTGACACCCCGTAAAGACGCTATTCTAACAACTTTCTCAGGACCATCAGAAGACTGTATGGAGGACTCTACATGATTGTAACAATCGGAACAAGCATCTCTACCACATTTCCTAGAAGGTTTCCGTGACAACGCATCAGCATTCTTATGCTTAGTACCAGGCCTGTACTGTATCTCAAAATCAAACGTCTCAACCACGCTAAGCCATCGTGCTAGCATTCCCTCGGCATCTTTGAAATTTCTAAGCCAGACCAAAGGTGCGTGATCAGTTCGTACAACAAAATTTCTACCAAACAGGAAGTGTCTAAATTGCCTAAGGAACGTTACCACTACCAAAAGTTCCCTTCTTGTTGTACAATAGTTCTCCTGAGCTCTATTCAACGATTGACTAGCGTAAGCTATGACCCGTTCTCGACTATCCTGAACTTGAGATAATACAGCACCTATCCCTGAGCCACTAGCATCTGTGTCTAAGATGAACTGCCCTTCATCACTAGGGAAAGATAGAACCGGAGCTGTAACTAAACTATCCTTAAGTTGCTGAAAAGCCTGCTGACAACGATCATCCCACTGAAAGGAAACTTTCTTTCTTGTGAGGCGTAACAAAGGTGAAGTTATAGATGAGTTCTGGACAAAATGCCGATAATAGCCCACGAGACCTAGAAAGCTACGTACCTCTCTCTAACAACCTCACACTTTGTCTGATCACAACTGATACCTTCTTTCGAGACTATATGGCCAAGAAAAGACACCTCAGTTTGGAAGAGTACACACTTTTTGGGTTTTAACTTAAGATTCGCTACACGAAACTGTGCAAAAACTAGCCTGAGATTTTCAAGAGCACTAGAAAAGTCTGACCCAAATACTATGACATCATCCAAATAGCAAAGACACCTCTTCCATTTCAATGACCCAAATATTGTACTCATTAGCCTCTCAAAGGTTGCGGGAGCATTTGTTAACCCAAACGGCATTACATTGAAATGAAACAAGCCCATATGAGTCGAGAAGGCAGTTTTATGCTTATCTTTTGGGTCCATTTTTACTTGCCAGTAGCCACTAGCAAGGTCAAGTGTACTGAACCATTTTGCCCCACCCAATGTATCAAGCATATCATCCATTCTAGAAATGGGGAACACATCTTTTTGAGAAACAGAGTTAAGTCTTCTATAATCTATACAGAACCTAACAGAACCATCCTTCTTCGTGACAAGACAAACTGGCGCAGCCCAAGGACTGTCACTAGGTTCAATGATACCACAGTCTAACATCTTATTGACCTCTTCCTCAACAACTGTCTTACGAGCCAAAGGTACCCTACGAGGTGGTATCTTTATCGGAGCAGCATCCCCTGTATTGATCTTATGTGTGATAAGACTAGTCTGCCCAAAATTGCCATCTTTATTGATGAAAACATCCTGATATTCAGCTACTAGATTTGACAAGGACTGCTTCTGATCAACTGACAACTCCGAAGAACTATTCTGAATCAAAGGTAAGAGATGAGGTGGGAGATCGACATTCTCCTGAGAATGACTAGAGTCACTGACCTCTACAAAACCATCTACCGACTCCACAGTACCCATGACTGAAGATGGACCTAGAATGACATTCTTATCGCTGATGTTAAGCACAGAAATGACCACCTTATGGAGATTAGTATCAACCAAGCTCCTAGCCACAAGTAACCCCTGAGTCTGCCAATGCATATTTGGTTCTAACAAGCCAAGACCTTTTGGAACTAGACCTTCAGTTTCACAAAGAACTATCTGCTCAGATTGTGCAGGTATCCTAGCCTTATCTACGAGTCTTATCCTAGCACAGCTGTTTGTTGACCTCTTATACAACTTTATTCTTCCCTGTCTAGTCTTGAGGAGACGCTTTGTTATCAAGACATCGCACTCATAAGCCTCAAAGAAATCCATCCCGAAAATTCCAGATAACCCATCAAGATCTGCTATGACGAAATTGTGACAAAACCTAAAGCCACTAACCCTGAATTCGATCATAGCCTGACCCTGTACCTCCAACTGTCTGCCATCAACAGTAACTAGGTTGACATCTACCTGAGCTAACTCAGTGTCAAGACCTAACCTGGAAAATTCTTCAATAGACAACAATGAAATGGGCGATCCCGTATCAATGAGCATCTCACTCTGTTTTTCAAAGACCTGCATATTTGTAAAGAGACAACTCCTATCACCCTGGATATTACGGACCCGATAAGTGACTCTGGTACCACTGAAGGAATCTCCCTCCAAGCAAGTACCCGAGTTCACTTCCCTATCCAAGCTTGCGATACCTAATTCTGGCCCTCCAGGATTATCTTCCTGCTGAACATGGACTGACGATGTGGCCTCAATCTCAGCCCGATCTAGTTTCCCGATCCTTTAACATCAGATTTTGAAGCAAGATCCTGTAACTCTGCTAGCCTTGGACATTCCCGAAACATATGGCCCTGTTCCTTGCAGAAATAACATTCTATCTTTCTTTCATTGCCTCTCTTTGGCCTAGTGAAAGACTGCTTGAACTGCTGTAACTTTCTATCAATGAGCTGAAAAATAGACTCAAGAGTCAATGAACCATCAACCTTCTGCGACTCTACAACCTCAGAAACAGCTGCACAAACCTTGCTACCAACTTCGCTAGGTTTACGGTACCTACTCCCCTCAACTGCCTCGTACTCAATAGCAAAAGAGATAGCCTGTCCTAGAGTCTGTGGATGGCTAAATGTAACTCTCTTTCTCATTTCAAAATCACTCAAGCCGGTAACAAACTGATCAATGATCTGGTTCTCAAGGGAACTATAGGGGATATCAGGATAAGCTAACAAAGCTAAACTTCTGAGCTGATAACCATAGTCTGCAGCGCATTCATCCTTCCTCTGACGTCTATTTCTAAACTCACAACGATGGGCTATACTTCTTTCCCTCGGACTGAACCGTTGAGACAAGACATCCCTTAAGGCAGAGAAACTACTAAGCTGACCTAGTGTAAGATTGCCAAGTAACGTCTGAGCTGTGCCCCGTAAATTCATACTAAGCTGTTGAGCCTTCTCAAGATCACTCCAACCATTCCATGCTGCAACTTGCTCAAAATGTACTATATAGTCACGCCAATTCGTTGACCTGCCATCAAACGTGTCGGGTTGGACTTCCCTGCGAAATGACCTATCAGTCCTATGTCCCTGACCTGATTCCCGAGTCAATGTTGGCCTCGAATGAGTTTCTACTCCAGACGAACCCCTGTCTCTAACTGGATAGGAATAATTAAGCCTGGGCTGAATGGAATCTAGAAACTGCAAATTCGTAGAATTCGGTAAAGAAGGCTCGAATCTAACTGAACGATCATGACTGGTACCTCGACCTTGACTCTGACCTGCATTCTGACCTAGACCCTGACCTGACCTAGGGTCATATCGACCTAAACCAGTTCGCGGAACACTCTCTGTCCCAGTACCGGCAGAGTCGACATGAGAACGACCAACATTTGTTTGACCTAAATCTACCCGGAGAGACTGGTGTAACATTATATGGCGGGAAATACGGAGTGGACATATCATAACTAGCACCAACAAAAGGCGGCTCAAGGAATGCGTCATTTTGAAAAATGGAAGGAGACAAACAAGACAAATCCTTCTCTAAATCCATCTTGTGATGTGGTATAATTTTAAGAAAAAGACACCAACCTTTATTCAAAAACCTCAAACAAAACTAATGTACAAATCAACAGCTATAAAGAGACCAAAATATAACTGTCTACACTCCAATCTGCATTATTTCACAACAATCATGTGGAAAATACAGAGATATGAAAGTATGAAAAATTATCACAAAAAGACTACATCCGGGTCACGGCACCAAAATGTAACAGACGTGGATTTCCAGACTTGAGAAACAACTTTAACCATGGTGAAACTTTGCGTTGTGTAATTTTTTAATACCAAATGTGCTTCTATAATTGTCTAGATTGCATTCCTCATGAACCTTTACATCTCACATCCACGCTGCTTCCCGGTTTCGGGATGTAGCATTATGATAAAAGACACACAAGTGAAGTACCGTTATGGATTTTATTGCAAAATATGGAAAACTCAACAAAACAAATGATCAGCACCGGGAATATACAATAACTCAACCTATAAGAACATTCTACTACTTCCCTACAGGAATCACTAACGCATTTAATGCGTTAGGAATATATCTTTAAATCCACCCGCCTATCCCTTTTCTAACAATATTCCTGAAAATATACTATTAATTCCTTAACTATAAAATACACATAACTCTACCCAGTATTACCCATCCCGATATCTATACCCTTAAATTACATTAATACCCAATATCTAACTCTATTCTTATTCCTATCAACTAAGCTGTGGGAGAGGGGCCACTGTTTCGTCGCGAAACATGAGTTGTTCTGTCACGGAACAAAAAGCTGCCTAATGTCAAGGCAAGAGGGACGGCTGTTTCGTCGCGAAACAACTCACCTAGCCAAAGTAGATTATCGCTAGACAATGTAACAACGGACGCGCCTCCCTTAATATAGTAGTCAACGGACCTATCCCACTACACGTAAGCCACCCCTACCCCAGAATAGACTGTTCCAGTGCGTGCGGCCAATCGCTAACACGGAAACGGTGATCACAACCTGAAAACTTCCGGTTTGCCAACGACTGCACTGAAAACAGGTATTTACACTTATTTATTAATATCTACACTATGACAATTATATGATACCAAAACCTAACTAATATTATTAAGCCCACTAATGATATTAGTAATCCCAATAAAACTAGCCCCCGTTACAAACGCAAACAAAGCACTCAGTGCAATAACGATTCCGATGTGATCAGATTACACATGGACTAGTCACAATTTAGGTTCCCAAAGTTAAGCACAAGAGGCAGTGGATAATAAAATCAAATTATTTCAAGTGGTTAATCTTATTTCGATAAAGAAAATAGATAGGCATCAGTTTACCGTATCCGACCTAAAACTGTACTGTAGGTAGGGCTTCCACGGGTCCAAAATGTTGGACTCGAGTACTCGAGGGGTCAGACTCGACTCGGACTCGAGTACTCGAATTTGTCACATTTCAGAAATAAAGATGTAAATGTAAGTGTAACTGTGTAATCTATTTTGAAACAACGACATTTACCTAAGAGATCAGCTAGGCATACACATGCCATTTTAAATCTTCAACAGACAACTAGGTAAGTCAATCACGTCCAAGTTCCGATACGACAACTTATCCAAGTTTATTCACTATTTTTCATCATTTGTCGTACCATAACATTTTAAATTTGCAAGTGACAATGACATGCGTTACTTAACATTATAGTTCTCGAGTCCAACTAAACCCGACTCGTTCTCGAGTACCCGTGGAAGCCCTAACTGTAGGCCTATGCTTTATTGCGGTCTTTAATTGGTAACTGAATTTTAAGATAAAATATATATTTCTAAATATAAAATGAACAATTATCAGTAAACTAAACTGTCAAATTTACGTCATCCGATTTCGATCTACATTAGCAAAAGTTTTTGAATATTAACCTAACATAACGATTGAAGTAGACCCATAAACTCTGTAGGGCCTATAAGGTTCGGACAGTGTTGTTGACGTAACTCCAGTACTGACGATAAATCTTTTCGTGTGAACTCCTGGCTTAAATATTTATAATTTTCAAAATCTCGATAATAATATGTTTGTAATACATTACAGATAATGAGATACTTCTCGGAAAGTGCGGGGCCGTGTTACTTTATTAAAATTTCTGTTTGAAAAAATAATGACGCGGGAGAATTCATTTTATTTTACAATCTTCTGAAATCGTGGCATTTGAATTGAATGGTTTTTTAATACATATTTATTCTCTCATCAGATATACAATTGTAAGTTCAGCATACAAGACATCATAATCGTCGTTCTTATCTAAATCTTTTGCTTGAGAAAAAAAAGAATTAGATTAGCAGTACCGATGTGGTATTTTGTTTTCTACAATTGCGATACAGAAAGTATTTCATGTATATTATAAGTTACCATGTGTCCGCGAGTTTGATATGGAGATATATCATGTGTTCGAGTTAAATATCAAACGAGAACGAAGTTCGAGTTTGATATTTAACTCGGACACATGATATATCTCCTTTTATTATATTTCGAATGGTGAAATATGCGATTTACCGGTGAAAATAAACCCCGTATTTCACTGAGTGAAATAATTATGGTATTCTACTCAGTGAAATGATGCAACAATCATATGACGTCGTCTGTGACGTCATGAAACAATTGAATGACGCCATGCAACGGCCGCGCTAGCGAAGCGTTTTAGCTTCTCCATTCATATAATTAGGGTCATTTACGGGTTTTTGGGAAACATAATAAATAGAATATTTGTCATTTCTTGTCAAATACCATGAATATTTCATCTCGTGAAGTAGAAAATCATATATTTACACTCGTGGCTACGCCACTCGTGAAAATATAAATTTCTACTTCCCTCGATGAAATATCCATGGTATTCAACAAGAAATGTCAAATATCCTCTATATCTCGACTTGCACAGCAATGTCGGCTAGTGATTGGCCAAAAGCGGTCACGTGCCGTAGGTATATTTTTAGCTCATCAGGTCTGAAAGACCCGATGGGCTTATGGCATGGCAAGGCGTCCGGCGTCCGTTCGTCCGTCCATCCGTAAACTTTTAACTTTTTCGACTTCTTCTCCAGAACCAATGACTCTAGAGAGCTGAAATTTTATGTGCATACTCCTTGGCAAATGGGGATTCTAAATTGTAGATTTCGTGACCCCATGACCCCAAATGGGGTCACAAGGGTCAAAACCTTAAAAATCTATTTTAATCTTCTTCTCCAGTTCCAAAAGGTCCAGAGAGCTGAAAAGTTGTGTGTAGACTCCTTGGGCACTGGAGATTCTAAATTGTAGATTTTGTGACCCCATGACCCCAAATGAGGTCACAGGGGTCAAAACCTGAAAAACCTATTTTCATCTTCTTCTCCAGTTCCAAAAGGTCCAGAGAGCTGAATAGTTGTGTGTAGACTCCTTGGGCACTGGAGATTCTAAATTGTAGGTTTGGTGACCCCATGACCCCAAATGGGGCCACAGGGGTCAAAACCTGAAAAACCTAATTTCATCTTCTTCTCTAGTCCCAAAAGGTCTAGAGAGCTGAAAAGGTGTGTGTAGACTCCTTGGCCAAGGGGGATTCTAAATTGTAGGTTTGGTGACCCCATGACCCCAAATGGGGTCACAGGGGTCAAAACCTAAAAAACCTAATTTAATCTTTTTCCCTAGTTCCAAAAGGTCTAGAGAGCTGAAAAGGTGTGTGTAGACTCTTTGGCCAACGGGGATTCTAAATTGTAGGTTTGGTGACCCCATGACCCCCAAATGGGGTCACAGGGGTCAAAACCTAAAAAACCTAATTTAATCTTTTTCCCTAGTTACAAAAGGTCTAGAGAGCTGAAAAGGTGTGTGTAGACTCCTTGGCCAACGGGGATTCTAAATTGTAGGTTTGGTGACCCAATGACGCCAAATGGGGTCACAGGGGTCAAAACATAAAAAAACTAATTTCATCTTTTTCCCTAGTTCCAAAAGGTCTAGAGAGCTGAAAAATTGTGTGAAGACTCCTTGGACACTGGGGATTCTAAATTGTAGGTTTGGTGACCACTTGACCCCAAATGGGGTCACAGGGGTCAAAACCTTAAAATCCTACTTTCATCTTCTTCTCCAGTTCCAAAAGGTCTTGATAGCTTAATAGTTGTGTGTAGACTCCTTGGACAATGGGGATTCTGAATTGTAGGTTCGGTGACCCCTTGACCCCAAATGGGCAATGGGCCTTTTTTATTTGATTGTGAATAACTCGGACGTTGGGACAGGCTATCTTTCCTACACTGCCCATGACCCCATGGTCTAAACCACAACACCTACTTCTTTCAAAAGTCTGATGAGCTACAGAGCCCATGGCTCTATTTTTCCTTGTTAAACTGGGTCACGCGCAACCCTAGTAACGAGAGACGACGTACTGTCAAGAGTTATCTTCCTTGTCCCATTGTTAGGTAAACAAAGGCTACGCTACGCTGGTTTGTTAAACCCTACCTTTACACGCTCAGTATATTTGCCCATTTATTAAAGTCATATCTTATAATCACACTGCTGGAATAAGAGTAAGCTCTTCTACAAATGACGCGCTGGTGCCGAGAAAGAATCGTGACAAGTCAAAAGGCTTGCTAACGGCCTTGTCGGTTTACTCGCTCGCAGCGGGGTTGTCCATCAGGGAGCTGGAGATTGGAATGTTGAACCAGAAAACCAATCTATACACATATCAGTCGAGGTCATAACCGACTCTTCATTGATATTCATTCATATTCTAACCAACCAGTGCGTTATGCAGTGATGCCTGCATGTTCTGTGCGCCCGACACTTTCAAAACTAACTCGCTCCGTTCACGACGGTCGGCCATGACAGTCAGAAAACTACGGATATTTTAGCGCTGCTTCAAACCGAACGTATCCAAGGTGGAACGTGTACAAGAGGTCACGTGACCAAACAATCAAAATTAAATAAGCCATGCAATACTCGTTATATTTATTTAATTTTGTTAATCCGCATTTAGCGGTACTAGATTATACTTTTTGAGCTTTAAACGGTGATATAAAAATCCTTTTTGTAACTTCATAAATAAAAAAGTTATACTGACAAGATCAGCCGCCATTTTGACCCATCCAATCTTTCAAGCCATATTTAAAGCATACAATAAGGGTCCTCGTCGAGATAAATACGTTACCATGTGTCCACGAGTTTGATATGGAGATATATCATGTGTCCGAGTGAAATATCAAACTCGAACTACGCGATGTTATACAATTTGTTGCTGTTATACATCGATAGAGGCACAAAAAATGTAAAACAATCCTTAAATGACGTCATGAATATTGTGGTGTCATAGCACTGTCAGCTTTTTGTTTGAGAATGAAGTGACCTTCCAGTACAATAACAGATAATGCAATTATTAATTTCTACAATGTAGATACTGCTTGTTAACCCTAAGAGCCATTTTTAAATAAATTCTTTCAAATCACACATATTTGTACATAATTGCTACTAGATGTCACTGTTGGTTAAATATACCCCACATCAGCGAGTTGTTTTTAATGAGACTATAAATGATGAGTTGGACTGATGATAATTAAATTTTTGTTTCAGAGTTACCACCTGAAGTCCAACTGGGTAACTACTTTCAAAGGAAACTGGCTCCAGCTTGCATATGAAGACATAATAGACCACCTCATCAAGTCACACTCGTTTGATTCCAGGGAAATGAAAGCTTTTCGTGCAACATATGCATATAACTATTATGTACACAATGGATCTTTCTCAATTGTTGTAAATTTTGGTGTTTGAAACTATGTTTTGAATAAAAGTTTTAAATTGATCCATCAGAACCTTTTTTCTGACTTCTGTGACAAATGACAAAAACCAAGGTGAAGTAAATAGTCAGTTTAATGAAATAGACATGTTCACAATTAGAACAAGTAGGTAGAAATATTGTTTGAGGAAGATATTATCATAGAATATTTGTGTATACCGGTACCGTTATAAATTATACCTCTTTTGCAAATACAAGTCAGTCGACTTTGTCCTTCACAAGTTCTGGTCTAATATTACACAGTGCTTCACACACTTTGACCATCTTATCCAATTGGTAAACAGAATTAACCTGATTCAATATTCTTAAAAGCTTGAATGTTCAGTTTAACTCTATGGGCATTTTTTGTTTTAGTTGCGTATTGCTTCACTGCAAAATGGTGATCAACTGACTTGCTTATATCAACTTGTACAGCGACAGGTCTAGTAACAAATATTTTCATAGGTCTGTGGAGACAGTTACAGTCATGTGGTGAATCTCTATTGTCCTCTTCAGCTGCAGATACATGTTTATTTGTCAAATCAGGTTCAGCTTGGAAATCCTCTTCCACTGTAATGCTCCCTGTGGTAGGCACATCAGCCAGAGGGTGTCTCACAATGTCCCTTCTTCCCTGTGTCACCTGGAGAAAAGAATTGAAAATATAACAAACTAGTTCAACATTTCAATCTTTGAGTAGCAAAACAACAAATTCATAAATATTTTCAACACAATTTTGATAATAAATTGACATTGTAATATTAATTTGTATCACATCATTGAACACAAAATAAAACTGTAAAACATGTGCGAATACATTTCCATTGTAATCCATCATAGTCAAACTAGACATTAGATTAAAAGTACACTTACCTTCCTTTCATATCCCAAATGCAAGACTTGACCAAGATTTTGCTTGGTTGGATGGCTATCCAAAAGTGAAGTTAGCATATCTGGAAAAAATAAAAAATTAAGTAATTCAACTAAAAACCTTGAGACAATGTTATTTCAATTAATAAAATGGATGACTACATATCTCACAAAATATGGTACAATCTATTTTTGCCAATCATTATCTTGAAAAGTACATACCACACTACTAGCCGACGAAATTTTCCGGCTAACACCTCACACCAAAATCTATCTAATCTATCATAAAAGTAATAACTTAATTGTCAGTTCGAAGTTGTTTTGATGACGTTGAAACAACGTAAAAAAACCAACAAAACTTTTACGACAGGAAACTATAACGTCCTGTTGAAATCAACCAACCAAGGTAGCACACCCAACATCGGCCTGCTGCTGTTAACATCATCGGCCCACAGTTGGCTAACTTCATCGGGACGACGAAGTTTTGCTCACCGGTTATTCATCGGCCCGACTTCGGAAAATGAAATCGTTCCAGCATCGGCCCATCTTGGATTTACTAATTAATTGCTTTCTTGTAATTAGTATTTATTCACAGGTGTTGAGCTCGAGCTTAGTCTACAGTTAATTACTAATCATTTGTAAACTGTCAGCTCTTTGATATCTTTCAAATTCTTATTTTACAGTTGAGTTTGATTATGTAATCAACTGGAATGGACAATATGGCTGACAACAGGTAGACGTGTCATTATCAGTCAGACGACTGACCACACATATAGATATAGATTGATAAGTGCATCAAATCTAAAGTTGATTACATCAAAAATGGGAATTACTTCAGAACAGTTTCGTGCTAAAATTGGACGATTTGCACCAACCCAGTGGTGGATTTTGACAAAGATTTGTCGTAGAGCTGTCTCGTCCCGCATACCACGTAAACAAGCAATGGCGAGCATGGCCACCCGGATCACAGTGCTGAATCTTATACTTGCTTTACTACTGCGTGCTGGGGTGGAGTCGAACCCAGGACCCACGGATAGACGGATGGACGATAGAAGAGAAACTAGAAGTGGTGGTGCTACAAAACAGACTTATTTGTCATTAGGGAACGAGTCGGAGCGATCACAATCTGACCCAGTTTATCAAGCCATTCAGGATCTCACACACAGGTTTGATGAAGTTGTAAAATCTAACAAAGACATGCATAGTAAATTAGACAATATTAACTCATCGATTGTGAATATGAGTGCTCAGTTACATGTTGTAGAAGAAAGGTGTGATCAACTGTCAAGTGAAAATACCAAGTTGAAGGACTATGTTTACAAACTGGAAGACAAAGTCGATTATCTTGAAAATCAGAGCCGGCGTGCAAATGTCATTTTTCATGGTGTTCCGAAAGCTAAGTCTAACGAGTCGTGGGATGATTGTGAAGTTATTGTGAGAGACATACTGAACAACAAACTCGATCTCGATGACTCAAATGTCACTATCAACCGTGCCCACAGAATAATCAATGGGAAAGCGATTGTGGCTCGAATACCCGATGACCACGATCGGCGAAATATTTACACATCAGCGAAGAAGCTGAAAGGCACAGATATTTGGATCAGTGAGGATTTGCTCGAAAACTGTCCGAGAAAAAAGAAGAAAACTGAAACCAGCTATGATGGAGGCTATAGAGACAAGGACGAACGAGCATATCTACGGTTTGACAAACTTATCATTAACGATTCTGTGTATACCTACGACTTAGAAAACGACAAAATAATCGTCTTGAAAGAGGCAGGTGACACGCCCACCGACACACGTGGTCGAAAGTCGCCAGATGTCAACAAGACATCACGTGACCGAAGATAGGATCGTGGCCCGGCTTTAATTGACAGTGAAATTGACAACGAAATCGCAACTGACATTGAAACTGATACTGAAATAGACAATTCAACTGACACTGAAACAGACATTAGGGAGCGTTTTTCCTTCATGAGTTTGAATGTAAATGGATTAAGATACAAACTCTGTATTGATGAATTCAAACACTTCTGTGTTAACTATCGTATTTTTGGTTTTCTCGAAATATGGAATAATTGTCAAAAAGAATGTATTGAAAATGCCTTTCCAGATTATCGTGTATTTTGTAGCTACCGTGATTTTAACGAAAGAGGGGGCGTTTCCGTGTGTATTCATTCTTCTCTCATTTGTTTTCTAAAGCATGTTTTTACGATATATGATGACATTATATTTATTGTATTGGATAGAGACATGTTTTCTATTGCACGTGATATAATACTAGGCTTTGTATATATCCACCCAGCTAATTCCTCCGTGTTGACAGACACCAGGCCATGGAAAGGTGTTGACTATCTTGAGCGTTCTCTTTCGGAAGTGTTATTTGAATACCCTGATTGTGAAATAATCTTAACTGGTGATTTTAATGCCCGTACAGGAAACGTTAATGATTTTATCATTGATGATAACAACCGTTATGTACCCAGTTTAGAAGATATGGATTACGAAATTGATGAATTTAGTTTGCCACGCCAGACATGTGATGATGTGATCAACGACTATGGTAAAGAGCTCATAGATTTATGCTGTACATACGGAATCCATATGTTGAACGGAAGATTTAATGGTGACAAACGTGGCGCATTTACGTGTTTTAAGGAGAACGGTGCAAGCCTAGTTGATTATGTCCTTTGTTCAACAAACATGTTTACTCAAATCCAAGATTTCGCCGTGTTCACCCGAACTGAATCAGATCACTTTCCTGTGAGTGTTATGTTCAACATAAAAACTGAATCGTATCAAAACAGTGATGTGGAAACGAAAGAAACAAATATTCCTAGATTTGCATGGAAAGAAGATAAATCAGTGATATTCAGAAATATTATATCTTCATCTCTGGACTTACTCCGTCAAGATGAGATAGACAATATCGACCAGTTAATTTGTCAGTGCTTTAACACAGATTATACAGGATGCAGCTGTGTGGTATGAAGAGCAGACCATATCGGGACCGAGGGAACAAGTCATGGTACGATGATGAGTGTAGGAACCTCAAAGATAGGAAATTTGATCTTTTAAATGAATTTAGAATAACAGGTGACAAACTGACACTGACTGAATACTTCAAACTCAGGAATAATTAAAGAAGTTTATGTCGTAAAAAGAAACAACAATTTCAAGATGTGCAAATAAGTGAGTTAGCGGAGGTTAATATCAACAATAGAGTGTTTTGGCAAAAGGTCAAGAAGCTGTCAAGCAACAGGAAAACTACACCATCCATATGTCAAGATGAGTGGACAGAATACTTTAAAGAAGTTCTTAACATCACAAGCAACTCGGTTGATCAAATACATCTAAATAGAGCAGAGGAGACTGTACACAATCACTGCAGTCTGACATGTGAGGTGTGTCAAGATGACGACATTATGTATCTGCTTAATCGGGATATAACTGAACACGAGGTCCAAAAAGCTATAAAAAAGTTAAAAGACGGTAAAGCAGTAGGCCCGGATGGCATCAAGACAGAGATGGTGAAATGCTGTGCAGGATTACTCGCGCCATACTTAACCAACATGTTCAACGAGATATTAGATACAGGAAATTATCCAAATGAATGGGCCAAGGGTATAATTGTACCTCTTCACAAGAAAGGAGACGTCAACAAGGTGAATAATTATAGAGGCATTTCACTGATGGATGTATTTGGAAGAATCTTCTGCTCTGTTCTAAATGAGCGTTTACAAAGTTTTTCAGATATATATGATAAAATCCCTGAGGCCCAAGCAGGATTCAGGAAAAATTATAGTACAACTGACAATATCTTCACACTTCAAAGTCTTATACAGAAATATCTCTCAAAGCGAGGAGGTCGCTTTTACTGCATATTTGTGGACTTTAGAAAGGCCTTTGATTCAGTTAATAGACAGCTACTTTGGTACACATTGATAAGGAATGATGTACATGGCAGAATACTTGATGTGTTAAAGAATATGTATTCCAAAATCCAGTCAGCTGTGAGAACAGGTACTAACTCTATCTCCGACTACTTTCAATGTCTCAGTGGTGTACGACAAGGATGCGTATTAAGCCCTTTCTTATTTACAATATTCATTTCGGAATTTCAAATTATGTTGGAAAATGCTAGTCTGAGGGGAATATCTGTGGGCCCAGAATTCATGGAACTGCTTCTCTTACTCTTTGCTGATGATTTATGTATTTTCGACGATTCTGTCATTGGACTTCAAAGGAAAATTGATATTCTACACAACTACTGTCTGACATGGGGTGTAGATATTAACATGGACAAAACGGAAATCCTGGTGTTTCGGAATGGAGGCGTTTTACGGAATTATGAAAAGTGGTATTTACAGGGATCGCAGATAAAGTGTTCAACGTATTATAACTATCTCGGATTACTATTTTCAACTCGACTGTCATGGACTAAATGTACGGAAACATTAACTACGAAAGCAACCAAGGCCTTATTTGCTATCAAACGATTATCATTTGAATATTCAAATATATCTGCAAATATTCTCTTCAAACTTTTCGATAATAAGATTAAGCCAATTTTACTTTATGGTGCAGAAGTATAGGGATACCAAGATAGAAAGGCAATTAATAAATTTCATAATAATTTTTGTAAGTTCGTACTAGGTGTAGGTAAACACATGTCTAGTACCGCAGTGTTAGCGGAATGTGGTAGATATTGTATCAGCGTAGATTACCATGTTAAATGTATCAGGTATTGGTGTAAACTATTAAATATGTCTACAGATAGGTACCCAAAGCAAAGCTATCTGCATATGAAAAATATTGATGATAGTGGTAGAATTACTTGGGCATCTTATGTTAGAATATTGTTAAATATGTATGGATTTGGTTATGTTTGGTTAAGTCAAGAAATTGGTAACATTGATCATTTTGTACATATTTTTAAACAAAGATTACAAGATATCTTTAAACAAAATATGTTTAGCAAAATTAATGATTCATTATATCTACATTATTATAAATCAATTAAGTCATTATTAGATGTTGAGTACTATATATCAAATGTACATGTAAAGGAGTATCGCAGATACTTATGCTTACTTCGTATCCAGCAATTACCTCTCCGGTGTAATGTCAAATTTAAAGAAAGTAGTGAAATTGCCAAAATCTGTAAAATGTGCAGCCGAAATGATTTTGAAGATGAATTACATTTTCTATTTGTCTGTGATGCATATGGAAATTTAAGGAAATCATACTTGCCATTTTTCAATAATTGTCAATCGGATTTAAGCAAATATCACAAGCTGTTAACATGTAAATATAAAAATGTGCTTATAAAAATATCCCTGTTTGTTAAATATGCTCTATCAAAGAGGACTTCTACCGTATGTTAGATGTATATGTGTATATATCAGTGGTTATTATTGTATGATTCTTTGAACATATTGTCTGAATATCATATTTCATTTGTATTCATTGTACATGGGCCAATGGCCTCCTTACCGAAATAAACTTCATTCATATGTATCAAACTTTAACTCCTGGGTGTAATTTTCCCGAAACACGTATTCATCAAACAAGTACATCATACCAAGACATGCTCAAAATTCAGGGGGAAAATCTTGAAAAGACCGGCCCCCAACTTAAGGTTTTTCCTGAAAAAAAATAAAACATAAAAAAACCCAAATATTTTATGAAATAAAACAAAATAGTATCAGTTACCTTTACATAATATCTACAAAACATATGAAGAATTATATTACATATAGGGATTAAAATCATATATAATAAATCAATTAGAACTAGATATTATAAATGTAATTCATGTAAAAACATTAAAATGTATGAAAAACAGAAATCTGATGATTAAAGGTGATACTTACTCGTATCTTCCTCTGGCATTTGTATTCCTGAACCGATGGCAAAGCAAATTTAAGTTTGTCTACTTTTTCAAGGACCTGAAAATGTTGCAAAATATGTCATCTACTTAAATATACTTCTTCCTTTCATTACCAATTTGGTGAATTCAAGTACATTTAAAGGAGTTTTTCCAGACTCCCTTAAATCTGCAATCGTAAAGCCTCTTCTCAAGAAAAGTGACCTAGATCCTGACAGTATGAGTAGCTACAGACCTGTGTCTAATGTTTCATTTATCGCAAAAATCATCGAAAAGGCAGTCAATATAAGACTCAAAGATCACCTCAAAGAATATGGACTTATATGGATGCTGCTAAAATATTAGTGGAAATGCTTGTTCATTCTAGACTTGATTATAGTAACAGTTTGCTGATAGGAATCAGTAAACGTCAACTATACAAACTTCAGAAGGTTCCGAACACTGCAGAAAGAATAGTGACTAGAACTTCTAAATCATGTCACATGACACCTGTGCTTAAGGATCTGCACTTGCTTCCAAGTTTAAAGTTCTCTGAATGACATACAAATGTCAAAATAATTCCGCACCATTATACTTTTCAAAGATCTTAAATGACTATATCCCTGCAAAAACTCTTCCATCACAGAATTTGAATTTTCCCAAGAGCCATGTACCAAACTATAATCTTACCAGTTGTGGACAGAAATCATTCAGTAATGCTTCTCCTCGACTTTGGAATCAACTTCCTCACGCCATCAAGATATCACCTTCATTGACTGTTTTTAAATCATAACTCAAAACTGATCTTTTTTTCAAGCTATTATTCATAGACATTACTTCATGATATTTTCCCACTGACTGAATTATCTGACTTTGTGTACTATAGTTATTCATATGCTATACTTCATACTCTTCTCTTAGATTTTATTCATGCCAATACTTCACACCATTACCTTTTATTCTAACATGCATGTATATGACCTTTGAGCATAGTACGATTTATTTAAAAAACTGTTAATGCAGGAAAAATGTTTATATGAATTGAATTACAATTTTATGTTTAAAGTTATTTTTTGCCAAAAAGGTTTCATTTAATGTTGCTAAGTACAAAAGTGTTAAAAAACTGTTATAACTTTAACGTTAAAATTTAGTTCATAAGAGGTTCAGAAAGTCTAGGTAGGTTATAAATGTTATTTGTTTTGCCTTAAGTATTATCATGATTGTTAGTCATAACTGGATTACTTCCCTTGAAACTTCTGATGACGATGATGATCAGAGCACATGTTTGTCAGGGACACCATGTTGGATTGACAGCTAAATTAGGGATAGATAGGCAAGAACACAAATGTAAGTAACATAGTTTGCTATAATAAGATAGTTTAATGCATGATAAAGGAATACTGTTTAAAGGTTTTGCTAATTATATATTTTATGTATTTGATTTGTAATTGATAATTTTGAGGTAAATGACTTTTATTAATGAATTTTATGCTCTTACTGTTATGAATAACCATACTGAGCAAGTGTTTATTTCTGTTTTAGTTTTCTGAACCTCACAAGTTTATCAAGATAAAGAATAATGAACAGTAAAATGCATAAGAACGGAGAACGTGAAAAGGAATAAAACTTTGTGCGAGTTCAATGTATTTTTGTGTCTTGCATCCACATCAGTTCAGAAAAATTTCTACAACTTTGCCATAACTGTGGAACGTTTACTGTGGAGAACTTAGATGATAATTACTTCAGCTGTACAATTCTGGATGGACTTGTTTATATTTTGGACACTTTATTTCTTGCATACCATGACCATTAATTTAATGCATCAAAGTGTTTAGTGTACGTAAAGTGAAGTGAACGTTTAGCGTGAAACGATGGCAACGGCAGGGGAAGATGTGTCTGATGTGAATGATAAAACATGTGATGTGACATTGACTGAACAGTCTGATAACGTAGAGCATGATAGGCAGACTGTTGAGACGTACGGTGAAGATAAGCCTCTAGATGACCAGGTTGAGGTTGACCAGACTAAAGTTAAGAAAGTCAGAGAGTCTGGGCGAGTTAGAACTTTGACTGACAAGGGGAAAGTTGAACGGTTACGAGGGTTGAAGAATCGACAAACTGCAGTGCTCTAGATTAATGTTGAACAGTGGTAGTGACAATTTACATTTAGTGAAGTTTTGTTCAGTTGAATTTGTTGATTTGTGTAGGCAGTATCACACTTCCTTTGAATCCTATTACGAGCAGCTTGATTGTGAAGCAGTTAGAGATCATGAGAGTAAACGTCATGAAGAGAAGGAGATTTCTATTCTCAGCTTTAGAAAGGATTTTGAAAGTTGGATTTCTGGTGAGGCACTTTTGATAGATAAGAGTGATCAGTTGTCAAATAAGAACTCTCAAGGTTCAAATAGAACTACAAGTTCAACTAGATCGGCTCTGGCTAAGGAAAAGGCAAGATAAGCAGAACTAATGGCAAAAAAGGACATGTTAGAAGAAACACGTAAAATGAAAGAGCTTCAGTTGAACATTGAGATAGCTAAAACTAAGGCTAGAGAGAAGGTTTATAAAGATATGGAATCTGAACTCCAGGGAAATGTCAAGGCCAATATCACTAGTCAGGGTGCAGAAATCAGGAAGTTAAAGATGATACACCTAAAAGAGAATACAAGTACCAAGGTTTGAACCCACAGGAAAGTTATTTCACTCCTGCCATACAAGTTAACCCACCTGTAAATAAAACTGCTATAGATTCATCTGTTCAGCAAACACCTCAACCGACTCAGAATGATGTGCTACACACCAACAGACAAACGGTGATCTCAATGCTGAATTACAGGAGTATAGAATGCACATCTTCGGAGCAGTCTCTTCTCCCAGCATATCAAACTTTGCATTGAAGGTAACAGCCAACAGAGCACAAGAGAAGTTTGACAGTGATGTAGCTCATACAATCAGAAAGAACTTTTACGTTGATGACTGTTTAAAATCTGTAAAAGATGAGGAAACTGCAAAGAAGCTTATCTATGACGTTGGAGCTGCATGCGCTGATGGAGGTTTCAAATTGACCAAGTTCACCTCAAACAGCAGAAATGTTTTGAAGTCTATTCCAGTTGATGATCAGTCCAAAGAGGTGCAAACCCGTGATCTGGATTATGATGAACTGTCGATTGAACGTGCTCTTGGGATGAGATGGTATGTGAATACAGACAAGTTTGGATTTTCCACAGACTTCATTGAAAAACCAGTCACTCGCCGTGGTCTTCTTTCTACAGTTTCTTCTCTGTATGATCCTCTCGGTATTGTATCCCCTATCATTCTTCCTGCAAAGCGTATACTTCAGGAATTGTGTACTGACAAAACTCTGGACTGGGACGACGCCATTCCAGAAAAGTATGTTCTCTCCTGGGCTAAATGGTTAAACGAGCTCAAACTACTTGAAAATTTGAAGATTGAACGATGTTTGAAGCCAGCAGAGTTTGGGGATATAAAATCTAGGCAGATTCATGTGTTTTCTGATGCAAATTCAGTAGGTTACGGTTGTGTAGCTTATCTTCGTCTTTGTGATGTTGAACAGAATGTTCATGTTGCATTTCTTATGGGAAAATCAAGACTGACGCCTGTAAAACCTGTAAGTATCCCACGTCTTAAGCTAACGGCTGCAACAGTCTCAGTTCAAATAGCTCAGCTGATGTTGAAAGAACTTGATACAGATATAGACAGTGTGACCTACTTTACAGATTCTACAACTGTCCCACATTATATCAACAATGAGAAAAAGCGGTACCCAGTGTTTGTTGCTAATCGTGTGAGACTGATAAGAGACTATTCAGAACCAAGTGATTGGAAATACATTGAATCTGAAGAGAATCCTGCAGATGTAGCATCTAGAGGCGCCAGCACAACACAACTACTGGGACAACCAGAGTGGTTAGAAGGACCGAAATTTCTCTGGAAATCGTAACCTGAATGGAATCTGAAAGAATGTGGCGGTACAGAACCACTAGAAGAAGAAACGGTTGCAACTACAAGCGTATCGTCAATCAATGTGGAAAATGAAGGATTCAACACTTTGATCAAACACTATTCAAGTTGGTATTGTCTTAAGCGTGCACTTGTTGTTTATCTCCAACTCAAGGACATTCTCCAGGCTCAAAAAAGGAAAAGAAAAGATGAAGTTGAACCACTTATCTCTGACAGTAAACCTTTTTTCACAATTGAGAAGCTTGAAAATGCAGAGAACATCATCTTGAAGTTCGTACAGTCTAAGAGTTTCAGTGAAGAGTTAACTCTACTTGCAGCAGGTGAACGGGGCCGAGTACCAAAGCGCAGCTCTATATACAAATTGGATCCTTTCATTGAAGATGGAGTCCTCAAAGTAGGTGGCAGACTCAGCAAGGCTCATATCCCTGATGAAATGAAACACCAGATTCTTCTTCCCAGCAAACATCATGTTACAAGCCTGATTATAAAAGACATACACCAGAAGCTGGGACATGTTGGACGGAATCATGTACTGGCAAATCTGAGAGAAAAATACTGGATTATTCGAGCAAATGCAAACGTGAGAAATATTTTGTCAAATTGTGTCACCTGTCGCAGACTGAAAACCCCTCCATCTGAACAGAAGATGGCAGACTTGCCATTCAGCAGAGTGAATCCTGCACCACCGTTTACATATACAGGTGTAGACTTCTTCGGACCACATATTATCAAAGAAGGCAGAAAACAGATGAAACGCTATGGGGCACTGTTTACATGTTTAGTGAGTAGAGCAGTACACATAGAAACGGCCAACTCGTTGGACACAGATTCATTTATACATGCCTTACGTCGCTTTATAGCGCGCCGTGGACCTGTGAAAGAAATTTGGTGTGACAATGGCACCAATTTCATAGGAGCTGCTAGGGAAGTAAAAGAATCATTTGCAGAAATTGACCATGATGACATCCACTCTCACCTGTTACAAGCTGTAAACATTGACTGGAAGTTCAATCCTCCATCAGCAAGTCATATGGGGGGCGTGTGGGAACGCATGATTGGTCCGTATGCAAAGTTCTCTCACCGATGTTGTATGAGTTTGGGGAGCGTTTGGATGATGAAGCATACCATACTCTACTGTGTGAGGTAGAAGCCATTACCAACACTCGACCACTCACTACCGTTTCCAGTGACACCACTGATCTGAATCCCCTAACGCCAAACCATTTACTGATGATGAAATCAAATGTGGTTGTAGCACCACGAGGTAAATTTCAATGAGACGACGTCTACATGCGTCGACGCTGGAGAAGGATTCAGTATCTTGCAAATGTATTTTCTTTTTTAGGAAATTGAATACTTTCTATATATATTATTCAGGCCCCTACAATTATGACATAGTATCTTTATAGTTTCAGTCATTATTATCTATGTAACATACTTGGTTATTTTGAGCCGGTTTTGTATAGATTATTTTCAGATAAGTGGTTTCTACATTTGATTCTTTGTATAAATTATTTTCAGATAAGTGGTTTCTACATTTGATTCTTTTGATTTTGCCTGTAGTTATAGTGGAAAATACTTCCGGTAATGGAAAAGGATAAAAACATTTTCCCGCTTGGTGATAAACATTTAGAGACACAACATAAAACAAAAGAGAAACTCATAAGAACGAGAGGTAAGTCTACACCACAAATATCTTTTCAGACAGTTTACACGTGTTCGCTACACAAGAAGAGTGAAAAGTCCGTGCGTGTATATTGCAGCGCGAGTCAATCATGCGGTTAAAAACGGTCACGTTGTATGGATCTTAAGATGTCGTGATCGAAGTAAATTGAAAATACTATTCTATATATCTAATTGAGGCGAGTTTACCATTGTTTATCATCTCTAGACTGGATAATTCATTCCATACGGTAAGCTTATAATAATAAAAAAATTATTTTTTTTTAAAATCCGTTGTTTATCAATATCATATAATGGTCTGATGTCATTATAGTCTGTCTAAATTGCAAAATACTTCAATACTTATGCTATATGGTTATCAATGAAATAACAAGATCTTGAATAAAGTTAAGCTAGTTGTATGAATACATATATTTACATACATATATCGCATCACATCATACATAAGTATAGACATAATATGTTCATACGCATATATGAGTACATATACACACATATATATATATATATATTAAAATACATGCATTCGTACAAACATACACATGTACATATTCAACATCCATTCACACGCATAGCTACGTCCATGTACATATATTTATCCGTATAAAGCATGTTGTCACATTGAATGTTGTTGGTATGCTGATGGTACAAGCAGTGTTCGTGCACATGGTACATAATGTCTGGTGTAGATACGTCGTCTATAGTTAAAGTCCATTCTTTGGGAAATCCATTTAAAAACCTTTAGATTAAATTTCATAAGGAGGATTCATGTCTCCTGTTAACTTGATCCGAATCGCCCATTGTGAAACCCTGTTAGCCCTTGTCTCAATCATAATAGATAACAAAGTATTTGCTTGATAACACAGAAACGAGGTAAAAAAATAACATTACGAGCTGACACACTTTTTTAAAAACGTCAGTGAACCATCGCGCCAGTAACGTTTAAATTTCACTTTTGGGAAAGAATCCAGGTGGCAGTAAATAACATGAACATCCAGTCACAATAATATTCGTTATTACTCAACCATCAAAACATTCAGTGACGAGCAATTTGTCTGACCTATAAAAGTGACACACCCTGTGCTTCAGTTACTGACCATACAGCAATTTACAGCAAGTTGTTTATTGACAATAACATCTACACGAACGATCTAGACAAAGGCGAGGTTGTCGCTTTGAAAGAAACAGCCACTGCAAAACGAGGAGCACGTGCAGAGACGGGGGCAGATGTCAGTTTCAACCGCAGTCGGCACAAATAATATTTCGGCCATGCCTGTATTCAAGATGAAATCGACAACGAAATCGACAATGACGAGGAGCTGTCAATATTGAGTTGGAACGTCAATGGACTTAAACACAAGCTAGCGGACAAGGGTGTCATCGACTACTTGTCAAAGCAAACTATCTTTGGTTTATCAGAGATTTGGAATAATTGTGAGGCAGACTTAATAGAATCACTCTTTCTAAATCATAAGATTTATACCAACTATAGAGACTTTAACTACAGAGGGGGCGTGGCTGTGGGTATCCACTCATCTTTGATAGGCAGTCTACGTCATGTTATTGTCGATTACACCGACATGATATTTCTTGTGTTTGACAGAATGATGTTTAATTCTAAACGTGACATCATACTAGGATTTGTCTACATCCACCCCATGAACACGAGTCTTGTGACTGACAACAGACTGTACAAAGGCATTGAATACTTGGAGAAAGCCCTGTCGGATATTATATATAACCACCCAGATTGTGATATTATTTTACCTGGGGACTTTAATGCGAGGACTGGTAACATGAAAGATTATATTCTAGATGACGATAACAAATATATTACTAGTTTAGAGGACATGGACTATATTTCTGATTCATTCAGTATTCCTCGCAGTTCTAGAGATGATGTGTGTAATGACTATGGGCGAGACTTGATTGATTTGTGTTGCACCTTTGCAGTTCATATTGTTAACGGACGTTTTCCTGGAGACGCGCACGGCGCATATACATGTTTCAAGAAACATGGCGCGAGTCTTGTGGACTATGTGTTGTGCTCATTTGATATTTTTCATTTAATTGCGGATTTCAAAGTCGACACTCGATGTGAATCAGACCATTTCCCTGTCATAACTACATTTAATGTCAATCATGTAAATGTTTTAAGAGAGGATGAAGTAAATGTGATGTCTGTTTTAGATATTCCTAAGTTTACGTGGAGAAATGAAATGTGTGATAAGTTTAAGGATGAAGTTTCTCAGTCTCTTGCGTCCCTTGATATTGATGCATTCACTAGTGTATTGCAGGAGAGTGTTGATTCTGCGGCAGATGTGCTCACTGGAGAACTGCAGCGTGTTGCTGTGTCGTGTGGTTTATTATCTCGTGGTGGTAAGGTTAAATATGCATCAGTTGAGAAGTGGGATGATAAGGAGTGTGAGGATATGAAGGTTGGTAAGTTCAAGATGCTAGACGAGTTCAGGCTGTCTGGCAACAAGGCTCTTCTTTCGGAATATTGTAAACTTAGGAATAGTTATAGATCATTATGCTGGAGGAAGCGGGAACAGTATGAGGATTCTTGTATACAGCAGTTGGTAGATAGTAGTAGGGATAGTAAGTCATTCTGGCGGAATCTTGGTAATTTAGCTAATAAAGTTAAAGTAGAAAGCTCAAGGATTAGTTCTGAAAGTTGGTTTCATTATTTCAAGAGGGTTTTCAATTTAACGGATGTATGTTTAGACAGTGATATTATTATACATGCCGAAGGTGTTTTGAATAATCACGATAGAGATATTTGTGATAGTTGTAATAATGATGATGTCAACAATGTATTAAATTCTGATATTATAAGGGAAGAGATTGAAGCAGCTATAAATGATCTCAAGCTCGGTAAAGCTGCAGGTCCTGATGGTGTTTTAGCGGAGATGATCAAAAGTTGTGGTGGTGGTCTTCTTCTTCCGTATTTACTCATTTTGTTTAATAACATTCTTTCAACAGGTAGTTTTCCTACTGATTGGTGTAAAGGTTTAATTGTTCCACTCCATAAGAAAGGGCGTTATGATTGTGTTGATAATTATCGAGGTATATCCCTTTTGGATTCTTTTGGAAAGATTTTCTGTTATATTGTTAATCAACGTTTACAGCACTTCGCTGATTTGTATAATTGATCCCAGAGTCTCAGGCGGGTTTCAGAAAGGGATATTGTACTATGGATAATGTCTTTACTTTACAGTGTCTTGTGCAAAAATATTTATCTAAAAGTGGTGGTAGATTTTACTGTCTGTATGTAGATTTTAAAAAGGCTGCTTTTGATTCGGTTAATAGAAATTTGCTATGGTTTTCAGTTATGAAAAAAGGTGTACATGGGAAGTTATTGTCAGTTTTACAAAATATGTATTCGAAAATTAAAGCATCTGTCAGACTATCTGGTACTTCTATCACAGAGTATTTTGATTGTTTAAGCGGAGTTCGACAAGGATGTGTACTCAGTCCGTTTTTATTCTCAATGTTTATATCAGAATTTAAAACTATGTTAGAATCCTCTGAGGTCAGAGGTATATTCATCGGTGAAGAATATTTAGAGTTGTTATTACTGTTGTACGCTGATGACTTATGTATTTTTGATGATAGTGTGGTTGGTTTGCAGAGAAAAGTTGACATCTTATGTAATTTTTGTAAGTCATGGGGGTTGCAAATCAATATGGAGAAGACTGAGATTTTAGTATTTAGAAATGGTGGCTACCTTCGTAATAATGAAAAATGTTTTTTTAATGGTGTACAATTAAAAACAGCAACATACTATAATTATCTTGGTATCATGTTTTCTACAAGGTTATCTTGGAGTGTTTGTACTAAGACGCTTGTTGCAAAGGCCAGTAAAGCTTTGTTACTTATTAAACAATTACAGTATAAATTCAAAAATATTCCTGTCAATGTATTATTTAAACTTTTTGATTGTAAAATTAAACCAATTCTGTTGTACGGGGCAGAAGTATGGGGATATCAAGAAAGAAATGTTGTTGATAAATTTCATAATAACTTTTGTAAATTTGTTTTAGGTGTGGGTAAGCATGTTTCAAGTAATGCAGCGTTAGTTGAGTGTGGTAGATATAGTATGAATGTGGATTATTATCCTAAATGTATTACATTTTGGTGTAAATTGTTAAGAATGTCAAATGATCGTTACCCTGAAGAAAGTTATAACTATATGCTTAAATTAGATTCTGTTGGTAGGGTTACTTGGGCCTCAGGAATACGTACTCTTTTAAACAATTATGGCTTTAGTCATGTTTGGATTGTACAGGACTTCGGCAATGTATCATAATTCTTGTCATCTTTTAAGCAGAGGTTAGTTGATTGCTCCAAACAAGCTATAAGTAGTAATATTATGAATTCTTCCAGACTTAATAATTTCAAAAGAATAATGTTATCCTTTCCCATTGATCATTGCATATTAAGAATAAATGTTAGAGACCTAAGGAGATATCTATGCCTACTAAGATTCAATGCTTTGACATTAAGATGTAATACTAGATGGAAAGAAACTGTTAATTCTGATGTTGTTTGTAAGATGTGTAATAGCGGAAGTATTGAAAATGAAGCCCACTTCTTGTTTGAATGTAATAAATATGTAATACTTAGAAATAATTATCTACCTGTATGGAATAAACTAACGAACAATTGTAAATTGATCAAGCTATTAATGTCTAATGATATTGTTCTGTTAATGAATTGTGCTAAATTTATTAAATTGTCTCTTAAGTGTCGATATGTAACAAACTGAAACTTAAGATGTCTGTATATTGCCATATAAAATGTATAAATGTTATTTACTTTGTACATGGGCCAATGGCCTACAAAACCGAAATAAAACTTTCTTTCTTTCTTTTCTTTCTATACAGCAATTAAGATATTTTTATCAAAATCTTTAAAGCCTACATCAATGATACTGATCTATTACAACGGTTTTTTAAAATTTAGTTGACTAATTCATTTGTTATGCAATATGAAGAGTAACCCACCAATGTGCACCAAGCCAAGACACTACCATGGCCAGCCTAATATGATGAAGGTCAACATTACCGTAACTTTGCAACAGCAATTTTGTTGTACTCAAACATCTACTCATCAACAGCAAACATGATCAAGATTAACGAGTATCCTTTTTACACCAGTCCTGTTTTAATTTCACAGACAATGAAAAGATTATGATTTTTGTAAATAGTTACATTTCACTGTAGGTGCAGTTTGAATAACGTCCACTGGAGCAGACGACACTGGGTTATGCAAAGTGAATTAAAACGAAACATAATGTAAAAGCGGGACTGCGTCCTGACTTGAAATCAACCAATTAAATTACAACGTCAAAATGACGTCAGATGCCTGCTTGGATAGGATTAACATTCACTCTATTTTTTTTATCAAGTTTAATAAATCCTTTATACTGTACAAACCATGCAGTGTATATTCACGCTCGGTCTTGCTAATACTTAATACTTTAAAAAAAATGTCTATATAATTTGCAATCTTGATGTTATTACAGATTTCTTTAGATATCAAAGTATCGTCTCGTTTTAACTAATGCGGAACTAGGATTATATAGTTTATCGTGTTTATTTAATAATGTTTCCATAAAATGTATTTTACCGTGTCCACACATATAACGAAAAGAGTAGGTTGATACACGACATGGACTCTTTTTTAAACATATTCCATACAGTCCTTTCAATAAATTGAATAAATCATTAAAACTTAGATAACTTCGTAAACTAACTTCTACGGATTAGTAAAATTTGTACCATCAATCCTGAACGAAACCAAATTTTAACAGTGAATTTAAGTGTTAGGCTATAAACATTATGTAACTCTTATTGACAAAGAAAGAATCTTTCAAAATATGCCTTAGTTGAAATGATTTAATTAGAAGATAAATAGATGCGTTTGTAACATTTCCGGGATTCATTGTTATTCAACATCCGCAAATTTAGTTTAAAACCGACGGCCAAAAGAACATTTGACCTCCGGCTAAATATCAAAAGTTTTCGGTCCCTTGATCATACCCAATTTATCACCGCAGCCAACACTCTAGGCTAAATTTCTCATGTTTGTTAAGAAGTAATGTAACCCTACATAAAACATTTAAAACTAGACTTGCTAAATGAAGACGTAGACTGTATTATAGCCTCCAACATTCCACAGTCATGGAGTAGTACTTCTGTCTCTTCTATGGTCCATCATCCAAAACATGAAAGGAGCCGTCTTAAGTCCAGAAACTGTTGGCAAGTCTAGTTGCTTCAGCCTGAAATGAAATAAGTATTGTTCAGGACTATCATTTCATACCAAATATTAAAAAATAATTAAAAGTCAAATATATTTCAGGGATTTAACTTCAATCCAGCTCCTCTACAGCGATACTCAGCTGTGGAACCGACTAAAATTCCATAACGAAGATAATAGAAAATAGGAACAAAAATCTATAACTAGTTAAGCAGCAGATAAAAGCGCTATGTTGATACACAAGTTGTTTTTTGGTAAAATGTTTTAGACATAATTTTGGGAATAGTCTTAATAGGAAAGGCTTAATTGAGGAATATATAAGACACACTATGAATATCAACTAAAAAGGTTGATCATCTAAAAATTAGGAACTGTGAAACACTAGCGCAGAAGCAATAGATCACTTAAATAACCATGCAACAACTCTAGTTTTACAATATACGTATATCGAGACAGTCGACAGGTACAAATTGGTCACAAACTTATCCTCTTGAAAAGCAAGTCTAAATTTGAGATGCACACCACTCTTATGGTATCGAGGTTCTGTCCTAACTTATTTATTGATACCAAAATTTCAACTGTCGAAAGGTGCTACTTTTTACGAACACATTACCAAGCACGTTTGGCTGTGCCTTAGAATTTTTATTTCTGAATTGCTCAGAGAAAAAGAAAAGAAGAGAACTTTTGTAATTCATGATCCTTGCGTTTTTTCTTTCATATTAAAACGATTCATGTAACAAACATTGATCAGGTAGTTCGAGCAGTCTTCAGATACTATCTTGTGAATCGACCAAATATAGGTCATGATACAGACTTTCTTTAAAGCAGCATTCAGAAGACGTTTATTACTGTGATAAAGAGATTACATCATATGATTAAGACACTAGCGTTTATCTGACGACTCTTAGCAGACATGATGTTCTTATTGAATGCAGGTGACCTTAGCAGATAATATAAATCTCTTTAAAAATAAAACTTTATCCCTTACTCCCTGTTGTACCCAGACATGTCCAAACCCATAAGTGAATAATAGCTGTTTTATCTCCGATGCCCAGTTAGTACGTTTTCTATAACAAGTTTGCTTTAACATAAGATATTATTGGTGTAGGTAAAAAAAATATCTGATGCAGTTAAAACAAGACTTGATATACAAGGGATATCTTTACTTACAAACTACAAAATACAAACTAACAGAAAGATCGATGAACGATTTCAAGTTGATTAATTTCCTTAAATTCCCGTATTTCGCTGCCATACATTAAGATTGGAACAATGCATCACGAATATTTAAATCATAAGACTAACGAATACTAAAGGAATAAGACTTTTTATGGGGAATAAAGCTTTGTTGGCATGTTGAGCTAAAACATTAATTGCCCTTGTCCACACACGTTTCGGTGTTATCATGATACCGAGATACTTATATGCATACGATTTCTGTATCTTGACAGCCGCCCTCCGTTTCGGAATACAATAACTTTAGTTTTTGCCGTATTAATCTCCATACCCCATTCTAAACAATTGGAGAAAAATCTAATTGCCTTGGTAGTTTCAGAGGTGTATCAGCAACTAAAACTAAATCATCCGCAAAGAGTAAAGACAAAATATTATAAATATTCTCTGATATTAATATTCCATAATCAAAAACTTCGCTCATAGACTCGGTCAGCTCCTTGATAAAAATGGAAAAACAACAGCAGACTAAGTGCAAATCCCTGTCTTACTCCTGTAGAGCAGTTGAAATAATCAGACAATTTCGTATCTTCTATTACGACTGCAGATTTCACGTTTTAATACGAATCTTTTCGAACTTTAAAATTGTTTCCATGTATCCCATTATTCAGAAGACGATATAGAAGCTTTGTCCTATTAACCATGTCGAACGCCTTTTTAAAATCAACAAATACAGAACAGAATTTTCCTTGTTTTTTGGTTGTATATTTTTTTAATGATAGATTGCAGAAATAATATGTTATCAATCGTAAAATGGTTTTTCCTAAAACCAAGTTGATATCCAACAATAGTCCAACACTTTCAACATGATCATCGATTCTCTAATTTTATTTATCAATGAAATGCCCCTGTAATAGCTAGGTTCATTTTCTGGTCCTTTCTTATAAATTGGTATTATTAATGCAGAACTCCAAGCTTCAGGAAATTTACCTTTAGAAAGTATATGAGAAAATAGTAAAGCAAGATATGGTGCAATAGTATCATTTACAGACTTTTCAGATGGTATCCCGTCATCACCAGGAGATTTATTTAGTTTTAATAAGTTTATCTATAGCTGCCTTACCCTCATCTTTGGTCATGTCGTACGACAAATCATTGTCCATACAATCATCGCAATCGTGATCGGCCACGTATTTATCAACAAAATCATCGAACTCATCACATTCACTAGCAGTATTAACTTTGGGGTTTGATTAATCATTAAACTAAGAATGCCATGTTTCTGCCATTCTCTCCCAACAGAGGTAGCTCCGTTATTAATTTCTATACTACCTCTGTCTTAATTCGAAGGTTTCTTGTGCACGAAATGTAGAACGCTGATTGAATGCAATTAAAGTTAGTTGTGCAATCAGCGACGCCGTTTCAAAAGATATCTTTCAAATCGCCTAAGTTATTTCCGAAAGCTTCCCAGAAGCTAACCTTTATTCGGATATGCACCTTGCACTTTGAGTCGTCTTTACAGAACACAAACGTCTCATTTTCCGACTGTTTAATTGCACAGGCCTGTGTGACATCAAATATATGTTATTCATCCATTCTTTGTTTTCATTTCAAATATAGCCAGGTACTTTAAGTTGTAATATTGTCCCGCTAGGGCAAAAGTGCCGGAAGTCCGAGATACCTTCGAATTAAGACAGAGGTTGTATAAACATATATGACGGAGCTACCTCTGTTGGGAGAGAATGTGTTTCTGCCGATATATCACATTTCTTATTTTATTTTCTTGAATATCTTTTTATAATACCCAAGAATCCTTCTTGATATTTTGATACAGATGCTTTAGTGGGTATCTGCCACACCCTTTGTTCAACTCTACAAACATGTTTCAAGGTTTTTATGCTCTGGTCAAATAAACTGTAATTATTTTTAGTTGGATATTTCCTGAAATGGTTTAGACGTCGGTACTTTTTCTTCTTAATTGATCACATTCCAGATCTAACCATTCTGGTTGTTTTCTTTTAAAGGTCCTTTCTCCAGTAAGCATTGACCTTCCACTGTAATGCAGTGTATATCTATCAGACAATCAGCAGCTGCGTCAATATCACCGTTAGTGACATAATCCAAAAATGTACTTAAGCAACTATTTACATAATCTGATTTAAATTCATTTATATATTCTTCCTTATTTTCTTCTCCACTTATAGATCAATCTACACCGGATTCTGTGAGACAGGAGTTTTATTTACATTTTGGTCACTAAAAATCTGAAGAGATGTAACTAGAGGGAGGTGATCAGATGTGATATTACTTTAAATCTGTTACGGTTTAGTATAAGCATGATGAGACACATATGTAGTCCGGGGTACTGAATCCATTGGGACCCATGTATGATGATTCTGACCATCGTCCATTTAAAATATGTACGTTGAATAATGTACATAAGTCTAGGAATTGCTTCCATAACTGTTAACAAAAGTGTCCTTATTGAAACAGGGTGGAGGGGTGACGGGGTGGCATCGTACATAAAATCTTCAAGGGGTAAGTAGTCTGTCATCTTCAATAAAGTCCAAATCACTACCAGTCCTTGAATTCATATCACAACTCACAGTTCGGCAAGCTTCGTCCCCAATGACTATTCCTTCGGCGTTAGACGTTGTTTCTGGATGATCATACACGAAGAGCAGATATAATTTAGTATCATTAATGTTTGGTATTTTACTAATAAAACAAATTGAATTTTCTCAATACATATAAGCTCTTGTATAGAGATCACAGACTTTATCTGAAACGTAAGCTGCTAAACCTCCTCTGTATCTTCCAAAATGTATTTGTTTTAGGGCGTCTAGACTGAAAACATTTATATGATGTAAAGAAGTTTACAAAATCATCAATGTTCTTTGCCCAAGCTTATCACTTCATAATCATTTAAAAAGAAAAGAAGAATAGTAGGTTTACTTAGCTTGTTATATAATCCATTGACATTCCAGGATATCATGGATATAGATGACGTATGCGACTTGTTGTGTTCAAAGTGTTCAGGTGGAGTAACCGTAATATCAGTTTGTGTTTGGAGCTCAATGCCGCTATCCTATTTGTTGGTGTGAGAGTCTAGAGGTCTGGGTATCAAATGTCCTCTGCATCGAATTACAGTACGGCTAACAGATATTCAAGGACAGATTAATTGATTGTGCAAAACAAGACTGGCGCGCAGAACTTACAGATTAGGCATCGCTGCAATTCTATTCCACAAAAAAAAAAACATCATTCACTTCTGAAATGTATATATATAATATTGATAAATCAAAGTACAGGAAAGCATTGCTTATTTTCAGAAGTTGTTACAACCGACTTGGAATACAATGACTGAGTCCTGTTACGCGATCGCTTGTTGACATTATGCAAATTAATCGGGTCAAGGGCTGCTGCAAAGGTAATATTACGACATTATGATTTGTTTTTGATTTATGGGGGGAAACACCAGTGTTTTTCGTTTTAGTTTATGAAATTGTATTAATTTATATGACCCATTGTTTTCCTCAACAACCAGTTCAAAATACAGAAACTTATTTACGACACTGCCGTCACTGAAATAACGTGTTGACGGCATATGGCGGGAACTGTTCAATGTAATATTATAAAACAATTGCTTTTTGTGGCAGTATTTTTTATGACATTTTGGAATATTTGTGATATCTCGGAAGAACAAATCAATCATATGAGTTTTTTCATTTTGTAGGAATGCGAGATCCTAAAAAGTGTAAGTGAAATATGGTGATTATTTTATGAATGTTTTTAAAAAAAGCAATCTTTTGATCTTTTCATTTACTGATACAGTCATATTATCTGCACGGGTTTCTAACGGATAAATATTTGACGGAAAGATAGTATAGAATATTCTGAACATGATGATACAACAATGATGTACATTTCACGCACTTAATGCATTTGATCACTATGGGCTAGATAGGTTAAATCACTGTTAGGATAAAAAAACGAGCACCTGCTCGTTGATTTGTGATTACAAACACGTTCATCACTTCTTTTTAAAATAAGTTTTGAGAGTAATATTTTCATCATGTGAAAACCCTTATAGTGATTCAGAAAATGTTTACTTTTTTAGGAGTAACGAAACTTTGTCACACACTTTTGTCAAATGTAAAGGGACAAATAACATTGACATGTCATGTCATATGACGCACACAGCATGGAGAAGTTTAAACATGTGATTGAACCAAGCACGACTTTATTACATGGTGGCAGTCGATTTCAGTGTTCATGCATTTCTCAACGTTTTGGACACAAATACAAATTTCATGTGACTGGGAACGACGTCCACGAAGATAAAATAACTTTCGAAATGTGCTGCGAAAGAATTGTCAAGGACGACTCGACCTGTGTGATTCGTTGAGGATAAAATTTTGACATTTGGATTATGTATTGCATTGAAATTGTGTTTATTCCATTGGACATGTTTATACATCGCATTTCAAGTAATATGAACAAAAATATCAATTCTACCATGACATTTTAAAATCCTTGTTTTTGATTGGTTTATTTCATCGTCGAATCTACGTTCGAACATGATTTTTTAGATAGCCGATTAACCGCGTTTGAATACATCTGCCTCAAGGCTCTATGCAAAGAGAGACGCAACAGCACTGTGCGGAGTTTGACGCTCTATCGCTAAACATGATGAAAACGTGCTTTTGATAGCCTTCTGTTATCAATTACCATTAGGCATACATACTTCTTAACGCTTATATAAACAGTCTACTACTCAATCACATGATTTGTTTGCATTAATGTGGAAAACGTTTGATTTCAAGCCGCGACGACTGGATCAGACTCGGCCACGACAGTTTTCATTCTAACACTGTGACGTCATGGGCTTGTGCAGAGTGACATGACGTCACAAGACTGGTCACGTGATCAGCTTAAGGAATTCGGTATCGGCCATTTTGTTTGAGGTGATTCAGTACTTTTGGGAAGTCAAATTCTCATGTTTTATGCTTGTGCAATGAGTTTCAAGAAAAACTCAGTGCTCTGACTTGTTAACTTGACAATTCTTTGATTTTAACGTTCCGTACTCTATCTTTTCACTTCAATATTAGTTTAGGTGTTACCCATTATACCTATTTCAAATGGAAATGCCTATGACCGCGTCACACCTAAACTTTCGCGACATCAAAGAAATGTAATTGTAAAGTTTATTAACTCGTCATGGTAGAATGGAGATAAACCAATTGTGTTTTTAATTTTGTGTGATTCGAACGTAGATTCGAAACCTGTTGATTTTAAATTCGAAGCCTCACGCTACGCGTTCGGCTCCGAATGAAATCAACAGGTTTCGAATCTACGTTCGAATCACAAAAAATTAAAAACACAATAGGTTTATCTCCTAATTGTCCCTAAAAACGAAAGGTAAAATGGATGAACAACAAGTCACGCACGGATAATCAAGATTACCAGACTTCCAATCGTTCTTAGTCTTACAAATACAAATATTTAATTTGATGTAGCGCGTTATCGGATAAAAATCATCAAAAGCGCTTATACAGGGTTGTAAGATCAGTACATGTCAAACAGAGTTCCTTTTAATTTGCGTTTAAAAGCAGTTACACTGTCTGCTTGTTTGACGGCGTTTGGTAGTGTGTTCCACAGTATTGGTCCCTGTACACTGAAGGAACGATTGGCAAACGTTTCCTTCTGAATCGCTGGAACTTCTAGCTTCTTGTACATGCTGCCTGATCTGAGAGTTCTAGACGGGTTGTTTAATGTCAGCATTGACTGTACATATTCTGGAGCGGCAGCTTTGGAAATAGTCGATCTAGATACTTGATGATCGATGTACGATGTCCCCGTTGACGTTAATCGATGACTTCTGTGACCAAGTAAGATAAATTCAGTCTTTGATTAATTCATTTTCATTCTATTGGCATCCATCCACTGTTTGATAAAAAATGCATTGCTTTCGAGACTTTAAATTGCCTTTTTCTCTTGATCTCTGTTGCTGGCAAGAAAGGATTTACTAAGTGCATGTTCATCTGCGTATTCATGTATCCCAATGTCATCACTCACTTCCTTTCTCATCGTCGAGGCATACGCCAAGTATAGAACTGGGCCTGCACATGATCCCTGGGGAACAGAAAACGGAAGTTCTCTTGAAGTTGAGTAGTGGCTTCCAACATTCACAAAACAGCATCTAGGTCTCAGATAGCTGTCAAACCATTGCAATGCTTGTGACTGGATCCCAAAGTTGACTTTGAGGACATCAAGCAAGACATCATGGTCAACTGTGTCGAATGCTGCACTGAGGTCTATCGCCATCTGTGCAGTGACTTCCTGTTTTTCTTTGGCCCATAAAAGATCATTCATTAGCTTTACAAGCGCTGTTTCACAACTTTATCCAGTTTTGTAGGCTGATTGGTAATCCGGCAGTAGGGAGTGAGTGTGACAGTGACAGTAGGGAGTGAGTGTGACAGTGACGCATGAACTGAAGAAGAACCGCTTTCTCCATAACTTTGGAGAGAAAGGTGAGGTTGCTCACTGGCCGATAGTTCCCGCAGATCAGATCTAAACCTGTTTTTTTAAGCTGTGGACGGATTATCGCTTGTTTCCATGATGACACAAAAACACCCCATCGAAGCGAGCAATTAACGATCTTGGTGAAGATTCTTAGCATAGAGTCCAACACTTCTTTTAGAATCTTTCGGTATAACGTCCTTTTCACAAGATTTTGTTGAGTGTGAAGTAATGATATTCTTGACATCATTGTCAGAAAGCTCTTGCCATTGGTCCAAGATAGGGATATCTCTTTCGTTGCTTGGTTGGTACAGTGGAACATTATTGAGATTATCCGTTATTGTGTCGATCTTTTGGAGGAAAAAGTCTGCAAATTCATCTGCTTGTTCTTTTTCACTTTTACCCTCGGGTAGCAGATTTTGTTTGACAACTCCTGTGAGTTTATTGAATGTTTGGTATAGTTTTTTAGTGTCACCTTTACAGTCTGTAATCATCTCCGATTGTATTTGCTTCTTCTTTTCCTTAAGTTTGAAGTTGTAGCTGTTTCTTACTCTTTTGAGTGCAATCCATTGATGTTCTTCCCAATAGTGTCTAAATATCCTTTCTCTCTTTCGGACTCTTGTCCTCAGCCCTCTCAGTTCCTCCGTAAACCAATCTTTGTTCTGCCTGATGGTAATAGTTCTGGTCTTCTCAGGAATGAGGGCATCTAGCGACTGCTTCACGACTGAATCGACTAGTTGTTCCACTAGTTGTTCAAGGTCCTCTACATTGGTAACAAAGACAAGCATTTCACTTAAATCATTCAGGTTAAGTTTTTTTGTAGCTACGATTAGTAATGGTTTCTCTTCGTATGTTGTCTTTCTGGACTTCCAGAGTTAACGAAAGAGAACAGTGGTCTGGGAAAAAAACTCTGATATCACAGTTCTGAACTTTGAGGGTACCCTGGGTCTCCGTGAGGAAGTGGTCTAGGATAAGCCCTGCTTTATGAGTGGGCAGTGTAGTACTAGTGTGTTGAGTGAGTCCTAAAGCCTCGCAGGTATCAGCATAGACATTGACATCTGGATTGTTAGTGTCGTCGTATTGAATGTTGAGGTCACCACAGATGATGATGTTGTTCATTGACGAGGGAGTCTTGGCAAGGAATTCCGTAAAAAAGAACTGGGATATTGTTACTGAATGTTTTGCTGAAAAGGGTGTTCTTAAAATAGCCAATAATGTATGCTGTGACGTTTTTTATTCTCAATTGCCATATTGCAAATTCGATTTCCTTGACTTTCTTTGTCTTTGTGCAAAGTGCTAGACCTCCTCCTTTGCGGCCTATCCTTGGAGCTGAATGGAATCTACACCCCTGGCTGTTGAGAGCAGATTGATTTATCCAGTGATTGTCGCTTTCATCTGGCCATGTTTCACTGAGAATGACAATGTCAGTTTTGAGGTCATCAATATGTGTTTAAACCAATAGATCTTTGTTCTTGATTGACTGTACATTTATAGTTGTTATTTTGATGAGTTCAGTTGTTTGTGGTAGGGGCCTAAAGACTTGTATATTCACTTTATACAGATTGTTAGGATTTCTATACGTTAAGAAATATGTTTTATTCTTCACGTGGCTTCCACCTCTTGAGCCTCTCTTTCTGCGAGTTGTTTTGTATCTGTTGTTTAGTCCAAGTCGCCGAATTGTTACACATGCTGTTGGGTCAATCGTGCAGTACGCTTGGTTGCGTAACTCAATTAGGGCTTGTCGGTTGTATGCTATCAGCTGTGACCTGCTTGACGGTTGAGTGATTTCAATGTCCATTACGCTCTGGCAACTGATAGATATGAGATTCCTAGAATTCCTCATTGCTCCAGGAAGACACAGTAATCTGAAAAGAATGCTTAAGATTTCAGTAGCCCAGATGCTCATATTCATGCTAGTCTATTTTTGAAGGATCTGGCACCCTTATAACGGGTACAAGAGCAAAAGGATTCTTAGCTCATAACAAGTGTCGCTATACAGTTAGCGCTATCTTACTCATATCTTTCAAAGCATTTGCAGAAAAATGATTTTAAATCAAGGAAATAAGGAAATAAAATCAGTATAATTATATTATCATTTGGTTAGGAAGCGAAGGTCTGAAAATAATCAACACCACAATCTTAAAGATCGACTGAAATGACCCATGGCAACTTTTGTGATTCATTAAAATGTATTTGCATTTGCTAGTGACTTTAATTCAAATTTTTAGAATCGGCCCATAAACAACTTAATCACGGCTTTGTTCGAAACACCAGCTAATTAGCACCAGTGAAGAAGCGTGAGTCCTGTCGCGTGACGTGATACGAGGGGTGTCTCAAATATTTCCGGGCTGACCATCCTGAATCCTGAACCCTCAATCCTGTGCTGCACTGATTGCACTTTGGGCGGTGTGAACCGGAGCATTGTCCTACAACAGCCACACACCTTTGCGCAGGTTCCCTCTTTTGTCTCTTTGATTTTTTCTCGTAATTGTCGTTGTTCATTTGCGTAATAGAACCTTTCTTTAAATAATCAATCATTATTACATCCTGAGAGTCCCAGAAAAAGGATGTCATGACCTTCTGACTGGAGGAACAAGATATGAACGTTTTAAGGGTGGGTGGGTGATGTGCTGTATTTCCATTGCATGCTTTGGCTTTTTGTCTCAGGATCAAAATGATGAACCCAGGTTTCAGCTTGAGTAACGACATGAGCGAGAAATGATTCTGGGTCTGCGTGATACTCGTCAAGATGTTGCTGACTGACCATGACACATTTTCGCTTTTGGTCCTCAGATAACATTCTAGGGACCCAGCGTGCTGATAACTTTTTCATATGTAAATGTTCATGTATAATTCGTTCAACTGATGTTTTACTGATGTGGTGGGTATCAGCTACGTATCTGATAGTCACTTGCCTGTCTTGCCTTATTGTATCAAGAACAGCCTCAATGTTCAGATCAGTGAAAAACATAATCCGTTTCTCAAATTACTGGTATAGTCTTCCATTCTTTGCTACCCTAAATGGGTTGACGAGATGTTTCCAATTTGGGAAGGTTTACCTAAATCAGTGTCTTTTCAGCTATCGTCAATCCCGATTTAGCTATTTTTGCATGAATTGTTGAGACTTGATGTGATTTTATTGTTTCTATTTTGATATTTGAAAACCCTATTACAAACAATTAGGCTGCATCAGCCTTCCTACAGAGTTTGCAAAACATTTTCTCTACCCTATTCATGGCGTGATATTCAAGCCAATCAAATTCAGACAGCCATTTCTTTTGGAAACTCGATGTCACTAACTTTTGTCATGTGTTCTTTGCTTTAGGCGTTTATCTTCATTACTTTTTGCTTTTTAAATCATCTGGCCTGAAAGGCTAGATGGGCTCATGGCATAGCATGTCAGCAGGCCTTCGTCCGTCCGTAAACTCTTCACTCTCATCTTCTTCTCTAGAACCATTCACTCAGGAAATCTAAAATATTGTATTAAGACTCCTGATTTATAGATTTTATGACCCTGTTACTCCTTTTAAGGGCCAAAGGGACCACATTCTTTCAACCTATTTCATCTTTTACTCCAGGTGCAAGAGGCCTAGAAAGCTGAAACCATGTTTACACGTCCCGAGCTGATGTGGATTGTAGTTCAGAGATTTGGTAACCCTGTGACCTCTAACCCTTTTGGGACGCCCTAAAGACCTATTTTCATCTTCTACAGAAGATCCGATCAAACAGTCTCCAATACTTGAATCTTTCAAATTCAAACTTAAAAAGCACCCTTTTCAATGTTGCTATTGCTAATGCTTACAGCATATAATTTTATTTATGGATTTAGCGCCATACACATAATTATTAAGGATTCAGCAATTTTGCTGAATCCTTATTGTTATTGGCGTGTTTTATTATTTTTTTTTAATTCCACGATTCTTGTGAACACGATTCAGCCAAAACGGCTAAAGCTAATACAGCCAAACTTGCCAGTCTGATAGACCTTAATGAGACGAAGCCACAATAAGCTTTTGGGCTTAATCGGCTTAAGCGTTAAAGGCACAATATCACTCAAAGTTCGAAAAATTAACATGGGAATTTTTTTCAAAATGCACTTAGAGACCTGAAACTTGTTTTAAACGATAGGCAATGACATTTGGAGCAAAAAAGTAAATCATAGCGAAATCGTAGCATGAATAGTTTTGTCGCCATATTGCTTTTTTTGACTTTCTGAAATTTCCGGACCCCATGCATCTTTGAAAATCTTCTTCTCTAAAGATACTTGCATCTTTGAAAATCTTCTTCTCTAAAGATACTTGCATCTAAGAGCTGAAACTTTCGGATATTGTAGCTGAGGTATTGGGAATTTCAGGGTGATCCAGATTTTGATGAAAGTCAAATATTTATTTCTCAGCAACACTTCAAAATTGGGTGACTTAGCTCATGTAAGCATGTTCAAAGGGAGATAACTCAAAAAGTTAGACACATAATTGCAATATTTTTTCAGAAATATAAGACCAGACTGTGGACACGACGAAACTGTTAAAACATTGATCGCGAACAGTCATTTTCGTTCACAAAATACGATCAAAAACCGCAAAACTATGTTTACAAAAAATTAACATGGGGTAATTTTAAAAAATGCACTTAGAGACTTGAAACTTGATTTGAAAGAAGCGTAAGAACAAAACAAACAAAAAAGTAAATCATGACGAATTCATAAGTATCATAGTTTCTTCGCATTATCAACTTATTTGTTCCAGAAATAGGTTTTCCTGATTCCACGATTCTTGTGAACACGATTCAGCCAAAATCGCTAAAGCTATTACAGCCAAACTTGCCAGCCTGATAGAGCTTCATAAGACGAAGCCACAATAAGCTTTTGGGCTTAATCGGCTTGAGCGTTAAAGGCACAGTACGATCGAAATTTCGAAAAATTAACATAGGAATTTTTTTTCAAAATGTACTTAGAGACTTGAAACATTTTTTAAACGATGGACAATAGCAATGCAAGCAAAAAAGTAAATCATGGCCAAGTTGTAGCATTCATAGTTTTGCCGCCACATTGTTTTTTTTTGACGTTTTGAAATTTCTGACCCCATGCACCTTTGAGAATCTTCTCCTCTGAAGATACTTGCATCTAAGAGCTGAAACTCTCCAATATGGCAGCTGAGGCATTAGGAATTTCAGGGTGATCTTCAGTTTTATGAAAGTCAACTATGTTTTTCTCAGCAAGCCTTCAAATTCGGGCGATTTAGCTCATGTAAGCATGTTCAAAGAGAGATAACTCAAAAAGTGAGACTCGCAATTGCACCATTTTTCTAGGAAAGTAAGTCCAGTATGTTGACTTGTTGAATTTGGTAAAACATCGGTCGCAAACAGTCATTTTCGTTCACAATAAAGGATCAAAAACAGCAAAAATCTTTTGACCGATCTTAACATGGGGTAATTTTTTAAAATGCACTTACACTTTTCAAACTAGTTTTGAAGGATGTGCAATAACAGTCCACACAAAAAAGTCAATCATGACGAATTCATAAGTAGCATCGTTTTTCCACATTATCAATTTCTTTGCAATTATCGCAGTTTGGTCAGATAAAACATGCTGCTGAAGCTTAATGCATGCACCAATCTTCATGAAACTTTCAGGGAAGCTAGCTAACATCACTATAATTGTACTGAATGTGCTTTCTATGCGCTGAATCCTTTTGTCGTCGCTTGCGACTATATTTATAATTTTCATTTTAAAAAATAAGAAAGCTAAAACCTTGTGTACAAAATAAATAAGATTCAAAGTATTTATTGATGTAAGGGAGGAGATATTATTATCTATATTTTATATACTTTTAGATATTGATTATTCTAAAATTCCTGCGGATATAACATATTAAACTCGGTTTCAAATAGTACTCTAAAGCACAGGCATCCCAGCAGGCACATAGACGTCTATTAAACATCTAAAAGACGTCTAACTATAGTCTAATCTGTGGGACTAGAAAGACGTCTAAGCTTAGACGTCTATAAATGTCTACAGGTAGACGTTTATTAGACGTATATTAGACGTTTATAAGACGTCTTTTAGACATTTATTAGACGTCTTTTAGACGTTTATTAGACGTCTAGTAGACGTCTTTTATACGTTTATTAGACGTCTTTTAGACGTTTGTTAGACATATATCAAACCTCTATTAGAAGAGTAAATACCTCCCAAAATATTGAACAGAAGTCTGAAAAAAGTTTAACACGTGTCCTATAGTGGTTGTGTTATATACCCCAGTATAATAATGCTATGCAGTGGGAACTTCATCAGGATTCTGGGCTTCAAACAAAAACCTGTATTTTGTAAGGCACAATTGCATATTTCACATGAAAATGGATACATTTGAGCCCAATTATTTAACTATTTAACTATTTCACTATTTAAAACAATATAATGACTTATAATGGATACCATTTTAGAATTTGATATGGTAACTTAATTTCATGTTAAGGTTTAAATTTTCTTATGAATAGATTCAAAATTTTCAGAATAAGTGATGAGCAATTGTGCCTTGAAAATAAACAAGAAAAAAGGTCAAATAAGATGAAATATTTATTTAATATCAAAATCTAATTAATGAAATCAACATATGTATTGTAATAATAATACAAAAATATTTGCTTTTATATGTTTTGAAAAATTAACTTTACTTAGAATCAGATGTGTTTCTTAAAGTGTGAATGTCCTGATTCAATGCCATTTTCTTCCTACACTTTCGAAAAGCATCTTAAAAGAATTCCGCCGTTCTTGAGAATTGTATCCTTGATTGCGTCCTTGTAACAGATTTGTCAAGGTATCTGAAAATGAATTGAAACCTTTATTGTTATCTCAATTCATGATCATGGTCAACATTTGTACTTATATGTTCAGATGCAAATCAAAATATGTTAACACTGTTAATTATTTGGTAAGCTACGTGTCCGGAAAAAATTAATTTGATAAAAATATAAATTTATACACAGACACCAAATGAAACTTATATTACTAACTAGAAACTAATAATAGTTTAATCTACATAAGTCAACTATTATAAAAAGGTTTCTTTTGCAGTGAATTAAAATGACAGTTATCTGAAAATGAAAATGTTCCAGACTGTATCAGGTTCTCTGCATTTAATAAGGGTGTATTAATCATTAATATTCCACTATGAAAGTTCGGGTGACAAAAAACCTTGGTCATGAATTATTTGGTTTCATTAAAAAATAGAGAAAGCTATATCTTGCTTCAAATATGTATACTAACAAAACACTACACACATGTTTTGAAGTAGCATCACAAAATTACGAGCTGAAAGTTTTTAATGGAAGAGGCTGTACCGTCAGATGCACGACCATTGTAAACAAAGTGTGATAAAATCGTATTTTATCTTAATGTTACATTAGCAGTTCGTAATGTTTTGATCAGCCTAATATGTTATTATTAATATCGTAATCATTTGACTGTGTCCTAAATGATACGTAGTTTGGATAAAGGAATTAGTGTTAGTACTTACGTTAATTTGTGACTTATATTACATCGTTCTACTGAATATTCGGATTTATCCTAGGTTTTGTGTATCAGATGTGGTATGGGGAGCGTACGCCACATTTTTAGTCGTTTTGTGTATCCGATGTGTTATGGGGAGCGTACGCCACATTTTTATTCGCCGATTGGAGTCGTTTACTAGGAGCGCTGTGATTGGAAGGGTGTCAGGATTGCTGGCCAATCGCTGATCGCCTTGTTTAGATAATCCGGGTATTTTCTAGCACTCGGGTATATAAGCGCTGTAACAAATCTCAATCAGTCCCCGAGTGTAGCTTATCCTATAACTGCAGCTTCACTGTTGAGGAGTTCAAAGATGCCATATTCCATAGGAAAGGTACGGCGCCAGGCGAAGATATGGTCAGCTATGAGATGCTCAAGCGACTGCCAGACAGTTTTATCCGGCTTATAGTCAAATTGTATAACTTGGTATGGGAACGAGGAGAGGTACCTGAGGCATGGAAACATGCCTCAGTCATACCCCTACTCAAACCGGGTAAAGAGGCGGCTTCGGCCAACTCCTATCGCCCAATCTCTCTTACCTCAAACTTATGCAAGGCGATGGAAGCTATGGTTACTGCTCGTCTACGGCATCACTTAGAGACCAATGGACACTTGTCTCATGACCAGAGCGGGTTTAGACCGCAACGCTCTTGTCTTGACCATATTCTCCGTCTGGAAAATGATATTAAAACTGCCCAGTTAAAGAGGGAATATCTGGGAGCTGTCTTCATAGATTTCAGCAAAGCATTCGACATGGTATGGCATGACGGACTCCTCGTCAAACTAGAGCGTGTATGTTCAAAGTTTCTTAGATAATAGATCACTATCTGTTTTAATAGGTGATCACCTGTCCGAGCGATACAGGTTGGATAATGGCACCCCACAAGGAAGCATTATCAGTCCCACTTTATTTAACATCATGATAGATGACCTCTTTGAACATGTTTACCATCAGAAAAATACCAGCACCTCTAAGTATGCAGATGACGGGGCTGTTTGGGTTAGACATCGGGAGCTCTCCAAAATTAGAACATTGCTGCAGGAAGCTCTGAACGGTGTCGAAACATGGTGTGATAGATGGGGTTTTACTATCTCTCCTGAAAAAACGATCGGAGTGTTGTTTAAAAGAAGGGGCAGCCGGGTAGACGGCACACCCAGGCTTCAAATAAAAGGGAAGAGAGTCGCGTTTGAGAATAAGGCGAAATTTCTCGGGGTCACTTTTGATCAATATCTGACCTGGGCAGGTCATATTGATAACCTAGTCACAAGGTGCAAAAGCGACCTAAACGTCATGAAGGCTGTTAGAGGCTGTTCATGGGGAGCGGACAGACAAACACTCCTGTCTCTCTATAGATCCCTAATTAGAAGCAAGTTAGAATATGGGTGTGAAGCCTACCACAGTGCTGCTGCGACCACTCTAAAGCGACTTGAGTCGGTGCAATATCAAGCTCTTAAAATAGTGACAGGAGCAGGACCTGGCACTACCCATACTTCACTTTTAGTGGAAACTGGGGAGCTACCACTCGATCTCAGGAGAGAACAGTTATTGTTGAACTTCTGGAGTAGAAGCACAAATCCCTTGGTGACGAGGATTTGGGACGGGAACACCAACAGTAAACGAGACATCGCACTTGCCAAGCATTATCCCAACATTATGCCAAGTGGGATACGGGTCCAATTGCTCAAAGAAGAGCACAAGTGCGATACTGTTGCCCCCCCAAAACCCCTCAAAGCCGGGACGGTGCCACCCTGGAAACTAAACACCCCAAATATCGACACTTCCCTCACTCTTGAAGGGCCTAAGAGTGAAAATCCACTGTTGCTACGGAGCATTGCGCTCAGCAGGATAGACAGTCACTACGAGTCGGCGGAACACATATATACTGATGGATCGAAAGATCCTGTGAGAAACAGAACAGCCTATGGCATCCTAATCAGTTCACAGTATACATCCGATAAAACTAAGATCTCAAACCGCCTACCAAATGGACAGTCTGTTTACACTGCTGAGCTGGAAGCTATACACCACGCACTGAGACTAGCTGAAGGTCTCATGGACAAACGGGTAGCCGTATTTACCGACTCCCTGAGTTCACTGCAGTCACTGGCTTCTAAATACTCACGCAGTAGACCAGACACACTCCGACAGATCTTAGAGCAAATCAAAAAGCTCGAAAGATCATTTGGCAAAGAGATTGAACTGTGCTGGATTCCGTCTCACGTGGATATTCCAGGCAATGAACGGGCAGATAGATTAGCACGTGAGGCACTAGAGTTAGAACATATCTTGGACTACCCTTACTCCTCCAGCGAGGTAAAGAGTATGATAAGAAGTTCTATCTTGAAAAAATGGCAATCTAGGTGGGATAATGGCCCGAGTGGGCGCTGGTATCATGGTCTCTGTCCCAGTGTGAATAGGCCCAAGTGCATTATTCGCAACAGACAAGTAGACAGAATGATTACCAGACTAAGACTCGGCGCTACTAAAACCTCCTATAAAGACTGCCGTAAATGTGCCACACAAGCATCTGTCTCCCATTTATTGCTTGATTGCCAGCTGTTCGGCGCAGCAAGGCAAACACTCAGGGAAGAAGTTGGTGAAAATACACTCACAGCGAAGCTACTGCTGTCACACTCACAAGAGTCACGAGTGTATAAGCCCTTAGCCAACTTTCTCCTAGAAAGTGATATACATCAGTATATATGAAGAAATGATATCAAGTGCCGCCTGGTCTTGGAAGGGACCGTTTATGAGAACCGAATCCGGGGATAGAAAAGCCTCCCAAGTGATCAGCCTACTTTAGAGGGTACGTCACCTGAATGATTAGCCCACAGTTAGGAAAATAGAAAAACACACCAAAAAGATACCCAAAACACTTCCCCATGCGTCCCAAAGTGGGACTCCCTTCCTCATGCGTCCCAAGGAGGGACTCCCATCCCCGTGGTCAACTCCACGTCCCCAAGTGGTCCGAAGTGGACTCGTCTGCCGATATGCCATTTTGGCGAAGGCGACGTTAAGTTTTCTATTTCAGTCAGACTCAATCAGTGCCCGCATGGCCAGAGTCTGGTCAACAGGTGAGATGATCTTGCCAAACACGTTCAGATAAGGAGCGGTCCGTTCTGACTAAGAGCGACACCCCATCCCCCGTAATGTTAACTTAAAGATCGACTGAAATGACCCATGGCAACTTTCGTGATTCATAAAATACGTATTCTAATTTGACAGTGACATGAGTTTAAATTTTCGAAATCGGCCTATAAACAACTTTAATACGGCTTTTTCCAATCACTAGCTAATTAGCACCAGTGAACAGAACTGAACTGGCCCGTGGTCACTGAGGCGTGTCCAGCCGCGTGTCCTGCCGCGTGACGTGCTAGTCGGCGGAAGTATAACCTCCTTAATGAAAAAACAACAGGAAATCTCACATTCTAAGCAACTGTTTAAACATATCTAAAGTCATCCAAGCAATTCAAACCTCCGGTGAATTGATGTTAAATATATCTTTAATTATTTGTATTGTTCCAAGCGAAAGACGGTTAGGGTTAATAATGCCTACAAGGAAAAACGCCTACAAGGAAGAATGCCTACAGTGATTGTTGTGACAGCGACACGCTTACCTGCACACAAGTGAACTGTTCCAATTAGTTTGGATTAATGACTATAATAGAGCATTAGCTGACAAATAGATTAAGAAAGTAAGAGACAACCAGCAAGTGTTATGACAGCAATGTATTTGATAGATATATCACTTACTCATGCAATTGAGAGAGAATTGCTCTAATGAATTAAAACAATTTTTTAAATCTAAATCTAAGTACAATCTTAAACGTTTCCAAGTCATCTTAATAAGCATGAACTATCAGTTTAGTAAGCAAGACTCTTAGTGAGACGGAACTGTATTAGTTTATAATGTGTGTTAACAAAATGTTTCTTATTAACCATGGCAAATCTAAAGAAAACAAAACTGTTATGTGCTACCAATTATTCAGAAAACTGGACACTTTACTATACTAACTAAAAATTACTGGACGGACAACAAAGTCCAACACATCTAAATTAACAACTGCAACCATCTGCCCATGATGTCTCAACAAAAAGTATTTTTGCTGTGAAGCTCAGCAACCTACCCCTCCCTTTAGTTATTTTTTATCTTTATACTTTTTTATTGAGTCCCTCTTGAACTTAGAGGGTTCGGTGACCTCCCCTGGGGTTGGGGTTGGCTCTTTCGTGCGGCCTTGTGCTGCTTCTTGCGGGGTCCTACGCCATGAGGGTTGGACGATCGAGTTAAAACTATATTTAATTTCTCCGTACCCTAAGTCCATTAATGTAGGACTTAGGGGACGTAAGCATTACATCTAGTTTTAACTAGAATGGAGGGTTGCACATCTGCTGACCCGGCTGTGCCGATTCTCATATTATTCATTTGTATACTATATATAAATAATTCATTATTGAATATTTTCTTTTTCATTTTTTTTTCACTTGATTATTTCAAATTAATAGTCGATAACAATGTGGAACATTCCACTTTGCTAATAGGGTGAAGGTTGTCAAACTAAGATCCACTGGTGCATGAAGATGTTTTGATAAGACTGTAGGCATTCTTCCATGTAGGCATTAGTGAACGCCACCGCGAAAGACGGTGTTTTAATACGATGCTATGCGCACTATCTCACTATAACATCAATTACGACGTCTGCCAAATATTGTCACAACAATCAGACTGGTTTAAGTAGTTTTATTTCTTATGACACACAGGTGGCCGTTATATAATCCTATCGCATTCAATTCCAATTCTTGATTTAATGGTCTCTAATTATACCTTTTGAATTTTAACGCCTTGGACCAACCAAGCGGAATATATGTCCTGTCATAATGGCGTAATCTTGGCATTCGACTGCTACTTAGTTTATTGTCACGGCGTCCAGTCATTTTGAACCAATGAACTTGTAGAATATATATTCAACCAATAAATTAAGAAAAGTTCGGTCTTGACTCTCAAGCTGAACACACCTCCACAGCGCTCCAGCTCTTGCAACTCGCCACAGTCTCCCGGAAACTACAGCTTCAGACAGGACGTCCAACGGGACCTCCTTCCCACACTTTAAGGAAAGGTATTTCCATCTTTATTAATTTAAAACTCTAAATTTTCTAAATACCACTACATCTAAATAATGGCAACCGCAGCCAATTCATCTACAGCACTTTCCACAGAGGCATCCATTTTTGAAGAATTAAATTGTAAAATACAAAGCCTAAACTCTTCCAAATTGTCCCCAACCGACAACTCTAATCAAAATGCCCAAACAACGCCTCACTTCCTCCATCAAACCTCAACATCTCCAAAACCTCAAAACCTACTAAATCTAAATTCAAACGAGGAATTTCCTCCTACATCTCCTTTATCTCATCAAAACCCGGTAGGCAACTTTCAAACACCCCTAACTAAGCGCGCCCATTCTCCCCAATCAGGCTCACCTCACCAATCACCTAAAACAACTCTTCAATCAACACAACCTAAAAACACAGCTCACCAATCAACACCATCTAAACAAAACTCACCTCAAAATCTACTTACACCCATCACATTGCTTTTGTTTGCCGCCTCTAAGGAAATCCGCCTATCAAGGGAACTTACCCGTGACAGAGTGGGCACCTTCCTTACTAGCCATGGCATCAAAATCAAACATATTAAACCGCTAGGAACTGGCTTCCAAATTCAATTTCTCAACTCTATTTCGGCCGAAGCCGCCAAAACATTTAAAACCATTTTATCCTTCAATGTATTATTCCAAACTCCCCTATGGGAAACAGAGTCACGGGGGACCATCGTCTTCCCTCCTTATGAGGATGACGAAGCTCTTCAATACTACCGCTCAGAGGAAAATAAACTTAACCAACCCCAAATCATAAAGGCCCAGCGCCATACCGCAAAATCCTCTGACGGTAGCAAAATAATCCCTCTCAAAACCGTGACTCTTTATTTTAATACACCTAATCTCCCTTCTTCCATCATTTTTGGCACTCAAGCACGCGACGTTCGGCCTACTGCCAAACGCGTAATTCAATGCAGCAATTCCTTAAAATACAATCACACAGCGGCGCAATGCAGGGGAAATAAGAGGTGTGCTACATGTGGACAGAGTGGGTGCCACGGGGACACCTGTGAGCCTCACTGTAACGTGGATGGACACACCTCCGTCTCCTTTGCTTGCCCCAACAAACAACATAAACATAAAACCTTAAACCATAAACTCTTTCCAAACAACAACCCCCGCACTAGGCGGGAAAACCCACCACCTAAACCTACCCCAGCTAAACCTCCAGCCCCAGCCCCCACAGGATCAGCCCTCCCTTCCCACTCTGTATGGGGTGATCCTATACCCGCCGACCCATCCCCCACCACCCTTATGCCCCCTCCCCCCCAACCATCCTCCCAAAACCCAACCCACTCCATCTACTTCAGGCCCCACCCCTTCCAAACGCCGCTGTACATCTATCTCAGTAACAGAGGTAGCCCCCACCCAGGAAGAGCCTATGGACTCTGCCACTACCCAACCCACCCAGCCTGACCCCGCCCTCACAGCTATACCCCAAACCGCCCAAACCCAACCCAGCTTACCCCGCAAAAGTGTAAGGCCCAAAGCTCCCCCCTGCCGTCCCCGCCCCACCCCTTCCATCCCATCAACTCCATCCGCCCAAAGCTCCCAAACCTAAAACTCTTTTTGCTAAATCTAAACCTCATCTTCCAACGGGCAAGGTAAATCCCAACAGCCCAAAAACTAAAATCCCTCAAAATCTTGCAATCGCAACATTCATCGCAGCAGCACTCACCATCCGCAACCCAACCCCACATAAAATCTACAAACTGGCTAAAAAATCCAAATTCATCACCATCTCCCTAAATACATTTAACCAACTCTTGGAGGAACTCGTCCAGGATTAAAAACCTAAACCAACACTTCTCCACTTACAATTCTAAATAAACCAAACATGCAGCTAAAACCTATATCCCTTTTCCCATTTTTCCACTATTAATTCTTCTCATTATGCAAATTCTACAGTGGAATGCTTGCGACCTTTCGGCTCACGGCCATGAGCTTAAAGCTCTAATCAAACTCCAAAAACTTAACCCCCAAATCATAACCATCCAGGAAACCCATTTCGGCCCTCGCTCTAAATATAACATTCCTGGGTATAAAACGCTACGACACGACCGGCCCAAAACCAATCCTGGTCGAGCACATGGAGGTCTAGCAATTTTTATCCAGGAAGATTTAAATTATAATACCTTTCCGGTAAATACTCCTAACTTAGAGGCACAAGCCATAACTATAACACATAAAAGCCAAAATCTAACTATTTATAATATCTATCATAGGATTACTCAAAAATTTCAAAGAGAGGACCTTCTGGTCCTACAAAATTTATCCCCTAATCGCACAATCTTTTTGGGCGATTTTAACTCCCATCACCCCTCCTGGGGCTGTAAAGATAAGGCCGATGCCAGCGGAGAACTAATCGCCGACTGGATCATAAATAATGATTATGTGCTACATAATCAAAACACTCCAACTAGGTACGCTTGGGGACATCAAGGAATGTCCTCAATCGATTTAACGATCAGCACCCCGGACATTGCTAGCCAGATCGAATGGGCGATCTTCGATGATCCGTGGGGAAGTGATCATTTCCCTATTTATATCACTCTAAACCACTTCCTTCCAAATAAAACTCAGGATCAAAATTGCCCCCAAAATCCTAAATTCTCCTACAACAAGGCGGACTGGGATAAATTCCAAAATCTTTGTGAACTCCTAAAACCAGCAGACCTTGAAAATAACGACCCCCAAATTTTTTGCGACAAATTCACGCAAGCTATTATAAATGCTGCAAAACAATCTATTCCATTAACTAATCCTAAACCCTATAAAGCCTCAGTACCCTGGTGGACTGAGGAAATAAAAACAGCGCGCAAACAGTGTGCAAACTCCGCAAAACAGCTTTTAACAAAGCAAAACGCGACATTTCTCACCTACCACACGCAAAACACCTAAAAAATGCAGTTCAAACACTCATTAAAGAAACAAAGAAACAACATTGGGAAAACTTCTGTGAGGAGCTGAATGGTAAAACAAACTCTAAACAAGTTTGGAATAAGCTCCGAGTCATTCGTGGCGGCAAACGCAGAAGTAAACTCCCACCTATAAATAACCACATCTCACCTAAAGCAAAGGCAAACGCTCTCGCAGAGCAGTTTGCTAATGCTAGTAGCAACAACAACAACACGCCAAAATTCCAACAAAACAAGCAAAATTTCTCTTTACCACCTAAACAACAAAACAACAACCAACCCATCAACCAACCATTCACAATGGAGGAGCTTCAATTTGTTCTAAATAATAGGAAAAAGGGTACGGCTCCTGGCCTGGACCAAACTTCCTACCAACTAATTAAGAAGCTACCTCCAAATACCACCAACATACTTCTTAACCTCTATAACCTCATATGGCAATTAGGCACACTTCCCTCCTCCTGGAAGGAAGGACTAATCATACCAATCCCTAAACCAAATAAACCCTCTGGGGATCCAAATTCCTATAGGCCTATCTCTCTAACCTCTAATCTATCTAAGGTAATGGAAGCGATGGTAAAAAATCGCCTACAGCGCCACCTAAAAATTAATCCATTAAATGAGGACCAGAGTGGCTTCACTCCAGGTCGCTCTACCCTAAACAATCTTGCTCGCCTCGAGCAAGAAATAAAAACCGGGCAATTACACATACATTACACATTAGCAATCTTCCTGGATTTTTCCAAAGCTTTTGATATGGTGTGGCATAACGGCCTCATCCATAAACTCCTAAATAAAGGCCTAAATGGCAACATAATTAATTTCATCCAGGATTTCCTACACAATAGGCAAATAACTGTCGGGGTCGACAACCAACTTTCAGAAAATTTCCCCCTCAAAAATGGCACCCCACAAGGCAGCATCCTTAGCCCTACTCTATTTAACATTATGGTAGACGACCTCTTCGAGGGAATCTCCAGTAAAGTAAATACTTCCAAATTTGCAGACAACAGTGCCCTCTGGGTCCGTTGTAATAACATTAAAACTTCTACAAAACTACTCCAGTCCACATTAAATAAGGTCGACCAATGGGCCGACCGATGGGGATTTAAACTAAACGCGGAAAAAACCACTGGAGTAGTATTTAAACATAAAATATTGTGCCCTATTTCCCCAAGCTTATATCTTAAAAATAACAAAATAAATTTCCTAAAACAAACCAAATTTCTAGGGCTAATCTTTGACGAACATCTCTCATGGGATGCCCACGTCAAAGATCTAATCACTAGGTGCACAAAGGACCTTAATGTCCTGTGTGCCACCTCCGGCACAAGCTGGGGTGCAAATAAGCAAACCCTAATGAACCTATATATATCACTTATTAGGTCCAAATTGGACTACGGCGCCCCCATTTATAATACTCTCAACACCAAACTTACTGCTAAGCTTAATTCTATACAATACCAATCACTTAAACTAGCAACACGCACACAACACGGGACCTCCCTAGAAGCGCTTCAAGCCCTAACTGGTGAAATACCCCTCAAACTCAGAAGGGACCAACTCACCTTAAACTTCTGGGCCGCTTCTTCGGAGGATACACTAATTTCCAATCTCTTAAACTCTAAACTATCTAAACGCAAAACGGCATACGCAAACAAATACCCTCTCACATCTCCAATATCTCTACGCATCACAAACCTCATCAACCAAGCAAACCTCAACCACATCTCACTCCAACAAAACAACATCCTACAATACTTCACACCTCAACTCCCCCCACCCCGCATTAACCTGCATCTCACCAAACACAACCCACTACATGCTAAATCAACTACACTTCAATACACACAAGACAACTGGCATGATTGGTGCCACATATTCACCGACGGATCTAACGCACGCACCACAGCCTTCGGCTACCACATACAGAATACACACCACACACCCACATCACACAAGCTGCCTAATGACCAATCCGTCTTCACGGCGGAACCTATGGCTATTTTGGCAGCTCTTCAAAATCCAATAATACTCAACCATCCAAAACTTTTAATCCTTTCAGACTCACTTAGTGGGCTGGAAGCACTTAAATCTAAATCTACCAAAAACCGCGCTGGCATAATATCCCAAATACTACACACTATACAACTACTTAACCATCAGGGTAAAACCATAAAACTGCTCTCGGTTCCTGCTCACGTCGGCGTTTTCGGCAACGAAATAGCCGACAGAGCAGCAAAAGAGGGACTAAAACTAAATACCATTACACATCCACTCCCACACTCTAAACAAGAGGTTAAAAGCCTCGCTAAACTACACATCAGGGCCGTATGGCATAAACAATACACTAATTCTACTATTGCAGCATAATTTGCTAAACACACCAAAACCCTTCTCCCCAAACCACTCACTAAATTCAAAACATACAGCAAAAACACAAACATAGATAGGGCAATCACTAAACTACAAACAGGACACATACAACTAAACGCAAAAACACAACAGACCAGACACAAGCATCCCACATGTCCACACTGCAAACAAACAGAAACAATCACCCATATACTCACACAATGTGCACACTACAATACACATCGCAAAACCCTAAACACCACTCTCTCACAACACAACATCAACCAACACAACATCCAACACATCCTCAACCCACACAACAAACCACAAATATTCCATGCTCTAGGCAAATACATCAAAGATACGGGCCTTCTGGCTCGTATCTAAATACCTCACAATCATATACCATAAATTAACCCCCCACCCTCCCCCATCCCCAGCCCCCTTCCTTCTACCCCTCTCTACCAAATATATCATTCCAAATTTAAAAATTTCAAAATTACCCCTTTTGGCACTTGGCTCAAAATTTACCACTTTTAAAACAATTTCGGAACTTTACAAATGGTCCTAACGGACACAAGTGCGAAATCAGCTGTGCTGGAAGCGCTTGTAAAATCTCCAATCTCATCATCATCAAGAGAAGGAGATTTGGCTCATGCACTTCTACGGACGATGACACACATTTAAAAAAGTACATCGTGAATAACGGGTACCAACATTCTTTAGGATTACATAGGATGTTTCTAACGCTTGCGCCAGGTATGTTTTCATGTCATTGATTGTTAAATTCAAAGACAGAGATATTGCAACACGGTGTGAGATGTAATACTAGCTAACAATATAATATACGTTAGTTAAATACAAACGAATCATCCATTAAATACTAAGTTGTCATAAAGTGAAGTGAAACAAAATTATTTTTTCTACAGTAAACATTAAAAAAGTTTTTACATTCTCTCCCATTTATTTAAAAAACCTTCATTTTTTTCGAGACAATTTAGAACTTCATATCGATAATAAATGTTGTAACACTACGTGATATCGCATAGTAATGGATCTCTCACCGACCAAGTTCTTAACCTTTTTGATATAAACCCACCCAAGAAAACCGCGTCCAAGGATTGTCACAGTTCAATCAAAATGGATTTGACGACTAAGAGGGAAAGTTTATATCATGAAGCAGTTACATATCGTATTTTGGAATTCTTTCGGTCATGCTATTGCCTCTATTTTGCTGTTGAATTAGCTTAGAAATACAGAGAAAATCAAAGGGCTGGACTTTCAGCTGACAACTAGCACATCACACACTGGGCGTGGCTTCGAGTCATGCTTCGGTGATTTTGTTTAAGCGTTCGCCAGGCTCATTAGGCGGTTATCCAAAACAGGGGTATAAAAGGTCTACTAGTAGTCAAATTAAAGCGTATATTTTCTCATTTTTTGGCTCTATTGATTCTTAAAGGTGAAGCGACTACAGATAATAATTTGTAATAATCACAATTATGCGTTACGTCTCATCTTTAAGACAATAAAGTATAAATATATGGTAGTAGGTAGGTTAATTAATCGGGTTGGGTAGATTCACTTTGTGCCGGCATGGTGGGTACACGCATCTCGTAGATGGTTAGGAAAATATTAGTGTTAGGAGAAAGTAGGTCAGAATAATGTAGGTCACGTAACTTGATAGATTTAGGTAATAAGTGAAGTTTGTCTGGAATTAATTGCAAATTCTTTAGTTTTTCACGATAAACATTTTAAATGTTTCAGAACTGAGATTTGTTGTAGTTTCGGGTGAATAAAGCTTGCTTCCGAGAATATCACTCCTAAAACGATTTAGTGGCTGTAGTTAAATATTGCTTGCCGCTAAGTTCTATTTACTTAGAAGTTCAATATGTATTTTGACCAGTTCATGTAGTTGAATATTGGTGTTCAGCTTTTGTAATTGAGTTGATTGTGGCTATATTTTCCAGTATTTAGCCGCTGTATTTGAGTTTGTTGTGGCTATATTTTTCTGAATTTAGCCGCTGTATTTGAGTTTGTTGTGGCTATATTTTCCTGAATTTAGCCGCTGTATTTGAGTTTGTTGTGGCTATATTTTCCTGTATTTAGTCGCTGTATTTGAGTTTGTTGTGGCTATATTTTCCTGTATTTAGCCGCTGTATTTGAGTTGAATGTGGCTATATTTTCCTGTCTTTAGATTTTTGTAAATTTATTGTGGAAATATTTAGCTACAGGTTTTGAGAACACTTGTGACTGTTTCCCGTATGTAGCGGTAGAATTTGTGGCTATATTTTTCGTATTCAGCTTGTTTACCTGTTGTGATGTCATCAGTCGCAGCACGTACCTGAGGGGAATAAGTGAAATAGTTGAGTATTCTAAATAAAGTGCTAGTTATTAAGAAATGCTGAGGATTTTAAGAGGAGGTTGCCTTATTTGTGTCACGGGAGTGAAATAAACGGTTGTTAAATTATATTTTGTTTACCATATGTTTTGAGACAATATTTTCTTATTTTGTTGGAATAAATCTAAAGATGTTTCCATTCTTGTTCTAGTTGTCTTTCACCACACTTCATGTTAAGGAAAAGAACCCGGGGGTAATAGTGCGAGTTTGGCGGGTTTTCCCAATTAACATCTTACAAAAAAATCACACAACGCAAAGTCATTAAGGAAAACGGAAGCCGCGAAACTCGTCCTATTACAAAAGGAAAGATACCGACGAATGAGAATCTTGATTACTGACAAGGTAAAACTAATAAGGGTGTCCTAAATACAGAAAACATAGTCTTACCTAAACTGTAGACGAAAGAATCCGTAAGGAACACCACTTCAGGCGCGTTGATATCGAGAAATCCCATCTCTTTTGAGAACAAAGGATTGAAAATGGCGCCTAATTAAAGCTGATGTAAGGGTCGCAACTCTGCATGGAACAGCACTGCATTGACTACAATTTCAATCTGGATTGAAGTTCGAATCTCTTCACCCAGAACATTTAATAATTTTTCTTCTTATAAATTTGTACTTTTGATAAATCTATAGGATGTAATATGAATTACATTGGAGTGTTATATATTATTTGATGCAAATATTTTCTTTACCTACAAAATATATTGTAATATTCATGTTAAGTGACAACAATCTTTCAATTTTTAATTCCTAATTTTGGAAAGGTTTGTTTATATTCAATAAGCAAAGGAAACATCTTTCAAACTGAAATATTAGAGCATTGTAATAAAATTGTATGAAAGTGCAGATCTACCTTAAGACGTCTTTTAGACGTCTATTCAACGTCTAGGCTTAGACGTCTAAATGAAGATGTTGAATAGACGTCTATTAGACGTCTAAGCCAATTTAGACCTAATTTAGACGTCTAAAAGACGTCTTGTGCCTGCTGGGATATAATTCCACTTGGCCTAGATCTATAATGAGACAAAAGTTCTGCACTTTGCAGAGGCCTTACGTACTAATTACACATGATTCATATATAATCCTGTTTATGTCAGATGCTTGATTTTGTAACAACATACAAATTTATTCCTAGCAACTACAGCAAGGTCACACTGACCCTTCCTGCGGGGAAGACAAGACCACGGTTGGCGCAACCTGACCTAGGTCGGCATTACTGCTGCTAGGATTTTCTGTCACACCTCTCCTTAGTAACGTGTAATAACATATTTCCAACCCACCTGTCCCATAAGGGTGAATAGTTCAATATTAAGAAAAACTGAAGGAGAGGTGGAAGAACAAGTTTATGGTTTATTTGATTTTATATGAGGATGTTGACCGAGTTGCTCATGTTGTGACATCATTTAGTGCGTGACATTACCCAGCACTGGTTAAAGAGTATCGAGCGGCAGCGCAATTGAGATAGCGCATAAGCCATGGCTTGGAAAATTCTACGTATATCGATTAGGGGAACAATTTCATTTATTTTTGTAAGTTTGGCTAGTAAAGGCAAATAGGCAAAAAGAAATGGACTCATATAACATTACTACATTAGTTAGTATTTCATATGAAATTACTATTTCTTCTTTCCGCTACTTAAATTTCCTACACATAAATATGTGGCATCGGTCCACAGTCAATTTCTATTTTAAGATGACAGGGAGGAACAAAATATTCTTCAAAGATCTCGTTTGAAACTATTCACACAATCTTCTGAACATGGTATTGACTTTTTCCTGCCATTTTACCACGTGGGAGGGAGAAATCATTATTTTTGAACTTAGGAACATTTGAAAATAGCCCAAACTCAAAGGTTTAGCATTTAAATATAGTATATGACTAGGTGGCTTACTAGGATCATATCTTGCTACGTCTGCACTGTTAGCTTTGGCATGCTTCTTGGAAACCATGGATATACCGCCTCGAAGACCCTTCTAAAAAAATTAATCCATATCATAATCAGTAAGAAGTAATAGTTTTATTCCAGTTTTTTAAACGCATAAGTTGCTCAATATTATGACGACCGTTTTATGCCCCCGTAGCTGAATTTTCCATCACCCGGCTCGCTACCGTGAAAGATGGAATGTAATGACCCATTGCAACTTTGTGATTCATTAAAATGTATTAAAATTTGACAGTGACTTAACTTAAAAAATTTTTAAATCGACCGATAAACAACTTAAATATTTCTTTTTCAAAACGACAGCTAAGTCTCACCAGTGAACAGAAGAAGAAGAAGAAGAAAATTAGTTTATTGAAGTGTCACACTTTGCATTTAGACATATATTATACAATTATCACATCAAATTAAAAAGCAAAATCCAGCCTACATAGGCTTACGAGACACGATATAACATAAAATAATCCTTTAAATAAATATAATATAATAAATTATATTACTAAAACATCTGTAAAACAAGAGCGCACACACGCGTGCACTCACACAAACACATTGTCATATACACATATATTACATCAGTAAAATAGGTATAACGGGGTATAAAACATTATTGGAGAAGATTACGCTTATACATTTTGTATAGAGTGGCGGCAAGAGATTGGGAAAATAGGTCATTTAACATTATATAAGTTAGCTTATCAAACGGTGACATGGACAGAAAAGTAAGTTCAAAATTGGCTATTTTAGAGAAGAGGTCATACCTTAAATCGGAGTAAAATGGTCAAGTAATTAAAAAGTGACATTCATCCTCAACAACATTAAAATTACAGTGTGTACATATACGGTTTAAAAGAGGGGTAGTTGGACGGGTAAAGCGGCTAAGTTCGATTTGTAGGGGCAGGGTACAACAGCGAAATTTAGCTAAAATACTACGATGTTCCCTTGGGGAGATACATTTAACATATTTTTCAGTGAATGGTGCAAGTTTAAAAGTGCGATATGTGCGTAACCTATTTCCGTTATGGTTGCCGTTGTCATTGCATAAACTATGAAACCATTTTGTGTTATCATATTTTAACAGCATATCTTTGACAACGGAAAAACTAAACTTGTTATCGGTGATATCAATATTAGCACGTACAAAAAGAGCTTTTACACGTTTAACCCAAGAATTAGGGATTGAGGCAGACCAGTTAAAAATTGCATTTAAAATGTTTCGATTTGGGGGGAGAGCTTTAAGCCTGCGCCAAAAGCGCGCAATTTCGACTTGTTGCTTATAAAAACATGAAGACCAGCCCATATCCCCCACTGTAGCCAAATTAGGGGTCTTGCCACCAACACCGAGATAAAATCTACATGCTCTGTTTTGCACAGTGTTAATACATTGATATTCCCTTGTTCCCCATATTGAGACACCATAAGATAAAATTGGTTGTACAAGATTATCATACAGTTTCTTAAAAACATTATAAGGCATTCCGCCAATACATTTAAACTTAACTATAATGACAGACAGCGCTCGACTTGCGGACTTGGCGATTTCTTTTGCCGTATAACACATATTTAAAAATTCATTTAGCCACAAGCCGAGGTATTTATACATAGACGAATAATCAATAACTGTGCCAGACCAGTTAAAATTCACATGTGACTGGGCACGGTTAGCATGTCTTAAATGTACAATTTTTGTTTTGCTAAAATTCACTTCCAATTTCCATTGGTTAAACCAAGCTGATGCACAGTCTAACATTTGCTGTAGCGACTTCTCATCCGGGGAAATCAGCGCAATATCGTCAGCGTATAACAAAAGACTTAACATCTGGTCATTAATTTGTACACCACACTCAAGGTTATTGATACTAGTGACCAGATCATTTATAAAAACAGGAAATAACGTTGGCGACAGTCCACAGCCTTGCTTCACTCCTGAAGTGACATTAAAACTATCTGTTAAAATACCATTCACAGATACCCTGCAGGAAACATCAGTGTATAGAGCTTTTACAGAGTCTAAAAACCTTCCTTTCACACCAATAGTATACAGCTTCCACCACATACAGTCTCGATCCACTCTGTCGAATGCCTCCGAGCGTCAATGAAACACACAAAGGTAGAATTTTTTTGCTGTTTTCTATTATTCAAAATTGAATAAAGACTAAAGATATGTTCAACAGTACTTCTTTTTTTGCGGAAACCATTTTGTTCATCTGCTAGCAGATCATTGTTTTCGAGCCACAAACTTAAACGAGCATTTAAAATATGTGAAAATATCTTGCATGGGATAGATAAGATCGTAATACTCCTATAGCTGGAGGGGTCTGTATTATCTCGACTGTCAGGCTTTGGTATGGGGGTAATAAGTCCTTGCTTCCATATATTGGGGATTTTGCCATTATCAAAGCAAAACGAACAGAGTTTATGCAGTAGGTCTATATGCAAGTGTCATTCTTCAGGGCTTCAGCTGGGAGCAGATCAACCTCTGACGCCTTCCCCGCCTTCGCACTGGAAACAGCCTGCCTAACTTCATCTCTAGATATGGGTGCGTTGAGAGGCGTAGCGTCGATACCATGTGTAACTTCGCCGGTGGCACCTGACACATCACGATTGTTGTTTACTGTACCTATGTGTTCACTATTAAGAAGTTTGTCATACGTGTCTTTCCACGCATTTAAAACAGTAGCTTGATCGTGACTGGTTATACCGTCTTTTGTAACTTCCCACGGAATATTACGGTTTCGTTCATTAGATATGCCTATCTTACCAATAATTTTCCAGAAGTCACGCGACGAGCTGGTTTCGTACTGTGTCAACTACAGACCTTCCATTCTTCACATAAGTAAACTCCTGTGTACCAACACGCCCGTTTAGAACACACATACTACAGTCCACAAGAAAGCTCAAAAACGATCTCCCTATGCATTGTATGCAGTGTCGATTACCTCCCTTGCTGGAACTTCGTCTACTCCTTCTATGTAGTCTGCTTCCACTCCGATCCTCGAGTTAAAGTCACCGCAAATGCATACGTGTCCATCATTTTGATACATGTATATTTGCTGTAATAGAGTTTCAAAGAAAGATTCTACGTCGTTGGGTCGACTAGATTCTGCTGGTGGCAGATAACAGCTACATAACACAATGTGGAAATCCGGTCGACTTCGTGACGTCATCTTCAGCCACAGAATATCTTCCTTTGTATCGTCTAACACAGATACATCATAATGTTTTAAAACAGAAGCCTATATCAATACACCTACCCCGCCCGATCCACGCTTGGCTCGCTTGTTGATTGTTTTTCTGTTATGCCCGTACCACTTATACCCCTCCAGTGAAATTACGTTATCTTTGGTAAGAAACGTTTCACAAACTGACAGAATATCACAGTCGCGTTCATATGATACAAATTCTCTAAAAAGTTTATTATCACAGTTTTTGGTGGACCAACCACCCACATTCCAGGATCCGAGCCGCAATGAGTCCTATTCCTTACTTTTCGTCACAACAAGCCTTGATCCTTTGTAGCGAAAGTCTTTAGTTTTACCAAGTTCATTAATCACGGTGTGAAGATTTGATCTGGCGATCAGTTCTTCTCTTGTGAGAGCTTTGTCTATGTATACTTTTGAGTATGTAGTGCTCTGTTTTAAAGCTTTTTTCTTTTGTAAAAGTTTATTCTTTTGCTCGACAGTTTACAGGCTTGCTATGATTATACCGGGCTTACCGTCTGCTCTAGTCTTCCGTTGCGCACGTGTAACTCGAACGTCAGTTAGCTTGAGTGCGTCGCGTATTACACTGTTCACTGTTACGTTCGAATTGTCCTTCTCTCTCGTGTCAAGCGCCACATTCCTGAAAACTACATCTAACGAACTGCCCGGGTTATGTCCATGTTTTAGTGTATTTGAGTAATTTCGTTCTACCTGCTCCATTCGCTTTGTGACGTCACTTAAAATGTTCGACGTTGAGTTGTGTAGTGAATCTATCCGTTTTTTCTCCTGTCCCTACTTTCCCTCAGTGGACGATATTCTGTCTGAGAGGTCGTTGATTTGCTGTCTGAATTCTGCTCGCAGCTTCTCTGTTTCCTCATGGAGTACAGCCCGGAGATTGTTAGTGACGCGATCTTCCATGGAGTCCATGCGCTGGGTCATGCGGGTGCTCATGTCCGAGATAGCCTTGAGAATCATCGCGTTGGAAATATCACTTTTGACACTCACGTGGGATTCACTTTCAGGTATATCATTGTCCTTTTTTTCCGTGCTCGCTTGCGGTCACTTCTGTCCATCTCACGGGTGGTCACTTGGCTTGGAGTGTTCGACGCCATTACCACATCAACGAAATCACTATTGTTGAGAACGTCGCACATTTTCGGCCCAGAATCCAAACAAATTTGAATAAAACGTTCTTAAATGACAGGTTTATACTTTGATGTAGTCGTTGGAAGAGGTTTCAGCAAGTTAAAAGTCTTAAACATATATAAAAACCTGTTTTTCACTGAACAGAACTGAAAGGGGCCGTGGTCACTGAAGCCTGAGTCCTGCCGAGTGGCGTGATAGGAAAACAACCTTAGCAAATCTCGCTGTTTTAACCACCGTTAAAACATGTTAAAAGTAATCCAAACAACTCAAACCTTCGATTAATTTATCTTTAATATGTCGTTAGTAATTTGTATTGTTCCATGCAACAGATAGTGCATTAATACGATGCTATGCGCACTATCCTACAGCATGTGCTCATCAATTACTATGTCTACCCAATGTTGTTACAACAATCAGACAAAAATACTAATTCTTTCTGACAAGCAGGTGCCTTTAGGGTGTGAAAGTTGTGAAATGTCTCATTTTGCTTTTTTAAATGCAGCTTTACGCTGTTTACGCGCATTTTTAATTTCCTCATTCCACCAGGGAACTGAGGGTTTCTAAGGGTGAGGTTGTGGTGAAGGGTATTGAGTTTTTTTGCAGCATTTATAATAGGCGTAGTTAGGTTATTGGAAAAGACTTGGGGTCGTTATTTTCAAGGTCTGATTGGTCAATTTCATTTATAGAGTATCCCAATCAGCCTTGGTATAATTGAATTCATGATTTTGGGCGCAATTTTGATCGTTTACCTTATTTAGAGGTAGATGCTTTGAACAGTATTTTATTTCCATAAAACATGTAATACACAACATTCAGAATATATATATATACAAAACGGAAAAAGGATTAGCAAACAGGCAGCAAATGCCTATATAAATGCTTCTTCTGAAACAAACATGAAACGATTAAGATATCAAATACATTGGTGGAAATGTATATTTGCAATTATTCTTACAAAACTCAAATTCATATTAAGTATTGTCTACCTTTGCATTTGGTACAGATTTAATAAAAGAGTTATACAAATCGGTTGGTACCATTTATGAAATGATATTCAGATATTATTAGGGATTAGTTAGCACTCTGTGACAAGGATTTGTCGCCGCTCAAGATAGATTTTAATGTTATGTCGTTTTTAAAAAAGTATTGATTTGATCGGAATCTATCATATAGTGGGCATTTAAAGAAGTAATGAAAAGGATCCTCAGGAATGTTTCCACAAGAACAGACGCAATTTACTGATAACTCTCTATCAAACAAATGTGAATTGAGATCGCTGCAACCGAGGCGCATGCGACAGAGAAGAATTTGACTCCGCCTTGGACCATAAGATGTATAATATTCAAATGTAGGAGATAAAGTCCTGTCACATGAAATCAAAGTTTTAAATTGTGTCAGTGAGGCTGCATTTCTAATGGTTGTATCCAGCAAGTTCCAAGCATTAACAGTTGATGAAACAAAAGAGTTATTAAAATGAGACAAACGCCCAGAAGTGCCTCGTAGATTTTCGGAATTTCGTAAATTATAACTGCTTACATCAGAAACATTTGGTGTAACCCATAACGACAGATATTGTGGAGTGGCGCCTTTCCATTAACGAAAACAAGCCTGTTTCAGTATATAGTTTTTGGTGACTTGTGCCCTTAACTGCACCTGAGATGGTCCTCAGAGCGTCTAAATGTAATTTTTCTAACATATAAGCTTGTTCTTTAGTGCAATTCTCCCAGATGGTATCACAATAGTCAAATATGGGCAAAATAAATGATCTACACATAGTTTTCAAGGGATAATCGAGTTAGCCTATATTTCAAACATCTCAGACAATATGTGGACTTGCTTTTCATATTTTCAATATAATGCTGCCATTTTCCATCTTCTTGTAGAGTTAGACCGAGATGTTTATGTTCACTGACTTCATGAATTAAAGTATTGTTTAGTGTTAATGGAAGTTTCGGACTTGCATTACCTTTTTTGGAAAATAACATCGCTTCAGTCTTTTCAGGACTGAATTTAACCTGCCACTTGTTGGACCAGCCTGAAATTTGTTTTAAATCATTGTTTAGCAGGGTCTGAGCCTGGAAAGGATCTTCTATAACAAGGTATAGAGAAGTGTCATCTGCAAAGAGTTTTACATTACTTACCAAACCGTCTGTTAAATCATTTGTATAAACAAGAAATAGCAGTGACATCAAGACAGAGCCATGGGGAACACCAGCAAATACTGATTTTGTATTTGATTTATGACCATTTATCACAACCGATTGTTTTCTGTCGCTAAGATAATTCTTAAACCACTGTAATAGACTTCCGGTAATTCCAATGGATTCAAGTTTTACTAATAAGCCTGCATGCCAAACACGATCGAAAGCTTTACTAATATCACAAAAAATAGCTCTGACTTCTTTACCATCCTCCATTGCTTTTGATATCATATGGTAAAGTTCCGTTAATTGATAAACTGTCGAGTCTCCAGTTTTAAAACCAGACTGATGTTTAGATATTATTTCATTGTCTATAAAGAAATTGCATGCATGCTTGAATATGCATTTTTCGAATACTTTGGCCAAACAGGAAGTTAATGCTATTGGTCTGTAATTATTACAATCATGAATGCTGCCTTTCTTGTGAAGAGGCACAACTGTTGAATATTTCCAAATAACAGGTTATTGGGACAATTTCAAGGATAAATTAAAAATCTTCGTAATTGGCTTATGAAGAGACCGAGCTAAACTTTCAGTAGTTTGTTGCTAATGTTATCTGCACCCTTGGCTTTTCTAGTATTTAAAGAAAGCAAGATATCACAAACTTCACTTTCAGTAAAATGTTAATAATCTCATTTATTTTCACTGCAAGTGGGGGGAGGTGGATCGATATCAGGTTCGTCGACTTGGGCTTGTTCTGTGAAATAATCATTAAAAACATTTGCAATATCATCTGCGTTTTCTTAAACAACACCATTATTAGTGATAGATGGGGACTGCTTACCTGAATTTCTATTTTTCTTAATATGCTTATTAACTAGGCGCCACCACGACTTTGTCCCTCTCTCAGTGTTGATAATGTCATCAAGTTTTGAATCATAATCCCTTTTAGCCTTTCTAACTTCAGAAATGACTTTATTTCTGGCGACTTTAAATCGATCCCAATGGTGAGTATCATTCTTTCTTTTAGCAACTTTATGTAGGCGGTTTCTTTTTCTCATTAATTTCCTCAGATATCCGTTCATCCAAATACAGTCTCTAGGTCTTATAACAACTTCTTTGTTTGGAATATATTCATTGATAAGGCCAATAAGAGTGTTAGTAAACGCAGTAGCAGAACTGTTTATATCGTCATTAAACAGATAGTCCCAATCAGTAGTAAGTATACTATCATTTAGCCCATCATAGTCTGCATGATAATAGTCATAGATGGTTCTCTTAAATGCATCTTTGGGTTGCTTTCCGAGTTGTAATGTAACGAAAACCGGACAATGATCGCTGCAGATCGGAGTAAGAACACCCGAATTATGTACAACATCTAATGAAGAGGTAAGGATAATATCTAATAAAGTGCTAGTGTTTTGAGTAATTCTTGTAGGTTCATTTATAATCTGAACTAGGTCATAAAGTATTTGGAGATTATTTATCTTATTGTTACTAGTACTGAGCATATTGACATTAAAGTCGCCCAGTATGAACAATCTAATATTTCTATTAACAGCCATTGCAATCGAATCATCGATCATATCCCAATATTGATTGCTTAAGTCAGCTCTGTAGAAGGTCCCAATGAGAAATTTATTGTTGTTTGTGTTAACTTCAACCCAAATAGCTTCTAAATCTGGAACACCAAGATGCATGATTAAAAAAAAATTATTTTTAAGATAAATTGCAACCACTCCTCCCCTTGTTGGTCTATCTTTACGAAGTGGTGGATGAAAACCTGGTAAAAGAATAAAATCATTTAACACAACGGGGCTTAGCCAAGTCTCAGATAAACAGATAACATCGTAGTGACTCTACTCTGCTGCAAGTAAATCGGTTTTGTCCCTTAAACTACGAATGTTTAAGTAAATTATGCTAAGAGAAGGGCCTGGATGAGGGTGAACATCACCACAGCAGATTAGTAACAAAGATATGATTAAGAAGTAACGTACCCCCAAGCAAAGGCACAGTACTATACAAAAGCAAGTAAATCTATCAAAGCGGCGACTGTTTCTCCTAGCCGTAGATGCAGCAAACAGCCCAACTGCAATCCTATACTGAGTTATGTCAACCCCCATCTGACTGTCTTACGAAAACATGTATAAAATAGGATGCAGTGGGCGTGGCTGCAGAATGAGAGTATTAAACTTTGTGAGGGATAGTCATTTTAGAAACATTTGGAGTGAAATGAAATAAATGAATGGTACCAAAATGCATAATAGACAGTGTAGACATATGTAAGCGCTTGGTTGGATTGGACGTGACGCACGTAAACATACATGAAAAGGTTTAAAACGAACATGAATGGAATAGGTAGATAAAGAAAAGAAAAGTAAAAGAGGAAAAGGCAGATTATCTTCATAAAAAAGGGAACAAAAACAAAATCCCTCATGGATAAAATAAGACCAATGAATAACTAGTGTAGTTATTAATTCATACTAGTTATATAGACATAATCCAGTTTGTCAAATATACAATTGTCATGTACACGACTTTCATTGAGTTTAGTGAAAGGAGATTGAAAAAGTCTCTTACAACATTTACATTAGTTTTGAAATATTTATATCACGATTAATAGCAAAGTCAGTTTACGATTTTTTATCAAATAACATATAGCATATACAGGTGCCCCTCCTTCTCTATATCAACATGTTTCATTGGCCTAGAGCATCCGGTACCACAGTGAGGATGAAAATCTAAGCTACCACACGTGGTGGCACGTGGTCCTGTGCATAGCTCAGTTGACCGGTATCAGTGAAGTTCAGCAACATCTGGCGTGGCTCGCCGGATGGGTGGGTTACTCGATCGTTGCTGTATTAACTGAGAGTTCACACTGAGACACGAGCTGAGAAACTTGTGATGTCTCCTTAAGCAAGGGACTTTATTAAAAATGTTACCTGTTTACCCAGCAGTACTAATTGGGTACCTGGTGTAGCGCTTAATCGGCAGCTTGAGTTAGACCAGGGCAATAATCATCCATGACTCTTGTATGCGCTATGAGCACGTTATAGTGGAGTTTAGCGCTATATAAATGGACATATTATAACATTCTTATATTCGGTGAATCGAACTGTGGAAGGATGTGCATCGTATTTGTTATTCGTTACAATGAAAACCGAATATTTTCAAGTTTTAAAATGTTTTTTTACTATTGATTTTAACTTAAATAGTGGAGTTTAGCGCTATATAAATGGGCATATTATTATTATAATTATTATAATTATAAACGCAATGTGTTAGAAGATAACGGTCACATGACGTCTTACTACCGTGCGGGGAGCGAATGCTATGCACGTGGGACACAATATTGTCATGCTTTCTAACATAGGCTGCATGGTTGAAGTGTGTATCTTGAAGTTGTTACTATTGTTAGATGCTGATTTAGGAAGACAAGAGATATCAATGAGCAGCGTGAATGGAGAGTTCGAGTCATAAGACAAGTTTTGTCTTGCTGTGATTATAGAGTAACAGTGCAAAGTTGTTTGAAGTTTGTCTTGTAAGTTTGCTTCATGTGTTGTTATACCATTGTTAGCAGAAAGAAGGCAGAAACATAGAAGTTGATGGCCAGAAGCTAACTTCACAGATTACACAGATATTCAGCCGCAAGATTATTCTACATTTCATGGGAAAAGGAAGGAGGGATAGAGGCAGGGTTAGTGTGACTTAAACATTTTTTATTCATGAAATAATACATGAACGGATTGGCCAAACCTTAGCTCAAAATTAACGTGGTTTTAATATATGTAGAATTGTCCCTACAAGTGATCTCTTACATAAGATGAACATCAAGGATACCAATATATGCAATTGCTGAAAAAAGAAAGCCCATCTGTTTTACGATTGTCAATATGTAATCGATATTTGGAATGACCTTAATGAATGGTTAAAAGATGTAACAAGTGCAAAGATAGAACTGTCATAAAGCATTAAATGTCTCAGATATCCGGAAAACAGAAATTGAATACTGAATATGATTATAACTATTGTGAAGTATAAAATATTTAAATCTAAGAATATGATTTAAACATATTTTATTCATGAAATAATACATGAACGGATGGGCCAACAAGCTCCGAAGAGCTTATTTTAAGGCCGCTCCAATACAACTTCATTTTTACAGATATACAAACAGATGTAAGATATACGTCAAATCATAATTCAAATTTAAAGATATATACAGTGATAATGCATGTCTACCAATTTGGCAGTCATTATTTTAAAGTGTTATTTAGAAATTTCAAATCGATCGGATTTAGTGATAAAATTATGAAAAGACTTTAATAATAAAGTTTGTTTATTGATTGTGAGCGATGCACATCCCCCTAGTACCTTGTTGATAGAAAATCCTTTCGAATAGCAACCTGGTAAACAACAATTTCTTCAATTTTCGACCTGTCATAGTTTAAAACAGTGCACGAAGCCTTCCACTTATATTGTTTATATTTCTAGGTGGGCGGGGCTATCGCTCCGCTGGAAAAATTATGATGTTTAGCAATATCCCTTTGCAACAAAAAATATATGTGGCGATATTCCGAGTTCTAATTTTATTTGCATTCTAGGTAGATGCTTGTCTTCAATATGTCGTGTCTATAGAGCGAGAATGAAGTGAATTTGTGATCGCTATGCATAAAATTGCCTTGTCCTCCATCTTGGATCGCTGCTCTGCGCAGCGCCATTATACAGCCAGTGCCATGGCCTCACTTTAGCGCAAGCGGAACGAGGCCAGGGAACCAGGTTGTTCGAATAGAAGAATGATTGATTTCTTAAGTGTATGTACTTTTGGCATGTGAAAAAATAGTCTACTGCATTTTCGATCGGGTGACCGCATGAGCACGCAGGGTTGTCAATGATAAGTCTGTTAAATTTACAATGGAGCCTGAGGCGAGAATGAATAATGTGACTAATTCTTGACCCAAAATATAATAGTAGTATTTTTTGGTCCACTAATCGAATTTCTAAAACCGGATAGTGTCTCATTGTTTCTGATGTCGGGAGTTAAAGAATTCCATAATTTTATTGTATCGGGTAAAAACGACCTGGAATATGTCGCCGTTCTACATTTCATAGTTCAAACGGTTGAGTTTTCTATAAGGTTATATTCATTTGTACTAGGCGTAGATGGTATGAGATTACACATATATTCAGCCGCAAGATTATTCTTCATTTCATTAAAAGTAGTCAGTTTAGATATTTTCCTACGTTCTGTCAAAGATTTCATATATGTTTCTTTGTAAAGTCCGCTATGACTTGTTCCGCGAACTGCTCCGCAAACTTAACGTGTCTAGATTCAATTGTTCTAACAAAGTGCATTGTTCTTGAGTGCAGTTATCCCAAATATGGCCACAATAGTAAAATATTTGTAAGATGAATGATTAATATATAATTTCTAAACTTTTACGTGACAGGCGATATTTTAGACTTCTTAAGCAATTAATCAAAGGACAAACTTTCTTGATTTTAGTGTTTATATAGATATCCCAGTAACAGTTATTTTGGAAGGTTAAGCCTAGGTGCTTTTGGCTTTCGACTTCTTGAATTATTTCACCGTTCATAGTAAGATTAGGTTGGATGCTCCTATATACTTTTCTGCTAAAGTGTATTGATTAAGTTTTTTTTAGGATTAAATGAAACCTTCCATTTTTTGCCCAGTTTTGAATCAATGATAGGTCATTATTTAAGCAGTTTGCAAATGTATAAGGGTCCTCGATTATTACATATAAAGAAGTGTCATTTGCGAAAAGTCTGATATTACAGTCTATATAATCTACAATATCATTTTCATATATATAGTGAACAACAAAGGTCCCAAAACAGAACCTTGCGCGACGCCTGCTTAAGTATGTTGAGAATCTGAAACATGTCCATTTATAACAACTCGCTGGGTTCTATTTTTCAAATAACTTTCAAACCACTTCAATAAGTTGCCATCTATTCCATAGCAATTTAATTTCTGTAGTATATCTTGATGCCAAAAATTATCAAAAGCTTTGCTTATATCGCAAAAGACAGATCTTACTTCTTTACCATCGTCTAGTACTTTGGCTATGAAATCATACAAGATTATAGTTGTAGAGTCGCCACATGTAAATCCTGACTGCAGATTCGAAAGGAGGTCATGCTCTCTTAAAAAGTTATTTAAATACTTAAAGACACATTTTTCAAATACTTTGGCTAAACAACTTGTCACAGCTACTGGTCTATAATTTGGTTTAAACATATTTTATTACATGAAAGGGATCGGCAAACAAGCCATATGGCTTATGTTAATGCCTCTCCCATACAATACAAAAACAATTGAAATAACACGAGAATGGCATGCAATCTTTATACAAAAGTTCTATAAAACAATCATTAGTATGTAATATATTAAAAGATATCACAATTCTGGTAATCATGTGGCCGTTCATTCATCATTATAAAAAGACTTGTAAGTTGTTTAAAGAGTTTAACTGTTATTAAATCGTTTTGAAGAATGAATAAAGTAATGTACAGATTCTAGTATTTTCTGGTTTATTTCTCTCCCTTTATTTGCGTTCCCAAAAAGTACACTTCTTAAATCAAAACCTTTCTTATAAAAATAACAGTTTGGTCTCAGCAATAAGTAACAGGGACAGGTAAAAAAGTAGTGAAATGCGTCTTCGTTTGAGTGACCACATGAACAGGCGGGTGAATCAAAGATATATCGTTTGTATTTGTCTGCATTTAAATCGCTAAACCCTAGCCTAAGGCGACAGTGTAAAATTTGTAGGAGTCTGGGTCCAGAGTTAAAATCAAAGTGGAGAGGAGATGACAATTTGTTTAGTAGCATTAGTTTGAAATCATGTAATGAAGTTGCTTTCTTCATATTGTCGGGAAGCTCGTTCCAGCGTCTTATTGTGTCTGGAATAAATGATCTGGCATATAGTTCTGTCTTACAACGTATGTTTTGAAGGTCTGTCTGGTTTCTTAGATTATAATTAGAATTGAGGCTGACTGAATCAGGCACAAGATCACTTAGATAATCGGGAGTCAATTTATTGATCATTTTATAAAAGAGACATAGTTTTGAATCAGCCCTTCTTTCTCTTAGGGGCTTTGAGTTAGTTTCCTTATAAATGTTTTGGTGACTTGTCCCTCTTACCGCACCGCAAATAGTTCGCAGTGCGTCAAGATGTAGTTTCTCAAGTTGGAGCTCTTGTTGTTTAGTACAGTTGTCCCAGATAATACTACAGTAATCAAAATGAGGTAGAATAAAAGAGTTAAACATTATTTCTAAGCTTTTTCTAGTAAGACGATATAATTTGAACAGTCATATATATTACCGCCTTTGTGGATTGGGATTACGTTCGCTTCTTTCCAAGACGTGGGGAATTCAGCATATCTTAAAGACAGGTTAGGTAATTTAGTAAGAATAGGAGCTAGTGAATAAGCGCAAGTTTTAAGTATTTTGTTTCCAATTTTATAGGGACCGGTTGCCTTAGATGTATCAACAGAGAGCAATATATCCTGAACTTACCCCATCTCCAATACTATATCAGTTAGAGTACTATCACAACGTTCATCAATAGGAGGGGGTCGTCGTCAGGATCTATAATTTGAGATTGGCTACTAAAATAGTTGTTCTTAATTTCTGTAACATCGTTAGGATCATCGCATAATACATCATGATCAATAATTGAAAGACAAGAACTTAGTGCGGATTTATTCTGCAAATAGTTCTTAACTAGTTTCCACCACGTTTTCGTACAAATTGATTTCCTTATTGCAGTATCGATTCTTAATGTATGCTGGGTTTTTTGCTTTATGTACAGATGCTATAACTTTATTTCTAATTGATTTAAATTTCTGACATTCTAGAGGACGGTTCGTTCTTTTAGCGAGTTTGTGTTGCCTCTTTCGTTTCATTAGTGAGCGTATATCTTGTTTCTCCAAAGCGGGTCCCAATGTTTAATAAGTAAGGTCTTATTTGGTATGTTCGCGTCGCAAATTTGAATTAAGTCACCGGTTAGTTTAGATGTTATTAGATCTATGTTTTCGATTTCAGTTTCACGAATGTCAATAGAAGTTATATGTTCGTTCAAAGTTTCTGCATCAACTCGAGAATAATCATAAATTTCCCGCTCATAGCAGGTTTCTTTCTGTCTATCTGATTCAATATTGATATACACCGGACAGTGATCACTACAAACCGGATCCATTACTCCCGAACTCCGCACTTATCCAAACATGTTACGAATATCAAATCAATTAATGTACGGGAACGAGAGGTAATCCGTGTTGGTTCGGATATGGTTTAAACAATATTTATTCATGTACTCAGGTACAGGGGGATCGACAAACAGGGTTTCCCCTATGTAAATGTCTCTCCCCAAAACATACATTTTACTACAGGATATCTACATCATAAGGATGCATTAATATATACATAGTAGAAAAAAACCATATAATTGTAATACATTTTCAGGCGAAGCGTCTGCATAACAATATGAATTTGTGAACAGATGAAATTAATCTTGTATTGATATCATTTGACAGGGATTTATTACCAAATAAAACAGTTTTCAAGTTGTGACCATTAGCGTAAAAGAAACTTTCATGACGAATATTTATGTAATTTTGACAGGTAAAAAAGTAGTGATGTGCATCTTCATAAACGAAACTACACGAGCAGCGCGAGTCGTTGCCAATAAAAATTTGCTCGTTTCTCGGTCCGTAATTTTGAAATATTTCATGTACTATGCATCTGTTATTATATAATTTGTTTTTTAACATAACGTACGATTCTGAATTCTTTAAAGTTACATCAAGGTTATTCCATTCGACAATAGCAGACGGCAAGAATGAATTTTTGTATATATCCGTACGACAATTAGGGACCTGAATGGCTTCAGAGTTTCTTAATTCATAGAGCGATTGGCGGCATATCGTGGGTGGAATAAGCTCCGACAGGTAATAAGCTGTAAAATTTGAATTCATTTTGTAAAACAGGCACATTTTACGGTAATATCGTCTCGTCGACAGTGAAGTGAAGCCAGTCTCGTCATATAATTTTTGATGATTAGTGCCCTTTACAACACCACAAATAGTTCGCAGTGCGTCAAGATGTAATTTTTCGGGAAGACACTCTTGTGATTTAGTACAGTTATTCCAGATTTGATCGCAATAGTTAAACATTGGAAGAATGAATGCACTATACAAGGTCTTGAGACTTTTTCGCGTTAACCGATATTTAAGACTACGTAAACAATTGATCATTGGACTAATTCGATTCACCATCTGATCTAAGAATGCCACTGACCATCCTTTTGAAAGGTTAGACCAACGTGTTTATGGTTTTCAACGTCTGCAATGATTTGGCCATTCATATTTAGATTTGGTAATACAGTTTCAATTCGTTTACTTGTAAACATGATGGTTTCTGATTTTGCAGGATTGAATTTAACTTTCCATTTATCTGCCCAGGCAGAAATTCTTTCAAGATCTTTACTTAGCATATTGTATGCTACGTTTGGATTGTCTATAATGACATAAAGCGAGGTGTCATCAGCAAATAATCTAATATTACATTCTATTTCATTTACAATATCTATGATAAATACTAAGAACAAAAGGGGCCCTAACACGGATCCCTGAGGGACTCCAGCCAGTACAAATTTGTTTTCAGATTGAGAACCGTTTATTACTGTATATTGTTTACGATCAGATAGGTAATTTTCAAACCACGCGAGGAGTGAACCGCTCACCCCGTATCTTTGGAGTTTGTAAATAAGACCCTTATGCCATACACGGTCGTAGGCTTTACTAATATCACAGAACACCGCCTTTATTTCTTTTCCGTCGTCAAGAGCGTTACTTATGAAATTGTATAAATGTGTTAACTGGTAAACGGTTGAGTCGCCGGCCGTAAATCCAGATTGGAATTTGGTAATTATTCCGTTGTCTAAGAAAAAATTGTAAACATGTTTGTGGACACATTTTTCGAAAAGTTTAGAAACACAACTCAATAAGGAAACGGGTCTATAATTTGAACATTCATGAACACTGCCTTTTTATGAAACGGAACGACCGCTGCTGTTTTCCAAAGTGAGGGAAATGAAGACTTAGTCAAAGACAAATTAAAAAGTAGAGTCAGCGGTTTTGCAATGATTTTTGTAAGTGTCTTTAAAATACGATTACTTATCAATTCAGGCCCAACAGATTAATGAATATTATGAATTGATATAATATCTTCTAATTCCTGTTCATTTATAGTTACTTCTCCATGTGAAAAGTCTGGTGTAGGTACGTTATCTTCGATATCGTCATCTTCATTATCAACACTAGCTTGGTTAGCAAAATAGTCATTTAGTAAATTAGCCTTATCGATATCATTTTCAAAAACAAGCCCATCGTTTTCTAGGCTCGGGAAGACTTTTAATTTGTTCGATTTCGCAGTATAATTCTTTATGATTTTCCACCAAAGTTTGCTATCCAAGGACTCATTTAAAGGGACCCTTCGAGCGGGGTATTTTTTGTGGAAACGAAATTCAGGAGGGAATTCCCTTTTGCACACGGCATATAACTGAAATTTTCTAACTCTTTATCTCACTGCCTTTTACTCAATTACACTGATTAATTTGATAATTAAACTTAATCCCCCTTTAGAAACCAAAATTAGCAAGTGTTACGAAACAAAAGAAGCCACTGGTTGGCGCTGCGAGCGTCAAGGGGATTAACTCCATTGTTTTGATGGCGACGATAGTATCAAACGATCAAGTGATGGGAGTTTTGTTTGTGTAAAATAGGATGTTAGGTTGTTATCACTAGAAATTGCGCAAGTTTTTACAACAGACACCACAGCTTCTAACACAATTAGTTCACTCAATATGACATTGAGGGGAAAACTGGCTTCAATTCGGTCATATAAGCCGAGGTTCGTCCTCGCACAACCATTCACAAATAATCTTCATTTTGCATTGTGTTTTTTCGAAATAACATAGAAATAAGTTTCCATAAAATAAATATGAGCAAGGTTGCCCGAGGTCGACCTCGAAAACACGAAGAAACGTCTCCGAAGAGTAGAAGAAAGGAGAGGAATTCTCAGCGAATTTATTTGGGTGATCTTGCAAGCAGATGGGCAGAGCTGAAAACTGCAGTGAACTTGACAGATATTCAGCTGGCAAGACACCTTCTTGATATCCATGATATCACATGCCAGTGCAAGTAAGTAGTATGGAATAATAATTATTATATAATATTATAGAATTATAAATATTGAATAGATGAATAAAATTGGCCCACATATACATATATGTATGTCAAATATCAACACCTACACCTACATACAACCATTCATTCACAACTTTTCATACTGTACTCAGTATAGATAGTTCTGTATTTGTCTTTTTTCACAAGCTTGGTCACCCATTTTTTCTATTTTGTCATTCATTTGAGTGATACATACCTAAAATAACATTCATGTATGCAGCAAAAGTAGATCCCTAATAATACACTGAGTATTATAACCCTACTGCAGTACTGTCAATATGATATTTATTTGTTTACCATCTTGAAATAATTAAATATTTATTCATCAATTCAAATTATTTCCAATATTTCCTATCATTTTTATGATGTTTAGATATAATGATTATTTTATTTTCACAGTTGTAAAACAGACCAACAGTGTGATCCATGGGATAGAAGTTCACAACAGGAATGTCTCCAGCTACCTTCTGTCAGCACGCCACAGAAGAACAGAGATCTAGATATTGCATCGCAAGTTGCGGGTAAGTACATATATATTTTACTCAATAAATAGATGTGTCTCACTATGAGAGTATACCTGTTACAGTGGAAGTATGAAACACTATAGTCATGACAATGTATCGATACATCAAGTATCATGATACTATATCTGCCAATAAATCATATGTTGTCTAATTTTGTATATGTATCATTGACTTTAGGATTTTTAGAACTTAATGGGTTGTCTGTAAAATACACTGAAAGTAGTGTATCGTGACATCACTGACATGTATCAGGTATATTGTGATACCTATCGTATCGCCAGATGTCTGTATTGTCACAACGACATTCTACATTTACTTGTGTATCAAATAAATGAACAGGTATTTTGGAAATGTATCATGGTATCATGTAACTGTTGAACTGAGATGAGACCAGATTTTTAAAAACCAAATAATATTAAGGAATAAATAATATTGAAAAAAACTTTTAGTAAAGTCATGGATCAGTTTGTTTACTTGTTTTTATGTTTCATAATATGTTTTCAGATCTCTCCATGATATCATCATTGATGAGCTCTCCTACCGCTATCTGTGCAGAAACCTGTGAAAATGCTGAGGAATGCTACAATGAGTATGTTTGCATTATATTGTACTAAATGTTTCAAGAAGTGATGCAACCTGTAGACACCAAACTATTTAGTAGAAACAAATATTACAGATATGCATTTGCTGGTGAAGAATACATACAGTGTTTATGAAAAAAAATCAAAAAGACCTACTAGGCTACACCGCTAGACACAGATCTCTGGGTCTTAGAACTTTTATTTGCTACTAATATTATTATTATACTATTATTCTTATTATATTTTTTTTAACAGCCATTGCAGAGATGAGCCAGATGACCTGTCACCAACCACAGACACTTTAGACGAGACGGTCAACAGAACCAGGTAGGATTTCAATTATAACATATATTTGTCTGTTATAACATAAGTAACCATTTGATGAATAAGATGTTATAAATTTTCCACAAAAAAACTCATTCAACCCATTTTGGTATTTCCATTATTTTTCAAAATACAGACCTATATCAGATTTCCTAATTTTTCATGCTCTTGTGTATTATTTCCTTTTAATCTTATAATTATATTTCTTTTAGAAAATATGTACTGCATTTTATGAATGTGAAGGCAACCTTCCAAATATAGTTTTTATGTATTACAGTGCCACCCTAGGGGAGAGCATGGATGCCCTCAGTAACATTTCTTTGTTTTAGGCACACTGGCATCTTGGAGACTTTCCACAATCATCTGCTGATGTATTGTTCCAAGAGACAATCCTACCAGTAAGTAACACAGACTTTCATCTTTCAAAATTATTACTTACTTATTACTTACTTATCAGCAAGACAAAACAAGAAGCAGTGTCCAAAATAAACACTAGCCCGGTAGCCCGGTGCTAGTTGAAATTTGCTTGGGCTAGTAAAAAAGTAATGATAGCCCGGTTGTCTAGTGTGATATTGAATATCAAAAAAAACTTCTTTCATTCAATTTTTTAATTAATTCAATTAGTATTTTGTGTCAGTGTCCAATTACCCCAAACACACATGACACTTGAGCAGATAGTGTTTGATTGTAAAAGAATGAATGTCAGAAAACATATTTATATTTACTTAATTGGGCTAGTAATTTTTCTTTTGGGCTAGTAACTTTCTAGCCAGTTTGCTAGTAACCTCTCAAACTTATTTCATATACTGGTAAGAAAGCTTTATTTTGTTTCAATAGTGTTATATAGTTATATTTTATATATTATATATATCAACTTCAGGTTCCCTGGCTACCGTGCTCGCAACCTGTTGGCGGCCATTGACTACAACCACCATGTGAACAGGCCGGATCATCTTGACCAGAGTGGAGAAGCAAGGTAAGCGAGTGTATCGAATCTTTTTTTTCATGAATTTTTGTGTGTGTTCATTTTCCTCATGATTACATTATGTTGGATGTCATTTCTAATATATTGTTTTGTTGTTCAGACAAAAACCAAGGTTCAACAAGCGATCGAAGACTTGGAGTGTTGCCCCAGTTAAAATCAACAAGGCGTACTCATACAAGTACGACATCCAGTGTATGGTGTTTGAGGAGAAAGCAAAGGACCCACTCCCCACCAACAGGCATGCCCCACCGAGGGAAGACGACCCAAGAAGAATCTCAAGGACCATCGCCAAGGTTGCCTGTCCTCCCAAGTCTGAATTAATGGAGAAACAAAAATCAAGATTTTAAGTATTCAGATCTGTCACCTACAAATGCGCAGTATTATCGATCTATCTGTATATTGCAATACAATTCAAATACATGGAACGTTTCAAAATGAGCTATTTATATCTAAAATTAAAAAAAAATAAAAAAAATATGACATGATTGACGTGGTTTACAATTGTGAAGTTGGGTTGTGAAAATAGCTCAAAAATGCATATAGATCATAAAAGCTATATGAACAAATATTTTTTTCCAAAACATGATTGCTCTTAGACAAGATATCATGTACAATCTTAAATGAAAGAAAAACCAAAGCATATTGCAATACAGAATTACGAAAATGAGGGACCATACCCATCCTTAGTGTCACCTCATCTAAATGGTTCGCTAATGACTAGGTTTTGTATGCGCTAAACTGGTGTCAGCACGTGCGCTACAGTAGGCTGCGGTCAGACCTAGTGGAGAAGATAGCCTACACATATAGAGTTCGAATCTCGGTAGAGTCAATATTTTGAAACTTTTATTCTTCGGAACATGGTCGATTTTAATCAGACTGTTGTCCTTTCTTATATATTTTCTCAGTATTCTCATTCCAAGAGAGTTTAGAATCAATGATAGTACCTAAGTATTTATATTCATTTACTCTTTCTATATCATTGCCATCAATACACACAGATTGTAATGTTGACTTAGTTCTCCTAAAATCAATTATCATTTCTTTAGTTTTTTGAACGTTCAAATATAAAAAATTAGATTTACACCAATCCACAAATGTTGATAGCTCGGATCTATCGGCAAGTTCTGACTCTCTAATTAGGCCTACAACTGCAGCGTCGTCAGCAAATTTGATTGTAAAACACGAATCAGCATTTGAGACACAATCATTTGTGTACAAAATGAACAAAATTGACGAAACAACACAACCCTGTGGAGCACCAGTAGATGTGCATACAGTTGAAGATTTAACATTATTGACTTGTACAAATTGCTGTCTGTTAACAAGGAAAGAATGTATCCATCTAATGATATTTGAGTTAACATTCATATGACAAAGTTTATCAAGTAACAGATGTGGCTGAATCGTATTAAAAGCAGAGGAGAAGTCAACAAACATTATTCGGACATAAGAACTATAATTTTCCAAGTGTTTATAGATGTTATTAAGCAGAGTTATTGTTGCATCATCTACTCCACGCCGTGCTCTATATGCAAATTGATAGGGGTCTAAAACGTCAATCACATCCTTTAACAAGAAATTCTTAACAATTCGTTCTAGACATTTCATAGCAACAGAGGGGTGAGAGCTACTGGTCTGTAATCATTATTGACAGAGGGTTTTTTCTTTTTTGGCAATGGGATAATTTTTGATGTTTTCCAAAGAATGGGAACATGATGGAAATTTAATGATAATTGAAAAATCTTTTGGAAAATACCAGCCAGTTGCACTCTGCACTCTTTTAGAACTACACCTAGCAAATTGTCAGGTCCACAGGCTTTATGTGAATTTATCTTAGCAAAAGACGTTATCACATCATCTTTAGAAATATCTAACACCTCACATGGGGGGAGTGATTCAAGTTCTTTGTTTCTTTCTTCTGAAAAATTACAACTATCAAATCTAGAGTAAAATGAGTTTAACTCATTTGCAAAATCTAAGTCATCATTTGATTGTAAGTTGTTAGGTCTGCTGTTTGATCCAATGATAGTCTTGATGCCATTCCAAGCATTCCTCAAATTGTTAACAGAAAATTGTCTTTCAATCTTTGTTTTATATTCATCTTTACATTTTCTTGTTAAAGCAACTATTTCTTTCTGAATCTCTTTAACCTTAACTTTATCTCCAACACAAAAGGCCCTTCTCTTTTCATTCAACACTGATTTAAACTCTTTAGTAACCCATGGCTTGTTGTTTGCAAATAATTTAACACATTTGAGAGGTACAATATTGTCTACACAAAAATTTATATAATAAGTTACAGAACTTGTGAGCTCATCTAAATTGATACAATCATTTTCAAATACATCCCAATTTGTACAATCAAAACATCCTTTTAATTGATCAATACACTCTTTTGTCCAAGATTTTACATATTTTACAACAGGTTTTTCTGACTTAAGTTTCTGATGATATAATGGCACTAAGTAGACTGTATTATGATCAGATGTCCCCAAGGAGCCTTAGCAATAGATTTGTAAGCGTCCTTCACACTTCCATAACATAAGTCCTTTCCTGTTTTTGTCACATCCCTGTCGAGTCGAACCGGAGTTCCAAAACCGCTAAGCTCCAAAACCGTGTCGTCAACCGTGTCATTCAGCCATGTCTCAGTAAAACATAACAGGCAACTCTCACGAAATTCATACAGGTTCTTAACACAGGCTTCAATTTCTGTTATTTGCCGACGAAGTGATCTAACACTGGCAACAAACTACTCAAAGTTTTAGCTCGGTCTCTTTATAAGCCAATTACAAAGCTTTTTATTCTATCCTTGAAGTTGTCCCAATACCCTGTTATTTGGAAATATTCAACAGTTGTGCCTCTTCACAAGAAAGGCAGCATTCATAATTGTAATAATTACAGACCAATAGCGTTAACTTCCTGTTTGGCCAAAGTATTCGAAAAATGCATATTCAAGCATGTATGCAATTTCTTTATAGGCAATGAAATAATATCTAAACATCAGTCTGGTTTTAAAACTGGAGACTCGACAGTTTATCAATTAACGGAACTTTACCATATGATATCAAAAGCAATGGAGGATGGTAAAGAAGTCAGAGCTATTTTTTGTGATATTAGTAAAGCTTTCGATCGTGTTTGGCATGCAGGCTTATTAGTAAAACTTGAATCCATTGGAATTAACGGAAGTCTATTACAGTGGTTTAAGAATTATCTTAGCGACAGAAAACAATCGGTTGTGATAAATGGTCATAAATCAAATACAAAATCAGTATTTGCTGGTGTTCCCCAAGGCTCTGTCTTGAGGCCACTGCTATTTCTTGTTTATATAAATGATTTAACAGACGGTTTGGTAAGTAATGTAAAACTCTTTGCAGATGACACTTCTCTATACCTTGTTATAGAAGATCCTTTCCAGGCTCAGACCCTGCTAAACAGTGATTTAAAACAAATTTCAGACTGGTCCAACAAGTGGCAGGTTAAATTCAGTCCTGAAAAGACTGAAGCGATGTTATTTTCAAAAAGGGTAATGCAAGTCCGAAACTTCCATTAACACTAAACAATACTTTAATTCATGAAGTCAGTGAACATAAACATCTCGGTCTAACTCTACAAGAAGATGGAAAATGGCTGCATTATATTGAAAATTGTTTATGTTGGAACACCATAATTCCATAATCCAAAATTGGATTGTTATATTGTTTCAACAGCAAGTTTTAAATTATTACATCTAAATTGACTCAAAACATGTTTATAGTACAATGGAATATCTAAGGAAAGATATCTTTCAACTTGCAACATGGTCTTAAATTGACAGTAAGTCTGACATTTACTCATTTTAGAAACAGTGCTATGCCAATCTTGGCTCAGGCAATCAAACAATCTTTCTTTAAAAAGTGAAATAAACATTTTAATGTTTCCTATTTCCTGGCTTAACCAAAAGACACGAAAGCCAAACTGAAACAAAATGCTTCTAATATGTATACCCATGTTCTTCTACCTGCATCAACAAGTGTCTTTAACATACAATAAGTTTGATAAGGCAATCTATTTGTTTCCATAGTAATCAATTTACACCAAAATTTTAATGGTTTTAACATATGATTATACTGAAATGGAATTCTGCCACATTCCCCTAAGGCCATAACATGACATGTATATCTATTTAATTTCAAATTCCTCTTGCATTCCTCTGCTCCATAGGTAACTATAGGTATAACGACTGTATCAAAAACCTTAAAAGCATCTGTACAAGAAACAATTCCGTACCTGCGCTGGTAGCCATAAAATGACAATAGAGCCTTATTAGCCTGGGATGATAAACAACTCTGTGCCCTCGTCCATGATAAGGTGGGAGTAAACACAAGACCAAGATATCTATATTTATTTACAACCTCAATAACTTTACCTTTATAGTACCACTTTTCATATGACCTAAGAGGACCACCTCTCCTGAAAACCATAATTTTAGTTTTATTTAAATTTACTTTCATTCCTGTTTTATGACAGAATTTTTCAAGTAGATTTATTTTTCTTTGTAGCTGAACAGCAGTATCACTAACACTAGACACATCATCCGCAAAAAATAAAGCCACCACATTTGGACAATCTTGAGATCAGAAATACCATTTCCACCGTTCTTCTCAAACATTGAAGATAACTGATTAATGAAAATAATAAAAATTATAGGACTCAAAATACAGCCTTGCCTTGTTCCAATATTACACTGGAAATAATCTTTAACACCTATATCAGACAAGCTCTTGAACAGGACTCTATGGTTTATACAATCAAAAGCCTTACTGAAATCAATAAATATGCAATGAAACCTTCTTCTTTTTTTTGGAGAGATATTTCTGATTCATCCCTTGCAAAGCAAATATCTGATCAACAGTAGAATAGTTTGGCCTGAAACCAGCTTGAAACTCTGAAACAACATTCATCTTTTCACAATATGATCTTAACCTCTTATCTAATATGGCAGCAAGCGCTTTACATAAAGTATCAATTAATGAGATTCCTCTATAATTATCCACTTCCTTTTTGTCTCCAGACTTACCCCACTGTACTGGAAATAAACCTCTATCAAACAAAGTGTTATAAATCTTGGTTAATAAAAGAACAATATAATGCTTTGTACTTATGGGTAGATGACTGCTGCTAGTAGCTTAACTAAACAGTAGCAAACTTGGGAATAAGACTTGATTATCCAATTCAAATAACAGAGAGGAAAGAAAAAGAGGAAAACAAAGGTTCTTCTTGACTTTAACTAAGACCTGGAAGGCCAATCTTACCCAGGTCAAAAACAACAAACATCACATTCCAGCTCAGCAGGAATGATTTTCTATTGCAATATTCATTACTGACAATAAAAAATAAATAAACTTGAGAGCTAAGCCAAAATGAAATAAAAGTCCTAGGAGAGAAAGCAATACCAAAGGATAAAACTAAGTCACAAGTCAACAAAAAAACCCCACAAATTACATTAAAAAATCTTTAAATTGAAACAGAATGAGATTGTCCAAGATCCAATTCAATACCACTAACCAGAATTCCTTGCAAAAGATCCACAAGATGAATGTAGTCACAATTGAAAATCCACTTCCTGCAGACATGTTACAACAATGGTTACAGGATTGAGGAAGAATTATGAGTGAGCCATCTATGGACCAAGGGGAAGTAACTTTTGCTACCATTGAGGACTTAGTTTTTTCTCAGCTACTTTTAATTCTTAAATGATAACTTCTTAAGTCGTGTAGTGACCTTGAAAATGTATAATCAAGGTCATCCAAATTTTCTGGCCCTCCTTTCACAAAGCCCTAAGGAGATTATAAGTCACTAAGGTCACCTTAGTGCAATGTTAAAGAATGGGAGTTAAGGTTAACCTTAGTAAAGGTTGCTTTATGAAAGGAGGATCAGATGTCAGGGTACCTCTCCACTAAAGTTTAATAGAAAATCTGAAGACTCCAGTTGCATTGGTTTATGAGATGTTGTGCTAACAACATTTAAGAACTTTGAAAGTTTGGTATTGGCCTTGAAAATGAAGTCAAAGAATCCCAAAACAATTTTGTCAAGGTACTCCTCCAGTAAAGTCTTATATCAGAACTGATGACTGTTTAGGGAACTTAAGAGGCTTTGGTTTTGATTTTGTGCTGATTTTTTCGCACGATGAAAAAGCAAAAATAAATTTGCTGCCTTAGTAAAATATTTTCCTTTGAAAATTTGATGGAGTTCATATTGACATCAACTCTTCTTTAGCTTCCTGTACAAAGAGGAAGTCACAAATGTACAATCTCTTTATGTTTTTAAATTCAATTTTTGAACTGTTGTACACAAAAAAAATTTCCATTTATATGTTTAAAATATGTATTCATGTTACCACGCATTATTCCAATATATCATACCACGAGTGAACAATATGTATACTAAGGCAAAGATAAAAATATTATCCCTTAACTGTAGAGGCCTTAATGGTACATTAAAAAGAAAACAAGTATTTAGATTTTTGAAAAAGAAAAAAGCTCAGATTTATTGCCTCCAGGATGTGCATTTCACTGCAGATCAAGAACAAATAATTAAACAACAATGGGGCTATAATGAATGCTATATATCATCATATAGAAGCAACTCAAGAGGTACAGCAATTTTCTTTAATAATAATTTTGAATTCAAAGTTACTGATAATTATATTGACAATGAAGAGGGTCATTATGTAGCGTTAGATGTACTCATTGATGAAAAGATCTACTCACTTGTAAACCTATATGGACCAAACTATGACAAACCTGAGTTCATTAACAAAATTAAGGAAGTTACCGAAAGGAGAGAGAATTATTATGTGTGGGGATTGGAATGTAGTGATTGATCCTGAAAAAGACACCTGTAACTATAAAAACATAAATAATCCAAATTCAAGACAAGACCTACACACACAACCTACACAACCTACACCTCTGAAACAAGCACGACTAGATTATTTCCTAGTAACACATAATCTTCTACAGTGTATAAATGATACTGACATTATTCCTAGTATTAATTCTGATCACTCTATAATATCACTTACCATATCATTAACAGAACCACAGAGGGGTAAAGGCTTTTGGAAATTCAACAATTCACTTTTAAAAGATAAAGAATATGTAGAACTTATTTAAAAGACAATAAATGAAACCATAGAACAATATAAAGACTCCAATAGCGAAGAGGGAAGTGATTGTGTATTAAATGATCAGTTGATATGGGAAATAATACTTCTCAATATAAGGGGAGTTTCAATTTATTACTCATCAACCAAAAAAAAGAAAACCTTGGCTGCAGAAACTAGATTAGAGAAAGCATTAATTGACTATGAAATCAAAATTGATGGAACTAAAGATGATAACGAAAAAGAAGTATTTTTAGAAAAAGTTAAGGAAACAAGACTTGAATTGGAAAATTTTAAACAAAATCAAAACTGAAGGTTCTTTCATTAGATCAAAAGCCAAATGGATGGAACAAGGTGAGAAACCTTCCAAATACTTCCTGCAATTAGAATTTAGAAATTTTATTAATAAAACAATTTCAAAACTTGAAAACAAAGATGGAATTCTATTAAATGCTCATGATGATATCATACAAGAAGTGAGAAACTACTAAAAAAATCTGTACACTAGTGAATACTGTACACAGATTAACTTAACAGAGCATTTCAGGGATATTCCAATTCCCAAGCTTGATGATATCACATCAGACTCTCTAGAAGGTAAATTAACCTATGATGAAGTTCTACATGCACTTAAAAAAATGAAAAATGAAAAAAGTCCAGGCCCAGATGGATTTACTGCAGAATTTCTCAAATGTTTTTGGTTGGATATACATAAATATCTTATTAAGGCATTGAACTATGCATTCAATAATGGAACTATGTCAGTAACACAAAAGCAAGGATTGATAACATGTATACCAAAAGAAAATAAGTCTAAGCTTTATCTAAAAAACCGGCGCCCTAGTTCTCTTTTAAATACTTCATATAAACTAGCATCAGCAGCAATAGCAAATAGAAATATAGTCGCAAGCGACGACAAAAGGATTCAGCGCATAAAAAGCACATTCAGTACAAACATAGTGATGTTAGCCAGCTTCACTGAAAATTTCATGAAGATTGGAGTATGCATTAATCTACTGCAGCAAGTTTCATCTGACCTTATATCCAAAGCATACTCCGGTTATTGCAAAGAAGTGGTGAGCAAAAAATATTTGACTGACATCAAAATCTGAATCACCCTGAAATTCCCAATGTCTCAGCTACATTTTTGGAGAGTTTGAGCTCTTAGATGCAAGTATCTTCAGAGAAGAAGATTTTTTAAGATGCATCTCAAAAATCACTAAAAGCAATATGGCGGCCAAACTATTCATGCTACGAATTTGCCATGATTTACTTTTTTGCTCCAAATGTAATTACCTGTCGTTTAAAACAAGTTGCAAGTCCAATGTTAATTTTTTGAACTTTCGATTGTACTGTGCCTTTAACGCTAAAGCCGATTAAGCCCAAAAGCTTATTGTGGCATCGTCTCATAAAGCTCTATCAAGCTGCCAAGTTTGGCTTTAATAGCTTTAGCGGTTTGGGCTGAATCGTGTTAACAAGAATTGTCGAATATTGACGAGCAATTTCTGGAACAAATAAGTTGCAAATGCGAAATAACTATAATAGTTATGAAATCGTCATGATTGACTTTTTTGTTTGTATTGTTCTTACGCTTCTTTCAAATCAAGTTTCAAGTCTCTAAGTGCAATTTGAAAAATTACCCCATGTTAATTTTTTTCCAAAAGTTTTTTGCTGTTTTTGATCGTTTATTTTGAACGAAATTGACTGTTCGCGATCGATGTTTTAACAGTTTCCTCAAGTCCACATACTGTTCTTTTATTCCTGAAAAAATGTTGCAATTGTGAGTCTAACTTTAAGAGTTATCTTCCTTTGAACATGCTTACATGAGCTAAATCGCCCGACTTTGAAGGGTTGCTGAGAAATAAATATTTGACTTTCATCAAAATCTGAATCACCCTAAAATTCCCAATGCCACAGCTACACAATTGGAGAGTTTTAGCTCTTTGATGCAAGTATCTTCAGAGAAGAAGATTCTCAAAGACGCATGGGGTCTTGCATTTTTACTAAAGTCAAAAAAAGCAATATGGCGGCCAAACAATGCATGCTACGAATTTGCAATGATTGACTTTTTTCCTTGCAATGCCATTGCACATCGTTTAAAAAAAGTTGCAAGTCTCTAAGTGCATTTTGAAAATTTTTCCCATGTTAATTTTTCGAACTTTGGATGGTACTGTGCCTTTAACGCTTAAGCCGATTAAGCCCAAAAGCTTATTGCAGGGTCTCCTTATGAAGCTGTATCAGGCTGGTAAGTTTGGCTGTAATAGCTTTAGCGGTTTGGGCTGAATCTTGTTAACAAGAATCGTGGAATAAAAAAAAAAAAATAAAAATAAATATAGTCGCAAGCGACGACAAACGGATTCAGCGCATTAAAAGAACATTCATTACGTACATAGTGATGTTAGCAATCATCCCTGAAAGTTTCATGAAAATTGTCCCACGCATTTAGCTACAACAGCATGTTTCATCTGAACTAATGTGTGATTATTGCAAAGAAGTTGATCATGTGAAAAAACCATGCTACTTATGAATTCGTCATGATTAACTTTTTTGTTTGTACTGTTACTGCGCATCTTTCAAAACAAGTTTCAACTCCCTGAGTACATTTTGAAAAAATAGCCCATGTTAATTTTGTTCAAAATGATTTTTCCAATTTTTTATCCTTTATTGTGAACGAAAATAATTGTTCGCGAGCAATGTTTTGAAAGTTTTATCAAGTCCGATTACTCATCTGACATTCCTGAAAAAATGGTGCAATTGTGAGTCTAACTTTTTGAATTATCTTCCTTTGAATATGCTTACATGAGCAAAGTCGCCCGACTTTGAAGGGTTGCCGAGAAATAAATATTTGACTTTCATCAAAATCTGAATCACCCTGATATTCCCAATGTCTCAGCTACATTATTGGAGATTTTCAGCTCATAGATATAAGTATCTTCAGAGGAGTTACATTTCAAAGATGCATGGGGTCCGGAAATTTCAAAAAGTCCTAAAAAAGCAATATGGCGGCGAAAGTATTCATGCTACGAATTTGCCATGATTTACTTTTTTGCTTGCAATGTTATTGCGCATCGTTTAAAAAAAGTTGCAAGTCTCTAAGTGCATTTTGAAAAAAAATCCAATGTTAATTTTGAAAAGTTTGAGTGGTACTGAGCCTTTAATGCAATGTCCGAATTGGCTGAAAAGCTTCGTGTCGCGAGGTCTTGGTAAGGGCTATAAGATTGTAAAGTTTGGTTGTAATTGAGTTGCTAGTTTTGGCTGAATTTTGTACACAAGAATCGTGGAATAATAATAATAAAAAACATGCCAATAACAATAAGGATTCAGCAAAATTGCTGAATCCTTAATAATAAAACACGCCAATAACAATAAGGATTCAGCAAAATTTGCTGAATCCTTAATTAAACATGTACTGCCATCAATTGTACATGAAGACCAAAAAGGTTTTGTAGCTGGTAGATACATTGGGGAAGTAACAAGAATGATATATGATGTGATGGATTATACAGAAACATATCAAAAGCCAGGCTTACTTCTGCTAATTGACTTTGAGAAAGCTTTTGATTCAGTAGACAGGAAATTTATACACAATGTCCTAGACTTTTTAAATTTTGGATCAGATATTAAAAAATGGGTGAATGTACTTTTTGAAGATATTGAAGCATGTGTATTAGTAAATGGCTATGTAAGTTCCTTTTTTAAGGTTACAAGAGGTTGCCGTCAAGGTGATCCAATATCACCATATATTTTTGTTCTATGTGCCAAAATCCTAGCTATTATGATTAGAAACAAAGAAAATATACATGGAATAGAGATTGGAAATATTTTATCACTTCTTGCGCAATTTGCGGATGATACTACATTGACATTAGATGGATCAGAAAAAAGCCTCTGCGCAACAATGAACACCCTAGCTTTTTTTGCAAAATTCTCTGGACTTAAAATTAATGCTGAAAAGACAAAACTGATTTGGATTGGGTCTAAAAAGAGAACAAGATATAAGCTTTGCAAGGAATGGAAGTTTGACTGGTCACAAACAAATTTTAAACTCCTTGGCTTAGAATTTGATGTTGATTTAGATAAAATGATTGATTTAAAGGCACTAGTGCACGCTTTTACGGTTTAAATTGGCTATTTTAAGGTTTAAGAGGACTTATGCAATCACTTAAGCTTTCTATCGATTCAATGAAATACTTAAAATTCTTTACAAATGACCTGCAATCAACAATGAAAAAATTTAGACAGCCGCTGTCGGCTTGGACATATAACAAATCTAAGGTAAGCTATGCACAAAACGGATAAATTATAGACAGTTGAAAGCGGCTGAACTATTATTATGTGCAGTTGTTGAATTTACCTAAACTCTGAACTGAGAACAAATAATGAATTATGTTTTATGAAAGCAATGTTGTAAATAAACCGATTTAATAACACAACATTAGCATTGCTATTAGATTGACCAAAGCGGCTGCCGTTTCCGCTTTTTTGGTTATAAGTAAAATCTTAATATTTCCGATATCGTAGTTCATGCGGATTTATTGTAACGTAACATTAAATACTTCCGGTCTTTAAAAATCAACTTTACTACCTGAATACGTAAATATTCGTTAAATAACTTACGAGGTAGATTACTTGATTGAGGATCTTGAATAATATCGAGAGATATGCAGTATCTGTGCATTTGTTGTGTTAAAGAAATATTGGTGTGCACTAGTGCGTTTAAACTATACTGATAAGTTCGAGAAAATTGAGAAAGAAATGAATTTATGGACCAAAAGAACTTTGACGCCTTTGGGGAGAAATGTTGTATTAAAATCATTATTACTTCCAAAGTTAAATCACTTATTTAGTAGTATCCCAAGCCCTCCTAAAAAGGCAGTTGAAGATTTTCAAAGAAAGTGTTATCAATTTATTTGGAAAGGTAAACCAGACAAAATTAAAAGAAATATTATGCAGCAGCCATTGAAATATGGAGGGATTAGCGTTCCTGATATAAAGACAGTCATTGCAGCCCAAAAATTGAGTTGGATTAGGAGATTAATTTATAGTGACGCTGAGTGGACGAAGTTCTTTTCAGAAAATATTTTAGACAAAAATATACTTTTTCTAGCAGACTCTCAATATATTAAACAATACATTGCTCCTGTCATCGACAATATGTTTTGGAAAGAAGTACTCCTTTTTTGGTCGGTTTATTTAGAATGTCGTGAAAATGAGGAAATAAATGGAGAGACTATGTCAAAATCTATTTGGTACAACAATGACATTAGAATTGGGAGTGAGCCTATATTTATCAAACAGTGGCATCTGAAAGGGGTCACATATCTTAATGACATGGTTGACAATGATGGAAATGTTTATGATTATGCTGAATTCGTAAATAGATACAACATCAAAACAGATTTCTTGACTTATGAGGGAATTAAACGTTCAGTGTCATCTTTTCTGCGCATCTGCAAATTCCATGAAAAATGTCTTTTTGGACCAATACTGCCGTTTAATTTGTCAAAAGTAAACAATCAACAAGGTTGTTCAGCGTTCTATCAGACTTTATTAAACCCAAAATTTACAAAAATAAAAACATTTGATAAATGGGAAGTACATTTGCATAAGCAATATACTGAAACTGAACGGATAAATTTCAATCTCATGGCAAAAAGATGTACACAAAGTAGTGAATTGCAATGGTTTCAATTTAAACACCTGCACAATATATTGACTACAAATAAGCTTCTATTCAAAATAGGATATGTAGAATCCCCATCACGTTTTTTATGCAACGATTCAATTGAAACCATTTCACATGTATTGTATGAATGCCATTTTGCAAAAATCATATGGAGACAACTGGCAAGAGTGGCTTTCAAAAAACATTGAAGGAAAAATTGATATAAATGAAGAAAATATATATTTTGGTTTCAAAGGTGTAAATAACAATTCTTTGAATGTTATCATTCTTATAACTAAACAACTGCTTTACAGTTGCAATACAAAAAAAATAAAACCTAATTTTATTTCTTTGCAGCAGAAACTATTTAAATATTATCAAACCACAAAATTTTTTGCATTTTCTAATTGCAACTATTTTAAGTTCCATGACTTCTGGGGTTCTCTCCATATACTTTTGAAAAATTCATATTATTATGCTCTTCTTGTGTATTTGATGAAATTGATCATGAATGATTTTGCTCAACTGTACTTAGAATACATGCTCTGAATTGCTATAAATGGAAATGTAACTTAAAAATAGAGCCATGGGCTCTGTAGCTCATCAGACTTTTGATAGAAATAGGTGTTTGGGTTTAGACTGGGACCATATATATTAAACATATATATATTCATATATATATGAACACAAGAAAAATGATACTTTGGATACTTATTTGGATAAATCAAAGCAGCCTTTATTATGAAGAAAAGAGAAAGTCAAACAAAACAATATTTCAACATTTCTTTTTGGTAAAAAACCAGAGATATCAAAATAAAAAAAATGCTTTCCAAACCAGGGGTAACTTGGGCTTGAACTAGGGCACATTGGGACATTGCAAATTGTTATGTTGAGGAAAGAAAACAACAATGTATTTCTTAAAAGTTATTCACAATCAAATAAAAAAGGCCCATTGCCCATTTGGGGTCAAGGGGTCACCGAACCTACAATTCAGAATCCCCATTGTCCAAGGAGTCTACACACAACTATTAAGCTGTCAAGACCTTTTGGAACTGGAGAAGAAGATGAAAGTAGGATTTTAAGGTTTTGACCCCTGTGACCCCATTTGGGGTCATGGGGTCACCAAACCTACAATTTAGAATCCCCGTTGGCCAAGGAGTCTACACACACCTTTTGGAACTAGGGAAAAAGATGAAATTAGGTTTTTTAGGTTTTGACCCCTGTGATCCCATTTGGGGTCATGGGGTCACCAAACCTACAAATTAGAATCCCCGTTGGCCAAGGAGTCTACACACACCTTTTGGAACTAGGGAAAAAGATGAAATTAGGTTTTTTAGGTTTTGACCCCTGTGAGTCATGGGGTCATGGGGTCACCAAACCTACAATTTAGAATCCCCGTTGGCCAAGGAGTCTACACACACCTTTTCAGCTCTCTAGACCTTTTGGAACTGGAGAAGAAGATGAAAATAGGTTTTTCAGGTTTTGACCCCTCTGACCTCATTTGGGGTCATGGGGTCACAAAATCTACAATTTAGAATCCCCATTGGCCAAGAAGTCTACACACAACTTTTCAGCTCTCTGGACCTTTTGGAACTGGAGAAGAAGATTAAAATAGATTTTTAAGGTTTTGACCCTTGTGACCCCATTTGGGGTCATGGGGTCACGAAATCTACAATTTAGAATCCCCATTTGCCAAGGTGTAGGCACATAAAATTTCAGCTCTCTAGAGTCATTGGTTCTGGAGAAGAAGTAAAAAAAGTGAAAAGTTTACGGATGGACGGATGGACGGATGCCATGCCATAAGCCCATCGGGTCTTTCAGACCTGATGAGCTAAAAATAGAAATAAAAAAATAGAAAAAAGAACTGATGACTTTTGGTGAAGAGGTTCATGAAATATATTGTGCTAACAATTCTTAAATATATGGTCCAAGTCCCGCAGTGACCTTGAAAATGAGGCCTAGGTCATCAAAATCGACTTGTGTCTTCATACTCCCAATATGAATATTGGTATAAATCATGAAGACTCTAGGTGCAGCAGTTCATGAGATTTTGCGCATCAATAACGGGACAGACGTATGTACGGATGGGTTTAGGGTCAGGAGGTCGACCTTCAGTCTCATATTCATGGTTGAGTGAAGAAAAAATGTCAATGTCCTGTGTTTTTTGACATTTCAGCAATTAAAGGTGGATTATAAAGACAAAGACGGGTCGACATTTGGTCAAAATGGGATAATCCGGATAATATGGTTGAGAGCACACTTAATGAGAAAAGGTAGATCATGATTTACTACAGAGCACATCTATTGAAATCTGAAAAAAGAGTTACGATGGACTTCATGATGCATAGATTTTATTTGAGGATATTAAAATAAACATTTCACACACCCAATTCATTAATTTCAACACATGTGAAATGAGTAACGAAGCACTACATCATGCATACATTTACTGGTATATTGAAAGAAAAATACAATGTACATAGTCATAATTGACATTTAGAAGAGATGCAACAGATAGGATGCCGCGTCAGCAAATTGTCTGACAGTTGGTTGTCCAATTTGAAGCTGGTGTTCCTGAAGGCAACGTTACAGGTCCCACGGTACTTCTATTTCTCCATTTGTTGTCGTTGGCCCTCAGCATACTGCGCCAGCTTATGCTCTGACAATATTCAAGGTAGACGCTGTTGAATTGCAACCATTCTCTGAAGATTTCCAGGAAATAGAGGAATCTTGTTTCCTTTTGTTGACTATATTTAAATCCACGGAGTATAGATAACGTCCACCACAAGATGTTAGAATAAACTTAAGTTCAAGTTGAGCATTAGCCATTTTGAAATTGATTGAATACTGTTTTTGTTTTTAATATATATGTCCCTATTTAGTTAAATGTGTTCATATTATTATTATAACTGATTTGATGAATTCATTAATAAACCGTGTTTACTTCATAACTGATGGTCAGTTAATTTCAGTGAATATGAACTTAGTGTGGTATGTGTTCAATCAACTACCAATGTTGTGACAACATCTCTTAGGAGATAATCGGCCTGCTAAAACAACACTCAAACTTCAAAGCTTACCGCAAGTCGACCTCCTGAGATGGCCTGTCCTCATTTCGCCTACACCTCATTTCGCCTACACTGTTATCAAAACACAGTTATGGGTGGTTGCACAAGACAGATACACCCTGACCCCTTAAGAATAATGAATTCTTCCATCAAGAAATAACAAAGAAATTATAGCTGTGGAGTGTGCTATTTTATTTTGCATGCCACCATGATGACCAGTTAAGTATGATACATGTATATACATTTTGATACATCAGTCAAGCTTTACAAAACAAAGCACTACACTTGAAAGCACTGGGCACTTTAGCATTGGACAATTGGACAATGTCCAACGGCATCCAGGAACTGCATCACAGATCTCCTGCCATCGGTGAGCTGGCGCTTGGTATCTCGGTCTCGATCAACACGAGCACGTGGTCTCACGGCAGCGCCTAGTCCAATCTGTCTTCTGGATCTTCTGTCTTTTGTTTCGATTTTCTTGAGTTCTTTCACAAACTGGAAGATGTTGGGTTGAGCTCTCGGCATTCTCGTCTTTGGTTGTTGGAGCGTGGACCGGTGTTCTCGTGCTGATTCAACAGGGATCGAGGAAACGTGGCATCAAAGTCGACCCATGTTCTTGTGACGTAGTCGTTGAAGTTGGTGATCTTCTGCCCAGCTGGTCCTTGCTCCATCACTTGAATCCAAATTATTGCAAATAGTTGCCAGTCGTCATTTCTCAGATGTGGCGCGACAAACAACGCGAAAGGAGTAGTCCTGGACAAGGCCTTTGTCACCAACTTGCCTCCAAAGAGCCTGAGCTTAGTGAAAGAAACATCCTCTAACTGATGCTCCTGGGAAGACATCACTGACGGCACTGATGACTGCGGCTTCGTAATCTGTCTGCACGATGTCTAGAGTGACAGAGAGGTCCACACCAGTCCTTGCGGCAACAACATCCTTCAGCTTCGTGAACAGTCGGACATAGGTCTGCTTGGGTAGATTATACCACGGGTAGATTATACCACTCTACTCCAGCCCGTGGCTGTCATGGACTGTACCATTCACAATAGGGGTGAGGAAGTGACCCTTTGCACTTAGTGTAGGCAAAATGAGGTTTTTTCAGGTGTAGGCGATATGAGGTGTAGGCAAAATGAGGGCAAGCCCCTGAGATTTAGAAAAATTCAAAAAGTCGACTTCCTGAGCCGACACCGTACGGATGCACATACAGAGGTGAATACTATGTTCCCTGCACTGAGCTTTGCAGTGGCAGGGGACAATAATCAATATCAACATCCAGCATAGGAGGTTACCTGAAGTTGGTCGTTTGTAGCACAACAACTGAACTGAACTGAACTTTATTACATTCAGGCTGCAAACTGCAGAGGTACATGGATATATATACAATGATACATAATACATTACAATACAATAAAAGGCTGACATGCCATTCTAAGGTTAAGTATGTTATCTCTTAAAATGCGACATGATGATTTTACAAAATAAAGACAATTTTCTTCGAGTTCCTAACTTTTTGGTATTAAACAGAGTTTTCATTTTGTGCATATTTGGTCTCATATAAAAATATTTGTGAATATACTTTTTTCTTTCTAGTTCTAATTTCGGAAATAAAAATAAAAAATGAAATTCATCACCAATATCGTCTAAATCACAAAGAGTTTATAACCTGTCAGTTACAGGGATTCGACGCCATCTACCTGTTTCAATTGGGAGATAATGATTAGAAGTTCGGAATTTCAACAAGTTATTGTAGTGTTGGGAGTTTAGGTATTGTTCAAAATTGAGAGATGGATTTTTTAAAACACTATTAGTTGTTGCTTTTGAAGAGGTTTAAATTGTTGATATCCACGTTTGCTGAAAGGTATCTTTTAATTTACTTTTAACAACTGATTTTAGCCAGAAGATGTTTTTAAAATTTTGAAATTTCCAAATAAAACTCAATCCAAGATCATCAAAAATTGTCTGAAGATACTTCGTCCATTTATGTATATGTTTGCCAAATATGAAATTGTTGAAAATCAATGTATAGACCAAGGAGCACAATTTGGAAGATTTTTTAGCGTAAAAACATACCATCCTGCTTTTGATAATGTTTATAAGAGGGAATCTCCCAAATTCCCCATATACCATGTAGTTAGGTGTACATTTTCGCAGTGAGGTTAAATATTTAAGAAAACAAAGATGGACATTTTCAAAACATAAAGCGTTTTCAAAACCCCAAATTTCACAACCATATAAAAAAATTGGGGTAACCATACAATCAAACATTTTAATTGACACTCGATAAAAAGGTTAAATTTTCTACCTTGGCTTAATATAAAAAACATAGCCTTCGTATGCATCATTTACAACGTAACGTAATATGAAAAATAAGAACCCCTATATGATTGCCCTGGTAGGTAATAAAAAACAAACACTGCTTACACGGACAGAACGCCATCAAGGCCTTGAGTGAGGGTTACAACCATTACTTTTCTAGATGTAAGTTTCTTATTGCTAATTTTGAAGGTTAAATCAAGGCAGTTTGGATATTTAAGCTTTCATGTTTTGCAATTTTAAACACAATCACACTTTTTGTTGAAAAAACATAAAATTGTAAACAAAAGCTTGTTTTAGTTACACACATAAGAAGCAAATCCATGTATCCCTATTGTAGATTTCATTTTCTTAATTAGTCATTTCTAACTTCATTGTATTCCTGTTGTTTCTAAAGATGTCATTTGCACAGTGACTTGAATATGCATCCCCCTGTATTCTTTAAATATGTTCCTCATGACATGTGAAAGTGAATTTCGGAATAATCTTCTTGAAAATGACTCGTTCAGTGTTCACACTTCATTATTCATATATATTCATTGTGAGATTTCCTTATGGTTCCCAAAGATGTACCTTTTGAAGACAAGATTGACAGTTACTGGTGCTTCCTTCACTTCCTCTTGGTTCCTACTCCTCTTGCCAGCACCACCCCCATATCTACCAAACACTGCTTCGCTCACACCATCTGAAACATTGGTCCATTGAATATAACCATTTAGTTTTATTTCTATCACAGCAATTACACATAATGTTCAAAATATTTTCTGAGTTTCTTTATACAGATCCTGAAAGGTTCCAGGACAAAAGACCCCGAGAAAAGACTCATGGGAGTACCAATGAGTCTCCAAACAATTCATTCTTCTCTACCAAAGCTAACTCATTCTAATCAGTTACAATCACAATATCATATTCTTGTCAACACACCATTCACTCATCTCAGAACAATTTCTTCTCAACTAACCCATGCTATCTCATTCCAATCAGTTATCAACACGTACTCTTCATGATTCAGACACATTCACCCACCCATTGCCAAACAACACAACTGTGGTCTTTCTTCCCCATTTTAAAATATAAGTGTGGGCTTTCGTCTGGACACCTAATTAGCAACAGGGAAGGAGAGTTAGCGTGCTGGCTTACAGAAGAGAATTCGGCTCTAAAAAATATGAAAAATGAAGATGCCAATATTGAATAGGCTATATAAAGTGGATCAATTAATCACTATTGCTTAAATCGTCTACTTTTAAATTGAGATGTTTTTATTTCTATATGAAATGGTCAAAGTGTATAATGAAATGGTTGGGGAATTTTCATTTAACTTTTGAGAAAATATGGAATGAGGCATTATCAGACTCTGTTAAAAAGAGTACTGTTCTAAATTTGAACATGAAACAAGATTCATAGACTATCTTGGCATCATTTGGATACAATATTCTATTTTGATCACTCACAAGCCAAACAAAAAGACATGATATTTGTTCTTATTTAATCTATTTCTTTACTACTGTTACTTCTTTCTAACGATAGCCTGACTAATGAAACAAACCTAGAGAGGTTTTAGATCCTAGTGAAGAGGATCCTCCTTGGGGTAATAAAGCATAAAATCTGTATATTTTTGCTATATGAGAGGTTGTGACTATTTTTTAAATAAAGAATCTACAAAAAAACCCACATAAATCCCTGGTGGTTGCCATATTGCCAAGGGCAAACAGTCCACCAGGAAAACAAAACTCTCAGATTTCTGCCTCCTTCAAGAAGACAACCTGAGGGAAGGCAATTGTGGCTCCTAGGGGTCACCCGTGCCTCCCCCTGACGTCTTGGCGGTTGATCAGACAGGAGTGGCCACGCATTGGTGCTTGAAGGTGTCCAGAAGGTTTGAAGCAGCAAACATTGGGGGCTTAGGAGCCCTGGTTTAGAGTAAGTTTTGGCTGGCGGACCAGTTGGGAGGCCATCCAGGAAGGACATGTGCTTGGAGGAAGTACCAAGTCTGCTTACCGGGTTCCAGAGCATCGAGCACCGAGGCATAACTTGTACTTGTAACTCATGGTTCTCTCTTGGGACTCTATTGTTCATTATATATTTATATACGGTATACATATTATAAATATCAAAGTGGGCTAAAAAGTGGAAGGTTTAATTCAATCCTAAAAAAAATATATCAATTCAGTTTAGCAGAAAAGTAAACCGAAACAACAAACCAAATCTTACAATGAACAGAGAAACATTTCAAGAGGTATAAAAAAATAAGCATTTAGGTTTGACCCTTCAAAACAACTGTTGCTTGGATTTTAACATCAAATCTATGATTAATAAAGTAATCCTTTTATAAACTGCTTCAAAAGTCTTAAATATACTCTATCGAGTAAACGTTTGGAAACTATTCATAAATTTTTCATCTCACCAATTTTTTTTCTATTAAGCGCCATTTGGGATATTTGCACCCAAAAATAATGTATCTTACTGGGAAAAAATTAACCTAGATGTCATGAGGTCAATTTGTGGAGCCGACTGCGGGACCAGCCATAAAAGTCTTTAAGAAGAAACTTGCAGCATTTGTTTTGCTTTTTGCGTCAGGAGAAGAAGATAAAAATGGGTCTAAATCCTCAGTAGTCAAGGAGTCTGTACACAAGATTTAAGATTTTCTGAGTCAATGATTCCTCAGAAGAAGATAAAATAGTGAAAAGTTTACAGACGCCGAACACATACAAGGCCAGATGAGCTGAATCTAGCATAACTACATTTTGATTCAATTACACACTCTTATCTCTTTGCTTTCTTACATATATTGTGAAAATACTCTCTGTAAGCAATAAATGCATTTAAAAAACAACTAAAACATGCCTTCCTTTATTGTTCGCCTATCCAGAATTTACATCAACCAAACCCCTGACATAAGGTCTAATTAACTAAAAACAAACAATTCAAATTGATTATTATGAAGCAAAAGATACCACTCCATTTCAGGTCTATTCACATGCAAAGTCTCACTTGTAACAATAATGCATAAACTTTTTTCAAATAAAGGCCGAAAAACCATCCATTAATTTCAAATTGCTTTCATGGAAGCCAGAAAAAATATGAAAATCATAGATACAACTATAATTAAGGCACATACATAGCATATCTATTGGAGCATACTGGATTTGCATCTTCTTATACTAGTCTTGGTGCCAAAGGCACTTACCAGCAGACCAAAATATTCATTTTGGGGTATATGTGTTATTATATTACAGTGGAATCTGTCTATACCAACACTTGCTGGAACCAGAGAAAAATGTGTGTTTAGACAGAGTGTCGGATTGGTCAAAGTTAGCATTATCATGTTGACATATGATAGAATTAAGATACTGTTCATAAATAGGGACATATCACATATTGTCACTTCCAAATGAACAATTAAAACATTTATGATATAGATGTTATCTTTATTTCACAAGGGGTTCATCACATCTCATAACAATAAAATACTGAACGTAACAATTTACATTTTGGTTAGATAGTCTGACAGGGATGCCTGGTGTTTCTTTGTCCTTTTCTCAAGAGCAAATGCTTCTGTTTCTTGTTCTAGTACAAGGACGGCATTGATGAGACGGGACTCCTTTCTTTTGGCAAACTTCTTGATGGTGGCCAAGTACCGAAACACACAATGATAGTTCAAGTTTGGTAGGTCATCTTCTTCGTCAGAGTTGTTTTCATGACTCACAACATCAGTCAGGTGTTGGTCAGGATGTTAGTCAGGATTTTCGATGGGGATGTTGTGGTTGAACTTGATGAACTCTTCTTCAGCTGCCGGCATGTTGAGGATGACAATGAGGTCAGCAAGAGGGACGTTATTTTCTTCATCCTCTTCTTCAGTGATCGACTGATCGGTGGAAGAGAAGCCACAGTTTCTGAAGCACTTCTGGATGGACAATAATAATAATAATAATAATATACAAAATTTGTATAGCGCCCTATATGGCTTAACAAAAAAAACACTCTAAGGCGCTTCACAGTGAATAAGCCTTCTTGTACAGGTGAGTCTTGACGCCCTTTTTGAATGCGGCCAATGATTCAGAGTCTCTGATTGTGGCTGGTAGATTGTTCCAAACAGATGAAGCTGTCAAAGCGCCTGTCGCCATATTTGACAGTTCTGGTTTTTGGTACGGTGATGAGCGAGGCTGTTTTGGAACGGAGGGATCGTGATGGTTGGTATGGGGTGATGAGCTCCTGGAGGTAACTTGGACCTGTGCCGTGCAGTGCCTTGTATGTATGTGTCAGGATTTTGTGCTGACATCTCATGTGTACTGGCAACCAATGTAAGTCCATCAAAATTATCAGCCACGCAGCGCAGTTCTGCACTCTCTGGAGGCGAGATTGGAGCGACTGGGGCAGTCCACACAGGAGGGCATTTCCGTAGTCCAGGCGTGAAATGACGAGGGATTGTACCAATATTTTGCAGCATTTCTCTGTGATATAAGGCCTGATGGCTCCAATGTTCCTTATTTGATGGAAACAGGATTTGCTGATGGCATTCACATGTTTCTCCATTGAGAGTGTGCTGTCGAAGTGGACTCCAAGATTCTTAACAGAGTCGGTAGCTTGGATAGTGCTGGTTCCAACATTCAACTCAATGTCCTTCGTGATCAGGCTCTTGGGCTTGAAAACAATCACCTCTTTCTTGTCTTTGTTGATCTTCAACATGTTTGAGCTTGTCCAACTTGCAACCTCACTCAAACATGTTTCCAGGTTCTTGGTGGCTGAAATCCAATCAGTAGATGGGTGAATCACTTTGTACATCTGTTTGTCATCTGCGTAGACATGGTATGGAAGGTTGTGTTGCCGACATATTTTACTCATGGGTTTGGAGTACAGACAGTACAGGACTGGTCCAAGGACTGAGCCTTGTGGCACACCGTATTCAAGGAGCTTGTCCATTGACAGGGATGTTCCTATTGCCATTTGTTGGGTTCTACAGCGCATGTAGGATTTGAACCAGGAAAGTGCCTTGTCTGAGATTCCATAGGTGTAGTGAAGCCTCTGAAACAGTATGTCATGATCGATGAGGTCGAATGCAGCAGATTGGTCTATCATCACCAATATGATGGAACACTTGTCGTCAAGAGCCTTGGTAATGTCATGATGAACACGAAGAAGCGCCGTCTCTGTGGAATGTCCTGTTCGATAGGCAGATTGAAAGTTATCCTGCAGGTTATTAGTGGTTTCTTGCCAAGTAAGTCATCCTCCAATCACAAGGGATTTACACCTGCCATTGACAAATGCAGTGTAACAATTCAGCGCACAATGTATCGAGAGACTGCTTATCCCTGACTAACAGCTGTATTAACTGTAATTATCAACTGTAAGCTGAAACTTCATGTGTTGATGTCGGATTAGACAGCATAATTTGTCTACTGGGACCAAGAAATAGTGTCGTATTCAGGATAGACAGATGTCGAATAGGTCAAAGTTTATTATATGAAAACATATAAAAGCTCTGCCGGGAATGAAAAATTATGTTGGATTAGACACATTGTCGGATTAGACAGATGTCAATATAGACAGATTCCACTGTATATTGCAATGAAAAAGTTTTAATTTTTTCCACAAAAGTTTTTACCTGAAAGGCACTATAATGCATATTATAATGGTTTCCTTAGTACTGACACAAATTCTTACCTGGTATTCTAATCTTCACTTTTCCACTCTGCCCAAATGAGCCTTCAATCACGCCAGGTTCACCAGATGAAAGCTTGACATTCAGTCCGGTAAACAAACTCACATCTGTTTCCTTCTTAAAAATGTTTTTAACAATAGCACTAAACTTATCAGGGCATCTGTCAACAATTCCTTGCCTTGTTTTCAACTTGAAAACTTTCACATTTGGCGTCACTTTATTCATTGAGCTCTTATCTATGAATGATTCCAGTATTTGTCCATGAAATGCAAGGCGACATATTTTGGCATCAATATCAGAGTCAAGCTTTGACCCAATGTAAATCGAAGAAGGAAGACAAACTACCGGTTTTTCAAGTTCTAACAAAGCAAAATAATCTTTTGTAGATTCTAGGTTTGATATCCTTTCAATTTCATCTTCATGTAAATATTCCTTTGAAAAATCAAATTTTCCCTGTATGAGATTTTCAGACGATCTGATGCTGAAGAAAATGGCTGAGCCCATGACAGTTTCGTGAGCCATTGTGATGTGGAACTTTGATTTGCTACTTAGAGTCCCTTTGAAGTAGGAGATCTTGTTGACCGACACCAAAGCTGCGTTGACAGTTTCCAGAGTGCCTGGGCTACACACTAAGCCTCGCTCTAGCAGTTTAGGCTCAAACTGGGTCACACAGATTCCCGCTCGGTCCCCCTGTAACAAAGTTTACCATTTAGTTTTGGCATTCTTCATCAGCGCTTTTCATAACATGTGATTTCACCAAATCCCCCTTCCCTCCTTAGGCTAGAAATAAGGTAATAGCTAAATTTCTATCAGATAACTTGTGGTTGATTCTTTTCTTTTCTTTGTACACAAACTATTGAACTTTTTTCAGCCAGATAAATCTAACCCTAAAGCCAAAGGGGCCAGAATAGTCTGGGATGAGTTTGATTTACGCTGCAATCGGTCCTGAAGCGGTCTGGATCGCCAACTTAGAATTTCATGCATTAACTAATTGACATTAGTGTGTCAACTAGCAAGCAAGATTTTCAGATATTTTATATTTTCTCATAATTTTTGTACACCATATTTCTTATGATGTGCTCAACGTATTTTGACAAGAAATACAATAACATTGTCATTAATTCCATGTAAAATTTTTACATGCACAAAAATACATAAAGATACAGCAAGCGCTGCATCAAAAGCTAATTTTTCTATCCAAATCATGTGAAATGAACAGCGATTTTCTCATGTACATTTCTTTCACTCATGCCTTCTCAACAGCATGGCACACTTTAAAATTGTTTCAATGTGATAAAAAGGGAATAAGTGTCTTTGATTTTACATAATATTGCATATGTGCTATGAAAATTTTTGAAAAAAGTGTTGAATGTTTTTAATTTTTAAATAGAATTTTTATGTATACGAAAATCAATAAAGACCCAGCAAGCATCACACAAACAGGCAGTATTTCTATTCATATCTGTTGAACTGAAGAAGCAACTTTATCATCTGTTACACTTCCAATCTAAATAACCGCAGCGCACATTATAACATTTTTACATTACAACAAAGAGGAAAAGATTGTCTTCATTTCTATACCAAATTTGCAAATGATTACGGATAAAGGAACTGCAAATGATGTAGCAAATCAAATAGTAAATTTTTATCATTTTTATATCCTCATTAAAAAGAAAAAATAAGTACTTTCATTTCCATGTATAATTTGCATATTTGTAGCTAAACAATACATGAAGCAATGATGCAAAAATGCGATTATAATGTTTTTAACAGTTTTAACATGCATTTTGTGTACACACGATATTGTTATTGCCAATTTTTCATAGAAGTCCAATATCTCATAACAAATTCTTATCACATTTCATCATAATGTTATTACAGCATTAATTGCTAAACATGCAATTACAATTCACTACAATTACTAGCATAAATTTACAATTCTCGAATTGCCACATTTCCATAATTCTTTTCTTAATTATATTCCTTTATAGACAGAAATGAAGCTATTACATTGTTCTATATTTCAAGATAATTCCATTACGATAAGCCATCCAAAACGATAGATATTAATTACGAAAGCAGGGTAGTGAAAAAGTACCCCACAGTAATATTGCTAAACAAGTGCAGATGGCACAGTGATATACCAGCTGAAAAATTCACTCACATATAATAGAAATGGTCTTTATTTCCAACTTTATAAATGAAGTAATTCGATTTGTATACATGCAAAATATATATTGAATTGAAGGCAATTTATTCTTCTTTGCGAAGATATAAAACATAATAATCTATTGCACTGTGATTAGAAGTTATTACCAATGAAACATGGGAATAGCTAGTGAAATCAGGCTTTAATAATTGCCTTACCGTGATATTTGTCACATCATTTCCTCACTTTATATTTTGATGCAACTATGTGCAAATTATACATGAAAATGAAGATATTTATTTCTTCTTTATGCTGACATAAAAATAATAAATATGTACCACTTGGTTTGGAATATATATCTTGTGAAAATATGGTACCCTTAAGTATTTGAGAATATATTTGGTAAATGCGACACCACTTAACGCTCCTTTATTGTATCATTGTTATTTGCAAAACTTATATAGAATTGAAGACGATCCTTTCCTCTTTATTTTAATTTCTAAGATGCCTAGCAGTTAGAACAATCGAAAAAAAAGTACTTTATCAGACAATAAAGGTATAGTTTTTTCATGACGTAACAATTGAATGACGTTATATCCGCTCTTCCCCGCTGTCCCCTCGTGATCACGCATCCATGGTAACTACCGTCCTCGTGCTTTAACTATAATAGTTCAGGGCAAAACTATACTTTATTACAAAACACATTGGGGTAGAGCGAACTTTATTTCTTAAATAAAAATGTTGATAATGCACTCTGCAATTAAATGGTCAGGAAGTGAAAAAAGCAGGTGAAAATATTGCCTGTTTGTGCGATGCCCCCTGGGTCTTTACTGATTTTCGTATACATACCAATTTTATATGGAAATGAAGATAATCCTTTTTTCTATATTTTGATATATAAAATTTCAAAATTTGCCAGGAAGTTTATGTGATATCAACTGCAAAAAAATAGAGCCATGGGCTCTGTAGCTCATCAGACTTTTGATAGAAATAGGTGTTTGGGTTTAGACCATGGGGTCATGGGCAGTGTAGGAAAGATAGCCTGTCCCAATGTCCGAGACGGGTAACTTTGGTTGAGGACGGGCTGTAAAATTATTTAGTCCGTCCTTGTGTTGGGCCAATTTTGTCTAACCATAAATGCATTTATATCTAATAACCCCGAGAGAAAAAATAAACTAAAGTAAATAGCCACATAATTTACGGACTAAAGGGCACTTAGCAGGTTTTGTTCATTAATAATTCAATTACAGCAAAACTATAATATTTTTTTTCAAATTATGCTCTCTTGGATAAGAAAATTCAGATATAAGTAAATCAAATCAAGTGACAAACGTGTTTACTTGAGTCAGGCAACTGAAACGTCAATCAAAGTCTTGGTCGACCTAGTGAAATAGCTGAAAGATTGACGACACGTTAAACCCAAACTCACTCACACCAAGCTTGAGGGATGGTCTATTATTGTGCGGGGTGACAAGACTTTAGACAGTGTTTGAAGGGCTAACAAAAAGAAAATGAAAGTAGGATTTTAAGGTTTTGACCCCTGTGACCCCATTCGGGGTCAAGTGGTCACCAAACCTACAATTTAGAATCCCTAGTGTCCAAGGAGTCTTCACACAATTTTTCAGCTCTCTAGACCTTTTGGAACTAGGGAAAAAGATGAAATAAGGTTCTTTAGGTTTTGACCCCTGTGACCCCATTTGGGGTCATGGGGTCACCAAACCTACAATTTAGAATCCCCGTTGGCCAAGGAGTCTACACACACCTTTTCAGCTCTCTAGACCTTTTGGAACTAGTGAAAAAGATGAAATTAGGTTTTTTAGGTTTTGACCCCAGTGACCCCATTTGGGGTCATGGGGTCACCAAACCTACAATTTAGAATCCCCGTTGGCCAAGGAGTCTACACACACCTTTTCAGCTCTCTAGACCTTTTGGAACTGGAGAAGAAGATGAAAATAGGTTTTTCAGGTTTTGACCCCTGTGACCCCATTTGGGGTCATGGGGTCAACAAACCTACAATTTAGAATCTCCAGTGCCCAAGGAGTCTACACACAACTATTCAGCTCTCTGGACCTTTTGGAACTGGAGAAGAAGATGAAAATAGGTTTTTCATGTTTTGACCCCTCTGACCTCATTTGGGGTCATGGGGTCACAAAATCTACAATTTAGAATCCCCATTGGCCAAGAAGTCTACACACAACTTTTCAGCTCTCTGGACCTTTTGGAACTGGAGAAGAAGATTAAAATAGATTTTTAAGGTTTTGACCCTTGTGACCCCATTTGGACGGACGGACGCCGGACGCCATGCCATGCCATAAGCCCATCTGGTCTTTCAGACCTGATGAGCTAAAAATAGTAAAAAAATAAAGAATAAACAACAGTCACTTGTTTGCGGCCCTTGGTGTATCTTCATTTTATAAAGTGCATATACAAATTTTATATCAAATCGAAGACAATTATTCCCTCTTTATGACAAGATAATAAATTTCAATATGCACCTAGCCGTTGAGAAATTATGAGCAAAAGGAAGGTGCATGTCGAATTTGCCATTCAGTTTACATGATTTGAAAAGAGCAATGAGCTTCTTGTGTGGCGCTTGCAGTGTCTATATAATTTAACCGCATGTAAAAATTTTACATGGAATGAAAGACAATCTATTTCTCTATCTTATGATATAAACATTTTCAAAACAAGTTGAGCACATCATGAGAAAATGGTGTGAGAAACTGGTATAAAACTAAAAATAAATTAAAATCGCCCTTAAGGCACATGCTATATCTTCATTTCATGTCGTGCAGATATGATTTTTTATCGAATTGAAGACAATTTTCTTCTCTTCAAATGATTTCAACCATACTGAAATCCGCCCAAGGGTTCCGAACATAGAGTTTATGATAGGAGGGTGTGCATGTGGTTGAAATGCAAGCGTCCAAATGATTGATAGATTCTAAAGCTAAACCATAATTAATATTATTGGTATATCATTTAATGGGACAATTGAACTTTCAATCTATGATTATAAGAATACTCTTCATCAAGTACAAATTTCCAAGAACCTTCATTATTACCTGTTGTATTGAATCTTGTTGTTGTTTGAACATCTGCATGGACTTAATCTTCCTTGTGATTTTCAGCAGAGGTATTTCAATGGACTGTAACATAATTAAGTTAACATGTACAAAGAAACTGAACCTTGTGTAAATGCTACTTTAACGTAGCTTAATCATCTACCAAAACAAGGGAAAATAATTATTCAAATAACCTATTTTTTACAAATAATATATATGGTTGCAAGCAGTGATACAAGGATTAAGCCACATGTGACTCTCCTGTTGTCAAGCAATCATTCCCCAAGTTTTCAAAGACATTCCCCTACAGAATAAATCTTCTAAAAGTAGTTTTCGAAGCATTGAGCATTGACTGATAATGTCTTTGTAAAGTGCAAGCAAAAACAAACAAGAAAAGTTTCACCAAATGAATCTTTTGGCAGAAAAGATTCCTACTAGGTTTTGGTATTAAGATTCACCATTAAGATGTGACTGTGAAGTTGAACAGAAATGTTGGTGCTAGCCAGTAGACTGTGTTAAAAAAAGGAACTACAGAGAATAAATGAGGCAGATCTTTTGGAACAATTAGAAAACAATCTTATCTTAACGATCTTATAATAAAACCAAATTTCATTTCACAAGTAATGGCCAAAAACATCCATGATTTATTGTACAAAATTATTCCTGTAACAACCCCTTTAGTTTGCATTATGAAGATGTTGTTCACAATTTGATTTCACTTGAGCTTCACATAATGAGACTTGCAATGTGTGTGCCTATCTGACTAACTGGTATCCTAGCATTGTGTCATTCCTTTAACAACCACTTCAGAGGTTACAATATGAGCTTTCTTAAATCCTTTTTTCTGAAAGTTGGTTTTTGTTTTATAAAGGATTTAGCAATTTTGCTGAATCCTTATTGTTATTAGCGTGTTTTATTATTTTTCAACAGATTTTTGTGGACATGATTTAGCCAAAACGGCTAAAGATATTACAGCCAAACTTGCCAGCGTAAGATACCTTCATGAGAAGAAGTTCTAATAAGCTTTTGGGCTTAATCGGATTAAGCAATAAAGGCATGGGAAATTTTTTCAAAATGCACTTAGAGACTTGCAACTTGTTTTAAACGATGGACAATAGCAATGCAAGAAAAAAAGTAAACATGACGAATTCGTAGCATGAATAATTTCGCCGCCATTTTGCTTTTTTTGACTTTTTGAAATTTCTGGACCCCATGCAGCTTTGAGAAACATCTCTTGGAATCTTGCAGGAATATAAGACCAGTATATGGACTTGACGAAACTGTCAAAACATTGATCACAAACAGTCATTTTCGTTCACAATAAAGAATCAAAATCAGGAAAAATATTTTGACCAAAACTGAACATGGGGTAATTTTTCAAAATGCACTTTCATGCACAATCATGACGAATTCATAACTATCATAGTTTTTTTGCATTATCAACTTCAGTTTGGTTATGGGATTTGGTCAGATAAATCATGCAGCTGAAGCTTAATGCATGAACCAATCTTCGTGAAACTTTCAGGGGAGATGGCTAACATCACTATGTGCGTAATTAATGTGCTTTTTATGCGCTGAATCCTTTTGTCGTCGCTTGCGACTATATCTATTATTTTTTTTATTGCACTGATTTTGTCGCCGCCATTTAGCCAAAACCACAGAAGCTATTTCAGCCAATCTGTTTGGTAGCAATTTATGAGAAGAAGCTCTGGTTGTATTTTGAGCCTAATCGGATTAAGCATTAAAGGCTCAGTACCACTCTAAGTTTGAAACATTAACATGGGATTTTTTTCCAAAATGCACTCAGAGTCTTGCAACTTTTCTTAAATGATGGACAATTTCAATGCAAGCAAAATAGTAAACCATGGCGAATTCGTAGCATGAATAGTTTTGCTGCCATTTTGCTTTTTTTGACTTCTTGAAATTACCAGACCCCATGCATCTTTGAGAAACATCTCTGAAGATGCTTGCATCTCAGAGCTGTAACTATAACAATAATGTAGCTGAGGCATTGGGGGGACTATGGTGATCTTGATGTTTATGAAAGTCAAATATTTATTTCTGAGCAATCCTTCAAATTAGGGCGACTTTGCAGTCATTTTCGTTCACAATAAAAGATCAAAATCGGGGAAAAGCTTTTGACCAAAGTTAACATGGGGTAACTTTTCAAAATGAAGTTAGAGACTTGAACATTGTTTTGAAAGATGCGTCATAACGATACATTAAAAAAAAGTAATTCATAATGAATTCATAAGTTGCATCGTTTTTTTTAGCAATATCAACTTTTTGCAATAAGCACAGTTTGGTTAGGAGACAAGGTCAGTTGTAACATGCTGCTGAAGCTTAATGCAGGAGACAATTTTCATGAAACTTTCAGGAACAATAGCTATCATCATTATGTTTGTACTGAATGTGCTTTTATTGCGTTGAATCCTTTTGTCGTCGCTTGCGACTTTATTTTTATTTCAGTTTCAAATGATAAGACTCAAACAGCGTTTCTTCCTTTCTAAATAACTGATATACTGACTTTAGGTCCCAAAATGTCATTCCTATAACGATCAACAGTCAGTCCCGTACCAGTCATTTATATTTTACACAATGGATAAGGCGAATGGCATTAAAAGCTGTCACCAAATATGAACACTCAAGGTGCTAAGGTTCATGAGTTTTCGCGATAACAAGAACGTACGTACAGACGTACGGACAGACGCCGCTGAATTCATAGTCCCCCTTCCCACGTTGTGGCGGGGGACAACAAGAAAAAAGTGAGCATGACTCGCATACAAAAGTTACTGTAATAGTTTAAGAGTAAATGTGTCCCCATTGGAGCAACATATCTGTTAATCACTACAAGTCAAATTGCGCATTCAAGGGCCATTACTTTGTGAAAAATTATATTTCAGAAATGGCTTTCGAACTCGATCAAGAGCATCAACAGGTTTGTCCAAAAACAAAAGTTCATTCACCTAAGTGTGATACTATCTGAGAAAACTTGTCCCCATTGGAGCATCAGATCTGTTAAGCACTACAAGTCAAATTGCGCATTCAAGGGCCACATTTTTCTAAAAAATGATATTTTAGAAATGGCTTTGGAACTCGATCAAGAGTATCATCAGGTGTATCCATAACCAAAATTTCACTGCAGGTGTAATAGTTTCTGAGAAAATCTGTCCCCATTGTACACCATATAATGAAGGACGGAGGGACGGAAGGACGTAGGGAATGACTGCTATATACCCCCGCTTACTTCGTGGTATTTTAAAAGGAATGACATAAAACATCTGAGAAAATACCTCAATTGTTGTATTATTAGATACAAATAGTTTACAATTTTGTGTTAACAGATTTTTCATGTATAATCGTCATTCTTGTTTCCATTTCTAAGTATTTCTTGAATTCTGTGTTCTAAGCAATTAACTTGTAAAATACATTCAACTGAAATTTGGACAGATTTTGATAATGACTCATATAGAATGGAAAGAGAGTCACATACATCATTCAGGGAGGCATGTCCTGCAAGCACTGTTCCAGTCATGATGGTGCCTTGTCCACGGATTGAAAAGCAATGGTCAACAGCAAATATGAATTGACCGCCTGGTGTGCGTTTTGGTAGATATGTTTCCTCCTTCAACAATGAAGTAAGCTCTGATATTCCATCACTGAAGCCCTGCAAAAGCAAGAAGACTTTAAAAAATGAGAGCTCTGTAGCTCATTTTGCTTCACATTATATATCATAAGGGGCCAAATGGTCAACAGATCTATAAATAACAAGCGTTTGCCACTAACATGGCAATGTCCCCCGCTGTAGGGAGATATTTAGGTGCTAAGCTTTACCAGATATCGTGTTAACAATGTATTACCAAGTGTCGGGTGACCTTGAAAATGACGTCAAGGTCACCAATGTCGACTGGCGTCTGAGTCTTTCTCCATTGAAGGCTGTCACCAAATATGAACACTCTAGGTGCTAAGCTTTACAAGATATCGCGTTAACAATGTATTACAAAGTTGTCAGTGTTGTGGTGACCTTGAAAATGATGTCAAGGTCACCAATGTCGACTGGCGTCTGAGTCTTTCTCCATTGAAGGCTGTCATCAAATATGAACACTCTAGGTGCTAAGCTTCATGAGTTATCGCGTTAACAAGAATCCAGACATACGTATGGACGGACGGACGGACAGACGCCACTGAATTCATAGTCCCCTGCCGCAACGGATTATAGGGCATGGCCTAACAGGCCCTCATCTAATGACCACAGATTCACTAAACCAACAATAAATATTCTCCATTGGCCAATGTGTCTGTAAAACAAGGCTGCAACCTTCTACTTTTGTTCCGGAAAAAGTGATGAAAATAGATTCCTAGGACATAGCTCTAAAGGCCACAGTGTAACCAAATATAAATTTTCTTCCTCAGTCAATTTGCAATTAATATGTAATAAAAGCAAAAGAATACAATAACATCTGTATAAACTTGGCAAACACAGAGTTGAGCAATATAGGGCAAACTGACCGAGGTTCGGAGACCACCCGAGGTCGCCCGAACTTCGGACACTTTTTACTTGGAGCTGACGCAATAATACATGCGACTATTGCGATCTGTTTATTGTAAAATGTTTCTTCTCGGTGAGTTACTTTATTTCTTTTCTTTGATAAACATTCAATTCTTGGTAATATTTTTTATCAAAGTTTTGCCAGGAGGTACAATTAACGGATTCAAGAAAGAAAATAGCAAAATATTTGTTTCAATGTAAATGTTGATTCTTCGGTCAAGAGATGTAGGGAGCAGCAAAATATCTTAAACTGTATTCATAAACAAAGAAAAATAACCAAAAAGTCCAATTATTCTTAACATCGGTACATATGAAGTGAAAACATACATATTTATGGAGATTTTGATAACATGTCAAAATGACCTTGGTTCGGACAGTTTTGACCATGGTCTTCTTAAGTTTTCTATTTAAGGATTCGTAATGTTTAAATTTAACAGACATAGGTTTGAGAAACACAAATAAAAATATGACTATCACATAAAACAAACTGATTAATTTTGAAAACATACTGTTTAGCGATATAAGCGTTTTTACTGTCCAATGCCTACAATTGGGATTGTGACGTCACTTAATGTTACAGCACATGTAGCAGTTTTCAAGAATTTAACATCGGAAAAGATGCTCTGTACCAGTAACAAATTAATCTATCCTCCCCCAAAACTATTATATCATTGTACATAGCCTATTCAGTGCGTGAGTGAGGATGTCTGAAAATCATTTTGATGAGTTTTAAATACCAGGGGTGCATTCGAGAAGATTAGGTGCAACTGTCCGAAGTTAGGGCAGAAGTGTCTGAACCTCGGGCGAATTGATATATGCAAATAAAACCGTTATTTTTGGCTAAAACTTAAATAATTATGGCTATGTAGAAAGAAATTAGAAACAACATTCAATTTTTTATACTTTGGTTTGAAAATAATTATTTTCTTCGGATAGTTATAAATTATATAGTTTTTCAAAATATTTGAATTGATACACTGTCCAAACCTCGATCAGTTTGCCCAATATGACTTGTGTCAATGGTTAACATGCGGAACCGCATAAAATACAACCCATGATAATTCCCCTGCTTCACAAATGAGGTGTGAACTTATCTCAAACCAATAATTATTAATGGGTGGTTGGGATTTAAAAAAAAAATCTGCATCACACCAAAAGCACACCTTCCTATCGCACGCCCTATGAACTAAACCCTTGGGCAGATTTCAATACAGGTGGAATCATTTGAAACAGAAGGAAATTGTTGTCAATTTGTTATAAGGTTTGTATCTGCGCTACCTGAAATGATGATTTTCAGATATTTTCAATTTTACCCGGTATACCATTTTCCACACCATATTTCTCTTTCATCATAGTGAAATTTTTTTCATCTCCCTTCCATTAGTGCTTCATATCTTCATAACAGTTACATCACAATAACGAAGAAGAAGAAGAAGATATTGTCTTAAATACTACCGTATATGACCGGGTATAAGCCGAGAATTTGATACCAGAAATCGGGGGGGTCAAAGAGTGGGGTCGGCCTATAAGTTTATGTTTCAGACCAAAACAGACCAGACTTTTAACAAATACCATGAGCAACACACAAAGACGCATGGAAGTTTGTCTAAAAAGTCCATGTTAATGGGAATGAAGCATGATTTTGTTAAAACAAACGACAGACACCGTAAGTCAATATTTTATTTTGTAGTAATAGTTTATTTTTGATAAACGCCTGAAAAATAAAGAATGTTTTGATAAAGCCAGATCAAGTGTCAACGTATCGATGGTAACATCCACCTGCCATGGAACTTGCCAGTCAGGTGGGAAGTGTAGAAAAAGGGTCGGCTTATACGCGAGGGGGGCTTTTACCCGGTCATATATAGTATATAAAATGTTTACATTCAAAGAATAACTAGTAACAAGACACAGTAAGCACAGCCAATAGGGCTACTTTTTAACTTTTTATCTCTGGAACAAAATGATGAATTCCAAAACCATTTTTATCATTGCCAAGAGAAATGAATTGTCTTCATTTTGATATATAATATATGAACTAAATAAAGTAACTAAACTGCAAGCATCACACAAAAGGTGTTTTTGCTTTTCTTATCAAGTGAAGTGAACAGAGATTTTCATGTACCTTTCTTTTGCATTACATATCTTCATAATCACTTGGCAAATTTTGATAAATTTTACATCACAATAAAGAGGAAACAATTTTATTCAATTCTACAAATGAATCACACATGAGCACAAATAAATAAAGGCACAACAAGTGCCACAAATGAGGCAACTTCAACACTTTGTATTTCTGTAACCAAGTGGCACGCTCTACAACTTCTCAACTGCCATCAAAGAGCATAAAATTTTCTTCAATTTGATATACATTTTGTATATGAGCTCACAGAAATAAAGATACAACAAGCACCACAAAAATGTTATGCGTAACCAAGTAATTGGTGAAAATATCATGAAGGAAACTCTGTTTCTTTCGTGTTCATTTATGGAATTTTATAAACCATGAAAATCTCCCGAGACAGAACTTGGGGTAAATGATATCTTTTCTTGAGTTTGGGTTTTGCATCAGGCACCACCATCAGGTAATAGGAAAATTTAATTCAAATTTTTTAGACATGATGTCGGGGATCTTCCGTCAGGAATCACCATGAGGTAAGGAGGATTTTTCAAATACAATTTTTTTGGTTGAGGAATCTCATTTTTTAAAATAAAGTTTGGTCTTATTCTGGAGTGTCAAACATTTTGCTACATACGTCAGTAGAGCATGAGTTCCATTGAGTGAAAAAAAGGGTAGGGCCAGGTGCTCCTTTATGACCGGAAGTCCCAACAAGCAAATTGTATAATTTCAACATATAAAAAGATAAATAGTACTAACTAGAAAGAAAAAAAGACTGAGATAGATATAGTCGGGAGATAGTGGACAGTTACAGAGTGCAAGAGTGAAAGGGACCCACAATGCAATGTTCAAAATAGACATGACCATAATGTAGAACAGGACTGTATTTTAGAGCCATAATCAATGAATGCAATCGAGGTGCATGTATGCGCATGCCAAGAGACGCTCAATGAAGCATCTTTCTAATGATATAACATGCTCATTTTATCAAATAGCTGTTACACAAAAAATAACAGCGGTGTGCACATATATGCATTCTGAAAGAGGTGTTACTTCAAGGACAATGAAGTTGCCATAACATATTGTCTGACTAAAAGATTATTTGCACGAGTAACAATACCATTGATGATACATGGTTCTGCTGGTATTGGTTATTGGTCCAAAGAGGCTTCATTGATTAGGATTCTGTGAGTAACAACACCATTGATGATACATGGTTCTGCTGTTATTGGTTATTGGTCCAAAGAGGCTTCATTGATTAGGATTCTGTGAGTAACAACACCATTGATGATACATGGTTCTGCTGTTATTGGTCCAAAGAGGCTTCATTGATTAGGATTCTGCGAGTAACAACACCATTGATGATACATGGTTCTGCTGTTATTGGTTATTGGTCCAAAGAGGCTTCATTGATTAGGATTCTGCGAGTAACAACACCATTGATGATACATGGTTCTGCTGTTATTGGTTATTGGTCCAAAGAGGCTTCATTGATTAGGATTCTGTGAGTAACAACACCATTGATGATACATGGTTCTGCTGTTATTGGTTATTGGTCCAAAGAGGCTTCATTGATTAGGATTCTGCGAGTAACAACACCATTGATGATACATGGTTCTGCTGTTATTGGTTATTGGTCCAAAGAGGCTTCATTGATTAGGATTCTGCGAGTAACAACACCATTGATGATACATGGTTCTGCTGGTATTGGTTATTGGTCAAAAGAGGCTTCATTGATTAGGATTTGACAATTACATCGGATAAGATCATTGCATTGAATAAAAGCGATAGTTAGGTTTAATGACTTGAATACCTTAGTACTTTGATCAATATCAAATACAAGCCAGATGCAATAATAACAGTAATGTATGAACAATAGGCAGCTTTGAAGCATGTTGTCAAATGATAAAACATGTTACGACGCAACAAATATTAGTGTACCTTCATCTTCCACAAATTAAAAAATATTTCCTCAGAACTATCGCGTAGAAAGACATACACATATTTTGTTTGTAATTTGGTCAATCCAATTATGCCGAGAAATTGAACAAATTAGTAAAGGTGTTTCTACAGTCTCAATACAGATCGAGTTTACTATTTTCACGCCCAAAGCATTGTGGTCTTACATGTAGTAAGCTCGCATACCATTAACAAATATTACGGCGAGGAAAAAGAAAAGCGGAATACAGTTTGACAACAAACCAGAACAGCAACAAGTTGATGTAAACAACGACAATTGCCTAGTCAAAATGGGGAAAACTTGTTTGAATTAAACGTCAAAAGGGCTTGCTCACACCTAGTCTAACAATTAGACACTGAAATGAATAATTAATCAGTTCATTAAAAAAAAAATTAAATGAAATGCAAAGGAGACTGAAATTTCTTTATTTTCATGAAATCAAGCTCTCAAGTCTTTTTATAGACTTACTTAGGCTTCTAACTCATTTCAGGGTCTGGCCTACAGACAATCTTACACCTAGAAAAAAAGATTTTCTCAACATTCCGACATATCATGATGTATATGTAAACGTTGCCTTCATATTTTCATGTAGAGACAGAGAACTAAACATTCCATTTTCTAAAGAGCAAGTAGAGGTAATAGAGGTAATAAAGTCAATCCCTTCACAACCAATTTAATTAAAATTTCTATGTCTTTGAAGAAACAGGGGTATTTTAAATTTGCATATTTACTTCAAATATGTCCTATAGTAAACCAACAAGAAATGATTATATTCTAACGTGACATAGTACCCAAGAATGAAAAATCCGGGTAATGACATCATGTATGTACCCAAGAATGAAAAATCCGGGTAATGACATCATGTATGAGTTGGTGTGTTTAGAACATAATTAAATCGACTAGCTGTGATCTCTATACCATGCTTGCACCCCTCAATTAAGATCTCCAAAAGTGAAAAAGAAAATGTTGAGTCGTACGCATAGTTTTCATACATGAAACAAGTAAAGTGTGGGGCAGGGAACTTATATTCCGTAAACAATTTTCACATGGTCACATATTCTTTGATCTAAGGTAATCATTCCAATAGTTGTATTTGTGACACACAGGGCACACTCCTCTCTTTGGCCTAGTCTAAACTTTTCCTGGGGATAAAATATCCTTGAAAGTTTAGACTAGGGAAGAAATGGCCTGGTACACATTCCAAGCCATGAGCCTATCTGACCTTTCAAGTCTGATGAGCTGAAAATTTGTGCTTCACCCAATTCATAGTTCAAATCCTGATTAGCAAACTTATATGAACACATTTTACATTTTCATCAATGCCTTTAAATGTGTGGTAGCACGAAATCCCTTGATGAGGGTAAGTCTTTGTTACATTAAACTCAGCATGGATGATGCAAGGGCTAGCAAGTTAACGTGCAATAAAACCATAACATACCTCTTCTTTGCCAGCAACACTCACAGGTATCACAGAAGTGCCTTTGAAAACTGTGCTTTCAAGTGTCTTTAATATGCGTTTCTTCATCTGCAAATGCAAAAGAAAAGCAAAATTAACTTTGTTTTTCACCACTGGTTATTTCATAAAGCAATGGCTATAGATCATGATATTGTTTACAATATTAAGTCTTTAAAGGCATAAAGAAATCACATATATATAAGAAAATCAAGATTAACTGGACTAAAACTTGTTAATCATGTACATTTATAGAAGAATGTTGATCTCAGAGAATTATTTTTTAAACAAGAGTGCTCAGAGTGCGCATTATACCTACAGTATGTCCTTTTGATACACTTTTAATTATCTGAATAAGCAGAAAATAGAAGGGTTATTAACTCTCAAGTTGCTTATGGCTGAATTTTCCAACACCTGCCCTGTTACCATTATTCCTTATTAGAACTGATTGTTGAATTTTACAACATAGTGAGATGTTTAGACGCTTTGAATGGAATTCCTATCTAATCTAAAACAGTTTTTATAAATCATGATATATTAACTTTCCCTGGCAAGGTCACCAATGTCGACTGGCGTCTGAGTCTTCCGCCATTGAAGGCTGTCAGCGAATATGAACATTCTAGGTGGTCAGCTGTATGAGATATCGCGTTAACAATGTCTTACAAAGTGGTCAAAGTGTCGAGGTGACCTTGAAAACGATGTCAAGATCACCAATGTCGACTGGCGTCTGAGTCTTCCTCCATTGAAAGCTGTCACAAAATATGAACTCAAGGTGCTAAGCTTCATGAGTTATCGCATTAACAACAACCTGGACGTACATACGCCGCTGAATTCATAGTTCCGCGTTGCAGTGGGGGACAAAAAAAAGTCTAGAACATTTTCTATAACCATTAAAATGCTGAGTTTGCTAAGTTAAATTTAATACGGTAACAAAGCTAATAAACCAATCTTAATGATACAATATATTAAATAAGAATACACCATCGTAAAGTAAAAACATGAATTATGGAAGCAGGGTAGTGATGTATCCTGAAAACATTCTGACCCCACAATCTTACTAACAAGGCTTGCCCTCTAAACAAACGCACACGCAAGTGTATGCGACAGTGACATCCCCGCTATAAATTCACTCTCACAAGTACTGGAAATTGTATTTATTACCAACCAAATAAATCTCGTAATTCAAACAAATTAGAAGGTACATATGCAAATTATACATGCTATTGAACGCAATTTATTTGTCCTCACAATCATTTAAACATAGCAATTTTTTTACTGGATCTAGAAGGAATAACTTATGAAAGGTTGGTACCCGCAGCTAGTGAAAGTAGACTTTGATAGTCATCTTTTTCGCAACATTTGTCACATCAATTGCCACGTCATTCATTTTGATACACATATGCAAATCAAACATGCAATTGAAGATAATCATTTCTTCTTTTATGATGACATAAAAACAGTAACAATATGCGACTTGGGTTGCAATACATATAGAGAGAGCAATGAGGGTACCCTAAGTTATTCAAGAACAATGTTTGATAATTGCAACTTTTGTCGCATAAAGTAGTGCTCTTTTATTTTTTTGTTCTCATTTGCATATTTCATATGAAATTGAAGACTATTGTTTCCTCTTTGTTGTAATAGGAAAACTATACATATACATCAAGCTGTCAAACAGATAGGAAGTATGAAAGAAAGGCATATTTGTGCATGCTGCGTCTTTATTGATTTTGTATATGAGGCCTCCCATCGACACGTCTATCAGCTAAAATCCAAGTGTTTCCTCAGTTGGAAAATTCATTCCACCTCGACTAGAGCAACCAGGGACACAGCAATAGCTGGAAGGCATTTCTTCATCAAACCGTATAGCTTTTTTTGCAGCCTATAATTCGTAACATGCTATCTCTGTAACTTTGTTTTCAATTATACCAGTAGTCACTTAGTCCCTAGTGTGTTATGCCCTCTAGTGAGGGGAGATAATCTACTTTGATCTCCCATTTGCTCTGTAGTTCATCTGGTTTTCTCTTGTACATTTCATAAATCGTCACAGGGTCACCATATGAGCTGGCACAGGATCACCAAATTCAACATTCTATAGCCATCTCAAATTATGTTAAAGATGCCTTGATTGTACGAAAAACCTTTGATTGACCTTCTGCAACTCTGTAATCATTATATGTATTTCATCTTTAAGTTGAATTTGTACATGGGCCAAAGGCCTTTCTACTGAAATAAATGATTGATTGATTTATTAAAAAATCAGTCCATACTGGAACTGAAAAAGTCTCTTTGTGCTGAAATGTAAAACTGAAAGTTCTTGTTCAAGTCTCTGAACTTAACCTGAAATAAAAACATCAAATAAGAGTCCATATTCATGTCCTTGAACTTTTCTGAAATAGAACATTTAACTGAATTAGAGTTCATTTCTTCACATCGTCGCCCTGCTCGATAAGCAAGACAAGTTTCTGCATTGGACGTTCAAGGTAAGATATGTGATGACAGCTCTTTCCATCGGAATCCAGTGAATTATCAGCCAGGGCAATCTTCAACTTCCTCACGTGATCATCTGTGTCAACATAAGTCTCATGAACGCGAGCAAGAGGCCACTGACTTCTCGCTAGGTTGTCATCCTTAAAGATAACAATGTCGCCTACTTGTAAGTTTCTTCTTGGACGAGTCCATTTCTGCCCTATCTGCAGGTTGTTGAGCACTTCCTTTCTCCATCTTGACCAGAACTCGTTCAGCAGATACTGAACACGTCGCCACTGCTTGTGAGCATACATGTCATCCTTCTGGAAGTCTCAAGGAGCAGGAAGCACAGTCTTACTTTTCATAGTCAGCAGATTACTTGGACCCAAACGTCTGAGGGTCGTTGAGATTATCAACAGATAACGGTCTACTGTTGACAATTGATGAAGCTTCATAACCAAGAGTTTTAAGTCCTTCATCGTTAAGTTGTTGTCCAGTTTGCTCCAAAAGAGCGGAGAGAACTTCCTAACTGTGCGAATCTGTCTCTCCCAACTACCACCCATGTGGCTCGCTGAAGGCACATTCATATTAAACTTAATGTCACAGTTCTCTTTTAGTAGGAAAACTTGGATCTGCTCAGAATTCATTTCTGACCAGGCTTCCTTTAGTTTATTACTTGCATCGACAAAATTTGTTCCTCTGTCGCATCGGAGCTCTCTGATTGGTCCGCAAATGGCTATGAAACGCCTATGTGCATTGATGAACAAGTCTATATAGTCATAGTACACGCTACTTCAACATGTACTGCACGACAAGCAAGGCACGTAAATAACACTCCATACCGTTTCAAGAACGATCTTTTCTCTTTGATAAGGAAAGGACCAAATACATCCACCCCACAATAGGTGAAGGGAGGGGATTCATCAACCCGTTCTCTTGGCAAATCTGCCATCTTTTATTCCTGTTATGTGCCTTGTGATATTCTGCAGGTGACACACTTGTAGCTTGACATTGCAGAACTGCACTCTATGATCCAGATTCCAGACGCTCGAACTCGTTCAGCAGATACTGAACACGTCGCCACTGCTTGTGAGCATACATGTCATCCTTCTGGAAGTCTCAAGGAGCAGGAAGCACAGTCTTACTTTTCATAGTCAGCAGATTACTTGGACCCAAACGTCTGAGGGTCGTTGAGATTATCAACAGATAACGGTCTACTGTTGACAATTGATGAAGCTTCATAACCAAGAGTTTTAAGTCCTTCATCGTTAAGTTGTTGTCCAGTTTGCTCCAAAAGAGCGGAGAGAACTTCCTAACTGTGCGAATCTGTCTCTCCCAACTACCACCCATGTGGCTCGCTGAAGGCACATTCATATTAAACTTAATGTCACAGTTCTCTTTTAGTAGGAAAACTTGGATCTGCTCAGAATTCATTTCTGACCAGGCTTCCTTTAGTTTATTACTTGCATCGACAAAATTTGTTCCTCTGTCGCATCGGAGCTCTCTGATTGGTCCGCAAATGGCTATGAAACGCCTATGTGCATTGATGAACAAGTCTATATAGTCATAGTACACGCTACTTCAACATGTACTGCACGACAAGCAAGGCACGTAAATAACACTCCATACCGTTTCAAGAACGATCTTTTCTCTTTGATAAGGAAAGGACCAAATACATCCACCCCACAATAGGTGAAGGGAGGGGATTCATCAACCCGTTCTCTTGGCAAATCTGCCATCTTTTATTCCTGTTATGTGCCTTGTGATATTCTGCAGGTGACACACTTGTAGCTTGACATTGCAGAACTGCACTCTATGATCCAGATTCCAGACGCTCGAATTTCATTAGTTGTCAATCCACAACCCTGGTGGCAAGTTTTCTCTTGAAAGTGTTTAATGAGGTGATCTGTAAGGAAATTGAGGCAGCAAAGCCGGATGCTTGGTTTCAGTAGAGAGAGCCTACATGAATTATCCCATCATGATCGAGTTAGACTTAACACTTTAGATTTTTTCTTAAAAAGCAGGGGTGGATCAAGGATTTATCTTGTGAAGGGGTTTTGAGTGGGTGTGGTACTCCTGACTTGATCCCAAACATTCAACTCGACTGTTTCATTGTTGTTGACGTACACTGGGACATCAATTATGTATTGCTATTTGAAAAAAATGATACTTTGTAAATCTACAAATGTCAGCATCAGAATGTAAATAAGACAAAAAGGGTTCCCAACATGAAGATAACTGCCTGAGGATCAGTGCCCCTAAATTCTTTGCACTCTCATTCTTGGTAAGAGAGTTCTTAGTGTGTGAGTGAAATCGGGGGGGGGGGGGGGGGTCAAAGAGGGGGGTCGGCCTATACCCTAAGTCTATGTTTCAGACCAAAAATTCCTGAGGCCAGGTAAGTATCCACCCCGGTTTATCAAGCCGAGCGAGTCCAGGGAGACAATGTTTACATCGTAGACAGTGCATAATCATCGATGTCATTTAAATAATAAAATTTTGAATTAAATATATCTTTGTCTTATTGTTGTTTTATAATGAATATATTGAGAAAAATACGAATGGAAATTTAAAAAAAATATAAATATATATACCGGTAATATTCAATACGCAACACGTGTTAGCTGGCAAATATCGATTGAGGATTTGACCTGAATGCGAGTGACTGGCCTTTGTGACCAATGAGAAGTTGCATAGAAATCGGTGTTATATGAGATGGAACCTCGTGCAAAACTTTACGATAATTCAATTAAACAAAATGAAAAGTAATTTCTTTAAATAAGTTGTCGCATTGTTTCTGAGATGGCAAAGATTGCATTGTCATATATTTTAAGCTCTATGAATGAGTCAGTGAATTTCTAAAAAGGCAACTTAAGATAATGATGCTGCACAATCAAATGAGATTTACTGTAGGTATCGATAGGCAATAAGCATTTAACGCATGAGAGATGAACATGTTATTCAGGTTGTTAGAGATCTGTTAGATGTTAATTAACTAGTAATGACATAATGTATTGGGTCAACATCTTAGCTTTGATAATCAATTAACAGCAATTATAGCTGTAATTAACGTTTACTGTGCCCATGTACCGGTAATAGAAGGAACCATCTTGAATCGAAAGTAGCATTAATATGCACAATGTGTTTGACTTGCTGATTGGTCAAGTTTTCCAACTTCCCTTTTCTGGTCCAATGAAAAGACTTTTAACAAATATCATGAGGGACACTCAAAGACGCATGGAAGTTTGTCTAAAAAGTCCATGTTAATGGGAATGAAGCATGATTTTGTTAAAACAAACGACAGACACCGTAAGTCAATATTTTATTTTGTAGTAATAGTTTATTTTTGATAAACGCCTGAAAAATAAAGAATGTTTTGATAAAGCCAGATCAAGTGTCAACGTATCGATGGTAAAATCAACCTATCATGGAACTTCAGCCAGTCAGCTGGGAAGTGTAGAAAATGGGGTCAGTTTATACATGAGATACCGGTGTAGCAGGCCATTTCTTCCCCAGTCTTAACTTTCCCCGGGGAGAAAATAGCCTAGGCCAAACCTTCCCTGGGGAAAGTTTGGCCTAGGCTATTTCTCCCCGGGGAAAGTTTAGACTAGGCCAAACTTTCCCCCCCTGGGTTCTATCTTCCCCCGGGGGAAAGTCTAGCCTAGGCGAAACTTTCCCCACCCTTGATTCTAACTATACCAATTTTCTATTGTCGAAATTCATGGCATTTGAACCCGGCTTAACTTACAATTACAAATCCTGTTCTTGTATCTATAATGTGCAGACATTAACTTATATTGACAACTTCTCTGCCTTTCTCGTCTAACTAGTTTAACTTTCTATTCGGGGGGAGTCTGGCTTAGCTAGGCTATTTCTTCCCCACTCTTGTTATTCTTTTTCAGGGGGAAAGTATGGCCTAGCTAGGCTATTTCTTCCCCACCCTCAGTCTTCATATATAAGGAGGGAGAGTCTGGCCAAGCTAGGCTTTTTCTTCCCCACCCTTGTTTACATTTTCAGGGGGGAAAGTCTGGCTTAGCTAGGCTATTTCTTCCCCACTCTTGTTATTCTTTTTCAGGGGGAAAGTATGGCCTAGCTAGGCTATTTCTTCCCCACCCTCAGTCTTCATATATAAGGAGGGAGAGTCTGGCCAAGCTAGGCTTTTTCTTCCCCACCCTTGTTTACATTTTCAGGGGGGAAAGTCTGGCCTAGCTAGGCTATTTCTTCCCCACTCTTGTTATTCTTTTTCAGGGGGAAAGTATGGCCTAGCTAGGCTATTTCTTCCCCACCCTTGTTATTTATTTTCAGGGGGGAAGTTCTGGCCTAGCTAGGCTATTTCTTCCCCACCCTTGTTATTCATTTTCAGGGGGGAAGTTCTGGCCTAGCTAGGCTATTTCTTCCCAACCCTTGTTATTTATTTTCAGGGGGGAAGTTCTGGCCTAGCTAGGCTATTTCTTCCCCACCCTCAGTCTTTATTCATTTTCAGGGGGGAAAGTCTGGCCTAGCTAGGCTTTTTCTTCCCAGGAAAAAAAAATAAAAAATGAGTGTTTTAAACATGATGCCCTTCTATTAAGGTTGAATTTTGGTAGAAACTACTGAAAGACAGTTAACTTTGACTAATCTATCAATAATAATTTTATTTCAAAAAGAAAAAGCCCAGTTAGGCCAGAGTCACCCCACTCTCAAAAGTGGGGAAGAAATATCCCAGTTAGGCCAGAGTCACCCCACTCTCAAAGGTGGGGAAGAAATAGCCAAGCTAGGCCAGTTTCCAACTCTACATAAATACCAAGGGTGGGGAAGAAATAGCCCCGCTAGGCTAGAGTCGCCCTGCTCTAAATAAATATCAAGGGCGGGGAAGAAATAGCCCAGCTAGGCTAGAGTCGCCTGCTCTAAATAAATACCAAGGGTGGGGAAGAAATAGCCCAGCTAGGCCTGAGTCGCCCCATTTTAAATAAATACCAAGGGTGGGGAAGAAATAGCCCAGCTATACCAGAGTTTCCCCACTCTATATAACCACCAAGAGTGGGGAAGAAATAGCCTAGCTTAACCAGAATTTCCCCCTTTATATAAACATCCACCTGTATATAGTTCTCACAATATAGAATAAAAATAAGCAATTTTGTGAAAGTAGCCTAGTTAGACCAGAATGTTATCAGTTGAACATATGGATGAAAGGCAAAAATGTTGCCAACATAAGTAAATACACTATAGATAAAAGAAGAGGATTTGTAAGTATTAGTTAGGTGGGGTCCAAATTGCTATAAGTGAAGACAATAGAAAAAAGTGGAGGTAAAATCAAGGGTGGGGAAGGTTTGGCCTAGGCCAGAGTTTCCCTGGGGAAGATTGAGCCCGGGGGGGGGGGGGGGAAGTCTGGCCTAGGACAATCTTTCCCCGGGGAAAGATTGTCCTAGGCCAAACCTTCCCCGGGGAAAGTCTGGCCAGGGGGAAAGTTTGGCCTGTTACACCGGGTTTTTACTGGGATTTGGGGGGTTGAGAAAGGGGGTCGGCTTATACGAGAGGGGGGGCTTATACCTGGTCATATACGGTAATGTAAAGTTTTTCAAAACGATTACATAAATCATAAATGTCTTTAAACACTGTCATGACAGTAACTGTGGGCCACCTTTGCGCGAAACCACTTTCAAAAACTACTGGCATAGGATACACCCTCTGAAAAGCCCCCGTCTGTGTACATACATACAATGTACATATGTACAATTTTGTTGATGTCAACATTTGTAGGATGTAGTTTTAACAATGTCAGTTCTGTAAGCCGCTCTTGACTCAATGTACTATGCAAATGGCTTTTTATTTGTCTCAAGGAAGAGAATGTTCTCTCCGCTTTCACACTGGTAACAGGTAGAGTCACAGCAATCTTCAGCAACTGTCTGATATTTGGATAGACGTCTTCATCTGCAAATGCAAAAGGCTGCATGATAGTCTGGTAGCGAATCTCATGCTTCTTCCAATGATGTTGCCACTCCCTCAGTTCTGCGAGTAAACACACTGGCATGGGCAGATCATCCTCCCAAAACAGAAGTTTATATCTTAACCTTTCTAGATCTGATTCATCTATGACTAGGCTAGGAAAAAGATCTACACCAGGACGATTTTCAGGCTTTAATCTTTCTTGAAGTTCATTGTTCAAATGATCAAGAAATGGTATGATGACATTAGTCTTATAATAGCCCTCTGGCGATTCAGATGGCGTATTGGTTCTCTGTGTCTTTCGCTTAGTCACTCTTGGGGCTTGAATTTCACACCCAACAAGATCGGCAACTTCAGCTGCTTTATTCATCCATCCTTGGCACAAGTCATCAATATCTTTGGCATGCAGAGACGATATCCAAACCTCTCTTCTGAAGTTTTGATGCCAGAGGTCTTACGCTTTCCAAAGCATTCTTTGCAACAATGAAAGCAACAATGTGTTGAGGATCTCTCAGAATTTTAAAAAGTCCATTTGCTTTGATCCGTGAGTCTTTGTCCCACTCCCATTTTTCACCTTGATATAGATCTTCAAAATTCTGTGAATCTACAATAGCTTCAAGAGCTGTGCACACATAATTATTCATTTACAAAACACATCAAAGCAAGTGTTATGCTTGACCCATCGCGTTTTGCAAAAGCCCAATAGTCTTGTTCTTCTGCATGTACGTTTCTCATCCACATGTAGCACCTTTTCAAACAGCTGTTGACGCTTCGGGGAGTCGTCCAAAAAAAACCAAACCTGTTTGATGTAATTCATCATGTTCCTGATTGCAGGAAGTTTGCAAGATGCTGCAATTCTCAAATTGAGAACATGGCTACTGCAGTGTGTGAACAATGTTTTCATTACCAAAAATTTCCTGTGACAATTCCCTGTAAAAGCAATTTCCGTCACCATAACAAGATATTGGTCTGAGATTTTGGGGGGGCATCATCTGGATATGATTTGCAGGAAATCTTGTCAGTAAGAAATGACGAGGTGTTAACACTGTCAGTAGGAAGCTTATATTGCTTAATTATGCTTTGTGCTCTGAACAACATTTGAAAGTTGAGGGAAGACCATCTAGCTTTCGCTGCACTCCAAAATGCTTTGTTGATATTACTATAATGCTTCACACGCTGCTCCATTGTAAGTTTTTCTGAAATCTTTTTAACCCTACTAACGGGCGGAATGATTCATTGGCAAATGATTGTACTGTCTACTTTCGCCTTCGAACTGCTCAGTAGCAAGTTGACAGTGGTGCTTTGAGTTAAGAAACATTCACGAAGCTATCCTAAATCTATTTCCCTTATTTCATATTCATTTATATCTTTAGCAGCTATAACAGTGGTTTGAAACTATCTGATAATCATTAACTAAAATTTGGATGTTCATTTCAAGTGTTTTGCAGGTTTATTGAAAAGCGCAGTGGGACTATACTAAAACTGATAAATATTGAAATTCAAACTTTGATTGCGTCTAATCAGCTTTCTACATTTCCGGATGAAGAAACCTTTGCATTATGACATAGGTTGACAGGTGAGTGAGTGAGTGAGTGAGTTGGGGCCTTAACTTGTTTTGAACAATATTTCAGTTATTAAACACGTGGATAGCAAGCATCCAAAAGAGAGTGGACAGATCAGGAGAAAGGGATCACTGGGATGAGAGAACAGACTGAAAGAAAGGCATAGTGAGAGAGAAAGCAGGTTTCAAAAGGACTCGGATTTGGTCTGGCTTCCTATCAACCTGTCCAGCGTACCCTCTAAATCTGCCAATGCCTTTGGATACTCTGTAGCCTGAATAGATAGAGCTTTTGTTTTCTTGATCTCATGATCATTTGGATCAAGACATGTATCAATCTCTCAGTCCCAATACTGTTCAGGTTCCCATAGGAACGAGGGTCCTGTCAACCACCATGACTTGTTGACAAGTTTATGAACTGTGAGTCCGTGGAACGCGTCATCTGCAGGGTTTTCTTCACCTTTAACATGCATCCACTGAGAAAAAAGGAATGTTCTCTTATCTGTGACACCCTGTGTGACACTAAAACTTGAAAGCTTTTTGTGTCATTTGAAATATACCCTATCACGATCTTGCTGCGATCACTACTGCAGCAGCCAATTCAAGTCGAGGAATAGTCAGTTGCATGAGTGGAGCCACTCTTGATTTTCCCATTAAGGAGGTTCGCTCCTCACCTACTGCGCATGACCAAATTGTCAACTTACAAGTCGAAGTTGCAAAACTTAAAAAGCCTGAAATCATAATGTTATTATATTATAAACCAAAATGAAGCGGTAATTTCTCAATTTTGATGATTTCTAATTAAATATTCATCAAAATTAACAAACGTAGTATTTTTATGACAACCGAAATGAAGTTATGGAAAGTGGTTATTTCGGCCGATTGCGCATAATCAGTGAACAGTGGAAATAAACAGAGGCAGCCCAGTCTCATGTTACAGTCGTATGTGTTTACATTCGCCCTCAAGTTTTGTTCCCGGTGTATACAAGTGTTGAAACACAAGATATCAAGTCACCAAATTGAGGTTATGAAGCTGCCTAAAGTGTGTAATGAATTTACAAACCCCGCGCGAAGCAATGTGCCATTTCTCCTAGGCAAACATGGCTAGACAAAACACCGCCAAATCTCGACACTTTACATGGATTTTCTCGATTTACTTGTTGAAAGTGATGAGGGAAATAATCAAGCTTTATTATATTTATATTTTATATTCTGCCCGACGGTGACAGGAAAAAATTCGACTAAAACCGCTGCCACTGAAAACTAAGAGTAACACGTCATGCTTGTCAGCTGATAGTACCCTGTTGAAATTAGGTCATGCTTGTCAGCTGATTCCGATGCGAGGGAACAACAAATCACTGGCACTGGTATGTAAAATGTATTACGAACTCTAAATCTTCTTACTTTTCTGTCAACATCATTTCAATTTATGATTTAACTTATTTAATTTCATTTCATAGTGATTAATTATCTATTTCTGTATTTGATTGTAATTAAATAACCTAGTCTTGCTGAAACAAATCAAATAATGCTTATATATTTTTTGTGAATTTTAGCAATGGGACATGACATTTATCTGTCACATTTTTCTCATTGAATGCACTCAATGTAGACATTATAGTAGACTTAAAGGATTTTAAAACCCCACTTAGAAACTATTGAGATTAGATACGTGATGTTTCAATCACACAACACATCTTACGACATCGCCAAGATAAAAAATTTGTCCCTCATGGTTAACTTGCAATGTCACGCTTTCCGAGGGAAAGCCGAAAACACCCGAACATTAATGAGTGCAATAACTAGTGACGTAATAGTTGCCTGACGAACCCGGAAGTGTGCAGTTGTTGACATGTAAGCGTAGGGAGAGTTTTTCGGCGTGAGTTTATAAAGCCAAATTTTGATGTAACTGGACAGTAAATTTGAAGACATGTTGAAAAATATACAGTTCAACGAAATTGGAATTACGGAAAACAGATCAGAAATCGGAAAACTGAAGACTGAATTAGAAGGCATGAAACGTAGTTTTCTGGTTCAAGACGCTTACTCAAGGAGAAATAGCCTCTTGATATATGGTATTCCGAACGACCGTGATCCTAAAACAGCGATAAATGAGTTGCTTACCGACACACTACACGTGGAAAAAATGGCCGAAATAACATTTGACAACATCCATAGACTGAAAAGAACGAGTACGGACCCATCCAATTTCCGCGCGGACATGCCCATGCCGATAGCAGTACGTTTCGTATCTACTATGGACAAACAACGAGTTTTTCAAGCTTCACTGAAAAACTCCAAAACTCTCCGGAATTTGAAGATCACGGTAAGGACGGACCTACCGGTAATTCTAAAGAAGCAACGAGGAAAGTTGGCAAACCGCGCCTATGAACTTAGGAAAACACAGAAGGTGCAGACAAGGATAATTGAAAGAGAAATCAATCTTCGTTTGGAAACTAGGAAATCACCCCAGGATTCATGGATCATTGTTGAAGAAATCAAGAACTAGTTGGCCTATCTCAAACGAGAACTGCTGTTCAGTTTTATTTATCATGTCTATGAAGTGTGAAACCATGCATTTGTGATTCTGTTCGGATTTATATTCATGGAGTTGTGAACTGTGAGTATCTATACGAGACTCTATTTTGAAATTAACTCTCCGGTGATGAACAATAATTAACCAAAAGAAACACGTACAAAATAATTATACAATTGAATATTAAATCATTATAGACATTTTATGAACGCTTCAATTAATATGAACATAAAGAGATAAATAAACATTTCCAATTTCTTTTACATGAGAAGGAAACAAATTCACCAGTGATATATATATCTCTAGATTTGCTTCTTAACCTTTGAACTCAAACTTCCTTCCCGAAAGGAGAAAATCTTTATATCTTGGCCATATAGGACAGCGATTTACTATCTACCCGGTGAAGTAAGTTTCATTCAGAAATCTGTTTTTGCTGTCAATATTACTTCTATAGACATGTCGTTATTTTAATAAAATTGTCAGCGATTTACTATCTACCCGTTGAAGTAAGTTTCATTCAGAAATCTGTTTTTGCTGTCATTACTTCTATAGACATGTCGTTATTTTAGTAAAATTGTCAGTTTTCTTACCAGAGATAAAATTTATTATTATTATCTATGTTATATTATTAGATTACTATTTTCACCAGGACTGTGAAAGATCATGTGAACTTTATTAACCTTCTGTTCACTGTTTTTTTGTTCCTTTGCACTTTCATTTGGCTTCATGTTTTTTGTTTGTTTTTTCTTCTCAGACAATAGTATTGTCTGTAAATTGTAATATCAATACACTGAATATATTTTGAAACTAAGTGCAGAAAAATCTAATGACTTAGTACGGTGGCACCGAATTATATTGATATAACTGAATCAACTCTTTTTCTTTAATTACTTCATTTATTTCTTTTGAAAAAAAAAATAATGTGTGATTGTGAATGTTTCACGAAATATTTTTGGTGATATTTTACCAACGCTTCTATTCATTAGTTTACAGGATATCAATAACGTTGCTCTAATAGATATAAGAAGACTTTTTTGTTATCTAATGGGATGTTTCTTTTAATTTAAATTTTTTACCAGGGAGCATGCCCTTTTTTCTCTGTTTTTATCAATTTCCCCCCCTAATGTTTTTTCTATTTTTTCATCTTTTTATCTTCAGTTTTTTTCCTTACCTTAAACACCTGTTCCCATCTGGTTCAATAGTTATTTGCTCATGTCCCGCCACATTCACTGAATTATATGATTGTTTGATAACTTACCCTCAGATCAGTTTCTACAATTGCTATTTAAAAATGTCCGACACTGAAAAGCAACCGAATCAAACCATACTATACATTTATTTTGAAAAAAATACAAAACAACACAAAAAACATTACCTCCATCCAACCTGTCTTCTTTCATTTACATATTGTTTTTACTCCTCATTTCTTAACTAAAAATGAATAAAGATAATATTAAAAAAATAAAATTGATCTCAGCAAATTGTCGAGGCCTAGGAGACAAAAATAAAAGACGGGAAGTAATGAATTTCTATAGAGATAAAGATTACTCTGTTATCTGCCTGCAAGATATTCACTTAGCTAAAGATGACATCAACATTATGAAAAATGAATGGGGTTTACAGGCTATTATAGCACCTTATAGATCCAATGCTAGGGGTGTAGCAATACTTTTTAATAATAACGTAGATTTTACCATTCACAGATCTATCGAAGATGATGAAGGAAATTTTATTATTGCTGACATTACTATTGAAAACAAAAGATTTACATTAACAAATATATATGGTCCGAATAATGATGATCCTAACTTCTATAACCAACTTTTTGAAAAAATCTTCTCTTTAGACAATAATTCATTAGCTATTGTAGGAGATTGGAATCTTGTTCTGGATCCCTCCATTGATTTGGAAAATTACAAACATTTAAATAACCCTAAATCAAGAGATGTTGTTATATCAAAAATAGAAGATAATGATCTCCTGGATGTATGGAGAATATTAAACAAAGATGAAAAAAAATATACATGGTGGAAAAAGAATCCAAGGAAACAAGCCAGACTCGATTTCTTCCTCATCTCCCAAGATATATTTGATATAACTTTGGATTCTGATATTTTGCCAGGTTATAAATCAGACCATTCAGCTATTTCATTAACTTTATCAAATACTATTAATCAAACTAGAGGTAAGGGCTATTGGAAATTTAATAATTCGTTACTACTGCATCCTGAATATTGTAACTTAGTTAAAGAAGTTTTAAAAGAGACTATTGAAGAATATTCTGAAAAAAAATCACCTAAACAAAATGAATTTGAACAGAATGACGAGATAAAACTTAAGATAAGTAACAGTTTATTTCTCGAAACCTTTCTTATGAAAGTAAGAGGTAAGACTATATCTTATGCTTCTTTTTTGAAAAAGGACAAAATTAAAAAGACTGCTGAATTAGAACTAAAGATTAAAGACTGTGAAGATAACATAAGGAAAAATTTTCAAAATATGGATGAATCTATGCTATCTGAACTTTCAAAATATAAGACTGAATTAGAAAAAATAAAAGAAGAAGAATTAAAAGGTATTCAAATAAGAAATAGAATTAGATGGTATGAAGAGGGAGAAAAACCATCCAAATACTTCTGTAATCTTGAAAATAGGACTTACGTCAGCAAATCAATAAATAAGATTATTACTGAAAAAAATGAAGAGATTACAGACACTGACCTTATTCTAAAAGAGCTGAAATGTTTTTATAAGCATCTTTATTCTTCAAACAATGATCTAGAAGATGATATTTGTTTAGATAATGTGAATACACCAGTTTTGAATGATGAAATGAGAGAAGAATTGGAAAAAGACATTGATATTAATGAAATCACTTATGCCGTAAGAAATATGAAAAATGATAAAAGTCCAGGAATTGATGGATTCCCGATTGATTTCTTTAAATTCTTCTGGAAAGACCTAAAAGAGTGGATTTTTAGAGTTGTAAAAGAGATTTTCACCAAAAAGGAGTTATCTTTAACTATGAAAAGGGGAGTCATAACATGCATACCAAAAGCCAATAAAGAAAAAACTCAGTTAAAAAATTGGAGACCAATTACTCTGTTGAATGCTGTTTATAAAATAGTAAGCTCATGTATAACAAATCGTCTAAAAAAGACTTTAGATATACTAATACATGGGAATCAAACAGGTTTTATTCCAGGTAGAACTATAAGTGAAAATACAAGACTATTATATGACCTCATGTTTGAAACAAAAACAAGAAAGACTCCTGGATTACTCATTTTAATTGACTTTGAAAAGGCTTTTGACACAGTCTCAAAAAATTTCATTAATACGGTCCTCCATAAATTTGGTTTTGGTCCGCAAATAATACAATGGATTAATGTTCTAACATATCACACAACTTCGTGTGTAATACAAAATGGCCATTTATCTGAATTCTTTGATAATGAAAGGAGCTGTAGACAGGGTGACCCTCTCTCACCTTACCTTTTTCTATTTGTGGCTGAAATCTTAGGATGTATGATAAGAAACAATAAAAAAATTAAAGGTATTGTTATTGATGATAAGGAGTACAAACTAGGTCAATATGCAGACGATACACAACTATTTCTTGATGGTACTGAAGAGAGTCTATATGCAGCTATTGAAACAATAAATAATTTTTACAAGATGTCCGGCTTGAAAATAAATATAGATAAGACAAAAGCAATATGGTTTGGCTCTAAGACAGGTAGTGAACAAACTTTGTGTACAAATCTGAAAATTGAATGGGTTAAAGGAGAGTTTGAAATACTAGGAATAAAATTTACCCCAAATTTGTCTGAACTATGGGTAATCAATACAAAGAAAAAGCTGGAAGAAATAAACAGATTACTCGCAATATGGAGAAAGAGAAATCTAACACTACCAGGAAAAATCACTGTCGTTAAAACATTAGCCCTCTCAAAACTTGTCCATATCTTCAATTCATTGCCAAACCCTCCTGATGACTTTATACATTCTCTTGAACAGACTTTTTTTAGATTCATATGGAATGATAAGAGAGATAAGATAAAAAGAAGCACTTTAAAAAGACTAAAGACAGAAGGGGGTTTGGGCATGGTTGATATAAAACTATTTATTGAGGCCCTAAAACTATCTACCCTCAGATTTTATTGTAAAAAATCATTTGATAATAACCCATGTAATATTCCATTTGACGATATTTTAAAATATGGGGCAAATATAGACAAAATTCTAAGTATAAAAAACCCGTTTTGGAAAGATGTTCTAAGAGCATGGAATAATTATTGTAAGAAACTAACTGTTGAAGGGAATAATGTTGACGAATTTCTAGCAGAACCACTATGGCTTAACCATAACTATAAAAACTGCAACTATATTATCAGGAACTGGGCCAAAAAAGGTTTAATGACAGTTAAAGACCTATGTGATGAACATGGATTTATGCCATTCGATAAATTACAACTAAAATTCAAGATGAGGGGTACAATACTTGACTATAATTATTTACTATACATTTTACCCAGCTGTTGGAAATATCATATAAAAAATACAAGAAATATTCCTACGAATGATTTGTACATCAATATTTACCAAAGAAATATCCTTAAATCTACCAAAGGATCAAGAATTTTTTATGATAAGCTGATTTACAAGAATACAAAACTTGATGTGAGTGAAAAGTGGGAAACCATTTTTAAAGATTGTGAGTTTGACTGGAATAGTATTTTTAACTCTTATAGATATGGACTGAAGGATGTTAAACTGATTGATTTTCAATACAGATTTTTGCAAAGAGTTGTTTACACGAAAAAAGAATTGTTAAAAATGAATCTTGTCGACAATGACTTATGTAGTTTTTGTAATGATGCTTCTGAGAACATTGACCATGTATACTGGGAGTGCTATGAAACCTCAAAATTTTGGATTGAACTTCAACTTTGGATGAATAACTTTTTAGAAAAAAAAATAATGATTTCAAAATACTTGATTTGGTTTGTAACACTATACAACAATACTCTAATAAATCAAATCATTATCTCTGCAAAGAAATATGTCAACCTATGTAATATAAAAAGGATGATACCGAAATTAAAAAACTATCTGAAGACTTTGAAGGAAATCTTTCTCGTTGAAAGATACATTTTCAAAAGAAATAACAAATTGGAAAATTTTAACAACAAATGGAAACCACTGATACCAGTATTCATGGAATAATGTACAACAATCAATATATTTAGATAGATATTTTCACTATGAATGTCCATATATTATGCTCAAACTCTGTAACCTATGGGAACTAAAAAAAATAAAAAATAAAAAAAATAAAAAATTTTTTGATGTAACTGTCATTAGAAATAAACATATTATGCTAAATATTATATCACAAACTAATTATGAACTTATTCGACAAAAATCTTTATTCTATTCAATACATTATTTTTCCATTTTATAATCAAAATTCCACTACACGATTACGTGCGAGTGAAATCGTATTCGAATCAGCATACATTTCATTTCATGTAGCCCGAAACTTTAGTTATGGGTTTATATTTTTGTACAACTATACTACAAATTGAAAACAACAAACCATAGCAAATTCATAGCTTTACAGAATATTTTTGAAAATGTTTTTAAAATAAGTTTGGACGCCTTAGTTTCTGCGCTTGTTTTGAATCTAGGCCTAGATCTATATGTGACGAAACGTCCGACTGTCTAACTAACTGTTTGTGACGAAATATCTTTATGAATTTGTTTATGACAAATGAATTTTATTATATGTCATCATTGTTGAAACTGCGATCGTTTACTGTAAGAGTGGTCCCAGTAACTGTCTCTAAATACGGCCATTAGGTGAATAGTTTATAAGCTAATATCATTAATCAATTCTTATCTTTTTCTGTTGTTTGAGTCTGCTGAATCAGACAGACAGAATGATTTTTTTCCCATATTTACAGTAGGCCTAGATCTAGTAGCAAAGATAAAACTAGGCAATGGACAGCAACAGCAATATCTATAAAAAAAAATTACATATAGGGAAAATATGTTTGACATTTATCATGTAAGTTTGTTTGATTTGTAAATTTGTTTTAAATGATGATATTGTTACCATACATATACAATATGGGTATCAATTGCTACATCTACATTGTACATCTACATCATCTAATTTCTGTGATTTAGTTCAAAGTTTTGCAAAGAATCAAATTTGAGAAGATATTTCTGTCCAACAAGTGGAAGTTATGTTCAGGTAATACCATGTTGTTTTAAAATATTAGAAAAAATATTTTTTTTAGATTTTACAAATTTTACAAATTAAATCACTTCAATAACCCCAATTTCAATAAAAGAAAAATAGATGGATTTTTTCTATTACTCTCTACCAACAAGAAGGCTAAATCCATGCCGATTTCCTTATCACATTTTAATTAGGATAGTGTTTTTATATTAACAAGAGAGTTCTTGCATTGGAAGTTTTTTTTTGAATTGATGTTTTCTGATTAAATTACACATGCAATATGCCATAAATGTACGTATGTATAAGTGTTAAGTTACATATTCTTGGCAATTCTATCATAAATAGATTCAGGCGAGTCCTAGAAATTTAGAATAACAAACTTAATTTGAGAAGAATGCCTGCATTTAATTTGAAAGTATGTTGCATACATGTTTTCTGATAACTAAGTATTCCCAAAATCATTGTAATTTAAAAATACATATTTACTTTATTTGTTATTTTCATTCACCTTTCAAAAATCAATTATCATTTGTAAAATTCTCATGAGGAGTTGATATCAACATCATGATCTTGAAAAAAAAAAAGAAAAAAAGGGGATTGCTATCTATATTATAAAGAGAGTTCAACACTTATACTTGCAAATTATTTCTTTAAATTCATGTGATCAACATTGTTTATTTCTTTACATAAAGCTCTAGTTTCTCATTGTCTAATGTAAAGTATTCTTTTTGAATTTTTTTTTATTTGTGACTATCTAGTCTTTGTCTTACTTCCGGTCTAGATACAGTATTGAAATGAGTATTATTACAACCCCTAGAATTTTGTAACTATAGTAAATATGTAAATTGATTTTATTGTATTTATTGAAAATATATAAATAAAAAAACATAAACCCAACGGCAAAGGCACAACGAATTTTAAACGTCGATTTGATGGAACATCGATATTGTTGAATCTTATCTAAAATTCCAAAAAATTAAAATATCGAAACAAAATTAAAACACGATCTTTTTACTTCGTCCGACATTGATATGATGTCTTTGATGTATATTTTGGGGAAAACATGTCACAAGTATCGGAACATACCAATCAAAAGCATGTTTTTGAACTGCTTGACATCGGCCAACTGCAGTTCTTCACGCCTGGGCGAGAGTGACGGGCCACTATTATGTCACATTACGGAAGGTGCCGAAAGCTGCCGATCTTTTTGCATATCGGCGAGCCGGATTCGCTGAGCGGCGCACAAGTGACAGCGCGGGTTTGCAAAATTTACGTAGAAACAAAGGGGCTTGCATTTACCTTGGAAATCTGGTACTATAATGAAACTAAATAACATAAAATAGGGTTTTAAAATCCTTTAAGATTCATTATTCTTGTAATTTAGAACCTGAGATCACCACTAAAAAAGATGCTGTCAGCTAAAGCTGCAGAAATTGAGGTAATAAATTGATAATTATCAAATATATAAAGCAAATAAACACTTTTGATTTGCTGATTGTATTTGATTTAGTCTGATCATTGAAAAAAATCATCATTGATGAGAATATATTATTGAACTGAAAACTTATATATGTTGTTGCTGCAAAAAGTAGAATATATACCGTATTAGACTTAATAACCGCCCACTCCCCTATAAGCGCCCACCCACCACGTTTTTGACTGAACAATATGCGTCCTGATTTAGCGCCCACCTCTCAACATTGCTTACCTTGCATGCTGATTCATTGAAGAAGGTTTTTTCAGTCTTTCAATAAGTCTTTTACTTCCACTAAAGTGAAGGATACAGGGTATTTCAAGACCCCCAGCCACCATCAAAATGATAAAAGTTACAAAACCATATTTCAAAGACATGTGTATCGTAAGAAAACACTTTGAAGACTAAACTTGAGGACAATTTTTATCCTTTTAATAAGCGCCCCCTTTTACCAATTTTTTAAGCGCCCCGGGCGCTTATCACGTCGAATACGGTAAGCAGAAATGATGAATATTAAAAAAAGTTTTTATAATGTTTTGGCGGCCAATGACTGAAATACTGCCTACGCCCTAGCAGCATTAGACAACCTACTCATTTGAATAATTGATTCGTTACATAACAATAAGTTATATTGTTTTTAGGTCACAATTATATATGTTTGAAGTATCATACTAATTATGACAAATCAAGAAGGAAAAATCCTTATTTGACCATTTTCAACAATTACTTTCATCATAGGTATTTTTAGTAATGATAAAACCTTTGTATATTTCTGTGTTCATGAATGATCATGTAATATTAACATAATGAGAGAAGAAAGGTCAAAAAGGTCTTTGAAGACTAGACATAATCAAATTTTAAAAAATTGAATTCTCCTTAAATTCATAAAATATTGTTGGGAAGTTTTTTGAGGCTAGTGATTATGTTTAAAACAAGATGACATTGAAAGTCACATCTTTCCTATAAGCTTGTTGCTCTTATTCTAAAGGCCAAATTATCAATCATGTTTATCATTGTTAAAACTGTAATGGATTTTTAAAAAGATATGACAATATTGGATGTTTGCCATTATGAAATGAAAAGGAATCAATTCTAATGAGTGTAGTTAACAAACTTATTCATCTTTTCAGGTAGATGTGTACTTTCATCCAATGCAGAGTAGAGGATAAACCGTTCTAATGGATACTGTGACATACAGATCATACAAACCTATGATTTGCCAGTGTGTCTGAGAATCTCAGTTGGAGAATAATGACTTGATACATTCCTTTTGGACAACATACAATAACCAAGTATTTATAGTTTCTGATTGAGTTAAATTCATATTTTGTGTACCTGACAAGACACATTTCTCTAGGTATTTTATGTGCGCTTCAAGTTGACCAGTTGCTTCCCTTTATGATTTTTTTACTTTCTGTACCTTTTGAAATGTGATGTGAGAAAAGAAATAAATTGTATTTTTGTGTTATTTCTACTATTTTGTATTTTCTTCATGTTGATTTATTCTAAATCAAAGACATATGGTGTGTTTAAAGGGAAAAAACGTGTCTGATGTATTTTGAATTAATTCACAATTTTGCTGACTCATCAATTTTCAATTGTAACTATCATTTGAGCCAGTTGTATTTACTGTTTATCTTAGCAAGTAGATGTTGTTGAATGAATATGATTTGTATGTATGCATTCAGGTAGATTTTTAGATAATGAGTGGGGGAAAGCATGTTTTTAGTACAAAAATAGCTTGAATGTTGTTTATTTAATTAAAATGTTGTGTCGTAGCGGCTAAAAACCCACACTACCATATATATTTTTTACTTTTTTCTGGAAGAAAATTATGTTTACTCTAACATATTTCCATATTAAAAAAAGTTTATTACAGGAAATAATTAAAATTTAAGATTTCTCAAAAAAGGTCAAGATTTCTCCATAGACTCCCATGTTAAAACTGTGACTCACAAAGGGATCTTTGGCTTAGAATATTTCGAAAAAACCCACACTAACCCCTATTTTTTGGGGTTCATATTTCAAGCAAATACACTTAACTTTTGAAAAATACAAGTTAGAAAAAAAGTTTAATACTTAAAATTTGAGGAATGAACATCCTTAAGAATGAGCAATGTAAATTATCCTGTGAATCTATCAGCCTTAGGTATGAACATTAATTGTCCGTAGCCTACGTTGCTTCCATCAGAGAAGTTGTGGATTTCTACTGACTTCACTTCTCCAAATTCAGTAGCTGGTTTTTAACAGCGTTGCACCGATACAGATTCAAGAAGCAGAAGGTCACTCCTCAATTTTTCCCATCTTGGTTTGAGTTCGTCACTTAGCGGATCGTCCCAGTCTGTACAGATATGGCACATCTACTCATCTGCTGAAGTATGGTCCTGCTAACCATCACAACTGGTGCAAGAAATCCAAGAGGGTTATACACTGAGCTCACAGTTGATAGGATGCCTCTTCGAGTCAGAGGTTGATCCTGGGAATATCTATGATTACTCGAGGCTGATATAATCACATTGACTTGCAAATATCGACTGGGACATACTTAACCAACTCAATACTTTAAACCAAGAAGTAGAATATTTTTTGGATAAATTTGTCAGAACCCCTGATAATTGTACATACCGAATTTTTCAAAAGCTGGCAAAGCATCATATACAGGCCCAATGACTTGACTAAATTCAGACATATGAGAAACATCGTTATATCTGCTTTATAATATTTTAAAATTGACAATATTACTGACATAGCCAATACATTGAAAAACTGAATAAGAACATGGCCAAAGATTTTCCAGGAGGTATAAACTATAAGAATAATCAACAAGATGCGAGGAATTACGGTTTATCTGTCCTGAGTGGATTATTGTTATATATTCCAAGCTTCAGGAATTTATAACAATAATCCACTCAGGACAGATAAACCGTAATTCCGAGCTTCGAGTTGGTTATTCTTTTTCTTACCCGAATCAAATCTCAGAATATTTACAGTACTTTTGGAAAATACCTTCGTGAAGGCGAGTTGCAAGTAAACTCGGTCTTTGAATTCATGCGCGACGAACAAAAATTATGTTATGGCGCAGTTAAATGTAGTCTCTGCAATTAACTACATGTTTGTGGATCATACATTAAGCAAGACAATCCTAGATGAACGAAATAGTAAAACAAACCATATAAACATTTTACATTGACATACGAAATTAAAACAATGTTTGTTTTGAAGTCTCTGTGACACGGGTAGGCTCGACTCACTGAACAAATGAATAGAAATAGTTCGGTAAGCCAATCAGATCTCAAGTTATTTTTAGAAAAACTAATTCCCGTGACCATTATGAAAACTTTAATACCCGGCATATTTGTGCCCGCTTGGGTAAGAAAATAAATAATTAATCTAAGATCTCAAAATGCTTTTTCTGATTTTCAAATTTGACATAGCCTTTTATTGTGAGGTCACACAATCTTATATCACTTTTTGTTGGGTATAACAATCATATAATGATCAAAACTTATTCCTAGTATTGTTTCGGGAAAGATCAAAGGCGCCACCTATCCTTTTTACCGCAATAAAGTATAGTTTTTGAATGACGTCACGAAACAATGAACCATGATGTCAACAACAATAATGTTATGACATCACTAGTTATGGCCGTAATCGAGCATTTCCAATTCGCTGCCAAATTGTGACATTGGCTGAATTATAATTTACAGGAGTTAAAGTCGACATGCTAGAAAAGAAATAGATTAGCCTCAACCATCATGTGTTTTGCTACAATGTACAGTTTTGCCCTGAACTATTATTAGCATCAAAGCACTTGGCCTTCAACCTCAGGCCTCATGCTTAAATTATAATAGTTCAAGGCAAAACTGTACTTCATTGCATAAAGCATTTTCACAAAACCATTCCTTATGCAGCTTGACCTTTGATCAAATGTAGAGAAAACCATTTCAAATCATGGTCGCCAAAGTTAATATATACCAAATAAGAGCCTTTTCAAGTAATCGTGTTTACAAGGATTTTTTAACGATTTCATTACTCACAAGCTTCACCTTTGACCTTGAATATAAAAATGTCAAATAAATTTTAAGGGGGTATAATCAATAACTAATGATCAAATGATAAACATGGCCATAGTCCATACCTCTTGACCATGACCTTTAACTTTCAAGGTCACACAATCAAAGATCATGTTTTATTAGTATAAGAGTATAACAATCATGTCATGATTAAAAGTGTTAATTTATGAAATAAAGTATTTTTGCAAAACAATGCGTAAGTCATGACCTCAAAGCATCAAAACCAAGTTATTGCTTTTATAAGGATTCTTTATGGATTTCCTAACTTGCAACCTAGACCTTTGACTTTCAATGTGAGGATGTCAAAACATGTCCCCCTAGGTATAAGTAAGAAGTTAAGTATATAAGTTATGAAACCGTACAAAAACCTATACTGAAGGAGGATACCTGATATCGCTAGCTAGGTGATATAAACTCTGTCTGCTTATATCTGAAAATGTAGAGAGAAATTGTCTATGTTATATGTGTGTAGGAATACCAGAGTGGATACTTCAGCCTACAATCTTGTCATTGATTCCTTGCGGTTGAAAGGAATGGAGTTATATGTTCATTTTGAAAGCGTGCCAGACCATTGTTACTGTCAGTTATACTAGAACTAGTTGTAAGGATGTCTTGTTGGACAAGTGTCCCTCAGATGTATCTCTTCATGCTGAATGGACGAGTTTTGTTTGATTGTAGAGAGTGATATTGAAACCTAAACCTGCGTCACGCCACCTTTACCAAAACTTGAGGGTTGAAACAGCTGTACATTTGGAAATAGCATAACTCTCAAATTGTTAAACCAGTTTATGTGAAATAAACTTTTTCTTAAATGAAAATGAATACTTTTTCTTATCAATGTATTCACGGTTTTAAGAATGTGGATAAGATAATAAATCAGCAATATTGACATTTTATCAAGAAACGATATTATAAGACAATATTTTTTTATTCAATGTCCGATTTACATGAAATGAATTTGATAAACCATAAAATTCTTAACCTTTCCCATCAATATAATCACAGGACATGTAATATGTTGAGGTGAGGTGAGTTGGTGTTTAACGCCGCTTTCAAGATTATTTCACTTATATCGCGGCTGCTAGCATTATTGCAGGGAGAAAGCCCGCAACACTATTGTTGCTATGCATTGCGGTGAAACCTGTGAGCATTGGCTGGAACTAGCGAACCATGGGTGGCACTGCGCTGAATTTCAGTGTAGCATTGCACCCAAACCTGACTGCGTGTAGAACAGTTCTCTACTGCAGACAAAGTTGCCGAGCCCCTGGCAGGAACATGTAATATGCATTTCAAAGATCTAAACAATATAGTCACAGCACATAGTATGTGTAATTGGCACCCTCTGATAGTTATAGCCCAGTGACAGGAGTTAAACTATAACTTTATATACAGACTTTGATTTTAACCTTGCTGCCAACCAGTCAAAATTTGTGTTTTGAGTGCAGCACCCTCTTTGGCTAAAAGTTGCAATCTCCATATGATTTCTCATTGGACTATCGCATTCCTTTCAAGCAGCCTTGGTGACAAGCACAGAAAAGTATGGGAAATGCGGCAATGTCTATCTTAGCAAGTCATTGGGGCCGGCGGAAGAATAGGCCATGCATGGGAAGATGGACAATGATATCGGTCGCATCAGGCTCTTATCTACCCAGGGCGCTAACCCTGAACTTCACTGCTGTACTGCATACCTTCATGTTCCTCACTATAAACAAACATGACAACCGTAACGATATACTAGATACCCAGGTCAATTACAAGACCAACAAATAAAACTCCAAAGGAATATAACTGCCAAAACGTGAGTAATAAGTAGAATTAAGGACTACAAGATAACAACTTCCATAAATGACCTACACAGCAGTGAAAATGTAACTTAAATTCACTCGATTTACTCATATACCTATTTGTTTACTTTAACGAACATGTTACATTTCGGAATCAGAAATTATTTTTTGTTCTAAGCAGTTAATGTTTATATTTTCCTAAAACAAGGGGAAGTAACTCTTATCCCAGTAGCCCAGAAAAGCATGCTCGCCTAAGAAGTTTACCGCTCAATACAGATGTTATAAAACGGTAACTATTTCATATTATGAATGTGACAGTTAACACATGATAGATTAACTGCTTCATAAGTAATCCAATGTTAATTACCTGCTATTTTAATGTACAGATCTGCAATCTTTTATCATATTTTCTGTTTGTAATTACAGTCAGTCTTCTTCTTCTCATCACTTCGCTTCATTTGATGCACATCCGCGTACAAAAGATGTAAAAGAAACTATAGAACTATATAAAAGTGTGGAAGGAAGAATTGTCGTCCTCTTATTGTTACTATGAAGTATGAGACCCTGAAATTAATCAAGAAACTCATATAATTGACGGTTTTACCGCTATTTAGAAAACTCGACAGTTCACGGAGATTCAGGAGCTATATTTAGAACACATGAAATCATGGCACACGCTTGATGGGCTTGTACTACAGTCCGACCAGATCATAATGAACCTTTCATTAGCTGGCTCTCTGTGAAATAATGGAAGACTTGAAACTGATTCACACTCAGTTTATAGTGAAGAGGAAAGCAAGACTAAAAAAAAAAGTTACAATGACTTCTAAAGGGTTATTTTACACTCTATAGACATGAAGATAAAGGCACTTAAGTCACTTATGTAAGAAATTACCGGAAATTGAGAATACTATTGACAATATCCTATGATCAGATACAGTCGAAAAGGAGGATGTTTGAAAGGCCTATGGACTGATTAACTGTATGTGAATATATTTTGAAAATAAAAATATTTGGGAAATTCTGCTTCTATTGTGTCGAATATATGGATTTTCTGATCAAACTAGATAGTGACATTGAATGTTTTAAACATTTCCAATTGACATTTCTGCATGGTTGCAAGAAAAGGAACCAGAGAGAAGGCAAAAGGCCAAAACTGACATCGATGTCAAAAGGTGACCAAAAGTCACATGTTGGCTCATACAGCACTTCAGCATGACTGCAGGAAGAACAGAAACAAGCCAAATTATTTGTTAAAGCTGCTGCTTTGGATAGAAAGCATGAACTAGAACTTGAAAAGGCTAGACTGAAACTTGAAGAAGAAAAGTTTGACCTGAAGACAGAAATGGCTATTTCTGATGCTAGGTGGAAAGTTTTAGATGAATATGAAGGAGGACACATAGTAGCAGGCATAGTTGGAGGATAAGATGATGCAGTTTAGATTTAGAGTCAACTAACCAACAATGAGGACATTGACGTTGAACTATTAGAAGCAGATTTCACAGCTGAACTACCAAAGTCAAAACCCCACAGGCTAGCATCTAGACAGGCTGCTCCAAACCAGTCGAATACAGAAGGAACATCTTACAATGTTATCTCTACTGTGATACGACAGATGCGGAAACCAGCAACAGATCTCATGGTATTCAATGGTGACCCTCTTCAATACAGGAAGTTCATGCGTCAGTTTAAGACAAGAATTCTTGCAAACACAGATGACTATGATAAGATTCTGAACTACTTGGAGCAATTCACATCTGCTGAGGTGCGCAACATAGTCAGCAGCTATGGATACTTGGACGCTCAGCTTTGTTACCCAGCAGCTATGAGAGAGCTTAAACAAAGATATGGAAATGAAGAAGTAATTGTGAATGCATTTGTTCGCAAAGACCTAAACTGGCCATACATCAAAGCAGAAAACCCAAGATCACTGGATGAGTTTGCAGTATTCTTATCCAAATGTGCAATCTACAAGTGTATACTGAAGTGCCTGTTGACATTCTGTGACAGAACGGATATCGATCCGGTGCCTTCGAGTTGTGATCACGTCACACAAAGCTTATATGGTAGATATTAAGAACTTTAAATACCAAACAATGAGACAATACCTGTGTGTGGTATCAAAAATAAGTTCCCTGACCTGGTTAAAGTTGACGGCTGGCAGATATCACACCTATTACAAGGTGTGAAAAGGGAACTTGGTGATTGTCAGTCTGCAACCTCACCTGTGACTCGTCAACATTTGTTATCTTCTAAGAGACATCTTACTACTGATTGCCCATTAGGGGATTCTAGTTCGGCAGCATGTTTACTTGGATTTTTTTTACATGTAGCACCTTGGCAGTTTCTGTGTATAATAGAATGTGATGAATCCCAAATCATAAGAGTGTATGATGTAAGTCACTGTGACATTGGCTTTTGGATGGCTTTAAAAGGCAGGATTACCAGGCATTCAATCAGAAGGGGTGGGGGGTCTTGGGCATTTTAAGTTGGCATACCTGGGGAAATTATATAGGATATGGGTTTCTGGAAGAGTGACGCGTATTTGCACTAACTTGAAAATCAGCAGGAACCATCCTCTGCAAGCGCTACAATATTTTGGCATATACTTCTTTGTACCTAGCCTTTTCTCATATTGTTGTGGATTTGTTAGGTTTTTGATATTTTTATATCTCTTATTATCTCAACCCCCCTACCCTCTAACCCACTCCACAGATTTACATGAATTTTTTTTCAAACAGTAAACTTTTCTATATTATGTTTTATGCATCTTCCCCTATGACAATGCGTTTTTCTGTCTTTATTTTCTTTTCTTAAAGCCCAGTTTTTGGAATGGTTGTTTGTATGGTTTGTAAGGGTAGGGAAGGGATTGTGTTGTTGGTGGTGGAGTGTATTGTTTGATTGTGGTGTAACTGTGATGATGGCAGTAAGATCATAAAGTGAATCAAACAAAGGCTGTATTGGTTATGGGGTTAGGGGAGAGAGGGTGGAGGGTGGGTTATAGCAATGCTTCCAAACAATGTCCACAAATGCTGATGCCTAGTTGGTAAAGATGGTGGGAAAGCACTTCCAGAAGGCTTGTACATTTATTCATTTGTGGATGTGCTTCCAAAACCTTTCCACTAACACAGATGATTTGGAATCACTTGCGGATACATTTGGTAAATGGTAAAATGTTAATGACAATGGTAAAATTTGGCTTTACAGTAAGTGGTTTACAGAAAACGATCTCCAAAAATTTATGGCAATGCTTCTGAACCATGTCAACAAGTTCAGCTTCAGGATAGGCAAGTTTCCGGGCAGGTTGGTCAGAAGACTGGGCCAAAGGCAGTTTGCTGTCTTCCAGAATTGTCCAGTTGCGCCAGATGACGCCTAACCTCCTGCCTACAAGTGTATCCAAGATAGAGATATCTGGGGGCAGGAGTTCCCATTTGTGACCTTAAGCGATTAGGGGTTTGTGTTCGTCCTGGGCATTCTGGGCTTTCAGGTAGTTGTTGACATTGGACAAATCCTTGCTCCAACAACCTCTACATGCTCTGGCATTCTTGACAGAGTTTTTGCTACCTGAGTATATGCTCTTGGTTAGTTGTGATATGCTCTGTTGCAAGTCTGAAGCCAGGGGAGGACCCCTGAGGACCAAAAGGTCAGCGACACTTCAGCCTGAGCCCTACACAGTACACACATAAGGGATCACATCCACAACCAGGTTAGGAAAGGAGGGAGGAGCCCTGAGAAGTATATCACTGTGTATAAGTCGACCCCGTGTATAAGTCAACCCCGTGTATAAGTCGACCCCCTTTCTCAGCCCCCCCAAATTGCTGTCAAAATCATATACCTTGTATATAAGTCAACCCCCTTATAGTGCGTCTTGGAGGCAGGTTGACATGACACGCGTCACGCTGAGAGATTTAGTTACGGTAAGTTGATGTATTGGTAATTTTCAAAGTAAGTTGTAATACTTCAATGTTTTGTAATAAGCATTTGTTTTATAAGGGATTGTTGTAAATTTATCATAATAAAAAATACATACGTGTGTGCTGGTGTTTGTTCTTATTTTGTACATGAATTGACCCAAAAGCCATTCAGATGTTTAAAGCTTGTGGAAGCAAGTGCAGCACAGCCATTATCCAGAACAACAGACAGTTACTTCTGCTGCCATCTGAATATTGAGTCAAAATGTTCCAAACCTAAGAGATTATCCTCAAAGAGATTCTGGGATAGATCCTCTGTAGTGAGAGGGGCATGGCCACTGGCGTTGGTCCTGACTTTAAAAGTTCTGCATAGACCTCATCATAAGCATTGAGAAGGCATGACAGCTTGAGCAAGAGACATGCTATCAGTATGAGCAATTATAAGAATATGTGATGTATCAACCTTGTACACGAAGGTACATGGGTAGTTTCCGATGTACATGTTCATCGATCATCAGAGAGGGTCAAGACCAAATCTACAAATTTTAATCTTCATGTAACAAAAGATGTTATTCTGAAAATTTGAGCTTCCTTCCCAAAATATTTTTGATTTTTGTAAATCTGCCTAAACAATTTTGAGTTTTGTCTCAATCCTGAAAAGATTACATTCTCCAAATTTTAGATCCCTAGCATGATTGGTCTTTGAGACGACAGAATATTTCAAGAGGGGTCAAGACCAAATCTACAAACGTTAATCATAATTTTAATAATACCCAAACTAGTTTTGATTTTGGTGAATCAAATCCATATTATTGGCAGAAGGACAATGAAATTAACACATCTTAGTCTCCATCCTACAATGATGATTTCAAGATTTGAGATTCCAAACATTGATGTTTTTTTGAGTAGACAAGAGATAATTGATGATGGACGCCCTGCCATGTCCATATATGTAGGTGGTAAGCAAAGTGGCCACGGGTGCATTGGTTTAGGAGGAGAAGTCCAAAATATGAAAAGTTTACAGATGATGGATTACAGACAACGGACGGCTGACACCAAACATCTAAGTCTCAATCTTTCAGGTCTGATGAGTTAAGAATACAGACATGGGTTCTTAAGCTCATCAGGCTGGACAGTGTTTCTGTTGCCTGATAAATTCTGGTCACAGTCCGGTGAAAAATATGACTGTCTGTTTTTTTAAAGGATTGTCGGACATGATGTCTGATAAAAAAAATATTAAAATTTCACATAGATAATTTATTCAATCTAACAATGAGTGATAATCTGATGAGTTTGGAAAACCTGTTTGCTTAAAATAGAATGTAACCATGAACTGCACAAGATATTATCATTTGGCTACTTAAGAGATGGGACAAACAAATAAAATATTTTAGAAAACGTTATTTTTTAAAGATAGCAAGTTTATTAAGTGGTAACCAAATGATTTAAAGATATATTGGCATTAATAAAAAAGCTTCTGTCGACAAATCACCCAATTTTGACCGAGTTTGACAACTTTCACACATTTTTATCCAATTCGGGATATTAAGCATGTCTATTAATCATAAAAATAATGACAGTGTATGAGGAAACGAGAATAATATAAGCTTGTTTTGAAGAAAAACAGGGTTTTCCAAACTTTTTTTTCCCTATTCACCAGAATTTTTTTCCAAAAGATGCATTTTATATATTGCTAAAAGTGTAATATGATGTGCTCAGTTTGTGCTTCAGTTTAGGATACAAATATGATAACATACATACCGCAAATATAGATGACATTTACATCATATAGCATGGGCAAATTTTAGTGCATTATGCTTGTGACTTTATAGTGAGTGACCAAAAAGGCACAAAATTTATATTTTATATTCATCATTAACCAATAGGTATGTACACATGATATCAGCTTTTTTAGGGGCGGGAGTCACCAAATCTATACAATGGAAAGCTCACTAGTCAAGCAGTACATATTATTTAATTTTTTTAGACCTTTTGCTTCTTAAGCCCAACTCACACTACGCACGATTGCACTACGATAACATTACGATTCGATCGTACTGGTATCGTATTGTGGTTTTTACGATCTGTTATGTGAACACGGTTTCTGTGCGTGAGGTACACGATGTGGGTACAATCATTGCATGAAAGATCACGTTTCTAACACGATCGGAACACAATCAACACAACGCTTTCACGATGCAATCACGAATGGTGTAAGACTAATGCACGATTTTAAAGAGCCACTCCGTGATTTAAGTAACATATTATTTACCTTTGATACAAACCTAAATGCCATATTTGGTGATATAAAATCAAAACATCTTAAATTTTCATATCCAAAAGAAATATATATGACAAATACTGTTTTTCCATTGGAATTCTAAAAACAGCCTGATAGATGCACAGAGATGTAGATATCACGTCCAATAGACATAGATACTAGTTATAGATAACCTAACAAACACTAACTGCCCTCCTGGCTGTTTTAGATAAGTGTCCAAAATTACGTTTGACTATTTGACGCATGCCACTGTCCGGTTTTCGATCGTAATTGCGAGGTTCTACCTTCATATTGTCACTGTAAAACAACAGTAAGTTTAAGAATGTGTCTTTTTGGTAACAGTCGATCAAGTGACGCCATTGATTACGTTTGGCATATATGACTCCAACAACTCACAGAGTGGCTCTTTAAATAATTTGCGCAAAGGCAAAAGAGGTTAACCATTGCTTTTTATGATCAATGTAGAATTGTTATTCATCCTGTGATGCATTGCAGCTATGAAATAAAATGTCACTGTGATAAAGACATGAGGGCATATATCACCAATTGTAACACTATCTTCGGACAATCTTCCTGAGTTTTTCTCTCATCTTCTGGCTTCTCATTCTATGCAGTTGAATTTCCAGACCACGTAAGGAGGTTTACTCCTAAAATCGAGAAACTTGCCAAGTCGATGGATAAGTGAGGACATTATGATTCGCTTGCTATCGAATTATGAAAACATACGCATTTCTACAAACTGGTCATCACATTCCCTTGATCAATTTGAATATTGAGTGGCAAATTACTATTTTGGAATGTTTGGTCATTAATTGTTATCATTCCAAAAATGCGAGTCTGTGGTAAAAATCAGCTGTGCTACGGTCTTGTAACTGGATTTTTTTCGTAGGGTAAAACATTCATTGAGTTTGAGTTTTATATTAGTGGTGTCAGTGTGAGAAAGTTTCGTATTTTTCCTGGTAGGTTTTGCTGCTCTAATCATAATTTGATGGTAGAATACGGTAGGTTTATATGTTTTAAAAGGAACGATCGCCTTTGCTCGCTTTGTATTATACCTTATATTGAAAACGAATACCATTTTTGTTTAGAATGCTCTTTTTATAAGAAATTGAGAAATGCCAGAATATTTCAGAACATATCCTTCAGGATAAAACCTGGCCCAATTATGTACATCCAAGGATATTTTTGTCATTAACTGTCTCGCAAAATACTTATTTCTTGTTATGAAAATAAATAGATTTCTGTCAATTGTTGTAACCGAAACTAACTAACTAGTTGACAGTGATGTGTTGATAATGTATCATGGTGCTCTCATGTATACCCAGATCCTGTATGACTTCGTGTATAATGGGCCTGTGGCCCCTTTACTGAATAATCTCTCACCTTACCATCATTTGTGCTGACATATTGACTGAAAGTAAGACACGCGAAGCACACGTGTTGAAAACATTTTGACGGGAAACGCTCTTATTGGTGAAAGTTCAATCCAATATCGTGTAACGATTGTATCGTGATCGTACATTAATCGTGTGACTCCGTCTTCTGCACGAACTGTCATCGTGGCCCTTAAGTTAAGCACTATAAGGGTTAATTTAACATGGGTACGATAAGAGTACGATTGCAAGAGGGACAATTTATCGATCGTGTTGTGGTTGTGTGATGGTTGTGCTGTTATCGTGTCCTAAGGCTGAAGCACGATCAACACAATCACAACACATACACTACACAATCACCATACAATCACTACACGATCAACACGCACAAAACATGATTTTCTGAAATCAGGAACATGTTTGCGATTTGAAGGAATCGTGTTGGACAAATAGCAGGATAACTGTACGCACCGTCCGACCACCACCCAATAACAGCACAATAACCACACAACAACAACACGATGACTACACGACACTTTCGTAAAGCGATCGTAGTCGATCATACGTAGTGTGAGTTGGGCTTTAAGAGTTTTAAGGACCCTTATTAGAGGCCCAAGGGTTGCCAAATATATAAAATATAATCCTCACTAGTCAATGAGTCAGTATATAAAAATGTCAGAGTCTTAGAGTAATTGGTGCCACAGGAGAGGGCAAAGAAGCTGAAAGTTTATGGACTTACAGACTGACTGATGGTCTTCTAGGGAAGCTCTTACCTTTTCCACAGCAGTAGATCTCTTGTCACTAGGAATGAGGTCTATCTTGTTGAGAACAACTATCATCTTTCTACAGAGAATCTCTCCAATCACAAGACACTCAGCAGTTTGAGTTTGAATTCCTTTCATTACATCAACGACTAGAAACATCAGGTCAATTATCTGTGCCCCTGAAATGTTAAAAATTGGCTTTAAAATATGGTGTTACTGCTATCAAAAATAAATACACCAAAACATTTAATAAGACTTATAATTTGTTGTCACTACATAATGCATCCATTTAAAGAGATAATTATTTAAACATAAGAGCTGTATTGAAATTCAGGATATAACTGCTTAGCTGAAAATATTACCATCACTATGAAATTGTTGTGGGTTAAGAGCGGGAAGATATCGAGTAAAGTTGTAATTGTTTTGAGAAAAAAGCATTTAGTAGGTATACATGGGGGTTCTGGACCAACGGGCACCAAAACGTATTTTCTCATTAACCCTAACAACAAACTCTGTAGTTTTTATCTGTAATGGTTAATGATGAAACACGCTTTACTCACCAATAATCCAGAACCCCCATTTATACCTACTACATTTTCTCATTTTGCAACTAATTATGATGTTGGACGGTCTGTACACCAAACCAATTTGGCATACTTATTTTGGTCTAGCTGTTTTTGAATTTTTTCTTTCTCAGCTTACGTTTTAATGACATAATTTTCATTTTACTCTTCATCTCATAAGTAATTAAGGAACAAGACAACAAAGATTTTGGGCCAAAACTTTAATGCAAAAATCAAGCTTGAGTTTGATGCAAATACAGAATCATCTGACCATGTATGAAGGTCTTAAACCAAACAGGGTATTTATGAAACCCCTTAACACACAACAACATGGAATGTTAATAATTAACTAAATAAAATTCAACAACAAAAGGTAATGTTGAACTTCAGCTGCCTGCATGTAAGGTTCCATTACATTGCTTATGCTATTGCTTGTGGCGGAAATTGTGTCAAAATTGCTTCACCATATCCTGACGACAAAACCTTTGTACAAGGCATATGTCATTTTCAAACAAAACGATTTTGACAGTCTCCTTAGAAACCATAAACATAAGCTCAAAACAAGGCTCCACAAAACTGTTTGCATCACCCAAACGCAGCAGGGGACGTCATTTTGGAGTCGATTATGTCCTTGCATGTGAACTATGCATTTTCCATGAACAGTTTGGGCATTAAAAAACCTTCCATGACCGTGCTGCTCTCAGTTGAAATTTCAACATGGTCAGACGCCAGCTGAGTGAACTTCACAGAGGAAAAGCCATTGCATGGCTTCAACAGGGTTTTACGCAGAGGAATGCATTGTTACAATGAGATGTCTGAGAGATAAACTGCGAAATGCAAGTGGTGTTCATTTCAACATGGTTGCCGAGTGAATAAGGTCTATAGGGTCCTTCAATTTGACCAGAGTCCATGGATGGAGCCTTATATTTGATTGAATACTGAGCTGAGGAAGAAAGCTACAAGTGATGAATAATTCAGTATTCGGTAAAACTATAGAGAATTTAAGAAAGAGAGTGGATGTGCGATTATTCAGGGCAGATGATAAAATTGAACCTCTAATGGAGGGTTATTGCTATTCCAGCTTTTAATGAGGGAATTCAAAATATTTGATCATGATTTATCTGCTGTTCACATGAATAAATCCAAGAAAATTTCCAATAAACCAATGTACGTTGGTATGAGTATTCTGGACTTATCAGAATTTTTTATGTAGGACTTTTATTACAATGAGTTAAAGAAAAGTTATGGAGATAGATGTGAGGTTTTATACACCAACACAGATTCTTTTCTACTAGAAATACAAACGGATAATGTGTATGAAGATATGAAGAAAAACTTTGATTACAAAATGTGAAAAATAAAAAGGTTTTAGGTAAGATGAAGGACGAATGTATTGGGATACCTATTTCTGAATATTTGGGGTTAAGACCTAAAATGTATTGTATAAAAATGGCAGAAAAGGAAATAAAGAAGGCTAAGGTAATTAAACGGTATGTATAGTTAGAAAGTACATGAACTTTGGTCAATACAAAGAGGCACTATTTGGAAAGAAGAGTTTTAAACATGAAATGAATACTTTGAGAAGTGTAGTTCATAACATTTATGCAATGAGAATAAATAAAACATTGTTATGTCAATTAGATACTAAAAGGTGGATTACAGATAATGGTGTTAATACTTATGCCTACAGATTTAAAGATGTGATTACTTAAAAGTTTGATTCATTTCTAATAAATATGGAAAAGAAACTCCAGAGGGTTTATTACAGTCCGAGGGGCTGTTGGAAAGGCCTTGGAGCTGTAGATAAACTGAAGCCAAGAATTGGTTGATGAAACAAGCCATTTGGCAAATATATTTACCCCCACCTAAATACATACCCAGATGGAAATTTGATGCTATTCAACCCAATGAAATCCACCAAGCTGACCTATTATTCCTACCCCATGACAAAGTTAGGAGAAAAACATATCGATATGCATTGACGGTTGTTGACGTGGTATCTAAATATAAAGCATCAATGCCTCTAACAACTAAAAACCCAACAGAGGTTGCTAAAGCTTTTGAAAGTACATACAAAAAAACTCCATTGAAAGTTCCAAGTATTTTTCAAGTCACGGGTAGGGAGTTTTTTGGCCAAGTAACATTATACCTGACAAAAAATAATGTTAGAATAAGACGGGGTGATAAAGAGGCCTGTAGAAGTCAAGCTATTGTGGAGAGTAGTCTTATGCGAGCGTTTATTCTGTTATCAGTATGCAGAGGAATTGAAAATGAAATCCACAGAGAGATCTGCATAGGTCCAGAGAATGGGTGGTTAGATTACCACAAGTTATTTCAGCATCAAATAATGAAGAAACTAGACTTATAAATAAGAAACCACCTGATGTTATTAAACTGATGGATGGATAAAGCAAAGGCTGCAGGACCTCTATTCGGGCCAGAAAAAATTATACCTGATAGAGTTGGTGTTAGATATTTATATCAACCTGGGGAACTCGAGGTGGAAGATTTAGAGCAACAGACCCAATTTGGTCACTTAAAATATATCAAATAAGTCGATATGTTTCTTAAAAAGGTGAACTAACATTATACTACCTCAAAGACATTCCAGGTAGGAGATTTTCCCTATAAGAATTGCTCATTGTACCTTCAGATACGCTTTTACCAACAAAATGATATTGATATTTCCTCAAATTAAATCAGTTTTATGCCTAAAGTGATAACCAGAAGAGCAGAGCTATAACATTATTTACCTGTGTACCATTTCAACCTGTAAGGTTTCATCAGAATACCTGGCAGGTATTAACCCTTAAGATGCGGGTCCCGGAATATTCCGGGATGAAATTAGCTTTGCCCGCAAGTCCTCTTAGCGGGATGCGAGTAGCACACTCTATTTTTCTCACGCTAACTAATTATGACCGCGGGTCTCGGTAGCGGGTCCCGGAAATTTTTTGCCTAGCAGTAGTCTCAGTTCAACGCTTGTATTTTCGTTCCGGCTGTCGCTAAGCAACCGTGTTTTGTTTCGTTGGTGTTCTAAATAATGCGCGAACATGCTCCGAAAGTTATGAGAGTATTGATAATGTTTATCGTACCGAAAATAAACGTTAAAATCACTCAATTTTCCCCCACTTCCCGCCGCACGTGCTAATAGCCTGTGGGCACTTTCTACCCTCTCGCACGAGCTTACCGACCCGCGCATGCTATCGTTTACTGAGACGCGTGCATTTTGACCCTATGCACGCCTTCCTATCGCACGCCCTATGTTCTGAACCCTTGGGCGGATTTCAATATAGGTGGGATCATTTGAAAGAGAAAAAAAATGTCTTTAATTCGATGTAAAAAACATATGTGCGCCTCGTGAAATAAAGATACCGCATGTGCCGCAAAAAAGGTGATTTTTATATATTTTTAGTTTTACACTGTTTTGTCACACCAATTTTCTCATGATGTGCTCAACATATTTTGACATTTTTTATATCACAAGATAGAGAAAAGGATTGTCTTTAATTCCATGTAAAATGTGTACATGCGCAACAATTCATAAAGATACAGCAAGCGCCGCATAAAAAGGTAATTTTGCCGACTTTCTTATCATGTGATCTGAAGCGCGATTTTCATGTGCCTTTCTTTCACAATAAATTTCTTTTACACCGTGGAAAAGATTTTGTTGAATTTTACATCACTATAAAGACAAATGAATTGTCTCTAATTCCCTATATCAATTATTATGCGCGCAAATAAATAAAGACTCAACAAGTGCCGTAAAAAGAACAACTTTCGCACTTCGCAATTCCGTTAGTGACGCAAATAGGGAAACTTTGGCACTTCATATCCCCGTGTACAAATGACACATTTCAAAACCATTTATATCATTATCAAGAGGAATAAATTGTCTACAAAGTGATATATAAAATGTACATGCGCTAAAACAAACGACGATGCAGCAAGCACCGCACAAAGGGTTCTTTTCATGTGATCTGAAGTTCGATTTTCATGTACCTTTCTTTGGCACTTGATATTTTCTATACCACTTGGCGGATTTTGATAAATATTACGTCTAAATAAAGACGGAACGTTGTTCTTCATTTCAATATATTGATCATACATGCGCACACAAAAATAAAGGCACAAGAAGTGCCGCAAATTTGGCAAGTTTCGCATTTCGTATTTCTGTAACCAAGTGGCGCGCTCAACAACGTTTGGTATCAGCGTAAAGAGCAGAAAATTCTCTTCAATTTGATATACAATTTGTATAAGCGCTCATAGAAATAAAGACTCAACAAGCGCCGCTAAAATGTTATAAATAAATGTAATAAGTAAAAAGAATTATGAAGGAAACCCTGTTTCTTTAGTGTTCAATTATAGAGTTTTATAACCATGAAAGTTGAAGGAAAAAAAACTTTTGGATTTACATTCATAGCGTTATTGATGTCTTTTTTGAGTTAGGGGATTTTTGCGTCGGGCACCGCCATCAGTTCATGGGAAAATTGTCCAACGAAAATGTTGTGGTTGAGACACAGTATGTCGGGGATGCCGTCGAGAACCGCCATCAGGTCAAAGCAAAGTTGTCCAACGAAAATGTTTGTGGTTGAGACACAATATGTCGGGGATCTTTCGCCGGGCACCGCCATCAGGTCATGAGAAAATGTGTCCAACGAAAATGTTCGTGTTCGAGAAAAAAAATTTCAGCGGACTTTCGTCGGGCACCGCCAGCAGGTATGTGTTTTTTTCTGCCAAATTTTTGTTGGTCGAGGAAACTCATTTTTGAAAAAAAAGTTTGGTAGCATTCCGATGTTTTAAATAATTTGCTATATATGTCGGGATGGCATGAGTTCCTTCCAGTGAACTAAAGACAAGGGGCCGGGTGCTCGTTGACTACGGCCGTCCCGACAGATAGGCCCGTGGAACCTATCATTCTCGGAAGAGAAGTCAAGAGTTGAAAAACTTTTGTAATCCACAACTGACAATCAGAACTTTCCTGACGTAGAAGGCAGTTGTTCGCGACTTGCCGGCTCGTTGCATAGGAGTCAGAAGGCGGCATCAGGGTTGATAATGTTGATACAACGTCGGCGGCCGTCGGTGCCATCGGCACCTTCGGCGGGATTGTGAAAAGTCGTCCAAAAGTTAGAAAGTGTCCGGCGACATTAGAACTTGTTCGGCTGGATTGTGAAAAGTTGTCCGAAAGTTAGAAATTGTCCAGCAATGTTAGAATTTGTCCTGATTTGTTATTTTTGCAAATCGTGAAACAAAATGTCCGGCTTTCGCCAGGACAATTAGAAAATGTCCGGATTATTGATGACCGCTGGCGCCAAAGGCGCGCAACGGCAAATTTGTTTCAAACACTTACAAAATGTGGCAATTGAATGTCCATGAAGCTCACATTGAATTTCTCTGTACAACAGGTCATGTGTTGATGTTATTATATCTTGCGTGTGCCTAAATTATTTTCAATCATTTACAGATTGATGTGAAAGATGCCTAAGGCCAGGAGGCCGCGAACCAGGAGTTGGGAAGGTCCGTCAACGTCTAGCGACGACGACTTCATCAACGAGGTCCATGCCGATGAAGCTTCTGATATGGAATCAACTGATGAGAGTGATAGTGACAGTGACAGTGATAGTGAAAGTGATATTGATAGTGATCAAGAAATAAGAAACATTGCAAGAGACATATTAGCTCATACGGGTGAAACTGCTACGGCTGGTACTTCCACAGAGGAAGAGTTCAGTGGCTTTGACGAGCAATATAATGAAATGGACACACATTTTGATGACCAAGATAATTTTATGGATCGCTGGGAAGAGGGGCCGAGGCAACGTGGACGTGTCGAATTGCATTTTACTGGCGCAACGGGATTAGGACGGTTTATAGAATTGCCTGATAACCCGCAACCTGTAGACTTTTTCGGACTGTTTTTTCATGAAGATGATTATGGATCATTGGCAGCAGAAACCAACAGATACTTCCACCAACAGGTCGATGATAAGGTTCTGAAACCCTGTTCACGGTTGAGGCACTGGTATGATACGAATGCCGAAGAAATGAAAGTATTCATTGCAATGACAATAGCAATGTCTCTGGTGGTACAGAGAAACTTTTCTGAGTATTGGTCAACAAGTGATGTTACGTCGACGCCCTTCTTTTCCAAGTGCATGCCCCGCGACAGGTTCTGGCTACTGCTAACGTATCTACATTTGAATGATAACAACCTAATGCCGGGACGAAACACTCCGCATTTTTCACCAATGAATAAACTTGGCTATCTGTACCAACGCATCGTGCATCGTTTTTCCAGAGTTTATAAGCCGCATCAAAACATTTGTGTTGACGAAGGGTTGGTGCCTTGGAAAGGCAATCTGAGTTTCAAAGTATATAATCCCGACAAGCCGAAGAAGTATGGGATAAAGGCCTACATGTTGTGCGACTCAACAAATGGTTATGTTTGCAAGTTCAAACTCTACACTGGAAAAACAAATGAAGCTGTTTCTGTTGGTGGGAAAACGTATGATCTCGTCATGGACTTGGTGCAGGAATATGCTGGGAAAGGGTATCATGTGTTCATGGACAATTTCTATTCCTCGGTGGCATTGCATATAAACTTGTGGGAAATGGGAACTGGTGCGACGGGAACTTTGAGAGGAAATCGCAAAGGCATTCCTGAAAAGCTAAAGAAGGCACAAAAGAATCAGAAGAAAGGGGATATGACAGTCTATCACAATCAAGACCTACTCGTTTTGCGGTATGAGGACAGGAAGTCAGTGTTGCTCATGTCAACCATAGAAGACGCCGAAATTGTAGAGACAGGAAAGAAGAACCGAGTGACTGGGGAAGCAAATACGAGACCACGTATTGTGCACAAATACAACAAATATATGGGAGGTGTGGATCGGGCCGACCAGATGCTGTCGTACACCCCGTTCAAAATGAAAACTCTTAAATGGTGGAAGCGCGTGTGGTTTCATGTGTTGAACTTTGCCATGTTGAATTCTTACATTATCTATAAAGAATTCTCAGAAGACAAACCTTTGAAAACAAGCCGTCAATTTAGAAAAGATTTGGTGCAGCATATGATCACCTTCGCCGAAACAGAAAAAGTGCCCTCCCTGCGCAGACGTCCTCGCGGCCGGCCGAGCACGAGCGACGATAGTGTCTTGCGACTCCATGGTCGTCACTTTCCATCAAAGATTCAGCCTGTTGGAAAGAAGAAAAACCTAACACGCATGTGTGTTGTTTGCTCCAAAGCGAATAGAGAACTTCGTCGAAGGGAATTCGAAGAAACAAATCAGCCAGTTCGAAAGAAGAAAAGGGTAGGCAAAGAATCTTCTTTCGAATGTATCGAGTGTAATGTGGCTCTATGTGCAGCACCATGTTTCAGAATTTATCACACGTCACAAGATTGCACTAAAGCTTATATCAGTTTGATGTCAGAGAAGGAAAATGAGGGGGATAATCAAGAAGATTGAAGAAAGAAGAAAGAAGCAGAAGTGTGGATGAGCGTTACTCTCCTTATAAAGTTTATTCTTCACATCAATAAGGTGAATAAGTGTAATATAAAATACTGATTGTCAATAAAATAATCTTTTTTTTAAGTCGTAAAAGAGACAGAGAAAGTCAATGTGAGCTGTCACTGGACGTTCGATACGAGCCGCATCACGAACCTACCCCCGATCTTTCGCAATTTGTTTTCTTAGAATCGGGTGGCGAAACTTCATACTTTTTACATCATCGTAAAGGGAAAAGAACTGGCTTTGATTCATTATGAAATGTGTATGTGCGCAACACATAATAAAGAAGCTGCAAATAATGCGAGAAATGTCGCAATTATCAATTTTTTTTCCCCAAATGTGTGAGGGTACCCCTCTTTAACGGTTCATATCTCCCGAACTATTTGGCACTTTTTAATTTTTTTTCCACCTTTCTCAAGCGGAAAGAATGATCTTTAATTCCATGTATAATATGCATGTGCGCAATTAATAAAAATGGTGCGGCGAGTGCTGCGACAAATGTCGCAAATAAAACGATTGTCAAAATCTATTTTCAAGTAGTTGAGGGTGTCACTCTTTCGCGGTTCATATCTCCCGAACTATTTTATACTTTTTTATATTTTTTTCACCTATTTCAAGGGAATATAATTGTTTTTAATTCCATGTATAATATGCATATGCGCAGTCAATAATAACGATGCGGTGGATGATGCGACTGGTGTCGCAAATAGAACGCATTTCAAAATTTGTTTTCAAGTAGTTGAGGGTATCACTCTTTCGTTTTTCATATCTTTTGAACCAGTTGGCACCTTTTCATTATTTTTTCACAGTCGTAAGGACGAAAGATTTATCTTTATTTCCATGTATAATTTGTACATGCGCAGCAAGAAATAACGATGCGGCGTGCGTATAGAATGATTGATTTTATTATCTCGGAATGTTCGCCCGCGTGTGACTGCACGCGCCGAGAGGATCGGTACAGCAGGAAGCAACGCTGGTGCTTAGAACACTGGCACTCGCATGCTGGTGCCTCGGGGGTGCCCCGGGGGTATAACGGTACTAATTAGCGTACCGATGCCAGACTGCCCAAGGGAGAATTAGTTCTGGCTAAAAATCCCGTTATGTCGGAGCATCCTCGGGGTACCCCCAACCATCTTTCGCGGCGTATATCTTTTGAACAGGGTGACATATTCTAACAATCTTTTATCATCATAAAGAAGAATAAATTGTCTACAATTCCATATATAATACATGTATGCGCGCTAAGTATTAGGGATTTTATTCAGCCGGAAATAAAGACAATCTTTAGATAATTGTAGAAATCTAACTAGAGGTCGCATTGTAAAAAGATATATATCATCGTAAAGAGGAATAATGTATCTTCAATTCCATATAAAAAAATTAATTGTGCGATTATATTTAAGGATTTGCCGTAACTTTAAATAAAGACAATCTTCATATTGCAATAGAAACCGTTCTAGGTAAGATAAAAATTTCATTCAAAGTGTCGGATAAAGATCGTTCATTTGTGTACGGGATTGGCGGGCTACTTTTGTATCGAACGGTCAGTTTCATCCGTAATCCGCCATGTGAATACACCATTTATCGAAAAACAGCCGCGACTCGCGGTGCGAAATAATTCAGCCACAGGGGCTAATTGCGTTATTACCGTAGCGAGGCGAGTGCTGGAAAATTCAGCCACGGGGGCAAAACTGGTCAAAATAATATTCAGCAACGGAAGGGTTAATGGCTCCAGCGCCATTTATCAGAATATGTCAATAAGTCTGTTAAGACAGTATCAACTGGAAGATAGTGGTAATTACTCATTGTCACTATTACCCCGGCTAACCACAGACTCAAGCCATCTTATCTGCTTTTCAACCTTCTCTATTTGAGCTTTTGTGGTTTCTAAGTCCTGTTCCAATTTTTTATCCTCTCTCTCTGTTTTTTCCAATTCTGGATATACTTGGATAGTTCGTTCAGTTTTCTGGCCAAAACTTTTCTGATAGAGCCAGTAGTTTCTATAGCCATTAGCTCAAAAAACTTTAAAACTCTTGGCTGGTTGTTTCTATCCATAATGCTCCACTGTCGCCCTCGTAAGGACTTGTCACGTTCACAAAACGAATAGAATTGTCACATATGATTTTGGAACCTCGAAATGCTTATACACGCTATTTAGAGTAAAGAGTTAAGCATTTTCTATGCACCTTCTTGCTCTATACGAAAACTGGTATAGATCAAGCAAGTGCCTAACATCACATAATAGGAAGTTTAAAATGATGCCCTCAAAACATTTCATAGTTATGGAAATTTAGCGACTTGTCCTAAGTCATTCATTTCAATGTGTTTTCTTTGGTACTGGAACAATCTTTGATCTTTTCCACATTTCCAGAATTACATTACAATCAATGGAGAGTTGGTATAGTCAGCAAAATACATGGCATAACTATTCACAAAAACACAGGGCCTGATGAGTCCAACCCAGGACGAAACTAGTAGCCACTGCTAGCTCACTAGCCCCTTCTCGCCTATCCCGGTCACTCTTTCTCTCATCTTCCTACACCCTACCGGTTTGGGACCTGGATGTCTACAGCTGTTACACCGGCCCCGTCCTCTATTAGTTTCAGTAGTGTCGTCGAAGCAGAAACCCACCAAGGCCTGCCCACTTCCAAACGAAGGAAACTTGAATTCAACCTCGAAGTGGCCAACGGTACAACACCAAAATCCAAAGCGCTCAATCTACCAGCACCCATCAAGCCGGTGTATCAAGCCCTCCGCAATGCCCATTCCGAGACTACAAGACTAGGAGTCCAAATTCAGTTCCTAGAAACATGTGTACAGGTGGAACTCATCCCTCCGTCCTATCAAGTTCAGGCTCCTAACCTCCAGGCCACCTTCCTGGTGACTTTGGCCACAGTCCGCGCCACCGCCGTCAAACAGTCTTCCAAAACACTCATGAACCTACACTTGGACGTACTACGTCTCCAACAAACTTACACTGACGATACCATCAAGAACCTCCATCAAGAGCTTCCCACTGAATTGAGCCAGTCTCAAAGACAGCTCATTTACACCGCAAACAACGCGGTGGTAGAACGTGAAGAAACTGGAACTCATTCCAAGTTTAACACTCGCTTACAAGAGCTTCATAAGAGCTGTGCTAGCAGACCCGTTTGCCATGAACAAATTCATATTCATATTCAAATACTAGAGTGTTATACTTAGGAATGAATTTTTGGAAAGATCCGCCATCATGATATCCCCCCAAAATCACAAAGGAAATTATATAGTACGACGTCTGCGACAATTGGCAGAAGTGTACCTTGCAGAGGTTGACTATATGTGTAGAGTACAGGCATTGACAGGATTAAGACAAATTCTGCACAACAAACAGCGATTGTTGTTTTCCTACCAATATGCAAATATTGGACAGATTATGGCTCTTGTTAACCTGGACAGATGTTGTGAGTTATCTAACAGATGTAGTAACTATGACCGCTCGCAAACCTGTCGCCAGAGTCCGATAAATGTCTAACAAATGTATTGTCTGTTGCAGGGAATGACAAAGACCCAGTTCAAAGAAAGATTAAGAAGATAACTTGGAAGAATACAAATAATAAACATAGCATTCTATGGAGCTAAATATCATGAAACAGATAACAAGATGAATAACTAAGATTATCTTTTCAGACGAGAATCCCCCTGTGAAGAAAGTTATTTACATATTAACCCTTAAGATGCAGGTCCCGGAATATTCCGGGAGGAAATTAGCTTTGCCCGCATGTCCTGCTAGCGAGATGCGAGTACAACACTAAATCTTTGTCACGCTAACTAATTATCGCTGCGGGTCTCAGTGGCGAAGGACAGAAATTTATTGCACAGCAGTAGTCTCAGTTCAAGGCTTGCATATTCGTTCCGGCCGTCACTAAGCTACCAAGTTTTATTTCGTTGGTGTTCTAAACAATGCGCGCACATGTTACTAAAGTTTTGAAAACATTGATAATGTTTATCGTACCGAAATTTAGCAAAATGATCACTCAATTTTCCCCCACTACCCGCCGCACGTGCTAATAGCCTGTGGGCACCTTCTACCCTCTTTCACAAGCTTATTGAGCTTACCGACCCGTGGGTGTGCTATTGTTTATGCACACCTTCCTATCGCACGCCCTATGTTCTGAACCCGTGGGCGGATTTCAAGATGGGTGGAATCATTTGAAAGAGAAAGAAATTGTCTTCAATTCGATATAAAATACATATCTGCGCTACGTGGAATAAACATACAGCTAGTGCCGCAAAAAGGTGATTTATTCATATTTTTAGTTTTACACCATTTTGTCACACCAATTTTCTCAAGATGTGCCCAACATATTTTGATAATTTTTATATCACATGATAGAAGAAACGACGTCTTTCATTCCATGTAAAATTTGAATATGCGCCAAAATAAATAAAGACATAGCAAGCGCCGCAAAAAACGCTAATTCCTCTAATTAAATCATGTGAACTGAAAGGCGATTTTGACATGTGCCCTTCTTTCGCTCATATCTTGTCAACAGTAAAGCGCATATTGAAATTGTTTACCTTTTAAATAAAGAGGGAATAACTGTCTTCTATTTGGTATTAAATTCATATGTGGGCTATATGAAATAAAGATACAGCAAGTTCCGCAAAAAGGTGTGTTTTTCTCCTTCTTTAGTTTTTACCATTTTTTAACATTTTATATCACATAATATTCCTGGCACATTTTGAAATTTTATATATCAAAATATAGGAAAAAGGATGATCTTCATTTCCATATAAAATTTGTATAGATACAAAATCAGTAAAGACCCAGCGAGCATCGCACAAACAGGCAATTTCTCTATTCATAACTTTTAAACTGAGAAGCGATTTTTCACCTGCTTTTTACACTTCCTATCCAATTAACGGTAGAGCGCATTATCAACATTTTTATACTACAATAAAGAGGAAAGCATCAATTTCATTTCTATGTAAATTTTGCAAATTACAATTAGACAATAACGGAGCATAAAGTGATGTCGCAATCATCAAAATGTGTTCTCAAATACATGAGGGTACCATATTTATACACTATATATATTCCAAACGAAGTGTTACATATTTATTATTTTTATATCATCGTAAAGAATAAAAATAAATTTCTCCAATTCCATATATAATTTGCTAATATTTTCATCAAAATAAAACGTGTGGAAATGATGCGACAAATGACGCAAAAAGGCTATTTTCAGACTCTGTTTTCATTTCTAATCAAAGTACAAGATGCTATTTTGTTTTATATCTTCGTAAAGAAGAATAAATTGCCTTCAATTCGAATTACTTGATTTATAAAGTTGGAAATAAAGACAAGTTCTATTATGTGCCAGTGAATTTCCAGCTTGGATGTCTATGGGCTGCCTGCACGTGCTGAGCGAGTGTGATTGCCCGGGGCTATTAGCTTAGTAATATTACTGTGGGGGTCAGAACGTTATCGGGATTTATCACTACCCTGTTTTTGTAATTTATATCTTTCGTTTAGGATGGCGTATCGTAATAAAATTTATCGTGAAATATAGAGCAAACAATTAGCTTCAATTCCGTATATAATTTGTATATGTGCACTCATTGATTAAATGATTTTATAATGTTTGAAATGAAGAGAATTTTTAAAATGTTGTAAAATTCGTTCTAGACATATTTTTAAAATAATTTTTATATCGATGTGAAGAGGAATTATTCATCTTTAGTTTTGTTTTGATTTTATTGAGCTCTTAGAATTTATTTAGTTATGCCGCCCGAATTGAAAACAAGTTTATTTCGGTTGTAGAAACTGGTCTAGGGGTGATAGAAATTTCATTCAAAGTGTCAGGTAAGTATCATCCATTTGTAACACGGGATTCGCCGACTAGTTTTGTATAAAACTACGATAACGTCCGTATTTCGCCATGTAAACACACACCATATGTTGTTAAAACGGTCACATCTAGCGGCGCTGGAAAATTCGGCCACAGGGGCTAATTGCGCTATAACGGTAGTGAGGCGAGTGCTAGAAATTCAGCCACGGGGCAAAACTGGTCAAAATAATATTCAGCAACGTAAGAGTTAATAATGAGTGATGATAGTTAAGGTATCTACAAATTTATACATTTACTCGAAAAGTGGAGGAGAACGGAGGAGAAAGGCGGTGGTGGTGGGCAAATCTGAAACTTTATCACTGGATTGAAGAACTGACCAAGTGAACAATTTTGAGATCAAGGAATTGTCTTTGTTCATAAAAGATACATTTGGGCACACTCAGATACATTGCACATGCTCAGAACTGATACTGGGATAGCTAAAATAGAAATACAAGAATTATCAGAAATTAAACCGAAACAAGTAGTAAAGTAAGTAAACAAATCTTGTTACGTAAGAATATCAATCACACAATAAGAAATAACATAAACAATACAAAATCAAAAAATTATTAATTAAAGCTGATAAATATAGTTTGAAATTAACAAATAAATACATGACAAGAGTAGCTTTGATTCATCATAAACAGCACTCAAGATCTTCAATGATGAAACAAAACACAACAAAACTTTCAGTCAATAATATTTATTGAATTGGGGTTGAGGGATTCCCGGTACACAATGAGAAAAACAATAGTCACTCTGTTGATATCCATCAGTGTTAAATACTAGAGTGCTGTACTTAGGAATGAATTTTGGGAAAGATCCGCCTTCATGATGCGGATATCCCCAAATGATCAGTGAAGAATTATGAACTGAAAATCCCCAAAAATGAAATTGAGCTAAAGTAATAGATACTACGTTCGGACATTCAAAGTAAATCTGGTGATAGAGAACCAAGAGAATATGTTGTAGTTGACACTAGTATCTCGTCGAGATGGGTATGTGCCTCAAGTCTTTGTAGGCTCTGTAACCATCTATAAGTTAGCCATTCTTTGTTGTGCATGAGCTACTTGTTGCTGTGGAGTGCCAATGTATCGAGTATAGCACTGCGAGGACCATTTGCCAAGCACTTGTATGAGGTGGTCTGGAACGTGTGCTTTGGCTGTGGAAGTGGCTGTTCCTATTCTGAACGAGTGTCCACCATAGGCTTTAGCCTCATACCCAGCTCGGGTGAGAAGAGTGTCTAGAAACCTGTGGAATACAGTCCTGGACATTGCTTGGTTTTCAAGGGTTAGGAACAAAGGATCTTTGGGTGCACAACCTCGACTACGCCGGAATTCTAGATAGGTATACATATGATTCACTGGACAAATGATACTATCTGTAGCATACAAGGTCATAACGACACCTTTCCGAAAAACATCAACCTTGGAAGATGCCAATCGAAGCTGAAAACTGGTTTTATCTTCAGAGAATACAATGAAATCAACACACAGGTTATAATGCAGATTGAAGGCGTCACATGTAAATTCACCAAATCTTAGAAAACCAAAAAAGGATTGACTACATACTGCCTTTATCATAATGGTAATCTGATCACAAAACACGCCTTCATTTAAAACTTCACACATCCTTGTCAGAAAAATATCTTTGATAGGCAAACATTGAGTAACAGACAATCCCTGAGATTTTTTCACTGCTTTCAGGATAGTTTGTAGTCTCAGCATTGATCCACTCAACCACAGATTACTAACACCAGCTTTAAGGTAAACAAAGCAAATACCACACAAATAGGATTTGATTGTTGCAAACTTGAGTTTCAGTTGATAGAAGGAGTGTGCTACAAACTTCAGGAGTATGTCTTCTGATATAGGTGGTAACTCTGTTTTTCCACACAAAGCCAGTCATCAGCATGAAGGTAAGGAAGGCTTGGTATCCTGCCATGTACACTGTGTGTGTCTGCTTGGAAACATCAGTCTGCGAATTGGAGGGCAGTGGGCTGGTGTTGGGTTGGCTGCGGGCACTAGTCTGCGGAACCTGTCTGTCTGTAAACGAGAGAAGGAGTCACTAACAGATATGAATTCCTGGTACATGTTTAGCACGTATCACAAAGTTATTCTGCACAGCGTTAAACGTCGAATATGACTCATGATAATTGGGATCTTTGATCTGCCTTTGTTAATCATAGATACAGTGGCTTTGTTGTCACAATGGAAACACACTCACTTCCTTGTCCACCTATCATCCCACACAATTGCAGCCACAACAATAGGAAATAGTTCAATGAGAGCTATTAACATGCTATCTCCTTCAATTACAAACAGTTCTTCTGGCCACACACTAGAGAAGCACAAGCCCTGGAAATATCCCCCATAACCTAGTGACCCTGAAGCATCAGTGTATAGTTCAGTCTTGGGATTGTACATACTCTGCTGTAAACATAGAGATTCCATTTCAACTCTTTAGGAAGTATTGCCACATTTCAAAGTCAAGATGACTTTGTCTTTGAGGTTTGGCATGGAGTGTGCCACTCTCAGTAGAAAAGCTATGAAACTACGACCAGGACGGATAACTCTCATAGCAAAGTTCATATGACCAAGCACCACTTGTAGTTCTCTCTTAGTCACACGTGATCTCTGTTTCAAGTTCTCTGTAGTGGCTACAATCCTATCAATTTTGTTTTCCGGCAATCTTGCTTCCATTTTCTCAGAATCTAAAATCACACCAAGGTATTCCATACAGACTGCTGGACCCGCTGTCGTGTGCGCGGACAGAGGTATTGAAAGTAGCTTGAACACTTGGAGAAGTTGTGACATAGTATGGTTTGCTTGCTCTGTACCATCTCAAAACATATGAAATCATCCAATAAATGTAAGATGTCTTGAATGCCGAAACACTGTTTTGCAATCCAACAAACTGCAATGGATAGCTCGTCAAATATCTTGGGGATTGATCGACACCCAAATACCAATCGAGTGTAATAAAAGAGTGTGTTTTTCCATTGAATGTCATGCAGATGCCATATCGAAGGATGTAGGGGAATAAGTTTGAACCCATCTGTAACGTCAGTCTTAGACATCAAAGTACCTCTGCCCCTACGTTTGATAATGGCAATTGCATCATCAATCCTCACATAAGTTAACGAGAATTTGTCCTTGTCAATATGAGAGTTTAAACTGGCATGTTCAGTACTGTTTTGTGGTCCTGACATATCAACAATAAGTCTCTGTTTCTTCGAGTACTTCCCTTCCACCAATCCTATTGGATTGACCCTATGAACTTGGAAAGGTGAGGTAGTAAATGGACCAATGAGATATCCCTTAGTTTTCTCCTTCTCAATTAATGCATCCACCGCCTGTGCATTTTAAGCCCCTCTGGCAGAAAAAGGTTCTTACACTTATAAGACAGTAGTGGTGGATTCTCAATACCGGTGTAGCAGGCCATTTCTTCCCCAGTCTAAACTTTCCCCGGGGAGAAAATAGCCTAGGCCAAACTTTCCCCGGGGAAGGTTTGGCCTAGGATATTTTCTCCCCGGGGAAAGTTTAGACTAGGCCAAAGTTTCCCCCCCTGGGCTCAATCTTCCCCGGGGCAAGTCTGGCCTAGGCCAAAGTTTCCCCACCCTTGATTCTACCTTCACCTATTTTCTATTGTCCACATTTATAGCAATTTGGACTCCGCTTAGCCTACACTTCCAAATCCTTTTCATTTATCGATAATTGGGAGATATTAACTTATTTTGGAAGCCTTCTGGTTAAAAAAAACTTGCTTATTTTTATTTTTATTTTTACAGGGGGGTATTCCCCACCCTTGGTATTTATTCAAATGTTGTAATTCTGGCCTACCTAGGCTGTTTCTTCCCCACCCTTGATTTTTATTTACAGTGGGGAGAAATTTTGGCCTAGCTAGCTTATTTCTTCCCCACCCTTGATATTTATTTTCAGGTGGAAATTCTGAGCTAGGTAGGCCTGTTCTTCCCCATGCATGATATCTTTATACAGTGGGGAAATTCTGGCCTAGCCAGGCTATTTCTTCCCCTCTTTGGTATTACAGTGGGGAATTCTGGCCGAGCTAGGCTATTTCTTCCCCACCCTTGGTACATATTCACAGGGGAAATTCTGGCCTAGCTAGGCTATTCCTTCCCCACCCAAGGTATCTATTTACAGTGGGGGGAAATTCTGGCCTAGGTAGGCTATTTCTTCCCCACTCTTGGAATTTATTTACAGGGGAGGGGGAAATCTGGCCGAGCTAGGCTATTTCTTCCCCACCCTTGGTATTTATTTACAGGGGAGGGGGAAATCTGGCCGAGCAAGGCTACTTCTTCCTCACGCTTTGTTATTTATTTACAGTGGGAGAAATTCTGGCCTAGCTAGGCTATTTCTTCCCCACCCTTGATATTTATTGTCAGGTGGAAATTCTGGGCTAGGTAGGCCTGTTCTTCCCCATGCATGATATCTTTATACAGTGGGGAAATTCTGGCCTAGCTAGGCTATTTCTTCCCCTCTTTGGTATTTATTTACAGTGGGGACTTCTGGCCTAGCTAGGCTATTTCTTCCCCACCCAAGGTATCTATTTACAGTGGGGGGAAATTCTGGCCTAGGTAGGCTTTTTATTCCCCACCCTTGGTATTTATTCACAGGGTAGGGGGAAATCTGGCCGAGCTAGGCTATTTCTTCCCCACCCTTAGTCTTTATTTATAGGAGGGAGTGTTGGGCCTAGCTAGGCTATTTCTTCTCCACCCTCATATATCATATATCAGATAGAAAATCAGGTGTAACAAGTGTATATTCTGGACTAGCTAAGTTATTTCTATGGAGTTATAATATATATGATATATTGAATTCTAAGAAAAAGAAAACAGAAACATATTCTCTATTTGGATTTCTTTATTTTTGGGTGAACATCTACTATATCAAGATGTTCACACAAGATTTCTTCAGGGCAATTAAATTTTGCATCAAGTTGATAATCATATCATACACATTCTTTCATAACACAACAGTCATTCTAACAAGTCAAAAAATAAATCAAAATGATTCCAACTGTAAACATTAAAACATTTGAACATATCCAAATATTATTAGAATAAGATTTGTGCATTTTGATTAACAAATCACAGAAAAATTTATCAAAATGTTGACATATCAACCTATTGACAGAGGAGGAGGAATGCCATTTCCATTGTCATTGTATCCCTTATTACACCTTCATAACAACATTGAAGTGAGTGTTGTCTTCATTTGAAAGAAAAAGTGCATGTTGTGTCCCTGGACATTCCATAGTGGCAAAATTCCTGGGATACCTTGCCCATCCGTAAGTAGCATGTCCACATCTACAGTAAACATAAATGTCTATCTCAAGGAGAGATGCTGTGGCAACTATTTCAGCATCTGTTGCCCATGCCCCACATTTGTCCATTTGTGTGTTTCTCATGTAGGATTGCACATTCTGGTTGATGTAGGCCTGAAGTTTTCTTGATGTTTTCCTTGCCATCATGTGTTTCACAACTTGATCCCTGACGCTCAAATGGGCAACTTCAGATCCGCTGACAGCATATGCAATTGATCGGAAAAAACAATTGCCATCTCCTTTTGTCTTATGAATTATTCTGGGTTTGTCTAGTTGTGATGAAGCAGTGTGGCCAGGATATGATTGAAAGTTAATGGCAAGTTTCTTAGAGAGTCTCCTGCATACTTCAGTTGTTGGGGGACAGAATGATCGCTGATCTGATGCTGAATTTGAGGTGGAGGAATTGGAGGTAGAGGCAGTGGCTATGATGTTTGGGGTGGGGGCAGTAGCTGAGATGTTTGAGGCAAAGTCAGTGGCTGAGGTGTTGTGGTCGGAGGCAGTGGCTGAGGTGTTGTGGTCGGAGGCAGTGGCTGAGGTGGTGTCGGCGGAGGCAGTGGCTGAGGTGGTGTCGGCGGAGGCAGTGGCTGAGGTGTTGGTGTTGGAGGCAGTGGCAGAAGTCCTTGAAGAATACTGGGTCTTTCTACTGACATGGTGGGCAGTCTTTAGTTTTTTGGATGATAGAGTTTGTTTCCTTGATGCTTCTGAAATTTCTGGAGTGTACTGCTTCAAATTGCTTGCATTGTATGTATTAGCCAGTATCCTTCCTGATTCTATGTTCCTAAGCTTTACTCTGCCTTTTCCAAGATCTTTTGTCACAACGTACGGACCAATCCACATTGGGGTAAGTTTGTCACCAAATCTCCTGACCTTCTTGGAATTCTTGATCAGAACTGTGGTGCCAGACTGAAAGGTAGATGGAGCATGCCGAGCATCAAAGTTCTTCTTCTGCCTCTCTTGTGCCACCTTAATGTTTATTGACACATCCTCATTCTTCTTCAAGGAAGTCTCTGTCATCTTCAGGAGTGTGTCTTGGTGAGGTTTTCAAAGTGAAGGTGGGAGTGGTCCATTTGCTATCTTTGGTTGGCGGTTGTACATGAGTTCGAATGGGGAATACTTTGTTGATGCATGCTTACTTATCCTGTAGGCAAACATGACCCCAGCTAAAACTTCATCCCATGTATCATTTGTTGCAGCATGCTTCGTTAGACTTGCCTTGAGTGTCCTATTGTCTCTTTCACGCTGACCATTTGTCTGGGGATGGTATGGGGAGGATATCCTGTGTTCAATGTCCAGAGCACTGGTCACTTCATTAATCACTTCATTCACAAATTCTCGTCCCTGATCACTGATCAATGAGTCCATTGGCCTAAGCCTGCTGATCACGTCCAACAGGAATCTTGCCACCTCTTTTGCACTCTTTGTTGGAATGGCAGCTGCCTCAGACCACTTGGAGAAATGGTCAGTTGCAGCAACAATGTACTTGTTACCAGTCCTACTGCTTTGGAAGGGTCCAATAATGTCTATGCCAACAAGACTCCAAACTTTGGAAGGGACAGGAATTGAATGGAGCTCAGGAGCCTGGATCCTTGTGTTGGGGTTCACCCTGCAGCACGCGTCACAGTTCTTGATGTATGCAGTAACGTCACCCTTCATGCCTCGCCAGCAGTAGTTGTCAGCAACTTTGGAGAGAGTCTTGTCTCTGCCTAGGTGACCACCAGTGAAGGCACCTTCAAATGAGAAAAGATTAACATAAGATTTATTCAAGTATCCGTTGTCAAAAAAGAAGCATACTGTTGCTGTGTAACGATGCATTAGACCATCAGGGTTAGAAAAGCACTGTTTCTTAAGCGGAAGGCTGCCGCTGTGTAAATAAGCATTAGACCATCAGGGTTAGAAAAGCACTGTTTCTTAAGCGGAAGGCTGCCGCTGTGTAAATAAGCATTAGACCATCAGGGTTAGAAAAGCACTGTTTCTTAAGCGGAAGGCTGCCGCTGTGTAAATAAGCATTAGACCATCAGGGTTAGAAAAGCACTGTTTCTTAAGCGGAAGGCTGCCGCTGTGTAAATAAGCATTAGACCATCAGGGTTAGAAAAGCACTGTTTCTTAAGCGGAAGGCTGCCGCTGTGTAAATAAGCATTAGACCATCAGGGTTAGAAAAGCACTGTTTCTTAAGCGGAACGCTGCCGCTGTGTAAATAAGCATTAGACCATCAGGGTTAGAAAAGCACTGTTTCTTAAGCGGAACGCTGCCGCTGTGTAAATAAGCATTATACCATCAGGGTTAGAAAAGCACTGTTTCTTAAGCGGAAGGCTGCCGCTGTGTAAATAAGCATTAGACCATCAGGGTTAGAAAAGCACTGTTTCTTAAGCGGAAGGCTGCCGCTGTGTAAATAAGCATTAGACCATCAGGGTTAGAAAAGCACTGTTTCTTAAGCGGAAGGCTGCCGCTGTGTAAATAAGCATTAGACCATCAGGGTTAGAAAAGCACTGTTTCTTAAGCGGAAGGCTGCCGCTGAGTAAATAAGCATTAGACCATCAGGGTTAGAAAAGCACTGTTTCTTAAGCGGAAGGCTGCCGCTGTGTAAATAAGCATTAGACCATCAGGGTTAGAAAAGCACTGTTTCTTAAGCGGAAGGCTGCCGCTGTGTAAATAAGCATTAGACCATCAGGGTTAGAAAAGCACTGTTTCTTAAGCGGAACGCTGCCGCTGTGTAAATAAGCATTAGACCATCAGGGTTAGAAAAGCACTGTTTCTTAAGCGGAAGGCTGCCTGTGTACAAATGCATTTGCATATCAGGGTTAAACATATTTGTCAACAAAAAATTTGATTTAGTACAAGGTACATGTTTTGTATTTCTAAAATAAGATTTAAAATTGTACTTGCGTTGTTATCAAAAATGCTTTAAATTTGATGCAAACTTAATTTTCTTAATGCCAATTAACTTTGAACTGAAAATGTTTCTGATGTTGCTCATATGTAAAATTAAAACTCCCTTTTTATAACTTTAATCATTCATTACATTGTGATAAAGTTGACCTAAGAGCTTTTTTCAAATTCATTAGTTAAAGAGTGCTTTATGTCATAAATATAATTTAAAAATTTTACTCATGTTTTCATGAATTATTGAGCTTTAATGGTCTTTATAACGATATCATTGTTATACAAATATCTTACTCTGTAGCTTCGTGAAATATTTCCATTCAAATTTGTCCTGGAAATTCAAAATATATAAAGTGTCATTCTTAACTATTTTGGGAATATCTTCATAATGTTTTGGTATTGGGGGGGGGGGGGGCTTTGATTTTAACATATTCATTCAAGAAAAGGATAGGGTACAAGTTATCCAACTTAGAGAAGCTCCCTCCAGATATTTACAGCATTTATCATTACAACATAGTACAACAAGAGACAGACTGAAATTATTCAAATTGTTTAGCTTGAGAGATATAAGTATGGACATTTTTAAAACATTCTGGTTTTTTAATTTAGTGAGACCTGCTTTGCCATGTTAGATTTGTTTTCTGGAGATTTAAACATTTGGTTTTTTTTTGTATGATGTCAGGGACATTCAAGTATTAAAATGGCTCATCACTTACACCGTTTTCATCTAATTTTGATCATATTTATTAATATCCTGATTATATTAGATATTTAAAAAAGTTACCTTAAGTAAAGAACCAGCCTTTACCTATTTTGATTAATAGTAATGTGTTAAGTGATCAAATCCTTCTAGATGGCTCTATGTGATTACCGCTGAACACTGATAGCAGATGCTGCCCTTGAACCTTCGCTGGTGCATATGGTTAATTCGTCACATTTCTTATTATCGTTAGTCCTGATCAATTAGATTCTGTATGTTTTTCAAAACTGATAATCAAAACATAGGACACCTTAATACAATTATATGCATCTATATATCAAATTTGTTTAAAACAGGTCAAATTGATAAAAATGATTTTTAAATTGATAACCGTGACACATTTTAATATGATTTCCCAAAGAACCAAATTGGATTATAATCTTATGATTAGTCTAAAGCTAATGAGCCTGCTAGGAATATTTGTAATATCTTTTCAACTCTTTTTTTAAAAAACCCACAAACGTTTACAGAAATATAAAAAAAATGTTAACCATGACACAGTCATTTAATTATAAATCCTATCATCAAATTTAATAATCTAATGATTATTTTAGAAGTAATAATCAGACTGTTTTCTAACTGAGTCTTATTAACAAATACATTTTTTATTTTGTTAATCGTGACACACTGTCATGTGATTATGTATCTCAATACCAAATCTGATTATAAATAGTTGAAAAGTTATCAGCCAGACAGGACTTCTTGACAGTTTTCTTACAGACATATATGAAAAAATAGTGAAAACAGTTTGACATGCAAAACATACCTTCATGCATTCTCTTAATGACTGACTGCACTTCATTCTTCCGAAGGACACGGCATCCCTTATGATAAAGCATGCCATCTTGAGTTGCAAATGCAGTAGCTTGAGATCGAAGTTGCCTCTTGGTCTTCTTTCGTTCTTCAAGACTCTCGATGTTGGATAACGATGAAGGGTACTGACCAGTGGAGAGATAATCAACAAGTTGACTGTAGCGGGTGTCTTCCATTGTGAACAAGGAGGAACTCTTAAAAGCTGGGAATGGTATATATACCAGTTCCATGAGGAAACGTATCATGATCAGCTTCTCAACTCCTTTTTGGATGAGAAGTGACCAGTTAGAAAAGCTAATTATTGAGAGAAGGCCTTTAATCCTGTCAGTGCAATGTTGTTGTTGCTCTGTTGTAATTGTGGTGTACATCCTTAATCTCCAGGCTTGCAGTCATTGAATAACAAAAGAGTGATTAATACAGGCCACTGAGGATAACATCAATGCTTTGATTGACAAACACACTGATCAACGGTGTACAAGGAACAAATTGTTTATAGGATTTTTTTAAGAACATTCTTCATTGCTTACAACTAATGACGGGAAAGTTTCATGGATATCAATTTTTTTAGCAGAAGTAAAACAAATAAGTAAGAAGAAAAAATAAATGAGAGTTAAAAAACAAATGTTTTGTTTGTTTGTGATTAAGTTTGAATTTTGGTAGAAACTACTTAAAAAGACAGTTAACTCTGACTAATCTATCAGTAATAATTTTATTTCAATGTATCATGTTGATATATTAATGCAAATATATATTTTAAAGACTACAGGTGGGGAAGAAATAGCCTAGCTAGGCCAGACTCTCCCTCCTATAAATAAAGACTGAGGGTGGGGAAGAAATAGCCCAGCTAGTCCAGACTCTTCCCTCCTATAAATAAAGACTGAGGGTGGGGAAGAAATAGCCTAGCTAGGCCAGAATTTCCCCCCTGAAAATAAAGACGGAGGGTGGGGAAGAAATAGCTTAGCTAGGCCAGAATTTCCCCCCTGAAAATAAAGACTACAGGTGGGGAAGAAATAGCCTAGCTAGTCCAGACTCTCCCTCCTATAAATAAAGACTGAGGGTGGGGAAGAAATAGCCTAGCTAGGTCAGAATTTCCCCCTATAAATATACACCCACAAATGGATATAAATGTCAAATAATAGAAATCAGCAATTTTTTATAGTAGCCTAGTTAGACTGGAATGTTATCTGTTGTACATCAAGATGAAAGGCAAATAAGTTGCACATGTAATTGAATTTCTTCCCACTATAGATAAAAGAAGAGGATTTGTAAGTGTAAGCTTAAAAAAAAGCAAAATTGCTATGAATGTGGACAATAGAAATTAGGTGTAGGTAGAATATAGGGTGGGGAAACTTTGGCCTAGGCCAGACTTTCCCCGGGGAAGATTAAGCCCAGGGGGGGGAAGTTTGGCCTAGGCCAAAGTTTCCCCGGGGAAAGATGGTCCTAGGCCAAACCTTCCCCGGGGAAAGTCTGGCCAGGGGGAAAGTTCGGCCTGTTACACCGGTAAGATATCCCTCAGATAATCCTGTCACTAGTTCATTCACAAATTGTCGATTTGGGTGATGAAGTTGTAACTCTTGGAGTTTATCAACCTTGATAGAAGACAGTATTGCCTCTATTGCCGGTCACTTATGTTTTTTTATTCTTGTTTGACATTTAGGAACACTGATTGATGGGATGCTCTCCTTTACACTCAGCGCACACATGAAGGAATCTGCATAGGTCATGTGAACATCCCCGATCATTGTAGTTGTTACACAGCGGGCGGCCCTGGTGGTAGAGAATTTTTCTTCCAAGAGAATCACTATCCTTCTGACGACCTTGATAGTTGTTCCTACTCAATCCTGATTGGTGTCTGTCTTGCTTGTCCCACCTGCTCCCATCTGTAGACATTGGGTAAAACTCGGTGGTGTGTGTAAGTTCCTTGCTGGAGGAATTGAACACAGTTAGGTACAGTTCCTGGTCAAGGTGATTCCAGTGGACCTTGACATTCAGTTGCTATAGTGCCATCGCTGATTTAGCACTTAACAGCTTGTTCTACGAGTAGAAAAGTTGTCCCTTCATTAGTTAACTGGATGATCAGTTCCAAGAACTGGTCGAGCTCATTCTGTCTGTTTGTACCGATTGAAAGCCACAATAAACTGCTGCAAGTTCAAAGCTTTATGAGGTTGGATTTAATTTTAAGTTCCCCATTCCCTAATTGAATAATGCGTTGTTGACAATGCACTTCATCAGGCATTAACAGTAGGGTTAAATTAACGTCTTTACCGTTAACGATCTGGTTCCGTAGATATGTAGAAGTGCTGTCCAATCAGGGCACGTTGTTGGGGTTCGTTCCATGTGCATTCTGTTGCATTGCTGTGCCTAATGTGTAACTTATCTGTGATGGATCGGTAACACTGCTGGTGTTGGTCACTGTGGCTGAAGGGGTTGCCATTTGCTTTTGCATTGCTGTCATGATGGATGCAAGGCTCTTCACCGAATCTGCAAGGCCCTGTAGCGATACACCACTAGCTGAGGGGGTGCCATCACTCGTAATGGCGGCTGAGAACGACTGCGATTGGCTGATCGGACTTCGATCGGTACCGATAGTGTTGTGTTGATTTTTCACGTAAATGTGTAGCAGCTGGGCATTCGTTAAGGATGATGGTACCACAATACCAAAATCTGACACCAGTCTACAGCGTAACTGAGCTGTGTACCAGTTTCTGAGGTTATTGTCAAATATACCCTGGTTGTGGGGCTGTTAACGAGCTCGCACATCGTGACTTTCAAGGCAGCATTGGTGTCTGGTTGGTCTTCAATGCTACTTGACTCGTCATCATGACTGATGCTTGACCTTGATTGACGAGTTCGACGGGTTCTACGTACTGACATGATCAACCAAGCTTGACCAATAGTTGACACGGAAGTTTATATAGCTAGTGATGGTGTTGGTGATTTGGCATGGGTCGTCGCTGTGGCTAAAAACATGTCCAGGTCTGTGCAATCAAAGTAACCTGCAACCCCTGTATAGACTCGGGATCACATAAGTTCACATTTTTAGTTTGCTCCTTCTGAGTCTTCAGTATCTGCCTATACGTTGGTATCCAAAAAACAGTTTTTGATCAGAAACTCCAATTGGAGGTTTGGCAATCGCTGTTTGTTGTTTCCGTAACAAAGGTCGATTGTTTTTTCTTTCCGAGTAGCACAGTTAACATACTGCTCATAAGTAGACAATATGGATTTCAACGTTGAGCCGTTGAAGTCACCAAGAACAAAATTTTGGGCATGGGGAGTAATAGAATCAAGTTTCTGGATATGATGTCAAACAATGTTGAATGTAGATTTTCAAAATCTTCGTTGAATCACAATTGTTACTTATTCTATCCATCAGTAATAGCAAGTCCATTTAACATAACAAACATAAGAGAGGCTTTTTATGCAGGTGGACACATAAAAAAATGACCAGAAGAATTTTTGTTTTTAGAAGAAGATGCAACTTGACATTGGGAGAGGAAGATACTAACTCTTACATTGCTGAATAGTATTTTGACCAGTTTTGCCCCCGTGGTTGAATTTTCCAGCACTCGCCTCGCTACCGTAAAAGCATAACTAGCACCCGTGGCCAAATATTCCAGCGCCGCGAGAAGCGATCGTTTTAACAACATATGGTGTGTTTACATGGCAAAATACAGACGTTATCTTCGTTGTATACAAAACTAGTCGGCCAATCCCGTGTCACAAATGGATGGTACTTACCTGGCACTTTGAATGAAATTTCTATTACCCCTTGAATGATTTCCATAATCAAAGTAAACTTGTTTTTAATTCAGGCGCCATAACTCCATAAATTCTGAGAGCGCATGCGCGAAATAATTACAGAACTGAAGTCGAATAGTTCCTCTTGATATCGATATAAAAATTATTACAAAAATATGTCTAGAACGAATTTTACAATTATTAAAAAATTTTCTATATTTCAAACTCTATCAAATCGTCTATGAGTGGACATAGACAAATTATATACAGAAATGAAGCTAATTTAATGCTCTATCTTTTACGATAAATTTTATTATGATACGCCATCCTGAACAAATGACATAAGCTACGAAAGCAGGGTAGTGATAAACCCCGATAACGTTCTGACCCCCAAAGTAATATTACTAAGCTCGTAGCCCCGGGCAAACACACACGCTCAGTGCGTGCAGGCGGGGTATCCCCGCTGAAAAATACACTCACACATTATAGAACTTGTCTTTATTTCCAACTTTATAAATCCGGTTTTTCGCTTTGTATACATGCAAATTATAAATGGAATTGAAGGTAATTTATTCTTCTTTATGAAGAAACGAAACATAATAATCTTTTGCACTGTAATTTGAGGTTATTACCAAACGTGGGTATAGCTAGTGAATAAAGTCTTTGATAATCGCCTTACTGCAACATTTGTAGCATCATTTCAACACGTTTTATTTTGATGCAAATATGGGCAAATTACACACGAAAATGCAGGTATTTACTCTTCTTTACGATGATATAAAAATAATAAATATGTATCACTTGGTTTGGAATTTATATAGTTTGCAAAGATGGTACACTAAGGTATTTGAGACCAGATTTTGACAATTGCGACATCACTTCAACGCTCCTTTATTATCTCATTGTAATTTGCAAATTTTATATAGAATTGAAGACGATCCTTTCCTCTTTATCATGATATAGAAATATTGATAATGTGCTCTGCTGTTAAATGGATAGGAAGTGTAAAAAACAGGTGAAAACATCACCTCTCCGTTAACAAGATATGAATAGAGAAATTGCCTGTTTGTGCGATGCTCGCTGGGTCTTTACTGATTTTCATTTACACACCAATTTTATATGGAAACAAAGATCATCCTTTTCTCTATATTTTGATACATAAAATTCCATATTGTGTCGAGAAGTTTATGTGATATAAAGTGCGAGAAAATGGTTAAAACCTAAAGAATAAACAAATTTTGTTTCGTTGGTGTTCTAAATAATGCGCGTAGGTGTTCCGAAAATTATGCAAACATTGATAATGTTTATTGTTCCGAAAATAAGCATTAAAATCGCTCAATTTCCCTCACTCCCGCCACACGTGCGAATAGCCTGTGGGCATTTTCTACCCTCTCGCACGAGCTTACCGACCCGCGCGTGCTATCGTTTACTGCGATGCCTGCATTTTCACCATATGCACACCTTCCTATCGCACGCTCTATGTTCTGCACCCTTGGGCTGATTTCAATATGGGTGGAATCATTGAAAGAGAAAAAGATTGTCTTCAATTCAATGTTAAAAACATATGTGCGCTTCGTGAAATAAAGATACAGCATGTGCCGCAAAAAAGGTGGGTTACATATTTTTAGTTTTACACCATTTTGTCACACCAATTTTCCAATGATTTGCTCAAAGTATTTTGACACATTTTATATCACAAGATAGAGAAAGAAATTGTATAAATTTTGATATACAATATGTTTATGCGCTAACAAAAATAGCGATACAGCAAGCGCCACACAAATGGCATTTTAGCCACTATTCTTTTTATGTGACCTGAAGCGCAATTTTCTTTCGCAATACATTTCTTCTACACTGTGAAGCAAATTTTGTTAAATGTAAAATAAAGACAAAAAATGAATTGTCTTCAATTCCCTATATCGATGATTTATGCGCACAAATAAACAAAGACTCAACCAGTGCCGTAAAAAACACAACTTTGGCACTTTATATCTCCGTAACCAAATGACGCATTCCAAAATCATTTATATCATTATCAAGAGGAATAAATTGTCTACAAAGTGGTATATAATATGTACATGCGCAAATTGTTATGCAGCAAGCGCCGCACAAAGGGTGCTTTTGTCGCTTCTCTTATCATGTAATCCGAAGCTCGATTTTCATGTACCTTTCTTTCGCACTCAATGCGATATCTTCTATACCACTTGGCGGATTTTGATAAATTTTACATCTAAATAAAGAGGAAACAATGTTCTTCATTTCCATAAATTGATCATACATGCGCGCACAAAAATAAAGGCACAAGAAGTGCCGCAATTCTTATTTCTGTAACCAAGTGGCGCACTCAACAACATTTGGTATCAGCGCAAAGAGCAGAAAATTCTCTTCAATTTGATATACAATTTGTATATGTGCTCACAGAAATAAAGATTCAACATGCACCACAAAAATGTTATAAATAAAATGTAATAAGTAAAAAAATTATGAAGGAAACACTGTTTCTTTATTGTTCAATTATAGAGTTTTATAAACCATGAAAGTTAAAGGAGCAAAAACTTTGGCATTTTCATTCATAGAGTTATCGATGTCTTTTTTTAGTTAGGGGATTTTTGCGTCGACCATCAGGTCATGGGAAAATTGTCCAATGAAAATGATCGTGGTTGAACCACTGTATGTCGGGATCTTCCGTCGGGAACCGCCATCAGGTCATGGCAAAATTGTCCAACGAAAATGTTTGTGGTTGAGACACAGTATGTCGGGGATCTTCCGTCGGGAACTGCCATCAGGTCCAAAAAAAAATGTCCAACGAAAATGTTAGTGTTTGAGACACAGTACGTCAGGGGCCTTCCGTTAGGCACCGCCACCAGATATGGAGGTTTTCCTACCAAATTGTTTTTGGTCGAGGAAACTCATTTTTGAAAAAAAAGTTTGGTAGCATTCCGAGGTTTTAAACATTTTGTTATATATGTCCAGATGGCATGGGTTACGTCGAGTGAACACAAGACAAGGGGCCGAGTGCTCCTTGACTACGGACGTTCCGACGGATAGGTCCGTGGAACCTATCATTCTCGGAAGAGAAGTCAAGAGTTGAAAAACTCTTGTAATCCACAACTGACAATCAGAACTTTCCTGACATAGAAGGCAGTTGTTCGCGACTCACCGGCTCGTTGCTTAGGAAGTCAGAAGGTGGCATCTAGGTTGATAAAGTTGACACAATGTCGGCGGCCGTCGGTGCCATCGGCACCTTTGACAGGATTGTGAAAAGCCGTCAGACTGTTAGAAAATGTCCGGCAACATTATAACTTGTTTGGCAGGTCTGTGAAAAGTTGTCTGAAAGTTTGAAATTGTCCAGCAAAGTTAGAATTTGTCCTGATTTTTGACTTTTGCAAAGACGTGAAACAAAATGTCCGGCATTTGCCAGGACAATTAGAAAATATCCGGATCACCACCATTATTGATGGCCGCTGGCGCCATCAGCGCGCAGCGGCAAATTTCTTTCAAACACTTACAAAATGTGGCAATTGAATGTCAATGAAGCTCACATTGAATTTCTCTGTACAATAGGTCATGTGTTGATGTTATATCTTGTGTGTGCAGGGTTCGATTTCACGTTAATCAAACTGCACAGGAACAACCTAACATTGGTCTGTGCAGCCTACATGTGTGACAAGACTGCACATCGTGCAGTAAATTGTTTTTAGCAATGCATGACAATTATAGCAAACATAAAATTTAAATAGATTTGTCGACAATAATGCGACTGTCTCGTCGTATTCATTTACCGTGTTTACTTCCTGTTATAGTACTTCCATATATGGTACACGCTGCATGGATTGATAGCCAATGTAATCACGTTTCACTGTTTAATTTTAAATACGGAAATTAAAGACTAAAATAACGACCAATCAAATACTATCGTTTGCTTTTCGTAATTCTTCGGCCAGCATGAACCAGTTCAAGATCTAATAGGTGCTAACGATCTTTACAATCTAGCGTGATCGCGCGATTCACATTTTTTAAAAACAAATCGCCCCTCATAAAAAAGCTACTGAGCGATCTGTCGCGCACCGTAATTTTGACCATTATTTTATAAAACTTTCAATATATAACGTTTTTGGAAGTTAAAACCTTAATGATTATTAGCCTAACATAATTATTCTTGTCATGCTGTAAAAAATGTTACTACGGTCCATAATGTATTATTTAATTATTAACACTCGTAAAACGTGATATCTCACGGCAAGTAGTTACCGATGTGTTTCATGTCTAAAAATAGAATCGAAATAAAACACCGTATGTGATTGGCCCTCTCGGAAAGATCACCTGATTAAGCCAATCATAATGCTTTATACACACATGTACCAAATCGCAGGGCATTTTATTTCCCGTGCTTTGGTGGGAGCGCTTAAAATTTTCAAAGTTTGATTCTTAATAAATGAAAGGTAGGTTTCCTTAGACAATATGTTACGATCACTTGATATCTAATAAATGTTCTCATAAATATTATCTTTGATATTTCATTTTGGTTCTTATTTCGTTGATCATATTTACCAAATTGAATATTGAAAAATTCATATTCAGTTGCGCGATTTCTTTATAAACAAGATCGACTATAATATCTACTGTTATTCATCTTTCAAACGTAAGGACTTGTGTAGGTTAAGTGTTTACCATTGACACATGGATCTGTTAACGTTTAGTACCAAGTTAATATAAAACAGATCGATGAAACTCGTACATTAAATCTGATGAGGCTACTAGTATATTTCATTTGCAATAAACATATCCCCCCACTCCCCCCCCCCCCCCCCACTTTCGTTACGATTACAGATTCATGTAGTTCCGTCTCTGTTTTCTGCTACAAAATTGGTGCAGCCAGTTTTGTGATGGTGCAGTCAATTCTAATGGACAAGCTGCACTATGTGCAGTGTATGAAAAAAACGAAATTGAACCCTGGTGTGCCTAAATTATTTTCAATCAATAACAGATTGATGTGAAAGATGCCCAAGGCCAGGAGGCCGAGGACTTGGGAATGTCTGTCAACGTCTAGCGACGACAACTTCATCAACCAGGTCCATGCCGATGAAGCTTCTGATATGGAATCAACTGATGAGAGTGATAGTGACAATGACAGTGACAGTGATGGTGATCAAGAAATAAGAAACATTGCAAGACACATATTAGCAAGTACGGGTGAAACTGCTACGACTGGTACTTCCACAGAAGAAGAGTTCAGTGCCTTTGATGAGCAATATAATGAAATGGACACACACTTTGATGACCGTGACAACTTTATGGAACGCTGGACAGAGGGTCCGAGGCCACATGGACATGTTGATCTGCAATTTACTGGCAACACGGGGTTAAGACACTTCATAGAATTGCCTGATAATTCGCATCCTGTAGATTATTTCGGGTTTGATTTTTCATGAAGATGATTTTGGGATCAATGGCAGCAGAAACCAACAGATACTTCCACCAACAGGTTGATGATAAGGTTCTAAAACCCTGTTCTAGGTTGAGGCAATGGTATGATACGAATGCTGAAGAAATGAAAGTATTCGTACCAATGACTATAGCAATGTCTCTGGTTGTACAGAGAAACTTTTCTGAGTATTGGTCAACGAGTGATGTGACGTCGACGCCTTTCTTTACCAAATGTATGCCTCGCGATAGGTTCTGGTTATTACTAACGTACCTACATTTGAATGATAACAACCAAATGCCGGGACGAAACACATCCCAGTTTTCACCAATCAATAAACTTGGCTATTTGTACCAGCGTATCGTGCATCGTTTTTCCAGAGTTTAAAAGCCGCATCAAACGATTTGTGTTGACGAAGGGTTGGTGCCTTGGAAAGGCAATCTGAGTTTCAGACAAGCCGAAGAAGTATGGGAGAAAGGCCTACATGCTGTGTGACTCAACCAATGGTTATGTTTGCAAGTTTGAACTCTACACTGGAAAAATAAATGAAACTGTTGCTGTTGGTGGGAAAATTTATGATCTCGTCATGGACTTGGTGAAGGATTATGCAGGGAAAGGGTATCATGTGTTCATAGACAATTTCTATTCCTCTGTGGCATTGTATATAAACTTGTGGGCGACGAGGACGTTTTAGAGGCAATCGGAAAGGCATTTCTGAGAAGGTAAAGAAGGCACAGAAAAAACAGAAGAAAGGGGATATGATGATCTATCACAATCAAAACCTACTCGTTTTGAGGTATGAGGACAGGAAGTCAGTGTTGCTCATGCCAACCGTAGAAGACACTGAAATTGTAGAGACAGGGAAGAAGAACTGAGTGACTGGGGAAGTAAATACGAGACCATGTATTGTGCATGAATATAACAAATATATGGGAGGTGTGGATCAGGCCGACCAGATGCTGCCGTGCACCCCGTTCAAAATGAAAACTCTTAAATGTGTTGAACGTTGGCATGTCAAACTCTTACATTCTCTATATAGAATTCTCAAAAGACAAAACCTTGAAAACAAGCCGTCAATTCAGAAAAGATTTAGTGTAATATATGATCACCTTCGCCGACACTGAAAAAGTTCCTTCCTGCGTAGACGTCCTGTATGTGTGTTGCTTGCTCCATAGCGAAAAGAGAACTACTTCGAAGGGCAGTAGAAGAAAGCAATGAGCCAGTTCGAAAGAAGAAAAGGGTGGGCAAAGAATCTTCTTATGAATGTAACGAGTGTAATTTGGCTCTATATGTAGCACCATGTTTCAGAATTTATCACACGTCACAAGATTGCGCTTAAGCTTACTGTTACTTTTTACTGTTAGTTCCGAGGTTTTATGATCTGGTTTGATATTTCAAAAAAATTTACCTAAAAATATACAGTTCAAATTGAATTTGTAACACATAACACTCGAATACTCCAAAAATATTTCTATGAAATGAAGAAATGATTTTTTTCAGAATAGGTATACAATTTGCAACATTGGTGTACAATTATATTTTAAGACTATCAAGTGTACAAAATACTCAAAAAGAGTACAAGTAGGCAGCCCTGGAGGAGGAAAATGAGGGGGATAATCAAGAAGATTGAGCGTGGATGAGCGTTACTCTACTTATAAAGTTTATTCTTCATATCAAAGAGGTGAATAAGTGTAATATAAAATACTTATTGTCAATAAAATAATCTTCTTTTTACGTCGTAAAAGAGACAGAGAAAGTCAGTGTGAGCTATCACTGGACGTTCGATACAAGCCGCATCACGAACCTACCCCCGATCTTACGATCAATTTGTATTCTTAGAATCGGGTGGCAAAACTTCATACTTTTTACATCATCGTAAAGGGAAAAGAACTGACTTTGATTCAATATGAAATATGTATGTGCGCAACACAAAATAAAGAAGCGGCAAATGATGCGAGAAATGTCATCATTATCAATTTTTTCCCCCAAATGTGGGGGGGTACACCTCTTTAACGGTTCATATCTCCTGAACTATTTGGCAATTCACCTTTCTCAAGGGGAAAGAATTATCTTTACTTCCATGTATAATATGCACGTGCGCAGTCAATAAAAATGGTGCAGCGAGTGAGGCAACAAATGTCGCAAATAAGACGATTGTCAAAATCTGTTTTCAAGTAGTTGAGGGTGTCGCTCTTTCGCGATTCATATCTCCCGAACTATTTAAAATTCAAGAGATAGAATTGTCTTTAATTCCATGTATAATATGCATATGCGAAGTTAATAATAACGATGCGGTGAATGATGCGACTGGTGTCACAAATAGAACGATATCAAAATCTGTTGTCGGAGCATCCCCTGGGTACCCCCAACCATCTTTTGCTGCGTATATATTTTGAACTGGGTGACATATTCTAACAATTTTTTATCATTATACATAAGAATAAATTGTCTTCAATTCAATATATAATACATGTATGGCGCTCAGTATTAGGGATTTTATTCAGCCGGAATTAAAGACAATCTTTAGATAATTGTAGAAATCTAACTAGAGGTCGCATTGTAAAAAGATATATATCCTCGTAAAGAGGAATAACGTATCTTCAATTCAATATAAAAATTTTAATTGTGCGTTCATATTTAATGATTTTTCGCAACTCTTATCAAAGACAACCTTCGTAATGTAATAGAAATCGTTCAAGGTAAGATAAAAATTTCATTCAAAGTGTCGGACAAATATCATTCATTTGTGTACGGGATTGGCGGGCTACTTTTGTATGGAATGGCCATTTCCACCCACAATTCCCCATGTGAATACACCATATATTGTAAAAACGGTCGCATCTCGCAGTGCTAAATAATTCAGCCACAGGGGCTAATTGCGCTTTAACGGTAGGGAGGCGAGTGCTGGAAAATTCAGCCACGGGGGCAAAACTAGTCAAAATAATATTCAGCAACGTAAGAGTTAAATATGTACAAGGAACAATTCATAGTAATATCTCTAATTCAAACAAGTGTTTGTCACTAACATGGCAATGTCCCCCGCCTAAGCTTCATTAGATATTGCGTTTATAACATATTACAAATTGTCAAAGTGTCATGGTGACCTTGACCTTTTCAATGTCTCTGAGTCATCTGTCGTTGTAGGCTGTCGTCAAATATGAAAACTCTAGGTGCTAAGTTTTACGAGATATCGCATGAACAATGTATTACACAGTGGTCTTAGTGTCATTTTGACCTTGAAATTTAGGTCAAGGTCACCAAAGTCGACTGGCATCTGAGTCTTCCTCCACGGAAGGCTGTCACCAAATATGCACAGTCTAGGTGCTAAGCTTTATGACTTATCACATTAATAAGAATACGTAAGTACGGATGTACGGACAAATGCCACTGAATTCATAGTCTCCCGCCGGCGGGAAACAAATATATTCTTGTAACATGCCAAACGTCACAGAATCTTTGGTCATGTCATTACTGTCATAAAGTTTGTGTTCAAATTGACCTGACAAAGGTTAGGAGATCTTCTTTGCAAGAAAGAAGTTTATATTTTATAATGATACATATTCAAGGAACAAAATTAATTTTAATCATGGTAGGAAAGGAAATTTGCGTGAAAAATAGCTTATTGTTGCCATTTGGCCCAGAGGCTTGAAAACACTGTACTTAAGATATAAAGTTTGCTCTACCCCAATGTGTTTTCGAATAAAGTAAAGTTTTGCCCTGAACTCTTATTGTTAAAGCAAAAGGCAAGTAGTCTTAGTGCTTAAACATTATACTAGTTCATAGCAAAACTCATTCTCTCCCAATAGAGGTAGCTCCGTCATAAATTCCTTTACAACCTCTCTCTTAATACAAACGTTTCTTGATCAAGAAATGTGGAACGTTGATTTGATGCAACCAAAGTTAGTTGTGCAATCAGCGACACCTTTTCAAAAGTTCTCATTCAAATCAAAGTAAATAATGTAAGCTTTCCTAAAGCCAAACTTCAATCGAATATATACTTTGCACTTTGAGTCTTCTTTACAGAACACATACACCTCAGTTTGCCACTGCATCATTGCATAGGGCCTTTGACAACAAATATGTTATTCATATTCATGTGTTTTATTGGTTGATATATTGCCAGGTAGTTTAAGTTGCAATATTGCGCCAGTAGTGGAAATTGCCTGAAGCCCCAGAAAATTTTGTATTAAGACAGAGGTTGTATTTTAATCATCTCCAAATGAAATAAAGTGTTTACATTCAATTGATTTTTAAAAGTTACTAACATTAATAATCCATGAACAGGGCTAAATGTTGGCCATTCAGAGTATAGAACCCATCTCCTAGTTGAAAATGACATTTAGTTGGTTAAAGCTTTGATTATTTTAGTTTTGTACTGTTACTTATATTTAATCTTTGAAACTTGAACAAACAAACAAACACCTCTTGTTTTTAAAAAAACCTTTTCTTTTATACACTATGACTTATGTTATGCGATCATGAAGTGTGGGCTGCATTGCCCATATAAGGCTTATGACATGGTTAACATTCCACAAACAGTTATTGGTATTTGGTTTGATTTGGAAGTTTGATGGCGGATTGAATGCAGACATTCATTTTTTGCTGCTTTCATAAAAGTTAAGGTGTTGCTTTATCTCTTATCTTAGCAGACAGAAGAGGCTGTAAACCATGTATTACTTGCTGAATAGGTTGAACTGTATTACATTGAACCTGTTAAAGACAGTTGACATGAACCAACGTCAAAGTGCCACAGGGCGCAGTGACCTGACATGAAACAACGCGGATACTCGACAGATGACAAGCATTAGCAATCAAATTTTTCTTTCTGGTAGATAGAAGTCGATTATTCGACACAAATCTCTGTTAAAACAAACATTATCGCCAATATGATATCTATCGGTAAGGTAACCATGGACGCGTGATCATGAGGGGGCCGTGATTACGTCATGAAAAAACTATACCTTCATTGTTTGATAAAGTTTTTTTTTTGATTGTTCTAACCACTAGCCTTTAAAGCGACACAGAGTATGTTGTTGGGGTCACGTATGTCAAACTTCATAAATGGTGTTATTTAATCGACAAGTAGAGGTTGTTTCAGAAAAATAACATGTCAATGTTTATTAGTTAGCATAGTGACAATAAACACGACAAAAGACAAGATTTATGACCGAAAACCAGACAATGGCACACGTCAATTACTCAAACATAATTTTGAAAACTTATTTTTTAGCAGACACAACGGGAAATATAGGTTGGAATTGCTTAGTAGGTCATTTAACTAATATTCATGTAAATGGGACGCTGAAAGTCGACATCTTAACATTTATATGGCCGTTTTGGATTTACAATCAAAAACAAGAAAATGTCATAAATTTGAGATAAAGATGCAACATTAGAAAGGTGATTTGAACTTAACTCAGGTGATATGATATTTGGGCTCTAGTTAAGCCATCAACAAAATTCATGAAACATACTCTGTGTCACTTTAAAGATCGACTGAAATGACCCATGGCAACTTTCGCGATTCATAAAATACGTACTCTAATTTGCCAGTAACTTGAGTTTAAATTTTCGAAATCGGCCTATAAACAACTTTAATACGGCTTTTTCCAATCACCAGCTAATTAGCACCAGTGAACAGAACTGAACTGGCCCGTGGTCACTGAGGCGTGTCCAGTCGCGTGACCTGCCGCGTGACGTGCTAGTCGGCGGAAGTATAACCTCCTTAATGAAAAAACAACAGGAAATCTCACATTCTAAACAACCGTTTAAACATATCTAAAGTCATCCAAGCAACTCAAACCTCCCATAAATTGATATTAAATATATCTTTGATTATCTGTATTGTTCCAAGCGAAAGACAGTGTTTAAACGTGATGCTATGCGCACTATCCCATAGCATGTGTACATCAATTACGATGTCTGCCAAATGTTGTCACAACAATCAGACTGGTTTAAAAAGTCTTATTTTTTATGACACACAGGTGGCCGTTATATAATCCTATCGCATTCAATTTCAATTCTTGATTTAATGATCTCTAATTATACCTTTTGAATTTTAACGCCTTGGGCCCACCAAGCGGAATATATGTCCTGTCATAATGGCGTAATCTTGGCATTCGACTGTGACTTAGTTTAATGTCACGGCGTACAGTCATTTTGAACCACTGAGCTTGTAGAATATATATTCAACCAAGAAATTAAGAGAAGGAGATTTGACTCATGCTCTTCTACGGACGATGCCACACATTTAAAAAAGTACATCGTGAATAACGGGTACCAACATTCTTTAGGATTACATAGGATGTTTCTAACGCTTGCACCAGGTATGTTTTCATATCATTGATTGTTGAATTCGAAGACAGAGATATTGCAACACGGTGTGAGATGTTATACTAGCTAACAATATAATATATGTTAGTTAAAAACAAACGAATCATACACTAAGTACTAAGTTGTCATGAAAGTGGAGTGAAACAAAATAATTTTTTCTACAGTAAACATTAACAAAGTCTTTAAATTCTCTCCCGTTTATTACAAAAACCTTCATTTTTTCGAGACAATTTAGTACTTCATATCGATAATTAATGTTGTAACACTACGTGATATCCCATAATAATGGATCTCTCACCGACCTAGTTCTTAACCTTTTGGATATAAACCCACCCAAGAAAACCGCGTCCAAGGGTTGTCACAGTCCAATCAAAATGGATTTGACGACTAAGAGGGAAAGTTTATATCATGAAGCAGTTACATATCGTATTTTGGAATTCTTTCGGTCATGCTATTGCTTTTATTTTGCTGTTGAATTAGCTTAAAAATACAGAGAAAATCAAAGGGCTGGACTTTCAAGGGACGACTAGCACGTCACACACTGGGCGTGGCTTCGAGTTATGCTTCGGTGATTTTGTCTAAGCGTTCGCCAGGCTCATTAGGCGGTTATCCAAAACAGGGGTATAAAAGGTCTCCTAGTAGTCGAATTAAAGCGTATATTTTCTCATTTTTTGGCTCTATTGATTCTTATAAGTGAAGCGACTACAGATAATAATTTGTAATAATCACAATTATGCGTTACGTCTCCTCTTTAAGGTTGAGGTTACATTTGACCAGTTGTCTGACGTCAATGTCCTTTCTTCAAAATCATAAAAAAATATTCAAACTTTATTTCAGTACTTAGAGGCCACAGGCTTCGTGTATTACATTCATGAGTATGACACAATATAAAATTATTTTCTTGTACAATATCTTTTCTATGCAACATTGCATAATGAATATACATTTCAAGGTTCTCTAATAAGGAATAGTACTAGTATTGAGTATTTGTGCTTGTTAATACTGACAATAATTTTGTTTCTGGCAATCTCAATAAAATAAAATCTAATATCGTTGCACTATGTTACACAGATAATAGATCTCACTAGGCTCCTTTACTCAAGCCATCAGGTTAACCTTTGCCTCAATTTGACGTCCAAATCTCATTGGCTTGCTGTAGATACCTTCAAGCAATCACAATGCGCGTAACTTCGGGACCTTCGAAGAGATAGCGAGTACTTTCTCAAAGGGCAGTTGAAACTCTTAAAAATTTTCGAATTAACAGAGAACAAGTTGAAATAATTTGCATATATTCTTAAATTCATTGGCAACTCTGCAGAGTGAATTATAACATGTCAGTCTTTGATGAAACAAGGGTCAATCTCATTAGCATATGTTTGTCGCATATGACAAATAAATAATTATCAAGAAACTTCTATGTACATGTTTTGGTTGTTTTTGTTTCTCAACATGTTTATGTTTAATTTGTGTCACGAGTTCTAAAATCATTCAACGATTATTACAAACTTAAACACGAAACGTTTATCCAACGTATCTGTTTATAGAAAAGCCATTTTGGATTTGTACCATCTACTATGCATTACGTTGAGGTATGCAGAGTTTGCTTTGTGAAAGATAACACCACAGTGTTCGATTTGACTTTTTGTCCAACAAACCGAGCTAGGGTAAATTTAAAGTACATAAAATACATTTATTCGAATATTTAGGCAGTTCGACAATCGGAAACAGTTGGAAATGTTCGACTTTCAAGTGCTGAAAAGGTACAAGCGAAATAGAATTAGCCTGCACCATAGAATATGGGGCGAACTCGCTGGTTGGTTGATTTGAATTATTTCAGAGGCAAACATGACGGCTCCCGTAACGGAGCCTGGTGAGATCTACACACGTAATGTAGCGGAGCATTTAGATTTTCATTATAATGAGATTGGTATCTGGGTATCCATAATAGTATTCTTTAGATGTTTTGCTTGCTGACTATCAAATACAGGGCATACGGAGAGCAAATGTAGCTCAACTTCCATAGCATTCTTATTAGTTTTTAACACTTAAAATATCTTGCCCCATCTTCCTTCGTCCATCGTCTAGGATCCATAGCCTAATCCATCTGTTGCAGCTTCCCAATGAATTTGAATGGGAAGGATTTTAATGTTTAAGTCAAGAGGGACAAAACATCCCACTTCAATCGTCACACCAATGGAAAGATAAACCCTTTGACCTTTAACCGGGAATTCTCATATTTAAGCCCAGGGCTTAATTTCGAATTTTGCCCATGTGAGCGTTGAAACATTTCAACTGAAATTAAGCCCTTGGCTTGGTTCTTTTATACTTTTTAATGGAACGAATTGAATGAAATCAAATTGATAAACATGAATGGTTGTAAAACACAATTGTGATTCCCTGTCACCTATAATCACTGCTTCGACGCTATGCCGTCAAAGTAAGTACCTGCGGTTTGAAATTTTGAAAGGGAGACCACTCTAAAATTAATTTCAAATTTAAGCCCATGGGCTTAAATTCGAAATTTAAACTTGTTATTAAGCCCATCAGATATCTTTTAAGATATTCATACAGATGTAGGCTCCAGGCCGTGGATTGCGCTAACATTGGTACACGACTCTCAGACTGCCAAGTTTTCCATGTGACAGCAATATTACGAAGTTGAATATGTTGGAGTTCAGTTTTAACATTTTGTTTTGTTGATCATGTCGGCTGTTATATGCTTTCGATAAAAACTATAACCTAATGCACTTGCCTGATCCAATTAAAAAAGATAAATAGTTCATTTTCTCTAAGAATTCAACATTAAACTATGGTTTCTTCTGACGAGTTTTTTTTTTATCAGGAAAGAGTAAACTTGTTAATTAGGTTTCTCTGATTTTGAGTTTTTGATCCGAACTGCCTACTCGCAGTGGCAGTTATTGGTTGGAGGCCCCACCGGCCTCCAACAATCTTAACAGCTGAAAATCTCTCTATATTACAGTTGGAATTTTCAAAGGAACTTTCAACCAATCATATTTAGCCTCTTTGTGTTTCGGCAATATCGTAAACCAATGAACACATCTGTATCAAATTTAGAACCACGTGACCATGTGGGTATTCCGAAATAATTGGCAACCTTTAATACGGAAAACGATTGTCTCTGCAAATCTCAAACTTTAAAGGGAACATTGGTGTCTAAGAATAAAAAAGACAGTACAATTCTTCATGACCGCACGTGTATTAAATTAGACGCGTAAATGTCGCATGAAAGGTTAGAAAATTCTATTCCATGTTAGTAAAAAACCCTCCTTTACAACGGCACACGCGAGAAACAAGCAGCTACAAGTCGATAAGTAGAGAATGTCATAAAGGCGAGTCAATTTGTGGGATATCGCTTCGTGACAGACAAAGATAGAGATAGTGAACTATGCTTTGGACTAATAATATAACTTGTACTGGCAATCTTTGAGAGTTGAGAAACAATTAGTGATACATATGGATTTATGAATTTGCAAAAGAGTCGAACACTTTGTGCAGTGCTTGACGCTATCAATTGTGACCTATATTCTAAAAATAGATCTATTTCCAAGGGATAAATCGGTGACTGTTGTTTAAAACAGAAATGTATAGATATATTTATAACTGCAAGTTTGCCTGACTATTCTATTATTTGATGCTATTAACAAATAATTCTATAACTTTTTTCTAAATAAAAGATAAAATGAAGGTCTTTGTTTTCTATCAATGGCCTTAATTAAAATATACTTATTTGCTGTAATGAATATCCTATCCTATGTGTACCCTATGATTTCGCAGTATTTCCTAGCCTAACAAGGGTGCCTCCAACTTAGCCTTTTTAAAGGCTTTTCTTGTTTACTCACCGCCGATTATTGTCTTGATTAGGCTGGCATGACCCGGACAATCGACCAGTGTATACTGTACCACGTCGTGGCCTAATTCCTCCTTGCGTTTGTCGTCAAGTTCCAGAGTAAAAGAAGAGAAACCAAGGTCCAAAGTTATTCCTCGTTCCCTACTTTGAGGGTTCTTATCAAAACATGCAGTACTGGCAACGGCACTCAGGGCTTTGCATAGGCTTGTTTTACCACTGTCGACATGACCGAGCACTCCGATATTGAAATTCAATTGCTTCTTTGCCATATTTGAGAAAATTAAATAAATGTACAATCCACGTCTATTCCAATGTACTAACAGTTCGCTGTCGTAAGTGTGGAATAATTTCGATTTGTCTCCCTTTAATCGACACGCGGTCTTTGATTTGAAAGATATGAAGATTTTGCCTATTCAATTCGAGAATCATGCAAATGAATCCTTACAGAAAAAAATTCCTGGATGGATATTTGACAGTGCTTGTAATGACAAAAAAGGTTTCAAAGTTGAAAATTGTTCCTAATAAGATAGCGGACAAAAGTATTCGCACGGTGGAATTACTTCCGTATTCATAAATAATCTAATTCATGAAAAGAGTTTTATTTGGATCAATGTAAAATTTGAACTGAAATCAACTAAGCTTGAAGTAGATGATTTCAATCTAATAATTCATTATTAACATATGGAAGAGTTATCCTTTTGATTCGATATCCTATATAGTTCGTAAAGAATATCGATAGGCGTTTTCGCGATTTTACACCTAGGCCTAATTAAAAACTTCATTAACTGCATTCCATATCAATCCCGCTCTCTTTCAGAAAGTTGGTAGTTTAGACAAAAAAATCATGGGTTTTTTCACAAAAGATATAAACGTCATACGTTTATCATATTGCCAATATATGGGAGGTTATAACATGCCATTTTTCATATCATACCCCATATCAGCCCGAGGGCCGCAGGCCAGAGGGCTGGTGTGGGTCCAGGGCTGATATGGGGTATGATATGAAAAATGGCATGTTGTAACCTTTTTATCATATATTTTCCAACATGAAAAGACTACGCAAGTCACGTACGTTATAAGGTAGTTCTATTTATTTTAGATAACTAATATATTTCAATAACTAACAAGAACGGTAAGAAAAATAAAATTTTTGGTGACGCTTGCAGACGCCACAAAGGGAGATAACTTTAACCAAAAGTTCCCCAGGGCTGATATTGATATGGATTTGCGGACCTGTCTGATATGGCTGATATGGATTTGCGGACCGGGCGGCAATATGGATGCAGTGTGTCCTTGCCTCTATCACATATGCAAAACACCCGATATCATTGATAGAGTAAAGGGTTGTATTTTCCTGTAAGCCACACGAGGATTAGTTATTGTCTATATATATATGATATATGAATGAATTTCTTTATTTCCTCCAATGGCAGTTGAAGATTCCATATATAATGCCTCAATTAGTCACATACATGTACAGAGAATATTTACAAAGCATTCAACTCAATACAGTGCACAATAAAATATCTACAGCAAGGACAGTTCAGAAATATTTGTTCACAAATATATTTTGAAAATTCAATAACAATAGTTTGACTTGTCGCAGTCGCAATTAAGGCCTTGAATGTCAACAGGTGCACCTCAAAATAGTGCAAGAAAATCATCAACATCTAAGAGCTCTATGCATACATAGGCATGTAAATCAAGTAGGTCAAGTTAGGCCATGTAGAATGTATTTCTTTGGTGAAAAAACGATTCAGTGTAAAATGGTATGTGCATCATGGTCAAAGCAGTGCTTATTACAAAGTGTACATTCATTTGAGAATTTGGCTTTCGAACCAATTTTAAAGGGAATTGTATATATGTGCTTTATGCTCTGGGTATTGATCTGTTAGATTGTACAGTCTATGCATATTTAGTCTTTGATGAATCAAGGCGTATCTTGACATATCTTCTCTTAAGGAGAGTCTCTGTTTCCACTGAGTTTCTTCAAAGAGGAAGATAGACTTGAAAACTATTCGTTGATGAGTTACAACCATTGTTACATAGTCTTCCAAGAAATAATAATCTACACTTATCAATATACCCGACCAATGTCCAGAGGCCGAGATTAGCACATGCAGATTCTGTGGACATACGTTCTCTACATATTCTCTTCTAAATTAATGTCTTTACCATATAGGGTAGGCAATATTTTACAATCATAAAAGCTTGTTGGTAGGACCATTCTTTTCCATATATTTACACATGTAATTGGATGTAAATCAGTATTGTTAAAATTTATAGGGAATTTATAGTTTGTCTTGCCTTTTGGCAACTGGTCAAAAAAATCTGTCTTTACAAGGAGAGAAGGATGCAACTATATTCTACTGATGAACTTAGAGTTATCAAGACATTACACAGTGAGAATGAAAGAATGAAAACATTACTTGTGGATGCATTGTATATTAAATGCCATCTTGAAGCATATAGTGAAACAATGTTGAGAGAATCCTGCAATCCAGACGGGGTCGTACTCAAAAGCGTGGTATCATCTGCCAGCAAAACTACTGGTTCATCAATACCGTTTACAGATATATGCCGCTGCAACCATATCTTAATTCAGTAAATAAATCATTTATAAAAACAAAGAAGAACCAAGAAGAAAGGACTCTACCCTGTCCTACACCCTGTTGTACTTCAAACGTATCAGAACAATTCCCGTCATACATAACAAAAGATGAACTGCAAGTGTAGCTGCGGTAAAGATTCAACATTTTACGCGTAAAGCCTAGATTGTACAGTTTTACAAGTATTGGTTAGTTAAGGCAAAATGTACAGTGCTGTAAAAGCAAGTGGTTCAGTATCCCTGGGTCATATTATATACAAACCCTATAATAAAATATTGTTGAATCTTCAATCACATTTGTATTTATGATACGTGGTTATGTTTTATCATTGTAAGCCCGTGAAATTTAATAAATTTTTGTCCAGCATATACGTAATTTTGTCATTTAACACAATTTAAAAGTACCGGTGATCAATTAAATTATTCGCTTTAATAACACTTGTAAACAAATAACAGACAAAACTTTTCAATTAACACAATTTCTTTAATGAGATGCTAAAAACGGAAGATGCATAATCATATATCCTATGATTATTAGACCCTGAATAACAAAATTATATATCTGGAATCAATAATATGTGAAAATATATTGAACTCACTGTCACTGGTTAACTTTTAAAAATTATTAATATGTTGTACACTACACGTACCTGATCTGAAAAACACTTCGAGTGAGTCAAGTCAACTTGCAATGAACTATCTGATTTTGAACCTTTAACCCAACAAGAAGTTTAGAAGATTGTAAGGTCATCTAAGAAAACAAATTGTTCCCTGGATCCTATTCCCACAGCTAAACTCACGGGCAAAACAAACGTCGCCGTGTATTTAAATCTAGACTGAAGAATAAATAAAAAAATGAGATTAAAAAACAACTGTTTATTCAACAAGAACATGTGACGATGTATCATATACATAAAAATGCAACAAATCAGCTTCCGGTATCAACGGCACAGTCTCCGATATTGGTCTGGGGGTAAAAAAGTTCAAGTTCACTGTCATGACTGATCCCATTGCAGGAAAATCCAGGTTCATGTGTTGACAAAAAAAATCACAATAATAACGTGTATGGCCTCCCCTTGCAACAATACCCCATGTGAGGTGTTAGATATTTCTAAAGATGATGTGATAACGTCTTTTGCTAAGATAAATTCACATAAAGCCTGTGGACCTGACAATTTGCTAGGTGTAGTTCTAAAAGAGTGCAGAGTGCAACTGGCTGGTATTTTCCAAAAGATTTTTCAATTATCATTAAATTTTCATCATGTTCCCATTCTTTGGAAAACATCAAAAATTATCCCATTACCAAAAAAGAAAAACCCCTCTGTCAAAAATGATTACAGACCAGTAGCTCTCACCTCTGTTGCTATGAAATGTTTAGAACGAATTGTTAAGAATTTCTTGTTAAAGGATGTGATTGACGTTTTAGACCCCTATCAATTTGCATATAGAGCACGGCGTGGAGTAGATGATGCAACAATAACTCTGCTTAATAACATCTATAAACACTTGGAAAATTATAGTTCTTATGTCCGAATAATGTTTGTTGACTTCTCCTCTGCTTTTAATACGATTCAGCCACATCTGTTACTTGATAAACTTTGTCATATGAATGTTAACTCAAATATCATTAGATGGATACATTCTTTCCTTGTTAGTAGACAGCAATTTGTACAAGTCAATAATGTTAAATCTTCAACTTTATGTACATCTACTGGTGCTCCACAGGGTTGTGTTGTTTCGCCAATTTTGTTCATTTTGTACACAAATGATTGTGTCTCAAATGCTGATTCGTGTTTTACCATCAAATTTGCTGACGACGCTGCAGTTGTAGGCCTAATCAGAGAGTCAGAACTTGCCTATAGATCCGAGCTATCAAGATTTGTGGATTGGTGTAAATCTAATTTTTTATATTTGAACGTTCAAAAAACTAAAGAAATGATAATTGATTTTAGGAGAACTAAGTCAACATTAGAATCTGTGTGTATTGATGGCAATGAAATAGAAAGAGAGAATACTGAGAAAATATATAAGAAAGGACAACAACGTTTACATTTCTTGTGGAAACTAAAATACTTTAAAATAGATCAAACCATCTTGATGTTGTTTTACAGAACCTTCATTCAAAGTGTCCTTACATTTAACTTTTTAAGTTGGTTTGGGAACCTGTCTGTTCAAAAAAGAAACAAATTGATAAAAATCGTGAATACCGCATCTAAGATTATTGGGCTTCCTATTGAAACGATCGGCAGTTTTTATGAGCAGCAGTTATCGAAAAAAGGAAACAAAATTTTGGGAGATTCTTCCCATCCACTTTTCTTGGAATATACGACATTACCTTCTGGACGTAGGCTGCGTATGCCGACTTTTCGAACAAACAGGTTCCGCCAATCATTCATTCCCTGTAGCATTAGAGAAATAAATTCTGTCTAATGTTGCATCATGTTTTTCATGTAAATTAAGTAAATTATCTGTCTATCTTAACTGTTTTGACATGAATTGTTTTTTAATAGTATGTTATTATTTGTCTTCATTCTGGAGAACTGTAATTATACAAAACAAATTTCCCTTTTGGGACAATAAAGATTATCTTATCTTATCTTATCTTATTAATCCTCCTACGCATGGAGACAATCAAACGTCTGACGTCAGAACGTGGAATGCGCTTCCATTCCTTTTGGAGAGCTTGAGCAAGTTGATGGCGGTTATCTGGAGGTGGTCGTTGACGAATACCCGGATCCAAGCGTCCCAAAGATGTTCGGTCAGTGACATGTCAGGCGAGCATGCTGGCCACGGCAAAACGTCGATGTTGTTGTTAGCAAGGAAGCTCTGAGAAACTCGATTTGTTCTCACTTTGCCACCAGGCCACCAAGGATTAACCGGGATTAAGATTAACAATGTTTATACAAGCACGGGGGTCGTATCAAATGCTGAACTGAGCTCACCCCCTTAATAATATCCATCGTAGTCATTGAATACTGAAATGTGTTCACCACCTAGATAGATGTGAAACATGTTCACTCATACAATTGGTGAGCGATTTTCCGTATTTATTGATTAACTAATTACTACTGATAAGTGATCACTGTAGATACTGATATATAAGAAAGTTCAGATTAAGTCATTCATTGCAAAATGGCAAATGCACAGGTAGACACTCAGTTCATTCCCAACAACCGTGGTGGTAGAAGCCTTGTACATCAAGGTTATAAGTATCGTGTGAAGAGAACCAGAGGTACCAGCATCCACTGGAAATGTTGCTTATCAACATGTCCAGCTACTATCAACACATCCAACGACTACATCACGACAGTTAACAACATCCACAACCATGGTCCAAATCATAGCAAGATCGCGTTTGACAAGTTTTATTCATCAGTGAAGGACATGGTTAAGGAGGACAGCAGATCGATTCATTCAATTTATCTTTCCTGGTTACATGGTATGTATGAGTAGAAGTTTTGGCTGTTTTTACTTCTGATTTAACTTCATTTATATATGTTTATACATTGTATATTACTGTTATACATAATTGGCCCTCTGCCTTGAAACAAAATATATTAACAGTAGAATTATCTTATATTATCATACTGTCCAGACTATTTAATTTAATTTTTATTCTGTTTTCAGAAATGCGGAGAGATGAAGCCGAAGTTGTTGCAGAAGCACCAACGTTCTACAGCGTCCACTCCAATCTCTACCGTGCCAGAGCCAAGGCACTTCCACCTCTACCTAGTCAACGCTCAGAGATCGACCTCCCAGACATCTACACGAAGACCTGGAATGGTGACAACTTCCTGCTCCATTCCCACGACGACATGCTCGTCTTCTCTACTAGATCCAACTTGGAGCACCTTGCAGCAGCTGATACCATATATGCTGACGGGACATTTAATATTTGTCCAAAACTCTTTTACCAATTGTATACCTTTCATGCTTTTGTTGGTCAGAAAATGTATGTATGTATGTATGTCTATGCTCTCATATCTGATAAGAAACAGTGTACATATGTTAAATTGTTCAATATTGTAAAGCAGAAATGTGTTGATCTCCATCTCCAGCTGCATCCCAGTTACATGATGACAGACTTTGAAACTGCTGCCCAAAATGCTGCCGTGAATGTGTTTAATTGCGAACCCAAAGGTTGCCTTTTCCATTTTAGACAATCCATCTGGAGAAGTGTTCAACGGTTTGGCCTACAAGGCAAATTCTCCTCTGATCCTGTGGTGAATCTTTTTGTTCGCCGTGCCTCTGCTCTGCCTCTCCTGCGACTGTGTGACATCGACGACGTTTGGCTTCACGCTTTGGAAGAAGTCGACATGACCGACCCCTCCAGTTCGCAGACTACATGCATGACGGAGACGTGGGTTGAGGCTCCTGGCTGAGCCATGTGGAACCACTTCAACAACGACGGTGCCAGAACAACCAACCACGTTGAGGGATGGCATTCCAAATTGAACAAATCTGGACCCTGCCATCCAAACCTCTTTAAGTTCATAAGCTTAATTCAGAAGGAACAATCATGCAATGAGATTGTTATGTGTCAACTTGCTGCAGGTGGACGTCAGCCACCACGGAAGAAGTATAGGGAGTTGGACCAGCGCCTGCGAAGGGAGGAGGACTCTCTCCTAGCTGGCACCAAAACTCCAACTGAATATGCAGATTCAGTATCTCACCTTGTTGGACTTTGAAGTTTATCTACATGTGTCTGAATCTCGTGCTATAATGAAATTGAATTCAATGTATAATGAATTTATATATCATGAATGTGAAATGATGTCTCAAATATATTGAGATGAAATGTATCTGTATATGAATGTCCAAGTATGTCTCAATTATATTGTGAATGTGAAAGGAGAATGTTAGAATTTAGAATAAAATTTATTGAGACGACCCCCTGCCACCTCTATTGTTTTACCAATTAGCATGCATGACCAACTTTGCCACCGAGAACAATAGGTGGTGGCAAAGTGAGAAGACGCCAGAAACTCGAGCTGTGTGCGATCGGGCATTGTCTTGTTGAAAAATCACACCTTGTGCCTGTTGTCGAAGAAAGGGAAAGACGACGGGATGGAGAATATCATCGACGTAACGCTGAGCCGTTAGATTTCCATTCACGATAACCAGCGGTGTCTTCTCCTCACCATGTATAAGCCTCTCCAAACCATGACACTTCCTCCTCCGTAGGGCACCATTTCCTGAACGCAACATGCAGCGGTTCTCTCTCTAAACACGTACTCTTCCATCTGATTTGAAGAGACAGAACCGACTTTCCTTAGAGAAAACCAAGCGTTCTCGCAACATGGGTGTGAGTGGCTCCCATTTCAATCATCCCGATTGCTCGCTCACGTTGTTGTAAAGTAAATCTTATCATTCTTCAAGTGTTTTTTTTTTACAAAGAGGGTGTCCGACAACCACTTCGCATTGGTTTTATATCCGTCGGGCATGGCTATTTTGCTTTGCATGAAAAAGGTGAAAACCATAATTTGACAAAATTTGGGGAAAGCATGCGTTTGATGCCACAGTTCAATATGAAAAAATCATTGTTGTATTTGGGCGATGTGTTTTTATGCGATTGCGTTTGAATCAGAGTTTGATTTTTTTCGTAATTTCAAATCTAAAGTTGTGGCGTTTATTTCCCCGTGAGTTTATGTTGATAGATTACTTGGATATAATTCTTTCTTTCATTACAAATTTGGTGAATTCAAGTATATCTACGTGAGTTTTCCCAGATTCCCTCAAATCTGCAATTGTCTACAGTCTGAGTAGCTATAGACCTCTGTCAAATATTTCATTTAAGGACCGGTTATTTATTACAGAGGGTGGGGGGGGGGGGGGGGTGGTTTCAAGTGAGGGTCAGATAAAAATATACAGCCACCAGGGGAGGGTATTGAAAAGAAATACGAAGGCTGGGGGGGGGGGGGGGGGTAATTTTAAAATAGACAGATATAAAACCATCTTTCTTCAGCAATTGAAAGAGGGGCTGAAACATTATCGTAAAGCCTTATCGAATGAAATTTTTTTTCCAGAATTTGAGCAAGACTGGTTTATATCCTTTAAAACTTTTTGAAATCACCATGAATTCACTACCCAATTCATTGTTCTTTATACTTTTCGAACAAAAAGTAGAAAAGTAGTTCTGTTGGAGTAGAGTTTATACAAGCAGTTAATATATAACAGGTGTTTGATATATTTTTATACAACATAGATGCATATTTGATAACTCATAGACTAATCTTATCAATATTTGAATGATTATAATAATCTTTCTCAATGATACAAAGTTATGAAACACTTTAGCAGAAGGCTTGATTGGTGCAAATTTGTTAAGATAGCCATACTTTTGGAAGATATCTAACTGCATATTAAGAAAAATAAATTCCAATGTTGATATTTTAAAATATTGGGAACATTTGCTATATTCATACTTTAGCTTCCATACTTCTTGGTTTTTGTTCCTCTCATATCTCAAACACTTATTGTTTAAATATTATGTAACATGTAACAAATGTAAGATATGTAATTTCTATGATTCTAAGATGTGCTTTTTTTATCCTCTGTAGCTTCAAATTTCTATAGATTTCTTGTGCTACATACTTAATGTAGACGTTTGAATTTGTTTTAATTAAACTCATACACTAATAGTTTAAATGTTATGAAATTTAATAATTTAATTCCTATGATGTGAAGATTTGACATTTTACATTGTTTGGTCCTTTACTCTGAAAGTATTTGTAGATATATTTGAAACTTTTTTTTTTGCTTTGAAGAAATTATGTCCAGAGCTTATCTCCCAACCTGGTCCTTCCATGGTTTTATCAATTTTTTAATTCATTGTTTCAAGTTTTCAGTGGAATAATGTGGGCAAGACATGGAATTTTTAACTAGTGCAATATCTTAAGCTCTTTTTATCGCTGTTGAAAGTAATTTCAATAAAGAAGTTGATAATCAATTTAAAAAATCATTATCTTCCTTAGTTCAAAAGTTCTAATAAAACTTGATTTTAAAACACTATAGACCATTATCAGACATCATGTTAAACCCATCAATGGAAGGGTAAATTTGTTTCTTTTCAACATTATTTTAAGTGTTACCTAAAAAGGTTTCTCTTTTCTTTTCCATATATTTACACATGTAATTGGATGTAAATCAGTATTGTTAAAATTTATAGGGAATTTATAGTTTGTCTTGCCTTTTGGCAACTGGTCAAAAAAATCTGTCTTTACAAGGAGAGAAGGATGCAACTATATTCTACTGATGAACTTAGAGTTATCAAGACATTACACAGTGAGAATGAAAGAATGAAAACATTACTTGTGGATGCATTGTATATTAAATGCCATCTTGAAGCATATAGTGAAACAATGTTGAGAGAATCCTGCAATCCAGACGGGGTCGTACTCAAAAGCGTGGTATCATCTGCCAGCAAAACTACTGGTTCATCAATACCGTTTACAGATATATGCCGCTGCAACCATATCTTAATTCAGTAAATAAATCATTTATAAAAACAAAGAAGAACCAAGAAGAAAGGACTCTACCCTGTCCTACACCCTGTTGTACTTCAAACGTATCAGAACAATTCCCGTCATACATAACAAAAGATGAACTGCAAGTGTAGCTGCGGTAAAGATTCAACATTTTACGCGTAAAGCCTAGATTGTACAGTTTTACAAGTATTGGTTAGTTAAGGCAAAATGTACAGTGCTGTAAAAGCAAGTGGTTCAGTATCCCTGGGTCATATTATATACAAACCCTATAATAAAATATTGTTGAATCTTCAATCACATTTGTATTTATGATACGTGGTTATGTTTTATCATTGTAAGCCCGTGAAATTTAATAAATTTTTGTCCAGCATATACGTAATTTTGTCATTTAACACAATTTAAAAGTACCGGTGATCAATTAAATTATTCGCTTTAATAACACTTGTAAACAAATAACAGACAAAACTTTTCAATTAACACAATTTCTTTAATGAGATGCTAAAAACGGAAGATGCATAATCATATATCCTATGATTATTAGACCCTGAATAACAAAATTATATATCTGGAATCAATAATATGTGAAAATATATTGAACTCACTGTCACTGGTTAACTTTTAAAAATTATTAATATGTTGTACACTACACGTACCTGATCTGAAAAACACTTCGAGTGAGTCAAGTCAACTTGCAATGAACTATCTGATTTTGAACCTTTAACCCAACAAGAAGTTTAGAAGATTGTAAGGTCATCTAAGAAAACAAATTGTTCCCTGGATCCTATTCCCACAGCTAAACTCACGGGCAAAACAAACGTCGCCGTGTATTTAAATCTAGACTGAAGAATAAATAAAAAAATGAGATTAAAAAACAACTGTTTATTCAACAAGAACATGTGACGATGTATCATATACATAAAAATGCAACAAATCAGCTTCCGGTATCAACGGCACAGTCTCCGATATTGGTCTGGGGGTAAAAAAGTTCAAGTTCACTGTCATGACTGATCCCATTGCAGGAAAATCCAGGTTCATGTGTTGACAAAAAAAATCACAATAATAACGTGTATGGCCTCCCCTTGCAACAATACCCCATGTGAGGTGTTAGATATTTCTAAAGATGATGTGATAACGTCTTTTGCTAAGATAAATTCACATAAAGCCTGTGGACCTGACAATTTGCTAGGTGTAGTTCTAAAAGAGTGCAGAGTGCAACTGGCTGGTATTTTCCAAAAGATTTTTCAATTATCATTAAATTTTCATCATGTTCCCATTCTTTGGAAAACATCAAAAATTATCCCATTACCAAAAAAGAAAAACCCCTCTGTCAAAAATGATTACAGACCAGTAGCTCTCACCTCTGTTGCTATGAAATGTTTAGAACGAATTGTTAAGAATTTCTTGTTAAAGGATGTGATTGACGTTTTAGACCCCTATCAATTTGCATATAGAGCACGGCGTGGAGTAGATGATGCAACAATAACTCTGCTTAATAACATCTATAAACACTTGGAAAATTATAGTTCTTATGTCCGAATAATGTTTGTTGACTTCTCCTCTGCTTTTAATACGATTCAGCCACATCTGTTACTTGATAAACTTTGTCATATGAATGTTAACTCAAATATCATTAGATGGATACATTCTTTCCTTGTTAGTAGACAGCAATTTGTACAAGTCAATAATGTTAAATCTTCAACTTTATGTACATCTACTGGTGCTCCACAGGGTTGTGTTGTTTCGCCAATTTTGTTCATTTTGTACACAAATGATTGTGTCTCAAATGCTGATTCGTGTTTTACCATCAAATTTGCTGACGACGCTGCAGTTGTAGGCCTAATCAGAGAGTCAGAACTTGCCTATAGATCCGAGCTATCAAGATTTGTGGATTGGTGTAAATCTAATTTTTTATATTTGAACGTTCAAAAAACTAAAGAAATGATAATTGATTTTAGGAGAACTAAGTCAACATTAGAATCTGTGTGTATTGATGGCAATGAAATAGAAAGAGAGAATACTGAGAAAATATATAAGAAAGGACAACAACGTTTACATTTCTTGTGGAAACTAAAATACTTTAAAATAGATCAAACCATCTTGATGTTGTTTTACAGAACCTTCATTCAAAGTGTCCTTACATTTAACTTTTTAAGTTGGTTTGGGAACCTGTCTGTTCAAAAAAGAAACAAATTGATAAAAATCGTGAATACCGCATCTAAGATTATTGGGCTTCCTATTGAAACGATCGGCAGTTTTTATGAGCAGCAGTTATCGAAAAAAGGAAACAAAATTTTGGGAGATTCTTCCCATCCACTTTTCTTGGAATATACGACATTACCTTCTGGACGTAGGCTGCGTATGCCGACTTTTCGAACAAACAGGTTCCGCCAATCATTCATTCCCTGTAGCATTAGAGAAATAAATTCTGTCTAATGTTGCATCATGTTTTTCATGTAAATTAAGTAAATTATCTGTCTATCTTAACTGTTTTGACATGAATTGTTTTTTAATAGTATGTTATTATTTGTCTTCATTCTGGAGAACTGTAATTATACAAAACAAATTTCCCTTTTGGGACAATAAAGATTATCTTATCTTATCTTATCTTATTAATCCTCCTACGCATGGAGACAATCAAACGTCTGACGTCAGAACGTGGAATGCGCTTCCATTCCTTTTGGAGAGCTTGAGCAAGTTGATGGCGGTTATCTGGAGGTGGTCGTTGACGAATACCCGGATCCAAGCGTCCCAAAGATGTTCGGTCAGTGACATGTCAGGCGAGCATGCTGGCCACGGCAAAACGTCGATGTTGTTGTTAGCAAGGAAGCTCTGAGAAACTCGATTTGTTCTCACTTTGCCACCAGGCCACCAAGGATTAACCGGGATTAAGATTAACAATGTTTATACAAGCACGGGGGTCGTATCAAATGCTGAACTGAGCTCACCCCCTTAATAATATCCATCGTAGTCATTGAATACTGAAATGTGTTCACCACCTAGATAGATGTGAAACATGTTCACTCATACAATTGGTGAGCGATTTTCCGTATTTATTGATTAACTAATTACTACTGATAAGTGATCACTGTAGATACTGATATATAAGAAAGTTCAGATTAAGTCATTCATTGCAAAATGGCAAATGCACAGGTAGACACTCAGTTCATTCCCAACAACCGTGGTGGTAGAAGCCTTGTACATCAAGGTTATAAGTATCGTGTGAAGAGAACCAGAGGTACCAGCATCCACTGGAAATGTTGCTTATCAACATGTCCAGCTACTATCAACACATCCAACGACTACATCACGACAGTTAACAACATCCACAACCATGGTCCAAATCATAGCAAGATCGCGTTTGACAAGTTTTATTCATCAGTGAAGGACATGGTTAAGGAGGACAGCAGATCGATTCATTCAATTTATCTTTCCTGGTTACATGGTATGTATGAGTAGAAGTTTTGGCTGTTTTTACTTCTGATTTAACTTCATTTATATATGTTTATACATTGTATATTACTGTTATACATAATTGGCCCTCTGCCTTGAAACAAAATATATTAACAGTAGAATTATCTTATATTATCATACTGTCCAGACTATTTAATTTAATTTTTATTCTGTTTTCAGAAATGCGGAGAGATGAAGCCGAAGTTGTTGCAGAAGCACCAACGTTCTACAGCGTCCACTCCAATCTCTACCGTGCCAGAGCCAAGGCACTTCCACCTCTACCTAGTCAACGCTCAGAGATCGACCTCCCAGACATCTACACGAAGACCTGGAATGGTGACAACTTCCTGCTCCATTCCCACGACGACATGCTCGTCTTCTCTACTAGATCCAACTTGGAGCACCTTGCAGCAGCTGATACCATATATGCTGACGGGACATTTAATATTTGTCCAAAACTCTTTTACCAATTGTATACCTTTCATGCTTTTGTTGGTCAGAAAATGTATGTATGTATGTATGTCTATGCTCTCATATCTGATAAGAAACAGTGTACATATGTTAAATTGTTCAATATTGTAAAGCAGAAATGTGTTGATCTCCATCTCCAGCTGCATCCCAGTTACATGATGACAGACTTTGAAACTGCTGCCCAAAATGCTGCCGTGAATGTGTTTAATTGCGAACCCAAAGGTTGCCTTTTCCATTTTAGACAATCCATCTGGAGAAGTGTTCAACGGTTTGGCCTACAAGGCAAATTCTCCTCTGATCCTGTGGTGAATCTTTTTGTTCGCCGTGCCTCTGCTCTGCCTCTCCTGCGACTGTGTGACATCGACGACGTTTGGCTTCACGCTTTGGAAGAAGTCGACATGACCGACCCCTCCAGTTCGCAGACTACATGCATGACGGAGACGTGGGTTGAGGCTCCTGGCTGAGCCATGTGGAACCACTTCAACAACGACGGTGCCAGAACAACCAACCACGTTGAGGGATGGCATTCCAAATTGAACAAATCTGGACCCTGCCATCCAAACCTCTTTAAGTTCATAAGCTTAATTCAGAAGGAACAATCATGCAATGAGATTGTTATGTGTCAACTTGCTGCAGGTGGACGTCAGCCACCACGGAAGAAGTATAGGGAGTTGGACCAGCGCCTGCGAAGGGAGGAGGACTCTCTCCTAGCTGGCACCAAAACTCCAACTGAATATGCAGATTCAGTATCTCACCTTGTTGGACTTTGAAGTTTATCTACATGTGTCTGAATCTCGTGCTATAATGAAATTGAATTCAATGTATAATGAATTTATATATCATGAATGTGAAATGATGTCTCAAATATATTGAGATGAAATGTATCTGTATATGAATGTCCAAGTATGTCTCAATTATATTGTGAATGTGAAAGGAGAATGTTAGAATTTAGAATAAAATTTATTGAGACGACCCCCTGCCACCTCTATTGTTTTACCAATTAGCATGCATGACCAACTTTGCCACCGAGAACAATAGGTGGTGGCAAAGTGAGAAGACGCCAGAAACTCGAGCTGTGTGCGATCGGGCATTGTCTTGTTGAAAAATCACACCTTGTGCCTGTTGTCGAAGAAAGGGAAAGACGACGGGATGGAGAATATCATCGACGTAACGCTGAGCCGTTAGATTTCCATTCACGATAACCAGCGGTGTCTTCTCCTCACCATGTATAAGCCTCTCCAAACCATGACACTTCCTCCTCCGTAGGGCACCATTTCCTGAACGCAACATGCAGCGGTTCTCTCTCTAAACACGTACTCTTCCATCTGATTTGAAGAGACAGAACCGACTTTCCTTAGAGAAAACCAAGCGTTCTCGCAACATGGGTGTGAGTGGCTCCCATTTCAATCATCCCGATTGCTCGCTCACGTTGTTGTAAAGTAAATCTTATCATTCTTCAAGTGTTTTTTTTTTACAAAGAGGGTGTCCGACAACCACTTCGCATTGGTTTTATATCCGTCGGGCATGGCTATTTTGCTTTGCATGAAAAAGGTGAAAACCATAATTTGACAAAATTTGGGGAAAGCATGCGTTTGATGCCACAGTTCAATATGAAAAAATCATTGTTGTATTTGGGCGATGTGTTTTTATGCGATTGCGTTTGAATCAGAGTTTGATTTTTTTCGTAATTTCAAATCTAAAGTTGTGGCGTTTATTTCCCCGTGAGTTTATGTTGATAGATTACTTGGATATAATTCTTTCTTTCATTACAAATTTGGTGAATTCAAGTATATCTACGTGAGTTTTCCCAGATTCCCTCAAATCTGCAATTGTCTACAGTCTGAGTAGCTATAGACCTCTGTCAAATATTTCATTTAAGGACCGGTTATTTATTACAGAGGGTGGGGGGGGGGGGGGTGGTTTCAAGTGAGGGTCAGATAAAAATATACAGCCACCAGGGGAGGGTATTGAAAAGAAATACGAAGGCTGGGGGGGGGGGGGGGGGGCATTTTAAAATAGACAGATATAAAACCATCTTTCTTCAGCAATTGAAAGAGGGGCTGAAACATTATCGTAAAGCCTTATCGAATGAAATTTTTTTTCCAGAATTTGAGCAAGACTGGTTTATATCCTTTAAAACTTTTTGAAATCACCATGAATTCACTACCCAATTCATTGTTCTTTATACTTTTCGAACAAAAAGTAGAAAAGTAGTTCTGTTGGAGTAGAGTTTATACAAGCAGTTAATATATAACAGGTGTTTGATATATTTTTATACAACATAGATGCATATTTGATAACTCATAGACTAATCTTATCAATATTTGAATGATTATAATAATCTTTCTCAATGATACAAAGTTATGAAACACTTTAGCAGAAGGCTTGATTGGTGCAAATTTGTTAAGATAGCCATACTTTTGGAAGATATCTAACTGCATATTAAGAAAAATAAATTCCAATGTTGATATTTTAAAATATTGGGAACATTTGCTATATTCATACTTTAGCTTCCATACTTCTTGGTTTTTGTTCCTCTCATATCTCAAACACTTATTGTTTAAATATTATGTAACATGTAACAAATGTAAGATATGTAATTTCTATGATTCTAAGATGTGCTTTTTTTATCCTCTGTAGCTTCAAATTTCTATAGATTTCTTGTGCTACATACTTAATGTAGACGTTTGAATTTGTTTTAATTAAACTCATACACTAATAGTTTAAATGTTATGAAATTTAATAATTTAATTCCTATGATGTGAAGATTTGACATTTTACATTGTTTGGTCCTTTACTCTGAAAGTATTTGTAGATATATTTGAAACTTTTTTTTTTGCTTTGAAGAAATTATGTCCAGAGCTTATCTCCCAACCTGGTCCTTCCATGGTTTTATCAATTTTTTAATTCATTGTTTCAAGTTTTCAGTGGAATAATGTGGGCAAGACATGGAATTTTTAACTAGTGCAATATCTTAAGCTCTTTTTATCGCTGTTGAAAGTAATTTCAATAAAGAAGTTGATAATCAATTTAAAAAATCATTATCTTCCTTAGTTCAAAAGTTCTAATAAAACTTGATTTTAAAACACTATAGACCATTATCAGACATCATGTTAAACCCATCAATGGAAGGGTAAATTTGTTTCTTTTCAACATTATTTTAAGTGTTACCTAAAAAGGTTTCTCTTTTTGGAAATATCAAAGAAAAAAATTGAATGTAGAACCGACGATAGATCTTCAATAGACCAATTTCTAGAACTTTCATTTAAAAAAATACGCTTAAATGGGAAGGGCCATGAAAAAAATTACTACGAGTTGGGGAGGGCCACATTTTTACCCCGGCTTTCGAAAAGCATCGAAAAGGCAGTCAATATAAGACTCAAACATCATCTCAAAGAATATGGACTCATGGATGAGTTTCAATCTACCTACCGTGACAATCACAGTACAGAAACTGCTTTGCTGCGAGTTATGAATAAATTGAGAAGTCAAGTGGATGATGGGAATATTGCTACGTTTACACTCTTAGATCTTTCAGCAGCATTTGACACAGTAGATCACAATCTGCTATTCTCTAAACTTCAGCAAGACATGGGCATCACATATGTTGCGCTTGACTTGATCGAGTCTTATCTGAAAAATAGATCACATATCAATCAGATTGAATCTAACCGCTATTCACTATCGTATGGAGTACCTGAAGGATCCGTCCTTTGCCCGATGCTGTTCGTGCTTTATACTACCAGTCTTGGAAGAGTGATAAAGAATACTAACATTGAACATCAATCTTATGCTGATGACAGTCAACTGATTGACAGCTTCAAGCCAGCAGATGTCCAAATGGCTCTGCAACGTACAACTGATTGCACATCTGATATCAAGTCCTGGATGTCTTTGTTAAAAGGCTCTCAACGTAATTTGCGTTACATTCCAGGTAGCTCTGTTGAAGTCGGAAGTGCTGCAATTCCTTTCGCTCACCGAGTAAAAGACCTTGGCGTCATCTTTGATCCAGAACTGACAATTAAACCAAAAATAGATAAACTTTTTAAAACTTGTTATTACCATCACAGTTGCATCAGACAAACACGTCATATTTTAACAAGAGATGCTAGTAAAATTCTAGTGCAAATGCTTGTTTATTCTAGACTTGATTATAGTAACAGTTTGCTGATAGGAATCAGTAAATGTCAACTATACAAACTTTAGAAGGTTCAGAACACTGCAGCAAGAATAGGATTTCTAAATCATGTCGCATAACACCTGTACTTAAGGTTGTGTACTGGCTTCCATGGATTTCTAATAGAGAAAATGTTAATCATTCTGTAACCTGGTGTGAGAACAATTTCTTTATGTTGAATGTAAAAAAAACTAAAGAACTCATAATAAATTTCCGGAACAACCCACACATAACATACTAGTAAAATAACATAACAAACCCTGTCTGTATAAGTAGCTCCAACGTTGAGATTGTAGACGAAAACAAGTACATTGGCACAATAATAGATAGTAAATTAAATTGGAATGCTAATACTGATGCAGTTTTCAAAAAGTGTCAACAAAGATTAAATTTCCTTCGCAAGCTAAGATCTTTTAATGTAAATGAACGTGTACATTCCCTCTTTTACCATTGTTTCGTTGAGAGCATAATTATTTACGTTTTCTTTCCAATGTTGGTAAGGCTCCTTATTAATTGTTAACAAGTCTCGCTTGGAAAAAGTTTATCAATTTGCTGGGAAAATTGCCGTAGTTTCTTTTAGAAATGTATCATATCTTTATGAAAAAAGAATTTTGAAATTATCCCTAAAGATTGTGTCAGATCCGGATCATGTCTTATACCAGGAGTTTGATAAGCTTCCTTCAGGCAGAAGATATTTATTACCCCGTTATAAAACCAATAGAGGTAAAAATACATTCATTCCTTTCAACGTCCGTCTGTTAAATGATCTTTGAATTAATATAATGTGTAAAGCTCTGTAATGATACAAACTGAATTCCATTTGAACTAATAAAATGTTATTATCATTATTATTATCATACCCGTTGTGGACGGAAATCATTCATTAATGGTGCCCCTCGACTTCGGAATCAACTGACTGAAGTCATAAAGATATCACCTTCATTGACTGTTTTTAAACCAAAACTCAAAACTTATCTTTTCTCAAGCTGTTATTCATAGACATTATTTCATGATATTTTTTCACAGATTAAATTATCTGACTTTATGTACTGAATTTATTCATATGCTATAATTCATACTCTTCGCTTAGATTTTATTTCATGCCAGTACTTCACACCATTACCTCTTATTCCAATATATATATATATATATATATATATATATATATATATATATATATATATATATATATATATATATATATATATATATATATATATATATATATATATGGTAAGGCATATATTATTTGAGCTAGAGGAATAATGTTTTGTTATGGTGCCATTTTATATCTTCATGCCTTGTGAATATAGAATGAGATTTCCATGTATTTTAATGAACTTATGTGCATGGTATTTAAGGTCATGTATATATGTGTTAATATCCCGATATTGGTACACTTTTGAAAACAATTCACGCCATGCCACAGATTTGCTAAGAACTGAATCCACACTGGGATGGTCACGTTTTAAGAGCTCATTGATTTCTCCAAACTGGTTCCACAAACTCTGGATGCTGGCTACACGTTATGTGACCCCAATAAGATCACTAGCTCTGAACTTATTCAGAAACAGTATTTTTTCTGGCTTTTTAAGCTATCTTTATCTAAGTTTATATTGTCTCTTTTGACTGTCAAATCAAAGTTAATCTCCAACTGTGCAAAATCATGCTCTAATGCAAACTACCGTATTTCCTTAATTACACGCCTGCCTTAAATAGACAATGGATTAAACACTGCTATCTTTTCCCCCACCCTTGTCCCTTCCTCAGAAAACTTTACTTCATTAACACCATCTTTTAACACATATAAGTTCGATTTCAAATGGGTATCGTCCCAAAAGACAGAATTCCCAAAAGACAGTAAACTTAACACAACACTTTTCATGGTTGACTAGTCATGTGTAACATGGGCTCTACCCTTTGGAAAAAATTGGAACGGCCCAGATAAATAAAGACAGAATTCCCAAAAGACAAACTTTATATCATGAAGCACCATTTTATTCAATTCACGCTGTGCTCTGTTAACACATATATGGGTTATTTTCAAAATTGGTAGCATTTTCTGCCCAATCAAGATTTTTAAAAAAATAACTTGTTTTAAAGGGTAATTTTTGAAAGAAACAGTTATTCTTGTCAATTGGAAAGTTTTGATAAAATCGGCTTTATACTTATACTTAGAGATCATTTATGTTATCTTATGATATCTTTTAGGATTCATTCATTCAAATCTAGTCTTGCTTCATGACTGTATAATAGGAAGCCTTAAATACAGCCTATGCCCTAATTCAGCAAGTCTAGATTTGACTGAATACACAATTTAGGAGCCCGAAAAAAAATATGTAATGGATGAAGGTACAGTAAATTATTAAAATATTTCATAGACTAAATTTGAGTCTACTTCAGATTGTGTCGATACTAGAACATAAGGCGGGTTGGGTCAGTCCATAGATAAATGAGGGGTGGTCAGCCATGCTCAGTTAATTAATGTTGTGATTGATTCTGTCTTTTGGGAATTCTGTCTTTTGGGAATTCTGTCTTTTGGGACTGAATCTTCAAATGTTGCTGAATGACGCGGCATAGCGTCGCAGCGTTGGAAAAACCATAACGAACTCATGGTATGCTCGCTTAGAAACCCGGAAAGAATCTTTAATAAATATTAGAATATTCAAAACATCCACATGTGAATCAGAAATCGAAATGCCAACTTTATCAGAAATATTGATTATATCCTGCCTCACGTAACGTTTCGTAACAATAACTGACTTTATGTCAATTCTTTTTTGTTGTTTTCCTTCATTTGCAAGTAGAGTCTCACAACTTCTCAGGTTTTTTCCCCACCTAATTTCATTTTCTGTTTTAGCTATGTTTGAACTTCATTCTCCGATTTGACATACTTTTCTTTAAAGATCGACTGAAATGACCCATGGCAACTTTCGTGATTCATTAAAATGTATTTTAATTTGCCAGTAACTTGAATTTAAATTTTCGTAATCGGCCGATAAACAACTTAAAGTCATAGTCTCATTTTTGTAAGGCAACTAAACTGAACTAATTATTTTTCACGAACAAAATATGACCACTAACACAAATATTTCCTGTCGCATTTGCAAAGATTTTCATTTTTATGCCCGTTTTACAGTTTTGGATGAAGCAGCTTATTGGCGTATACCGTTTCAGACAGATGAGGTACCGAATCAAGTGCAATCCCATCGCGAGTACGAAACACCGGAAATCTAGTAATCGCACCACCGATACTTATGACAGACGCATTCTTCATTGAGTTTACCAACTTTTTGTTATTTCTGTATTTGAAAAGCGTAAGCTATTAGCTATTTTCATTGGATATTCAGCTGGGAAATTGCATGTGTTCTTCGTCACGGCCTTAGCGAAATGACGTGGTAAGGACTAACGCTCGCAAAAAAAACATAATATAAGGGTAGGGTAGTTTGAACTTCATTATTGAGGGCTAGAATGCCTGTAGAGTTCTGAAAATTGTTGCAAACGTCAGGGGAAAGATTTCTATGAGTGGTGAACCATTTGTCCGGCATTTATTACAATTTGCCTTGCAAAAACGAGACTATATAAAAAATGGTATCCATCATGTCATTATATTGTTTTAAATAGTGAAATAGTTAAATAATTGGGCTTAAATGCATCCATTTTCATGTAAAATATGTAATTGTGCTTTACAAAATACAGGTTTTTGTTTTAAGCCCAGAATCCTGATGATACTGGGGCACAACACAACCACTATAGGACACGTGTTAAACTTTTTTCAGACTTCTGTTAAATTTTTTGGGAGGTATTTACTCCATCTCCTAATAGAGGTTTGATATATATATCTAACAAACGTCTACAATATGTCTAATAAACGTATAAAAGACGTCTAATATACGTCTACCTGTAGACGTCTAATAGTCTAGTCCCACAGATTAGATTATATTTAGACGTCTAGGTGTCTGCTGGGTATGACTTTAATAAGGCTTTTTCGAATCACCAGCTAATTAGCACCAGTGGACAGAATTGAACTGGCCCGTGGTCACTGAAGCGTTTCTAGACCGAAATTTCTGTCGCCGAATGCTCTATTCTCGCAAGCGAGCCGCATACTATGGGGTTGCAGGCAACCTGGTTCCCTGGCCTCGTTCCGCTTGCGCTACAGTGAGGCCATGGCACTGGCTGTATAATGGCGCTGCGCAGAGCAGAGATCCAAGATGGAGGACAAGGCAATTTTATGCATAGCGATCACAAATTCACTTCATTCTCGCTCTATAGCCACGAAATATTGAAGACAAGCATCTACCTAGAATGCAAATAAAATTAGAACTCGGAATATCGCCACATATATTTTTTGTTGCAAAGGGATATTGCTAAACATCATAATTTTTCCAGCGGAGCGATAGCCCCGCTCACCTAGAAATGTAAACAATATAAGTGGAAGGCTTCGTGCACTGTTTTAAACTATGACAGGTCGAAAATTGAAGAAATTGTTGTTTACTTGGTGTGGTGACAACTTGTTTCAAATACTGGTAATGAAGGAGTAAGGTGATTTTGAGACATTTCCCCAAATCGACCCTATTAAAGCCTGTCATGAAGGCATGAAGAACTTGCAAAATTTCATAAATTGTAGACTTTCCATAACTGTTGGCAATATAGCAAGGACATCTCCCACTATAACACACATATTAGAGATTCGCCTTGAAGAAGCGTGATATATTTGTATTATTTTAACGGTTGTATTCAGCTAATAGAGATGGTGATAACTGCTCCTGAAAACGAAAGATGTAAGTCATTACTCACATCATAGGCCTAGGACACATTTGAGCAACTGATTTTGAATTTATTCCTACATTAATATATCCCTGCATTCTGACATTCCAATAGTCAAATGGAATTTAATGCTAAAAAACGGCAGAAATGTGTTTTCTTTCAAAATGAATCATGCTCTTACTATGTGGCAGATTTGAAAAAAATGCTTATAAAAATTCTAGAAGTGAAGGCAAAGGGCCCTAGTAATATGGTACATGTATACGGAGAATGCGGAAGATTTCCGATTCACATATTTGCTGAAGCAAGAATAATAACATTTTGGATGAGTCGTTTACAAATGCCCTCTTATAGATATCCAAGGCAATGTTACGATATGATTAGTTCGTATGATAAGAGCCGGAGGAAAGACAGATTGGGTATCAAACATTAAATACGATTCGATATGGTGATATATATATATATGGGGATGGTGGAGTCAAAATGTTAATTTTCATTCAAATTTTTTAAATAATGTTACGCAGAGACTGAAAGATATTTCCTGGGCTACGTCCCTATAGCTTTCAAACAATTGCTTATACAACTATACATAATTTATTAAATATAAGGAAATCCCGGATTGCATTTGCACGCTTCAGGTGCTCATCGCACGATTTAACAATAGATACTGGAAGATAGAGCAACAGAATTTGTTGTTTCAGTAATTTTAATTGTTTGGAAGTCGGTATAAAATTTTCTTTTAAGTCATCCGGTATACAGACCTGAGAAAAAGCCATCGTGTCCCTCCATACTCTTTCGTACACCAAAATAGGTTCAAATTCTCTCTCCTGCTGAATCCTACTAATAATAGTCTTATTCTCAAATTACAACTTTTATGTATTCTATAAAATAAAAATGTGACTTCTAAAAAAGGTCAAAAAGAAGAAATTGGACCATACGACTGGTAATTGTTTGCTGTAATTTAGTTGGTCGTTGTTGTGTCTCATTGGTACTGAGCGTCGTAGTTGACAGCTTTTGATTGGTTCGATTTGGGGAAATGTCGCAAAATCGCTTTACACCTTCATTACCAGTATTTGAAACAAGCTGTCACCACACCAAGTAAACAACAATTGCTTCAATTTTCGACCTGTCATAGTTTAAAACAGTGCACGAAGCCTTCCACTATATTGTTTGTATTTCCAGGTGGGCGGGGCTCCGCTGTAAACATTATGATGGTTATAGCAATATCCCTTTGCAACAAAAAAATATATGTGGCGATATTCCGAGTTCTAATTTTATTTGCATTCTAGGTAGATGCTTGTCTTCAATATGTCGTGACTATAGAGCGAGAATGAAGTGAATTTGTGATCGCTATGCATAAAATTGCCTTGTCCTCCATCTTGGATCGCTGCTCTGCGCAGCGCCATTTATACAGCCAGTGCCATGGCCTCACTGTAGCGCAAGCGGAACGAGGCCAGGGAACCAGGTTGTGGGAGTCTGAGCATCTCGGACTTCCTCCTTCGCAACCCGCTATAAAAAGTTCACAACGAGGCTCGGTATACAAACAGAAATGGCGCTACATAACGGTCCACGCTAAATAGTATCCGCTCAGCGAGCATTCTTAAAATGGGCAGTTATCGACTTGTATGAACTTGCGGTCTTGCCTTGCCTCATTGTCAAAGCGCGTTTGTGGTGCGCTGGAGACGATTCAGGCCGACAATTCATATGTGTAACTATAATGCACACCAATTTAAATTATACGAATGTTTTATATATATACGCTTTGATACGAGATAATGAATCTAAGTTTAATTTTACGACGTGTATATGCCTCAATATGTTTATTTATTTCAAATAAAATATATGTTTGGTTTTGTTTGGTTTTATTCATAACACCAAGAGACTCTATGTAAAAATCTCATTTAATTGATGTAGATATAGCAAGTCGCCAATTGATCCCACAAGTTATGTATCGAATGATCATACTAAAACGTGCCCAATAAATGGAAGTTTTTAAAACGAAAATTTATGCAGGTCTATACACGTCCTCGATTAAAGCAATACATATATTTTGTAAAAAAAAACCCCGTTGGTTTACTATTAATTTGATACTTATAATGTGACAGCTAGTGTTCAAATAGTGAAGAGATTAAAGATTAGTCTAATGCTACCGTATTTTAAATTGGAGTTTCTCATTAATTATATATCTGAACAAAATGTAACTTCACCTGCACCTCTCACTTTCAACTCCCCTCTTTTACTTCTCTTTACTAGCGCGTACCATTTATATAGAAAATGCTACTATTATCAAACCTATATATAAGTTTGGAGGATAGAATTACATTTAAGTAGATACTAGATATACTATTATTTGAGATTTAATTAATAAGGAGAAGCGCAGTAAAATATGCTCGCTGAACGGATAGCCAGTTGCAGATTGGCCTTAGTATTATAGGAAATGAACTTCGAGGGCGGGTCACTTTACTAGCGCATAACATTGTTATAGAAGATGCTACTATTATTAAACCTATAAATACGTTAAGAGAATATAATTACCTTTCATAAGATACTACATACACTATTATTTGAGATTTTATTAATAACGAGCAACGATGTAAACAAAATGCTCGCTGAACGGATATCCACTCGAAAATTGGCCACAGTGTTATAGGTAATGAACTTTGAGGGCGGGTCACTTTACTAGCTCGTACCATTTATATAGAAGATGCTACTACTATCAAACCTTTATATACCTTAAGAGGATAGAATTACCTTTCATTAGATACTAGATATACTATCATTTGAGATTTAATTACTAAGAAGCAGCGAAGTAAAAAATGCTCGCTGAATGGACAGCCAGACGCACATTGGATTAAGTGTTATAAGAAATGAACTTCGAGGGCGGGTCACTTTACTAGCTCGTAACATTTTTATAGAAGATGCTACTATTAACAAATCTATATAAACGTTAAGAGGATAGAACAACCTCTCATTACATACTAGAAATAATATTATATGAGATTTAATTAATGAGGAGCAACGATGTAAACAAATGCACGCTGAATGGATAGCCAGTCGCTGATTGGCAATAGTGATGTAGCATATGGACTTGGAGGGCGGGTCACTTTACTAGCGCTTACCATTTATATAAAAGATGCTACTATTATCAAACCTATATATATGTTTAGAGGATAGAATTACCGTTCATTAGATACTACACATACTATTATTTGACATTTAATTACTAAGGAGAAGCGAAGTAAATAATGCTCGCTGAATGGATAGCCAGTCGAAAATTGGCCTCAGCGTAAAAGCAAATGAACTCGAAGGTGGGTCACTTTACTAGCGCGTGACATTTATATAGAGGATGCTTCCATTATCAACTCGTCATATACGTTTAGAGGATAGAATAACCTTTCATTACATACTATATATATTATCATTTGAGATTTGATTGATAACTAGCAGTGATATACAAAAATGCTCGCTGAACGGATATCCACACCAAAATTGGCCATAGTGTCATAGGAAATGGACTTCGAGGGCGGGTCACTTTACTAGCGCGTAACATTTCCATAGAAGATGCTACTATTACCAAATCTACATATACGTTCAGAGGGTAGAATTACGTTTTATTATATACTAGATATACTATCATTTGAGATTTAATTACTAAGGAGCAACGATGTAAACAAATGCTCGCTGAATGGATTGCCAGTCGCTGATTGGCCATCGTGATGTAGCATATGGACTTGGAGGGCGGGTCACTTTACTAGCGCGTACCATTTATATAGAAGATGCTACTGTTATCAAACCTATATATATGTTTAGAGGATAGAATTAACTTTATGTAGATACTACATATACTATTATTTGAGATTTAAATACTAAGTAGCAGCGCAGTAAAATATGTTCGCTGAGCGGATAGCCAGTTGCAAATTGGCCATAGTGTTATAGGAAATGAACTTGGAGGGCGGGTCACTTTACTAGCGTGTAGTATTTTAATAGAAGATGCAACTATTATTAAACCTACATATCCGTTAAGACGATAGAATAACTTTTCATTAGGTACTAGAAATACTATTATATGAGATTTAATTGATGAGGAGCAACGATGTTAACAAATGCTCGCTGAATGGATAGCCAGTCGCTGATTGGCAATAGTGATGTAGCATATGGACTTGGAGGGTGGGTCACTTTACTAGCGCTTACCATTTATATAAAAGATGCTACTATTATCAAACCTATAAATATGTTTAGAGGATAGAATTACCTTTATGTAGATACTACACATACTATTATTTGACATTTAATTACTAAGGAGAAGCTCGCTGAATGGATAGCCAGTCGAAAATTGGCCTCAGCGTTAAAGCAAATGAACTCGAAGGTGGGTCACTTTACTAGCGCGTGACATTTATATAGAGGATGCTTCCATTATCAACTCGTCATATATGTTTAGAGGATAGAATAACCTTTCATTACATACTATATATATTATCATTTGAGATTTGATTGATAACTAGCAGTGATATACAAAAATGCTCGCTGAACGGATATCCACACCAAAATTGGCCATTGTGTCATAGGAAATGGACTTGGAGGGCGGGTCAATTTACTAGCGCGTAACATTTTCATAGAAGATGCTACTATTACCAAATCTACATATACGATCAGAGGGTAGAATTACGTTTTATTAGATACTAGATATACTATCATTTGAGATTTAATTACTAAGGAGCAACGATGTAAACAAATGCTCGCTGAATGGATAGCCAGTCGCAGATTGGCATCAGTGTTGCAGCAAACGGACTCCAAGGTGGGTGTATTCACTAGCGCGTTCTATTTATATAGAATATGCTACTATTATCAAACCTATATATACGTGACGAGGATAGAATAACCTTTCATCAGATACTAGATTTACTAATATTTGAGATTTAATTAATAAGGAGCAGCGAAGTAAATAATGCTCACTGAATGGATAGCCAGTAGAAAATTGGCCTCAGTGTTTGACAAATGAACTCCATGGTGGGTTTACTTTACTAGCGCGTAACATTTATATAGAAGATGCTACCATTATCAAATCGTTATATACGTTTAGAGGATAGAATAACCTTTCCTTATATACTAGATATTCTATTATTTGAGATTTATATACTAAGTTGCAACGATGTAAACAAATGCTCGCTGAATGGATAGCCAGTCGCAGATTGGCCTTACTGTTGTAGCAAATGGACTTGGAGGGGGGTCTCTTCACTAGCGCGTAACAATTATATAGAAGATGCTACTATATAAAACTTATATAAAAGTTAAGAAGATAGAATAACCTTTCATTAGATACTAGGAATGCTATTATTTGAGATTTATATACTAAGTTGCAACGATGTAAACAAATGCTCGCTGAATGGATAGCCAGTTGCAGATTGGCCTCAGCGTTGTAGCAAATGAACTTGGAGGGAGGGTCACTTTACTAGCGCGTAACATTTACATAAAAGATGCTACTATTATCATATTTAAATATACGTTACGGGGATAAAATGACATTTTATTAGATGCTAATTACATTATTTTATGAGATTCCATTACTAAGATACAGTGATGTAAAAAATGCTCGCTGAACGGATAGCCAGTTGCAGATTGGCCTTAGAGTTTTAGCAAATGAACTTGGAGGGAGGGTCACTTTACTAGCGCGTAACATTTACATAAAAGATGCTACTATTATCAAACTTATATATACGTTAAGGGGATAGAATGACCTTTTATTAAATGCTAATTACATTATTTTATGAGATTCCATTACTAAGATACAGCGATGTAATAAATACTCGCTGAACGGATAGCCAGTTGTAGATTGGCCTTAGAGTTGTAGCAAATGAACTTGGAGGGAGGGTCACTTTACTAGCGCGTAACATTTACATAAAAGATGCTACTATTATCATATTTAAATATACGTTAAGGGGATAAAATGACATTTTATTAGATGCTAATTACATTATTTTATGAGATTCCATTACTAAGATACAGCGATGTAAAAAATGCTCGCTGAACGGATAGCCAGTTGCAGATTGGCCTTAGAGTTTTAGCAAATGAACTTGGAGGGAGGGTCACTTTACTAGCGCGTAACATTTACATAAAAGATGCTACTATTATCAAACTTATATATACGTTAAGGGGATAGAATGACCTTTTATTAAATGCTAATTACATTATTTTATGAGATTCCATTACTAAGATACAGCGATGTAATAAATGCTCGCTGAATGGATAGCCAGTTGCAGATTGGCCTTAGCGTTGTAGCAAATGAACTTGGAGGGAGGGTCACTTTACTAGCGCGTAACATTTACATAAAAGATGCTACTATTATCAAACTTATATATACGTTAAGGGGATAGAATGACCTTTTATTAAATGCTAATTACATTATTTTATGAGATTCCTTTACTAAGATACAGCGATGTAAAAAATGCTCGCTGAATGGATAGCCAGTTGCAGATTGGCCTTAGAGTTGTAGCAAATGAACTTGGAGGGAGGGTCTCTTTACTAGCACGTAACATTTACATAAAAGATGCTACTATTATCTAACTTATATAAACGTTTAGAGGATAGAATTACCTTTCATTAGATACTAGGAATGCTATTATTTGAGATTTATATACTAAGTTGCAACGATGTAAACAAATGCTCGCTGAATGGATAGCCAGTTGCAGATTGGCCTCAGCGTTGTAGCAAATGAACTTGGAGGGAGGAGTAGTGTAGATTACAGTATTTTACGACAAGGACAATGCTCCTCATCCAAACCAATAAAATAACAATGGAAATACAAAGGGAATCACTCGAGCGTGAGCGCGACGGCCATCTTGCTCATCCAAGTTTACTGTATCTGAAGAGTAATATGATCAATATAAGGTATCACGAATAGAGACATTTAAGGTAAACATTGAAGGTGTTGTTGTCATGACAACACACTCCACTCGCCTCACCTTTTGTGGCACTGTTAATGCACAGAGAGGTATAGCATGTGTTGGAGCGAGCCAGTTATTTTCATATCTGACAAATTAATTTTCATTCTTACAAGATAATACGTTGTAATGTTACTGTAAGAATGTATAAGCCTTTTTAAACAAGTAAAACTCAGCACTCTGTCCCATCTTAAACTCCTGTTCAGACTAGTGTAGTGAGTGAGTGAAGACTTTAAATGCTTTTCAAACTCTAGATGATCACAATGGGTGGTATAAGTGTAAGAGGAAAGCCCGCAACACCCCTACGGTCATGCGTTCTGATGAAACCTGGTTTCTAACGAACTAATCTGATAAATGCATGACTTTTGATTTATCAGGTCATGAAATATGCATATATATATATATATATATATATATATATATATATATATATATATATATATATATATATATAGGGTTGTTTCATGTACACACAACTATGTACAGACAACTATGTTTGTGTTTTATTCAACCATAGGTTTGTCGTTGAAATGATTGTATATTAACCATATAAAGCACGTGTATTATTTGCTTCACTGGGTTTGACAAATGTTTTATACTCCCTGTTTGTTTCGAGTTTGAATACCATACACATTGAGAACAAACACATACACTCTTCTAACATATTTATTCAATCTAGGCATAAGTCATGATACAACATTAAGTAATTAAATCATGATACAATTAGGTTAATCAGTCTATACATGTAGGGAACGCGCTTGACCACACCTATTTCCAGATATAGGGTTTTTACACAGGTAGATGAATTAAAAAAATTTCTCTTTTGGATGCATAATTATCTATCCTTTGATCTCTATCCTATCCAATGTCCGTCGCCCAGGTGGTCCTCGCTTGATCACCCCTTTGACATAGAGAGAAACAGGTTTTTTCTTATCGTTCTTGTGGTTCTGTCTTAGGGGTGGGTTTGGTGATTTCACCACATGAAGCAAGCTTCGTTTATACATCCTGTCTCACCAAAGGTAAAGACTGAACTAACAGTGGATGAGACTACGTCTTCTGTAATAAATCAGCCCTGATCACTCTCCTCATCACCAGCCGCGCTTCCATCTGTAGCCACGTCTGATTCCGCATCAGTGTCCAATTCAGGCCTATCCAGTCGAGTGAGAATGTCTTTCAATTTAGGATTGATAAAGCGTTTGATTTTCCCCTTCACCATGCTCTGTTCTGAGGACGGATCTATCTCATCCAGACTGGTGAGGATGGGTACAAACAGCGGCGCTTCTTTAAAATATTGAGTAAACTCGAGGACGCTGTTGAGACTGTCCATCAATTTAGTATTCCAAAGCTGTTTCATTTTTCTGTCTATCCAGTCTGTCGTTCGACCCAGCCGCTTATATTTCCTCCTGTTGACTGCCATGTCACCTTGATAAAGTTCATACACCCGCTTCCAGATACGTTGCAATCCGACGTTCTGCCACTCCTCGGCTGCCACTCCTCGGCTGCCATGTCGTTGATGGGTTTCCAGTGACGAGGTAATGGTTTTGAATCATCTATACCACTCCCTTTCTGCACAGGAAGGTCCCCATCCGAATCTTCATCGCTAATGTAGCGTTTTCGTTTTCTAGATATCAATGCCTTGTCATTGGCAGCTGGACACCAGGACTTGATGTGACGTTGTAAATCGTGCATGTTGTCAATCAAAACACCACAATCGGCGCAAGCTGTGGCCATAGTGAAAGGTCCCGACTCCTCACTGCTGCTTGAATGAGAAGCTGTTTCAATGGAGTCGTCGAGAAACGTCTGTTCAGCATGAAGGTTTCGAACTGACTGAACGTCTAGGGTCGGTACACGGTCTTTTATCTCACGTTGTTGGTCATGTATACCAGTTTGATGGTTTGTTGGATCGGATGTCAAGATATTAACGTGTAGCCTGTTCTTTTCGCTCGTAGCAGGTTTCAGATCTACAGTTAAGTTTCCAAAAGGCGTTTCCACAGCTGTTTCATAAAGGCTCATGAATTTCGTGATATCATCAGGGAATATTCTTCTTGCAAATACCTTAATTTGCTGTCTGTCTACGGGCGAGTTGAACAGGGTCACGTAATGCGAATTGAGAGCAATGTCACGTGATTCCTTGCCTCTTGGGAACAGGTTTTGCAAGAGTAAAAAGATCAGTACATTCTTATGGTGAGAGGTTTGGGTAAACAGACGTGATATCCGTTTATCATTCTTGGCTTCAGCCAGGAAGTCATCCAGGACCAATACGTTCTGTTTGTGGTCATCAAAGTAATGTTCATCCTCGAGATTGTAAGGTAGGCCTTTCACAAATTGCACATAGGGTAAGACCTGAAGGATATGGTCGTACAGAGGCTGCCACACAGCATAGCACCAGATAATCCTTTCTGGTTGGGGGTGGACTAATCCCTGCCGTAATACATTGAACATAAAGGTCGATTTACCGGATCCGCTTGGTCCGACCAAAAGACCACAGGATGCTATACGAAATTGGAATGGGTGCTCCTGCGGCGGCGGCGGCGGCGGCGGCGGCGGCGGCGATGGCGGTGGCGGCGGTGGCTTTGATGCATAAGAGGTCACTGGACCAGGCGGCGGCGAGGTTGCCATTGAAGTTACTGAGATGGGAGGAGGCGGCGGAGGCGGTGGCGTAGCTGTGTTCGAATGTATATTCCTCCTATGCCGATACATAACATCCTTTCGTGAAAAACGTTTTCCACAATCAGGACAGGTGACCGCCTCCATGGCGATCTAAAAAGTATATGGAGTTAGTGTTTCTCAAGCTTCCGTTTATACCCTTTCTCAAGCCTCTGACGTTTCAAGGCAGCTGCAGCCCTGTTCACAACACCTTGTATGGTAGAAATGTGTCTTATGTGCAGTTGACTCGGGGATTTCCTGTGCTTGTTCCCTTTTGATTTAGAAGCAGTCCGATGTGTCTTCAAAGTAACCAGTTTCTTTGTTGAAGTTTTCAGCTTTGCTTTTCTCGGTTTGTCAACGGTGGAGAAAATATCTCTGGGTCTCACCCCTGACGTTCTTTTCATTTTCTTAGAACTGTTCTGTCTGCTGGTCAGAGAGAAAATGTCAATGTGTGCCTACTGTGACCGTGTTTTATACTGTCTGGTTAACACCACAAGTACACAGGGGAACATGACGAGAAAGTTTTCTTTTCACAGTACATTTGTCACTGTGAACTAAGAACCGGTGGTAAGTATACTTCAACTTAGTCTTGCAGTAAACACAAGTAAAACATCCACTGTCATCTTCTCCACGAACATCTACAGGGAGCAAGCCAAGACAGACAGTACACTGGAAGGACATCTTGAATAATAACCGCTCTTTTCTCATGGATGGTTACATTTAAATAAGGCGCATGCGTAGTACAGAAACTATGACGCATGCGCACTTAGCCAAGTCCATGTTTACTCTAGAAAGAAATCTCTGGGCTGAGATGGCTTCCCTACAAAAGAATTTTTGGGTGAGCTCTGGCCTTCTAGTTGTAGACTGTCATCTTCTGCTTTGCGTTTGATAGCTTTGACTCGCTTTGGTGATCTCTTGGTCTTCTGTTCTTCAGCTCCGTCAGCTGGAGAACTAATGGTGATAATACGGGAACCAGCCCGAGCTTGGCCTCCTTTCTGTCCCCCACGTCGACGCTCGAAAAAGTCTATAAATTTCTGTGCATCGGGAATGTATAGTTTTCGTTCCATGGTAGACTTCATTAACACCAAGTGGCAACTGATCCGTTGATAGACTATGTTGAAAATGAAGTCAGACTACTTTCCACATGGTTTTTATAGAGTTCAGTTCAACGGTAGAGTCGAATCTGATGCATTTAAAATGGTAACCTAGGGCCACGAACATCTGTATATCTATTCATGTAGTGTAAATGTAGTGATAGATCGTGATATAAAATAGCCAATACGATTCTGAACACATTTAATTGAAGCTGTATAGCTATGATCAACAGCTTTAACGTTTTAAAGGAGTATTAGCCTTTTTCATTTCAAACTAGTGACTATATGAAATTTCCATGTAAGATCTTTAACATTTAAAATATCCATTAAACAAAAGAGAGTCGACCTCCCTATTTTCTGCTGTTAAGAACCAAACCTTATTGAAACAGTGAGAGGCTTTTGTCATTCACTAGGTCAAAATCTTGACTAAGGGTATAAAGCAAAAAGCAACGTACCCACGTCTCTCGCCTCTGAGTCATGTCACGTGTCGCTAAAGATAGTTCTGGCGCGCTCATTCAAAACCGGTTTCTGATTGGACTGACACTTGTCTGTTTTAGGGTTGCCTTAAAGAAAGCTTTGTTTTGCAGTAATGACGACGAATCGCTTAATGAGCATCCTCGCATTTTACTCTCAACTGATTGGTCGACCTTTCTGACCTGTGACGTCATGCATCTATTACCATCTTGATGAGCTATTTACATAAATTAACTTTGCCTGCGGTTGCCTGCGGTTGGCAAACTGTCATTCTGGTCGTTATAAGGGATTGATTGTTTAGTCAAGCTTGAAGGAGTGTTCCATTCATCCCACTCACGCTCGAGTGATTCCACTATTTCCTACAACTTGGATGAGCAAGATGGCCGCCGCGCTCACGCTCGAGTGATTCCCTTTGTATTTCCATTGTTATTTTATTGGTTTGGATGAGGAGCATTGTCCTTGTCGTAAAATACTGTAATCTACACTACTGGGAGGGTCACTTTACTAGCGCGTAACATTTACATAAAAGATGCTACTATTATCATATTTAAATATACGTTAAGGGGATAAAATGACATTTTATTAGATGCTAATTACATTATTTTATGAGATTCCATTACTAAGATACAGTGATGTAAAAAATGCTCGCTGAACGGATAGCCAGTTGCAGATTGGCCTTAGAGTTTTAGCAAATGAACTTGGAGGGAGGGTCACTTTACTAGCGCGTAACATTTACATAAAAGATGCTACTATTATCAAACTTATATATACGTTAAGGGGATAGAATGACCTTTTATTAAATGCTAATTACATTATTTTATGAGATTCCATTACTAAGATACAGCGATGTAATAAATGCTCGCTGAATGGATAGCCAGTTGCAGATTGGCCTTAGCGTTGTAGCAAATGAACTTGGAGGGAGGGTCACTTTACTAGCGCGTAACATTTACATAAAAGATGCTACTATTATCAAACTTATATATACGTTAAGGGGATAGAATGACCTTTTATTAAATGCTAATTACATTATTTTATGAGATTCCTTTACTAAGATACAGCGATGTAAAAAATGCTCGCTGAATGGATAGCCAGTTGCAGATTGGCCTTAGAGTTGTAGCAAATGGACTTGGAGGGAGGGTCTCTTTACTAGCACGTAACATTTACATAAAAGATACTACTATTATCAAACTTATATAAACGTTTAGAGGATAGAATTACCTTTCATTAGATACTAGGAATGCTATTATTTGAGATTTATATACTAAGTTGCAACGATGTAAGCAAATGCTCGCTGAATGGATAGCCAGTCGCAGATTGGCCTTGCTGTTGTAGCAAATGGACTTGGAGGGGGGGGGGGGGTCTCTTCACTAGCGCGTAACAATTATATAGAAGATGCTACTATTATCAAACTTATATAAACGTTTAGAAGATAGAATTACCTTTCATTAGATACTAATTAGACTATTTTATGAGATTCCATTACTAAGATACAGCGATGTAAAAAATGCTCATAATTAATAACTAAAGAACACGCACCTTTTGATCACCTGTCTTATTATGTCTTTTGTCTTCACATTTGCTACTTTCAAATAATATCTCACTATTTTAACCTTATTTTAAATATACTTAATATTTCCTAAAAACCCATATTCTAACTTACTTTTAATCTCACGACATAACAATATCACTTTTCATTGTGGCGTCACATCATATACAATGTTTTGACGTCTCAGTTCGCCTACGACATTGCGTTCTATGTGAAGGTGGCGGGTAAACCGCATATGCTCGGATGTCGATTTTGGTAATTTCATTTGATTTCGGGACTTCGGTAATAAACAGAATATCATATTCGTACCGTGGCCATGACATACTATGTTTACGACACTAATATTTAGGCATTCGTGTCGTAAACATAGTATGTCATGGACACTCACATAATATCCTCTATATAATGACATATACACCGACTTGATCGAAATATGTTCGGTGAAGAGGAACTTCTTTTGTCACAGATAAACCTGAAACCATTCTGTCCCACACATGGAAGCACATACCAAAGATGCACACCATGGACTACCAGATACAAGCACCAGATATGCACACATGGGTCATCAGAAGCACCCAAGATTCACACATGGGCCACCTGTAATACCAAAGATGCACACATACGACCGCAAGTAACAATCACCCAATATGAACACATTGAATCATCAAAGCACCAAAGATGGACACATTGGACAAATACAAGCACCCTAGATACACACATGTCACCATTGGGAGCAAGAAGCACACATGGCACCACAGGTCACACGCATCTAAGATGCACACATGGGCCACCTGTAATTTACTATTTAAAAAATGGTGCCACGTTTGCCAACATTAATTATTAAAGGTAGATCCAAATTTTGAATGATCCCACATTTGACTAGGGTACGACAACATTTTCTTTATCCGCGCAACAGAAAAGTGAATTGAATTAACGGGTATATATTCTTAAACTTGTATTGTAAATTCTTAGTACTTCATGTCTTCTGAACGAGGACATCAACACCATTAAAACGGGTTTGAAACTGTTAACCAAAATTAATGGTTTAGTGTGATTTTTTAATAAATGTTTTGCCAAACACACAATTTTCAGAGAACCTTTACTCCAATTTCTAAAATCTTTATTTTCAGTTTAATCTAGATTGACATCTAGACCCCATTTCATGCTAAACTCAATCTCATTGAAATGAAATCTACATGCTCCTCAAGATCACGCCTGTAGATCTCATCAGTTTCCGTTAAGTGAGCCGTCAGGTTTGCCTCTGACATATTTCAAATCAGCCAATCAGCGAATTCGCCCCGTACGCTTTTCAGATCTCGGAAACCGCAAACTTCCGAATGTTTTCCGAATGTCAAACTGGCTAAATACCCGAATTAATGTATTTTATGTACATTCAATTTACCCTAGCTTGGTTTGTTGTACAAACAAGCCAAATCGAAGCTATGGAGTTATCTTTCGCAAGGCAAAATCTGCATTCCTCAACGTTATCCTTAAGTAGACCGTATCAATCCAAATGCTTATTTTGGAAGCAGTTACGTTGAAGAAACGTTTCGTCTTTTAGCTTGTTGTAATCGTTGAATAATTTTACATTTCGTGAAACAAATTAATCATAAACATCCTGAGAAACACAAACAACGAAAGCATGTACAAATACCAATACTAAGTTTCTTGATAATTATATAATAATCATATGCTACGTATATATGCCAATGAGATTGACCCTTGTTTCGTCAAAGAGTGAAATGTTATAACTAAATCTGCTGTGTTATATGATATTTATAGACATATGCAAATGACTTCAACTTGACCACTGTAAAATGGAAAATTTATAAGAGTTTTAACTTCAACGTCTGCTACTTGTATCTTCTTTGAAGGCTGCCAAGAGACGCGCATTGTGATTGCTTGAAGGTATCTGCGGCAAGCCAATGAGATTTTGAGGTCAAACTGAGTCTAAGGTTAACCTGACGGCTTGAGTAAGGGAGCCTAGTGAGATCTATAGTCTGCGTAACGTAGATTTTATGTTAATGAGATTGTGCTTAACTGTTCCGATAATCTATCTTTCTAAAACAATTAAAGTTTCACCAGTAAGATACTCTCATATCATCAGTATAAAATAAGTACAAAATATCAAAAACCTCTTGACAAATGAATACTTTCGAACGTTCAATTCCTGTAAGTTTGCAATTCAACAACAGAGAGAGAAAAAAGAAAAGATTTGAAGCACATGTCTCTATGACGCCACCTATTTTGTCAAAATAATGAGATTGAGTTTTAGAAATATTTTTAACTAGATACTGTAGAACAAAAATATATATTACTATTGTGCTGTATCCAGCACGGAACCTACCTTGAGACTCAGTTGTCTTATCACAAAAACTTGCCAACCTCTTGTTAAGTATAAATGTTAAAGGTTGCCAACAATATTACGTTATTCCTCAATAATGATTAACGTATGTTTCTTGCCTTTCTTGTTGAGTGGTAAGGCTAGTATCCTAGGCCATTTAATGGGGAATTTCCTGTTGTTCAAAACAGTATTTAACTTAACATGCAAAAATGGTATGAGTTTGGATTTACCACATTTTATCATTTCTGTAGGTCTTGCATAATGACCTTGCGCTTTGACGTCTATCAGATTATTAATGGCATAAATTACTTCATTTTGTTTCATCTCACAGTTCACGGTATTGTTTATGGTCTCATCATTTTCACAGGCACAACAGATAAATATATCACACTCTGCTAGAAATGAACATTCTTCTCTAACATGGCTTTGGTCAATATTGTTATGACTTATGTTCATAACGTTTTGATAGTGATCGACTCTATGATTCTCTGTGATTTAAAGTTGCTGATGTATCAATTACCAGACGTTTAATTTGGTACAAAAACGGGTTTTTTTTAATTTGATGACATCAGATCAATAACAATTTTCTCGTAATTGCTGAATTTGGTGTGACATTGTCGACGAAATGAGTTAGTTAGATTTTTTAAATTCTGTCAATATGTACCTCAAAGTTATATTCTAAAACAATCTCATTAGGTAAAGTTCTATATTCAACATCATAGCTAGCGCTCGTGAAAAGTTTCCAAAACGTTGCTTGTTACATTAATCTGCAGATGACATTATACATACTACCGCATAAACCACATCATTGATATTTTCATAGAGGTCACTTTTGTTCTTAATTCCATATGCTTCAAGAGAAGTATTTGAACTTTCGATTAAGACTGATTTTTCGGTTACTTCTTCAATCTATACATTGCCAACGACTGCACAATCTTGACATTCGATTAACATTAAGGATCTATTTCATATTAAAGTTTTTTTGTCAGGTTGAACAGTGTTTGCAGATATAAGAACCGTAAACATCTAAAGTAATTATATCGATACATTTTTGTAAAAGGTAATTCACATCCAAATTTCATAGTCGAAAAGGTTTTGCTGTGACAGCAATATTTGATAAGAAGAGATGGGTGTCAACATTTACTGACATCTACTCATTACTGAAAATAAAGAAACATGAAAGAAAACCTTTAGTTGTGCAACCCCAATGAGCACAAATAGTTACCCGGAAACGTCTCTTTTATTGAACAGGACGCTGAGGTTCCATTTTGTTCTGATAATGCAATTGTCAGAAGAGTTTTGAAATTTGGAAGCCCCTAATGTTCTCAGATTGCCTACATTACATAGACAGAATTAAAGAAGTGGTTATGTTGCAAAACCTTCTGCCAGGTGTATATGTTGTTGTCGTTGTGAATGATGTAATCGTTTTGGTTTCCTGTCTGTACATTAAGGTCCATCATCAAAATAAATCGAATATATATTAAGGGTCTGTTTCTGATACCCTCACAAATCGTCATTTCCGTCAAGTTAACACTAAAGTAAGCCCTGTTCTATGGACTTAAGGGTATGGCTGCCTCAATGTACATGTATTACATTTGTACATCTGACTTAATAGAAATTTTGAATCTTACAGATGGATATCGTTACAGATTCTTTTGTAAGCAAGACATCGTTACTTCCGAAAATTAAGAAAAAAACATAGTTCTGTTTATTATTATATACAAGTAAACGTACAATAACTGAGCAAAAAAGGAATAGGTTATTAATTTATCTCTAAGTTGAGAATACTTACACTGTGGTTCAAATACACCTTGGTACCTAAGAAGTAGTCCAGAAACGTTCTATTAATACACCAACTTCTCAATGCATTTGAAGAATTTCCGCTTGGGTACTGATTCACGGTTTAACATTTTGAGTACACAGTAACAATTTTTGTTCTTTTACGGTACGTATGCTTCTATATATTAAAACGCATTATACTTCATTTTATAGGTAATTGAATTATCTTTCATTTGAGTATAAAAACAAGGTGGTACAAACATTCCTTGACGCTCTAAGAAGATTCAAACAAGAATAACCCAACTCAAATAGTTGGTACACAGTTGCGCTTTTTGTGATATTACGGTATGACCGCCTCTATGTAATATAACGTATTATACCTCATTGGATAGGTCATTAAATTGTCTTTCATTTGAGTATGGGTACAAGGTGGTACAAATATTCCTTGATACTCTCAGAAGTTGTTGTTTAACATTTTGGGTAAATCTTAACGCTTATTGTGATATTACGGTATGACCGCCTCTATGTATAATAACGCAGTATACCTCATTGGATAGGTAATTGAAATATCTTTGATTTGAGTATGGGTACAAGGTGGTACAAATATTCCTTGATACTCTCAGAAGTTGTTGTTTATCATTTTGGGTACATAATAACGCATATTGTGGCTTTACGGTATGACCGCCTCTATGTATAATAACGCAGTATACCTCATTGGATAGGTAATTGAAATATCTTTGATTTGAGTATGGGTACAAGGTGGTACAAATATTCCTTGATACTCTCAGAAGTTGTGGTTTATCATTTTGGGTAAATAGTAACGTTTATTGTGATATTACGGTATGACCGCCTCTATGTAATATAACGTGTTATACTTCATTGGATAGGTAATTGAATTATCTTTGGTTTGAGTATGGGTACAAGGTGGTACAAATATTCCTTGATACTCTCAGAAGTTGTTTATTATTATTTTGACAAAGTAACGCTTATTGTGACTTTACGATACGACGGTCTCTATGTATTAAAATGTATTATACCTCATTGGATAGGTAATTGCATTATCTTTCATTTGAGTATGGGTACAAGGTGGTACAAATATTCCTTGATACTCTCAGAAGCTGTTGTTTATCATTTTGGGTAAATATTAACGCTTATTGTGATATTACGGTATGACCGCCTCCATGTATTATAACGCAGTATACCTCATTGGATAGGCACTTGAATTATCTTTGATATGAGTATGGGTACAAGGTGGTACAAATATTCCTTGATACTCTCAGAAATTATTGTTTATCATTTTGGGTAAATAATAACGCATATTGTGGCTTTACGGTATGACCGCCTCTATGTAATATAACGTGTTATACCTCATTGGATAGGTAAATGAATTATCTTTGATTTGAGTATGAGTACAAGGTGTCACAAATATTCCTTGATACTCTCAGAAGTTGTTTATTATTATTTTGACTCAGTAACGCTTATTGTGACTTTACGGTACGACCGCCTCTATGTATTAAAATGTATTATACCTCATTGGATAGGTAATTGCATTATCTTTGATTTGAGTATGGGTACAAGGTGGTACAAATATTTCTTGATACTCTCAGAAGTTGTTTATTATTATTTTGACACTGTAACGCTTATTGAGAGTTTACGGTACGACCGCATCTATGTATTAAAATGTATTATACCTCATTGGATAGGTAATTGCATTATCTTTGATTTGAGTATGGGTACAAGATGGTACAAATATTCCTTGCTACTCTCAGAAGTTGTTGTTTATCATTTTGGGTAAATATTAACGTTTATTGTGATATTACGGTATGACCACCTCTATGTATTATAACGCAGTATACCTCATTGGATAGGTAATTGAATTATCTTTGATTTGAGTATGGGTACAAGGTGGTACAAATATTCCTTGATACTCTCAGAAGTTGTTGTTTATCATTTTGGGTAACTAATAACACTATTGTGGCTTTACGGTATGACCGCCTCTATGTAATATAACGTGTTATACTTCATTGGATAGGTAATTGCATTATCTTTGATTTGAGTATGGATACAAGATGGTACAAATATTCCTTGATACTCTCAGAAGAATGGCTATCCGTTCAGCGAGCATTTTTTACATCGCTGCATCTTAGTAATAGATTCTCATAAAATAGTGTAATTAGTATCTAATGAAAGGTAATTCTATCCTCTAAACGTATATATAAGTTTCATAATAGTAGAATCTTTTATGTAAATGTTACGCGCTAGTAAAGTGACCCTCCCTCCAAGTTCATTTGCTACAACACTAAGGCCAATCTGCAACTGGCTATCCGTTCAGCGAGCATTTCTTACATCGCTGTTTCTTAGTAATAGAATCTCATAAAATAGTGTAATTAGTATCTAATGAAAGGTAATTCTATCCTCTAAACGTTTATATAAGTTAGATAATAGTAGCATATTCTATGTAAATGTTACGCGCTAGTAAAGTGACCCTCCCTCCAAGTTCATTTGCTACAACTCTAAGGCCAATCTGCGACTGGCTATCCGTTCATCGAGCATTTCTTACATCGCTGTATCTTAGTAATGGAATCTCATAAAATAGTGTAATTAGCATCTAATAAAAGGTTATTCTATCCCCTTAACGTTTATATAAGTTTGATAATAGTAGCATATTCTATGTAAATGTTACGCGCTAGTAAAGTGATCCTCCCTCCAAGTTCATTTGCTACAACACTAAGGCCAATCTGCGACTGGCTATCCGTTCAGCGAGCATTTCTTACATCGCTGTATCTTAGTAATAGATTCTCATAAAATAGTTTAATTAGTATCTAATGAAAGGTAATTCTATCTTCTAAACGTTTATATAAGTTCGATAATATCAGCTTCTTTTATGGAAATGTTACGCGCTAGTAAAGTGACCCTCCCTCAAAGTTCATTTGCTACAACTCTAAGGCCAATCTGCGACTGGCTATCCGTTCAGCGAGCATTTCTTACATCGCTGTATCTTAGTAATAGATTCTCATAAAATAGTTTAATTAGTATCTAATGAAAGGTAATTCTATCTTCTAAACGTTTATATAAGTTCGATAATATCAGCTTCTTTTATGTAAATGTTACGCGCTAGTAAAGTGACCCTCCCTCAAAGTTCATTTGCTACAACTCTAAGGCCAATCTGCGACTGGCTATCCGTTCAGCGAGCATTTTTTACATCGCTGTATCTTAGTAATGGAATCTCATAAAATAGTCTAATTAGTATCTAATGAAAGGTAATTCTATCCTCTAAACGTTTATATAAGTTCGATAATATCAGCTTCTTTTATGTAAATGTTACGCGCTAGTAAAGTGACCCTCCCTCCAAGTTCATTTGCTACAACACTAAGGCCAATCTGCAACTGGCTATCCGTTCAGCGAGCATTTCTTACATCGCTGTTTCTTGGTATTAGAATCTCAAAAATAGTGTAATTAGTATCTAATGAAAGGTAATTCTATCCTCTAAACGTTTATATAAGTTTGATAATTGTAGCATCTTTTATGTAAATGTTACGTTTTCAATTACGGTAGAGTTTGATTGTACTCTTTTCACAATTTCAAAACTAGCTGCCAATTTAGGTCTCAAATTAAATGTAATCCTTCGGGTTTTTTAGTTTTTTTTACAAATATGTGATTCTTTAATAACTAATAATATTGGAGGTACGAATAAAATTCACCCTCGAAATTTATTTGCTAGAGATTTTATCAGATCATTGAATTGGCTATTTCTACACGAGTTAATAAAATCGCACAATAAACATATACTTGATGAGAAATAATTTTAAATGTGAATGCATGTACACGCCGTTTATTTTAACTTCGTTTCAATTTTGTCGTATATAAACCTTCGTATCACAAATGCGCTTTTACAAGAAGGTACGGATAGACGGCAAGTCCATACAAGTCGATAACAGACCACATTTTGAATGCTCGCTGAGCGGTTAGTATTTAGCGTGGGACCGCTACATAATACTGATGTGAACCGATTTGCAAAAACGACTCACGCTTTCCATCTGGAATCATTTTATCGTTCCACAACATCCTTAGGGATTAAGGTCTACGGAAACGATGGATCATAGGCATCAGACGCTACGAGGGACCTTTATTCAAGGTAAGCGAACCATTAAAATTTAATGTCTTTTCACTTGTCGTGTGTCATAGGCGCCCGGTTTTCGCGCACGATGTGATTGATGTACCTTAAACGAAAAGACAATTTAATAATCCTTTCAGACTTCAATTTAATTGTACAATTTGGCATTAATCGTCAAAATATGATATGATAATTTGTACGACAAGTTGTAATGAGTACTTTTGTTATTTTCCTTCACCGCTAAACCGATCACATCCGATTTTATGTAGAATCAATATATATATGGACATTTGGACCTTTTGGTAGAATTCTCAAATCTACGATACTCTTTCTTCCTCTTAGTAACATTTAAGTATTCGAGTCTGACACATGCACTTTTATTTTATCATTAGTAACTTTCTGAAAACTTTGCATCAAGGATACTCTCTAATTAGCTACAGTTGCTTCGCCAAAATAGGCTCTTTGATACCCTGACGTCGCCTTTTTGACTGCAGACACATCCGTAGAAAAACAGATTGGGTTCGCTGTAGCCTAGCTAATGCAGGGTTCAATTTCACGTTAATCAAACTGCACAGGAACAACCTAACATTGGTCTGTGCAGCCTACATGTGTGACAAGACTGCACATCGTGCAGTAAATTGTTTTTAGCAATGCATGACAATTATAGCAAACATAAAATTTAAATAGATTTGTCGACAATAATGCGACTGTCTCGTCGTATTTATTTACTGTGTTTACTTCCTGGTACTTCCATATATGGTACACGCTGCATGGATTAATAGCCAATGTAAACACGTTTCATTGTTTAATTTTCAATACGAAAATTAAAGACTAAAAATAACGACCCATCAAATACTATCGTTTGCTTTTCGTAATTCTTCGGCCAGCATGAACCAGTTCAAGATCTTAAAATAGCTGCTAACGATCTTTACAATCTAGCAGAAAACAGCGACGGAACTACATGAATCTGTATTCGTAACGAAAGGGGGGGGGGGGAGATATGGCAAATGAAATATACTAGTAGCTTCATCAGATTTAATGTACGAGTTTCACTGTATCTGTTTCATATTAACTTGGTACTAAACGTTAACAGATCCATGTCAATGGTAAACGCTTAACCTACACTAAGGCCAGGATACACAGGTCTAGTGTGTTACGTCTGGTGCAAACCTGCTGTAAACCTTTTTACTCCTGAAAAACGACCCTGGGCTTCCATACATAGCTCCATTACGTTATCAGCGAATCAAGGTGACGTCACGCTTTGTGTGCACTGAAAGAGATGATGCTTGCAAATGGCAACGGAACATAAACAAATCTGCCATGAATTGATATGCCCATGAAAAATTGCTTAGATGATGTACTTACCTATTGTTTATTTTGAACATTGAAAGTGATATATTTACTGAGCTATCTGCTACGATTTCCTTACATCCACGAATCAAGGTAACGCGAGTGTAGTAAGTACCTTGAGTTGACTGTTTTCTTGATATTTACAGATGATTGAGGTAGGATGTTGGTAAGAAATGATATTTTGCCCATTTAAATTGTGATTTAGTTGATTTTTAATGCGTTTAGCACTTAAAGAGAAAATGTTCACAATACCTTTGGTAAAGATATACTTCTCAAACTTCATGAAACTAGTAAATATTATAAATTGATTGCCTAATTCAATTAATTGTGGTTCATTTCATTTGTGCATGGTGTTGAGTACTTTGCCAGAGAGCTAATATACTACATTTAAGAAATTTTGTCATATTTTAGGAGTGCTTCATTCAGTTGTTCAGCTCTGAGCTCTCTAGTTACGGTATTATTATACTTGACCTAGTGAATCCAGATCAGTGCAATGGGTTAATGAAGCTCTTAGCAGTGTTGTGAAATAACATAGTAGTATTTTTGTAGTTTGGATTATCTTTGTGTGGGGTTTAATGAACACCGTTTAATTCAAATGTTAAAGAGAATGCCATGTTGGCATCATATGTTTCAATGTCCTCAATTTATAACGGAGAGGAACCACCTTCAGGTATTATGATATGCTCAATATGCATTTATTCAGTTTTGCGGAAATAGGTTATTTTCAAGTGTTCTAAAAATATAATTCTTTCATATTTTGTAATTCGGTGCATAAATTATGTGGATCACAGTGGGTGTCTAACAGATTCAGTTTCATGCAGAGTATTTTCCCAGGTGTTTTTGGAATTTGGTTAAACTGGTTAGAGTAATATCATAACCTTTTTCAATCCATATTCCTATATTTCTTGCATAATTCCTTATTTTACATTTGTTTACATAATTTTGTAGTTCAAATAAATGTAGAGCCATTTATGCAAGAGTGGTAATTACGGTAACTGTTAGGCAACTTTATTATTGAGAGTAATTAGATATTCACAGAGAGCTGCAAGTGTGCATGTATTTTTGTGTAACTATTTGATGGATTGATAAATGTATGTAATCAGAGCTGTAGTTTACACAGAGTTATTGTTTATTTTAGAACACTAACACACGTTCACGCTTGTAACATCAGTGAATACACGTACGGAAATCCTCTTCGAGTTCTGTCCTTTTTGATGGTATTTTCACAAACATAAGAGCTATAGCAAATATTTAAGAGTGTGTAAATGAATTTAATATAGTGACTGTGACTGCTAGGCCTATTTAGTTTTAAAGAATCTGTTTTCTATATTGTATCATGATTTAAGGAAATGATATGGTTTATTCAATTTTCTTTCACTTTGTTTTAAGACTTCTTGTTTAATGCACTGACACTTAACAAATTTTGTGATGTATTTCACCTTGAGAACTAACAGGTGTACATTTTAGTCTTGAACATCAATCATACATAGGCTGATGGTAGGGCTCTGACGGGTACTGGAGTACCCGGCAACTGGTAGGGTACGAAGGGGACTTGAGTCCAAATTCAAGGACTCGAGTACCACTTACCACCACCACACTTAAAAATTTGAATTGTTGCAAGTGCAATTCAAGATCGTAACTTGTTTAGTCGATATAACCATGCTTTTCACAATGTTATTGTATTTTCATATGTAAACATCACTCAGGCGAGTTGGCTCTAATTTTCACATCTTGGGGGACCGCTGTTTCGACCTCAATCATACGTAGCTCTGAGGAAGAATATGTGCTTTCAGAGTGCTTGGATACTCGATTCCGGGTCAGGTAACACGCCTCGGGTACTCGAGTCCGATTTTCCTACCCGTCAGAGCCCTAGCTGATGGGCTACTGTGCCCATGGCTTTATTTAAAGTAAAAGTTGATCAAAATGTTTAATTCATCATTAATAAGATACAATATACTTATCTAAACAATATGATCCACATGATATGCTCTTGTCAGGTTATTATTTTTGTCGATGTCCTTTGTTAAGTCTTACGATAAGAATGTCCGTTTGGTTAATGTTTAGTTAATGTTTCATTGATATTATACAGGTTATAGAGTCAACTCATGTGTGTTCTGCACATTACACTAACAGGAATAAGGCAATGGAAGAAGGGAGTAGTTCAAACCATTTACTCTTGGAAGGATCAAATATAGAGACAGCCACCAAAAAAATAACAAAAAGGTTAGTAATCATATAACAAATTATCAAAGATTTCCATGTTCTTAATTATGTGTTCATGTTTCTTAGTGTTTTTTTCGTTGACTCCAAACATAATGTTTTACAACCAACTTCTATTACTGTAAACGCCCCATTTAACTTTCAGAGACTTTGTGTGCGTGTAAAATTTTGTAAGACTGATTAAAAAAGCAACACAATATTCCTGAACTTTATTTGCATTTAAATTTTCAATATCATTTTCTTTCCAGCAATTGATATGAAGACAGCCCCACTGATGGTTAAAGGTTGATACATGAAATATCTGGCGCATCTCACCAAGTTCTCTGTTCTCAGAGCATCCAGTTGTTGGACATAGTGATAATGGATCAAAATTCACTGCTCAGATGATTGTTAACTAAGATAACTATGGCTACGTCTTGTCATTGTTCATGGCAAGCCCAGAAATCAACAGTCTCAAGGTTCTGTAGAGAGAGCCAACTGCAATGTTAAGGATATGCTCACAGCCTGGTTATCTGACAACAACACAACTGAACGGACTGTTGGCCTGAAGTTTGTCCAGTTTAAAAAAATTCCAGTTAACATAGTGGTATCTAGAGAACTCCCTTTGATGCTCTCTTCGGTTCTGATGCAAAGGTTGGTCTTTCAACATTCAGTCTTCCAGCAGTAATAATATCAAGACTCAAAACTGAAGAAGACCTGCTCAGCATCATCTCCTCAACCAGACACAGAACTAGCACAACCTCAAGATGGGATTGAAACCCGACAAGAAGAATTTCAGACCTAGAGAAAGCATGCTGCAGAATCCCAGTTGCAACAAGCTGAGAAGATGTTGAAGAGAAGTAAATTTGTACCGTCTGAAGTGAACGTGGGTGACAATGTAACCATCACAATTCCAGCTGTAGACAGAGGTAGAGCTGATCCTCAAAATTTGATAGGGGTTGTCAGTGTCACTAATGTCAGTCACATGTACGCAATTGCAGTGAAAGCTGGAATCCTGAGTGGAAAGTAATCCCGCAACCAGTTTGATGTGTGCGCCACATCCTTGTACAGTCTGACTGACATGTCCACTGACTGTACTATGTCTCTGAGATCAGCTGTTCAGTCTGAACCAATATGCAATGGTCAGGGATTTGCCAAGTATAACTGTGCTGTCAGACAAATAAATGCAAGTGCTACAAGTTGGGTGTCATGTGTAACTCCAGGCGTCACCTCCCACTCTCATGTAAAAACAAACATTTGTCTAAAAATCATAGTCAGATGTTTCATGGGATGCATTTTGTTACAATTTTTACCCTTTGTATGTGTAAATAGGTTTAACAACTGTGTCCTGCTACTGAGGTATGACAGTTTGTAAAAAGTTGGATTGTAATACATATAGACCTTTCATTCATTACATGCATATGCATTTATGAAATTGTTTTACCCTGTGTTTGTGATAAAAAGTTGAAACAACTGTGTCCAGTTATTCCATGTTGTTGAGGTCGGAATTGAATAAAGAAAACAAGTATGAAAGGCGTTAGTCTCACATTTTTAAGCACTCAGGGAATATGTATAATACTTATTCAGTTGTTGGGTTATTTTTCAGGTTTTTTCTTGCGAAACGTACTTAACTGAAAATTTCAGTTTGGCATAGTGATTTATCCCAGAGCTCAAAAATGCATACTTATTGTAATTTTAAAATAGCAATTTCTTGCGAAACGTACTTAAGTAATATTAATGTAATTAAATTTAGATCTTGTTTATCAAGATTTCGGTTAAGGTCCCATAGTTTAGAAATTGAGAGAGGTAGATATTACAAAATTCCTTAGTAACAAAGTAAATGTAAAATGTGTAATTTAGATTCCATTGATAATGAATACCAGTTTTTGCTTGTATGCCCAGCCTACCCTGATTTAAGAAGAAAATATGTATTTCCTTATTTCTATCTTTTTCCAACAATAGTAAAATTCAACACTTTATTGTCATCCCAAAGTGTAAAATATCTCTTTTATGCTTTTGAAAAAAGAACAAACATATTGTCATACTGTGCCCTTACAGTATTGTAATAAAAGATTTGAAAACTGTTCAGATGTTTTACTTCATATGTTATTTATGTAATATGATAAATTTTAACAGCTTCCGCATATTGGAATGACTTAACTCATTAACGCCGAGACAGCTTCACGGCTCAACGCCTGGGCCACTGACCACAGACGCTGCTCGCTGTAGCGAGACCAATTAGCTCAAAGAAGCCGTCTTTTCGCAGGGGGCCTTTGTGGGCCATAGTTGACCGGACACTGTCTAGCCTTGTGCCATAAAGTCTTGATTGTTTTATAGTTTCGTGAAGATAGATGCAGGTGCTGGATATTGATACTTTACAGGAATATAACGTGATATTTCACCATTGAGTTGATATTTTGCGGTTTGTCCGATTTCAATTCATAAACATACTCAAAGAGAGGGAGTGAAATTGTTTTCATTGTCTCACCAAATAACATTGACAAATAAACTGCATTTGATATCGCACCTGTTATATTGGTCAAAATGTTATGAGAGACAATTTCTTTTACCTATACCTAAACAACAGTACTTAAAGAAGAGCAAATAATAAACACAGACACACACTTACATATTATAATATGTAAAGTATATACAGAACCAAATATTACTTATAAGCATTTGTCAATCTTCATGTTAGATTGCCTTTCTCAATTTAACACAACAGTGATTTGATGGCGGCATATTGTTCACTCTTTTGCAAGTACTAACACATAAACACGTAACGTAACTCATATTTTCACATACGTTGATTTATATGCATTTTCATTTGTCAATACAAATACTGCATATCTACACATCATGTTGAGTAGATACGGTGTGCCGGTATTTCAACTATCTGAATTATAATTAAGGATTTATAGAGATGATATCCCGATTTAAGAGAAAGCACGTAACATTAACGAAAGTAATGATTATTTATATTGACCAAGTGATTTATTCAACTCTAATTATAATTTAACATGTGCATGTATCCATTCAATGGCAGACAGGGTCGTGGATCTATGAAGGATATTGTAGAAGTTAAAAAAAACCCATGTACATGCTTAAACTATTATTGTTACAGGAAAGTTACTGACCGTGCTTGATAAAGGATGCGCTCAGCTAGTTCAGTAAAGTAATACTGTCATATTAATAATAATATTCAAAGTAGAACAACACTGGCGTTCAAAATATTAAGTACATGCAATTATCAAATTGATAATTCATGACATGCCATCCCAAAGTGATGCATTCAAGAAGTAAAGTTAAAATCAAAGTGTAACTTTCAATAGCCTCAAATCCTTATCAAATGATTTATGAATATATGTACATAAATGTTTATAATAACGCTTCCTCTCGTTTCGTCTTAGATATATGAATTCAATGCGTTTAACAAATAAAAGGTATCTAACAATGTTTCAAAATTGGTAACTTCACAAAGACTACAATCGTTTCATCTGATATAATAAACCTTTTTTTCAAAGCGTTTATTTTTCCCTCCCAAGACCAACATATGCAGAATGTTTTCATTTACCAAACGTAGCATATTTTTGCACAAAGAGCAACGATTTTCATTTTTATTGCTTTCCTGAGGATAGCATCTTATTTACGAAACTGTTATCTACACTAGTGGATGCTAAACTGATTTTAAAATAAGATCATTGTTATACTATACGACGGACGCACATACGCGGCTCTCGCTGAATAAGAGATGCTTTCTATTTACGCACATAGGCGTCTCTCGCTGTGAGAAACTGCTAATTAATGGACGCTTATATGCGGCTCTCGCTGTGAGGATCTCATTATTTTGACGCATATACGCGGCTCTCGGCGTTAATGAGTTAATATGCATTCTTACTGACACATTACAGATTGGATGCTAACATTTTTACATTTATCATAAAACAATGAAGTAAAACATTATGATTATTCATGGAGTAAATGGATAAATATCCCTATTTTAGTCGTAAGACTCTTAGAGTACCCTACTGCTATGTTAATCATGATAATGGCTTCAGGCCTGTTAGATTTAATAATTCATCACTTACAGAAATCTTTTCCCTGACGTTTGCAACAATTTTCAGAACTCTTGAGTGCATTCGATCTTCAATTGCTTAGCCACAATAGGCTCTTTGATACCTCACTTCGCTCATACCAGGGGAAGAGGTTACATAGCTGCAGTTCTGCAGCTAAGTTCTTTCTAGCCCTCAATAATGAAGTTCAAAAGACCCTATGTCTTATATCTATGTCGTATATGCATCAGTCCTTACCACATCATTTCGCAAAAGCAATGACATAGAACACATGAAATTTTCAAGCTGAATATGGAATCAAAGATCAAAGTAACTAATACTTACCTTGTTCAAATACTGAAAGAGCAAAAAAGTGGTTAACTCAATGCTGCAAACACAAGATTTATATAACGCACTCGCGATGTGGTGCACTTGGTTTGGTTGCCCTTGGGTCTAAAAAGGCAGAAGCCATTAAGCAGCGTCATCCTAAACTGTAAAATGGCCATGAAAATGAAAATCTTTGTAGATGTGGCAGGAAAGATTGGTGTAAGTGATCAGTTTTTTTCTCGTTAAGAAATTTCATAATTTCAGTTAAGTTGCCTGACGAAAGTGTTTCTATGACTTAAATTGGAGACTGTCTTTTCAACATATGGTCAAAACAACACATCAGTCGACAGATAACATCACAACATGAACGCTTGTGGAAAAGAGAGATAACTCTCAGATCAATTTATTCCTGGTGTAGATGAATTTCAAAATATGGCCATCAATTTTACCTACAAATGTATCTAAATAAAATAAAAGTAGCATAGATCAGTGTATATTGCACTTCCATATTTGCATTAGTTACACATAGTGACATGTGTATGCCAGTCCCAAAACAATTCCCTTCCAAATATGTATCAGTTACACATAGTGACATGTGTCATTGTCATTGTCCGGTTTCCATCACAAATTGATACTTTCACCAGTTTATTGTTACTACACTGGACTAATAAGCAGTAAGATGTCAATTGTTATGAACAACCACAACCTCTCCATGAAATAACACAATTTATTAGTTTGACATATTTGACTCCGAAAACATACTATGTGGCCCTTTAAAATCAAGACAAACCAGACAAAAGTCCATAGGGCTCCATGATAACTAGGTCGGGTCAGATATTGTGACATCCTTCCCCTTTTTGAAAAAACATCAAACTTTAAGGAGGAAAAAGGAATTACCAACAATAGAATCCCTTGTACTAGTGATTGATAAAAGATTAAGAATAACATTTTGGAATTATAAAAAAAGATGAGATCCTTCACTGTAGGATGACTTATGTAAATCCTTTGAAATTCTTGGAAACTTAACATAATTAACAATTAACAGTCAATTTGAACTGGAATATAGAGTTTTGGATCTACTTCATAAACACCTCTAAGTCTATGAGGTAGGCAGGCATTTTGCTTCGTCTAGTTGATCAACTCAGGTACAGGCATTACCTGAGGAGTAGGTCTCAGAGTCCCAGGTGTAGAGGTAGATTAGAATGACATCTCAGGTGTTGAGTGAATATTATGTCCCCCTCAAAGCTTTGCAGGAGACATAATGTTTTCAGTTCCGTCCGTGGTTCCGTAATTCCGAAATGCTTTGGTTTCCAAACCGTTCAATATTTTTTTATGAAACTTGGTTTGCAGTTAGGTCTAGTGGTGGCGTGGTGCCTTTTGCTATTTTGGTTATTCTGAATTTATAATTTGTTTCTGGTTTTCATAGAAACTATTTGAACTTAGTGCAAATGGGGGCTAGGGTCTATATCCGGTGTAGCAGGCCATTTCTTCCCCAGTCTAAACTTTCCCCGGGGAGAAAATAGCCTAGGCCAAACTTTCCCCGGGGAAGGTTTGGCCAAGGCTATTATCTCCCCGGGGAAAGTTTAGACTAGGCCAAACTTTCCCCCCCTGGGCTCTATCTTCCCCGGGGAAAGTTAGGCCAAACTTTCTATTGTTCTGTTCTATAAGTTCTGGCCTAGCTAGGCTATTTCTTCCCCACCCACAGTCTTTATTCGTAGCAGGGAGAATCTGGCCAAGCTAGGCTATTTCTTCCCCACCCTCAGTCTCTATTTATAGGAGGGAGATTCTGGCCTAGCTAGGCTTTTTCTTCCCCACCCTTGTTTACATTTTTAGGGGGGAAAGTCTGGCCTAGCTAGGCTATTTCTTCCCCACCCTTGTTATTCATTGTCAGGGGGGAAGTTCTGGCCTAGCTAGGCTATTTCTTCCCCACTCTTGTTATTCATTTTCGGGGGGAAAGTCTGGCCTAGCTAGGCTATTTCTTTTCCACCCTTGTTAGTTATTTTCAGGGGGGAAGTTCTGGCCTAGCTAGGCTATACCTTCCCACCCTCAGTCTTTATTCGTAGGAGGGAGAGCGGATGTCTTCCATTGTGAACAAGGAGGAACATTAAAAGTTGGGAATGGTATATTTACCAGTTCAATGAGGAAACATATCATGATCAGCTTCTCAACTCATTTTTGGATGAGAATTGACCAGTTAGAAAAGCTAATTAGTGAGAGAAGGCCTTAAATCCTGTTAGTGCAATGTTGTTGTTGCTCTGTGGTGTACATCCTTAATCTCCAGGCTTGCAGTCATTGAATAACAAAAGAGTGATTATTACAGGCCACTGAGGATAAGATTAGTGCAATAATTGACAAACACACTGATAAATGGTGTACAAAAAAGGAACAAATTGTTTATAGCATATTATTAAGAACATTCTTCATTGCTTACAACTAATGATGGGAATATAAAATATCTCATAAAATGTTTCATATAAAATATCAAATAAGAAAAAAAAAATTGAGTTTCAAACACGTTTTGAACATGATGCCCTTCTATTAAGGTTGAATTTTGGTAGAAACTACTTAAAAGACAATTAACTTTGACTAATCTATCAATAATAATTTTATTTCAATGTATCATGTTGATATATTAATGCAAATATCAATTCTGTCAATCAGTCCAGGCAAATTTCTATAGAAGAAAAAGCCTTGGTTAATGGTAGGCCAGAATTTCCCCCTTAATATAGATACAATGGGTGAGGAAGAAAAAGCCCAGCTAGGCCAGAGTAGCCCCACTCTAAAAAAATACCAAGGGTGTGGAAGAAATAGCCCAGCTAGGCCTGTGTCACCCCACTCTAAATAAATATCAAGGGTGGGGAAGAAATAGCCCAGCTAGGCTAGAGTCGTCCCACTCTAAATAAATACCAAGAGTGGGGAAGAAATAGCCCAGGTAGGCCAGTTTCCAACTCTACATAAATACCAAGGGTGGGGAAGAAATAGCCCAGCTAGGCCTGCGTCACCCCACTCTACATAAATACCAAGGGTGGGGAAGAAATAGCCCAGCTAGGCCAGAGTCACCCCACTCTAAATAAATGCCAAGGGTGTGGAAGAAATAGCCCAGCTAGGCTAGAGTCACCCCACTCTAAATAGATGCCAAAGGTGGGGAAGAAATAGCCCAGCTAGGCCAGAGTCGCCCCACTTTAAATAAATACCAAGGGTGGGGAAGAAATAGTCTGGCCTAGGCCAAAGTTTCCCCGGGGAAAGATTGTCCTAGGCCAAACCTTCCCCGGGGAAAGTCTGGCCAGGGGGAAAGTTTGGCCTGTTACACCGGGCCATATCTCAAAAACAGTTCAATATTTTTTTTACCAAACTTGGTTTGTGGTTAGGTCTAGTGGTGGAGTGGTGCCTTTTGCTATTTTGGTTATTCTGAATTTTTTTTTTTCTGGTTTCTATGGAAACAATTTGAACTTAGTGCATATTTGTGCTTTTGTTTCCAGGCCATATCTCAAAACCATTCAATATTTTTTTTCTAAACTTGGTGTGTGGTTAGATCTAGTGATGGAGTGGTGCCTTTTGCTACTTTGGTTGCTAAATCTTTTTCATAATTTTCTGGTTTCCATAGGAACAATTTGAACTTAGTGCATATAGGGGTAGGGTAATTTTACAACCTATATCTAAAAATCTAATTTGAAGTTATTGCATATTGGGGGCTGTGGATGCTAATTATAATATTTGATGACTGTGTATGTATAAAATGTCACATTCCCAACAATAAAGAAGTTGACAAATATATAAAACTCTTCCTTATGCACCATTGAACTTGTATACTCCACTATCATTATTATATCGTTTATTGATGCTAATATATTAACCTTTTTATTATATGTTTGGTGTGGATTGTTTCTCATATAAGTGGCAATAAGATGATTATGTTGGATTAAAAGTTTGGAAGAGGGACATCACTGTGCATCACATGGATATATTTCTAGTTAAGGGGTGTGACATCTGGTCGCACACCTCTGTCTAATGCAGGAGGTTGTTGTGAGATAGGAGTAGAAGAGTTGATCTCAGTGGATTTTCTGATGTCAGTCCTATTTCATCTATACCAACTATTCGCACTCTCAATTTTATAAGACCGTTCAACAAAGCTTTTACTCACAGATCCTTGTTCCCACTCTTTTTGTCCTAGTAGATAGGGTTTCATGCGAATAACATCTCCAACGCCAACGGGGGAGAAGTCTTCCTCATTTCTGGTGTAGAACTTAGTCTCTCTTACCTGAGCTTTCCTGATTGCATTTCGATAACTTCACTAGTCATTTTGATTTCCAGGTATCAGCAATTCCTCTGACATTGGCATTAGTGATCTGGTCCATTGGTTGAAGAATTTCTGTGTTGGACTGGTTAGTCCCTGTGTTCTGAGTTGGAGTATTACGTAGCTCAAGTAAACAGAGATAGGGATCCATCTTAGACCTCTTGCACATGCTCATCATTGTTTTCGCTGCTTTCACACCTGATTCAGCTTTGCCATTAGCATATGGGTGTCTTGGAGAGCTTGTACAATGAATAATGTCCTATGATTTTGTGTATGATAAGAATTCTTCACTCACAATTTGTGGACCATTATCTGATATAAGCTTTTACAATTACAGATTTGAAAATGTTAATTGTCTCGTCCTCATGTTATGAGTTCCGCTATTCAGGTTTTACAGGGCTGACTTTCAAATGTCCAATTGCATTTACTGTTGAGAATTTGTCAGGTTGGCTACAGCTTGTGATTGAGTTGATGTTAGCTCTGGATAGCAAATCTGATTAGTACATCTGCTTGCCTGCTCTGTACATGATGTCCAATTTGCTAGTGACTTGAAATTAAAGTTTTCAAATAGGCTGAAGAATAACTTTGATATGGCTTTTTCGAAACACCAGCTAATTAACACCAGTGAACAGAACTGAACTGCCCCTTGGTCACTGAAGCGTGTCCTGCCACGTGACGGGATAGTAGTCGCCCCTATAACCTCTGTATGGAAAAAAGAACAGCAAATCTCACTGTTGTTAAACATAATTTAAGTCATCAAAACAACTCCAACCTTCGATAAATTGATATTTATATATCTTTAATTAGTGTGTGTTTTAGTGTTTTAATACGATGCTATGTGCACTATCCCATAGCATGTGTACATCAATTACGATGTCTGCCAAATTTTGTCACAACAATCAAACTGGTTTAACTAGTATTATTTTTTTTGTGACCAACAGGTGGCCATTATGTAATCCTATGGCATTCAATTTCAATTCCTAATTCAATGGTCTCTAATAATACCTTTTTGATTTTCACGCCTTGGATCTGCAAAGCGATATATATATGTCCTGTCATAATGGCGTAACTCTTTTGGCATTCAACTGCTACTCAGTTCATTGTTACGGCATCCAATCATTATGAACCCATGAACTTGTAGATTATATATTCAATATAAACTAGGACTGCCAAGGCAGTACTTAGGTCTTCAAGACTTCCTTTTTGAGCTTCACACAGTGTTTTACCTTCACATGCTTTTTTGTGTTAGTGGTAAACAGTCACTTATTTATGGGACCAAATCTCATAACCAAACTGTGATTATTGCAAAGAAGTTGAAAGTGCGAAAAAACTATGCTAGTCATGAATTCGTCACGATTTACTTTTTTGTTTGTACTGTTATGACGCTTCATTCAAAACAAGTTTCAAGTCTCTAGGTGCATTTTGAAAAATTACCCCATATGAAGTTTGGTCAAAAGATTTTTCCTTATTTCCTTAATGCGAAGGAAAATGACTGTTTGCGATCGATGTTTTAACAGTTTTGTCAAGTAAACATACAGGTCTTACATTCCAGAAAAAATGGTGCAATTGTGAGTCTAACTTTTTGAGTTATTACCCTTTGAACATGCTAACATGTTGGCGATTTTCAAATTTTGGTCAACTTTGAAAGGTAACAGCAACAAAAGTATTAACATTGGGACCTTCTTCTAGTGGAATTCAAAACTACAATGCTTCAGCTACATTGAGTATGAATTTCAGCTCTCTACTGCAAGTATCTTCAGAGAAGAAGATTGTCGAAGGTGAATTGGGTCTGGAAATTGACAAAAAGTCAAAAAAAGAAATATGGCGGCGAAACTATGCATGCTAAGGATTCGCCATGATTTACTTTTTTGCTCTAAATGGTATTGCCTAAAGTTTAAAAAAAGTTTCAGGTCTCTAGGTGCATTTTGAAAAAAAATCCCATGTTACTTTTTGAAACTTTGAGTGGAACTGTGCCTTTAACGCATGATCCGATTAAGCCCAAAAGCTTTGCATATCTATTCCTCAGTAAGGGCTAACAAATTTGGTCAAATTTGAAGCAGCCGTTTTTGCTGTATCCAGTTCACAAAAAAAGTACAAATAATAATAAAGAATAAGAACTTGAAGAAATGAGATAAGAACAATAGGTCTTCTAGACTTTGTCTTGAAGACCTAATTAAGAGAAGGAGATTTGGCTCATACACTTCTACCGATGACATTTATTTGAAAAAGTAGATCCTGAGAAACGGGTACCAAAATGCTTTAGGATTTTATAGGATGTTTCTAACGCTTGGGCAAGGTATGTTATCATATCATTGATTGTTAAATTCAAAGACGGAGACATTGCCACATGGTGTGAGATGTTATATTAGATAACAATATTTGTGAGTTAACTACAAACGAATGATCCACTTAAGTACTAAGTTGTGATAAAAGTGAAGTGAAAGAAATAATAATAATTTTTTCACCAAAATATGATACAAATGCCACAACAGTAAACATTGAACAGTATATTACATTGTCTCCCATTCACCAAAAAAACTAAAAAAAATTCAAGACAATTTAAAACTTCATATCGATCAATACATGATAAAACAATAAGTGTTATCGCATTGTGGTGGATCTGTCATTGCCCAATTTCTAAACTTTTTTTATATAAAAGTAAACCCATCCGCCATATCCAGGGATTATCAAAGTTGAGAGCACCACTCTGTGGGCTCAGTCACAGGTGATAATCCTCCTAGCTTGACTAGCCAGTTTAGCTCTTCCTTCAGTTTCCTTTCAGCTTTACCGCGATAGAAACTTTCTAATTAGTTGTGATGGCGTTGATTTGTTGAAAGTTGTGATAGTTGACAGTTATTAGTTGCATCTGTTTTGCTTATTTCTGCTGAGAAGTCGTGTTAATTTTTTTGGGATGATTTGAAATTCAAAATCACATGACATTCCATTCCCTGGGTTGGTGATCATCAGCGTACACTTTCCAAGTGGCCTTGTGAGAGTCTGATTGTACATTCTCAATTGTGTTTCACTGTCCTGTAATGCACGGCCAATATACTTGACAGGTATGATGTTCACCGTTGAACCACAATCAACTTGAAAGGTTACCGTCTTGTTGTCATCAAGAATCATGTCAGCTAATATGAGATTTGTATCTGGTGTGTCGACTTTGTTAACTTCTTCTACTTGTGTTTCAGAGAGTGTGAAAACATAGCCATCTTCTGGTTGATCTTGAGTAAGGGAATAGTTTTCTTTTACTTGAACTCCATGAACAGCTTTCTTATTGGATGTGCAACAGATGTCAAAATGGTTTGGTCTTTAAGATGAGATACAAATTTGTCCCCATGCTGGACAAAGTTCTTTACCAAAAACATGTTCACTACCACAAAACTTGCAAGTGATCAGTTGTATTTGTTGATAATTACTTGAACTTGACCTTTGCTTGTTTTGTGTACCTCTGTGACTAGGCTTTAAGTTGAAATGCTCTTTGTTTTCTTTGCGATTTTTCTGACTTGGGTTGAGATTGTCTTGTGATTTTATCTACTTCACCAGGCTGTGCTGCTGTTATTACTTTCAACTGTGATGCAGTATTTTCATGGCTTCGACAAATGTCTATCCATTTTGCTAGTGTCAGTTCGCCCTCCTGAAATAAGCGTTTGCGAGTATTGGCATCAGATATGCCCAGAAGAACTCTGTCCAAAGTAAGAGAGTCTCTTAGGCAATCACAAAAATTGCAGGGTTCGCAAGTTGCTTGATAGCCGCTACATAAGTGTCAACATTCTCATGTGGTTGTTCAGTGCTAGTATTGAAATGTTATCTTTCAAAAGTCTCATTGCGTTCCCCAAGAATGTGAGAGTCAATTTTAGAATAATAGAATAATTTATAATAATAGATAAAGAGTCAGTTTCCATGGGATCATAAGGATGGTAAATCTGGAGTCCCTCAAATGCCATAGGAGAGATCAAGTAAGATCTAAAGATAGTCAGGTTTCCTCACTTTTCCCTGTGATAACACAATAATGACCCCACATTTATTTCTAAAGTGTCCAATTTCTAACAGGATCATCCCCTAATCTAACTGGATCAGGTGATCTGATGTTACTGGTATCATGATTTGTCTAGACTAATCTTCTGTAGTTTTGTCAGATGAAATGATCAAATTTCATGGTAAAATTCATGTAAATGACAATAAATTCTGTGTAGTCTGACTAGCAGATAGTAATAAAAGTTAAAACACAGTTTCTGTAAATATTTCAGTCATTTTCAAAGATTTTCCGCTTATTCCTTGAATTTTGAAGGGCACAGAAGTTCCCATAGGTTTCAAAGTCCTAGCAGACCTGAACACACATCGAGATTTCATCAGAGTTCATTCAACTTTAAATAGTTATTAGTCATTGTAACATGACTTAGTTGTATTCTCGATTCTGATTGGTCGATTTGAAAAAATTACCCTATGTTGAAGGACAATGAATACCCACAAATTAGCTTAGACGAATCACTGCAAATTGATACAACATGTTCACTAGTGCCGGCCCGACTCAAGTTTTAATTTTCCAGTTTCTTAGAAAATTTTTGCTGTATTTCAATTTGACAGTTGTCTTTGTCATTTTTTAGATTGTGTCTACCGGTAGATATTACAAATAAATCTTTAATTGACGTCACAATGTTTGCGTCGCTGTCACAATGGTCTTGGGCTAGTTTAAGACTTTTGTACTTGGGGTTTTACAATATTTTTCTAAGAGTATTATGATTGTTGATTTCGGTCTCAAATTAAACAAGTATGTTGTAAGGTCTCGCTGTTATAAATGCCACCATTTGGTATTATCAGTCCGATGTTTGTAATGTAAATTATGCCGGGAATTCACATTAGTTAGACCTCATCACACCTCTTGCAGAAATAGAACAGTCGCAAAGTCCTTTCCACACAAAAATAAGTACGCAAAAACAGAGTTCGCTTTTAAACTTCTAATAACTGACGTTCATGTTACAATATAGATAAGTTGTGTTTGTAAAATTTTGCCCGCAAATTTAAGCATTTAAAACCTCTGGCTAACACTGTCGATTTTAAACTGAATTTGCGGGTGTTGCATGAATAACAATGAATCCCGGAAATTTTACAAACGCAACTATTTATCTTCTAAATGAAAGTGGATTTCAACATAATAGAGAAGTACTTCTGCTGCCACCATCTTTCGCTAGTGAATTGGGATGTAAAGCCCACAGAGGTATAATGTACAGAAGACTGTCACTCAGCCATTTACTAACCAAAGTAAACATTACATTAAGATCCGGAAAAACCAGAATGGCTCCGCGATAACCATGGCCTTGCCAGATGTTGTGACACACTATGTGTATATTCATATATAGAAGGGTATTCTTTCAAGACTAGCATCTTCATGTCACTATGTGTACCTGATACATATACGGAAAGGGGTTGTTCTGTGACTGGTATCTTCATGTCACTATGTGTACCTGATACATGATAGAAGTGGATTGTTTTGGGACTGCCATCTACATGATAGAAGTGGATTGTTTTAAGACTGCCATCTACATATCACTATGTGTAGCAAATTGAAAAGAATTGTTTTGGGACTGGCACCTACATATAATTATGTGTAACTGATACAAAAATGTAAGGGTTTTATTTTGGGACTTGCATCTACATGTCACTATACGTAACTGTTTCATATATAGAAGGGATTCTTTTGGGACTTGTCATATGTGTCACTATGTGTAAGTAAGAAAACAAATTGAAATGGATTGTTTTGGGACTGGCATCTACCTGTCACTATGTGCAACTGATACATATATGGATAGGAGTTGTCTGAGAAAAGCAATGATGTGTTAGTATGTGTAATCTACTCATATATATAGAAGGGGATTCTTTTGTACTGATACATGTATAGAATGGGATTGTTTTGGGACTTGCATCTCGGATCATTATGTGTAACTGATGAATATTCAGTAGAGGATTGTTTTGGGACTTCTACATCTACATCTACAAGTCACTTATGTGTAACCAGTACATACACAGAAGGGGATTGTTTTGGGACTGGCATCTACATGTCAACATGTGTACTGAAAGGGATTGTTTTGGGACTGGCATCTACATGTCAACATGTGTACTGAAAGGGATTGTTTTGGGACTGGCATCTACATGTCAACATGTGTACTGAAAGGGATTGTTTTGGGACTGGCATCTACGTGTCAACATGTGTACTGAAAGAGATTGTTTTGGGACTGGCATCTACATATCAACATGTGTACTGAAAGGGATTCTTTTGGGACTGGCATCTACATGTCAACATGTGTACTGAAAGGGATTGTTTTGGGACTGGCATCTACATGTCAACATGTGTACTGAAAGGGATTGTTTTGGGACTGGCATCTAAATGTCAACATGTGTACTGAAAGGGATTGTTTTGGGACTGGCATCTACATGTAAACATGTGTACTGAAAGGGATTGTTTTGGGACTGGCATCTGCATGTCAACATGTGTAGTGAAAGGGATTGTTTTGGGACTGGCATCTACATGTCAACATATGTACTGAAAGGGATTGTTTTGGGACTGGCATCTACATGTCAACATGTGTACTGAAAGAGATTGTTTTTATGAACTGGCTTATACATGCCACTATTCATAACTGATACAAATATGAAAGTGGAAATATTTACTGCCACTATGTGTAACTTATACAAACATGGAAGGGGATTGTTTTGAGAATAGCATTCGCAAGTCACTAGATGTAACTGATACATATATGGAAGAGGATTGTATTTGGACGGGCTTATACATGCTAACATGTGTACTGAAAGGGATTCTTTTGGGACTGGCATCTACATGTCAACATGTGTACTGAAAGGGAATCTTTTGGGACTGGCATCTACATGTCAACATGTGTACTGAAAGGGATTGTTTTGGGACTGGCATCTACATGTCAACATGTGTACTGAAAGGGATTCTTTTGGGACTGGCATCTACATGTCAACATGTGTACTGAAAGGGATTCTTTTGGGACTGGCATCTACATGTTAACATGTGTACTGAAAGGGATTCTTTTGGGACTGGCATCTACATGTCAACATGTGTACTGAAAGGGATTCTTTTGGGACTGGCATCTACATGTTAACATGTGTACTGAAAGGGATTCTTTTGGGACTGGCATCTACATGTCAACATGTGTACTGAAAGGGATTCTTTTGGGACTGGCATCTACATGTCAACATGTGTACTGAAAGGGATTCTTTTGGGACTGGCATCTACATGTTAACATGTGTACTGAAAGGGATTCTTTTGGGACTGGCATCTATACATGTCAACATATGTACTGAAATTGATTCTTTTGGGACTGGCATCTACATGTCAACATATGGACTGAAAGGGATTGTTTTGGGACTGGCATCTACATGTAAACATATGTACTGAAAGGGATTCTTTTGGGACTGGCATCTACATGTCAACATGTGTACTGAAAGAGATTGTTTTTATGAACTGGCTTATACATGCCACTATTCATAACTGATACAAATATGAAAGTGGAAATATTTACTGCCACTATGTGTAACTTATACAAAAATGGAAGGGGGGATTGTTTTGAGAATAGCATCTGCAAGTCACTAGATGTAACTGATACATATATGGAAGAGGATTGTTTTTGGACGGGCTTATACATGCTAACATGTATAAGTGATACAAATATATAGAAAGGGATAATTGATTAATTAATTGGAATTTTCTATTCAGTTTGTATAACTATTACAAATATGGAAGGGGATTGTGTAAGGACTGGCATCTACATGTTACTATTTTTAACTAATGCAAATGTGGAATTGGATTGTTTTAAATCTGGCATATACATGTAATTAAGGGTAACTTATGCTAATATAGAAATGGATTGTTTTGGGACTGCCATATACATGTCACTGTGTGTAACTAATGCAAATGTGGAATTTGTTTATTTTAAAACTTGCATACACTATGTATAATTGATGCATAAATGCGAGTGGATTGTTTTGAGACTGGCACCTACATGTCACTATGTGTACCTTCTACATGAATGGAAGGGGATTGTTTTGGGACTGGCTTATACATGCCATGAATTATTATTGATGCAAATATGGAAGGGAATATTTTTGGGACTTGCATCTACATATCACTATGAGTAACTGATGCAAATATAGAAATTGATTGTTATGGGGTTGGCATCTACATGTCATTATGTGTAACTGATGCAAATATAGAAATTGATTGTTATGGGGTTGGCATCTACATATCATTATGTGTAACTGATGCAAATATAGAAATTGATTGTTATGGGGTTGGCATCTACATATCACTATGAGTAACTGATGCAAATATAGAAATTGATTGTTATGGGGTTGGCATCTACATATCATTATGTGTAACTGATGCAAATATAGAAATTGATTGTTATGGGGTTGGCATCTACATATCACTATGAGTAACTGATGCAAATATAGAAATTGATTGTTATGGGGTTGGCATCTACATATCATTATGTGTAACTGATGCAAATATAGAAATTGATTGTTATGGGGTTGGCATCTACATATCACTATGAGTAACTGATGCAAATATAGAAATTGATTGTTATGGGGTTGGCATCTACATATCATTATGTGTAACTGATGCAAATATAGAAATTGATTGTTATGGGGTTGGCATCTACATATCATTATGTGTAACTGATGCAAATATAGAAATTGATTGTTATGGGGTTGGCATCTACATATCACTATGAGTAACTGATGCAAATATAGAAATTGATTGTTATGGGGTTGGCATCTACATATCACTATGAGTAACTGATGCAAATATAGAAATTGATTGTTATGGGGTTGGCATCTACATATCATTATGTGTAACTGATGCAAATATAGAAATTGATTGTTATGGGGTTGGCATCTACATATCATTATGTGTAACTGATGCAAATATAGAAATTGATTGTTATGGGGTTGGCATCTACATATCACTATGAGTAACTTATGCAAATATAGAAATTGATTGTTATGGGGTTGGCATCTACATATCACTATGAGTAACTGATGCAAATATAGAAATTGATTGTTATGGGGTTGGCATCTACATGTCATTATGTGTAACTTATGCAAATATAGAAATTGATTGTTATGGGGTTGGCATCTACATGTCATTATGTGTAACTTATGCAAATATAGAAATTGATTGTTATGGGGTTGGCATCTACATGTCATTATGTGTAACTTATGCAAATATAGAAATTGATTGTTATGGGGTTGGCATCTACATGTCATTATGTGTAACTTATGCAAATATAGAAATTGATTGTTATGGGGTTGGCATCTATACATGTCATTATGTGTAACTTATGCAAATATAGAAATTGATTGTTATGGGGTTGGCATCTACATGTCATTATGTGTAACTTATGCAAATATAGATAGGGATTGTTTTGGGACTGGCAACTACCTGTCATTATGTGTTATTAATACAACAAATGGTATGGATTGTTTTAGTAGTGGCATATGCATTTCACTATGATTAACTAATACAAATATGGAAGTTGATTGTTTTTGGACTGCCATCTACATGTCACTATGTTAAACTAATACAAATATGGAAGTTGATTGTTTTTGGACTGCCATCTACATGTCACTATGTTAAACTAATGCAAAAGTGGAAGTTGATTTTTTTGGGACTGGCATCTATGTGTCTCTGTGTAACATATACATGTATGAAAGGATATTGTTTTGAGACTAGCATCTATGTGTCATTGTGTAAGCGATTTATATATATACTGGGATACTTTTTGGACTAGCATCTACATGTCACTAGGTGTAACTGTTTAAAATAAAAAGTAGGGAGTTCTTTTGAGACTTGTATCAACATGTCACTGTGTAACTAATACATATATGGAAAGGGTTCGTTTTGACACTGGCATCTATGTGTCACTTTTTTGTAAACTATTCATATATAGAAGGGAGTTCTTTTAGGACTGGCATTTAAATGTCTCTATGTGTATCTGATACATACATGTAGGGAAGGGAACTGTTTTGCGACTAGCATGTTTATGTAACTGTGTAACTGATACATATATGTAAGAGGATTGTTTTTGGACTCACATTATGTGTAAGTGGAAGATGATTGTTTTGTGACTATGTCTCTATACATGAATAATACAAATATGGTAAGGGATTGTTATGGGACTGGTAAGTACGTGTCAACATACATACGTTATGCCTCTATCAGACAAGTATACTTTATTAACTGTCATTCACCGTACAATAGCAGACACATATACAGTGGTTACTTCACTTTAACCCTTAAGATGCGGGTCCCGGGCCTGTCCGGGTTGAAATTTGCTTTGACCGCATGTCCTCTGGGCGAGATGCGACATCCAAACTCTATTTTTCTCACGCTAGCTCATTAACGCCGAGGTTCACAGTAGCTAAGGACGGGCAATTGTTGCACGGCAGTAGTGTCATTTTAACGCTAGTACTTTCCGTCTGTGTGTCGCTAAGCTACCGAATTTTGTTTCGTTGGTGTTCTAAATAATGCGCGTACATGTTCCGAAAATTATGCAACGATTGATAACGTTTATCGTACCGATAATAAGCTTTAAAATCACTCAATTTTCCCCCACTCCCCGCCGCACGTGCTAATAGCCTGTGGGCACTTTCTACCCTCTCGCACGAGCTTACCGACCCGCGCATGCTATCGTTTACTGAGACGCGTGCATTTTGACCCTATGCACGCCTTCCTATCGCACGCCCTATGTTCTGAACCCTTGGGCGGATTTCAATATAGGTTGGATCATTTGAAAGAGAAAAAAAATGTCTTTAATTCGATGTAAAAAACATATGTGCGCCTCGTGAAATAAAGATACAGCATGTGCCGCAAAAAAGGTGATTTTTATATATTTTTAGTTTTACACTGTTTTGTCACACCAATTTTCTCATGATGTGCTCAACATATTTTGACATTTTTTATATCACAAGATAGAGAAAAAGATTGTCTTTAATTCCATGTAAAATGTGTACATGCGCAACAATTCATAAAGATACAGCAAGCGCCGCACAAAAAGGTAATTTTGCCGACTTTCTTATCATGTGATCTGAAGCGCGATTTTCATGTGCCTTTCTTTCACAATGAATTTCTTTTACACTGTGAAAAAGATTTTGTTGAATTTTACATCACTATAAAGACAAATGAATTGTCTTTAATTCCCTATATCAATTATTATGCGCGCAAATAAATAAAGACTCAACAAGTGCCGTAAAAAGAACAACTTTCGCACTTCGCAATTCCGTTAGTGACGCAAATAGGGAAACCTTGGCACTTCATATCCCCGTGTACAAATGACACATTTCAAAACCATTTATATCATTATCAAGAGGAATAAATTGTCTACAAAGTGATATATAAAATGTACATGCGCTAAAACAAACGACGATGCAGCAAGCGCCGCACAAAGGGTCCTTTTCATGTGATCTGAAGTTCGATTTTCATGTACCTTTCTTTGGCACTCGATATTTTCTATACCACTTGGCGGATTTTGATAAATATTACGTCTAAATAAAGACGGAACGTTGTTCTTCATTTCAATATATTGATCATACATGCGCACACAAAAATAAAGGCACAAGAAGTGCCGCGAATTTGGCAAGTTTCGCATTTCGTATTTCTGTAACCAAGTGGCGCGCTCAACAACGTTTGGTATCAGCGTAAAGAGCAGAAAATTCTCTTCAATTTGATATACAATTTGTTTATGCGCTCATAGAAATAAAGACTCAACAAGCGCCGCTAAAATGTTATAAATAAATGTAATAAGTAAAAAAAATTATGAAGGAAACCCTGTTTCTTTAGTGTTCAATTATAGAGTTTTATAACCATGAAAGTTGAAGGAAAAAAAACTTTTGGATTTACATTCATAGCGTTATTGATGTCTTTTTTGAGTTAGGGGATTTTTGCGTCGGGCACCGCCATCAGTTCATGGGAAAATTGTCCAACGAAAATGTTGTGGTTGAGACACAGTATGTCGGGGATGCTGTCGGGAACCGCCATCAGGTCAAGGCAAAGTTGTCCAACGAAAATGTTTGTGGTTGAGACACAGTATGTCGGGGATCTTTCGCCGGGCACCGCCATCAGGTCATGAGAAAATGTGTCCAACGAAAATGTTCGTGTTCGAGAAAAAAAATTTCAGCGGACTTTCGTCGGGCACCGCCAGCAGGTATGTGTTTTTTTCTGCCAAATTTTTGTTGGTCGGGGAAACTCATTTTTGAAAAAAAAGTTTGGTAGCATTCCGATGTTTTAAATAGTTTGCTATATATGTCGGGATGGCATGAGTTCCTTCCAGTGAACTAAAGACAAGGGGCCGGGTGCTCGTTGACTACGGCCGTCCCGACAGATAGGCCCGTGGAACCTATCATTCTCGGAAAAGAAGTCAAGAGTTGAAAAACTTTTGTAATCCACAACTGACAATCAGAATCACGTAGAAGGCAGTAGTTCGCGACTCGCCGGCTCGTTGCATAGGAGTCAGAAGGCGGCATCAGGGTTGATAATGTTGATACAACGTCGGCGGCCGTCGGTGCCATCGGCACCTTCGGCGGGATTGTGAAAAGTCGTCCGAAAGTTAGAAAGTGTCCGGCGACATTAGAACTTGTTCGGCAGGATTGTGAAAAGTTGTCCGAAAGTTAGAATTTGTCCAGCAATGTTAGAATTTGTCCTGATTTGTTATTTTTGCAAATCGTGAAAAAAATGTCCGGCTTTCGCCAGGACAATTAGAAAAAGTCCGGATTATTGATGGCCGCTGGCGCCAAAGGCGCACAACGGCAAATTTGTTTCAAACACTTACAAAATGTGGCAATTGAATGTCCATGAAGCTCACATTGAATTTCTCTGTACAACAGGTCATGTGTTGATGTTATTATATCTTGCGTGTGCCTAAATTATTTTCAATCATTTACAGATTGATGTGAAAGATGCCTAAGGCCAGGAGGCCGCGAACCAGGAGTTGGGAAGGTCCGTTAACGTCTAGCGACGACGACTTCATCAACGAGGTCCATGCCGATGAAGCTTCTGATATGGAATCAACTGATGAGAGTGATAGTGACAGTGACAGTGATGGTGAAAGTGACATTGATAGTGATGTAGAAATAAGAAACATCGCAAGACACATATTAGCAGCTACGGGTGAAACTGCTACGACTGGTACTTCCACAGAAGAAGAGTTCAGTGGCTTTGATGAGCAATATAATGAAATGGACACACATTTTGATGACCGTGACAACTTTATGGAACGCTGGACAGAGGGTCCGAGGCCACGTGGACGTGTTGATCTCCAATTTACTGGCAACACGGGATTAGGACGCTTCATAGAATTGCCTGATAATCCACATCCTGTAGACTATTTCGGGTTGTTTTTTCATGAAGATGATTATGGATCAATGGCAGCAGAAACCAACAGATACTTCCTCCAACAGGTTGACGATAAGGTTCTAAAGCCCTGTTCAAGGTTGAGGCAATGGTATGATACGAATGCTGAAGAAATGAAAGTATTCGTAGCAATGACTATAGCAATGTCTTTGGTTGTACAGAGAAACTTTTCTGAGTATTGGTCATCGAGTGATGTGACGTCGACGCCTTTCTTTGCCAAATGTATGCCTCGTGATAGGTTCTGGTTATTACTAACGTACCTACATTTGAATGATAATAACCAAATGCCGGGACGAAACACACCCCAGTTTTCACCAATCAATAAACTTGGCTATTTGTACAAGCGCATCGTGCATCGTTTTTCCAGAATTTACAAGCCGCATCAAACTATTTGTGTTGACGAAGGGTTGGTGCCTTGGAAAGACAATCTGAGTTTCAAAGTATACAATCCCGACAAGCCGAAGAAGTATGGGATAAAGGCCTACATGCTGTGTGACTCAACCAATGGTTATGTTTGCAAGTTTGAACTCTACACTGGAAAAACAAATGAATCTGTTTCTGTCGGTGGGAAAACGTATGATCTCGTCATGGACTTGGTGAAGGATTATGCTGGGAAAGGATATCATGTGTTCATGGACAATTTCTATTCCTCTGTGGCATTGTATATAAACTTGTGGGAAACGGGAACTGGTGCGACTGGGACGTTGAGAGGCAATCGCAAAGGCATTCCTGAGAAGGTAAAGAAGGCACAGAAAAAACAGAAGAAAGGGGATATGATGATCTATCACAATCAAGACCTACTCGTTGTGAGGTATGAGGACAGGAAGTCAGTGCTGCTCATGTCAACCGTAGAAGACACTGAAATTGTAGAGACAGGGAAGAAGAACCGAGTGACTGGGGAAGCAAATACGAGACCACGTATTGTGCACGAGTACAACAAATATATGGGAGGTGTGGATCGGGCCGACCAGATGCTGTCGTACACCCCGTTCAAAATGAAAACTCTTAAATGGTGGAAGCGAGTGTGGTTTCATGTGTTAAACGTTGCCATGTTGAACTCTTACATTCTCTATAAAGAATTCTCAAAAGACAAAACCTTGAAAACAAGCCGTCAATTCAGAAAAGATTTAGTGCAGCATATGATCACCTTCGCCGACACGGAAAAAGTACCTTCCCTGCGTAGACGTCCTCGTGGCAGGCCAAGCACAAGCGACGAAAGTGTGTTACGTCTTCATGGTCGACACTTTCCATCAAAGATTCAGCCTGTTGGAAAGAAGAAGAGGCTTTCCCGTATGTGTGTTGTTTGCTCCAAAGCGAAAAGAGAACTCTTTGGAAGGGCAGTGGAAGAAAGCAATGAGCCAGTTCGAAAGAAGAAAAGGGTAGGCAAAGAATCTTCTTACGAATGTAGCGAGTGTAATGTGGCTCTATGTGCAGCACCATGTTTCAGAATTTATCACACGTCACAAGATTGCATTAAAGCTTATATCAGTTTGATGTCAGAGAAGGAAAATGAGGGGGATAATCAAGAAGATTGAAGAAAGAAGAAAGAAGCAGAAGTGTGGATGAGCGTTACTCTCCTTATAAAGTTTATTCTTCACATCAATAAGGTGAATAAGTGTAATATAAAATACTGATTGTCAATAAAATAATCTTTTTTTTAAGTCGTAAAAGAGACAGAGAAAGTCAATGTGAGCTGTCACTGGACGTTCGATACGAGCCGCATCAAGAACATACCCCCGATCTTTCGCAATTTGTATTCTTAGAATCGGGTGGCGAAACTTCATACTTTTTACATCATCGTAAAGGAAAGAGAACTGGCTTTGATTCAATATGAAATGTGTATGTGCGCAACACATAATAAAGAAGCGGCAAATATTGCGAAAAATGTCGCAATTATCAATTTCTTTTCCCAAAATGTCTGAGGGTCCCCCTCTTTAACGGTTCATATCTCCCGAACTATTTGGCACTTTTAAATTTTTTTTTCACCTTTCTCAAGCGGAAAGATTGATCTTTAATTCCATGTATAATATGCATGTGCGCAGATAATAAAAATGGTGCGGCGAGTGAAGCGACAAATGTCGCAAATAAAACGATTGTCAAAATCTGTTTTCAAGTAGTTGAGGGTGTTGCTCTTTCGCGGTTCATATCTCCCGAACTATTGTATACTTTTTTTTACTTTTTTTCACCTATTTCAAGAGAATAGAATTGTCTTTAATTCCATGTATAATATGCATATGCGCATTCAATAATAACGATGCGGTGAATGATGCGACTGGTGTCGCAAATAGAACGCTTATCAAAATTTGTTTTCAAGTAGTTGAGGGTATCCCTCTTTCGCTTTTCATATCTTTTGAATCATTTGGAACCTTTTCATTATTTTTTCACAGTCGTAAGCACAAAAGATTTATCTTTAATTCCATGTATAATTTGTACATGCGCAGCAGGAGATAACGATACGGCGTGCGTATAGAATGATTGGTTTTATTATCTCGGAATGTTCGGCCGCGAGTGACTGCACGCGCCGAGAGGATCGGTATGCCAGGAACCAACGCTGGTGCCTAGAACACTGGCACTCGCATGCTGGTGCCCAGGGACTGCCCCGGGGGTATAACGGCACTAATTAGTGTACCGGTGCCAGACTGCCCTAGGGAGAATTAGTTCTGGCTAAAAATCCCGTTATGTCGGAGCATCCTCGGGGTACCCCCAACCATCTTTCGCGGCGTATATCTTTTGAACTGGGTGACATATTCTAACAATTTTTTATCATCATAAAGAAGAATAAATTGTCTACAATTCGATATATAATACATGTATGCGCGCTCAGTATTAGGGATTTTATTCAGCCGGAAATAAAGACAATCTTTAGATAATTGTAGAAATCTAACTAGAGGTCGCATTGTAAAAAGATATATATCATCGTAAAGAGGAATTATGTATCTTCAATTCAATATAAAAAAATTAATTGTGCGATTATATTTAAGGATTTTCCGTAACTCTAAATAAAGACAATCTTCATATTGTAATAGAAATCGTTCTAGGTAAGATAAAAATTTCATTCAAATTGTCGGATAAAGATCGTTCATTTGTGTACGGGATGGGCGGGCTACTTTTGTATCGAACGGCCATTTTCATCCGTAATTCGCCATGTGAATACACCATATATTGTAAAAACGGTCGCGTCTCGCGGTGCTAAATAATTCAGCCACAGGGGCTAATTGCGCTATAACGGTAGCGAGGCGAGTGCTGGAAAATTCAGCCACGGGGGCAAAACTGGTCAAAATAATATTCAGCAACTTAAGAGTTAACATATAAACATATAATCCTATATTAAGAGTCCCTCAACATACACAATCAGACACATATGTGTAACTTCCCTTTGATATGCAATATCAGACACATATACTAAGTTAAATTCCCTTCACCATATATGAGCAGACATATAATCAATGTTTTATTCATTTACAAAACACTCTCAGAAACATATTATACTATAATTCTACTTGTGATACACTTTAAGATAGTATACAATATGTTACTTCTCTTTTAAATACCCTGTCGGACATATTTACTATATTAACTGTACATCCTCATACAGTTTTAGACACATACAGATAATGTATTGCTAAGGCAAATAACCATCAGACACAAATACTATATTAACTATCAGTCGTGTTAATCTATCAGACACATATATACACAATGTGTTTTCTCCCTTTGACATACAGTATACACTATACATAAGTATACTATTTCATCTTTCATTCACATTCATGATGTGGCAGAGTTATATAAATTGTAGTTTTGAGTGTTTTAAATTGAAATATCCATGTGCAAATATATATTTTAATCGGAGCAGCTGTGTTTGTTCTTTGCTCTGACATTTTGGCCGCTTCATCTTTCCATCCTTTGTTCTCTATTGCCAGTTTAACTGTCTTCTCACTTCCCATGCTCTGTGAATCTATAAAGGTTACCAGCACTTATAACTCTGTTTACTGCATTACTTCGCCTTGTATGAAGACCACATTCCTGACAGAAGACTTAGTTTCCTCTTTTTGAATGCCCATATCTAAGTAATAGAGTAGTTTCTATCATATAAGTCATCTTATGCTTATCAGATTATAAATAATCTTCAAGCTAGGGTAATTGCTATTTTATGCTTAATCTTTTAGCTAGTGTTGTATTCCCTATGTGTATTTATGTTAAGTGTTGCATTCTATAGGTAGAAGTGTATTCAGCATCATCATACACTTTGTAGTATAGCTCATTTATGAATTATCTTTCTCTATACATTACATCATACATGTATATATTACTAATTTCTAGCATTGTTTCGGTAAAGATCAAAAGTGCTGCCTATCCTTTATTCTACAATAAAGTATAGTTATTGACTGACTTCACGAAACTATCACAAAGCTGAAGCAGGGTTGTAGGTATTCCTCATCTGCCCCAACTTTGGATATTCCGGGATGACAGTCTTGCTGTCTAGTTTTTAATGGGGAATTAACTCTAGGCAGAAGAAATCCAAATCACAAAGCTGAAGCAGGGTTGTAGGTCTTCCTCATCTGCCCCAACTTTGGATATTCCGGGATGACAGTCTTGCTGTCTAGTTTTTAATGGGGAATTAACTCTAGGCAGAAGAAATCCAAAGTCCGTGGAATAGTTATGCACAAGTTTATTCACAGGAACAATTTTAACAACAGAATAATAATAACATGTAGATTACAGGTGGATGATCGGTGTCTTCTCACTTTGCCACCACCTATTGTTCTCGGTGGCAAAGTTGGTCATGCATGCTAATTGGTAAAACAATAGAGGTGGCAGGGGGTCGTCTCAATAAATTTTATTCAAACTAACATTCTCAATATACAGATACATTTCATCTCAATATATTTGAGACATCATTTCACATACATGATATATAAATTCATTATACATTGAATTCAATTTCATTATAGCACGAGGTGGCAGGGGGTCGTCTCAATAAATAAATTATAGCACGAGATTCAGACACATTCAGACTTCAAAGTCCAACAAGGTGAGATACTGAATCTGCATATTCAGTTGGAGTTTTGGTGCCAGCTAGGAGATAGTCCTTCTCCCTTCGCAGGCGCTGGTCCAACTCCCTATACTTCTTCTTCCGTGGTGGCTGACGTCCACCTGCAGCAAGTTGACACATAACAATCTCGTTGCATGATTGTTCCTTCTGAATTAAGCTTATGAATTTAAAGAGGTTTGGATGGCAGGGTCCAGACTTGTTCAATTTGGAATGCCATCCCTCAACGTGGTTGGTTGTTCTGGCACCGTCGTTGTTGAAGTGGTTCCACATGGCTCGGCCAGGAGCCTCAACCCACGTCTCCGTCATGTAGTCTGCGAACTGGAGGATGGCAGGGTCAGTCATGTCGACTTCTTCCAAAGCGTGAAGCCAAACTTCGTCGATGTCACACAGTCGCAGGAGGGGCAGAGCAGAGGCACGGCGAACAAAAAGATTCACCACAGGATCAGAGGAGAATTTGCCTTGTAGGGCAAACCGTTGAACACTTCTCCAGATGGATTGTCTAAAATGGAAAAGGCAACCTTTGGGTTCGCAATTAAACACATTCACGGCAGCATTTTGGGCAGCAGTTTCAAAGTCTGTCATCATGTAACTGGGCTGCAGCTGGAGATGGAGATCAACACATTTCTGCTTTACAATATTGAACATTTTAACATATGTACACTGTTTCTTATCAGACATGAGAGCATAGACAAGGGGATACATTTTCTGACCAACAAAAGCATGAAAGGTATACAATTGGTAAAAGAGTTTTGGACAAATATTAAATGTTCCGTCAGCATATATGGTATCAGCTGCTGCAAGGTGCTCCAAGTTGGATCTAGTAGAGAAGACGAGCATGTCGTCATCGGAATGGAGCAGGAAGTTGTCACCATTCGAGGTCTTCGTGTAGATGTCAGGGAGGTCGATCTCTGAGCGTTGACTAGGTAGAGGTGGAAGTGCCTTGGCTCTGGCACGGTAGAGACTGGAGTGGACGCTGTAGAACGTTGGTGCTTCTGCAACAACTTCGGCTTCATCTCTCCGCATTTCTGAAAACAGATTAAAAATTAGATTAAATAGTCTGGTCAGTATGATAATATAAGATAATTCTACTGTTAATATATTTTGTTTCAAGGCAGAGGGCCAATTATGTATAACAGTAATATACAATATATAAACATATATAAATCAAGTTAAATCAGAAGTAAAAACAGCCAAAACTTTTACTCATACATACCATGTAACCCGGAAAGATAAATTGAATGAATCGATCTGCTGTCCTCCTTAACCATGTCCTTCACTGATGAATAAAACTTGTCAAACGCGATCTTGCTATGATTTGGACCATGGTTGTGGATGTTGTTAACTGTCGTGATGTAGTCGTTGGATGTGTTGATAGTAGCTGGACATGTTGATATGCAACATTTCCAGTGGATGCTGGTACCTCTGGTTCTCTTCACACGATACTTATAACCTTGATATACAAGGCTTCTACCACCACGGTTGTTGGGAATGAACTGAGTGTCTACCTGTGCATTTGCCATTTTGCAATGAATGACTTAATCTGAACTTTCTTATATATCAGTATCTACAGTGATCACTTATCAGTAGTAATTAGTTAATCAATAAATACGGAAAATCGCTCACCAATTTTATGAGTGAACATGTTTCACATCTATCTAGGTGGTGAAAACATTTCAGTATTCAATGACTACGATGGATATTATTAAGGGGTGAGCTCAGTTCAGCATTTGATACGACCCCCGTGCTCGTATAAACATTGTTAATCTTAATCCCGGTTAATCCTTGGTGGCCTGGTGGCAAAGTGGGAACAAATCGGATGATCCCTCCAGGGGCATGACAATCTATATATATATACACAGCCCCTGGAGTCTAGATTTGAGAAGTGTTTAGATGGTATCCGAACTCTAACTCTAACTCTAACTGACTCTAACTGACTGAAGATTTAATTTTCTATCTTGGCTTATATAAGTAAATGAAGGTGATCTCTCATTGGTTAGATTTTTAATCTCGTTAACAGTGTCACTAATAAAATAGCCAGTTATTGTTTTCATTGACTTATAGATTGACATGTCTAGAAAACTTGAAGATTAATTAGATGAGGTCTTAAGTGGATTAGCTTAATTAGCCTAAGGCTTTATCTACTAAAATCACTGTCAGTGTCAACGCTTGCAAAAGGATTATTAATTAAAGACTATTGTCTTAGATAGACGAGTTGTCTACTTTTTAGAATGAAGATTTACTCTGACATTTTGTATCCTTAGGTGAAAAGGTGATTATGAGAAATATGGTCTACTTGTAAAAGATTGTGACTATGTATCTTATGAATAATGATAAATTGTATATTTGAATTGTTAATGTAATTTGGATATTTCTGTAAATTAATCATACATTTTTCTAATTTCTATAAATATAATTTTAATGTAATTTGGGTAATATCTTGCCCATGATATCTTCCCCTCGCTTGTGAAGTTTGGTCTCCAAACTTATTTAAGGTTTAAATATCAGTTTGTGGGATAAATTTTGGATAAGATGGTTCAATTATAATGTACATGAAAGCATTGAAAATATTGATAATGATAAAATAAGTTGAGATTCACATGACATAAATTTGTAAATATAAATGATAGTCAATCGTGATGTTTTCGATGATGATGAATGTCCAAATTGATGATTCAATCACACTGATGATGAATTTCTATGGCAGTTTCTTTCTTTAAGTGGATTAAGTGCACTGAATCTTCACTGTTGTTTCCTTGAAGAAGAACATCAGATGTAGATTTCCCTGCTGGATGGGCTTGGCCTTCTGATTTGATCTGTATACATCTTGATGTTCTGTTCTCTCAAGAAACAGGTCACAGCACAGGTTGATTCAGGCAGGAGGATATGAAATCAGAAAGAGAAATTCTGGGCAGTAATCGTTCAATTTAAATAATTTTGGTAAAAGGCATATCCCTTTTAAGCTACAATAAAATAAATCTTGTAGTAAAGAGGTCACATGAGTATCTGTTTGATATAATCTGGGGGAAAAAATGCTTTTATTAAATTGATATATAGTGATATCATGTTTACCGTATATACATAGTGCATATTTATAGGCTGAAAAAGATACTGATAAATTGAAAACATCTAAGGTGGTAAGGGTTGTATTGATATACTTGCATGTGTATAAACATGTACTATCTTGGATAGTGTAAGTGCTAATAATAATGCTGAAAACCACCAATTTTGGTTTATAAGACATTATAAATGCATATCTAATTATACATTTTGTTGTATAGACATATATGTGTATAATACATCACTATCTTTGATAGTATAGATAATATAGGTGCTGTTGAGTATCTGAAAATTGTTTTCACATTGTATGTGAAGAAATAGTTCATGGAGTGATAAGTGTTTATCAAGGTACATACTAAAATAATGATGTATAGTGTATACTACATGTGCCATCTTGGATAGCAACCGTGCTGATTCATATAGGTGCTCATAGATGTGCTCATATATTGTGAAGTACATGACAAATATTGGGTAAATTCATAATAATCTTTGATATGATAATATTGAATAGCTGAAATGCACATCCGCACATTATGCGTCATACATAACTAACTTATTCATAATGTTGTAAGAATAATAAAACGTGGATATGTAAATAGGGGTAAAGCTGAAATGCACATCCGCACATCATGCGTCATACATAACTAACTTATTCATAATGTTGTAAGAATAATAAAACGTGGATATGAAAATATGGTAAAGCTGAAATGCACATCTGCACATTATGCATCATACATAACTAACTTATTCATAATGTTGTAAGAATAATAAAATATGGGTATGAAAATATGGTAAAGCTGAAATGCACATCCGCACATTATGCGTCATACATAACTAACTTATTCATAATGCTGAAAAAGAAATAATTGATAATCTAGTACATGAACATATAGGTGTATATTACATGAGCTATCTTAGATAGCAATAGTGCTGATATATTTTGTGCTATTGTATAGCTAAAATGTACTGTGGAATACATGACAAAGTCATAAATATGGAAATACATGTTGAATAGTGCAACCTTGAATAGTTGAAATGTACTTCCACACATTATGTGTTATACATAACTAACATATTCGTAATGATGTATGTGAAGAAATGCTGGATGGAAATGTAGACACACATTATGCGAATACAAATCGTTTGCATTTGTAGATAAGATAAAGTATTAAAAAAAAAGAATAAACTAAAAGAAATATGATTTCTAACTCAATTGAAATGTTAAGAATGTTAATGTTAGTGTGCATTGTTAGAGTGCATCTTTCATTCATTCTTACATTCATTCATGGGTTAGTTTTACCATCTTGGTATTGGGTGATCAGTCCAAGCCTCAAGATCTTTGTGTATAACATAAATCTAGCAGGTGATCAAACTGAAGTTTGTGTTCACAAATGGTAAAATTCATATAAAAATAAATCAACACAACTGGCAAATGAATTGATTTATTGTGAAACTGTAAGCAGTTCATACCTTTTGGTAAGGAGAACCTGTATTTTCTGTAAGAAAATATTTACTTGTTCCAAATCAACATAAAAAAGGAAATTGTAATGGTAGGGACGTGTTTCATTAGTAAGAATTTCACGGTATTCTATGTTTACATCATTTTCGTTGAATTTTGATGCAAATATTGGTAGGCCGTTTTGATTTAGTTGTTGGTTATCTTTCCGCATTTCATAGAGCTCTTCCCAGCATATGTTTAGATATTGCAGAACAAGGCTTGGATGGACACTCTCAAGGTACAGGACGTGTTCAGCATTTGGATAATTGGTGTTATTAAACGTAACTGTCACATAGCAGTCTCCATTGACAAGTTCAATGCCGACTACTTCTTTTACATTCATGTCCACCAATCGCAAATGTTTTGGAAAGATGGGCCTTGGTGGCACCGTTTGAACAATGCATGGTGTTTCAGGCTGCTCACACTTGCTTTGTGTATCTCCATTCACAACATTGACTTCCTTTTCTGGTTCTGTTGACTTCTTTTCAAAGAATTTGTGTCTCTTGAGAGGTTGTTTCCTACGCCGTCCTGCCATGTTGTGCTTGGAATGGAAGTCTCTTTTCAATGCTTCTGGGATACTGCTGCCGTATTCCCAGGTATTTCCTCTTTCAACATCCTTCCATTTAATACGATAATATATTTTCTTGTTTGCTCTTTTTGATGAAAGAATTGAGTCAATTTCATCTATTAATATTTGTTGAGTCTTTTGAGTTTTACTTGATTCATCATGAACATCTTGTATGGTCTTTTCATGTTTTTCCTGATTTTTCATCTTGGGTTTAGCTTTATTGTTTTTGTTACTAGACTTGTCTTTCTTGTTTTTCTTGTCCATGGTTTGACTTGAACTTGAATCATTTGATTTTCTCTGATTGTCTTTTCTTACTTTAGGTTCTTGAGTTGCTTTGTCCTTCTTCTTCTTGTTCTGCTTATTTGATTTTGTTTCTGATTGATCTTGTCTTTGTTCATTTGCTGCTTGATTTGCATTTTTGACTTCCTCATGGATTTGATTGTCAGCTGTCAAAGTGTTGTCAGTTGTCAAACTGTTGTCATCTATGACATCCGGATCCATGTCGTTATTGTCGTTCAGCAACGGTTCTGGTGGATTTTGTGGATGATCAGCTGGGTCAAAATATGGTTTGAGGCGATTCGCATGGACGAGTGGTCTGTGGATCTTGTCATCAGAACTTCTTCTTAACTGTGTAATTTGGGCCTAAAGTGACAATGTAGTAGCTTCCATACCATTTTTTTGTAAGCTTACTTGACAGTCCTTTTTCTACCTTTTGACAGTAAAGCCAAACTCGTTGTCCTGGGACGAATTCTGGTTCCTTGGCTTTTCTGTTGTACTGCTCTGAGTAAACTTCTTTTGCTCTGGTGTTGTTGTCAGCTGCTACTTGTCTTGTAATTTCTAGTTCTTCCAGTAAGTTTGACAGATAGCTTCTGTCATTCCTGCCCAAGTTTTCTTTTGGAATGAGGGTAACATCTTGAGGTGCCCTCATTTCACGGCCAAAAAGAAAATAAATGGTGATTTCTGTGTTGAAGAATTCGGAGCCATCCTGTAAGCCATCATGATGCCAGGCAGAAGACGGTCCCAATCATTTTGTGTCTTGTTGCAGTAAGCTCGCAGAGACTGGTTGATGTAGGAATTCATCCGTTCAACACAGCTGTTTGTTTGAGGATGATATGGACTTGTATGGGTCATTTTGACATCAAATAATTCACAGATTGCTTTTATTAATTTTGACATGAAGTTCTGTCCTCGATCCAAAATTAATGTCCTTGGTGCCCCATATCTGCAAAAAATTTCTCGTACCATGACATCTGCAACTTCTTTGGCTTCTTGCGTTCGGATAGGGAAGGCTTCACACCATCTTGATCCTGCATCTGTGATGACCAGTATATGCTTGTACTTGTCTGGCGTTGTTGGTAATGGACCAAGAATGTCAATGTGCCACCTTGTGAAGATTTCCTCAACAGGCATCGGACATAGTGGTGCTTTCTTTCCATGATAGTGCCTCTTGGTTTGCTGACAAACTTCACATGATTGAACATACTTTGATATTTCCTGGTACATTCCTGGCCAGTAGTATTTTGGTCTAATGGTGTTATGCATCCTTTCCTTTCCATTGTGACAGCCGCCTAGTTGATTGTCATGGTATCCTTGCAGTACTTGATTCCTGAGTGTTTTTGGTACTGCAAGCTGTTTTATGAATTTGTCGGTCTGTCCTTTTTGTCGTTGTGGAACAAACCGATAGAGAATGCCGTTGTCAATTTCAAATCTATCAGCTTCCACTAGGACTTTGTGACGTTCCTTCTCATCGTCTGGAAGGATGTTGTCTTGTTTGTAGTCAAAAACCTGAATAAAATCTGGACATACTCTTTGTAAATGATGTAAATTTGGATGAGATTGGATGGTTACTTCCAGGATTTCATCCTTTGGAATTTCAGCATTTACTGAGTATATTGAAGCGACAACTTGTTCTGGAATAGAACGATAATCTTCTTCGTATTCAAAAGTAACCGAAAAAGCTGATGCATTTTGTTCGGTGGTAAATGCATTGATGGAAACATGTTGAGAAAAATGTACGGACGGTCGCGACGGATTGATTGTTTCATTTGAGCGAAATGACGGTGTTGTGGACGTAAAAATTGTCCTTTCTGTGTCTTCATCAGTCTGACTGTTGCAGTTGATGTTCTCTTCATACTCTCTTCTTGAAAGAGCATCAGCATTACCATTGGATTTACCACTGCGGTGAATGATGTCAAAGTTGTACGTTGATAACTCTAGTGACCAACGTCCTAATCTACCTGTAGCATCCTTAATTGATTTCAACCATTTGAGGGCAATATGGTCGGTATAAACTATGAATTTTGAGTTTGCCAAATATGGCCTAAAAGATCTAATGGCTTCCAAAAGTGCCAAGCCTTCTTTTTCTGTGATGCTCCAATTCTTTTCACTGCCATGTAGAGCTCTGCCGCCGAAGGCGACAGGATGTTCCATACTGTCCTGGTCTTTCTGACTCAAAACAAAACCTATGCTCATACTACTGGCATCTGTGGAGAGTATGAATTCCTTATCAAAATTTGGATAGGCTAAAACTGGTGTAGTACACATAGCTTCTTTGAGTGCATCGAATGCTTTGTCACATTCAAGTGACCACTGGAACTTTGGTTTCTTGTCTGAAATAGTTTCTGAATGTTTCTTTAAAAGAGCATTTAAGGGCAAAACAATTTTGGCATAACCTTTAACATATTTTCTGTAGAAGTTAGTAAGTCCCAAGAATGATCTGACTTGCTTCTGGGACTTAGGAACTGGAAATGATCTGATGGCTTCAATCTTCTTGTCGTCCACTTGGACACCTCCACAAGATAAAACATGGCCGAGAAAGGACACTTTGTCTGTTGCAAAATTACATTTCGATGGTTTTAATGTCAATTTTGCCTGCCTGAGGTAGTAAAACACTTGTTCCAAATGGGTCAAATGGTCTTCAAATGTCTGGCTGTAGATGATTAAGTCATCTATATAGATAAGGGCAATTTTGAAAAGCAATTTTCTAAGTACTTTTGACATGAGCATCTGAAAACAAAGTGGTGAGTTGGTTAAGCCTTGGGGCAAGCGTTTAAATTGATACAGTCCGTTGTGTGTCACAAATGCCGTCTTGTGTTTTGAATTCTCGTGGAGTGGGACCTGGAAGAAGCCATTCGCTAAATCTAAGGTTGAAAAAATTTGAGCATTCTTGCTAGCTATTTGGTCAACAACATCATCAAACACAGGTAGAGGCCATGACATAGGTAATATAACAGTGTTTAATTTCCTGTAGTCACAGACAAATCGGTAGGTACCATCCCGCTTCTTAACTAAAACAATGGGGGCGGCATACATGGAATTTGATTCTTCGATGAGGTCATGCTTCAGAAAGTCGTCGACAAGTTCTTCAGTGATCTTCTGTAGATGGGGTGACTGGCGATAAGGCTTGCATCTTATGGGTTGAGAATTGCCAGTGTCGATCTCATGATAATGCATGTCCGTCTTCCCTAAGTCTGTCAAACTTGTTGAAAAGATATCCCTATTTTGACCTAAGAAAGCTAACAGTCTATGTCTTTGCTCGTTAGTAAGCTGGGCATTAGCTAGGTCAAATCCCAGGTCCTTAGCAACTTTGATATAGTCATTGTCCTGTTTCTGACCGTCTGTGTCTGTTTGCACTGTGTTCACTTGCTCACAGTCAATGTCAAAAATATGATCAACGTCAATATAGCTAAAGCTGCCTACAACGGAATCTTTGTCTAGTACTATTTCCTCTTGAGATGGATTCAGTAGACGAAATGTACCTATCCCTCTGTTTGATTTACATATGGTATTGCCACCTGCTAACTCAAAATTTGCTGCTAGTGAAGAGATTGGCTCTATGAGAATTGTCGCACCGTCAGTAACATCTTCTAATGTAACTTTAAAGTGTATCTCACTCTGAGAAGGAATATAAATTTCGTCAATTGTTTTAGCTAATCCTGACACTGAGGTGGTCATAAATCTAACATAGTGTCTGTCCGAAGAATTGTTGTCAATAATTAAAGAATTACAGCTGAAATCTAGCACAACATCATTTGTTTCCAGGAATTGTAGACCCAAAATTACCGCTTTTGGCAATGTAGGGAGAACATGAAACCTATCAGAAAACTCCTGGCCTTCAATTGAGAAGTCCAAGACAACTGAACCCATTACGAGGTGTATGGAACCTCCAACCCCTCTAATATGTGGAAAACAGGATTTTCCCACTTTAACATTAGGAAATGCTAGTTCAAGGAAATTGGAGGAAATACAATTGATACTCGCACCACTGTCCAAAAGACAGGCGGCAGAACAATCTCCAAAGTCAGCCTTAATGACTGACTTGGCAATAGGAGTGATAAGAGAAATAATCGGAATTTCTCCCTCAAAGTTGCCTTCCATGCCGGAACCCATGTTTATGAAACTTTAAAGTAAGTCTAGTTACTAAACCAAAAATGAGACAAATTCAAAAAGAAAATGTACTTACACTTTGTAATCTGGCAGTTTCAAGTGAGTTGGCCTGGTCTTTGAGTGTCTCCTTAGGGTCAGTGGATGTGGTAGCTGTTATATCATCCGAGATACTTTCATATCATCAGACTAGTCCTCTGTTGGTAGGTCCATAAAAATTCCAGGCATCAGGATATAGGATCTTTTGAAGATTCTCACCAAGTTATCACAAAGCTGAAGCAGGGTTGTAGGTATTCCTCATCTGCCCCAACTTTGGATATTCCGGGATGACAGTCTTGCTGTCTAGTTTTTAATGGGGAATTAACTCTAGGCAGAAGAAATCCAAATCACAAAGCTGAAGCAGGGTTGTAGGTCTTCCTCATCTGCCCCAACTTTGGATATTCCGGGATGACAGTCTTGCTGTCTAGTTTTTAATGGGGAATTAACTCTAGGCAGAAGAAATCCAAAGTCCGTGGAATAGTTATGCACAAGTTTATTCACAGGAACAATGTTAACAACAGAATAATAATAACATGTAGATTACAGGTGGATGATCCCTCCAGGGGCATGACAATCTATATATATATACACACAGCCCCTGGAGTCTAGATTTGAGAAGTGTTTAGATGGTATCCGAACTCTAACTCTAACTCTAACTGACTCTAACTGACTGAAGATTTAATTTTCTATCTTGGCTTATATAAGTAAATGAAGGTGATCTCTCATTGGTTAGATTTTTAATCTCGTTAACAGTGTCACTAATAAAATAGCCAGTTATTGTTTTCATTGACTTATAGATTGACATGTCTAGAAAACTTGAAGATTAATTAGATGAGGTCTTAAGTGGATTAGCTTAATTAGCCTAAGGCTTTATCTACTAAAATCACTGTCAGTGTCAACGCTTGCAAAAGGATTATTAATTAAAGACTATTGTCTTAGATAGACGAGTTGTCTACTTTTTAGAATGAAGATTTACTCTGACATTTTGTATCCTTAGGTGAAAAGGTGATTATGAGAAATATGGTCTACTTGTAAAAGATTGTGACTATGTATCTTATGAATAATGATAAATTGTATATTTGAATTGTTAATGTAATTTGGATATTTCTGTAAATTAATCATACATTTTTCTAATTTCTATAAATATAATTTTAATGTAATTTGGGTAATATCTTGCCCATGATAAAACAATGACCCAACAGTAATAACAACAACAATAACGTTATGATGTCACTAGTCATGGCCCTAGTCGAGTATTTTCAATTCACTGCCAAATTCGAATAATTTCATTTAAGTTAATTTTGGCTGAAATATAGTTTACATGAGATAAAGTCGACATGCTAGAAAAGAAATAGAGTAGCCTCAACCATCATGTGTTTTGCAATAAAGTATAGTTTTGCCCTGAACTATTATTAACGTCAAACCACTCGGCCTGCGGTCTCATGCTTTAAGTATAATAGTTCAGGGCAAAACTATACTTTATTGCAAAACACATGATTGTTGAGGCTACTTTATTTCTTAATTATAAGTTCCTTTCATTGTGAAAAGTGTATGTTTTCTTTTCATGCTTAAGTAAATGAAAAGCATTATTGATCAGGTACTAAGGTATAGGACATGTTTAGGTATTAGTTACTTACAGGAAGTATCACATGAATGTATTATTGATCAGGTACTAAGGTATAAGACATGTTTAGGTATTAGTTACTTACAGGAAGTATCACATGAATGTATTATTGATCAGGTACTAAGGTATAAGACATGTTTAGGTATTAGTTACTTACAGGAAGTATCACATGAATGTATTATTGATCAGGTACTAAGGTATAAGACATGTTTAGGTATTAGTTACTTACAGGAAGTATCACATGAATGTATTATTGATCAGGTACTAAGGTATAGGACATGTTTAGGTATTAGTTACTTACAGGAAGTATCAAATGAATGTATTATTGATCAGGTACTAAGGTATAAGACATGTTTAGGTATTAGTTACTTACAGGAAGTATCACATGAATGTATTATTGATCAGGTACTAAGGTATAGGACATGTTTAGGTATTAGTTACTTACAGGAAGTATCACATGAATGTATTATTGATCAGGTACTAAGGTATAGGACATGTTTAGGTATTAGTTACTTACAGGAAGTATCACATGAATGTATTATTGATCAGGTACTAAGGTATAAGACATGTTTAGGTATTAGTTACTTACAGGAAATATCACATGAATGTATTATTGATCAGGTACTAAGGTATAAGACATGTTTAGGTATTAGTTACTTACAGGAAGTATCACATGAATGTATTATTGATCAGGTACTAAGGTATAGGACATGTTTAGGTATTAGTTACTTACAGGAAGTATCACATGAATGTATTATTGATCAGGTACTAAGGTATAGGACATGTTTAGGTATTAGTTACTTACAGGAAGTATCACATGAATGTATTATTGATCAGGTACTAAGGTATAAGACATGTTTAGGTATTAGTTACTTACAGGAAGTATCACATGAATGTATTATTGATCAGGTACTAAGGTATAAGACATGTTTAGGTATTAGTTACTTACAGGAAGTATCACATGAATGTATTATTGATCAGGTACTAAGGTATAGGACATGTTTATGTATTAGTTACTTACAGGAAGTATCACATGAATGTATTATTGATCAGGTACTAAGGTATAGGACATGTTTAGGTATTAGTTACTTACAGGAAGTATCACATGAATGTATTATTGATCAGGTACTAAGGTATAAGACATGTTTAGGTATTAGTTACTTACAGGAAGTATCACATGAATGTATTATTGATCAGGTACTAAGGTATAAGACATGTTTAGGTATTAGTTACTTACAGGAAGTATCACATGAATGTATTATTGATCAGGTACTAAGGTATAAGACATGTTTAGGTATTAGTTACTTACAGGAAGTATCACATGAATGTATTATTGATCAGGTACTAAGGTATAAGACATGTTTAGGTATTAGTTACTTACAGGAAGTATCACATGAATGTATTATTGATCAGGTACTAAGGTATAAGACATGTTTAGGTATTAGTTACTTACAGGAAGTATCACATGAATGTATTATTGATCAGGTACTAAGGTATAGGACATGTTTAGGTATTAGTTACTTACAGGAAGTATCACATGAATGTATTATTGATCAGGTACTAAGGTATAAGACATGTTTAGGTATTAGTTACTTACAGGAAGTATCACATGAATGTATTATTGATCAGGTACTAAGGTATAAGACATGTTTAGGTATTAGTTACTTACAGGAAGTATCACATGAATGTATTATTGATCAGGTACTAAGGTATAGGACATGTTTATGTATTAGTTACTTACAGGAAGTATCACATGAATGTATTATTGATCAGGTACTAAGGTATAGGACATGTTTAGGTATTAGTTACTTACAGGAAGTATCACATGAATGTATTATTGATCAGGTACTAAGGTATAAGACATGTTTAGGTATTAGTTACTTACAGGAAGTATCACATGAATGTATTATTGATCAGGTACTAAGGTATAAGACATGTTTAGGTATTAGTTACTTACAGGAAGTATCACATGAATGTATTATTGATCAGGTACTAAGGTATAGGACATGTTTAGGTATTAGTTACTTACAGGAAGTATCACATGAATGTATTATTGATCAGGTACTAAGGTATAAGACATGTTTAGGTATTAGTTACTTACAGGAAGTATCACATGAATGTATTATTGATCAGGTACTAAGGTATAGGACATGTTTAGGTATTAGTTACTTACAGGAAGTATCAAATGAATGTATTATTGATCAGGTACTAAGGTATAAGACATGTTTAGGTATTAGTTACTTACAGGAAGTATCACATGAATGTATTATTGATCAGGTACTAAGGTATAGGACATGTTTAGGTATTAGTTACTTACAGGAAGTATCACATGAATGTATTATTGATCAGGTACTAAGGTATAGGACATGTTTAGGTATTAGTTACTTACAGGAAGTATCACATGAATGTATTATTGATCAGGTACTAAGGTATAAGACATGTTTAGGTATTAGTTACTTACAGGAAATATCACATGAATGTATTATTGATCAGGTACTAAGGTATAAGACATGTTTAGGTATTAGTTACTTACAGGAAGTATCACATGAATGTATTATTGATCAGGTACTAAGGTATAGGACATGTTTAGGTATTAGTTACTTACAGGAAGTATCACATGAATGTATTATTGATCAGGTACTAAGGTATAGGACATGTTTAGGTATTAGTTACTTACAGGAAGTATCACATGAATGTATTATTGATCAGGTACTAAGGTATAAGACATGTTTAGGTATTAGTTACTTACAGGAAGTATCACATGAATGTATTATTGATCAGGTACTAAGGTATAAGACATGTTTAGGTATTAGTTACTTACAGGAAGTATCACATGAATGTATTATTGATCAGGTACTAAGGTATAGGACATGTTTATGTATTAGTTACTTACAGGAAGTATCACATGAATGTATTATTGATCAGGTACTAAGGTATAGGACATGTTTAGGTATTAGTTACTTACAGGAAGTATCCCATGAATGTATTATTGATCAGGTACTAAGGTATAGGACATGTTTAGGTATTAGTTACTTACAGGAAGTATCACATGAATGTATTATTGATCAGGTACTAAGGTATAAGACATGTTTAGGTATTAGTTACTTACAGGAAGTATCACATGAATGTATTATTGATCAGGTACTAAGGTATAAGACATGTTTAGGTATTAGTTACTTACAGGAAGTATCAAATGAATGTATTATTGATCAGGTACTAAGGTATAAGACATGTTTAGGTATTAGTTACTTACAGGAAGTATCACATGAATGTATTATTGATCAGGTACTAAGGTATAAGACATGTTTAGGTATTAGTTACTTACAGGAAGTATCACATGAATGTATTATTGATCAGGTACTAAGGTATAAGACATGTTTAGGTATTAGTTACTTACAGGAAGTATCACATGAATGTATTATTGATCAGGTACTAAGGTATAAGACATGTTTAGGTATTAGTTACTTACAGGAAGTATCACATGAATGTATTATTGATCAGGTACTAAGGTATAGGACATGTTTAGGTATTAGTTACTTACAGGAAGTATCACATGAATGTATTAGGATTATGATCATCATAGGTAACTTTTATGTTGAAGTGGGTTTATCATTATGTAATATGTGTAGGATAAAACATTATTGAAAAGTATGACCGACGCCCATGGGCATTTCCAGAGGGAGGAGGGCATACTTTTTAATAATGCCCACTGGTCATGTTTTATGCAAGTTAAAAAACGACAGAAACAGCGGGAAAGCAAGTTTTTACTGAAATAGGAAGTGGTGGACACTGTAATGGAAAGTCATTGAGAGTCGATCCAGTGTATTATCTGTTTTGAAATGAATCTTGCGGACGCAACTGCGTTAGCTTTGGTATGCAATGCAAGTGCGGCCAGCATTTATCTGCAATGTTGACTTGCGTGATTTTCACTTTAAGGATGTTCGCTCCTCATCTGCTGCACATGACCAAACTGTCAACTTACAAGTCACAGATACAAAACTCAAATAACCTTAAATCCTAATGTTCTTATATAATAAGCCAAAATGAAGTGGAAATTTCACAATTTTGATGATTTCCAATTAAATATTCATCAAAATTAACAAACATAGTATTTTCATTTTATGATAATTCTCAATTTTGTTGACTCACCAATTTTCAATTGTAACTATCATTTTAGCAAGTTCTATTAAGTGTTTTTCTTAGAAAGTAGATGTTGTTGACTGAATATGATTTGTATGTGTGCGTTCAGGTAGAGTTTTAGATAATGAGTGGGATACATATATAGTGTTGGTTTTTAGCCGCTACAGCACAATACATACATACATACATACATACATACATACATACATACATACATACATACATACATACATACATACATACATACATACATACATACATACATACATACATACTGTAGGATTGATTGTACCTCTCCATAAAGCTGGGTCTAAATCTGACCCAGGTAATAATAGAGGAATCGCAAGACTTGATGTACTCAGTAAGGTATTCATGACTATCATTAATGACAGAATTAAGTTTTGGATGGATACACAAGACATATCTGAATCCCACGTGGGTTTTAGAGAAGGTTATAGTACCAGTGATCAAACTTTCATATTACAATCCATAATACACAAGTTTATAAGAAAGAAAAGGGGGGAATTTTATTGTATATTTGTTGACTTTCAAAAAGCTTTCGATTCTGTTCATAGGAACAAATTGATGTATGTGTTATTAGAAAGGGGTATCCATGGAAAGATACATAATTTACTGAAAAGTGTATATCAAAATGTAAAAGCATCTGTAAGATACAACAATATTGTCACCGGCACTTTTTATTTTATATATTAATGAACTTGTAAATGATATGATAGCATCTGATACATGTGGCATATTTATTGAGGAATTTTTAAAGCATTGTCATTACTGCTATTCGCAGATGATGTAGCATTATTTGCTGATAGCGTTGTGAATCTCCAGAAGAAAATAGATATTCTAGTATCATACTGTGAGAAATGGGGTCTAGTAGGAATATGTTTACTAAAGCATGTGAGACATTGTCCCAACAAACTTGTAAACCTATTGAAAAGGTGCATGCATACTAACTTTTGTAAAAATATTCTACAGGTTGGCTCTAGAGCTCCAAACAAAGCTATTATAGCTAAGTGTGGACGATATCCAATAATAATATATATGCCAATGTCAGATTTCTTGCATTTTGGATCAGGCTTCTTCGCCAATTGTCATCTAGATACACCAGGAAGTGTTATGAAATGTTAAAAAGATTTGATGAATCAGGAGATGAAAATTGGGTCTCAAAAGTAAGGAAACTGCTTTTTAAATACAGCTTTGGATATATATGGGTATCTCAGACTGTTGAAAACAAAAACTACTTTCTAGAAATGTTTCATCAACGATGTAAAGATATATATCTCCAAGAGTTGAACCACGAAATTGACATATCAAGTTCTTTAAAATTCTATTCTATGATCAAACATGACTACTATTCTGAGAAGTATTTGACAATCAGTAACGCGGGTTTATGGAGATGTCTGACAAAGATACGTTGTAATATTCATGGTTTCAGAATGATTTCTTATAGGCATTATAAAAACTCGGATACAACTTGTACATTTTGCAAATCCCCACTAGAGGATGAATTCCATGTAATTCTAGTATGCCCAGTATATCATGACCTGAGGAGTAGATATCTTCCAGCTTATTGTCATCACCACCCACATATGAACAAATTGATAAGCTTGTTTTCATTAGTTGATAATGATAACTTAGTCAAGCTCTGTATATTCTTAAAGAAGGTGTTTAAACTGAGAGACAATATGAACGCATTGACTTACGTCTAGAAGTTAAAATAATTTTGTTAGTGGCGCAGCGATTGTATATGTATCATATTTTTTCACATGTTGTACTGTTGGCCTCATTTCCATTTATACGTAATAGATGAACTGAATATATATATATATAACTTTTTTCTGGAAGAAAATTATGTTCACTGTAACATCTTTTCATTTAAAAAAAAGTTGAATACAGGAACTAATTTAAATTTAAGATTTCTCAAAAAAGGTCATCATTTCCCCATTGACTCCAATGTTAAATCTCTGACTGACAAAGTGATCTGTGTCTTATAATATTTTGAAAACAAAACACACTAACCCCCATTTCATGGGGTTAATATTTCAAGCAAATACACTAAACTTTTAATACTAATACTTTAAATTTGAGGAACGGACATCCTTAAAATCGACTCAAAAATCCCTAAGTAGTCAAATAATTTTTAAGAATGAGTGGCTCAAAAGTCAGAGCTCGAGATGGCATATTGCCAAAAACATATGCCAATGGGAAAATAAGATTTGTGTTATTTTCCAAAAGTAAAAGTATCTACAATTTAACTTTAACAAAAAGAATCAAGTATATCATTTGAAAAAAATAAAGATAATTGCCCGGGACAGAGGGCATTATTAAGATAGATAAGGTAGCGTGATGGAATGAGGTTTGAGTGAAATTTCGTAAAATAGTATCCCGCAAGAACAATGCAGTGACGTCACTGGAGGTTTGTAATAAACTGACAGGCAAAAGTTAGTATATGACTATTTTGACAGCATGTAACAAAGCCAAACAATAAAATTTCTTCCATAACTTTAATTCATGACAATCACCAACCAATTACGATTTAAATAACAACAAAAGTGCAAGTTCTTTGTTAAACGTCTCTGACATCTTGATCCTCAAACACACATGGAGTCGATTATCTCGGAATCAGTCGTGAAAGAATATACCAGGGCCAAGTTTATGAGTCACTGGATGGATCATTCATTAACAAGAGAGTCAGTAACGGGTGTGACCACCTTCTGTGTCGATGCATGCCCTCAAACGTCTTCTCATTTGTGTCAAATGGCGGATGACGTTATTGGGAATGCGGTTCCACTCTTATGTTAGGGTTTGCTCTAGTTATTGTCTATTCTGTGAAACTTGTTGGCGTCTTCTGATTTGTCTGTCCAGATGATCCCATATGTGTTCAATAGGATTCATATCTGTGAAGTAGGCTGGCCACGGTAAAACATCGACGTTATTTCTCTTCAGAAAGTCACGGGTCTCTCTGGCAGTGTGGGATCTCGCATTGTCCTGTTGAAAGATGACACCCTGGGGTTGATTCTGTATGAAGAAAACCGCAACTGACTGCAAAATCCGTCCAATGTACCCACGCGCATTGAGATTTCCTTGCACTTTCACTAAACGGGTCTTCTTGTTTCCACAGATCCCACCCCAAACCATAACACCACCTCCACCATTTGCATGAACCTCTCTGATGCATGGCCGTGCCAAACGTTCCCCTGCCCGACGGTATACCTGTTCCCTGCCATCAGCTCTGTAGAGGATGAAACAACTTTCATCAGAAAACAGAACTCGCTGCCACTGTCGCACTTGCCACTTGTAAACTTGTCTTGCCCATCGAAGTCTGTTTTTGCGATGTCTGAGGGTCAAGACCATCCCGCGGAGGGCCGATAAGCCCTTATACCAGCAGCTCGCAATCTTCGGGTCACCCTCCGACGACATACATGATGTCCCAGTGCTGTTTCCGACGTAGCCATCGCTGTCACAAACCTTGTTCCTGAGATGAATTGTACGGATGTAACGGTCTTCCCGGACTGTAGTAACCCGTGGCCATCCACTTCTTGGCCTGACATGGGTACCACCAGAGTTATGGTAACGTGAAAACAGCCTAGAGATTGTTGCTGGCGTGCAGTTGAAGGTTCTCCCAACGTGAGCTTGAGAAGCCCCATGTCCCTCATTCCAATGGCTTGCTCTCTCTGTACTTTGGCATTTTTTCATGTGCTTTCACTAACTGTGATCAAACAGCGTAAATAGACCTGATTTATACCCTTCTGTGGGACGCGCATTTAATAAAAAGTCCTGTTTTACCATTTTCTCGTGCTATTGATCACGTGACTTCATGCAATTAAATCACGTGCATTTTGTAGTATTCCAACAAGACACACAATGTGTGTTTCCGTTATTACAGTGAAATACGGTAACTCGCGCTTAGACAATCGCTGCCAGGCAAAAGTGATATATGCACATGTGCTAAGCGCGAGTTACCGTCTGTGACGTCATGAAACCATTGTTCAAGACGTCACTGTATTGGGCCGTCGCAAGGGTAGGAGATCGTTTTCTGAATATTTCAATACGTTTTACATGCAACAGAATCTGTAATAAAGAAATTATCACACTCAGAAGAGTGTCGCTCTCGCTCGGGTAATACAAAAAATTGCCACTCTTTTCGCAAAAGTCATATGACACACTTCCTCAGGTAACGATCTCTACTTAAAACCCATATGGTTCATCATAAGCGGTGACATATTTTCAATATGAGCACATGTGCATATATCACTTTTGCCAAGCAACGATTGTTTCAGTGCGAGTTACCGTATTTCGTCGTCCGTCATGAAACCATTGTTCATGACGTCACTGTAGCGGGCCGTGGCAGGGGAGGAGATCGTTTTCTGAATTTCGATACGTTTTAGATGCAACAGAATCGGTAATAAAGAAATTATCACTTTCGGAAGAGTGTCGCTCTCGCTCGGGTAATAAAAAAAATTCCCACTCGTTTGGCGAAGGTCATATGAAACACTTCCTCAGGTAACAATCTCTACTTAAAACCCATATGGTTCATCATAAGCGGTGACATATTTTCAATATGAGCACTTACGATTGTTTCAGTGCGAGTTACCGTATTTTGTCGTCTGTGACGTCATGAAACCATTGTTCATGACGTCACCGTAGCGGGTCGTCGCAAGGGATTGAGATCGTTTTCTGAATATTTCAATACGTTTTAGATGCAACGGATGCAAAAAGAAATTATTACACTCGGAAGAGTGTCGCTCTGGCTCGGGTAATACAAAAATTCCCACTCGTTTCGTAAAAGTCATATTCTCCTGGGTACCCGCGTCCACAGATGGGGACAAACAAACGTAATAAATAAATAATAAATAAGTTCTATATACATAAAACTACTTGTATAAAGTTTAAAAACCTAACGTCCCCACTTGAGGACACACCAGTTATGCCATCTGGAACATTCAGGGAAGACCACTCTATAAACTCTTCCTCTGTGAGGTTTGAAAGAAGATGGATGACCTTGGAAGTGGTGATGCAAGTCCCGTCTCATCAGGTAGTTTTTTTAAAAATGTCAATCTCGGATTTTTTTACAGGCAAAGCAATAGTGAAAACAAACTTGCAGGTAGTTTCTGTTTCTTTTGACAAAGTTTGATAATGTTGTGAATTGTGTGGAGTTTTATAATTACAATTAATTTAACATGTGCCTCGATGTGGACATCGTTTTACTGTCGATATTGATTATCAAACAAAGTTAATTTTTTTGTTAAATTTAAGACAATTTGATTGTTAATGATCTATTAGGATTCAAGGCCAATTTGACTAAATAGAATGTTTCAATTTCTCAAAAACACCTTTTTTTGGGCATCTCTTTTGGTCTTTCATTTTGACTTCAATTAACCTCTTTATTTAAGGGAGGCCTGTCAGACACACACAAAAATTATCAACAGCAGATGTACTAGAAATGCTGAATGATTCTGATATTGATCTCTCGGAAGGAGAATCAGAGGATCTTGATAACTCGGATAGGGATCAAGACTTCGAAGCGTCTGATGCTTCTGCCTCTGGAAGTGACATCAATGAACCTGATAATGATGTAAATTTTGCTTTTGCTGATGAATCAAATGATTCATCTTAATCCTCATCTTTGTCTGATGAAGATCCTGGTGATGGTAATAGGGCAACAGTAGGAGTAACGGTTAGAGGAAAGAGGTCGGGGTAGACCAGCTGGTATGCGCACACGTGACATCGGTGGAAGAGGGATGCGGCGACAATTTCAGTGGCACAGATCAAATAATTTTGCTGCAGATGTCAAAACCCTACCTCGATCACATCAAGCAAGTCTGCCTCCAGCTGCCAGTGCCGTCTGCTCCAACACAGCCAGTGTTGATGAACAAGATGATTCCTTTCACTGGTCACACTGCAGTTAGACAACACATTCATTGCAAACCGAATACAACTGGTCTCAAGAACTTCGTGATTGATTGCACCATCTTTATAATAATAGATAATAGTAATATGCCTGTTTGGGGCCTCGATGTCCTGCGCCTCATATCCTCCTTCCAAGAAGGCAAATCTGTATTCATGGGCAGATATTTCACCAACATTTCAATCCTTGAAAAGCTGGTCGAGAAGAGAATGCTTGGAACAGGAACTATCATGAAGAGATCCATCCCGCCACCTGCACGTCAGCATCTCCTTCCAGATCGTGCACTGGCCAGGGAAGGACGTGGTTCTTTAAATAAAATCGTCCTGGAGGATGGGAATGGTTTGACAACAAGGCTGTCTTGATGGCATCTACAAAACATGGGGTCAATCCTGAATCCGACTGTCGTCGTTGGTCAAAACCCGACCGAGCTTGTCTCAATATCAGGAGACCTGCAACTGTAAAGTTCTACAACGACAAGATGGGAGGAGTTGACAGACAGAATGATCTCTGTGTGCCGTATTTGTGCACGCACAAGCAAATTGACAGTGAGAACTGGTAAGAAGATCCAACTTCTGGGTTTCAGGATGTCCATTGGTGAGTTTCTGATCTATTCCCAAGGGAATCCCATTGAAGCTGTAGCTGCTCCCGCTGAACCTCCACGGAAGAGAACCCCATTGGCTCCTACTCCAATGAGAACATCTGATGCCAAGCATTTGGCAAAATTTGTTGAGTTTAAAAATGCGCAAGATGCCGTCACGCTCAATGTAAAACGGGAAAATCCAGAGTGATGTACACAGGTTGCAATGTATATCTTTGCATTCGTAATTGCTTCGAACATTTCCATAAAGCATTAGCCAGTTGTTGATCTCTGAAATTATGACTTTAACTTTGACACCTAGTTTGGTACTGAACGTTCTTCATCTGTGAACTTTTATTCGCTCAAGCTAATGCCCATGTTAGTTTTTGGTTCAAATTTCACTGTTCATGCTTTACCGTTTATAAAGTGATTTTTAAACTGGTCCCTTTGCAACCGTTTGTTCGTGTTTGATGTTCTCGCTCGTGTAATACAAAAATTTCAACTCGTTTCGTAAAAGTCATATGACGCACTACCTCGGGTTATAATCTCTATGTAACAAATATGGTATTTTTTTGCTTCAAAAGAATATTTTATTGCATATTGTGTATTCTATGTTTTTGTCAATATGATACAAAACTGATACCTTTGGCGTAATCCTGTTTTATTAATTGTTTGATTATTATGAACCTGTATTATTTTTTTTAACTGTTTAGGGTGAATTATTATCATTTCCCCATACCCGTTGCATTGTGAATAAAAGTCACCCAATCAACACCAAAAAACGTTGGTTATTCCTATGATACCAGTATTCTGATACAATGACAATCTTCTTTTTTTTATCATATTTGGGGCTTGGAGTGTTAACCCTAACCCTAACCTTAATCGGCGCTTATAAGAGAGCATAACGGTTAATCAAGGGTAGAGGGGAACCAGTGTTTTAAGCTTGATGCAAATCAAGTCTACATTTGACCTTATGTTACTAGTTGAGCTGACTTTACGATTAGCCTCTGTAAGATTTAAGGGACTTCTTTATGCACGCTGAAAGTGTCACAGAGACTAAAGTGGTCACATCGTTAAAATATGTAAGTTTCCCCTCATCAGAACTTAAAACTTAAACATATTAAAATTTGTACTAGTTGTACATCGATAAAGTAAATATTGCTAATTTGGACAATGAATTATTTGGCATGCTAATCTTCTATCTTATAAACTAAACGCTTATAATATGGCTAAGTCTTGTTTAAAGCGAGACCATACTATAAATCCGTCATTTCCACTAAATATGAACACTTAAAAAGTTTATGAAATAACATTTCAATTAAATAGAAGTATTTTCTGAGAATTAATTTATGTGTGATTGCTGCATAATACGTTAAAGTTACTAAATTTGGAATTGTCTTGATAGACATAGACACACTGAATAATCATATTAAAAAAGTTCTTTACGGTACAATAACGTATAAATTGTATTGAGAAACAATTGGGAACAATTGTCAATAGTCTCCTTTTTCGAAATGAAATCTCTTAAGGTTTTTAATCGAAGTCAGTGTCGAATTTCACATCAAAGTACTACCCTTAGATTGATAAACATTATACATAAATAAAGGCAAGTTGCGCGACGAACAACGATTATGTCATGGCGCAGTTACATGTAGTCTCTGCAATTCATGTTTGTGGATCATATATTAAGCAAGACAATCCTAAATGAGCGAAATAGCAAAAAAAAAACCCATATAATAAATATTTTACGTTTGATATTATTCCAAACGGAATTAAAACATGTTTGAGGTGATGTCTCTTTGAATCAATGAACGAATAGGTAGAAATAGTTTTGTCAGCCAATCAGATCTCGAGTTATTTTTAGAAAAACTTTAATACCACTGACAATTAAGAAAACTTTAATACCCGACATATTTGTGCCCGCTTGGGTTAGAAAGAAATTATGCTGACATGTTTTTTTTTTTAGAAAAGGAAAATTAAAATCATTACATTTTTTTTTTAGTCGCATTGATTTTTAGTTAAACGATTGATAAACAAATATCTTAATACTAGACAAATTTTTCAGAATGTGACACATCGTTTTCTCATTTTCTTGACATATATCCTTGAAATTTAAAAATAAAACTTTTAGATGATACAATTTAGTGGACCAATTAGAAAGATATCAAGAACAGTTTTGAGTTTTGCTCCTGAAATAAATTCGAAATGCAATTTGTTTCCATGTGAGCGATATCAAAAACAAAAACTCTAGAAATATCACAATCAGGAAATGAATAACATACATACACAATTTTCAAAAAAAATAAATACTATTAAAAATAATGTTCTCGATTGCAATTTGAAACATAAACACACAAGAAATCTCTACCGGGTCCGGTGTGACTGTTCTTAAACTGATTGATTATAAGGATAATTATGATTGATGATTGAGGCTGTGCTAGCTTCTCAACAATATTCTGATATATTTCACACACAGTAATTATAGGCAATCTCGATCTAGATAAGATTTGTGTATGATTACCAGGAATTTGGTAAAAGGCAAGGTGTACTAAGGATAACTAATCAGTGCTTTGTGCATTACCTATTGGAAATGTGCCAGGTGCTGAGGTCATTAAGTTTATTGCTTAATTGCCATAATGTACAGGTGTGTGGCATTTCATGTAGACTGTTAGGTAATAACTTTATGACTATATTGTCTGGTGTGAAAAAGTAGTGTTAGGTTAGGTTAGGAAATGGAACTAATATGCTTTTCAGGGTTAATATTTTTATTTTTACAATACATTTCCAAGCAGGCTTTAACTTGATCACAATCAACAATAAATGTTGTGTTATTATTGACAATATTGGCCTACTTCACTCTAGATTAGCACCACACTCCCTATCTCAAACACTGACCATAAACTCACACAAAACAACAATAATCTGTATCCTTACTACGCAAAGTTTTTATGAAGGTGGCAAATCGTTAATAAAGAGGTACATTTACTAAACACATCAAAGATTTGATCTTCATTATCATTAATAACTGGTTAATAAGGCCAAAAACAGCTGCTCGGACGAGATCCGGAAGTTGCCGAGAGGCAGTCCACCAAAAGCGAGAGAAGCAGAAACACGGAGTTACGATATTGAGATGACACTTTAAAATGGCACAAAGTAGTAACAAATATTCTACATATACAATGGTCAATCAACTACACATAGTAGTGTATATAGGGATAGTCGATTTGTCTAGGTGTTCAAACAAAAAACAGTAAAAATGGTGGCAGATATCAGTTTGGGTTCACTCGATCGGCATTATCGGAGATTAACAACCCAAACAAATAACAAATTAATTAATGTCAAACAGAATATGTCTATGTATCGATATTAATAACTTTGGTGACTTACGGGCTTTTTTATAAGTACAATCAGTGAAAATATATACGTTCACGACCGCTGGAATCTATAATGTAAACAATGACACAGATCAGCCAGTCGTTAACGAGTCCTGTCTATGTCGTCACATCCTGTCTAACACCTGATTGGCTAATAAAACGTTTGACGTCTGTTTTCCGGAAGTGTTTAAAAAAAACGTTTTTTCTGCTGTTTTCAGGTGGATGTGAACCTAAACAGTTGTTGATATTTATTCTTAACCGTTTTATGAAGTATTTCCGCTAATCGTACCCCCTATGTGGAAATATTATCTTTAAGGTTTTTAAGTTCATCCAAACAGGCTGTTGACTAACGTTCAAAGTACATATTTAAGTTATATATAGTAAGTTATTGTATAGTAACATTATCTAGTTTATCTGTAGAAAGTAAGGGTTGTGAACAAACAAAGTATCCGAAGATGTTTTTATATATTTCGCATGATCTTCCTTCAACCTTGCTTTTAAAACATGTAACTCTATAACAGGAATAGGTCCCCAACCGAACGAGATTATATGCGATAAAGTTTTATGGAAGTTCCGAACTAGATACGATAGATGAACTTCTGAGGAATATAGAAATGAAAAGGTTTAAATATTCCGAAATTAAGTATCGGGAAACTGTTTAAACGAAAACATTTCCGTTCTGATGACCAAACTTGACGAATTAATGAAGACAAAGAAAGAAAATAAAGAGAAATTGAAAAAGTCAATTTTTATAAACTTAATCGAAGCAAGGTTGGTTTTTTTTTTAAAAATGGATCGAAAAAAGGGGGGAAACCAATAAAATTCTTTAAAAATCTTTTTTAAATAAATCTATTATTCACCATGAACAAGATTCTGGGGAAACTATTTCAAATATTTCTGATAACATTGAGAAGAAATATTTTATATAAACCGTTTATTCGGGAATAAATCTTTTTCTCATTTCCGGGTTTTCATATATGTATATATGGGTCATTCCATGTCGATTTGACCAAAGCCTCCGATTTTTTTCGTTTTCACACCAAACAGAGTACATATACAGGACATTAAAAAACTTGATATGAACCCATCAGAACTCTATCCATCTTCAACCAAATGTCCAAAATGCAGAGATTTCAATGAACTGATAACAGAAATGAAAACAAAATTTAAATCATCTTCACGATCTGTCAAAATGCAAATTCTAACAATGCTTCCTTCATGTTGGACAATAGAGGAAACTATTAATGAATTTGGTACAACCAGATATATGGTTAAGCAAAGCAGAGCTCTCAGGAAACAATGGCCACCCTCTTCCTCAAGACGTGTTATCGAGAGTTCAACAGTATTTTGAAAATGACAACATTTCTCGAATGTGTCCAGGTATGAAGGAGTTTGTTAGTGTTTGCATTAATGGTGAAAAGGTCCAAAAACAGAAAAGATTACTCTTAGGAAATCTTAAAGAACTCTGTTTCTTTTAAAGAAGAGACGAGCAATCTCAACAAAATTTCATTTTCAAAGTCTTGTGAACTGAGACCGAAATGGTGTATTTTTTCTGGAGCTCCTGGTACACATTCAGTGTGTGTATGTCAGATACATCAAAATGTCAAACTGATGCTTGCTGCATTGCCAGGGTTGAATTTAAATATTCAGGAACTTCTACAGAAGGTTGTATGCAACACCTAGGCACAAGAATGCATGTTGTACCGTTGTGATAACTCTCCTGGTATTAATGCACTGAAAAGTGTTATCCACTCACATCTCGAGGAACGAGGTCTAGATGAAGAGGATGAAATCTTCCATAAAGTTTGGGTACATACCGATAGAACGAACCTAATTACAACATCCTCGAGTCCTCAAGATTTCCTTGATGTCCTCTTACGAAAGATTGATGATTTGACAGTTCATCATTTCACTGCAAAATCTCAGTCAGGCTTTTAATGGCGAGGCTCAAAGATCAATTGGATGACGATACTGCAATAATTCTTCTGGACTTTGCGGAAAATTATTCTTTTGTTGTACAAGACGCAGTCCAGTAGTCGTATACCACAGACAAAATGACGAACTGAAGCATTTGAGTGTAGCAGTCATCAGTGACCATTTGAAGCATGACTGTGTGACGGTCCACGTGTTTCTGAAACATGTCTTATATCACGTGAAAACTTGCCGGGGATCAGAAAGATTATGTACTTCAGTGATGGAGCAGCAAGTCAATATAAAAATTACAAAAACTTTGTCAATCTCTGTTTTCATGAAGCAGATTTCGGACTCAAAGCAGAGTGGCATTTTTTTGCAACAAGCCATGGCAAAAATGCTTGTGACGGAATAGGAGGGACAATTAAAAGACTTTTTACAAAGCCACAGCAGTTGTTTGATTGGGCAGTGAGTTCCATTCCTGCTACAAAAATATTGTTCGTTTCAAAGGAAGAGATTAAGTTAGAAACTGAAAACCAAGACTTGCACTTTTCATCATGCTCAACAGTTCCAGGGACAAGAAGCCACCATGCGTTCATTCCGATAGGTGCAACAGAACTGGCCATTAAACGTGTGTCACAGAGCACTGAATCGACACTAGTAACGTTTAGAAAGAAAAAAGTAAGGAAAACTAAGATAACACCAGGAACTTACGTTGCTCTCTTGATCGATCATGATTGAACAATTGGAAATGTCATATCCGTAGATGAAGACAACAAGGACATGATCATTGATGTTCTGATTCCAAGTAGAATCGAGCCCCAAACGTTCAAGACTCCAAGACGAAAGGCAAAGGTGACACTGCCTTTTGATCATGTCATCTCCAAAGTTGACGTTGACATCAGCCTGAGATACTTCAAGCTTTTCCCCGATAGACAATAATCTACAAATGTGCCAAAAATGAAGCCTCTAGCTGGTGCGCCTTTTTCTACAGGCAGCTTTAAAATAGGGGCATTTTTTACATTTTTCTAAACAGTAGGTACATAAAGTAAGCCATTGTGACAAGACAACAACACAAATTGTCACTAATTTCTAGCAACCACCTCTTGATACCCCGGGGAGACTAATCATAGAAGGAACGTTGCATCACAAACCTTACATTTCGAAAATAAGGAAAGAGAAAATGACCAAAACAACAGAAATTCTAAATTTTGCAAAGAAATTTGAGGTTTTTTTGTCTTGTCATTATACCATATAAATACAGGTTTCTTCAATAAAATATTATATATCAGTCATTCTAATGTCAATTTGACACAGAAACTGTAAATCTCAAAGTCAAAATCTGTAATTGTAAGAGACAACGAAATATACTAGGGGTTTATCTCAAAACCATCACATTTGCCAATCACAAATTATTTTGAGTATAAGCAAAATTCCTACTTTCCCCTTCAATGAAGATAGAGTACCATCTATTAAAACTAAAAATTCTAAAATCCATGACATCAACTGGGGGAATCCTCAGATTTTGGTCGATTTGAAATGGAATTACCCATATATATATTCAATTTAAAAAAAAAAAAATAAAATTCAAATTCTAAGTTTCAAATTTGCATCACGGATCATCTGGATGTGCAATATGATCAAATAAATGAGTTTTGCAATATCTAAAGGATCGTGAAATCATCAGGAATTATTTGAACAACCTATATTTTCCGTAGAAACGATAAAAGATAATAAAAACTTGAAGATTCTGTAAATAAGACGAAGAACATGTTTTTTGCATTTCTCGGTTGATATATGATGTTTTTCTTGCTCAGTTTTTTTCTATAAAGGACTATGACAATCCCTGATCGCGGTTAAGTAGGGTAGGTATATAAAAAAATAACTTGGGCGTTGAGATATCCATGACTTTAGGAACAGCCTTGTTTATGGTTGTAGCCTAGATAGAATTTATGTTTGTTAAACATTGAACTACTAATTTTGTTTTATTTGACAATAATTGTAAAAATGACGATGGGCTCTTTTAGATAAGTTTTAATACGATGATCAACTCTTGGCCTTTGATCAACTTTCCGCTTTGTTTATTCTCACAGAAGTTTTAGATGCAAACCCAACGATATCCTAACTTAAATTATTGTTTAATATGTATAGTAAATGAAATAAAAATATAAATTATTTTAGTACACGACACTATGTCAGCGATGAATAAAACTCATAACTGAATAGATTATATTATAACATAATTAATGTCACTAATTCAAAAAAATATTTTAATATCGCCCGCATTTTCATATTCTAATTGCTCAGGCTATGAAATGTAGAATAAATGTATTTTTTAAACGATGAAATACGGGCAACAGATTGAAACAGGTTTGAATGTTTCCACTATCATCTACCGAACCGTGCTACTCAAATGCGAATGGTAAAAGTTTTGCCATGAACTTAAAATACTGAATTAGTAAAGCTTAAATGTTTTTTCTTGCATTATGTACGTTCCTTTACGACTATTGGAAATACAGATATATATGTACATTATCAATCACCGATATAAAAGTTTTTGAAATCATAGGCATGGGAAACGGGAAATATTATTAACTTCGTACTTATATATTCACATAACGCATTTAATTAACCCTCTAGTAACCAGCGATACATAAAATCAAAAATCACATTGAGTCAACAGGAAATCACATCAAATATCAACAAATCATTCCGTAGGTCCACTGAAGTTCTATTCTTTCAGATTATATTTTGCTTTTTACTACATTCCTTAATGTTAATCCATCGTCATCCGGCAAAATGTACCCTTATTGTTATAGGGACATTTATTTTACATCTTTCATATGGTCTGCCTTTTATTTTCATGAAGTAATTAAATATTATGACAGGTAACTAATTCAAATCTGTATGTATCACCAGTGATACAATGGGACAAGCCACTTTTTTGTGTATCACCCATGATACAGTTTGGATATTTGAAGAATCCCACATGAATGCGCTTATACGATGTATGTTTGGGTAACAACATATGATGAAAAAAGGAATCAGATGATATGATTACAAGACATTGTGAAATACAAACATAATGATCTTTTCACAAAGGGAATTCAGAAGGTGTCTTAAGTGAGAGCAATTATGAAATATTCTCCGAAGAATTTATTCCACCGCCTAAAAGTGAAAATGAAGATGACGTTGATGTCACCCTAAAAAATATGAGAAAGCGTGTGAAGAATTTCAAACTTCATGATAATTCTGCTTTGACTACTGATTTATCAGGCAATGAATATCCCTTGCTGCGATAGGTCGGATGCTGACATCTGTTCCCGAAATTTCAAGGTAACAGGGAACCTAAGGCAGCATAGGAAGATGACTTTCTTCTATAGTTACTAGAAACTCCCTTTTTGGAAAGTGAAGAGTTCTTTCCTCCAGATTCATCATTGAGGGGGTAGTATCGAAGAACCTCCAAGAGATAGGGGGACTAATTTAAGTCTATAATCACATTTAAGATGATTCAAGTGAGGTGAAGTGAGGTGATTTTGGATTGAAGACCGCTTTCAAAATTATTTCACTTATATCACAGCTGCTAGTGTTATTACAGGTAGAAACCCGCAACACCATTATGGCTATTCATGCGGTGAAACCTGCGAACATTAGCTGGAACTGGCAATCGTTTGGTAGTACTACACTGAAGTTCAGTGTAGCATTGAACCCTAAATTAACTGCCTGTAGAACAGTGATTTAATGCAGACAAAGTTCGAAAAACGGATCTCTTGATCTGAAGCCGAACGAGCTAACCCACTGCGCCCCCTAAAATTGAAAACCTAGCGTTGCAAAAGAAGCTTTACTCTTTACGGAAAGAGAATGAATATCATGGTCACCAACCAAAGAAAGTACAGGAATACAACACGTCCATGGTCGTAGTCGACCTGTTGTATTACCTGACATTCTTGTACAAACAAGAATCAAGAAAATGGTATATGTATATCTGGATCCATACCCTCCACATTGCATTGGTTAATGCCTGGCTTCACTATCGCAGACACTGCTAACTGCTTGGTTTCGCCCATCACATGAAGCTATGTAAATTTCAAGGACACATAGCTAGCAGTTTAGTATCAAGGAAACAAACCTGTGGCTGTGGCTGTCAACCTGTGTTGTATTCTAACATCAGATGTTAGTTTGGACCAAGTCTCCCACCTTCCAGAGTCGACAAAACGTGGACGGTGCAAGAACAGGAATTGCACTTATCTTACATTTGTAAGGTGTTCGAAATGTAAGGATTATGTATGATTTGTCAAAGAGAGGAACTCTTTTGCGCAGTTCCACCAATGCAAATAGACTGCCAGTGATCGATCCAAAGAGTCCTGTCTGGTCAGAGAAGGAACCTCTGCGTGTTTTATGACTACTGTCAGTCGGTCAAAGTTTAGATATTTCTGTTGACTGTTTTAGGATTAATTTGTTATCACTTATTCATCGTTCACATTCTGTCCAAAACATGAATTATCTTTTCTTCACATTGCCTCGGGTTTCTGAATGAAAACGTTTATTGTTTTATTGTTATCAAATACGTGTTTCACATTTAATGCTCGGTTCCAATATGTTTCACAGGTGATACATAGTTAACCATCACTTCAAAAAACAAATAAAATATCATAAACAAATAAACAAACATCTAAAATAGACACATCAGTGTTTTAGTTAAAATCTAAGTTACTGAATTTCAAGTAGTTTTAATTTTTGGACTCTTAGAAGTTGGGTTGGTTACCATAGGGTTAAGTATTAAGTACATAAGCATTAAGTTAAATGTGTTTTATTTATATGATTTGACATTCACTGATACAAACTTTGTCTATGAAAACATCATATACGTACGAAAAGCTATTTGTTACATTTATTAGGCGCAAATAACTTATTTCCCATATTCTATGTATGCAAATTTCTAATTCACTCCAAGTATGACATTTCGAGTGATTGTTTTTTTTTAATACTTTCATTTCTTTTGATATTCTTTTATGTAAATTTTCTAACCAACACAAATTCACGTACCTATGTACATGAATACATGTTCTTGTCGCAGACGTCTTTTAGGATAATGGTCATAAGCTGAGGTTGAGGTTTTTTGTTGTTCGGCTTCATATAGAAAAAGGAGGTTTTTTTCCAGCATTTGATTCTTGTCAACCATGGATTGTTTTAAATAAATTTGAACAAAAAAGGATTAAAACTCGACTGATCTACATATTACTTTCTGCAATCCAGAAACATCGGCTACGGCCCGATGTGTTTTTTTGGATTGCTCGTTTCGGAGTTAAATACTGTAATTGTCCAATTTAGTATGATTCGATGTAACGTTGACCCGCACCTAAATTAGATGTAGAAAACTTGAAATAATTTTCGTTACCTTATAGCCCTAATATGTTAATAACAAATCCCATTACTATCATTTTTCGAACTTATTCTAAACCACTTAAAATCAAACACACAAGGCTTTAAATTCTCTTTTCCTAAAAAAAGCTTTGTATACATATTGTGAAATAAATTTTTAAAATGTGGGGGTTTTTTTAATTCAAGTTTCACGTTATTCAACATATAAAAAATATCGAATTCAAGTATAAAAGTATTGTCTTGGATTCCAAACTTTGTGAAGTATAATATAGCCTAAAATAATATTTGGTTGTAGGCTGTAGAGGTCTTTTTCTTATTTTGACATTTATTTTAGGACCTTTGTCGTCTATTTCAAATTCAACCCATGTTGTTATTGTTGGAATTTAAAATTTTATTGGATTTAGTACAATTTTAGAGCTATATCCCATTGTAATGTTATCATTTTCTAACGTTTTTTAATAATTATTAGCAGTTTCTCAAACCTAGAGACACTTATGGGCTTTAACTGAATGAAGCTCAATCCTTATTCGGCGAAAGCCGTAATTAGCATCTCTCTTATAGTGTTAAAATGAACTAATTTTCGTAATCAATTTGGCATTCAGATGTTATCTTTAAGAAAAAACTTATGTACAAATATATAACACGTTTGGTAAAAAAAATTAAAATACTGTAAAAAAGCAGGTTTGTTAAATTAGATGAAGTCTTATCAATTTGATAATAATAATAAAATACTCAACTTTTTTCAATAAAAATATTTCCAGTTGGACAATCAGAATGTTTTATAAATGAGAAAATACCAAAAATTGTCAGGGCACTTGTTCATAAGCTTGTTATATTAGTCCAAGAGATAAGGTCCGTTTATAGGCTACCATAATATATATCAAATGAAAGCCTAAAAACATGATTTCCACATGGACATTGTTGGATTGTAGATTCCAGAAACCAATCAGTAATTTATTATCATGATGAAAATGTTAAAAATTGCTTAATGTTTGGTAAGAGCGTTTTTTTTAATATTGTAATTCGGTTAAGTTCATATTTTATATTATGACATGCCATTTCCACATCAGTTCATCCTAATTTTAGTTCAAGCATTTAGTCATAAGTCAAAAGCAACAGAAATAGGTACATAATAACCCAAGAAATGGAAGTTTCAATGATAAAAATGACCATCAGTCACAGTTAGCACACAACTATTTTCATACTTTAAAGATTATTATTATCACAAGATAAACAAAGTGTTATTTGTCATCTTCATTTTATTTTCTTAGAACAGTTGGCAAAATAGTATAGATTAATTTAGCACACAAAATTATGGTTTGTTTGTGCTATTCTATATTGTGAAATCATAATGATGTTGCCAAGAGTTATCTCTCTTGACTGAAAATTTGACTTGACACCACTTTTACAAAACTTGTTGCAATTTTCTCAAATATTGATGTAATGGAACAATTCTTACTATCATTCTACTATGAGAAAAAATAACCTTTAACTGTTTAGATTTAGAAATAGCAATAACTGAAATATGTGCGTTTAACCATTTTTTATGTATTTTTTCTTTTTCGATTAAAAAACCAAATAATGAATGCAGAGATGTATTTGATTTTAAAATTTCCTAGTTTTGTCGAAATCTCTGGTCTTTTCATTTTTACCCGCATGCTCTAACCATTTAAGTCATAGTCTCATTTTTGCAAGGCAAATTGTAATAAATGCCGGACAAATAGTTCACCACTCACAGAAATCTTTTCCCTGACGTTTGCAACAATTTTCAGAACTCTGCAGGCATTCTAGCCGTCAATAATGAAGTTCCGAATATTAGGCCAGTCGAAATTTCCCAAAATTTAAGTGAACCCGGACATTTTCGATAACAGACAAATGACTTGAAAAAATGAAAGATTACATGTCCCTTACCCTCTGAAAAAAACCCAACCAAAATCAACCATGGGCAAAAATAGTTATGGCCACTTGAAAATGTACCTAAAAGTTGTGCAGAAGCCTCTCCATAAAAGATAAGTTGTGTGACTAGTATCACCAGAGTTATCTCCCTTCATGGCAACTGCCAAAATGGCCGACATTGTTGTTGACAACAAAAGTTTAGAAGCGGTATTTTATGACTTTTAAAACGAAAATTGTTAATATTTTTTAGGGAAAAGTATTTTGACAATTAGCTAAATGCTTTTGTCTATGCAGATACCATCAAATAAACATATTTTTCGTGCTTGAATTATCTATATTTTAACTTTGTAAATTGACTACTTCATCTTCATAAAAGCCTTTTCTACGAGAAATTATTGTGAACTACTATTGTAATTATAAGAAAAAAGTTAAAGCATATGATTTATCTATTCAATTTCCTTTGAAACATTGAATAGATAAATTGGGGGAAAGTTCACACACCTCTAAAAAGGCTAAGCATGCCATCCTACTGATACTACTTTCTCGCTGACTTATTTCTTATGAAGAAGCGTCTGTTGATTGATACCTATTTACGATCATTTGAAGTTGACATTAACTCAAAATTGAATATTATATTGAATTTATTAATCCTTCCGATGCTACAAATAGTAACTAGAGAATAAATAGGTTATAACTGTAGATATTTCTGTCAGTCAATTTCGGCTTTAGACAATACCAATTTGGGTTATTCATGCAAAGTTACAAAAAATATGTATATTAATATATAAACAGAAATTTAATGATTTTCATTTAACTGTAAATTTATCTCCCTAGGCTTGTATTTTATAATGACCAACCTACATTGACAAAATTTAATGTCCCACTAATTTCATAACTCATTGACCCAAGGCCTTCGTCATCTCAAAAGTTAATTAGGATCTGCTAATAAATGCACAAATCAGTTCTGACATAATAATTAAAATGCTATCAGTATTTATCTAACACTAAGAATTTACGATTAAATATTCTATGTTGAACATATTACTTAGATTAATTAAACTACAAAAATGTCAATACTTTTCCCCACATCAAATGTTCTAAAATTTTAATTGCTTTTTACAGAACCATGAATCTCAAAGCGTCTTTCAACCCCATTTATCATTAAATGAGACCTTACAGCTAAACTCAATTTTTTTAACTCGAAAGCATGCTTGGTTGACTGAGTATCACTCAAATAATTTGAAAAGGTATGATAGTTTAGAGAAACTGATAATTTGTTAATCCAGTGAAATGCATAAATCTCTCAGCATCATTTGTGAATCTAACAAACACGGAGATATTCCCTCCGGTGTGCTCAGTGCTTCACATCTAATAAAGGCATAAGTGCACACCAATATTTCGTATAACCAACAAATGCACAGATAATGAATATCTCTCGATTACTAACGATCATAATTCATTTACAATACTTATACTACATTTTTAAAATTGATTATGTTATAAGATTGCTTCAATATACAATATTTCATCACTTATTTTCAGTTCAGAGTTTAGGTAATTTCAAAAGCTACACACATTACTAGTTTAGCCGTTTTCAGCTGTTCAACTGTTCATATTTTTAGTGCACAGCTGACCATAGATTCAAATATCTCTAAGCTGACTTCAGCTGTCTTAAATGTTTTCATTGTTGATTACAGGTCAGTTGTAAAGAATAATAAGTAGTTTACTGCATCGATTGAAAGCATAAGTAAGTGCTTATATAATCATATGCCTTAAAAGAGCCAATTTGAAGCGAAAAAGCGTGCTATAGTACCTTTAAGCACACGATTCTCTGCAGATTCTGGACAATCATCAATGTCTTTACCATTTTATGAAATTTTAATGGATCCAGGAAAAAAAGTTAGAATATTTCATTCTTCGAAAAACATTATCATTGAAGATCAAGGGATATCTCCTAGTAGATATTGTTTTGACAGTAGATTTTGAACAAAGCCCTGTTACAGTCAAATTCATGACATCACAATTGTTTTATATCATCAAGTAATGACATGACAATGCTATGACGTCATAAGCATGACGACGTCAGTGATATGACTTCACCGCACTGAGAGTCTAAGAGGAGTGCAGTGTTCAGAAATATACATTTTACATGGAATCAAAATGATTTTGGATGATAAACATAATCTCACCCTTGTGTCGTCTGATATCAAATATATCAACATGAGTCTATAAAAGTAAAAATATCCGAGGCAATTTTTATAGAATCGTGTTGATATATTTGATATCAGAAGACACTTTGGTGAGATTCTCTATTTGTAGCATGGGGTAGATAACAGATTCTGAAAATTGACTCATTTAAATCTGAAATTCAGACATTTTTGAAGATCAATCAGGGGCTTTGAATTAAGGGATACTTATTTCTGATGCAAAGTAATCTAGGAAATGTCAATAAAGACTATATTTTTCAACAAATATATTTTTCGTAAAAGGATTCCTATTTTTTATATCAACCCCTCTAAAAAAGACATGTTATTCAGTCAATAGTAATAATAGCCTTTAGAAGTATGTCCTGTTGCTAGATCTTAAATGGTAATTGCACATAAGTGTTTTTGTTCAATAAATAAACGTTTTATAAATGTTCCAATTTTCTTTGATGTTTCATATTTTTTATCCAAAAAAAGACATGATGTTGAACCATGAGCATAAATGACCTTTAAAAGTATGTAATATTGCATGATCTATCATTCTAATCACTACAACATTTTATTTTTCAACATGAATACTTCTCATAAAATATTCCAATTTTCTTTCATTTTTTATGCTTTTTCACCCCAAAACAGACATGGCGTTAAATCTACAACAGAAATGAACTTGGGAATCATGTAATGTTGCACCATCTATCATTCTAGCCAATTCAAAAGTTTTTCCAGCAATAGATATATTTTTAAATAAATAATTCCTAATTTCCCTTATTTTTTAAGGTTTTTGCCCCAAAAATACATGTTGCCCATGGTTGATTTTGGTTGGGTTTTTCATGGTTCATCAGCACTGCTAAAAGGACCATTTAAAAACAAAATTTGTCTGTTATCGAAAATGTCCGGGTTTTTCATGATTTCTACTGGCCTATATTGGTTTTTTGCGAGCGTTAGTCCTTACCACGTCATTTCGCTAAGACGAAGAACACATGAAATTTCCCAGCTGAATATCCAATGAAAACAGCTAATAGCTTACGCTTTTCAAATACAGAAATAACAAAAAGGTGGTAAACTCAATGAAGAATGCGTCTGTCATAAGTATCGGTGCTGCGATTACTAAATTTCCGGTGTTTCGATCTCGCGATGGGATTGCATTTGATTCGGTACCTCATCTGTCTGAAACGGCATACGCCAATAATCTGCTTCATCCAAAACTGTGACACAGATCTTTGCAAATGAGATAGGAAATATTTGTGTTGGTGGTCAGATTTTGTTCGTGAAAAATAATTAGTTTAGTTAAGTTTCCTTACAAAAATGAGACTATAACTTTAACTTACCCTATTTGTTATCATTGTTTGTAGTGCCTTTATTACGTTATTATTATTATTTTAACGTGGATGTAAAGCAAATAAACATTTGTTATCCCCTATTTATCCATCCAACTTATATTTGAATCAAATAGACATTTTTGTCGATATTATTTCTTTTTTAACCATAAACAACCAAAATTGAAGCTTTCCCACATCATCCTGTGACTCGTCAGATCAAAGACCCGACAAACATTACAGTGTCTTTCAATCCACTGCTTGTGTAGTTTGAGTGCGTTTGCAGCGCTTTTTACGGTTCATTTGACCCTCTCACTTTGAGGTGATAATCAAAGTCAAATGTTTGAAAGATCCCTAATGAACCTTGATGTTTACAATTGTGCGCATATGAAGGAGCCTTTGATCACTTGACCGCGTCAACATTTTTTTTATCTGTCCATTTTTTCACTTTTAACTGATTATTTTAAACGGTGTCCAATACTGATCAAGATAGTGTAACAACAAAACTTAGTCGATGTGAAGAATGCTCTTATTAAGGATGTTTTCTCAAATTTATAGTATTCAACTTTTTTTTAACTTGTATTTTTCAAAAGTTTAGTGTATTTGCTTGAAATATCAACCTTTCGAAATATTTTAAAGACAAAGATCCTGGACCTGTATTTTGGACTCTCTCTTAGTGCTAAGATATTCGTAAGTACATTACGTTATCCCTGGACTACGACTATCTTAGCACTAAGAGAGCTTCCAAAATCTAGGCTCAGAGATATAACATGGGAGTCAATGGGAAAATGATGACCTATTTTGAGAAATCTTAAATTCAAATTATTTCCTGTATTAAACTTTTTTTTTGATGAATATTTAATCAGAAATAATAAAAATTGAGAAATTACCGTTTCATTATGGTTTATTATATAAGAACTATTGATAAAAGGTAATTTAAGTTTTGTAACTGTGACTTGTAAACAGGTGAGGAGCGAACATCCTTAAAGGGATAAAGACTAGAAAGTCAACAGGCTTGACATTGATGTTCTAACGTCAAAAAAGTAGATGAGGTCGAGAATGATTATTTTCTCGAGACATACAGTAAAAAGATGTATTTCTAAAATGTAACGGAAATCTTATTAAGTGCACGACTCAAAGTGCCTCTCAAAGCTACACCAATAATGTTAGCATACAATTTTGGCCGTCGTCGAGGATAATACACCACGGTATTTATCACTGTTTTTCTGACATGCACGGAATTCCATCGATGTTGCAGTTGCAAGATTATGAGGTTCCATTTAGCAAGGAAATTGACCATCACGCAAGCTGCACCAATCTTTCCTTTGATTTCTAACGTTAATTTTTGATTGTACAAGTCAACCGAAGGCGATCCTCTAAACAGGGGCGATTAAATGATCTTAATATAATATGCTTTTTATGAAACAATGAAAAAGTCGTGCGACGAAATCTGAAACGCTGATAGACCTTGCTGGATTTAAAGTATTTCATTTTATGATTTCTCTATCTTGATTGTTTACTTGACATACATGACGTTTTTACGAAACCGCCTTAATTAATATCAAAAAGCTCAAATTTTACCGCTTTTTGCCCCTACAATTTTGAAGCGAAACCTTCTATTTGCCAGATTTTTTTCATTCCACACATATTTTAGCAAGACTATTCGCAAGGACGCTTTAAACCAGAGTGAAGCAGTGTGTTCGATACCTTGGTATTTTGTATATATCATTCTGTAGAAACCATATTTTAATCTTCTATTTCGTGGTTTTCTATGGTCCAAACATGTTACTCTACACATAACTACATAGTTACTCTACACTCTACCTTGCAGCAGCTTACTTTATATTATCTTTTTTAATTATACGCCGAGTAGTGAAAAAAGAAACAAAAAAGTGCAGAACGGATTAAGTTTAATAACAAAATTTACACTTATTTCTTGCAAGAGAAATGGTCATTCACATACACATTTGCTTCATTTAGTCTTCAAAAGAGTTCATTCTTATCTAACGGTTACTTAAGAGTTGTTTAGAGTTCAACACGCAAATTCCTATTGATTATGTCACGTATTCACCGAGAGAGTGAGTTTCAAAAGAAAACTAAATTCATTCCCACAATAGTCGCTCAAGAACACTGGCCTCCTATCTAATACGATTTTTTGGGGGTCTTCAGAAAAATAGACTAACTGCTTAACCTCAGCTAAAAACAACACACAAATTCCAAAAACATTTTTCGTGCACCTGTTGTCCAAAACATAGAAAGACAAGTTATGTATCTGGAAAGCAATCTAACATATTGCATGGAACGTAGCTCTCTCCTTGCACTGTCGATTAGTCAACACAGATGTCAGATGTGGCGACAAAAGGTGCAATCCTCGGTAGTTGATTGTGTTCCCAGGAACCCTGAAAAAAGTTTGATATAAATACAATGTTTGTCAGAAACATAAATTTTATCGTCTTTTACGTAAATTAGCAGCTTATCTGGAGTTCTTCGGTTTTTCACTTCCGTCTCATCAGTGAATATAACTTGACCTTTCAAACTATTATCTTGAACTCTCTTCCTCCAGGCATTCAAAAATAAACTTAAACTAAAACCCAAATCTACTCCAATTGTTCTTATGAATCAAGATTTTTCGCAATAATTAACCATTATTCGACATTGGGGTTAGTGATCTTAATAAAGATAGGTAGGCTTACTAGATTTATGTTGAACTATAGCGATTTTTGAAGACGCGTTTAAATTTAACGACCAGAGACTAAAATACATATTTCATATAAACATACGTCAAAATAAAAAATGAGCAATAAATTCTGATTCTTTAGGTCACGCATGACTCGGATTATCGATACCAATAATCAAGCAGAATATCAAACCTGGCACCTCAATTATCAGTGATTGTTATAAAAGCTTATGACTACGTCAATAGAGAAGATTTTGACCATTTGAAAGTCAAGGTTCCTGAGACAGGAGCTCACACAAACACTTACTGAATCTCCCTGGGGTGCTTTGAAGCGATGTCTGCCTAGGTCGGGTTAAAAACAAATCTTGTACTCATCATATTTTGAGGACCCTATGACCCTATGACCCTTAATCCTAAACATTAAGTAAGTTAGGCAATATATATATATCTATATATAGTATATAAATAGTATATATGTAGTCGTGTGCTTACAAAGACGGTGGAAGGTATCCGGCATTTGAAACCACTTCCAACAGCAGGGATTTAACACGTGACCTTTCCAGATCAGGTAGACCTCGGGTCACCACTCCTGCCCACGACCGCTATTATCCAGTTGCGCGACCTACGCCAAAGGACGACCACTGTTGTCTGCACTGCATCCGCAATACCAGGAGTGCGCAGAATCTCGGACCACACTGTGCGCACAGAGGCAGGGTTACGACCAAGACGTCTTCTTAGACGGTCATTTTGACCCGTCAGCATCGTCATCTACGACTGCAATGGTGCCAAGCGAATAAGGGTATGGCCTCAAGGACGATGGGAACCGTATGGTTCAGTGATGAATTCCGATTCATGCTCCGCTGACAAGGACCCGTGTCAACCGCCGAAGGAGTGAACGATGTGTACCAAATTGCATATAGGAAGTGGAAAGATTTGGAGGGGGCAGTGTCATGATGTGGGCAGCGATCTCTGGCTTTCAGCATGAAAAAGCCTGTCCCCCATACAGCAAGGATGACAACAGCCTTCCTAGCAAACCACCACATCAACGTTCTGCTATGGCTATCCAGATCCACTGACAGACACTACAGCAACTGGCCGCCGCTCTGGTTGCTGAGTGAGCTACAATTTCCCAGGCTGTCATCCGCAATCTGCTTGCGTCTATGGGCAGGAGGTGCCAGGCAGTAATTGACTCTCACTCGTTACTGACTGTACGTGACGTCAGATGTGACGTTGAGACATAGAACTACTGTTGCTGAAGCTTCGGTTTCTGCTGTTTACACCCCTTGGGAAGTTATTTCCTTTGTTTTATTTGAAGGTTATATGTCATAAACACCATGTGCGCAGGTTGGTTATCTCATAACTACCATGGTCGGTTATGAGTGAGTACATGAGTTGTGGGTTTAAAGTGTTTTGCCTAACAACATTACAGTTATTAAACAAGTGGGGCGGTATGTGTAATAAACAAATGGACTTGAAATTTCATCAAGCTAGAAAAGGTCGTCAGTGGGATTCGAACCCGGGACCTCTCTGTTGTCAAGCAACACCGCTAACGAGGATCCAATGTCAGCTGAGGTACTTTTTGTTGTGTCATGTATACACTAATTTCCCCCCTGTAAATATTATACAATTATGGACTGGTTATGAGGTCAATACGTGTTTTTATGGACCTGCTAAAAACAATATTGACCGAGGACGAAGTCAATACGTGTTTTTATGGACCTTCTAAGTATTTAGCAGGTCCATAAAAACACGTCTAGACCGAATTATTCGATTCGAAATTCGAAATATATCCGAAAAGAAAAGAAAAAACTACAATCATGAACAGCACTTTGGATCAATTGTTCAACATGACGGTCATATGACGCCACGTTAACAATAGCATGACGTCACGAAACAACGGTTTGACGTCATTATGTCTATTTCAAGTCACTTTTGGTCAGACTCGGAGTGAAGTCAATATGCTTTTCTGTCGACTGACACGTGACCGCTTCTCGACCAATCGGATCGACGGAAAAATAAGCTTACATAATAAATCTATATATTTTGTATATTTCTGATGTAAAGGATCTAGTTTTAGCTTCAAAATCTAAAGCAGGCGTGTATTGCAAATGTTCTGTGGGACTCATTCGGTCAGTAAACATAAAGCCACAAATTGAAGAAATATAACGTTTATAAATGCAATATATATGAATAACTTAGTTTAAAATTATTTTTATGAATGTTCCGCGGAGTGTAAGCCAAACAATGACCCAATTGCCTCGCGTTATTGAAATAAACTCGGCTCGGGCTACGCCCTTGAGAGTTTATTTGCCATAACCGTTCGGTACCGGGTCATTATTTACTACTTACCCGTGCAAAAATTCATATTTCTTCCATTGGTTAGTTCATGAATTAAATGTCCTTAAAATACCTATTGATAATCTGGCTTTGCGTTTCTTTTTTTGAAGAGTTTACATAAACTGAAGTACATAAGTAATGACATACCCACATATTTTGGTATTCTGATTTAATTTTTGACATTATTTAATAGCGTGGTTAATGTTTTATCGTAATGTAATGAATGCAAACAATGATAACACATCGCCCAAAAATGAGGTCTGTCACCAAATATGAACACTCTAGGTGCTAAGCTTTACGAGATATCGCGTTAAAAATGCATTACAAATTGGTCAATGTGTTGTGGTGACCTTGAAAAAATTACGTCAAGGTCACCAATGTTGACTTGCGTCTGAGTCTTCCGCTACTGATGGCTGTCACCAAATATGAATACTAGGTGCTAAGCTTCATGAGTTATAGCGTTAACAAGAATCCGGACGTACAGACATACAGATGCGGCTGAATTGAAAAATTAAACGAAAGTTACCTGTAAGGTGAAGTTTGATTATAATTCCACCGACCTATGAAGTATTGAGGGATCACATGAGATGTGCTCATGCGCAATTGCTTCAGTTTTTAAAGTAAATATGATTTTAGCCCCACCACCCCCAGGGATGGGTAGGGCGGGCATGTGAACCCTCAGGTCGGTGGAATTATAATCAAACTTCACCTTACAGGTAACTTTCGTTTAATTTTTCAATCATATGTCTATACATGAACAACAAGCAACTGTTTCAATAAAGTATGCTTACTAAACCAATCACTAATATCTTACATATACAACATCATAATCATTAGTTGCTAATCATGTACAGTATCTAGGCTGTTGAGCCTAACTATGAGGTACATGTTCAAATTGTATCACCTAATGCCTCTCATCGAGACATGTTTAATAAAGCTCTGCCAAATTGATCTGTGTCAGATACAGGCTTATCATAGAACTGTCGAAACACACACTCGCCACTCGAGCAAGCAGTCCTAAGTACAGTAGCAAGGGGAACATTCCCTGAGGCCGCTGCACTGGTGGAAGCAGACCGCACACTGTGAGGTTTAAACACAGACATGTTGATACCAGCAGCTGTAAGTAAAGTTCTCATCCAACGTCCAATGGTATCTTTGCTAACTCTCTTATGTGGCTTTTGTAGAGCAATAAACAAAGCTGTTTCATCACCTCTCAAAGTAGATGTCACATACTCAGATAGTCTTTGAGCAACCTTACTACACACAATCTAGTATCTTCATATCCTGGAATGGTAATTTCTCCTTGTTTTCTGCACAACTCGTCCCAGCACACTGAAAGGGTAGAAAATATAGTCTAAAGAATGTTTCCATGATATGGTAAATGCATCAATTGCCTCTACCCCTGGGTCCGGTGCCCATGACACATACCGCTTTAACTGATGATTTAGTCGAGAGGCAAACACATCTCTTGCGGGCATACCAAAATGGTCTACTAGACACTGACAGACACGTGTATCTAACTTCCACTCAGTATCAGAACTTTTGTTTCTTGAATACCAGTCAGCCTCTGAATTTTCCACACCTGGCACATAAGCCTCACTTAACCATATTACATCTTTGAATACACCATAACCACATCTGCCTTGTAATGTCATTACAAGCTGTTTTGCTACCACCCATTTTGTTTGCATAAGCCACTGCAGTAGTGTTATCTAACATAAGCCTGATGTGTACATTAGAGCAGTCCTTACAGAGAGACTGAAGAGTCAACCAAGCAGCTAGAATTTATAGATAATTGATGTGCTTGTCATATTCATCCTCCGACCACAACCCACTAGTCCTATCTCTATCTCTCACTCCCCCCATCCTGTGTTGGAAGCGACTGAGTAGATAATGATATCTGGTCCTGGTATATTGATAGGCTGTGGAGAAAAACCTGCATGGTCTATCCACCAAGTCAAATCACTGACACACAAGTCATCTTATTTCACCAAAGCGTCAAAATGTCCCCTTTCTTGCGACAAACAAGAGTTTTTGAAATTTTCAATCCTTTTGAAAAATAAAGGTGCAAACCTCATTCCATAACTGCAAGCATTTAACATCCCGACTAATGCTGCAAGTTCTCGTATGGAAACAAATTCTTTTTGCTGAATTTCTTGACAACATTTTACAATTATTGCCCGCTTATCTGGCTTTAAATCAACTGTCATGCTATCACTGTCTATGCTAGGTAAGTTATTCTTTTAGTGGGCGTAAGTACAGATTTTTCTGGATGAATGGTAAAGCCCAGTCTGTCAAGTATATGAACAGTTTGTCTCACATTTTCCTCACATTGCTCTTTATACTCCCCAACTAGAATAGAGTCATCTATATAAGCACAATCTGCAAACGCTTCTTTCCTGAGAGTAGAGAACACAGGTTTCAATATCTTGGTAAATGTACGAGGAGCTGAAGATAATCCATTTGGCATACAAGTAAACTGATATAACTGCTCTTTCCAAAAGAATCTCAAGTATTTCTGATCACATTTCCTTATTCGAACAGAGAAATAAGAATCTTTGAGATCCACTGATGCAATATAAACAAATTTCTCACAAGATAAAGAGCATTTCTGAAAGTGTCAATCTTAAAATGATGTGTGTCAACCACAGAATATACTGATCTGAGATTAAGAATTATTCTCAAAGAATTGTCTTTTTTTTGTCTGGTAAAAGAAATATATTCATCAGGCTCATGTTCACATGGCACAATAACTTCCTTAGCCAACAACGTTTTGTATCTCAAGGTTAACAAGATATTTCTCTGTTTCATCAAACAAAATAGGTTTTGGCACATAACGTTGAACTAGTATCTCCAGGAAATCAATGTGCATTCCTACAACACTAGACAGAATCCAGGGGTCAGAAGTAAGCTCATACCAATGGTGAAGACAATTTTCAGTCTTCCCAGCAGTGAAATTAATAAGGGAATTTTGTAGGGAATCCAATAACTTGGTCACCCGTACAGTGTCAAAAGACTCAAGACGTGGTATCTGCTAGTACCGGTTGTGGTTGTAGGTCCTCTCCCTTTGTCTAAAAAATCACCACTCTGTTGGATGTTTTGTACAGGGCCACGGCCCCTAGTATGCTGTTTTCATCTCCCTGAAAACTTCTATCCAGACCAGGAAAATTGTTGTGGGTGTTTGGAGGGTCAAACCTATGCTGTCCCTTGAAAAAACGTGGATGCTTATGTGAGCCAGGTCACTTGCAACTTTGGGATCAAAGCCTTCATCAGCTTTCCTTTGGTACGTTTGCTTCGAATGTCTTTTGATTTTGTGTGGGGTTTCATTTTCGACCAAATACTGTCATTCACTCGTGGAACAACCAATTTCTCACAGTTCCCTGGTCGCTTGTATCAATCCAATGCTTCCTTCAGCTTATTAACCTTTGGATTTTTCACTAGACCTTCATTGACCGACTTTGCCAGTTGGTCTTGAAAATCCTCAGAAGTGTCGTCCTCCTCACCAAAACATTCTTGGAATTCACTTAATAGATCAGCCACGTTGAGACAATCTGTACTTTCCTCTTGTCGAGAGACGTCTGATTGTAATTTATCGAAGAGATCATCCTCTAATTCCTCCTCAATAGCGCCTTCTTCGTTACTAGCATTGTCATCCATATCGCTATCATGGGCGCAGCCCTCTTGCTTTCTCCCGGATGCAGCGTTCGCAATCGATCGGGAAAGTTCGGCTTTTTCCGTTGGTAACCGCAGAGGGGCGTCCTGTGAATCTCCGGGGGTACTCGGAATTGCCTGGCTGGCACTACACTTTTCGGCAACAACTTTGCCAAAGTTATCAAATGCCGATCCAATAATTCTTTCCATATTCACACACTGTGTCTTTTGGCTTTCTATCATCATTTTCATGCATTGCTGTCAAGAGAATGGTGCACTTGCCGTGCCAAACTCCTTTCCACGGACGGTCAGGGAATGGTCTTTCAGTGCTGGCTCCTTGCTGCCCGCAGTAGCTCGAGACTCACCAATGTCACTTCCACACACCTTATCCTTGGCAGTACCCAAGTTTGTGACACTCATGTGTGGGTCACTTCTGAAACTGTCCACAATCTCGAAAACACTTCTGCGCGAAGAAAGATTGTCACTGCCAGTGATGCTTGTCACTCCCTTGCCTGACCCCTGGGGAGTCGCCATGACAGGGTAGACCAAGGCCTGGGGCCTTCTCGGTCACAATTAAAAAAACTCACTTGACACAACGTGTCTAAGTAAATAACTTCGACTTTCTGGTCCTCTGGCACGAAAACTCGTAGGTGCAAAATCGAAACGTTCTGTATAAAGGTAAAATTGCCAAAAATTCCAAAAACAACACAGGGTTGAAAAAACGACTCCACTGAAACAAAGGAACAATCGCACTGAAGCAATTGCGCATGCGCACATCTCATGGGATTCCGATAGTACGGAATGGGGAGTTGGAATTCATAGTCCCCCATTCTGCGTTGCGGCTAGGGATGAAAACAAAGCTCTTAAGGAGTAACTACATTTAAATTCATTTCCAAACTGTATTCTATTATCTCTCTTATATCTTGTATAATGCATTAATAACCAATAGAACATGCTTGAAATCAGCAACAAATAGTTCTTCCAACATCTTTCCTAAATATTGTTACTCCTAAATATTGTTGTTTATTGACCACCCATCCAATACTCATATAAAACAGGAGCAAATAGGTGTGATATTGATTTTATTTTCATTAGAATCTCCTTGGACCTTGATGCACTTTGCCCATTTGTCTTTGATACCGGCTATGCCATCGGGGTAGAAGTCTTCAGACTGGTCCCTCGGCCATGCCTCAGTAGCTGCCTTCAGTCTACCATCATCGCCAAATATTGTACCTCGCAAGTGTGACTTCAAACATATATATGTATCTAGGGGCCAGATATGGACTGTAGGGGGATGATTAAGTTGTTCAAAGATACATTGTTGAAGTGCAGCCTGTGCAATGTTGTCATGAAAAAGCATACCTCCAGTAGTCTATACATACCAACTTTTGCGATGTTCATTCCCACTTCGCAAAGCAAAATGTTTCCCATTTAGAAACAATATTGTTCGGAGTAATACTTTAGGATTGTGATCCCCAAGGAGTTTCTTATTCCACAGCATCTCCTCCTCTTCTTCTGTACATGCCTCAGCCTGCCTTGTAATTGTACCCAGTCCCTTTTTTACAAGTCCCTTCATTTGGCCATCTAATACTTGACGAAAACTTTCAAAATCCTTATCTTTCAGAAAGTCCAGTTTTCTTTTCTTTTCCACCTTCAAGTAACCTTGTATTCCCATAACCAAGCTGAGAACAGATTTTGGTGGGTATTTGGCACCATCCACTTTTCAAACCTCGCACACACACTTGGACAACCAGAAACCCAATTCCAGTCTAAGCTCCCAACAGTTTCCAATCCCCCTGACGTATTGTTACGGGAAATCGCCCATGAGTTGAAAGTGTTAACTGCTCACTTATTTCTTTTCAATGTTATTGAGGGGGTGTGCAGCTTTTGCCATTTCTTCAAGAAAAGAATCATTTTCAGGGTCTGCATGACTTTGAAGAGAAGTCTGCATTAAAATAAAAACAAACGTTAGTCATTGTTTGCTTATGTTTACTCCTCCACCTCGTAAGCAATAGATAACTAATAAAAATAAAAACAAGAAAAATTTAGAATTTCACAAGCAAACGTAGTGTGTGAAGTGAAGTAATAATTTCATTAGTAAACATGGTAGATGTGATATGGTATCTTCATCATGATTATGCCGGAAGTAGGCCATCTTTAAAGGTCGAAATCTCGCAATGCGATGTCAATTGATAACAAGTGTTTTATCTGATCAAAGTTTAATCTTTCAGATCTAGGTAGTGACAAGTGGAATGCGACAAGTCATTTGACGGAATAAAAACGCGAAATGACAAAACTGGGATAAAGCCTTGGTTGGCAACGACGAAAACTTCAAGAGTAATCCTCAGGTGAAGGGCAAAATTCAGCACCCAAACTTCAGCATCAGACAGCTACTGGTTTAACTGAAATACAATAAAGTGTCAATAAGCTCTCTGTTGGTACTAATGGAATGTATTGATTAATCAATTAAACATCTCTTTTATCCATTTCAACAAAGATATGTCACTTAATTCTTTAACCTATTATCAGGAATATTTGTAAATCATTCAGAACATAATTCATTACAGACAGCTTGAGGTAAAAAACTGGGTGGGTTATCTCACTTGTAGGGATATCACATCCACCATGTTTACTAATGAAATTATAACTTCACTTTGCACAAGTGTGCTTGTGAAATTCTAAATTTCACATCATATACATGGTAGATGTGATATGTTACTTTAAAGCTTCTCAAATTTCAAGAATTTTTTAGATACAACGATTGCGGTCTGTAGAACTTCTTAAATAGAATTTCCTGAACGTGGATGCATTGGTCCAATTTCCCAGCTTCAGAATTTCTGCTACAGAAGTTCCTTTGGAGAAAGCCTTTGATGTACCAGCGCCTCGAACCGAGTGGGCTTTGTAGAGTGAAGTGTCAATTCCTGCTGCACTCATGACGTCAGTTACCCATCTAGCAACTGTCGCTGGTGGAACAGGTTTATGAGGATTGACAAAACTCAAAAGAAGTCTTGATCTGTCTAAGTCTCTCCATGGGGTTGTCCTCTTTAGATAAACTCGAAGACAATTTACCACACAAATTGTTTGGTCATGGTTGTAGGTTCTGAAAGATAGTGAAGGGGGTTTGAACCCACTCTTTGTCACCTTGGTTGGTTTGACAAGATTGAACACTATCTCCTCAACCATGTCCAGCATGTGGAGCATGTGACACGTGTCTAGAGACGTCAGTTCCGAAGAGCGACTAGCAGATGTTAGCATGAGTAGCATGGTTAGTTTCTCAGATAAAATCTTGTCCGAAAGCAGTGTTTTTGGAGGTTGGGTTTTTAGGTAGTCCAGGACTTTGTCTACCTCCCATATAGAAGTATACCTTGGTTGAGGGGGAATCTGATTGAAGATTCCTGTCATCAGTTTCTTAATCTAAGGATGAAGGGTGAAAGGCAGAAAGTACTGACCTGGCTGAATTGATAAAAATAAAATTATTGCTGTACAGGAAGGAGAGGAAATCTAGGATAGACTCCAAAGGTGCTGAAAAGGAATTAATACCCCTTTCAACGCACCGGCTAGTCCACCTGTTCCAGGAAGCATTGTAAGCGCCTTGTATACCTGGTCTCCATTGACTGGTGAGGAGTTTAGCTTTTTTATTCGAAACTCCTCTTGTCTTGACTCCTTCCCTGAGACCCTCCAGACCGCTAGAAGAAGACTTTTGTTTTCTACTAATGGGTGCAGGAGGTTCTGAGGGGAACTCAGCAAGTTGTCTGTTTGAGGCAGGAGGATTGGGTAAGTCACCGCCATCTCTAAAAGGAGTGGGTGCCAGGCTTGGCTTTGCCAGACTGGTGCTACCAGCACTAACTCGGTCCCCTCCCTCCTTACCTTCCAGAGGCATCTGCCTATCAGTGAGAAAGGGGGAAAGGCATAAGGTATCCCCTTGTTCCAATGAATTTGGAATGCATCTGTCCAGATTGCAAGAGGGTCTGGTTTCCAGCTGCAAAATGGTTTAGCTGGAAGGTCAGTCTTGATGCAAATAGGTCTATCGTGAACGGACCCAGCGTCTTGTTGCACTGTGAAAACATGACTTGGTTCAGTTTCCAATCGCTTGAATCCAGAAAGTGGCGAGACTCCCAGTCTGCATGAATGTTCTCTATCCCTGGGAGGTACACAGCTGTGAGAGAAAGTTTGTTCTGGAAACAGAACTCCCAGATCTGTTTGGTGATCTGAATTAGGGTCTGTGATCTGGTGCCGCCCAGGCGATTTATGTATGACATTGCTGTTATATTGTCTACCTGAACAAGTATCGCTTTGTTCTTCCTGTCTTTGCAAAAGGTTAGAAGGGCTAGGAACACTGCCTTCAATTCTAGTGCGTTTATATGCATGGTCTGCTCCTCTTCTGACCATCGTCCGCCCGTTGACGATGTTCCCCAGATTGCACCCCACCCCATCTTTGACGCATCTGTCTGTAACGTCAAGTCCGGGTGAGTAACAAAGATTGGTTTCCCATTGAAACTGGACAGGTTGTTCACCCACCATTCCAGCTCCTTTCGACAAGGGCTTGATTGCATCTGTAGGTAATGACAATGTAACTGGGCTGGTATGACTGCTCGCATGGAAGCTGTCAGTTTGCCTATCAAACTCGCTAAGTGTTTGATCATTACTTGTCTTTTCTTGAAAAGACGGCATATTGAGATAATGTTGTCCACTTTGTCTTATGGTAGGGTCAGTGTAAGAGAGTTCGAAGAAACCCCAGGAAAGTAATTCACTGAGATTTCTTCCAATTGATCACAAAGCCCAAAACTTGGAGGAGAAAGAGCAGTGTGTCCCTGTGTTAAACAAGAAGTTCTAGGGATTCTGCGAAGCAAATGTCATCCAAGTATGATCAGACAAATTCCAGCCTGACAAGCTAGACTCACCACTGGTCGGAGCAGTTTTGTGAAGACTCTTGGGGCTTGGGCAAGACCGAAGGGCCAACATCTGAACTGGTACATAGAACCCTTCCACTGGAAACGGAGAAACTTCCTCAGATGTGAGGCTACCAGAACGCTGAAGTACTCTTAAGAAAGATCCAGTTTGATCATGAAATCGCCTCAGCAGATGAAGACCCTCCATCTTGAAATGCTCGTAGGGTATGTGTACATTCAATGCTTTCAGATTTATGATAGGTCTTTGCCCTCCCCCTTTTTTGGGGACTACAAACAGAGGGCTTAGGAACTGGTCTTGGTCTTGTAACTGAGAGGGAGGAACAAGTTCTATTACTTGTTTCTGGAACATTGCCTGAACTTCTTTGTTTAATACTAACTGATCTGCTCTTGACAATTTGGGTTGATGTTATTTCATTGAGGGAGGTTTTCTGAGAAACTTGAAATGTAAACCTGTTACTGTTTGTGAGATCCAAGGATCTGAACTGATCTTTTGCCAATTTTGACTGAACATACCAATTCTTCCTCCCACAAACGTTTCTTTCACCAGTATATGTTCTAGATCTAACGCTTGAATTTCTGGCAAGATTTGGAGTGATAGCAGTGAACGAGGAGGTTGAGGCAATGTGTGGGAAAAGTCTAAGACTGCATTTGACCCACCTAGAGTAGCTGTTTTTCCTGTTGTGTCTGGTTTGACCTCTGCCTCTGGAAGAGTTGCAACGGAAATCACCTACAAAGGATGCCTTCATGTTGAACCTGCCCCCAGAAAAGTTCCTTGATTCTGCATTTTGTAATCACCTTTACTCTTACTTTTACCTGGACCCGATATTTGATTGTTTAGAGGGTCAGGAATGCCCGGATCATCTACGTCATCGTTTGGCACTTTAGAAGCGTTAGACGTAGTCGCCTCTACTGGCAAGTTTCTCTGCGTGGGTACTAGGTCATTGTTTGACCCTTTGTGCCCCTTAGAAATTCCCTTTAAGGTTCATTATAGATGCTAAAATGCGACAAAACTTACTGTGGCAAAAAAACATGTGTTGTTACATTGCGAGATTTTGACCTTTAAAGATGGCCTACTTCCAGCATATTCATGATGAAGATACCATATCACATCTACCGTGTTTATGATGTGAAATTAATAGGATGTGTGTTCATAATTACAGTCCACTCAAGTTTTACTATTATTTGAAAACCCTTCTTAGTTTTCAATATCAAATATACTAAATGACATACTCGTACCCTATAGGCCGTCATGTTTTCTTTCAAAATGTCTACACCTTGAATGTTGATTAATTGCTATTACTGAAAATTACTGGAAAAATTTATACAGACATTACATGTGGTTCTATCATAGGCTTAGGAACAGTTCAAAAGTTGGGTGGCAGGGCAAGATTTAAAATTTTCTGACGGTGAGAGTGGGGGTACTTTTATTAAAACATGCATTAAGTATGTTTCATAAAATGGAATTACATTCAACTCATTAGCACGGTCCACACGCAATACATAGTCTGGTTTTCGACCAATAATATGCCTTTAAAGCTTAGTATCATCAACATTCGAAATTTCAAGACAATTTTCATTCAGATTGCACAAACATAAAATTTAAAAAATCAACCTTGATGATAAGATGAGTGAACTAAAAACGAATTGGTTGGGAGAAATATTTGTAAGGGTTAATTCTAACAAGATCAGTCAATTTTTGAAAATCACAATATATATGTTCTCTTAAGTATTTCAGAAAGTTAAACCGGAGTACCGTAAGGGGGTGCTGAGTGAAATATAACTCGGGCCTCGAATATAACCTGGGTCTCGAATGTAACCCGGGTTCTCAATGTTAAAATAACCTTGTATGGTTTCCAGATGGAAAGTTATGAGATATAGAATGCCACTTTCTCACTCTTGCAATACATTTTGTAATGCCATTTCAGGTCTGAAAAAATAGAATCCGGCCTCGATTACAACCCGGGGGGTAAGGGGGTGCTGAGTGAAATAGAAGCTCCGGGTTGTATTTGAGGAAATACGGGATAAACTGTTATTGACATACATACCTGGGCTATTATTGGTGATTGACCGTCTATGTTTTCTTTAACATAGCACATTTGGGACTGCTCGATCCTGTCGTCTTCGTCATCGCATGTCCTGTCACGGTTTTCCTGAATATTTGATTCAATATTTTGAGATGCCGAGAATAAAATACCATCGTCGTCACTATCCATCTTTGTAACAAGTAGTACAAGAGTGATACAAGCAGTATTGTTGGCACGACACGATTCACGCACAATACTGCTACAGTTTCTGTAAGATGGTGGTAGAAATGCATGCGGTGTCACCCTGCACGCACGGACATTTCGTGCAGGCAGATAAAAGTTGAATTTTCGGATCGTTTTTTTCCCCAACACATTTGTATGGTTGTTAACTCCTAACAGTGTCAATCAATGTGAACTCCTCACACTGCCAACCATCTGGTGTATATAAAATAATGACCAAACCCTCGTGAACAGCTGCGACAACCACCTCGCTATCGCTTGGTGGTTATTGCAGCTATTCACTCAGGCAGAGGTCATTATATCAACCATACCCAACAACTCAGACAGTACAGAGATACCATGCGGTCAACCCCCAGTCAAGGTGGGAAGGTTGCTCGGCACGTGGAAAGTGTGCGGGTGAAGTCAATTGCAGGTCGCAGCGACCTGGCGACGCACCGCATGACACAAACGCTGAGCGACTCCGGCAGTCAGGCTATTTCAGATGACGAGAGGTCGTTGTTGAATGTGGCTAAATCAAACTCAGGAGAGGCAAGCTATCAGGCCGCTGGCCAGTTTGACGCAATTCTTGATGATTTCGATAAAGATTATGATGATGAATGCGTAGGGCCAGAAGTTTCAGTCAAAGTAGCAAGTTTGTGCAATAAGTGCATGGCAGTGTCCAAGGTGAAAGGTCGTCGGGATAAATACCCTAGACCCGCTAACTGTTACAATATGCTTGCTCAGAAAATCAAGCAGCTGTCAAAAACAGTATTAACCGATATATTCGGGGAAGGAAGTTACGAATGGTCAATGTACAAAAGTCCATTGTGGCTGCTGCTATAGCGATTGCTGAAACAATTGATCACATGCTCACCAGCAAGTCGCCAGATGGTGAAACTATTGTCTCAAAACGGACTGCTTCCATGGGACATGCCAACTATGACGTAGAGAGATCTTGAGAACTTGTATTCAAGAACAGTACAGGCCACTTTGTGGGAATAACGTTCCTGTCACAAAGTACTTGTTTGGTGATGATCTCCAAAAGGAGATGTAAACAGTCCTGGAAACTAATCGGATTGGAAAATCTTTCTCAATACCTTTGTATAAAGGGGGAAGGTCTTTTTTAGAGAAGACCGGTTTGCGCCCGAACTATCGGCAGCGCAAGGGGAGGAACTCACACACGACCCTGAGCTCTTAGACATTATCAGTTGTATGCATATTCCTTTGGTTGGTATCCTAATGCAAAACACATAACTAGACACATTCAGTTTTCTGATACTGAGAAATTGGCTATATATTCGGCTATTTACAAACTGCTGGCTAAGAGCATCATTGAAGTTTCACATTTTGAAGAGCGCGATACATGTCGCCTATATTTGTAGGGAAAAGAAGGGTGAGACCCACAGGGTTATCTTAAATCTTCACAATTTCAATGAATGTGTAGAATATTTGCACTTTAAAATGGAGTCTCTCCATCAGCTCTGATGAATAGAGACTGTTTGATGTCATCTTTTGAACTTAAAGATGCCTATTATTCTTGCCCAATTGCTAAGGAGCATAGAAATGTCTTGAAATTCGTTTGACAAGGTATTAGATACCAATTCAAAGTATTACCAATGGGTTTGGCTTGTGCACCAAGGAAATTTACAAAATTGATGAAGCCTGTGTTTGCTCAGCTTCGAGTTCAAGGTCATGTGTCAGTGCCCTACATTGTTGATTGTTTCCTAGAGGTTGATACTTATGCAGACTGTTGTCAAAACATAACTGATACCATTGGGTTACTTGATGCATTAGGGTTTGTAATTCACCACAGCAGATTGTATTTTTGGGATTTGTCATCATTTCTCATACTATGACAGTTAAATTGACAGATGATAAAACTGCCAAACTGAGACTTGTATGTGAATCACTGTTATTGAAAGCTTTGGTCTGTAGTAGAGACGTTTGACAGTGCTTGGTCTCTTGGTTTCAAGTTTCCATGGGTGTATGTATGGGCCTCTAGATTATCGACAGCTCGAATTAGAAAAAACACATGCTTTAAAGAACGCTAAAGGGAATTTTGATAGCTTTATGGCTTTGACTGACAATGCTAAGATTGATTTGCAATGGTGATGTGACCATATCTATAATTCCTACGTCATTGGACGTTCCCCTCCAGATGCAATAGTGTATACAGATGGTAGCAAAAAGGGATTGGAGGAGTGCTTGATGGTGCTATACGACAGGTGGTAGCTGGGTAGAGAACGAGGCTGAGGGCCATATAAACTATTTTAGCTTCTGGCTCTTTCTTACTCGCTGCGATCATTCACTGAGCAGCTTTAAGATAAGCATATCCGAGTGATGATGGACAACACTACTGGGGTAGCTTGCATCAATCACATAGGCACCAGTCACTCAGTTACATGCAATGATATCACAAATAAGATCTGGCAATTCTGTATCATGAACAATTCATGGATATCGACTGGTCATATCCCTGGTGCCGAGAACGTCAGTGCAGATGCAGAATCTAGACGTGATAGGAGACAGAAAGAGTGGAAACCTAATAGTAAATTCCTACACATTGGGTTAGAAATGCTCAAATTTGTTCCTGAAATTGACTTGTTTGCTACTAGAATCAATGAACAGTTTGATAAATATGTTTCATTCAAACCTGACCCATTTGCAATTACAATTGATGCATTCATGTTGTCATGGTCACACATTGATTCGTATGTGTTTCCTCCTTTCAGACTGATCACACAGGTGGTGCAGAAGATCGAGGCAGACAAGGCCCGGGCTGTTCTGGTGTTTCCGTATTGGACTACCCAGGTGTGGTTCCCCAAGGCGATGAGACTGCTATTCAGAGACCCTGTGGTGCTGCCCAAAGACAGAAAACTGTTCTCATTACCCCAGGATCCAGGAGACATCCATCCAATGCACATGACGCTGACGCTATTGTTATGTCTTTTATCCGGAGATCAATGTGAAAGAAACTTATCGTCAGAAGCTGAAGAGTTATAATACTCCCTTCCTGGCGAGGGTCGACCCACAAACAGTACCATACTTACCTCCGGAAGTGGGAACACTATTGTAGTGAACAAGAAGTTGATCCCTCTGTGCCACCTGTAGAAGTCAGTGTTAATTTTCTTGCTAGACTGTCAAGCCAAGGTCTCGGCTACATGTACAGTGGTGTGAGTACAGCACGTTCCACACTATCTCCAGTTATTACTTTATAATGGGTTTTCATTTGGAGAAAGGAGTTTTTCAGACAAAACTCTAATTACCTAAACGTTCAAGCACCTGGGATGCTGACGTTGTGCTACAATACTTAAAAACTGTGACTCAAGCTGAGAAACTCAGAATGATTACATTGAAACTTGTGATGCTTTTAGCACAACTTTTGGGACAAAGATGTCAAACTTTGGTTGCTTTGGACATTGATTGTATGGAAATTAATCAGTCACGTTGTGTTTTTGTTATTAACCAGAATTGCATCAGGTTCCTATTGTGTTTAAAGCTTATGCGCCAAATCAGCGCCAGTGTTTACTTAACTACCTACGTCAGTACCTCAAGCAAACAGCTGTACTTAGACAGGTTATTGGTGAGTTACCGGAAACCTCACAAGCCAGTAAGCACTGACACAGTTGGCCGTTGGATCAAGTCTGTGTTGCCTTCGTCTGGGATTGATGTAAAAAATTTTACAGCACACAGTACACAGGCTGCTTTGTGCTTGTCTGCTAAATCTGATGGATTATCAGTTGACACTATCATGAAAGCTTGGGGCTGGACGAGAGAGTCTACATTTCAGAATTACTATCACAAAACTGTGTCCTGGGCTTGGAATTTTGCTGAATCGATGCTTGCTGATAATTACAAATTATCTAGTTAGTACATGGACATGGTACAAGATATACTGTGTACAGTTGAGACTGTTACAAGTGTTAAATAGTTTCAAATAAATTACTTTTGAGTTTGGTAGATTATTGATTATGCTCGTGAACACAAGCTTTGAAGTGTCACGTGACTACTGAGTGAAAGACTATTAAGAGGTAGAATTGATAATTAAACGAGCCTATTTAAGGTGAAGTTTGATTGTAGTTCTACCGAGTAATAGTCTTCGCACGAATGGTCTTCATGGCTCTTGTTGAATCTCCACATCAATCTAGTTTCTTCAGACCTCCTGTAGATGTCTTTTGTTAGATACCTTTCTTAGGCCCCCCTCCTTCATCTTAATAAGGACGACTCCCCCAGTCACCCAGGAGAATTCCTCCCTTTTCTCCTTCACCAGAATTCTTGCATCTTTTGCTAGTTTAGCTCGAGTTTTAGTGAGGTCCTCGTTGATGTAGATTCTTGGTGACCCGGCATTGGTTTCCTTGAGCTTAGACTTCTGAGAGAGAAGGGAACGTTTGGAGGCATTGCTGACAAACATGACGATGATGGGCCTAGCCTGGGTATGTGGGGGAGGGTGGATAACAGGGTACTCTATGGCTTATGTCAATGTCCTCCAGAGACAGATTAACCCCAATCTTTGAGGAGAGGTCAACAATCAACTGATCAGTGTCTTCTCCTGTGCTTCTGGGATACCTGTTACTCTGACATTGTTCCTTCAGGGATACCTGTTACTCTGACATTGTTCCTTCAGGGATACCTGTTACTCTGACATTGTTCCTTCTGGGATACCTGTTACTCTGACATTGTTCCTTCTGGGATACCTGTTACTCTGACATTGTTCCTTCTGGGATACCTGTTACTCTGACATTGTTCCTTCTGGGATACCTGTTACTCTGACATTCATGTTCCTTCTGGGATATTGTTCGCTCCTGTCAACTTTTATTTCGAGATTAGCAATAACTTCATCCTTTTCAACAATTTTACTTCCGATCAGCAAGTTTATTTTCTAGTTGGTTGTTCCTTTCGACTAGCTGAGCAATCTCTTGTCGAAATGTAAGTATGATGGATTGCTTACAGCGGCTCTAAATAGGGACAAAATGTCATTACTTTTTAGTGCAGTAACGAGTTGGTTCATGAAAACACTAGTTTCAGACTCACCGTGAGCAACAGGTTCTCCCTGGTTGGACATGTCTGATGAATTATCACTACTGTTCAACTCAAAATCAACAACTGGAGATAAACAGCAGTAACGTTTATTTTCTGTTTCCGAGTCCGAAAAAGGTGTAAACACGTCTTCTCGGTTACGTTTGCTTTGTGCAGGTGTATTCTCCATTAGGCATGTTAGTATAGTATATAATAGGGCACAGGTTTTATGAGAATTTCAAAGTTCATCAGTCATCATCGACAATATTTTATACCATCAGTGAAATAAAGTGTCAAATTGGGAATAACAAATCACAATAGATTACATTAGTGGTGATATTATTAAGAAATACCCCCAGTCTACCTTGTATTTTGAGAAAAAATCACATCAGCTTTCCGCACAGTGAAAACATACGTCCAGCCATCGTGACGTCATAAAGATTCAAATATTGAATAATTTACTTGTTAGATATTTGTTTTATGATTAAGTAACTGATGACCCATTTCCAATTAAAACTGTGTACCTTTATCTTAAACGTTTTCGAAGGTCTGGTTGAACATAGGCAAAGCATGTCTCACTTACATTAAGTGATGAAAGAATTTCATGTTCAAGTCTTTTTGCTACTTTTTTCTGGTTTCCATTGCAAATAGTTAAACTTAGTGCATTAGGACGTAGCGTCTTTTGCTTTCCTCCATCTCAAAATCTATTCTGTATTAATTCAGGAGACTTGGTATATGATTAGTTCTAGTGGTGGAGTGGTGCCTTTTGTTACTTGAGTTTTTGAGGATTTAAATTCTTTTCTTTTGTCTCCATGGAAACAATTTGAACTTAGTACTTATGGGGGTTAGCCACCTTTCCCGGCCTCCATTGGCCCTGGGGCTGTTTGAAAGCCTTCAAACCTGAGGCAATAACTAACTACAGTGGCTGTATGGTTTAGGAGATATGCTCAGGATAAAGCACTTTGTCATAGAGTCATTGTTTTAGTAATGTTTCCATGGAAACTGCGAAAAATGGATGATAAGTGTAGGAAGTTTGGTGAAGCTAGCATGTATAGTTTAGAAGATATACTCCGTACAAAGGACTTTGTAAATGTTTTAGTCATTTTTCCATGGAAACCGCAAAAAATAAAAATCATTTGTTGGTTTAACCCGTAAAAGGGACATCTAGGGATCATGGTTGATAAGCGTATGAAAGATTGCTCCATCAGTCAGATTCACCTCCGAAACCGAATAGTAACGGCCACATCAACAGCGGCGAGGGCACTCAGTCTTATCATCAGCACAAGAACAACCCTTTGCCGACTTCGTTTTGCTGGTATACGATCTTACCGCCCCTTCCGTGAAATGGCTTTGACACGTTTACACTGTCAACGCAGATTACAAAGACCACGTACTGTACGCCAGTGGCAGCTGCATGACTGGTTGAGGATGCTGTTTTACGAGAACAGGTTTTGTCTATTCAGAAACGATGGCAAGGTTCGAGTTAATCGACGAATGGGTGAGTGTGACTCGTGTGAAAACTGCATTAGAGAGGTTCACCCGTTTTGAGGCGGCGGCATCATGGTGTTGGGAGGCATTTGTGGCCAAATGACCCGCCGCTGGTTGTTCTGCTGGGGAATCTGACTGGCCAGCAATACATTGATGAGGTACTGAGACCTACCATCGTTTCTTACATCAAGCAACAGCCAAGAGGATTAATATTGCAACACGACAACGCAAGACCTCACACTGCCCCAATTGTTAGAGACTTCCTCAAGGATGCTTTTAAAGAGAATATTGGAAAATGAATTCTGTTCACAAACCAATCGTCAGAATTCTCATATCTGTGTTCGTATTTATTTTATACACCTTGAAAATGAGTGAAACATTTCTTTTGCCTGGTAGTTTAGATACATAGCTTTAGAAAACAATGTGGGCTTTTTCGTTGGACGTTTTTACTCTCAAATAACGGCGTTGCAAATGATATAAAATTGGCACCAACTTCTGCAACGTTAGTACTTTGGTATTTTGAGAATCTTTTCTATTCTAAAGTTGGAGGAACATTTGGCCCTTCGATGAAAGGGTATGTTGAAATTCATTTTTTAGATCTTCATACTGAAAAATGACAAAAATATCCTTCAAACTTTTCACGAAATTCTTAACTCTCTTGATTCTTGTATGAAATTTACGATCGAATGCCTTGATGAACATTCAAATTTTCTTGATGTCATTTGTGAGATAGATACAGAAGGTATTATAGCAACGGATATTTTTAATAAGAAAACAGATTCACAACAGTATCTGGACTTTGAAACATGTGACCCCATCATACCAAACGCAATATTCCCTATTGTTTATCAAGAATAGGTTGTACAAATGTCTTAAATAATGTTAAAATCAATCACCTTGATGAACTGAAATGCATTTTACTAAAACAAAACTATCCAGAAAAATTGGTAAGCGAAAATATACAAAAAGATTTAACTACGGATCTTCAACTGAGCAATAAGCAATTTTGAATTGTTCCAGATTTGACTTAGTTATGTTACTCCTAAAGTCTCAAAGTGTTATAGTTATTTATGTTCACTATAATTAAATATGTCTTAATTAACTGACTCATGTAATGTCACAGTTATGTCATATTGTAATGCCAGTGTAGTAAAGTTGGATATAAATATATTTCCTTTTTATATTAAAGTATTCAATAATGGAGGCGACATTGCATCTCAGTTACCAACAAAGAAATATTATTTCATTCAATATTTCCCCTATTGCATTTCAAATGTCATTATCCAATGGGGAGCAAGTATTCAACTGCTTACTGAAATCTCAGTCTTCTGCCCTTGTTGCAGTTGCTACCTCATTCTTGCTGTTGTTGATCTTGCAGTCATTTTGCTTGATCAGCATTCATGATTTTCATGAAATTGTATTGAAAGATGTTGGGATGTCTGTATGGAAGAGAGCAATTCATACTGTTATGAAATCACTCCAAGTTGTGCCTCATGGTGGTTCCAAAGTAACAGTGAGAAGCGGGCATCATCGATCCAGGTCGTCACCATGTCGTCCTTGAAGTCAGGAGACAAGCTGATCGCATCCATCAGAGTTTCCTGTACAATGCGCGGAGGGATGAGTGCCAGGCCGGCTGCTCTTCTGATTATTTCTTCATCCTTGGTCCTCCTGTATGCTACTACCAGTCATTTTGAGTCTTCCTCCAAAGGGCTTGCAAGAAATGGAATAACAAACCTTTATTTCAGCTTCGGGGAACTCTTTCTCTAATACTGCCGGCTCAAAGTCGGTCTAGTCTAGTTTAGGTTATGGCTTGTCGATTTTGCAGGTGAGTGCAGACGAAAGGATATGTAGTGGAGACGGTTCGAGTGTGAATAATATAGTCAGGCAGGCAGTGAAGTGACTTCAGTAGGCTGTAGGACCTTCAGCTGATCTAGGATTTTGTCATCTGCAATGTCTCTTCCCTTGCGGTATTCTGTAAATTGCTAAGAAACCGGATCTTGGCCAACGTTGGTTGCTAACATTCAAACAGTGGTCACCCATTTTGTGCAGATCTGTCTTACTTTATTCATGCTGTACAGAAATTCGTGGTGTGACCAAATCTACATTTCACAGCCAAACAATATTAATTTAATGACCTAAAATGATTCAGTATTTTTTAAATTGTTATTTAACAAAAGAAAGTACTTAATGCAGTTATATTTTAGTTATTTTAAAGACAAATATATTTTCAAATGAAAAACCTCAACAGTTTACATGCAAGTTTCTGTTTTCATAATCACAATTTTTTCAAAGGACTATCTATATTCCAATGAAAATTTTTTTTAACTTCAAAATAAATCCAAATTTTCATAAGTGTGAGCCAGGCCTACTCTGATGGAGGCACTAATTAGGGCTGTTGAATTTCAGCCATGGGTATTGTGTTAATTGTCTAAAATATCTGTCTAAGTTTTGAGACATAATCGAATGCCCCGCATGTAGAGATCCTGGGCTTTTCATGCACACCTTTTGGGCTCTTTTTGTCTGAATTGTTCTGCTTACAATAAAGGTCATGCATTTTTTATAAGTCGGGGAAAATCTTAAGCCTATTGGGTTCTCATATATATGTAAATGTTAATCATACGTACCTGATAACGTTGACCATCAGACCTATTGCACTGCATGGATAAGGGTGAGGTGTCGTACAGGTACCTGAGAAGATGAATGTCCAGGGGCGTCCACTTCATTGCCTCGTAGTTTACTCGAGCCGACTGATTTTGGCTGGTCGCATCAAGCTCCATGCTGAAGGCAATTTAAGATTCGAGCTTTTATTTTAGAAAAATGTCATTTCATTTAAACATTGCTTATCCTGGCATGAATGCGCAGAACTGTTACAATAAGGCCTGTAGGTCTCGTTTATGTCTTTCCGGTTACTAGCCAACCTGGTTCCCGGGCCTTGTTCCGCTTGCGCTAAAGAGAGGCCCAGGCACCAATGACTGTACAGCGAATTACAAATAAAACAATCATTTTTGGAATGAAAGGAAAGAACAATAATCCTGTAAATGCAATCATTTTACTAGTCAAACAGCATATTTACAGATGTAGCATAAATGGTTTTAGACCGAAGTTAGAGTATCTTAAAAGTGAAATTATACAATATTACGATTTGTCAAGATATGTTTTTTTATCAACAGAAACTGAAAAATTTCACTTTTACTACTTGGAAAATAATCCAGTCATTAAACTCAACTAAATTGAATTGTACTGATATAGTTGGATGTATGTAACTGTATTTATATGTTGAATGTCTTTTTTTTTGTCAAATGTGTCTTTGCCTGTACCACAAAACGGAGCCGAGAGCAATAATCCGACCGTAAAAAGTTGTGCCAATGCGAGGGAATGTAAAATTGAGGTTCCATGAGAAGAAAAATACCAATTATCGGGAGTAAATGTGACTGTCTCCAATGTTAGCACCCCTCTAACTACCGCACTGGCCGTGTCTCTGTTTGTTTACATTTTGCAGCCCACCTCATCAAGTACACAAGTCAAATTCAAATTATCCCTTTGTTCTAAAAATTCATAGAGACCGGCGATCGACATAGAATACGGATATATGCTCGAGACAACAACAACGCTTCATGACGTCCCCTGGAAATACATGTACCAAAACGAAGAAATTGCAGTGATAAACCTATGTTGTCCACCATCTTCATTTGCTCCAGTGGCAGCCGCCATGCAGTCATTGGTGCCTGGGCCTCTCTTTAACACAAGCAGAACGAGGCCCGGGAACCAGGTTGGTTACTAGCTTCCTGTGACAACTGGTTATGGGTATCAGCTGCGCAACGCAATTACACGACAATATACTTTGACGTGTGGAACGTTGTCAGAGGAATTTTATTGAGAGACATTACTTGAATTGCATTTTACATTTGGGTAAATGTATAAGATGGTAACAGTTTATTGAGTTGAATTTCAAGCCAAAGTTGAGAACAAACCCACATTTTAAACAGACTGTGCACAGAAAAGTATATTTCTTGCGCTGACTATACTGCCCTTTGATTTCAGTATCAATCATAGTTTGTTTTAAAATATTCAATTTTATATATTCTATGTATGATCAAGCATGTAACAGTATCATTCAAGCATTATGGCGTATAAAGTTAAAATATACAAATGAATTTGTGAAGTCGATAAATTAGAATCCTAGAATTTATTATTCATGCTAATTAACTTTAAATAGATCTGATTATAAGAAATGTAATTATGTCAGATGTTCAAAATAATGAATAATGACTTTGCTGTATCCATATTGTTATTAGTGTGTTTTTTATTATTAATATTCCACGATTCTTGTGTACAAAATTCAGCCAAAACCAGCAACTCAATTACAACCAAACTTTACGATCGTATAGCCATTACAAAGAACTCGCGGCATGAAACTTTTGAGCCAATTCGGACATCGCACTAAAGGCTCAGTACCACTCAAACTTTGAAAAGTTAACATTGAATTTTTTTTCCAAAATACACTTAGAGACTTGCAACTTTTTCTTAACAATGGACAATAACATTGCAAGCAAAAAAGAAAATCATTTTTGGACCCCATGCATCTTTGAAATTCATCTCCTCTGCAGATACTTGCATCTGAGGGTTGAAACTCTTCATTAATGAAACATTGGAAATTCCATTGTCTTCTTGATTTTATGAAAGTTCAATACTTTTTTCTCAGCAAACCTTCAAAGTCGGGCAACTTTGCTCATCTAAGCATATTCAAAGGAAGATAACTCAAAAAGTTATACTCACAAATGCCACATTTTTTTAGGAATGTAAGATGAACTCAGTATATGAACTTGATGAAACTGCCAAAACATCTATCACGAACAGTCACTTTCGTTCACAATAGAGGATCAAATTCGTGAAAAATAATTTGGAACAAAATTAATATGGGGTAATTTTTCAAATTGTACTTAGAGACTTGAAACTTGTTTTGAAAATACGCAGTAACAGTACAAAGAAAAAGGTAAATCATGACAATTCATAAGTAGCATACTTTTTTCACATTATCAACTTCTTTGCAATAATCACAGATTAGGGCAGATAAAACATGCTATTGTTGCTTAATGCGTCCGCATATTTTCATGAAGCTTTCAGGGAAGATTGCTAACATCACTATGTGCATAATGAATGTGCTTTTCATGCGCTGAATCTGTTTGCTTGTGACTATATTTATTTTTATTACTACACAGATTGCATGTCCATTCTGAAGCAAAATGACTCAAATACAACCAAACTTTACAAGCTTATAACTCGTGATACGAAAGATTTCAGCCAATTCGGACATTGCATTAAAGGCCCAGTTCCACTCAAAGTTTTGAAAATTAACATTGGAAAAATTTTCATAATTGACTCAAAGACTTAAAACTTGTTTTAAAAGATGCGCAATAAAATTGCAAGCAAAAAAGTAAATCATGTCTTGAATTTTCACACATTTTGCATGTTCAAGACTTGAAAACGGCAACGGTCGATACAATCAAATAAATCGGGTTACTTTTTGTCACTCGTGAGAAGAATGTTCATGTACTCAAACAGCTGTAATACACTCATCAGGCTTGTCTGAAAATTTGGTGTTAAGTTTGTCACTGTATGTAACAAGTAGTCCTCTATCGCGTGACTGATGTATTCGTTGTGTGAAACTGTATACAGCAGATACAATGGCTGAAAAGCCGTAAAGCTTAGTTTCAGTCAAAATTAGAATGCCTAAATCTTCACCATGAATAAAAAAATGAAATATTTCTTCAGCTGTGTTTCAGATTGATTGGGCATTGCACAAGCATGTATTCAAATGGTTTGGGATTTTCTTGGGCCGAACAAGTTAAGGGTCATTGTTATATTTTGAACAATAAGTTTTGAGGAAACTTTGTCAGTTTTGTTTTATTTACTCTGCCTTTCATCACTATATATATATATATATATATATATATATATATATATATATATATATATATATATATATTGGTGCAGTGTTTCAAGAAAAAACATAATTGCCATATAAAGTTGAAGTTAATCGCACTTATATTTTCGAAGCGGGGCTTACTACTCTAAAAGTTTTTGTACCCTTAACGAGCTTGAATGTTAAAGTTATCGTCACACACATTTGCTAATAAAGATTTCTGTGCAATTGAAAGTGATTTGCTTGAGTAATCAATTGGTTATTGCCAAATTAAAAAATCAACAAGGCAGCGGAGGGAACTCGGTTTTTAATCGGCGGAGGGGACCCAGAAATAAAGGTTGGGAGGGGACCTTTTTGGATGGGGAGTGGACATAATAGGGTATGGAGGAAACTCCATTTCAAATAAATTAAAACTTCAACTTAATATGGCAATTACCTTTTTTTCTTGAAGTGTGTGCAACCAAACGATGCACCAATATATTCCTTATTCATATCCTGACTTTTCAAAGTTAAATCTAATCCTCCACAATTAGGAGGAACGAGCAATAAATCAGACACTTATCTCTGTTGTACTGTTTTGGTCGCCATCTTGGAACGTCCCCTCTGAGTATCGAGTACACGACAGTGATCATGTTTTACTCCCCTGCTTGGGTATCTAAGCCTCTTTGCTGTTGAGTCTGTCAAGTCAGAGTCTCAGAGATGCCTTCATAGAGCAAGCCATGGGTTGAGATTGGGTCTGCTTCAGACACATTTATAAACTGTTGTCTTGAATAAAATATCCTTTGTGCGCTTTCCATGCTTCATTGCTCAACCAGACATAGACAATGGCCATTGACGTCCGGCTTGGGTGTAAGTTATTGATGGTAACAAGATATGGACAATTCTAGCTACAAAATTCATTGGAATAGGCATAAGGTTTCTTTAAAAGAAGTACCATTCTGTCAGACAAAATTTACGTCAATATCTATTCTATATTGACCATGATGAAAATGGAGAGCAATGTGAAAGATAGCTCTTGCTGCTAGATGGTGATTCAAGCAAACATATTACAATTATAATGATAAAGGTATCAATCGTTTATTTCCATAACATCAATGTAATTTCAATGTACTGTAGGTACATAACCTTTTTTTTATTCTATCTATGGTTAAGTGTTCAACATTTTGATAATGAAGCAATATAAATTGTCTTCCCATCTCCAGTATTAGATTTGCAATTGTATGCTTTACTATCAAGAATAGACAATATTTGATAAGATAAACCAGAGAAGACACGTCTCTCCAGTAAAATTATGTTCATCATCGATAGGATATGAAGATAATCTACCATAGCGTTAATTCGACAGAAATAATACAAATCTAAATGGCCATCTAAACCAGTTATCATCTTTCTTTAATACCTTTTTTAAATATAATAATCTAGTAAATCTATTTAATATCCACCTTTCCATGGGTTATTTTCTGATTCGTCTAAACATAATTTTTGTTATACCGTTCACCACTCCCCCATAACCATTACATGTATAATTTTCTAAAATTTTTCGCACCGTTTGTTGACAAAATTAGACAAAATTGAAAGAGTATCATCAGAAATGGTTAATACCATTTGTTTGTTTCTAAAAAAACACTGGAATGCCTATTTTCACCATCCATTAAAAAGATAACTTTAACTGCCAATTGCTCTATAATTTTAGTCACATCTTTAAATTCATATATTAATCTTTTACGTATTTATGAATAATGTTAAATATTGATTCTATGTATCTGCTAAAAATCATAGCAACCGGAAGAACTATTTGTTAATTAAGATTACATGCACTACCCCCGAGATGTAATATTCGGGGTGTTAATGTGAATAGAATATGTAAAATGTGTGACTGTGGCCCTATTGAAAATGAATTCACTTTTTGTTTGAATGTGATGTATATGCTTCAATTAGAGAAAATTATTTTACATCTTTTGAACAGGGTAACACAAAAAAAGATTAACTTAAATTAATTAGCAGCAAATGTATTAATTCATTTTTTAAATGTGCCACTGACCAAAGACGCTGCTCGCTGTCGCGAGACCAATTAGTACAAAGCACCGCTTTTTAGCGACAGCCTTTGTTGAACGGAAACTGTCTAGCCTTGTGCCATAAAGTCTTGATTGTTTTATAGTTTCATGAAGATAGATGCAGGTGCTGAATATTGATACTTTACAGGAATATAACATGTGATATTTCACCATTGAGTTTATATTTTGCGGTTTGTCTGATTTCAATTCATAAACATACTCAAAGAGAAAGGGAGGGAGAGCGAGTGAAATTGTTTAAAAAACACAGACACACACTTACATATTATAATATATACCAAATATCACTTATAAGCATTTGTCAATCTTCATGTTAGATTGTCTTTCTCAATCTACCACTACAGTAATTTGATGGCGGCATATTGTACACACCTTTGCAAGTACTAACACATAAACACGTAGCGTACCTAATATTTTCACATATGTTGATTTACATGCATTCCTATTTGTAAATACAAATACTGCATATCTCCACACCATGTTGAGTAGATACAGTGTGTCGGTATCTCAACCATCTGAATAATAATTAAGAATTTATGGAAATGATATCCCGATTTAAAAGATAGCACGTAACATCAACGATTGTAATGATTATTAATATTGACCAAGTGATCTATTCCGTTGTCAACTCTAATTATAATTTAACATGTGGATGTATCCATTCAATGGCAGACAGGGTCGTGGATCTATGAAGCATATTGTTGAATTAAAAAAAACATGTACATGCTAAACCTATTATTGTTACAGAACCGCTACTGACCGTGCATGATATAGGATGCGCTCATCTAGTTCAGTAAAGTAATATTGGAACAAACTCTTATATTAATAATAGTATTCAAAGTAGAACAACACTGGCGTTCAAAATATTAATTACATGCAATTATCAAATTGATAGTTCATGACATGACATCCCCAAAGTGATGCATTCAAGAAGTAAAGGTAAAATCAAAGTGTCACTTTCAATAGCCTCAAATTCTTAACAAATGATTAATGAATACATGTACATAAATGTTTATAATAACGCTTCCTCCCGTTTCGTCTTAGATATATGAATTCAAAGCGTTTTACAAATACAATATATCTAACAATGTTTCAAAATTGGTAACTTCACAAAGACTCCAATCGTTTCATCTGAATAAATAAACCTTCTTTTAAAAGTATTTATTTTTCCCTTCCAAGATCAACATACTCAAAATGTTTTCATTTACCAAATGTAGTATATTTTTGCACAAAGAGCAACGATTTTTATTTCTTATTGCTTTCCTGAGGATAGCATCTTATTTACGAAACTGTTATCTACATTAATGGATGCTAAACTGATTTTCAAAATAAGTTCATTGTTATACTATACGACGGACACACATACGCGGCTCTCGCTGAGTAAGAGGTGCTTTCAATTAACTCACATAAGCGTCTCTCGCTGTGAGAAACTGCTAATTAACGGACGCTTATATGCGGCTCTCGCTGTGAGGATCTCATTATTTTGACGCATATATGCGGCTCTCGGCGTTAATGAGTTAAGGAAGCTCTTGCTCTTAGAAAGTATGCTATGTCTGTAATAACCTAACTACTGTTTCATACTCTTATTCTTATTTTTGTTAATTAAATTCCAATTGTACATGGGCCAATGGGCTACAAAATTGAAATAAAATGAATTGAATTGAATAATGTAGATAAATCCTTATAATGAGGGTCTCTTGTCCAACTTCTTATATAATCACAAAATGTTTTTGTTAAATAGAATGTATCAGCATGTGGGTTTTGTTTTGTTTTCTTCTAGATAAAGACCTTACAAGTCAAATTTAAAAAAAAAACTTATTTAGGTTTTGGTATAGGTTTTTCTTATGATTTTGACTTTGAGATGTGTGTGTGTTAGTTTTTTAAGAGTTAATTCTTTAAGTTTTAATTCTATTTCTTATAGATTTTATTTTATTTTATGTAGATTCAGACGGAACTTTCAAAGAGGTTTCTGCTACAGACAACAATTTTAGATGTTTTTGTTTTCACCATTTTGTTATAATCAAAGAAAGATGTTTCTTTTTTAAACCCCCCCTAAATGGCATTCTTAATCGGCACTCCATTATATATACACTATTTTATACACATCATTTCTGCCATCAACCCAAATCTATTATTTTTTCCTAAATTATGTTAACTTTCCCAATTTTCGGACGGTATTTTTTGCAACCTCATCGATTTCAGAATTTTTGTACTTGCATATCATTGTGTTATTGTTTATTAGATGGTCATCAAAGAAATTAAAGCACAGTCTTAACCTGGGTCCTACCTAATCAATGATGCTATCCCTATGAGAACATTCTTCTTATTCTGTTATACTCATACTAAGTTCTTAGCAAATATAAGACCTATCAATACATTGATAAGTTTTCATATAAAAATTTCATTCTATATATTATAGTTTCTTTGTGACGGCATTCTATCTTATATTATGTGAGAAAATATTAGTTTGGTTTTTTATTTTAATATATATTTCATGAGCAGCTACACCTACTACGACCATTTCCAAAACAACAAATATTATCTAGGTATTCTTTTGATTTTCTGAAGGTATATAAAATTCTGCTAGAATTGGCTCAGGTTCTAATGGTTCTAGGGTTTTTACGAAATCTCACATAATACTCATGCATTGCTTCATCTACATCTTCAAAACTTTAAATCGAATGTTTTTGTCTTTTAACTGATCATTTAAGAAATCTAGTGTTTCTGTTCTTTCCTTCTCCCATTCAATCTCCACAGTCGCCAGTCTTTCCAAAGCTTTGTTGTGTCTTCTCCTTTTCCCCTTATTGTCCCATTTGAAAACAAGTAGTTACTCCCTAAAAAGGCTAAATGATTCACAACCACACCACCCACAATCATAGCAAACGTCATTTTTTTAATAAACAATTTATTTAAGGTATCCTATTTTCAATGCATAATATTACTCCCAAAATATTCAAAATAACCATCCAAATATCATAGCATTTATGTCCAACCTTGGTATACTTGTTTTAAATACAATTTAACTGACTTTTGTAGTTCCAATAATTATTCCAGTTATTACTGCGTCATGATAAAGCGTATTTGTAATATTTTATGTTCAGACATCTTCTCTATTTCATATAATGTACTCCATTCTTTTAAGGTATCACCAGAATTACTACAAGGACACATGTGTAATACCGGATATACCAATACCTATTCCTATAATACATATGAAAAAAGGAAGTATTACATTTCCATGATTTATGAATTTTGCATTAAAGGTACTCTGTACACACTGTATATGTGCACTGTATTTAGTATGTGAATTAACTATAGCCACCTTCTTACTGGTAGCTACCTTTTTGGATTTTTTTGTAACTTTGAATTTTTTGGGTTAATGTATCTTTTCTTTATTGTGTTCAGTTGTCAGTATAATGGCTCCAATGATGTAATTTTCTTTGATTCCGACATCTTTACTATCTAAACTTTTATCTTTAAAGTGACAATATTTAGAAGTTGTAATGATAGTTGTACATGGAGCTAGATACACCCCATACCTATAATGAAGCTCACAGCAAGTTTTATTAATAGCGTGATCAATAGAAGTCTTAATTAAAGTCATAGTCTCATTTTTGCAAGGCAAATTGTAATGCATGCCGGACAAATAGTTCACCACTCACAGAAATCTTTCCCCTGACGTTTGCAACAATTTTCAGAACTCTGCAGGCATTCTAGCCCTCAATAATGAAGTTCAAACTACCCTACCTTACCCTAATATTATGTCTTTGGCAAGCGTTAGTCCTTACCATGTCATTTCGCTAAGGCCGTGATGGAGAACACATAAAATTTCCCAGCTGAATATCCCATGAAAATAGCTAATAGCTTACGCTTTTTCAAATACAGAAATAACAAGAAGGTGGTAAACTCAATGAAGAATGCGTCTGTCATTAGTATCCACACTGCACTCGCAATGGGATTGCACTCGATTCGCTACCTCATCCAGGGTTCGTACAGAATTTCAAGACCCAATTTTAAGGCTTTTTTAAGGCTTTTTTTGACAAATTTAAGGCCAATAATGCAAGCAGTAAAACGAGAAATCACATTGAAAAGGACAACAAACAAACACTTCTGAGCACTGTCAGGTACATTTAATATCTGCATAATGCAGTTACAGTCTTTAAAGTCCATATGATTTCTGCTTTCGTTACGTGTTGATTGGTCATGAAACTAGCCACGCTCGTTATTCGTACTTTTTTTTTCATTTTCACTTGTCATCGAAGTAGGGGCGAGTGGGACACACAGTGACACATCAGGTACATCGGTAACAATTTCCGTCTTTGATTTTGAACAGAAATCTGTCATTTCCAACTTCATTGGCGCCGATCGTTCATTACATGCAGTGTGCCTTGTGTTTGGCTCCATTACTGTGAGAGACTATCGCACGTTCGCCCATCTTTCCTAATTCAAAAGACTTTCGGCAAAATGTACAGTAAACACGATATTTGTTGTCCTTCAGGTGTGTCGCCCAAGGATATTTCTTCATCCATGAAGAATTGAAAGCGACCTTCCCCATGACGATTGGTTGCTATTTCAAGCAGTGTCAATAGAACGTCATTTCCATATCAATGGCGGGAGGCATTTAATGTGACAGAGCATGCGCACTAGATCCCGTAGACACTCAGAAACGGCGGAATTACACGAAGATTTCTGAATGTACTGATGCAAAGGGAGCGAACTCCAAATTTATTCTGAATCAGATGCACGCAAATGAAATCAATAGCAATACTTTCGAGAGGTTTGGTTGTAAATTTTAAAGTTATTTTGAATCAGATGCATATAAATAAAATTAATAAAATCTTTGAGACGGTTGATAGTGAATTTAAGGCTTTTTTAAGGCTTTTGTAGCATTTTCCAGGCTTTTTAAGGCTAAATTTCGTTTTTAAGGCTTTTTAGGGCCAAGTGCCCAAATTCCAGGCTTTTTCCAGGCCTGTACGAACCCTGTCATCGGTCTGAAACGGCATACTCCAATAAACTGCTTCATCCAAAACTGAAAAACGGGCATAAAAATGAAAATCATTGCAAACGCAAAAGGAAATATTTGTGTAAGTGATCAGATTTTGTTCGTGAAGAATAATTAGTTCAGTTTAGTTTAGCCTTACAAAAATGAGACTATGACTTTAAGATCATAATTTAGCTTTGGGTTTTTTGGGATATCGAGAAATATAGATGAAGAATATAGATTAAGCAAAGACATTCCTAGTGTCGTTAACATAACAGAACATAACCTACCCTCATATATCTCTTATTAATTTATTTTGGCTTAATCTGTGAGTTTATTAATCCTCTCTGAAGAATTTCTTTTTCAAAATACTTTCTACTACCTAAAACAGCCCCTAAAAGCTTTTCTCTATTTACTTCAACTAACTCAGAAGGAACGAGGTGTCAACTTCTCCTAAATGTTAATTTATATCCATTTCTAAACATATATCCATAACGTTTAAGGCAGCAGATGTAAGTAAATTATATACAATGAGGACTAACAAAGGTAAATTCAGAAGATATAAAATCAATAAGATTACCACTTCTAAAAAAAAACCCACATTTTCTTGACACATCATATACTTTTATTGGCAGAAATCGCCTCTGATCTCAGCAAAACATCAACTCTTTTTTCATATGAATAGAATATGTGTGTCTTGGTATTTTATTTTAATACTCGCCAGTGAAAGCCTGATAACCTGGCAGTAAATTCAGCAGCTTTGAGGCGGTTTCTCACAGCATGGATGCTCAAGCGGCGATGAAGTAAACAGGCCTGCTTCAGGCAAAAGGCTTACGTCTTACATTCTGTAACAGAGCTCTATCCTCCTGGGGCATGGTAGCTTCTGTTCTTCCTGAACCGGCAAGGTATTACATCATTTGTTGGCGCATGCTTCCTCAATAGATGGCTTATTAAGGTATAGTGAAAGTCCTGCCCGATGAAATCGGGCCAAGAGTCATTAGACTCTATATGTGCTTTTGTGTTGTGTTTCAAACTATCACCAGTAAATCCTATCATATTTCAAGAACATGTAACGATATGTTTTAACAAATGTTTCTTGACAAGTAATGACTATTTTCATGTTGTTTTTATTGTGTCATACAGGTTGTAATGTAAGTTGTATAAGAAAATGAATCAGCTTCTTTACTATACTGCACTTCAATGTTCAAGGTTTGATTCTGCTTACTTTAGAAGCAATCTACAAGAACCTGCGAGGACCATATTACAACTAATGCTGGGACAAAATCAGTCATTAAAACGGTGAATGTAATGCGAGAGATGGTACATGTGCATTTGGAAACATACCTGATTACAATATTTCATTTCACTTTGTTTGTTCTTTGTATGAACAGGAATTAGAGTATGTCGACAGAGATTACTTGTCTTTATCAAATGCTTACATCACCTTATTATATGAACACATTCAAAACATTGGCTACAAAACACAACTCATAATGTCTGTTGTATCAGGATGAGGAGAAATGCATGATTTAAATGTTTATTAGAGCGATAAAGACCACACTGCCTTTAGCAACTAACGATGGCTTGCGCACTCAGTAACAAATGACCTAACGACAGGACAGGACTTCTCTGTTGCACCTTTCCATGATCGTCTGATCAGGCTTTGCCATGCTTCACACGTACACACATGAACTTGCATTTGGTCATGCAACATATCTAGACCAGTTCTTCAAATTGACCATTTTCAAGTTTCGCGAAACAACTCGGTTTAGATTTGAAAAGTCACGTAACTGCGAGAAGCTATCAAAGGTTACGTTAAGTTGAAAGTTTTTTGGTCTACTTTTCCCGATCTAGGATAGAGTAGGTCTCATATGATTGAATAAGCTAACATAATAAAACAATGAAGGCGACTTTGTTCGTAATAATTATTAAATGGTTAACTATTATTTATAGTGGTTCTGGCATATGTGGCATCGCACATGTCATATTTTAAATCAAACTATTGGTGCAAAAAAAAAAGAAGAAATAATTTTGTTTTTTGAAGACATGATATTGTATAGTGTTAATCATTTAGTAATCAGACCATTATTGACACGTGTATGAGGAAAAACCAAATGATCCGACCAGAATTAAAATTTGGCTTCTCCACATTTTTAGACTCATATTCTGAATTTAAAATAAGGAGGAAAAGAAAACTATGCAATTTGTACATTTAAGTAAATGTTTTCATGCCTACTTTGAAAGCAAAATCCATATCTTATTAAGTTATAGATTTGTTATGCTAACTACAATTTATTATGAATGATCTGTATACTATGAATTGAAATGGAATTAGAAAAAAACAACAACAAAAAACAAAACACAACTACGATTTAGTATTATTTTCAACTTGTTAAAAACTGAAGAACGTATATAATCATGTTTGATCTGGATGAAGGCTAGTATCTTATTTGACGTATCAATCGCACTGAGCACTTAAAATAGAAAAGAATGGGGCCCTTTATAACAATCGCTTACTGTTCAGTGCAATGAGAAAAAAGTCTTAATTTATAAACAACAACAGATTCTGCCATCTTAGAATATTTAAAGCGTTTGAAGAATTTCCCCTGCACGATAATTGATACAATGAATGGCATATTCATAAACTTATTCATAACTTACTCTTCCTTTGTTTATATTTGTTCTTTACGATGACAGAGATCATCACTTGTTATCTTTTCTCTCGTATTTTATTTTGGTTATATTCACAACAAGACTTAGCTTTTCAGACCTCTTTCTTGACTTTGATATATGTTGATTGTGATACAACAAACGTACTTAAATGATGAAACTGAAAACTCTCTGGCCGAACCGTTTGAGATGTTTGAAAAGTTATTGTTAGTAGACACCCACTCTTGCCTTCTTAATCCTCTTTCATATTTTACCATTGACAATGCCGGTTGATATTGTTCAATATAGGCAAAGAGTGTATTTGTTTTTTCACAATTCTAATAAGTATAATATTAATACCATCATGTACTCCCTAATGGTTCTTTGCCTTTATGATTTGAGATTCTCTATATCAACAGTTATACTCTTCTTACTTTGTCGCGATATCCACCCTATACAAACCCTAGACCGAGCTCAGCCAAGAAATTATTAAAGATAACTCACATCACCGTTTGTAGTTTAAAGGATAATTACACCTTGTTCACACCGAACTGAAGGTTTATGACGTGATATGTATATCCGAGACATGATTGCATGATGGTATTGCTGACGAAGACATTTTGATACATGGATATCATCCTCTGTTTAGGAGAGATAGAGAATCGATGGGCGGAGGCATGGCAATATATGTCAAATCTAATCTAGTCGTTTGTCGATTACCTGATCTGGAAATTGACGGACTTGAAGCAGTTTTACGCAGAGGCCACTCATCCGTGATCAAAAATTTTTATCGCGCTGACAAAAGTGAATACTATTTCGATCTTATTGATCAGTCTGTAGAAGATGCTTTCAATCTTAATGTAAATACAATTATCTGTGTTGATTTCAACATCAATCTCCTTAATGATAATAGTACTAAGATAAAATCACTACTCTTAAACTACAATCTACAACAACTTATAACTGAACCTACAAGAATAACCCCCATTACTCTCTTTGATTGACCTGATATTTGTCTCCTGTCCTAATCTTGTTGTCGATTCAGGCGTTACGGATTCATTTTGTAGTGATCACTGTCCAGTGTATACTCATGTTAGGACAAATATTAATATAGTATTCCAAATTATTCTAGAAAGATTTACGACTTTTCTTACTAATGACTTACTTCAACGAACTTTTGCACATATTGACTGGAAATCATTAAATGATTTTCCTACTGTAAACAGCAAGTTAGAATATTTTATGAATATAATTACTGAAGCACGAGATGATTGCATACCACAGAAAACAGCCCTCATAAGACCTTGCGACGTACCGTGGATGAATTCAGAAATACGTAGATTAATTCGCAAAAGAGAACGCCAACATAAATTGGCAAAATGTATAAACAGAGTTAATGATTGGTGTTTATTTAGACAAATAAGAAACAGTGTTATAACGGTAATAAGAAAAGCCAAATTAGACTATGCTTCCAAAGTTGATGATAAAATAAATAACTCGCCTAATACTAAATTATGGTGGCGCTTGGTAAAGTCATACTTGAAAACAAAATCTGACTCTATCCAATTTCCCTCCTTATTTCACAATGGAGATATTATTACTGATACCGGCGAGATTGCGAATGCTTTAAATAATTATTTCTCTGAGCAGTCAAAAGTACCTTTTCCTGACAAAGAATTACCAGACACAAAGGGGCGTGTATCGCTTAGAAATAGCTTTAGAAAGACATATATACCTATAGACCCTACCCTACTACTATATAAAAGGAATGGGATGTAACGACCAAACCACCCCATGCTCAAAGTCAGGTTTCGCATCCTAAAAAAATTTTCTGGCCACATTGTTCACTACGATTTGAAAGCTAAATGATTTCCCTACAAAACGAGCTATAGATTGTCAAAATCAGATGATTATTTCAAAAGTTACATGCAAAAAATCGCTACTGCCAGATTTTCAAGCCAAAATCCCCACTCACGAAAAACAGCAAAAACTCACTGTTTAACATCGTTTATTGATTCTAGCAATGTTGCCAACACCAATGTAAAGCTCCATTCAATCAGCGACATCAAATTACAGGTTCACAATATGAGAACAGCACCTTATTATTACTTCTACGAGTGTTAGCCGACATTCTTTCAAAAATCGTCTGCTTTGTCGGCCATAGAAGTGGCCTTGACATTCATTTGACCTCATAACCGCAGCAAATAAGCAAGTGAGCGAACTCCTCACAGTCCTATTAATACCATGTTTGTCAACAACACAACGTGGTCGAAAAAAGTTGAGGATTATTAGACGTGTCCACCTTACCACAAGCAACTAGAGCTTTTTTTGGGAAATTAGTCACATACCCGGTTTAGTGATCTAAGAGAGGCTTTTGTAGGAGTTTAAATTTTTAAGGCTGAATCGGCAAAAGAAAAAACAATTTCCAAGCGCTTAGAATCACTTCACTCCGCTGCTGGCAGTGCTGGGAATATAATTTATGGACCGATGTCTTCAATTTGCCAAGCCACCATCAGGTAAGCATCAACATATACAATGTTTTCACTAATAATTTTTTTTCTTCTTTAATTGCCATCACATCTATCATTTGAACATCAATTCATTATTTTACTTAAGTGATTGTTAAAACATCTCTAAAATGACTTTGGCAATATTCCATCCCAAAAAAGACATGCTTCATTGATTATTGATTTTAGATGAAAGTGCCATGTTTTTAACACATGACAATAATACCAACATTATCGATTATTTATGCATGGCTTTTGAAAATGTGAAGGTGCTATATATGATTTTAAAATATATATGTGAAAGTAGAATAGGTAAATGATTAGTTCAATTAAGTTTGAAACCATTTTAACAGATTCTTTTATGATCAACAATTTGAAAAAAATTTAAGTGATGATTTTTATTTTGGATTTCAGATTAAGGCATGGCACAGAATACATATAAACAGTAAGTATTTGATTGAGAATTTATGTTATTTTAAGGATCTAGTTATCAATTTGATATAACACCATCAAATGTATTTACCACCACTTCAATTTCTAAGCTGCTCAATATTTTATTTTTATTCAAGACAGTGTTAGAATACCTGAGTGTCTCCCATTTTATAATATCATATACATGTAGATGATTTAAAGATTGAGCCTTCCGTATCACACTTACAAAATGTATGGTGACAGCTAGTTAATAGCCTTCTTGCTTTTTGTAATAAATATCAAATATTTGATCACGTACATTTCTATTCATTCAGGAAAAAGTTTAAAATGAGAGTAGTAGAGCAAGAAGTTGTTTTTGAATTTAAGAAATAAAGGGATGAAATGTACATTGTTTATAATATAGAAGTGTTTTTTTAAAAACATTTTCTCTCTTTGCAGGCATGTGTCTCAATACAGGAGGAGAGAGTGAGAGTGCAGATAATGCAGAGTTTTAGATATATGCCACTGAGACATGATCCATTTGAAATATGTTTCTCAGGGTAAAGTTTTTAGATTTATTACTGAATAGTTGTGTTTACCATCAACATGAGTGAGAAAAGGGAAAACAAGTGTCCTAACAGGTTTTATGGGAGGAGAGATAGAGGTAGGGCCTTACCACAAGGGGAAAATAAGGAGGGGGCTTTGGGGTTATTGGTTAGGTACCATGTCTCAAGCTGCTGTTAATGCTGTACGGAACTTAATTTTTGGTGAAAAGTGCCAGTTTGTTTTGATAGAGCAATTCTGTAAAAGAGGCAAAAGAAATCCAACTTATATTTAAAACCTATTTATTTCAGCTATCTTAAAACTGAAAGGTTGTAATTATGAATTATTATACAACATACCTTTACCAATGTAGATTATGATTAGCCAAATATTAAGTTCCATGATTGTCTGAATTATGAGAGCAACCACTTTGACTATACTCCATTATTTAAAATGCTAGTTTGTAACATTAAATACAATAAATATTGCAGTACTTGAGGAGCTATAATGGAACAATCTTCTTTAGCCTCATATTGAATTTGGTTCCAATTTATATCTTTCAGTTACAAGATTTGATATCAAGAGGGCACAGTTTAAATCTGAAGAATATCCTTGCTGCATACATGGAGAAGAATCTCTAATACATGGACACTCTTGAAAATTAAATTGACTATCAATGAACTTATTTGTGAAGTTTCTTTAATATGTTTTTGTATGTATACAGACAAACAACTGAGTCCCAAAATAAGAAAAAAATACATTTACTTTCAACACTTATATTCAATTATATTGATTGTATTGAATTCAATTGGTTCTGATTATTGATATGTGATCATTTTGGTGCCATTAGCGTTCAAAGAACTCAACCTGTGTTTTGAGGAGTGTAAAGTTAGATATTTCATGTGTTTTATACATGAATTTCTAGACACCTGTGGATAACACCTCCCTTTTCAAAGTCTTAGTTGAATACCATTAACCATGATTAATTGTTAACACTTTGCATAACTTAGATGATCAGTAGGTTGTACTTCATAAAAGCCTTTCAAGAGCTTAAGATGTTTTTATGAATATTTAAAAGGTTCAGTTGGTAAATTTTAAAGGAAATTCAAAACTGAATACAAGTACTTTTATGACTATAATGTACACATCAATAATAGGCAAGGAAAGTTTATTTTGTCATTACTTGTAATGAGTACTTAACAGTAGGGGCTACAAATGAAATCTGTCTTTTTCGTGATGGATATATATAATAGATGATGTACAAAGAATGTGTTTATAGATTTTCAATTAGAATTTCTACATCACATATTCTATGCCAATTAATGAATTAAACTGCAATTAATTAAGTGATTTAATTTCACTTTTCACCTCATCTAGCCTGACTTGGCATGGTGTCCCAATATAATTTTGTGTACCAATTCCTTGACTACTAAAGATAAAAATTTATAAATTTGGTGACCTAAGAAAGGCCTCTGGGGCCACTCCTAAAACCTATTTTTATCTTTTTCTCCTGAAGAAAACGGTGAAGAAACTTGAATTTTTGTGTACATTCTAATGAGGATTCTAAACTATATATTTTATATCTTGTTTGTCCCTCACCAAAGTCACTTAGGTCATGGCCTTATAAATATCTTCTTCTTTGATAATTAAAAGCTTAGAAAGCTGGAATATTTATATGCTCCATAACCGAGTGCTATTATATTACCATGGCCAAGTCATAATAGATTTTAAAGCCTGATGAGCTCCAGGGTCATGGCTCTATTCTTTTAAAACTGAGAAAAATATTACAAAACTGATGTGCCTCTAGACTGTGAACCTTGTAAAAAGGTTGTTGAGTGTGTATTAGACCTGTTTATCCTGGCCTTAGTGGCGAGACGATATATCCCGATTCTAGTTTTATTAGGCGAGACGATATATCATGGAATTATTGCCAAGGAACCTGCGAGACGATTATCATCATGATACAGTGGTTGCGAGACAATACATATCCTGATTCTCTACAGTTTATAAAAGAACTATAGATAGGACATAGAACAGTAATGTTAATCCTTTGATACCAAATTGTCATAGATATTACATGAAGGGAAATCACAAAATTAGAGTGACTGTAAATTTACATATAAAATATCAGAAATATCATAATATTATAATTTCTGTTTCTGTTTTTTATAGTCAAAATGAAAATTTTTTCAATTCCATTCCCTTAAATAGATTATGTAATAAAGTTACTTATTGCCACTGTTGACAAGTTAAGTTGTGTTTTATTAACATTGATTTGATAAAAGTGATATTTAGTTCCTTTTCTTTGACAATATTAAAGAGCCACTCCGTGAGTTAGAGACATTCCAGAAAAATTACCAAAAATCATAGTTCCTCTGAAGAGCTTATATTATTTTTTTCAGATTATTTCGACCACAATTTAAGTAGTTACAGCAAAAAAGATAAAAGGGATTTTCCGTGTCTAAAAAAAGATCGCATTGCATTTCGGGATCGTAGCAATGTCAACAAAACGCAGGCGGAGAAGATGCGAAACCAAGAGGAAAACTTTTGGAACTTCTGAGGTAAGTATAGATAGTGTCATAGTTTCAGATATCATTTCAAGGAACGGGGGTTGATAGTAGATAAGATATTTAGTATCGTTATACTTGGTACTTTCTCAAAAATTTTCCAGCAATTCGTTGTACGATCATATCCGTAGCGACAAATCCTTGCACTTCTAACACTGCTTTCATGCCATCTATCGTCTGATCAAAGCTTTCTATAATAATATAATAGTTTTTCGGGGGTCATCTTGATAATATTGCACATTTCTTTAACAATTCTTACATTTTGGTGAAATCCAATTCTTATTTTGTGAGGTATGATTAGCGGGATCGTGATATTTCGAAATAAGCATAAATAAACGATCGTCAAAAAATTATCATGGTCAGTTTTCAAAGACTCTGGCCTAACACTACTGTAGATTGCCTAAGAACAACTTCAAATAGTAATTATCGACAGATAAGATAAAGGTTGTTGCAGTTTCAATAAAATATATAACATACTGGATGTAGGGACCAAGGCAAATTTGTTATATTCATAACTCTACTTGGAGGGCTTAGTGTTCACTTGTACAAGATATTAAAATATAACTTTGGGAGTGATCCTAATGAATATCACACTTCAACTCAATGCCAAGTGTTCATATTAAACTGTTTGCATAAACTGTTCAATTTAAAATGTAAAACAAATTCAATATGTCTCAAAATCTTCCTTGAAAAAACAACAGAATATGACCTAACTTTACCTGCAGTCCCCATTAATTGTTTATGTCATGATAATCAAGAATAATTTCAAAAAGTTTTGAATTTGATGTGATCATTTCTATCTCATGCACATTTCTTTTCAATAGTTGAATGGAAATATTTTTTTAAGAATGAAAACTGAAAATGAAGATAATTCACAATTTCTGTAGGTGTGAAATAATCTAAATGCATCTGCCAATTTCAGATTTATATACATAAAAATTCAACAAATATTTTGAGGAAAGTATTCTATTCTAGATTTTCTCTTGAACAAGATAATATTGGGCTGACAGGGTGATGGGGTAACATGAAAAGTGAAACAATTCTTCAGAAGATGACATATCCTGTGGTCCCCCATAATTTTTAACAAATGCTGTATTTTCATATTTGTGAGCAAACCATTAAGTAAAGATTTTAAAAGATATGAAGAGCAGTTTGTTTTATTTCTGTTCCAAAAATGAAGCTATCCCAGACGGAAAGGAGGACAAATATATTCCATGGCATTAACAGTGGGATAATAATGTCACAACAAATAAGTTTTATTAAAATATTTTATTTAAAACCAGAAGCCATATGTGAACAGGAGATATATCATTTACATATAAAGTAAAGAGAATTACAATGATAACAATTTTGCAGGGCTTATATCACATCACTATAGGTTTCATTCAAGGATGCACTGTTATGATTGTTCAACAGGCAAAGATCAGAAAATGCTAATTCAAATCTAGCAAAAAATTTTATTTATAAATCAACAGCTAGGATCCATGTAGTTTTGCAGAATATTGAACATAATTTCTTATGCAAATTTTGCTATCGATTAACTATTTAATTCTAAATACACTTTATCTCAAATGTGCTTTGTAGACAAATTACAAGAAACCCTTATAATTAAAAACTTTATTGTCTGGCTTCAATATCAAGATGGAAACCCCAGGGTGTGACATCACTGCAGAAAGGTGCCAAGATGTCAAAACGCCCTGTTGTAGAGGTTTTCTGTATACTCCGTATCAGAGAGCCGGGTAAGCTACAAGAGAAAGTATGAAGGATGTTTATAAAAGAAAGACAAAAATTATCATTTATGAAAAGTATACACTTTTTTTATATGGTTTCAAAAAGTATTTAGTTACCAGTTATATGATAAGACATAAGCAATAATATTTTATTCACACATGATCATATCACTTTTGAATAACAAAGATTGTTTCAGTAAAAGTTTTCGAATTTCATTGAATGTATCAATTGTTCGTGTCATATTACTATAGTAGGCAGTAAGAGGAGCATGCCCTTTCCTGGCTAATTATAATTGATTGTAATGGAATACTTTAAGTGATTAAAAGTGTGTCAAATGACTTTCACAAAACTGTGCAAATTGTGTAATCCCTCGCTTTTGCTCAGGCAATACAAAAGTCACACTGTATTGGTTAAGTGATATGACACACTATTTTTGGCAATAATCTCCATATATTTGTTACTATTTCAAATGTGGTGACTATGAATTGTTAGAATAAATTTTAACTAAAATTTCAATAATTTCATAAGATATTTCACCAGATCTTTATCATCTCATTTCAAGCAATTATCTTTCAGAAAATCGCACCCCTTGTGATGGATCCACTGGTGCTATACAACTTCCATGGTGTAGATGGGCAATCGCCATCAAGAAACTCAACATAGGTGATCAAGAGCACAAGGAAAAGCTTTTAGAGTTTACATCTATATGAAAATAGATTTTGTCACGACAGCTACGGGGGTTACTACTGAGTCTATCAGTCTATTTTATCTCCACATGAAAGGTTGTCTGTACAACAAATTTCAGTCTCAAAGACCTAATTTGTTCTGGAGTTGTAAAATAATTATTTAGGGTATGGCCTTCAAAGACTTACAAAGAGTCACCAAATGATTTGTCATTTGTTTTTTTATTAATTACTGTTATGAAGATAATGAATGTGTAAGCTATTTTAACACATCAGCCAACATACATTGAAAACCTTAATTTCAACTCAGCAGTTGATGAATGGAAGATTGGAAGAATCAATTCAGTAAGGACATATCAGGGGAAATACTCTACTGTAAATATTGTTAAATACATATTCAAATATGCAGTGTGTTGTTACTGCTGCAGTATCACATTTGGCTGTTAAGTTGCCATTGACCAAAGACAGCAACATTTATAAGAATACTTCGAACAGTTTTGAATACATAACAACATTGGTTCACACACAGAGTGAGATTACTTTATATAGTTACCTGTAGTTGATGTAGTTTTTAAAGTGTTCCTCATCAATCTATCATCAAACACATACTATGCGAGGGCTTGATGGACTGTTGATCCTGTTGAGAGGTATTTCTCGATTTATCTTCACAAATCTGTCCATGTTACACTCTTGTAACTGGCTACACCAGTCTGTTTGTTCTGAAGGAGATAATTCAAGCATTCACTTTAAACTAAATCAAAATTGCAATGAATTTTTTTGTTTATTTGAAAACAAACAAATTGGGAGTTGGACAATAACATTTAGATATATATTACTCTCCTTTTTCAAGAGATAATTAATATTCTGAAACTTTCAGCTAGCAGCAGTTACATTGCCTGTTTCTGGAGGAAAAGTCAAAAATGTTTTCAAAGTCAAGTATTACTTTTATACAAAATTATACTGTATGTAAAATGAGTTCAGCATTACATATATTTTAGTAACGTTTCCAGTTTCCGATTATATCATCAGTGTTCAGGTTGTAATAAAATGAAATGGAAATTAACGTGCATCTACGATATGAATTTGTTATTTAACCAAGTAACTACAGTGCAAGTACAAATAAACACGAAATCATAAAACACGAAATTGAAGAAAGAAGATCGAAGTTCACTTACTTATTGGGTTACAGGGGTAGATATCGCAGGTCCATCGATCGATCGATTAACGACTTCATGTTCAACACAGATTTCCTTTGCAGGGCATCACCATATATATTTTCCTGAGCTTTCTTACCGATGCTCTCAACTACGCGTCAGCCATGTTTGTTTACTAACTACGGGTCACGTGATACGCAAGCTTGGGAAATCCCAAGTGGTGACGCAGAAACCGGAAGCGCTCGCTTGAAACTGAGGGTAGGTGTCTTTGGGCACAAATTATAAATACTTCCTGTGTTTCTAAAATTCATCTTGTGATATCAGCATGTGATTTTTCTAACGAGTGATGGTATTTTTATATTTTAAAAGAAATATTCCACTCGTTGGAACACTAACTCGCGGAGTGGCTCTTTAAGCAAAGATGGCATATTGTTTACAGAGGTGTGCACTGAACCATGACTGCTGTGAGAGGAGGAAAGTGAACAAGCCATTATATAACAGGAAACAGCTGGCACTGTAAGTATGGTGACCTAATTCTTATAAAAACATGCAGTATATATTTCTTAACTGGTTAGATTAGGAATCACATCAGAGGGTGCACTCCAAATTACAAATAGATAGTCTTGATTAATTGTAATTTCTTTTTGTGAAAACCCAGACAGGCTGATTGTCTAATATATGGTGTTGGAGAACTTGATACTATTTGCCATTTAAACTGAAATTGATAGTTGAAATTTGCAATCAATAATTGTTAGACAATTAAGTTGTTCCCAGTTTTAAGTTTGATCACATGAATTTTCATTTGTGTTCATTTCATAACATATAATTAGCATAACATAATTTGTGTGTAATTATTTGAATATGAAATTCATTTCATAAAACTTACACTCATAAATGTTAGTATTGCTGAACTTAAATGTATGTTAATATTAATTTTGAATACAGGATTATTATACAAATTGTCAGAGCACTATTTATTCCTGCTATTGAACTTGAATAATAATTCAATATAGAAAAAAGTTATCAATGAACATTAAATTTTGGATTTTCTGTAACTATTAAAGGATTTTAAAATCCCCTTTTGTGTTATTTAGTTTCATTATTGTGCTAGATTTCAAAGGTAAATGCAAGCCCCCATGTTTTTACGTAAATTTTGCAAACCCGCGCTGACACTTGTGTGCCGCTTTGCGAATCCGGTTGGCCGATATGCAAAAAGATCGGCAGCTTTCGGCACCTTCCGTAATGTGACGTAATAGTGGCCCGTCACTCTCGTCCAGGCGTGCAGAACTGCAGTAGGCCGATGTCAAGCAGTTCAAAAACATGCTTTTGGTTGGTATATTCCGACACTTGTGACATGTTTTCGCCCAAAATACACGTCAAAGACATTAAATCAATGTCGGACAAAGTAAAAAGATCGTTTTTAAATTATTTTTTTGATATTTAGAAATGAATTTATTTTGGATACGAATCTACAGTAGTCTTATGTTCGTCATATCGACGTTTAAAATTTGTTGTGCCGTTGTCGTTTGGTTTATGTTTTATTATTTGGTTTAAGGTATATTTTCAATAAATACAATAAAATGAATGTACATATTGACTATAGTTACAAAATTATACTTATTTCAATACTGTATCTAGACCCGGAAGTAAGACAAAGACTAGAGATATATATATATATGACGTCATGTTGTACACGATGACGTTGCTTGGTCTAGACCCGGAAGTAAGACAAAGACTAGAGATATATATATATATGACGTCATGTTGTACACGATGACGTTGCTTGGCAACGCATTATCCGTTGTATGTATGGCCTAAAGAGGCTCGTTGAGCTGAATGCGCTAGCCATTAAAATGGATTGTTTTTACTTCTGACTTCGTATTTTTCAATATATATATATATATATATATATAGTCACAATTTTTTTTTTTTTAAATATATCATGATATACATATATACCACTTATGATAATTGATTGTTTGAAGGTGAATGAAAATAGCAATTAAAGTAAATATGTGTTATTAAATTACAATGATTTTGGGAATACTTCATTATCAGAAAACATGTATGCAAAATACTTAAATTCATGCAGGCATTCTTCTCAAATTCTTCTCAAATTAAGTTTGTTATTCTGAATTTCTGACACTCACCTGAATTTATTGATGATAGAATTTCTGAGAATATTTAACTAAACACTTACACTTAAGTACATTTCTGGCATACTGTTTGTGTAATTTAATCAGAAAACATCAATTCTAAAATAACTTCTCATGCAAGAACTCCCTTTTTAATATAAAAACACTATCATAATTGAAATGTGATAAGTGGGAGAAGCACCAAAATCAGTGTTAGGAAAATCTACCCTTAACAGTATCATTTCTGTTGTTAAAAAATTTAAATCTGCATTGATTTGGCTTTCTTGTAGGAGTGATAGGGAAAAATAATCCTTTTATATATTTGGGGGGGGGGGGGGGGGGGGGGGGGGGTTATTGAAGCGATTTGTTTTGTAAAATGTCTAAATAAATATTTATTTATTCAACATGGAAATTACCTGAACATAACTTCCACTTTTTGGACCTGCAAATTTTATTCCCTGATTGAATTGTTAGTCCTCTGACTTGAAGACAGAAATATCTTCACAAATTTGATTCTTTGAAAAAGTTCAATCACAGAAATCAGATGATTATGTAGATGTAGCAATAGACAGGCATATATTGAATTTGTCTGCTAACAATATCATCATTTAAGACAATGTTTACAAATCAAACAAACTTAATGATAAATGTCAATGTAATATTTTTCTATAAATATTCCGTTTGCTGTCCACTGCCTAGTTTTATCTTTGCTACTAGATAAACTATAAATATGGGGGGAAAAATTCATTCAGCCTAGCTATCCGATTCTGCAAACTCGTACAACAGAAAAAGATAAGAATTGATTAATGATATTAGCTTATAAACTATTCATCTAATGGCCGTATTTAGAGACAGTTACTAGGACCCCCCTTACAGTAAACGTCGCAGTTTCAACAATAATAACATAAAATAAAATCCATTTGTCATAAAAAAAATCATAAAGATATTTCGTCACAAACTGTTAGTTAGACAGTCAAATGTTTCGTCACATAGATTTAGGCCTTGATTCGAAACAAGCGCAGAAACTAAGGCGTCCAAACTTACTGTATTTTAAAAACATTTATAAAATATTTCTGTAAAGCTATGAATTTGCTATGGTTTGTTGTTTTCAATTTGTAGTATAGTTGTACAAAAGATATAAACCCATAACCCAAGTTTCGGGCTACATGAAATGAAATGTTGATTCGAATACGATTTCACTCATTTATAAAATGGGAAAATAATGTATCGAATAGAATAACGTTTTTTGTCGAATAAGTTCATAATTAGTTTGTGATAGAATATGTAGCATTATATGTTTACTTCTAATGACAGTTACATCCAAATTCGGCTTTATAAACTCACGTTGAAAAACTCTCCTACGTTTACATGTCAACAACCGCACACTTCCGGGTTCATCGGGCTACTATTACGTCACTAGTAGAGTACTAGCTGGGCGATGTCTTAAGATATGTTTTATGATTGAAACATCACGTATCTTATCACAATAGTTTCTAAGTGGGGTTTTAAAATCCTTTAAAGTCTTTACCAACCTTTGGAACAATTGTATAACAATTACTTTATATTCATATAATTTGTTTCAGTGTGAACCATCAACACACATACATGGACACCTTTGGGCCTCACAGAATTTTATGTTTATTCCAGGTGAGATTTTTAAAGTTTGACCCATAATTCTGCTGCTTTTTTATACAGGCAGACAGAACTAGTTTACTTCAGTGTCACAAGTTAAACTAGTACATCAATAAAACATGATATAGTATTACTTGAGTTTGTTTAACAACCACCCATTGTTTGGCATATGAGACATTATTAAAAACAGTAAAACATATACTTTATACAAGTGAATGAATAGATCTTACAAAGATACAGCCAGACATAGATGTAGACATCGACTGCTGTGACAAACAATTTCTTTCAAGTTTCAGTTATACATGAACTTCAAGTCAGATATTAATTTTTTTCTATTCTTCAATTTCTCAATAATATAACACAACAAAGGTAATGAATGAAAATTAGAAACTGTTTACAAGAAACAAGTTTAATCCTATAATATTTTGAAAACATCGTTGTTACTAGTTTTGTGCTTAAGTGTTTGCTCGTTTATTCTTTAAGGTGTTCACTGAACCAGAGAATACACAAAGATTCACAGGGGGATTAAGAGACAGTTCTTCACAGTAAGTACATTGAATTGTTAGATAAACAAACAGATTGAAAAGTGACTTCTGATCAGTTGATTTACTGATTGGAGCCACATATCAATTTATTTGTTAATTGCTTGATCCAATTGATTTCTATGTTAGGTATAAGAGTACAGTTATCCATTGTGAGATTACCTTCCGAGATCTTTTTACACTGTTTGGTGTCTTTCTGTTTGTAACAAGCATTATATTTTGTTTCAGAATGAAGACCAGTCAACTAGTCATCAGATGTCAACACAGTGAAAAGGATTTTTAGGATTTTTTAGGATTGTTTTTCACTTATTTAATGAAAAAATAATTATATGCCTTCCTAAACAATCACATACACACATAATTTTCATACAAATAAAATTTTGTTAATAATATTTTAGCATTGTTAAAAGTTTTAACTAAAATAAGTGATTTCGTGTAATTAAATTGCTGTGATGAATATTCCAATAGTCTTTCTTGTAATTGTTCATTTATCAGTGATTTCATTCTTGATAAATTTGTGTGTATAGTCTTACAATTAAATTTATAAATATTGTCTTTGAAATGTTTATGATTTAAAACCACAGAGTCATTATTAATGATTGACGCATATAAGAATGCAACCGTTGCTGCATATTGGAGTGCAACCGTTGCCGCATATTGGAGTGCAACCGTTGCCGCATATTGGAGTGCAACTGTTGCCGCATATTAGAGTGCAACCGTTGTTGTTCACTAATTTGCTTAATGAGCCGCACCGGTGTTGCCCGCTAATTTGCATGGTAAATTAAAATTTTCCGTCGTGCCGTTGTTGCAATGTTTAACAAGACCAGTGCTGCAACAGTTTTGCTACTGCCTGGGTTTTTTTGTAAGGGCTCGCCGTGGGAAGATGCATTGAGCCAGGCACAGCGGTCTACGTTCATGTATGCATAATTATCACCTGTAATTCATACACCTCACATGCATTCAATAATGATTATATCTTCTATATGAGAACTTAGTAGCTTTATAGCTTGCTAACGTGAATTAAAAAAATTTGACGGTAACTTGCGTTATATTTATAATGCACATAATGTTATATAATATCATGTCATAGTTGCAGTTTTTACTGCCCCAGCAAAGTATATCGATCGGTCAATAAGAATAAAATATGTAACTTGTGGAGTGAGAGAATGTGCACTTCAGATATTTGAACTTGTCTCTACCAAGAAAATATTAGCTGTTAATTGAATTTGTTTCTATGTAAAAAAAGAATCAAATAGTGAATCTACAACCTGTAGTCCCCATTTGCCGAAAGTTTGAGCACTCTTAGGCCTTAGGTAGTTTTAACTTTTTGTACAGACTCCTTAGCTGTTGGGGGTTTTAATAAACAGATTTGGTGACCCTGTGGCCCCTAATAAAAGTTACAGAGGCAACGCCCTTTCAAATGGAAAAGGCCTAGAAAAATAATAAAATTTGTGTACAGACTCATAAGCTGATGAGGATTATATTAAACTAGAAATATGTGCATGTGATGCACAGTGATGTCCCCCTTCCAAACTTTAAATCCAACCTTATCATCTTATTGCCACTTATAATAATAATAGCATTCTTATTCCGCGCATATATCCATGACAAAGCATGCTCAAAGCGCCATGAGTATTATTACCCTGGAGGGATAGTATGTTTGGTGCCCAGGGACACAACACAAGATGAGACCCAAGTCACAAATTATTGGTGTCTCCACCGGAATTCGAACCTGGGTCTCTGGCGTGAGAGGCAAGCATGCTAACCACTACATCACTTATACCAGAAACAATCCATACCAAACATATAATAAAAGGTTAATATATCAGCATAAATGAACTTGACATAATAATGACTTGTGACATATACAAGTTCAATGGTGCATGAGGAAGGGTTTTACATAGTTGTCAACTTCTTTATTGTAGGGAATGTGCTATTTGATACTCACACAGTCATCAAATATTATAATTAGCATCTACAGCCCCAAATATGCACTAAATTCAAATTGTTTCCATGGAAACCAAGTAAAATGAAAAATTAAGAATAACCAAAGCAAGATCACTAGATCTAACCACAAACCACGTTTAGTAAAATAATACTCAGTAGATTTTTAGGTATAAATTGGATAATTATCCTACCCCCCCATTTGCACTAAGTTCAAGTTGTTTCCATGGAAACCAGAAAAAAAAATTCAGAATAACCAAAACAGGGCGGTGAAAACATTATGACTCCCGAAAAGCTTTTTGCAGGGGCCATAATGAATTTGGTGATATATTCATACGTTCAAACGCTTATATGTTGACCCTGTGACCAATTATAGAAAATATTGAAAATAGCCTGATAAGCTGCGGAGCAAATGGCTTTATTATTCTTTTTCACATGGACCGAACAGAATTGGCCAAAACCTAACTTGTGAAAGATTTTAGCAATCTAACGTGCATTTATTGAAGTCGTTTGGTTGAAATGTGTACACAGGATGTTGTGTTGACCAAAATGTTCCTTTTTAGTATCTTATTTATTCATTTCTTTTTAAAAAAACAATTGATTGTTGTAAATATTTGTAATCTAACTTTTGCCTGGAGGTACAATTAACAGATTCAAGTATAAAAAAATGGGGAAATATTTGTTTCAATGTAAATGTCGACTCTCAAGTAGGGAAATGTATACAATAAACCCTATTTATGAACAAAGGAAAACCACCAAATGGTCAAATGTTTCTGAATATTGGTATATATAAATTGAATGTATCAGTAAATACTGAGATCTTGATAGTATGTCAAAATGACCTTGGTTGGGACACTTTTGACCATGGTTCGGACACTTCTTAATTTTCTTTTAATGGACCTGTAATGTTTTGATTAAACCAAAAAATGTTCAGGAAACATGAATAACCATACAACTAACACGTATGTCAAAATGATTTATTTTGAAAACATACGGCGTATTTGCGTCGAAGACCTACAATTGTGACGTCAGTATTCTGTAATGACGCATGTGGTAGTTTTGAGAATTTTACATGGAAAAACATGCTCTGTATCTATGACAAATTGTAACATGACTTTGTTGTATCCTCGATTCTGATTGGTCGGTTCGAAAAAATTACCCTATGTTGAATGATAATGAATACCCGCAAATTAGCAAAGGCGAATCACCGAGAATTGATACAACATGTTCACTAGTGCCGGCCCGACTCAAGTTTTAATTTTCCAGTTGCTTAGAAAATTTGTGCCATACTCCGATTTGACAGTTGTCTTTGTCCTTTTCTATATTGTGTCTACAGGTAGGTATCACAAATACACTTTAATTTGATTTATTTTTGAAGAACGAAAATATTTTCAACTGGCTTATTTAGTCCAAGTTTGCCGCAAAGTTTCGAATGCCGTTCCCATGGTATGACGTCACAAAGGCAAACCGTTTTGACGTCACAATGTTTGCGTTGCTGTCACAATGGTATTGGGTTAGTTCAAGACTTTTGTACTCGGGGTATTACGATATCGTTCTACGAGATTTCGGTCTCGAATTAAACAAGTATGTTGTAAGGTCTTGGTGTTACGAATGCCACTTTTTGCTAATATCACAACCATGTTTGTAATGTAAATAATGCCGTGAATTCACATTAGTTAGACCTTATCTCACCTCTTACAGAAATAGAACAGTCGCAAAGTCCTTTCCACACAGAAATAAGTACGCAAAAACAGAGTTCGCTTTTAAACTTCTAATAACTAACGGTCACATTACAATATCGATAAATAGTTGCGTTTGTAAAATTACGGGATTCATTGTTATTCAACACCCGCAAATTTAGTTTAAAACTGACGGCGTTAATGCATGTTTCTGAAAAACTATAATATAACTGTAAATCGACTACTCACTGCGTGTTTTGAATGCCTGAAACCTATTTTATCAATATTATAAGCCAGGGATGCATGCGAGAAGTTTAGGTGCAACTGTCCGGAGTTAGGGCAGAAGTGTTCGAACCTTGGGCGAATTGATATATGAAAAAAAAACCCGTTATTTTCGGTATATTTAGAAATAATTATGCATTTTGAGATGGAAATAAAAAAATATGTTCAACTTTCGATACATTTGTTTGTTGATAATGACTTTCTACTTCTAATTATAAATTATACAGTCTCTCAAATTATTTGAATCATTACACTTACTTGTGCATAAAGCTGAAGAAGGATTGAAGTGAGCGCGTTTCCACAGAACTCTTGCAAACCTCCAAGTTGCAAAGGGGGTAGTAATGTATATAGTTGACGCACATCTCATCAGATATGGCTAGGCCTCCCTGCAAGCAGAATTTCCTGATTATCGGTGGGCAAGCATCCTGCTAAATCAGCGTATTTGTCTCCGCCTAGCTCCATCATATACCCTGATATCCTTCAGCCTCATATCGCTAAATATAGCAAGCCAATGAAATGACTCGCATTCAGCGATAGCGGCACAACCCTGATAAGAATTCAAACAAATGTCAATGTAGGCTATAAATAGCCATGAGTAACCAGCCGTAAGCGCTAGGAGCGTTTTAGGTCAAAGGATATCAGGGTATATGATGGATCTAGGCGGAGACAAATACACTGATGTAGCAGGATGGTGGGCAAGTTTCTCTGCTCCATAAATATTTGAAGTTTCACGAATATTCTGAAGATAAAAAGGGATGTAGTTTTACCATTTAACTTAACTGAGTTAACTATTGATTTCAAATCGATTTTATGTGCTTTTACATTTATGCATTTAAAAACATTAAACCCCCCAATACTATAAAATGTTCTTCCAATAAATTTTATACACAAGGAACTTTATTAGGCACCCCCTATTTTGTAAACTGAAACGCAGTGCTCTGGGAATGTAATAACAAATTAATTACTCCAGATATGACAATTGCTCATTCATGGACTATATCTTATTGAATTGAGAATCCATTATATTAAAATAATTGAAAATATGAGTTAAATATGGATGGTAATGATAATCTACTGAAAATAACTATCGTTCTTTGAGAAAAACCTTTGGAAAAACAACACAACTTTATTGTAAATAACATAATTTATGCCAAGTTGACATTCAAACACTATAACATCGTTTATTATGCATGATATGAGGCCTGCCAAACATTAAACATTTCAAAGGGTTTTTTTTCAATGATAAATCAAAATTCAATTCAATTTTAGAATCTTTGAGATAATTTGAGTTTCTTGATTTGAAGTAAAACATTTCATCTCACTTTGTATGCGGCTTTAACACTAAAAGTAGACGGATTTGTTCAGTTAGCTTTTTTTTTAATTGGACGGGTCCATAATTTTGCGATTTTGAAGGTTTAAAACGGCTTTATGTGTGACTTTTGTTGAACATTGAAACATTAGTAGAGTGTCTTAGAATTTAATTTTTTTCTTTCTGGAATTACTTCTACGGCGTAAAATGGGGACAAGTTTTCTTGCAGACTGTTACTCCTTTATGAGCGAAATATTGATTGTTGGTACTCATGATGATACCCTTGATCAAGTAAGAAAGCCAAAGAGAAATATCATTTTGGCTCATGAGTTGTGGCCCATGAATGTTTGACTGAACTTGGTGCAAAGTACAAGTCTGATGCTCCGATGGGTAAACTATTTCAACTATTACATCTGGATGAATGAGATTTGGATTGTATGTCCATCTGATGATACTGAGTCTCAGATTAAAACCTGATATCCAAATATTATTTTTGAAGGAGTTAAGTTAAGGAGACTAGATTGAACTTGGTGCAAAAGACAAGATTTCTTCGAAACTATTAAGCGAAAAGAAGATTGATCAATGTTTTATGAGGATGTCAAATAAGAATGAATGAAACATGTTTTCATGATGTTCCAATAAAAATTGACAATCTGTTAATTGACAATCAATGTCCAAAGTGTGTCAGCATTATAAAACATTGATTTTAACACTATTCTATATGGCCGCCTCATTCTGCCAATCAAAGATTCGAAAAAGTCTTACAAAATACCAGTGCTGATAAAGTCTTCTTATGAAATAAAATGAGACTCACGGAACTACCAATAAAATAAGATTGGGCTCATGAATCTACCAATGAAATAGTATGAGACACATGAATCTACCAATAGAATAAGATGAGACTCATGAATCTACCAATAAAATAGGACTGGACTCATGAATCTACCAATAAAATAGGACTGGACTCATGAATCTACCAATAAAATAGGACTGGACTCATGAATCTACCAATGAAATAGAACTGGACTCATGAATCTGCCAATAGAATACGATAAGACTCATGAATCTACCATTAAAATAGGATTGGACTCATGAATCTACCAATGAAATAGGACTGGACACATGAAACAGCCAATAGAATAAGATTGGACTCATGAATCTACCAATGAAATAGGACTGGACTCATGAATCTGCCAATGAAATAGGACTGGACTCATGAAACAGCCAATAGAATAGGATTGGACTCATGAATCTACCAATGAAATAGGACTGGACTCATGAAACAGCCAATAAAATAAGATGAGACATATGAATCTACCAATGAAATAGGACTGGACTCATGAATCTGCCAATAGAATAAGATTGGACTCATGAATCTACCAATGAAATAGGATTTGACTCATGAATCTACCAATAAAATAGGATTTGACTCATGAATCTACCAATGAAATAGGACTGGACACATGAAACAGCCAATAGAATAAGATTGGACTCATGAATCTACCAATAAAATAGGATTTGACTCATGAATCTACCAATAAAATAGGATTTGACTCATGAATCTACCAATGAAATAGGACTGGACACACGAAACAGCCAATAGAATAAGATTGAACTCATGAATCTACCAATAAAATAGGATTTGACTCATGAATCTACCAATAAAATAGGATTGGACTCATGAATCTACCAATGAAATAGGACTGGACACATGAAACAGCCAATAGAATATGATTGGACTCATGAATCTACCAATGAAATAGGACTGGACTCATGAATGACTCATGAATCTACCAATGAAATAGGACTGGACACACGAAACAGCCAATAGAATAAGATTGAACTCATGAATCTACCAATAAAATAGGATTTGACTCATGAATCTACCAATAAAATAGGATTGGACTCATGAATCTGCCAATGAAATAGGACTGGACACATGAAACAGCCAATAGAATAAGATTGGACTCATGAATCTACCAATGAAATAGGACTGGACTCATGAATCTGCCAATAGAATAAGATTGGACTCATGAATCTACCAATAAAATAGGATTTGACTCATGAATCTACCAATAAAATAGGACTGGACTCATGAATCTACCAATGAAATAGGACTGGACTCATGAATCTGCCAATAAAATAAGATTGGACTCATGAATCTACCATTAAAATAGGATTGGACTCATGAATCTACCAATGAAATAGGACTGGACACATGAAACAGCCAATAGAATAAGATTGCACTCATGAATCTACCAATGAAATAGGACTGGACTCATGAATCTGCCAATGAAATAGGACTGGACTCATGAAACAGCCAATAGAATAGGATTGGACTCATGAATCTGCCAATGAAATAGAACTGGACTCATGAATCTGCCAATAGAATAAGATTGGACTCATGAATCTACAAATAAAATAGGATTTGACTCATGAATCTACCATTAAAATAGGATGGGACAACAAATTACTTCTGCCACTGAGAGGACCGAAATTATACCAGCAAGTTAATTAATAGTATTGTTAATGAAAATGGTGACTTGATAACTGAAGGCAATTGTATTTTAGATGAATTGAAACAATTTTACAGTAATTTATACAGTGATACCCCAACAAAGATGAAATTGACTTAAGCAATATTGATATTCCAAAATTAAATCAGATGGAAATGACAAATCGAAGAAGAGATAAGATTAGAAGAAATTAGTAAGGGAGTTTTTTTCCATGAAAAATTATAAAAGCCTGTGATTGATGGCTATCCAAGTTTTTTTTTAAAGATCTAGGCCCATGGGTTTATAGGTTTTTACAAGAAACCTTTAAAAAAAATGAATTAACTATGACAATGAACAGAGAAATTATTATTACATGTTTACCCAAATCAAATCCAGACAGAAAACTTCTAAAAATTGGCGCCCTATCTCTTTGCTAAATTCACTCTAAAAGATAATAAGCACATGTATAGCAAACAGGATAAAGTCAACATTCAATTAAATTATATATGTACAATAAATTATACAATCAAACATGTTTCATTCCTGGGAGATGTATAGGTGAAAATATATTAGATTACTGTTCTATATAACCTTTTAATAAACCTGGCCTTTTACTTCTTGTTGATTTTGAAAAGACATTTGATACCATTTCTAAACCTTTTATAATTTAGGCTATGAAGGCTTTTGGATTTGGACCCAATATTATCAAATTGATTAAGATATTGACTGGAAACAATACTGCAGCTGTGATACAAAATGGGCATTTCTCATCTTTTCCCCCACAAGGAAAGGGGCTGTAGACAGGGTGACCCAGTCTCTCCCTTTTTATTTATCCTTCCAGTTGAAATATTGGGTATCATGATAAGATCAAATCCCGATATAAAGGGCATAACATTGAATGACATTGAAATGAAAAACAAACTTGGTCAATCTGCTAATGATACAGAATTGTATCTGGATGGATCAGAAAGAAGCCTTAATGCAGCAATTGAAACCCTCAATAAGTTCTATCAGATGTCTGGGTTAAAAATGAATATAAACAAAACAAGTGTTTGCTACTAACATGGCAATGTACCCCGCCGTTATGAGATACTTGGTATAATTAATATTATTATCTTTTGGTACAATGAATGTTACCTGTAAGTTAATGTGTCTTGTCATGATCAATTGAGAATCTTCTCTTCATTGTGATGTATTTAAAAAAAGACTCTTTGACATTTGATTTTAACCACTGTCACTATCAGTATTTATATTCCCACCTCTTTCCTTCTAACAAAACACAAGTGAGAATTCATGAAGGATACAGTAGAAGTAGAGTGTTAGTTAGTGTTCTGGCACAAATTATAAGCATGATTATTCCACTGTTATCATAGTTTACAAAATGACAGTACTGTCCCATGACTTTATATTTTTAGCGTCTTGTTCTTGATTATGTTATATTCACTGTCACTATCCTTGAGTGAACACAGTAGCACTAATCCAAGTCTGAGAAGGCTATAGATGCTTAGCTTTACGAGATATCGTGTTAACAATGTATTACACAGTGGTCAAAGTGTCGTGGTGATCTTGAAAATGGGAAATATCGACTGGCGCCTGAGTCTTTCTACATTGAAAGCTGTCACCAAATATGTACACTATAGGTGCTAAGCTTCATGAGTTATCGCGTTAACAAGAATCCGGATGTACGTACGGATGTACGTACGGATGTACGGACAGGTGCAGCTGAATTCATAGTCCCCCGTTCCGCATTGCGGCGTGGGACAAGGCTATAAGGTTCAATGACAGGTAGTAGCGTCACTTTAGCAAATGATCTTTTACTTGAAATCTTAGTAATAATTTTAATTGCTTCTCTTAAAGATCTATGGATAATAAACAAAAGAATGCAATTGGAACATATCAATAGGTTAATAGCTAGCAGGCGCAGGAGAAATTTTAAGCTTATTGGAAAATTCCAGTTATCAAAAGCTTAGCTTTTCAACTCTTGTACATATCTTTTTTTGCACTCCAAAACCCCCCCAAAACATTCCACCCTGAACTCAACAAAATAATCTACAGCTTCCTTTGGAACAACAAAAATGATAACATTAAGAGATCAAATATCACTAGAAGTTATGAAGTTTTGGAGGCCTTAGAATAATTGACATTGAATGTTTTATCAGGGCACTTAAACTATCATCATTAAACACAGCTTTGATCAAAATGATATAGATCAAATTCTTACTCAGTCACTCTGGTTGAACCATTTCTATAAATCTTTATATATAATAGAAAACTGGTTAAACCATGGTATACATGATATACATTGTATACAAGACATTGTCAATGGAAATGGTTTTATTAGCTTTGAAAACCTTATCAACATTATCGAATAATATTCCAAAGACCTGGAGACAACTGTTAGGAAAGAGAACTATTTCTTAAAGTTGTTTATCAATCAACCCTGCTCTCCAAGACATGATCTCTAACAATAAGGGTTCAAGAATTTTTTTAAGACAAGCTGTTTCACCAAAGGATACATTTGTTGTTAAACAAAACATGAATTGTGACACCAAAAATGTTATTTATGTTCAGTGAAAATTTAGAAAAATGTGGTAATGGCAAGTTCAAGCTTTTCCCGATATATAAACTCAATTATAACAATGATAATGATTTACTTTTGAAAGAATCATATTTCATTCGTAAATATGCGCCAAAATTAAATGATGTTGCTTACAATACAATTTGTTATTGTCAAGTTCATTCTGACGTCATTAGTTCCTGTGTGACGTCATAGTATTATGTACTTAGTGTCAGTTACTGCATTTAACAGCCTGATGAAGCAGGTACATTCGTACCTGCTGAAAACGTTTGCCAAATGTAATTCAACTTCATCTTCTTCTTTTTAATATATATAAATATATATATTAATGAATAAATATGTTTAAATCAAAACGAAAGATAAATTGATGGGTTAAGTGGAAGAACGTATTATGTTGCATTTTTACAAAAAACTACAAAATGTTGTGTGTAAAAACATGACATATTATTAGGTATTTTCATTAAAGATATATATCATCTGGATGTCAGAAAGTTGGAAGAAATAAAAATCCCTCTTCTCCAGACTTTCTCCCGTGCGACAAAGCTCTTATATCTGAAAACAATTCTTTCGTTTGGGATGCTTTACTTTTCTATGAATTAACTCAAAGGATATATTTGTGTGTTCATTAACTATGTTTAAGATAAAAGGTTAACGTTGTAATTCAGTTTTAGAAGTATTTCCTGTGAGATAAGTATGCATGGTGCTGATTGTCTCTATCTGTTTATTTATAAATGTGTACTTTTTTGAACTGATGCATTTAATTTTATGGCTCTGAAGTTATTGGTTATTTTTTCTTCTAGTGACATTCACTTTTGCTGAAAGAATTTAAATTTTTGAGAAATATTAACGTAATCAATGTGCAAACACATACACATGATCAAGTTTGATTTGAGACAATATGAGAATCCGGAAACAGTAATGTTTTCTTTAGTTCTTAAACTTTTGTTTTTTATGAACTCTTATTAGAATGCGAATACTATAAAATGTTTGCATAATGATGTTGCTTTAAGCTTATTTCTTTACACAGGCAGTTCAATTGTTTACAATTTTACAATTTGAAATTATATTGGCCAACGACACAAACGGGCAGAACGACACATCATATATGAAGACTTCATCAGATGTGTTTGCCATAGGAAACTGGCAAATTTTTTACAAATTTAAAAAAAAAATCTCAGTTTTTAATTTCTTTATAGTTAGAAAGTTAATTTGTCTGTGTTGGTGTTCTCTTTCGACCTGGATATCTCAAATCAATACAACCCACAGGTACAGCTCATGTTTCATTTAGCTACGATAACATTTCTTATGACAAAAAGGCTTACTACCTAAACCGAATTTCTATGCATGACCTTTGCATCACGAGCCAATTTTATTTTGTTGGTAGATTCATGAACCCTATCTTATTTTTTAAGAAGACTTTATTAGCATGCATATTTTTGGTAGACGTAGTTGGATTTTGTATTACTAGACTTAACACTGATGTCTTTTTATGGTAGACTTTCCAACTGTACCACTTTTATTAGCAGGATGAAACTACCATATAGCAAAATATACCAAATAGCGTAAAAAATCAATGTTTAAGGATGCTGACACACTTTGGAAATTGATTTTCAAATGATTGTCACATTTGATGGAATATCATGAAAACAAGTATCATTAATCATTAATTGACTTAAATGACCAACAATTAAACGACTAGATGGTTGTTCCTTTACCCCAATTCACAAAACCAATGATCAATCTGTAATTCACCGATAATGAGTTAGTTTGAATTTATTTTCAGACAATAGAAATTTATAAAAGCAGTGGTGTTCTAGATCGGCAAGTCGGTCACAACACCCCGATACCAATTATCATTAAAAGTACAACATACCACAGTAACCTTGTTTCTTGACACAGTGTTGTACTCACAGGAAGTCACAAGCAAGTCGCCCTGAAAGCAATATACTGGGTTAAACTTGGCATAACGAAAGGTAAAGAACATAATATTAAAACATATTGTGGTAATCATTCCAATTAGCAATGTTTAATCAATGTCGAAAACATATTTTTTACCCGATAAAGATAATAAAAGATGTTTTACTAAAGCTAAGTTTGACACTTATCATGCAAAGTTAAAAGATTTGAGTCACCAAGCACTCTCCATTTTGTGAAATACACTGTAGATGATTTTATCAATTCATCACAGTGACGTGTATTGTCATAGGAACAGTCTACACCTGTCTCTTTCAAAGGGTTTAAAACAATTAACGCCAAAACCTTATGTCATAACAATCCAAATACTTTTCCCTTCACATTGAGTTATCAGTGGATAAATTCCTAGGCATAAAAGGTATTATAAATAGCTAAGCTACTTGTTTTGTTATAACTTCGCAGAGGTTCCACAAGATGAACAAATTAGGCTCAGGTTGTTGATACCGAACGTAAGATCCAAATTACGCCAACTGAAAAGCAAGCTTCTGTGCAATATGGTTTGTTGTGAGAACACCGCTCCACCCAAGTATATACTACGGTTAACAGCTAACGAACATATATAAGTTAAGAAACTAGATAACTTGTTCCATTCAAATGTTCTTATCAGACACCTTACAAAAATGTCTAAATGATAAATTTTCATTATGAGTATAAGGTTAATGACACGAACTAGACATATTACTGCTTACCGGAAGTACGTGTGCGGGGACAGGAAGTACACGGATCTCCTGGAAATGAGGGCTGTAGTGGTTGTCGCGGTTTATTTCTGGAAGCTCTTCTCCTGCCCGGAAGTGTCGAGTGAAAACCTTTCGACCTGTCAGATGTGTATGAAGTTGCGACGCGAAGATGTGTATGCCACTTGACGGTAATCCCTGTCAAGAGAAGGATATTAATCACTTACTTAATGATCGTTAACAAAGGCAACTTAATCTAAGCAAGCCGACTGGGCCATTCGGAAGCTTATACGAAGGCAGCAAGGTGTTGTAACGAGAGTGCGATGCAGATGGACGAGTGTAAGACATGATCTCCAGAAAGCAGTTGTCAAGAATTCATAACTACACACATTTTATTAACTTTCTGTATACTGTTACTCATCTTATAAAAGAAAAACATTTTTCGGGACTGTCATATATGGTCCTTATTAGGGTCATTAGTGTCACCATCTTTACAATCTACATTACCCATTTGTCATGGAGATTGTACACAATATTTCAGATTCTTCAGTTCTTGTTTCAGAGAATGAGACCATTGTGACTCTTATTCTTATTCTATGTCCCAAGGTCCTGGGTTACGGGGCAACAAAGACGCAAAATTCACAATTAACATTAACAAAGGCACCCAAAAAAGATTTCAGGCCTCCTTGTTCTGGAGAGGATGAAATAAGCTTCTTTGAACACTCTCTGTGCCTGTGACCTTGATTTCCTTTTCAAGGTCAACTACCAACAGTAGGTATGAATGGGGGTTCTGGATCAACGGCGACTAAAACATATTTTCCTCATTAACCTTACGTCAAAATTACTCTTTAGTTTTGACCTGTAAGGGTTATTGAGGAAAAATGCTTACTCACCGCTAATCCAGAACCCCCATTCATACCTTCTATATCATTAAAAGATAACAGATTCAAACCTCCCGCTATCAATATGTTGTAGCAAATAATTACATCAAAACTAAGCAAAAAAGGTTTATAAATAATAACAAGGGACTCAAAATTACATGGTTGCCAAGGAAACTTCCATTGTGGGACGATATTCCTCACTCTATCTTCAATACCAGGTTACTGTGACCGTATAGCAAAATTCCCACAAACAAGCCAAGATCGATAGTCAGACAATAGACACACTGGCAAAGGTAGCGACATCTGAAGGGAAATATTATTTATTTTAAGTTAATATAACATAAATTAGCGTAAAAATGAGTATAGATTTTTCAATCTCTGAAGTATATGTATCAGAATTATCAATTCAGTTTATCAAAATTGAGAACATTAGTATACTTAGATAAAAGTGTATAACTTTCACCCAGAAATTATTGATTGTTATTATAGTCGTGTTCAACAAACTACAGTCTATCGTTCCAAACAGATCTTCGACGCAGGTTCGAATCTGCGTAGATGATGTAGGATTTTAGAGAAGTAATATCAATTTGTACTTAACTTAAGACTAATTAGCGTAAAATAAAGAATAGATTTTCAATCTATTAGGTACATATATCAACATTATATTAAAAAATCTGAAAAATAGTATAGTAGATATAAATATGAGTTTACCCATATATTACACAGTGGTGACATTTCGGTATAGATCCTTATACCGTTATCAAGCATATGGGAAAATGATGGGTACAGTCATATTATATATGATGTACATATAGGTAATTAAGACAATAAACAATACAAGGGGTAATTTAACAATGAGATAGCATGAGCTTTAGCAACCTCTGTTGAGTTTTTAGATGTTAGTGGTACTGCTGCTTTATTCCCGAAGCCACATCAACAACCAACAACCGTCAATGCGTATAGATGAGTTTTTCTCCTAACTCTGTCATTGGGTAAGAATAATAAGTTGGCTTGGTGGATTTCATTAGGTCGAGTTGAATCAAATTTACATCTGGGTATTTATTTAGGTGGGGCAAATATATTTGCTAAATGGCTTGTTCCATTAACCAATTTTTGGCTTCGGTTTTTACTAGCCTTAGCAAGTTCATCTATAGCTGCAAATCCTTTCCAGTAGCCCCTTGGACTGTAATAAACCCTCTGGAGTTTTTTTCCATATTTATTAGAAAGGAATCAAACTTTTAAGTAATCACATCTCAATACCAATATCTGTAACTGTATGCGTTAGTATCAACACCATTATCTGTAATCCACCTCTTATGGACATAACGATGCTTTATTTATTCTCATTGCATAAATATTATGACCTACACTTCTCAAAGTATTTATTTCATGTTTAAAACTATTCTTTCAAAATAGTGCCTCTTTGTATTGACCAAAGTTCATGTATTTCCTAACTACATATCGTTTAATGCCCTTGGCCTTCTTAATTTCCCTTTCTGGCATTTGTATACAGTACATTTTAGGTCTTAACCCCACATATTCAGAAATAGGTATCCCATTACATTCATCCTTCATTTTACCTAAAACCTTTTTATTTTTAACATTGTGTAATGGATGGTCTTTATCAAAATCACTTGTATCATACAAGTCAAAGTTTTTCTTCATATCTTCATACACATCATGCGTTTGTATTTCTAATAGTAAAGAATCTGTGTCGGTGTATAAAACCTCACATCTATCCCCATAAGTTTACTCATTGCAATAAAAGTCGTACATAAAAAGTTTGGATAAGTCTAGGATGCTCAAACCAATATATATAGGTTTATTGAAAACTATCTTGGATTTATTAATGTGAACAGCAGCTAAATTGTGATCAAATATTTTGAATTCCTTAAAAGCTGGATTGGCAATAGCCTTCCTTAGAGACTCATTTTTTTATCTGACCTGAATAATTGCACATCCACTGACTCTGGTCAAATTGAAGGACCCTATGTACTTTAGTTAATTTCATACCCAAAGATATATATAGTTGTAGATTTCGATAGTGAACAACATATTTTGATTTGTCATTAAATTTGGTACCAATTTTTGCATATCTGATACCTTATTATCTCCTAGTAAATTCATTTGGTAATCAGACAACCACTCTTGTTTAACTCTCTGGGGCTAGAGGATAGGTGTTGTGGGTTTTATGTAATTCTTTCGGATATTCGATGTCAACTTCGAATATATATGCAGTTTTAGAATCTTTTGGTATTTTCAGGATGTGCTCCGTGCTCATAGCCCACCCAAAAGTTATTAGCATCTAAATATAGTATATGATTAGATGGCTTGCTTGCATCATATCCTTCTATGTAGGTATTGTTCGCTTTGGCATGACTATTGGAAACTATGGATATACCCCCTCGAAGGCCCTTCTCAATGAATAAATGCATATCATAATCAGGAAGAAGTTTGAATTTTATACCAGTTTTCTTAAAGAGCCACTCCGTGAGTTTTTGGAGTCACATATGCAAAACTTAATCAATGGTGTCATTTGATTGCGAAGTATCGACTGTTACCACACACAATTTAGAGCTTATTGTTTTTTACAGTGACAATATGAAGGTAGAACGTTTCAATTTTGATCAAAAACCGGACAGTGGCGCTTCAAATACAAATATCTAATTTTGGAGACTTATCAAAAACAGCCAGGAGGGCAGTTAGGAGTTGATAGTGTTTGTTAGTTATCTCCCTTGTCTAAGCCAGTAGCATGGTCACGTGACCTCGTTGCTAGCAGACGATGCAGAAGTAGAGAATGGCAGAACAAGATAAAAGATATCGTCTTCTGACATTGTATGAATCGGGCATCCAATCAATTCATAAACTTGTACGTATCACAAAGTTACACAGATCTACCATTTTCCGAAATATTAAGAAAATTCAAGCTGGATTAGGAGTAGAGCGCAAACCTGGATCGGGGCGTTGGATCCCTTGGCGATAATGACAGACGACGCATTGCACGTCTCGCCTCGCATTATCCAAACTGGTCTTCAAAACAAATTGCTATGAGGGCTGCAAGTCAAGGTACCCCTGAAGTATCAGAATGGACAATCAGACGATCTCTAAACAATTCTGGCTACGTTAAGCAGTTGCCGTTGAAGATACCACTGATGACCGATCCCTACAAGGTAAAGCAGCACGCCTGGTGTCGAAAAATGAGGGGGCAAGATTTTTCTGATGTCATTTTTACAGACGAATCTAAGTTCCAATTCTACAGAGTAACCCGAAAACAGTGCTCCAGAGGCGGCCGATGTCGGAAAATGGTCCCAAAGTTCTCATTCAGTATCATGGTTTGGGGTGGAATCAGCAAGCTCGGAACAACGCCTCTGTTGCAAATCAACGGGAGACTTGATTCTAGGAAATACTGTGATGTGATATGTGAGGGAGTGATTGAATCAAACATCTCACAAAGTGGCATCCCATATAGATTGCAACAGGATAACGCCCCTGTTCACAAGTCACAGCTAACCCAAGAATGGTTGAGAGCAAATCACGTCACTTTAGTAGAATTTCCCTTGGCCTCACCTGATCTTAATCCGATCAAAAAAATTTGGCAGATAATGAAAGACAAAGTAGAAAAACTAGAACCAAAAAACATCAATGACTGCCAGAGACTTTTCAATGAAACCTGGACGGACCTACCTCAAGAATACATAGACAATCTCATTAACAGCATGGAGCGATGAATGGAACAGTGCATTGAGAGAGAAGGGGGACTTACAGATTATTGACTTTCAAATACATAAACGTCAGTATTGTTCCAAGTTTTATCGAATTTGATCAATAATTAAATATCTTTATTGAACCAACAAAAGTCTCAGGACACAAGTATGACATTGAATATAGAAACACAACTTAACACGGTAACGCAGATGGACTTTCCAGACTTCCACTCAAGACTGAAAGATCCGGACAAGATACTTCAGATGTGTTCTACATTCATCAGATTGAACCTTACCTGTGACTGCAAGTCAACTCAAGAACAGAACTAGAAGAGATCCTGTGCTATCTCAAGTACTGGAACTTGCACTGAAGGTTGGCCAGACTCGTGTCCTAGTGAAGAGCTTAGACCATTTTACACTAGATGGAGAGAACTCTCAGTGTGTCAAGGTTGCTTGATGTGGGGACTCAGAGTTGTCATACCTTCCATTCATCAGAATCAGTGCTGAGAAAAAACTTACTGGTCACATGGGTGTGCAGATCAAACAGATGGCCAAGACATGTCAAGGTTGCCTAGAGACGAGAACGAATCCACCAATAGCACCTCCATCCCTGGATGTGGCCAAATGCACCATGGGAAAGAATACACATAGACTTTGCTGTACCATTTTTGGATAGAATGTTTATGATTGTTGTGGACGCATACTCCAAATGGCCAGAAATTGAGATCATGAAATCAACCACAGCAACAGCAACCGTGTCAGTCCTATGCCAGATGTGTGTCAGACACGGAATACCAGACAACATTGTCACAGACAGCGGTCCACAGTTCACCTCTGAATAAATGTCAATGTTCACAAAAAAGAATGGCATCAAGCACATTGTTTCAGCACCCTATCATCCAGCAAGTAACGGACAAGAAGAAAGGTTAGTCCAATCCTTCAAGAACTCCATGCAAGCGGAAAAGAAAAACTTATCAGTTGAACAGAAACTTGCAAACTTCTTATTAGCTTATAGAACACACCCCACACAACAACGAGTGAAATACCAGTCGTCCTGATGTGTGGGAGGCCCTTGAAGACGCGATTCGACTTGGTTAAGCCAAATCTACGCAAAACTGTCAAAGAACACCAAACTACAAGTATTGAGTCTGGAAAAAAGGCTTGTCAGTTGTCGCCAGGACAGCATTTCCTCATCAGATCCTATGGTCCAAACGAGAAATGGATGACTGGAGTGGTTCATGAGAAAACTGAGTTTTTTCATACAAAGTGCGAAATTCTAATGGTACAATGGCTCGATGTCATATCAACCAGTTGCTCAACAACACAACAGACGCCGACTCAGATAACTGTAGAGCAGAGGTGTCATCTGATATTCTTAATGATAAAGCGAGATCCGTCGTGAGCGACAACGTGCCCGCCAACCCAACCATCACAGATTGTGTCAAAACACAAGGTGGTGTGAGAGGGCAGGAAAAGTGTCTGTACAGTGTAGTAAAGGAAGCAGTGATAACCCTGCTCCTGTGGAATGTGATGTAGAAGTGCGGTCCAGTCGATGCCTCGCTGAAACCCAGCACGGAGCCGACGAACCCCGAACAAGTTGGATTTGTAGATCCATAGATTTGACTGAACTTATTCTCATATAGTGTAAATGTGAAAATAACTAATGCACCAGAGCACCAGTTTCAGACTGTAAATGTGTTGATTTATTTTGCTTGTGCAGCAGCTCTCTTATAAGGGAATTAGGAATAGTGGGGAGGAGTGTTGTGTATGTAACTATTGATATCACAACTATTGTGCGGAGTTCTTCCTTACACCGCGCATGTCCTGTAACGATACCGGAAATAAATTGTCTCGTACCTGCCACTCGAGTGTTCGGATGTCTTTTGTGTTAGCAAAGTATATTTATTAATTATGTGTAGAAGAACCTAGCCTTGGTACACTAAAATATGCCTTATTTAACTTTACCTTTGGATTTATACCTTTGGTTTTTACCTTTGATTCAATTCTATTTTTGATTTTTTTTAGTTGATTTAATTTAGTTTGAGATGGGACTTTCAAAAAGGTTTCTGCCAAAGACAAAAATTGTGAGATTATTTTGATTACCTTTAACAACCTGCATTTTACTGCTTCTAGTTGAAATGGCCTGCATTTTATTATATTTAAGACAAAAATTTTAAAAATGTTTAATTTTTTTAATAGGTATTCTATAAAATACACAACATATTCCCTAACAAACAGCTTTTGTATAAGAGTTGTATAAAAAGCACCCTGTATTTATATACTTCTTACTAATCCCAAACTTTTTCTGAATTTCATTATAACATTTGTCATTATTCATTTCTTTATAAACTTATACAAACGAAACATTATCAACCCCAATCTTTTGTTTCCTCTTTTATTATTATTATTAATCGGATAATCATCAAAGAAATTAAGAGTTTTAAATTCTTCCCCACAGTCTATACATTTATGTCCTTCATAACTATTAATAATATTCTCATGTAAACATTCTTTAATAGCCAAGTCTTCATAATTATTGCATCTGATAACAAATTGACAACAATTTTCACAGAATGTATATCATATTTTTTTCGTGTAGGCATTCCATTTTTATATTATTCAAGAAAATATTTTTTTATTCTGTTAGTAATAAACCCTACCACAATCATTCCCAAAACAAATATTATCTCAGCCTGTATTTGGTATTGTGAATGAGTATAATATTCGGTTAGAGTAGGTTCAGGTTCCAATGGTTCTAATGGGGTTCCAAATCTCACATGATAGTCATTCATTGCTTCATCGACATCCCTAAAGGTTTAAATAGCATGATTTTGTCTTCTAAGTCGTTCATTTATGAAATCAAGTTTTGCGACTCTTTCTTTCTCCCATATATTCTTAACTATTGCTAGTTTTACCAAAGCTTTGTCATGTCTTCCTCTTACCCCATTACCCATTTTTGAAAACAAATAGTTTCTCCCAGAGAATGCCAATGCATTCACAACTGCACCTTCCACCATCATAGCAATTGTGGTAATTTTTATAAATAAAGTTATATATTTTTAAGGATTATGATACTAAGTCACTATGTCAGTGGGGATAAGTTTGTTTTTCAAGGTAGTATCAAAATAGGAAATAATACACTTCCATGATTTATAACCACGGTCTGCTGTTCGCTCGGTTATTCTGTTCATTCTGTTGTGCATTCTGTTGTGCATTCTGTTGTACAGTCTGTGCACTCAGCTGTGCATTAAGTTGTTCACGTTCTAATTTCTTAACCATAGCCCCCTTCTAACCAGAAGCTACTTTTTTAGGATTTTTTATAACTGTAAGTTTTGGAGGAGTTTTTTCACTGGGTTCCAGTGTCTGTAATTGAGGGATTTTCTCTGATTCGCCCTGAAAGCAACATACTGGGTTAAACTTAAAATATTAAAACATATTGTGGTAATCATTCCAATTAGCAATGTTTAATCAATGTTGAAAACATATCTTTACCCGATAAAGATAATAAAAGATGTTTACTAGAGCTAAGTTTGACACTTATCATGCAAAGTTAAAAGATTTGATAGCCACAATGGTGTTGCGGGCTTTCTCCCTGCAATAATACTAGCAGCCGCGATATAAGTGAAATAATCTTGAAAGCGGCGTTAAACACCAACTCACCTCACCTCACCTAAAAGATTTGAGTCACCAAGCACTCTCCATTTTGTGAAATACACTGTAGATGATTTTATCAATTCATCACAGTGACGTGTATTGTCAAAGGAACAGTCTACACCTGTCTCTTTCAAAGGGTTTAAAACAATTAACGCCAAAACCTTATGTCATAACAATCCAAATACTTTTCCCTTCACATTGAGTTATCAGTGGATAAATTCCTAGGCATAAAAGGTATTATAAATAGCTAAGCTACTTGATTTGTTATAACTTCGCAGAGGTTCCACAAATGAACAAGTTAGGCTCAGGTTGTTGATACTGAATGTAAGATCCAAATTACGCCATTTGGATAGCAAGCTTCTGTGTAATATGGTTTGTTGTGAGAACACCGCTCCACCCAAGAATATACTACGGTTAACAGCAAACGAACATAACTCTTCAAAAATAGAAACGCAAAAATTGAAAATTCCTTATGAATATATTTATATGGAACTGATTTTTATGAATGCTGATTATATTGTGTTAAAAAAGTTACAAAGTGCATTTTCATCATAAGAGAGGTTCGGAAATCAATAACTTTTAACACAGTTAGGTAAAAGTGAAAAATCTCACAAACGCAACTGCAGTCGAAAACAGCCACCTATGCCAAAGGACGACCACTGCTGTCTCCACTGCATCTGCAATACCAGGAGTGCGCAGAATCTCGGACCACACTGTGCGGAACCGTCTACGAGAGGCAGGGTTACGACCAAGACGTCTTGTTTGACGGTTATTTTGACCCATCAGCATCGTCATCTACAACTGCAATGGTGCCAAGCGCCTAGGGTATGGCCTCAAGGATGATGGATAACCGTATGGTTCAGTGATGAATCCCGATTCATGCTCTGCAGGCATTATGGAAGGACCCGTGTCTAACGCCGAAGACGTGAACGATGTGCACCAAATTGCATATAGGAAGTGGAAAGATTTGGAGGGGGCAGTGTCATGATGTGGGCAACCATCTCTTACAACGTCAGGAGTGACTTGGTGCATGTCAGGGGCAACTTGACAGCACTGCGCTACATTGATGAGATGTTGCGTCCTCACGTTGTTCCCATCATGTCCAACGTCAACGCTGTTTTTCAGCAGGACAATGCCCGTCCCCATCGCATCAGCCTTTCTAGCAAACAACCACATCAACGTTCTGCCATGGCCATCCACATCCCCTAATTTAAAACCAATCGAGAATCTCTGGGATGAATTGGATAGACGTCTCCGACGGCGACAACAGCAACCTCAGACACTACAGCAACTGGCCGTCGCTCTGGTTGCTGAGTGGGCTAAAATTTCCCAGGCTGTCATCTGCAATCTGATTGCGTCTATGGGCAGGAGGTGCCAGGCAGTAATGGACTCTCATGGGGGCCACACTCGTTACTGACTGTACGTGACGTCAGATGTGACGTTGAGACATTCAACTACTGTTGCTGAAGCTTCGGTTTCTGTTGTTTACCTGTGCAAAAATTCATATTTCTTCCGTTGTTAGTTCATGAATCAAATGTCCTTGAAATACCTATTGAAAATCTGGCTTTGCGTTTCTTTTTTTTTAAGAGTATATATAACTTCAGAAACTAGATAACTTGTTCCATTCAAATGTTCAGACAGACACCTTACAAAAATGTCTAAATGATAAATTTCATTATGAGTATAAGGTTAATGACACGAACTAGACCTAGCTATTACTGCTTACCGGAAGTATGTGTGCAGGAACAGGAAGTACAGGGATCTCCTGGAAATGAGGGCTGTAGTGGTTGTCACGGTTTTCAGATTCTTCAGTTTTTGTTTCAGAGAATGAGATAAAAAATGTCCCTATTGTGACTCTTATTCGATGTCCCAAGGTCCTGGGTTACGGGGCCACAAAGACCCAAAATTCACAATTAAAATTTACAAAGGCGCCCAAAAATGATTTCAGGCCTCCTTTCAATGTCAACTACCAACTTATCACATTTCAAACCAATGTTAGCGCGATATCTCATAAACCGTTGCACAGAATGTCTCCAAATTTTGTGACAGCCTTTATTTGCAAATACGCAGACTCCAGTTGATTGTATGTAATGACACAACTTTAGAAATTTGGTTTTTGATACACCTCTGGAATTCTTTTTTATTCAAATGTTCAACGCAACTCTTCTAACTTGTCATTGGTGTTATACCAAATGCGTGCAAAAAGTTATAAAACAGATGATTTATCCGATTCGTTTCATTATAACCGGTGGGGTACATTGCCTTGTTTCATTTGGATCAACTGAATTGGAAGTTTTCAAACAGAGCTCAACCAAACCGCTCTGGTATTCCCCGATACAATTAAGAAAATACATGTACACGTATGGTCGCCAAAGTACTCGGGCCAAAAAGGTTGCACCAATAATTTGGACAATCCATGATAAGTGCAACTTAAGTGGCATATTTTAACTACGTACCACCTCGGTGCACTCATTGTTGCAGTAGCCAGACAGGGTGAAGGCGGCTTGACCAGGGGGAATCGCCATCTTGTCCGTATACTCCAGTCCCAGCTCCATTATTCCCGCGTCATAGCGTCGCAAGGTCGGCGTCACGTAGAAGCGGATACCAGATTGGTCCACATGACCTGCGTTTGCGAAATCTTAGAATTATTTTTATCTTAACAGATGATAACAACTTTAGTTGAAGTTCAATTTTGCGAGTGAATACATGTTTCTTTAAGACATATTGTGACACAGCTGGAGTTTTATTGATACAGATTCTTTGGATTTCTATAAATAATTTTATATCTTGGTGTTTAATTTCTGATTTTCTAAGACATACTTTTAGCTAAGAATTAATATTTAATCTTAGAAAATGAATTAAAATCAAAGTTTATGGGAATTTCGTCTATCTTTACGATCTTGGAATTTTGCTGTGAAGAAAAAATTTTGATTATGTCTTCATTACATCTGGAGTGAAAAACGTTTCGATGATAAATTTAGTGGCTAGAAATGGTGGCTGATTTCTGCCATTCGTATTCGCTATTCCGTGATATCCCAACCTAGGGCGAAATAGCGAAGACGTGATGCGAAATAGCAAAGGAGTGATGCGAAATGGCGATGCGAAATAGCGAAAGGGCGATGCGAAGTAGCAAAAGGGCGATGCAAATTATAAGGGGCGAAGGCACGAAGCACTTAGCGTCGCTATTTCGCATCACGTCTTCGCTACTTTGTGACCTCCCTACTTTGCGTTTTTGCTACTTTTTCACCGGATTCGCGGTTTGCCTGTATCGCTACTTCCCGTCCTCCTTTCTTTCTGTATTCGCTAGATTAATAAAACATTTGTGTAATGATGATCGTTGTTCGTGCTTTTGAGAAGATATTTGAGAACAATAAATAAACATCACATTTTGTTGTATATAATAGTTCTTATTACCAACAAACACTATTAAAAAATTGACAATCTGTCTATAAACGAATTTAAATAACTGTCATTTGAAATTGTATTTCATACAATTTACGCACTTTAATTGTTGCTATGTATAGAAGTGAAGACATTACGTTTAGTTTAAATAAAGAGGTATTGTTTCATTGCATTTCAATCAAATTGAAAAGATTCTGAAAGCCCTTAATATGATCCAGCCGTCTCTACACGTATACGGAGTAAATAATAATATACTATTATAAAACATATCCAATACTCAGTCTTCAAAAGCTTTATTTTATTTCAAAACTGTTTATAGTACCAAAATTGAAGTTTTTTAAATATCGTTTTAACAGACAAACTTCAGGAAAGTAATTTGTTAAGTGGAGTGGAACTCGATATAGTCACTAATCACTCTCACTCTTGAATGAGAACCTAAATTGGTATAGTTGCAGCACCGGTTCCATTAATGACAGTTCTGAACGATATCACGTTTGTGCCTTCAGTGCATATAACTTAATATTCGTAATATTAATATAAGTTGCCCAAAATGAAACTTTTAAAACCCATATGACTGGGGTGATATGATTTCTAAGTTTTAATCACGTATTAGCATCACCGGAATCATATAGTCTCTCCCAACAGAGGTGGTTCCGTCATACATTCCTATACAACATCTTTCTTAATATGTCAATAAGAATTTAAGAATATTAATCAATTAACTCATGAAAAAATAAGATATGTTTGAAGTTCATAGAATTTTTTTTTTATCGGTGAGGTCAGTCAATTCCTATTCTATCATCAGTCCTCCATGTTTGGTTAATCAGGCCTACAATACTAGATTGGATTACGGCATGGATCCTTGTCCCACGTCCATCTGGCATGGGTCAGTAGTTGTCCACAAACTTTTTGCATTTTGGAGTTCTCGTTCATAACTAGTGCACCTCTAAAGCTGACAGATTGTAGAGTGCCTTGCAACTAAGGAATCTATGTAGTCCTTCAACGTTATTAACGATCAAAAAACAAGGGCAAAGGAAGATTTAATTTTCAGAATAGCATCTCTGTTCCTAAGACTACAGTTTCAGCTGTGATACAAAACCGATCTCACCGCCCTTCAAACCCTTCTCATCGCGGTAGGAAGCTTCTTAGTCGTAGTGAGAACCATGTTCATTGAAATGAGATATATTCAATCCTAAATCTTATTGTTGTCAGACAAAGCTTTATATGTACATTGTAGCTTATACAAATATTCTTCGCATCATATCAATTGCTACCCCTCATGATACCTAGTTTTCTACAACAGCTTAATAAAATTGGCATTTTATATTCGGTTGAATGTCATGTAGAATATACCGGAGACATATTAGTATATATATTTATTATCTTTCTTCTTCGATGCGCAAACCAATTTGATGTCAAATAATGAAATGCTCAATATTACTTAATGTCACTATAGACATGACTTGGTGTCCAAAAAATTGGGAAAAGCCAGAAAAGTGTGTAAATGTGGTATCAAGCTGGTAACCATTCATGCCGTTTTGGATTTTATTTTGTATTTCCGTAAATGGAAACCAAAATAAAAGTTACATCAAGTTGGTTTCCATATTTTAAATTTGAAGATTGTATGTCATGGATACCAACATAATTTTTTTTAAATTGTTTGATATACGAATAGAGACGAGAAAAGGCTGCGCAACTGTTCCATGTCTGTCTCAAATTTACACTCAGTTGATTGAAGAACAGGAAATTTTAAGTTGTCTACTGATCTGCATGACATGAGCACTGTATATTTGAATAAATTCTTGCTTCATAGGTTAACTTTGCTGTTTGGCAATTATCAATGATTTAAGTTTTCAAATAAAATAAACGCAAGTAAAATTGATTTGCTTGTGTGGTGGATTTCATTTATGGTTGTTTCATTTATGTGTTTGCTGAAAATAAATTTGCCCATGTGAACATAGCCAAATTTACAGTCTAGGATATACATGAAAAGACTACTACGAGAAAATAGACGTATTTCTTTTTTACGTCTATACGCTGCCATGACATGCCCTGTACGAATTGAGAGTGAATGTTTCTAGTGGCCGACCTTTTTCTTCGATTGAACTTGAACCAGTAGGAAGACAATCCATTTCTTACATTTGAAAAGCATTGATATTCATTGAGAAGAAAATGTTCTTGTTATGAAGATCAAGGCCATTTAAGATTATGGTAGTAAAACGGAAGTAACATATAACTTATTATATGAGGAATAAAGTTAACGTAATTTTAAAAGGATAGTTTTACAGTCCAAAAGTATTTACAAGACTTTCTATTTAAAACCGTTTAATTTGAATATACCACTCTTGAGAGAGGTACTGCTTCTTTTACATCATACTCGCAGTGGTTGTACACTTCTTTATAATCCTTGTATGAATAAGTAAGGGATAATGTGTTCAATACAACTGAGCGTCCCAATCATTTTAAATGCTCTCATTTCATTTTTATTGGTGATATACAAGTGTCATTTATCTGTTAGTAAACGTGTTCTTAGATTGATTTAGTTCATTCTTACGAAGAAAGTTGTAACGTCCAAAATCTAGTATTTTCCTTACCATGAATTTTATCATTTCTTTTATAGGAACATTCATAGAATTAAACCGCCCATATAACATATTTTGTTAATAATTGAACTCCTTTTTCAGAAGGCAGAGTTGATTGTTAGTCATTCAGACAACCTTAACGAAAAAAGGGCATCTTTCAACATTAGAAAAGGTTTTTACGAAAAGTGTCCTTATCCCAAGCATGGTTAAACCTTCTAGCTCATAAGAGCAAATAAGGATCCTGGAGCTGCTCCATTATTGTTTTTGACGTGTTCATAATCATCAAGCATTTAAAAACTGTGTGTTTTTCAATGCTATTTTTTCTATGCTTAAATTCAAAAGGATGTAAAATCTGCAACAGTCAAGAGCAGAGATAATGAAAATGGCACACTTTCAATAAGGGACTTAATGATGATAGAGTATTCATGTGTATAAAACTTATATGGAACATAACAAAACAAACCCAGAGGCAGTGTGAAGTTGGTTACTTATTCCTTATTCGATATTCAACTTTTCCGATAAAAAAACCCAATTATGAGGGTACTAAGGAATATTTGTACCACCTTGTACGTATACCAAAATGAAAGATAATTCAATTACCTATCCAATAAGATATAGTAGCTAGGTCATAATACATAGAGGCGGGCGTAACGTACAGACACAAACAGCGTTACCATGTAACCAAAATGACGAACAACAACAACGTCTGTTGGTATCAAGGAATATTTGTACCACATTGTACCTATACTCAAAGAAAGATAATTTACTTACATATCCAATGAGGTATATTTATTTACATCATAATACATAGAGGTGGTTGTACCGTAATGCCACAAAAGCGTTACTAGGCGTCCTTTGTTTTAGTTGTCTTTTTTTTGTTCGATTAACAACTTCTGAGAGTATCAAGATAATTCGATTACCTATCCAATGAGGTATCTTATCTTTGCATACAAGGAGGCGGTCGCACTATTTTACACAGCTTCTCGTGTCCTTGTCAACCAATGATGATAGTATTGAGGAGGTGACGTATATATGTACATAATTAATATATTTCACATTACCAAGGTATCACAAAACATTTTTTTATCTGCGCAAAAGAATTTAATTCAATTAATGTGGATATATCCTTCATATTGTATTACGATTGTTTGTAAAGTTTTTGATGTCTTATGAACGTTAACTGCAATAGCCGGTTTGAAACCGATTACCAAAATCAATGATTAAGTTGTTTTTTTAGCTATTGTTGTTAAAAATCCATTTTTCAGAGAATCTTACTTTACTTCCATTTTAAAAAATCTATATTTTCAGTCTAATCTAGATTGACATCGAGGCCCAATTTGATACTATACTGTTCTAATAATCCATATTTCTACTTATCTGGTAGCCACTTATATTATCATCACGCAGACAAACATTATCAGTGTGAAATAAGTTTGAAATATAATTTTTTAAAACTCTTGACCATCAATTGGACGTGGAACATTCAATTCATGTAACATAGTTTCCAACGTAAAAACAAAGAGAAAAAGGCAAAGGACTTAAAGAACATCTCTGTATAACGTCGCCTCAAGTGACACATAGTAGCCAAATTACCATATATCCTCAATTAAGTTAAAATTGCCTACCCAACTCGCACCTTCATCTCCAAAATTTCCAAATTGTGCCACTTTTATGTTTTCAAAGATAAATGAAAAATGTAGGACGTCGAAATTCTGCGTACATTTTATATGTCTATTAGTAAAAAGACCTAATCAATACTACCAATCAATAATTACATTTGGGTCTCCTGTAAATAGGTTTCCAAAATTACGGTTTTCGATCACATTTCGATACTGTAACCGTTATTGCCACTATACTGAACTCGTTAGCATAAGATGCTATTTTTTTGGAAACAACCACCACTTTTCGATAAAATAACACTGTTTTAGAGATATTTTTAACTAGATACTGTAGGGTAAAGTATCATAATAGTATTGTGCTGTATCCTGCACGGAACCCAGTTCTTATCGGAATGATCACAAACAACAGGTCAACCTTTTGTTTAGTATAAATGTTTAAACACTTGACCATAAAATCATTAAACGTTATTCCTCTTTAATAATCAATGTATGTTCTTGCCTTTCTTGCAGATTGGTTAGGCTATTCTCTTAGCCATTTCATTGGGGGAACTTCCTATTATTCAAAATAGTATTTAACAACACATGCAAAAATGGAAACAGTCTGGATTTACGCCAGAAGTTTCAAGAATTAGGCTTGAGTCTTTGGCGCTCGCGCCGTTGTCCGGTTTTCGATAATGAATTAAAAATCAAGCCGTTTCTTGTCTCCATATCAACAATAAGATGATGATTTTGAGAGATAACCACAACACCACTAAGGTAGTTGCGTACGTCACTATAAACCACTCTTCATTATAGAATCCATGGAACACCTATAATCTTCAATGTAAACAGCTTTTATTTATGACCTTACATAAACGTCGTCGGTCCAGGTCACACACACGAGCAAGCAAGGGACGTTACTCTCAGCTTAAATCACACTCGCTGTTAGTCAAAGGGGAGTAACTCTACAAGTAATGATTAAAGTGCTCTTGCACTGGCTTAACCTCTTTTCTTTTCTATTTGTTTTACAATAATAAAACACAATTACCAGAAGGAATATAGAAATAATACTTTTGGGGTTAAAGTAAAGTTGATATAATACTTTTCAGGAATAAGTGAAAAAGAACCTGTTCTCAGTTACACTGTCTTCTGGTCTCATAAGAGATAATATTGTCCTGACTAGCTGATTTACTTATCAGCTTGTGGTAATGTTATGAAATGTCCCAAGAGAGTCACCTTTGAGATTGTAGAAGAGTCAGTGAACAACACACTGCATGGATTTAACTGTCATATGGAATGATCAAACCAGTTCCACAATGAAAATATAACTGTAATAGTAATTCAAGTTCAAAAGTTTATCATATGAAATTGAAAATTGATAAAAGCACAAAGTGATGAACCATCCTTAGATAGACTGCTTCAGATTCAATAGGGATTATTCTGCCTTGTGCATATATCAAAAATGCAACACTAACTGGAATAACAACTATTAAAAGGGATGTTGAACTGTCAACAATGTCGTGAATGTTTAAAACCATACGTAGTGAACGGATATTCACTGTCGTCAGAAGTCTGTCACATAGTCAGCAAGTCTTGTAGTGATAGCAGTAGGTTTTCCGCTGGTATTCTCCTGCACATCAAGCTCAGAAGACACTTCAGGGATGTCACAGTCTGTAGGAACTGCATGTGTACTCTCAGCATTTAAGGGGTTGCAATCGCTTTAGGGGATTTTTATGGTACGCCGGGTGGATCAGTCTCTGTAAAGATATTACAGCCACTGGTCTCAGGTGATCTGTAGTCATGAATCTCAACTTCATCGCTGCGATCGTCTTGAAGTTGATTGTCTGTGCGGTTAGTTGGAGGGACTTCGTAACACTGTGATGATTTAACCCTGTAGGATGAGTTGCTGAGAGCCAACAAATTTGCGAACATTACACCAGTCACCCTCAAATGATACCACAATGTATCTTTTCCTTGCGCACGTCCTATCTCTGTCTCCATGTAGATAAACAATGTCACCTACTTTAAGCTGGTCTGTGGAAGACGAAGCCGGCCAGGTGCCTTGGAGAGTTCACTTGGACGATGATTGGCGGTACGGATTTCATGAAGATTTGTAAACAACTGCCGGTCGAGCACAGGGAGTTGTTTGTTGGTAAATTGATCACGCTGCATCATCATTTCTCTTGCAGACATACCACTGGACCGAACGCGGGTATTCAACCTTGCGACAATGATGGCTAGTGATGTAGCAGTGACAGGGCCGCGTATAGGGTTATGACGAAGAATTTCACTTTCTAATTGCTGGGTCGCCTTCTTTGCAACTGGATTCTTGTTGATATTTTTCACCCTTCCAATTTCGATGGTAATCCTGATTTTGAGAAGAGTTTCATCATTTGGAGATGAAACCAGAGGCAGGGTCAGTTCGGAAAACAGCTGGCGGACCATCGAGGGGACAGAATTTGAGGCAAAGACCGATGAGCGAGTTTCTTAGGGTAGTACCTTTGTCATCTTGGATTATGCAGGCCAAGGTGTAAGAAGTGACACATTCTCTTACAACCAATATCGCTTGACGCTCCCTCCGCATGACGCCGGCTGAGAATGAGTATCTTACTCCCTCAGGAGTATCCGATGTTGTTTGTTCAACAGCATGGTGACGATTGAACATGAGCTCTCTATTGCTTTGTCAAGGTCAAGGGCGAACAGATATCGGTGACAAACCTGTTTCATTTGGTACAATGAAGGATGGTCAAGTTGGATGTGAAGGCACTACAGAAATGACTTGGTTTCCTGAATCCTGGAAACCACAAGTAAAGTGGGTAATTAGGGTATCCAGTTGGTATCCATTCACTGAAACTAAGTAACTTGGTTTCCAGCTACAATCCATTTTGGATTCTTTGATTTGTATATATCCATATATGGAAACCAACATGAAACTGTGGTCATAAGTATCGTGTTCGTTTCCATTTCTGGAAAGTGAAAATGATGATTTCTTTGAATGGAAACTAACATGAAACCATAACGTTAAGTTTCATGTTGGTTTCCAGTCTTGTTTTGAACTAAATGAATAGATTGACAAATTATTTAGTTTTATCATAAGCATTTTTGTTTGACTAGTATGGCATCCACTTGGTATCCATCCACTGAAACTGGGTAACTTGGTTTCCTACTGGAATCCATTTGGCATTCAGGTTTTATATATTTCCGGAATGGAAACCAACAAGATACGATGGTTGCGCGTATCTATACTATGACTGTGTGGCTTCAAGATTAACCCTAGAAAACATCTAGAAAATTGCAATACTTCGGCTACATCGTGGCAATGTTTAAACTTTGAGTCAAATCCTGTTTAAGGAGCAAAATAGTTTTCCATCATCTTAAGATCGGTAACAAATTATTAACATCAACGGACAAGATTTGATATGCAAGATAAAAACAATGCATCAAAGTTTACATAAGAACACTCATTTTATCGATATGTTGAATTGAATAGAATAGATGTTTTCCTTTAGAGTGTTATGAATCAATGATATCGTCGTAATTAGAAATTTACGTTTCATATTCAGTTACAAAAGGATTTAAGTGAATGTTGTTGACATGAATAGTAATCGGCTATATTGATGGAGATGGGCGGAGCCTATAATTTATTAATGGACGAAAGAAATGTGAAGTGAAAAAGTATCAATTGTCCACCACGGTAAATAGTCTTGAATGTTGATTGTTACCATTATTGCTAAATCCCTTTATCGGTCAATAAGTTGTAAACAGATTTGGTTGTTTGTTTAGTAAAGGACATCAGTTACTCAGCATAGGGAAATATAATCTCTACGATCAGCTTGCAAACAAATGATTAGATATGGACTGTTGAAAACGCCTGAATTAGTAACATGTGCAGCTTTTGAGTTAGCGTTAATATTTGAACTCATAATTAAGGAAGAAATATGTTTCTTAAGACACCCCTGAAAATGAACCGATTTCGTAAGCACAGTTGCATTAAATATTTCCGGTCTTATAAAATAGGCTTTGAAACCTGTATGCGTACATATTTGCCGAATAATATCTTTGATAGGTTACCTTAGTGTTGGTCGTTAGAGATAATATTATAGAAAGATAGGTATTATTGGCATGCGCTATAGCTTTTAAGTTTCCCTAATAGATCTTTTATTCTATAGTGTAAACACGGATTGTGTCGGATTCTCTATCACAAGATTCAGAGCTGATGGCCTCTTTATTTCTTTTGAATCATCAGTTAACTTTTTCAAACATATGCGTATTTCATTTGTAAACAGATAAAATATCAACTAAAGATAACAAATAATTTTTTTTAAAGAATTAACTAAAGGAAACTAACAATTCAATATTCAATAGAAACAAAAATAAAATTAGGAATATCTTGTATTTGATACATCATTTCCTTATTTCAGCCAAAAGGATGTTCATGGAATACTAAATTACTTTCTGAAAAACATAACCTTTTCAAATACTCTTATGTTAGTTAATCATCACCTTCATCGTATCTCTACAACATTAAATACATTTCGCTTCACTCCTAAAGAGGCTAGACAAAATCTACCAATCAGAACCTCTGTAATTGAACTGGCTGATTGCATAACACTTCCTGCTTGACACCTGGCCTTACCGGACACAGGTCAGTCACTAATGAAGGAGACAAACATGGCCGCCATCAACATAAACGACTGTAGATAATTTATCAGCTGAGTAATAAGTTCATAGGCAGCTCTACAGTAAAGGATACCAAAGTAAGTACCCCTTAACTGCATCAAACTCACTTACATTGCTCTTATAAACTGTTTTTTAAAACTCCCGTGAGAGAACTGAATAAAATCAACCTTAAATGTTGGCTTCACACTCAGTCGAAATGAGTGTTTTAAACTGACAAGCTTTATGGATTGGTGTGTTTATAAGAATGTTAAATTTGCATTGCCATCAGGTTTGTATGTATTATGTTGACCTATATATAGATGAGTCACTTAGTTCCCTTTATTTAACAATTTTCAGCCGAAGATACGACATTGTTTACACAAGGGTGCACTGAACCATGACAGCCGTGAGCTGAGACAAAGGAAGTGGATTATGCAACAGGTAACATCACAGTCAGCATGCTGACCTAATTCTTGAATAATCACGCAGTATATTACTTAACTGTTTAGATTGGAAAATTCAATAGGTAATGCAACCAAGGCAATTGGTGGTCGAAATTGATTGATTTGTTTAATCTACTGTAACTGCATGTGTTTTGATATGGGAGTACTCGACATCAATTGCTTTTGACTTAGAACAAGAATTTATTTTGGGATTTCATATTTCCGTCAATTTCTACTATATCTATTTGTTTTCATTGAAAGTATGTAGGTTTTCTGTGTAATAGGAGAATTTCAACAAGATGGGAACAGTAACAGTTGTTATACCATGATTCAACTAAACTTTCGATTTCAACTAAATGTTTGTGTTTTTCTTTGGATACTATTTAAGGTGCAAGTCACAAACTCAATGTTTTTCCTTTATTCAACTTTATTCAGAATATTGTAAAATGAGATATTTAAAAAAAATATAACTTATGCAAAAGAATATTATTTTGCTAGATGAAAATGAAACAATTGGTTTTTAAAACTGCTCGACTTATGTAAACTTTTAGAAGATTAACTATGTTGCTGATGTTAATTTTAGTGTGAACCATCAAGATACATACAGTGCCTCACAGTAGTGCTTATTCAATGTGAGTTGCTCTCTATTTACCAATCAGTGTTACTATTGTAAGTTTTACTGATATTACTCTATGCACTTGGTTGCAAGTTTGGCAATTGAAGACTGCTGTGTGAAATAATTGTTGTGGTTTAAACATAGTTTATTCAATTAAACATACAGTAAGTTATTTTGTTATCTACAAATTATGACTTTATGACGGCTTTGTAAAATATTTTTTCCTAATTTTTATCATTTTATATGTCTTAATGGTATTCGTTGTTATGGTGATAAATACAGCATATTCTAGTATAACTTGAAAATTAAATTGCATATTTTATCGAAATTCAAAATAAGAGATATATCAATTTCATTTTCAATTCAATTTGCTAATCTGAGGTGTTCACTGACGCAACAAGGAGGGTTGCAAGGCCGTAAGTACATTCAATTGTTAAGTAAGCATACGGATTGATTGTTAACTACTCTCCCTTATTGATATGTATGCTTGCGAAAACCGTGGAAGATTGAAAGTGTCTCATCTTCATGTATTCATATGAAATTGTTTTCTGTTTCAGAATAAAGACCAATCCAAAACATCTGAAAAGTGAACAAGGTGAATTGTGTATATTTTGCACTTTTGTAGATTGTTAATTTTGCAATGAATAACTAAAGGCATTTCTAAACCATCATATGCATATATTTATATTCATAGCTGTCATAGAATAATTATTTCAATGAAGATTGGAGATTTAATTAAAAGGGATTAATTTGTAAACTTACGTTTTCTTACTACTCGTTTAAAGATGAATTCATTCTTCGAAATTGTGTGTTTGAATAAACGTTGATAGTGAATGGATTGGTAATATTTTCTATAAAATGTTTTTATAGGAGGAATGCTGTTTAAAAGATCGGCATACACTGTGAACCACCTTAAATTCACACTTACATTTTACCTTGTAGGTATTTTAACTTTCCATGGATGTTTTTTGTCTTTATTGCAATAAATATTTTATGGCAATTAATGTGTTTGTTCATTGTACAACCTACATAACACACAATAAACACTACATGGAAACTAATTTGAAACCTACGATAAACTTACAAAACACGGAAACCAAGTTGAAACCTATAATATGTAAGGTTATGGAAACCAGTTTGAAACCTACGATAAACTAACAAAACACGGAAACCAAGTTGAAACCTACAATAAACCTGAATATGGAAACCAGGTTGAAACATACAATAAACTGACTAAACAAGGAAACCAAGTGGAAATCTACAGTAAACTAAAATCATGGAAACCAAGTGGATCCTACTTGGAGGAGTGTGTAAAGAACGGTGACGGATACCATCCGGATCTGGGGCAAAAGTAGGTTTCAGTTTCATGGAAACCAACATGAAACTTCAATCACGGAAACCAAGTGGATCCTACTTGGAGGAGTGTGTAAAGAACGGTGATGGATACCGTCCGGATCTGGGGCAAAAGTAGGTTTCAGTTTTCACGGAAACCAACATGAAACTTCAATCACGGAAACCAAGTGGATCCTACTTGGAGGAGTGTGTAAAGAACGGTGATGGATACCGTCCGGATCTGGGGCAAAAGTAGGTTTCAGTTTTCATGGAAACCAACATGAAACTATAGAAACCTATCTGGATACCAAGTGGAAATACTGGTTTCCATGTCGTTTCATGGTGGTTTCAGTGATCCGGAAACCAAGTCATTTCTGTAGTGAGGGATGTCAACAGTCCATGAGTTAATGCACGTGGTACCACAATGCGTTCCTTAACAGGGCACAAGTGTTCTGATCATTGCACAACAAGTAGAACATCCTTAGCAATGGTGACAGTGTTAAGATATCTTTTAACATCTTTAACATTGGTCCGCTTCTTGGAGGGTCGCATACCCTGTAGAGGTGGGTGCGTGTTCTTCTGAGATCGGGGCATTCTTCTTGTGCTGTACGCCATGTTGATCTGTTTGTGATTGGAAGCCGAGTACTTCCGTTCGGAACATCTTTGATGGAGAACTGTGTCACCACGAAATCTTCTGCAAACTTGACATGAACTATCCTCGCATTCTGGTGGGTTGCAACTTGCAAAGTCTGACAATGTATTGGCGACGCCGGCAAGATGTTGAACTGTAGCCTGGATATGGCTTACTGAGGACAAGAAAGTTGAGACTCTCGGACTTGCTGAGAACTCTCCACGACACAGTTTTTCAAATGCTGAGACACAGGGTCGACTGTCTGTAAGGATGCATGCCTTATGTTTGGACTCAACAATAAATGGACTGAAATGCTTGGTCGCAGATGCTATTGACAAGGCTTCAACTTTACAAGTCATGGTAACCAGTTCACTTGTTGTTTACGTAATTTTCCTAGAAAACCTCTGAATGGAGGGATTTGTTGCGAGTGACATTCAAAGTTGCCCCAATACTTGGTTTCTTGACGGCTCCATCCGTCACGATCCAAAGTTGATCATCCAGACGTGGTAATACGACAGCTTTGGTTGTTGATAGTCCCTTCTGAGCGTTCTTAAAGATAATATATCCCAGTTTCCCCATTTTCCCCATTTTCATAAAGACAATACATTCAAGTAAATAAAGCACCAAATTTTAAACAGAGTTTCGATACGTCCTTTAATTAAAAAGATATAACGGTTCAAAGTGTGTAGAAATTGGCCACCTCGAAAGCCCAATTAAAAAGGTCCCTATAGTGGCCTGAGCTTTCCTTCGGCGGATGTGACGTCATAGACAGGACTCGCTCTGCGTTTGTTTGTTAACAAGTATATATCAATGCAGATTCGTCTACGTTTTCATTGCGAACAAGACATGCCTTCTTCCTGCGTTGCTGCCAACTGTACTAATAAGAAATCAGGAGACATTCAACTGTATCGGTTTCCGAAGGATCCTGTCCAATTCGCAAGTTTGTTAGTCAGAAAGTGGAGTCCCAATGACAGGTCTATCATCTGCTCCGATCATTTCACAGAGGACTGTTATCTTTCCTACGATTTCAAAACGGACTTTGGACTTGCCCCACAAAAGAAAAGACTCGTCAAAAATGCCGTACCAACAGTTAATAAACAGATGAAGATGATAACAGGCCCGCTACCCGTCACGTCTGTCCAGCGAGATATGACAGTCAACCATATCGGAAGAGAAAACGGACGGAATACTTTGATAAGAGGGAAGGAAAGAGGGTAAGGAATTTGAAAGATAGGCTAATTCAAAATTCTATTCAGTGGGAGGTGGGATAAAAATTCTTGAAACTTTTGGGGAGTTGACTATAATTGATGATTTTGCACACGAATGTTGAGTTTTATGTGCAGTATGAATTTATGTCTCTTTAGATTAGTCGCAGAAATTATTAATTCAAACCCCAACAATTGTTTTATTTTTTAGTATTTGATGACATATGGGGTTGAAAAATTCATCGGGTTGAACTAAATAGTTATTTCAACATGATGGAAACTATAATCAAATAAGGTGCATATGTGTCTCTCTATCAGATATATCTGAAGTCTGACTTTGTAACAGGACCTATTACTGTTGGTGTTATGTCAGTTTTGCCAGTGCAGGGAGTCCACTTCCTAATGGGTAACGACATTGCAGGGGACAAGGTTAAAACTGATCTACCTCGTATGACAGAGATACCGAGTGATCTAACTGAAGAGACTGAACATGTTAAAGTCTACCCCTCATGTGCAGTGACGCGAGCTATGGCACGGAATCTGGAGAAAGTGACAAGCGATCAAGAATCTAAAGATAGTGTTGACTTGGCAGATACTGTCTTCAGTCACCTTAAAGAAAATGACAGGATGCAAAAGGATGACTTTGCACATGAAGATATACAACCAAGAACTGCAAAGCATTGCAAGGATTATGCCAAAGACAAGTGTTCAAGGGAGAAACTAACTGAGGAACAAAAGAAAAATGCAGAAATACAGTCGCTGAGAAGCAATGCTTTAGTGAGGAGGATAGTTCTACAGAAGCAGTGTGTTACAATCTGAAATCCGACATGCTGATGAGGAAGTGCAGACATCCAGACTGTTCTGCAGATGAAGATTGGAGAGTATTGCATCAAATTATTGTCCCACCTGTGTACAGGAATGAGATGATGAGTTTAGCACATGACAATTTGCTAGCAGGACACTTAGGTGTTAACAAGACTAATCAGAAAATACTTTCTCATTTCTGTTGGCCAGGCATACAAAATGACGTTAGGCAATATTGTAAAAGTTGCCATATTTGTCAGATGGTTGGTAACCAAATCAGAAGATTACCAGTTACCCACTTCAGCCGATACCTGCATTTGAAGAACCATTCAGCAGAGTTATTATGGACTGTGTTGGACCACTCGCTCGTACTCATTCAGGTAATGAGTACTTGTTGAAAATCATGTGTAGATTTCCAGAAGCAATTCCACTTAGAAACACCCAATCTCATACAATCTGCAAGGCATTAGTGAAGTATTTTACTTTGGTAGGTTTACCCAAGTCTATCCTAAGTGACCAAGGTTCTAACTTTGTGTCGAAAGTCTTCCAACAAGTTATGTTTGAACTAAGCATTAAACATTCAAGTCCACAGCTTACCACCCAGAGAGTCAAGGAGCCTTGGAACGGTTTCACCAATTTTTTAAGAACATGCTCAGGGCTCATTGAGAAGAACATAAAGATTGGGATTATGGGATTCTTTATGTTCTTTTTGCAGCCAGAGAGGCAGTACAGGAGTCATTGGGATTTAGTCCGTTTGATTTGGTCTTTGGTCGTTCAGTTGGGGGTCCTTTGAAGTATTTGAAAGAGAAATGGTTGGATGATGAATCACAACTAGACTTGTTGGATTATGTGTCTAGCCTCAAGGAGAGATTTCTTGGTGCGTGTGAGTTTGCAAATCAGAATTTGAAAGTTAGTCAGGAGAAAATGTAAACGTGGTATGATCAAAAAGCTGAACATCGTACATTCAGTCCAGGGGATAAGGTTCCTGTGTTCTTGCCAATTCAAGGTCATCCTCTAAAGGCTAGATATCATGGCTGATATTCTGTTCTTAAAAGTCAATGATACAGATTATGTTATAGCCACTCCAGACAGAAGGAAGTCTAAGAGAATTTGTCAGATCAACATGTTGAAGGCATATCATGATAGACAATCAGACAATATGGTTCATACTGTTTGTGCTAGTGTGGTAGGTGTGGATGGTAGTTCTCCAGACAATGATTTGATGGTAGAGGTCAGTCACAGAGATGAACCTGATGTCAAGTTGAACAACTCTGATGTTTTGAGTAACCTTGATGCTAAGTTGTCCCATGTCTCTTCTGAGCGTAGAAAAGATTTGAGAGCATTGATCATGGAGTATGAACACTTATTTCCTGATGTACCTTCTAGGACAGACTTTGTTTATCATGACATTGATGTTGGGAATGCTGTTCCTATCAAGCAACATGCTTATCGTGTTAATCCTATAAAGTAAGTCAGCTTAGAAAAGAGATTGATTACATGTTGAAGAATGATATCATAGAACCTAGCTGTAGTGCTTGGAGCTCTTCGTGTATTCTTGTGCCTAAACCTGGAGGAGAGATAAGACTTTGTAATAATTACAAGCGTGTTAATGCCCTGTCCAAATCTGACTCGTAACCTATTCCACGAATAGAGGATTGTATTGATAGGATTGGCAAGGTAAGGTATGTGACTAAGTTTGATTTATTGAAGGGATGCTGGCAGAGCCCATTAACTTGTAGAGCACAGCAAATATCAACACCAGAAGGCAACGTTTCAGAGATTGATCACTGACTGAGACAGTGTCGATGATTGTGAAGCCTACATTGATGATGTCATTGTTGCTTTAGATGAGTGGGATGATCATATGAAATCTATTCTTGGACTGTTCGAAAACTTGTCTCGAGCAAAACTTACCATAAACTTGTCCAAATGTGAGTTTGCTAAAGCTACAGTGATCTACCTAGGTCATGTTGTAGGACAAGGTGAAGTGACACCAGTGCAAGCTTAAGTAGAAGCCGTTGAGAAGTTTCCAGAACCCACAACAAAACGTGACTTGAGGTTTCTAGGAATGGTGGGATATTATCGCCGATTTTGCCAGAACTTTTCCCAAGTTGCAGCTCCGTTGACAGACCTTATGAAGAAAGACTAAGTTCGTTTGGAGCAATTCACACCAAACAGCTTTTGATAAGGTGAAAGTCATTTTAATGAATTCACCAGTGTTGATTGTTCCTGATTTCAACAAACAGTTCAAACCATGTGTTGATGCCTCTGATGTATGAGCTGGTGCAGTATTGCAGCAGGAAAAGTGTAGTGTCGATCATCCAGTGTGTTACTTTAGCAACAAAAAGTTTGACATTCACCAGAAGAGATATTCCACTGTGGAGAAACAAACTCTCGCTCTTGTGTTAGCCTTACAACATTGAGGTTTATTTGAGCACCATGGTGTCACCTGTAGCTGTCTTTACAGACCACAATCCTCTAGTGTTTCTCAAGAAGCTGAAGACGAAGAACCGGAGTTTAATGCGTTGGAGTCGCCAGCTGGAGAGCTTTGACTTGGACATAAAACATATCCGTGGCAAAGACAATGTGTTGGCTGATGCCCTTTCTCCTGCAGAGTGAATGAACAGTATAACACACCGTATTTTGAAAGTTTTGACTGCTGAGATTCACAAATTTGACTGTTGATAATGTGAAAATTAATGCATTTGTATATAAAAGGATTTCATATATTGTATATTGTATATATGTACAAAAGCATTGTATAAAACTTCTTTTCAGGTGGGGGGGAATGTTATGAGTATCATCTATTTTTAACAAATAATATATGTCACCATACCATCAATATATTCAATATAGTCAATAGCTTTTACCTTTAACATGTAGCTTGTACTCAGCTCAATTTCAGACAAAGCAATCAATCTTGTTAGCTTACATTACAACCTTTAATGAATGGCTATGGTCAGCTCTATCTTATAAAATACTGTGCACTTTTAAGATTTAAGAATGTATGGTCAGTCAACTTTTATATCGCCATTGGACAGCTTTGAAGTGTTTTCCATGTCTGGAGTTTAGCCATGTCGGCCTTTATCACAATGTTCCATTCTAGCCATGTCGGCTTTGGGATTTACTTGATATTCTTGGACTTATTTACTTCTGTGCTGTGATATTTTGTTAGACTGCCAAACCATCTGTAACTTTATATATAAACAAAAGTTGTTGTGAGCATTACTATGGATACGGGACGTTCCTAGCACCGCTTACAACTTTTATAACAAGTGCTAAGTATTTTTTTTTTTTTAAGAGATAAACGCTTAGAAAAAGTACATCCATTGGAACCATTACAGACACCGGAACCCAGTGAAGAAACGACCACAAAACTTACGGTAACATAAAATCCAAAAATGGTAGCTGCTGCTACAAAAGTTAGTAAAATGGTATTCAAAACTAGTACACCTAAGCTGGCCCTCAATGGTAATTATGTTGGGATGGTCACACTACATATTTCGAGAGCACTGTTTATGAAATACTATCTTGAAAAACATAAACTTATCCCCACTAATATAATATATAGTATCTTTAAAAATAGAACATTTTATTCATAAAATGGCAACAATTGCTATGATTGTAGGAGGTGCAGTTGTGAATGAATTGGCATTCTCAGGGAGCAATTACTTGTGTTAAAAAATGGATAATGGAGAAGGAGCAAGACATGACAAAGCTTTGGAAAATCTAGCAAGTGCCAAGAATGTATAGGAGAAACAAAGAGTCGCTAGACTAGATTTCATAGATGAACAACTTAAAAGACAAAATCATGCTATTAAAACTTTTAGGGATGTCGATGAAGCAATGCATGAGTATCATGTGAGATTTGGAACCCCTTTAGAACCATTAGAACCTGAGCCTCCTCTAGCTGAATTTTATACTCCTTCAGAATAATATTTGCTGTTTTGGGAATGGTTGTAGTAGATGTTATAGCTTATAGCATAGAAAATATCAAAAAAATAATTTCTAACATAATATAAAAATGGAATGTCGACACACACTATGTTATACAGAAAGAAATGATTCTTTGGAAATTGTTCAGTTCATTTTGTTAACAGATGTAAGAATTGTCAAGACTTGACCACTGAAGAATGAGAATATTATCAATAGCTATGAAGGACACAGGTGTTTGAACTGTTGGATAGATGTTTAGAACTCCTAACTTTTTTTTACGAATATTTGATAAATAATAATTTAACAATACCAGAAAACAGTTCTAATCAATGAGGTCTTTAGAAAAGAAACTATAAATATATCTACCTCAATTAAAAAACTTGTTGCAACGAAATATATTGCTTTAGTGGAAAAATTAAGTATAAAGAATGTTTTCTAAAGTTTATAAAGATTTGAATATTGACAAAAGTTTTTTTTTAATACAAATCCTTACACAAAAGCTGTTTGTGAGGCAATAGGTTGCGGAGAATTTATTTAATAGAATACCTATTGAATTAAAAACTTAGTTAATAATAGAATGCGGGGCATTTAAACCAGAGGCAGTAAAATGTGCGACATTTCCGCCAGGGGCATTTCAACCAGAGGTGATAAAATGGTGTAAAAAAAAGAAAAAAAACCAATTATCACGTAATTTTTGTCTCTGGCAGAAACCTTTTTTGTAGCTCCATCACTATATATGATAAATCAACTCAACACATCAAAATCCAAAAACAATCATAAATCCAAAAACCGAATATTTAGATGAAGAATATTCAAAAGATTTAGATGAGGAAATAAAAACAGATTTAAATATTAAACCAGAACAATTTTATTTAACGAACACATTTAGTGAATATCTACGAAGTTGGGAAATGGACCGTAATTATAAGGATTTATCTGCATTATATATAAATACAGAAAAAAAATAGTAAACAAATTAACAGAAAAATTTAAAGACATAACTAAAATTGAATACCATTTGTTAATTAAAGTTAGGTTGGTGGTGAAAATACTATTACCCATGCTTTTTTAGAAGCAAACAAATGGTAATAATTAATCTACAAGATAATCTTTCAACTTTGGACTAAATCTGAACAAGTGGTGTAAGAAAAATTAGAAAGTTACACTAGTTACACAATACAAGTTCTATTTGAATGTGACAAATACCATAAAACAAAGGTAGCAATATCTGGAAGATATAAGCACTTGTTACAAGAACTGTTAGCCAATGTCAATAATTACCAACACCTATCAATATTTTAACAAAAACTTAATTATGCAAACAACTTTGAACAAGTGTTTGCCACTAATGGCAGCCGTTATGATATACATGTATACATAAGGAAAAAAGTTAAGCACCTCCTAGTTTTTCACCAGTAAGTTTTGTCCGAGAATAAAGAGGACCACATTGCAGTAAAAGTAATTGTATGATATGATAGAATCATAATTTTGCAATTTAAGAACGTAATTTAATTAAGATATCATTTCGGATATTTTGAATAATTGCAGTTATACAAATTGGTTATTTTGAGATCAAAAGGTGAATATGTTCAGAAAGTCAATATTTTTGTTTTAACGTGTATTATTCCATTATTCCTATTCCACTTATCAAACTTTATTATGAATCTCTTAAGCAAAAGTCACTAGTTACAGCAATATTGACCTCTAAAATCTCATTTTTTGGATAATGACCCATTCATAAAAAGGGACTAAATGGGGCGGTTTTAACCGTAACAACGACTATAAAGCAAAAGGAAGTATAGGGTTAATGAACCAAAGTTAAAGAAGACCACCTTTATTCCAAAATCGTCTGGTTATGGCCATTTTCTAAAAATCATGGAAAATTCTTATCAATTTTCAAAACCCAATTATGTCCTTATTGTGAAGGATACAAGATTTTTTAAAGTGTAAAATTGTACATGTTAACAAAATTGTTGTTCATGACAACTAACATCAGAATCCACCGCATACTTTTGACAAACGGACGATAGTTATTTTAGGTGAAAAATCAGTACCATTACGTTTTTTATCTTAAGTTCTCAAAATGTCATCATGCATGATGATTTTAAAGATACTAAGTCACGAAAACTGTAGTTTCTATGTCAATGGGATCCATTTAGTCATATTGTCGTATTTTTCTCCACTAGATGCATTTTGCAATTTCAAAAATAGGGGGGGGTGCTTAACTTTGTTCTCTATGTATATTTGGTATGATTAATATTATCATCTTTTGGTACAATGGATGTTACCTGTAAGTTGATGTGTCTTGACATGATCAATTGAGAATCTTCTCTTCATTGTGATGTATTTCAAGAAAGACTCTTTGACATTTAATTTTAACCACTGTCACTATCAGTATGTATATTCGCACCTCTTTCCTTCTAACAAAACACAAGTGAGAATTCATGAAGGATACAGTAGAAGTAGAGTGTTAGTTAGTGTTCTGGCACAAATTATAAGCATGATTATTCCACTGTTATCATAGTTTACAAAATGACAGTATTGTCACATAACTTTATAGTTTTAGCGTCTTGTTCTTGATTATGTAATATTCACTGTCACTATCCTTGAGTGAACACAGTATCACTAGTCCAACTCTGAGAAGGCTGTGTACACAAGGAAGTGGTCAGTGAAGTACATAGGCACATGAGCTGTTGGTAGAAAAACCTCCCTGTTGGTGAACATCAGATCCAACTGTCCCCCTTGAATGTGTGTTGGAGAGCATGTTGTGCGGATCATCTTAAAGTTTTAGTTGGACATGAGATGAGTTAGCGGATGGATATTGGTCATATTGAAGTCTCCTATACGAACAGTTGGTATGGTATGATGTGGAAGATGGTTCAGATTCTCTTCAAGTAAATGTTGGAATTTTCCCATTGCTCCAGGTTTCCGATAGAGGACAACAACAAAGATTCTGGCAGTGGTACAAAACATTAAGTTGGCATAATTTCCATGGAAGAACTGGTATGTAGCTCTCGTTGAACAATCAGTTCGGACCAACATTACTAGACCATGATCAGTTTCTTTGAAGCTTGAGTTGTGTGTTGGTAGGCAGCTAAACTAATGAGCTTGCTGTTAAGTGGCTCTGGTTTCACTGAGTCCAAGGACTGTCATATGCTTGGAGAAGGTCTTCAGAGAGTAGTCGTGATGATGAGCTTTACGAGATATCACGTTAACAATGTATGACAAAGTGATGACAGTGTCGTGGTGACCTTGAAAATAAGGTCAAGGTCACCAAAGTCCACTGGTGACTCAGTCATCCGTCGTTGTGGGCTGTAGGTGCTAAGCTCAACGAGATATCGCGTTAAAAATGTATTACAAAGTGGTCGTATTGACCTTGAAAATGAGGTCAAGGTCACCAACGTCGACTGGCGTCCGATTCTTCCTCCATTGAAAGCTGTCACCAAATATGAACACTCAAGCTTCATGAGCTATCGCGTTCACAAGAATCCGGACGTACGTACGGTGGGACGACGCTGAAATCAGTCCCCCGTTCCGTGTTGCGGCGGGGGACAATTAAAACAGCTAGTACCGCACCCCATATCCTTACCATTACCAACCCACCCACCATCACACATTTAAACATTGCTTTAAGGGATTTCTACCATAATACTCGACCAACAGGTGAACTCCTGGAAGGAATATACAGACAGACGTCTTAACCCCCTTCTACCGGAAAGGAAGGTCATGGCCACTGGGGCATGGGGAAGCGGGTTCAACTTGGAAACATAAAAAGAAATGCACATTGCGAAGAACACAAAGGTGGAAACAGCTACTACAAATTAATTGTTCCCATACCCTTAAAAGGTTTTTTTATCTTTTGCAGGTACGACGCCATATAACAAAGTGAGTTAATAAATAACTTTCTTTTTTAAACTTATAATCTATTTATTTATTTTTTACATTATATATATATTTATATAAAGTATATAAAGATGGCTGTGTAGACAGTTGAAAATAATGCTGAGGCAATCTTTCTTCATTGAGTTCTATGTGTACTGAATATGTATTGTGTGCGGGATAGCGCAGTGGTTAGCGCAGTGGTTAGCGCGTTCGGCTTCGGATCAGGAGGCCCGTGGTTCGAATCCCGCCAGGGGCTCGGCAACTTTGTCTGCAGTAGAGAACTGTTCTACACGCAGTCAGGTTTGGGTGCAATGCTACACTGAAATTCAGCACAGTACCACCCATGGTTCGCTAGTTCCAGCCGATGATGGCAGGTTTCACCGCAATGCATAGCCACAATAGTGTTGCGGGCTTTCTCCCTGCAATGATACTAGCAGCCGCCATATAAGTGAAATAATCTTGAAAGCGGCGTTAAACACCAAGTCACCTCACCTCATTTATACCACCATTGCTTAAGTCCGTTTAGTAGGTAATCACCTACATCATATTGGATAAAATACTCAATTGTCAGAAACCTGAGGAGAATCATTTTACAAATCAGGGTGTAATTATCCAATAGGTCCAGGAACAGTAACGTTCCTTTCATAATCAAACAGGTGTATAGTATCCAATGTCATTTAGAAATATTGTTTGTAGGTTTTTCAAACCCTTCTATATGATATCAGAAAGGTATCGGTGGCATAGAAAATATATAATTTTTATACTTATATAATAATGAATATAAAATAATGTGAATGTTTAACATAGTATCTATTGATTTAATCTGAAACTTATCATTTGATGTCTATGCATGCAGAGTTTGTTAACTGTACATCAGAACAGCGAAACATAATTTTACAAGACTATTTGATTACTGTACAAGATCATTTACAAATTATAGCTGCCGCAATAATATTGATAAAAATATGGTCCGATTGCCATTGATTTAAATTGGTAACGTACATTTCGTTTGTATTTTGAACTTCAGGCGAGATATTGGGAAGACAAGGGCTAAGAGTTCCTTTCGTCTGGTGAACAACGCAGTGCTCGGCCTACAGCCACACCTCAGACACAAGTGAACCAGAGTTTGAACTGTGGCCGACACCACACACATGATGGAAATGTTTCCTCTGATTCTGGTAACAGTTAGCAGATGCTGTCAATGTGTTTATTAAATCAAAGCAAATGGTACATTGGGAAGGTGTTTGTTGAAACCAGAAAGGAGCCTCTAAAATAGATATCAGGCCCGAATGTCATATGGTGCCAATGCAAAGATGTTTAATGCATGGTCCATCAATCTATATCTACTGGCATGTTCCCGCGTTAATATGTTCAAACTCAATTTTGAGGACCGAAACCAAGTTGCAGTGAAGTTTGAACATTACACAAGTGAAATATTCGTTGCATCTGAATAACTAAAATTATTTGGTTAAGAACCATGTTAGTTATCACTGTGATTTAATTTTGAAGCTGAATGTTAAAGTGTTTTTTTACAAGCATTGTTGGTCTCCTTAGCAAAGAAATAGTAACAAGCAACTTAATTTGAAATGTACGTTAACTCACAAAATTATGTATTTTTTTCTCATGATTCTCTGTTTTGATGTATCTTTTATGTATGAGTAAAATTCTTTAGTTAATCATAATATAAATAAATTCATTTGTGATTTAAACAATTGGAATTTCTTTTTTTCCGCATCTTAAGTATTTCCACTTTTTAATGAAATACTATCTATTTTTGTGTTGTTGAAGCTCTTTACTATCTCGCTAACACATACAAAATGGTTTAGTGAAGTAAAAAAGTACTCATTTTTGTTAAAAGGCCACAAACATATAGAGCATATAACGCTGTAATTTATGAAATGTATGTTACTTTTACTAGGGTAGAATACTTGGTTGCATGAGATATTGGATTACCTAAGTGTATACGTTCTACTGTGATAGCAACTAACAGTTAACCAGAGTGGACATAAAAGGTTTCAGAACCAGTTGTTCAACTAAGAATTTGAAGTATCATGATCTGGCACTTACCATGTTCACGTTCAAGTTAGTTAGTCACTTTATGGTGGCTAATTATCACATACAACCGGTTTTTTTTGCAATTATTAATTTTCTGTGACCGAATATAAACTAATGAATCATTACAATTAGGTTATGGTTATGTAATAGTTCATGAGCAATTTTAGAATGTCCAGATAGTTTGATAACATATATTTCCAAGCTGATTTAGGAAATGCTTGACACTAATGTTGCACCAACCACAACTGAAAAAATGTGCCTGCTTATTGGGTTTTGATGAAAGTGAAATATTGGCGGAATATGTTAAGTGATTTTGTATTCATTGCTCTTGTCAAACAGTACGTAAATACATGTATGTGATCTTCGTTTATCGGAGGAAATAAAGAAATTCATTCTTTAAGAGAAATAGAAATTTGAAATTCCAGAAGTTCAAGAAAGTCAGCCCAAAAAAGAAGACAGATCTCACCCTTCAGCCTGTGAGGGTTGTTGTAGTGTACCTCCAGAACAACGTGCGGTGTGAAGCCGGGCCCGCCTATTGGAGATCCTGCTTCGTCCGGGTATGCTATTGGCTGCAATACAGACGCAACTCTGTTAGATTTTCAAAATTCAATGGAATTTTGTTCATTAGATGAGTTCTCAGTTTTTTTGTTTCGGCTGCATTTTTTTTTACATTGAAAGCAACTCATTTTAATATGTTGTGCTTATGTGCCGTAAATGAAGTTACAAATTACCTTCGAGCGGCAATTAAGCTAATTGAAATTGCATGCTGGTTGCATTCAACTGCAGGAAAATCTAGATTTTGTTCCACAGTAAATTTCGTAAATTTTCTATTTACTACAAAGTCAAGAGCCTCTAGAAAGAAGCGAGAACGATCAGTCGCCAGTCTTAGTTAGGCAAGTATGGTAATTTACGGAGGTCAACATGCCTTCGTTGAGTGCAAGATCTAAAGAGTTTGTCATAGAATGTGTACATTAAATGATGACTTCAAAGAGATGGTGTTTGTTTTATCTTAAAGTGGCATTAGCACGTGTTTGTAGATAAATAACGTGATCTCAAGGAAACAATAATAATGTTTCAAATTGTAAGACAAAATGTGTTAATCAAAAGAAAAGGTTTTTAAGGAACCTACCATCATCAGTAAAGGTATGTGAATCCCTATCCTTACCTTAAATGATTGAAAGGTGTTCGAACATGAAAGGCCGCCAAGCTTTTTCTTGCTTGATACTTGATTATTTCCTCTTCGACTACGGACGATAGGGTCAAGTAATGAGATGTTTGGTGAAGATAATACATTTGGCATAAACTGATGTTGATTGGGGGAAATATAACGTCATAAATTAAAAAAACCATATGCTACTGCTCCTTTAAAACGTATATATATGGTGATTGCAATTCATATGTACGATACAGTGATAGTACTATGAGTATAATCCGTGGTGATGACGTCTGTCTGTTTGAAAACATTGTATCATTATTAAGAATCCGAAAATTTCATTAATATGGACACTTTCTAGTGTTATGAACTCACTCGTGAATTCGGGTGGAGAATGCATCCGGAGACGTGGATTCACCACGTCGCGACTCGTTGATTATTTTTCACGAATCCACTCGTAATCATGCAATCTCTATATCTACTTCTGAATCAGAGAAGTGTGTACACGGATACCTGTAACGAAGGCGCACGTGGATGTTACATGTATGACGGGGACTTCAAGTGCATTGGAAAACGGACTTTATTGTCCCCCGCCGCATTGCGGAACGAGGGACTATGAATTCAGCGGCGTCTGTACGTACGTATTCTTGTTAACGCGATAACTCATGAACCCAGAGTGTTCATATTTGGTGACAGCCTTCAATGGCGGAAGACTCAGACGCCAGTCGACATTGGTGACCGTGACGTCATTTTCAAGGTCACCACGACACTTTGACCACTTTGTAATACATTGTTAACGCGATATCTCGTAAAGCTTAGCCCCTAAATATCTCATTACGGCGGGGGACATTGCCATGATGGTGGCAAACACTTGTTTTATGTGTATTGGAAAACAGACTTACGTTTTTGTTAAGACTGGTCACCAAACGGCTAAAGCTTTTTTAAATGAGGGTTCCTGTAAGGTTTCTTTTGTCATTTTTTCCATAAGATATTTATGGTTTCTGAAGCTGTTTCAATTTCTCACTTTCAAAAAGTTTACCTAGCCTGATTGTCGCACTTCAAATGCTATATTTCGTTTACATGCGGAAGATCACCTAGCAAAAGTATGTGAAACTAACGTAGACCTAAAGTACGGACAATGACAAAGCTCAAATAATTGTCCATCATACCCGAAGTGATTTGAAAAAGTTAATGAAGGCAAATATTTTCCTCATTATCATTAAATAGTTTACTTTTATTCTTAGTTGGGTTCATACAAATGGAATCACGCAGGTAATCTGTTTTCTTACCCATATGGTTATTCATAAGCGGTGACATATTTTCGATATGAGCACACTTTTGCCTAGCAACGATTGTTTCAGCGCGAGTGACCGTATTTTGTCGTCTGTGACGTCATAAAAATATTGATCATGACGTCACTGTAGCGGGCCGTCGTAAGGGAAGGGGCCGTTTTCTGAATATTTCCATGCGTTTGAAATGGAATGGAATGAGTAATAAAGAAATTATTACCCTCGGAAGTGTGTCATATGACTTTTACGAAACTCGTGCGAATTTGTGTATAACCCTCGCTCTCGCTCGGGTAATACAAAAATTCACACTCGTTTCATCAAAGTCATATGACACACTTCCTCGGGTAATAATCTCTATATATTAAACTATTGGTGGAAATTTTAAATCATATTTGTTTATTGAGATATGATATGATAATGGTTTAAAGTTTCGTTTCATCTCGTTAATGACACATATATATGAGGATAAACCGAACCACCCTACCATAATTAAGATTTGTCTTGACTTCTTATCTTTGTGCTAACATTTTGAAATTTACAAATGCAGTAAAATCTCGGTGTATTTTTTAAATTTCAATATCAAATACTACATAGGCCTATATCTGGTTCAGAAAAAACCTTTCGAAATAAAGAAACATCAAGAGCAAAACCTCAAGCTTCACCACTTAAAAAATATAGTCCTTATAGAGGATACTAAACAACCTTAAATTTAATACTATTTTTATTAAACGATTTAATGTATAAAACGAGCGAAAAGCGAAATCATTAACGAGTTTAATAAACAATAGAATTGAATTGAGGGAAGTTTAGTATTCTGTTTATTACTTGAGCTCAGTAATCAAGGATGATTGCCGAAAGTGTACTGAACGAAAATTTTCCGTGACTTGGCCGCGATTGTGACGGCGGTGCTAACATTGTGACGTTACAACCGCTCTTTTCAATTTCTTCTAGCGAAATCTGACTTGTGTTTTGCTCTTCTTTTTGATCTTCGTCCGACAAGACGTCTGCTCGCGGGGAATACACAGAGCGAGACTGAAGCTAGCGACCTCTATCGCTAGTGGGTCACATGACTGGTCACATGATTACACTTCTACCTCTTCATGTCATTACACAATAAAACGCGACAGTCCTTGCTTTGTAGTATCAGTAGATAAACAACGGTCACTTGAATCTACCGTCTATGTCTTCTTTACACCCCTTGGGAAGTTATTAAAGGATTCAGCAATTTTGCTGAATCCTTATTAAGGATTCAGCAATTTTGCTGAATCCTTATTGTTATTGGCGTGTTTATTATTATTCCACGATTTTTGTGAACAAGATTCAGCAAAAACTACTATCTCAAATACAACCAAACTTTACGATCTTATAGCCCTTACAAGGACCTCGCGACATGAAACTTTTCAGCCAATTCGGACTTTGCATTAAAGGCTCAGTGCCACTCAAAGTTTTGAAAATTAACATTAGAAAAAATTTCAAAATTGACTTAGAGGCTTGCAACTTGTTTCAAAAGATGTGCAATTAAATTGCAAGCAAAAAAGTAAATCGTGGCGAATTCGTAGGTCACGTGATTTCGGCACCATCTTGAATTTTCACACGTTTTGCAAGTTCAAGACCCCATGCACATTTGAGGGATCACTTCTCTGCTAATACTTGCAGTAGAGATCCGATACTTACATTATATGTAGTTAAAGCATTGGCCTATAACAACATTGTCTCAAAATCTAAAAATTCACAACACTTTTTCCACAGCGACCATTCCAATTTGCAGAATTTTCAAAAATCGCAAATTTCAAAGGCTGATTACTCAAAAACCTACCCGTCGAATTTCATGATTTTTGCATGAGAGTTAGATGTGACTAATGTCTCTACGAATCAAGAAAAAAATCGCTCGCGAACAGTCATTTCCGGTCATGCGTGAAAGTCAAAGTTTGCAAATTCTGAAAACGAGGCGTTTACAGTGTGTTCTTGTAACGTCCTAACTAACAAACAACAAACCATACAACGTTGTGTATTACCTCAAAAGACAGGCTAAAGAATATTCTATCATTAAGGATATTAACATTTAATTCAATCGTGTTCCTGACTATGGAGATACAGGCCGTCAAAGTTGGTCGATTTCAAGTTTCATTTTGAGCGTGACAAATAGCAGCAATATATGAAACAGCATGAGCACAAATCAGTAAGGAGCAAAAACAGCACATATTCTGAAATGATCAGAATTGTAGTAAATGATGATTGTAAAGTGTAAAACATGGAGTAATTAAAGTAATTGTTTTAACAAAATGCACTTAACCTAAACATAAGCATATTTGTTACGATTCCTCTATTTCATTTCCTATGAACTAAAATTCGATGGATTCAACTATATCCTATATATACATGTATATATATATTAGGATATTGGTGATATATGACCTGATACGAATTTAGTTTTACTCAGGCTTTTGATTGGTAACAAAAGATGATAGTAATTGATTGATTAGCATAGTTTTTTCACATTATCAACTTATTTGCAATAATCACACATTAAGTCAGATGAAACATGCTGTTGTAGCTAAATGCGTCGGCCAATTTTCATGAAACTTTCAGGGAAGATTGTGAACATCACTATTTGCGTAACGAATGTTCTTTTAATGCGCTGAATCCGTTTGTCGTCGCTTGCGACTATATTTGTTATCGGCGTGTTTATTATTAGTCCACGATTTTTGTGAACAAGATTCAGCAAAAACTACTATCTCAAATACAACCAAACTTTACGATCTTATAACCCTTACAAGGACCTCGCGACATGAAACTTTTCAGCCAATTCGGACTTTGCATTAAAGGCTCAGTGCCTCTCAAAGTTTTGAAAATTAACATTAGAAAAAATTTCAAAATTGACTTAGAGGCTTGCAACTTGTTTCAAAAGATGTGCAATTAAATTGCAAGCAAAAAAGTAAATCGTGGCGAATTCGTAAGTCACGTGATTTCGGCACCATCTTGAATTTTCACACTTTTTGCAAGTTCAAGACCCCATGCACATTTGAGGGATCACTTCTCTGCTAATACTTGCAGTAGAGATCCGATACTTACATTATATGTAGTTAAAGCATTGGCCTATAACAACATTGTCTCAAAATCTAAAAATTCACAACACTTTTTCCACAGCGACCATTCCAATTTGCAGAATTTTCAAAAATCGCAAATTTCAAAGGCTGATTACTCAAAAACCTACCCGTCGAATTTCATGATTTTTGCATGAGAGTTAGATGTGACTAATGTCTCTACTCTACGAATCCAGAAAAAAATCGCTCGCGAACAGTCATTTCCGGTCATGCGTAAAAGTCAAAGTTTGCAAATTCAGAAAACGAGGCGTTTACAGTGTGTTCTTGTAACGTCCTAACTAACAAACAACAAACCATACAACGTTGTGTATTACCTCAAAAGACAGGCTAAAGAATATTCTGTCAAGGATATTAACATTTAATTCAATCGTGTTCCTGACTATGGAGATACAGGCCGTCAAAGTTGGTCGATTTCAAGTTTCATTTTGAGCGTGACAAATAGCAGCAATATATGAAACAGCATGAGCACAAATCAGTAAGGAGCAAAAACAGCACATATTCTGAAATGATCAGAATTGTAGTAAATGATGATTGTAAAGTGTAAAACATGGAGTTATTAAAGTAATTGTTTTAACTAATGCACTTAACCTACAACATAAGCATATTTGTTACGATTCCTCTATTTCATTTCCTATGAACTAAAATTGGATCCATTCAACTATATCCTATATATCTTAGGATATTGGTGATATATGACCTGATACGAATTTAGTTTCACTTAGGTTTTTGATTGGTAACGTAAGATGATTGTAATTGATTGATTAGCATAGTTTTTTCACGTTATCAACTTCTTTGCAATAATCACACATAAGGTCAGATGAAACATGCTGTCGTAGCTAAATGCGTCGGCCAATTTTCATGAAACTTTCAGGGAGGACTGCTACCATCACTATGTGCGTGATGAATGTTCTTTTAATGCGCTGAATCCGTTTGTCGTCGCTTGCGACTATATTTTCCTTTGTTTTATTTGAAGGTTATATGCCATAACCACTATGTGCGCAGGTTGGTTATCTCATAACTACCATGGTCGGTTATGAGTGAGTACATGAGTTGAGGTTTAACGTGTTTTTTCTAACATTTCAGATATTAAACACATGTCGGTTATGAGATGTTCAATGTGTACAAATAAATTGACTTGTAAAATTTAGTTAGAAATTTAATATTTATAAAGGGCGTAAGTGGGATTCGAACCCGGGACCCCTCTAATGGCAAGCAACACCTCTACCACTTGAGCTAACGAGGATCCATGTCAGCCGGGGAACTTTTTGTTGTGTCATGTCTACACTGATTTCCCCCTATATATATATATATATATATATATATATATATATATATATATATATATATATATATATATATATATATATAAGTAATAGGTATTGTATATTTTTAATCTAAAGGGTCTAGTTTTTAGCTTTAAAATCAAAAGCAGGCGTGTATTGTAAATATTCTATGTGACTCGTTCGGTCAGAAAGCATAAAGCCGCAAAGTGTTAAAATATAACGTTTATAAATGCAATATATATGAATAATTTAGTTTAAAATTATTTTATGAATATTCCGCGGGAGTGTAAGCCAAATAATGACCTGATTGCCTCGCGTTATGGCAATAAACTCGGCTCGGGCTACGCCCTCGCGAGTTTATTTTCCATAACCGCTCGGCACCAGGTACATAGTTATAGGGGGTTCTAAATATTACCTCATGAATATTTATGAGGTATCAGAAACAGAGTGCTCATAATCAAAAACGAGGCTAAGGCCGCTTCGTCACCCGGAAGTTACATTTTCACAGCATTGGCAAGTCAGTATCCTTTCGAAATTATGCTTTGTTTATTTAACATTTCACCAGGATCAAATAAGCTATTACGTTTCTCGAGGTACAATACGAATATTGTTATACTTACAGGTTGAGTCTCCTCGAGGGGTATTCCCACGCCGGGTTTAACGTCATTTTGCACTTTTGTTGAAATATTTCAAAGTTTGAAAAAATATTTATATCGAATTCTCACAATAATTTTCACATTTCCAAAAAATATAAACAAGTATTTCCATTATACAAACTCGTTTCTAGCTAGAAAAGATACAGATTAAGCCATTTCTCCGTAAAACCGGGTCATTCAAACCAAAATCCAAATTTAGGGGGCTAAAATTCATACACAACTATGCATTTGGAAGTTGGTTTCTGATGAAGCGACGAATACTTCTTAATTAAGCGGAAAATATTCCTAGCTTGATCAATAACTCCCCAAGTTCTTTACTTTTTCATTCTCTCCCAACAGAGGTAGCTCCGTCATAAATTCCTATACAACCTCCGTCTTAATTCGAAGGTTTCTTGTGCACGAAATGTAGAACGCTGATTGGGTGCAAGCAAAGTTAGTTGTGCAATCAGCGACGCCGTTTCAAAAGTTATCATTCAAATCGCCTAAGTTATTTCCAAAAGCTAAACTTTATTGGAAGAGGCACCTTGCACTCTGAGTCGTCTTTACAGATCACAAACGCCTCATTTTCCGACTGTTTCATTGCACAGGCCTGTGTGACATCAATGTACGTTATTCATGCATTCGTTTTTTTCAATGGCTGAAATATAGCCAGGTAGTTTAAGTTGCAATATTGTCCCGCTAGGGGAAAGTGGCGGCAGTATTAAGACAGAGGTTGTAAAGGATTTTTTTACGCAGCTATCTCTGTCAGGAGAGAATGCTACTTTTTGGGCCTTTATGATTATTCGTATAATAATCTATACTTACAAGCTGTAACCAACTATTTTCAAATAAGAAAGATGAAATTTCCCTTGCAAAATAAATACATGATATCTATACACAGCAAACAATAGTTCATATATATTTCAAACCTTATGGGCTTATGGATGAGTTTCAATCTGCCTACCGTGACAATCACAGTACAGAAACCGCTTTACTGCGAGTTATGAATGAATTGAGAAGTCAAGTGGATGATGGGAATATTGCTTCGTTAACACTCTTAGATCTTTCGGCAGCATTTGACACAGTGGATCACTTACAGAATAACCAACGAGGTACGAGTGATTACGGGAAATATCCACGAGTTGAAATAATGTTCACAGTTGCGAGCCTTGGCGAGCGACTGAACATTATTTCTACAAGTGGATATTTCACGTAATCACTCGTACCGAGTTGGTTATTCTATATATTACCCATATGCAATTAAAATAACCAATTACGACTGAAAATCCTTGTCATTAAGAGACGGCAATACTACGGTAGTGACATTGATCAGCTGATCCGTATTCATACGCGTGTAAAAACCAAACATCTCAGGAAGTAAATTAGTCAACAGCGCTACGCAATGTACTTCTGTTTAAAAAGGCCATGAAACTGACGACAGTTTGGTCCCCAAGTAATACATAACATGATTTTCATATTTGAGACACATTAAAATCATAACAAAAATACTCTTAGAAGCTATCGCATGAATATGCTTATGTGAATATGTGTCGTCGTCACTACCTACTTACTAACGGGCGAGTGGCTGAACGCACAGTGTTGAAACGAAAATTGGAAAAACCTGTCAAGTTTTTAACGTTTCAACTGATAAAAGTGGCAATATCTTGAAGAGAAATATATAATGAAAGCATCGAAACGCGTTTGTATGTCAATATTGTCAACTAATCTGAAGTTTGAACAACATTTCTTTTCTTGGAAGTTGCTTTCAATCACGTCTTGTTGCCAGTATCAAGAACGATAACTCGTATCGGATTACTTAACGTGTAGTCGATGAACCTTTGTTAAACTAATTAAATACACAATTACAACAACGAAACGTTTGCCCAAAAATTTGTACGATGGGTTTCTCGATTTTTTATGAGTTCTTTATACAGCTGCATACTGCGTGGGAGAGGACGCCATTGTGCAAAGGTTTGTTTCGAGCGTGTTCGAACTGGATCGAGTTCGTCAGACCTGCACGTTTTTGCACCGACAATAGTGTATGGTTTGAACAATCGTTGGCCCCATGTGATTTTTGTTGTTGTGTGAAATGATGATGATTAATTCTAAGTTATCATTAACGTATCGTTAATCTTCACATTATGTTTTGATGTTTTCATGAATATTTTTTACGGCAGCCATGTTTGTTTACAATCGCGACGCCTATTTTCAAGTATTTTGCTTGGGAAAAATTATAATTCTTGTAAATTACACTAATAGCGAAACACTTTGATGAAGTGTCAAATTATGTGATAAGAATTTTAGCTTGTAATAAAAGTATAAGAATGTTCACCTATCAACGCTTTTCTTTGGAAGGCGATGCATGTGTTCGGCACGTTCTATTTATCAATGAAACGTGAAAATAGTCCCGTCAACCAATCGTATTTCATTCTCAGGGTAACCGACCAATCAACGCCGAGAATCACTAAAGAGCACATGTGCGGATATCAAAAAAATATCCACCTGTGTCTCCTTGCCCATATGGGTAATATAATCTGCTACTCTCTAAACTTCAGCTGGAGATGGGTATAACAAATGTTGCGCTTGACTGGATTGAGTCTTATCTGAAAAATAGATCACAAACCGTGGTCATTAATCAGGTTGAATCTAAACACTATTCACTATCGTGTGGAGTTCCTCAAGGATCCGTCCTTGGCCCTGTGCTGTTTGTGCTTTATACTACTAGTCTTGGTAGAGTGATAGAGAATAATAACATTCAACACCAATGTTATGCTGATGACAGTCAACTGATTGACAGCTTCAAGCCAGAAAATGTCCAAATAGCTTTGCGACGAACAACTGATTGCACATCTGATATCAAGTCCTGGATGTCTTTGAATAAACTGAAGCTAAATGATGAGAAAACAGAGGCTTTGTTAATAGGCACTAAGCGTAATTTGCGTAACATTCCGTTTAGCTCTGTTGAAGTCGGAAGTGCTGAAATTCCTTTCGCTGACCGAGCTAAAAACCTTGGCGTCATCATTGATTCAGAACTAACAATGGAACCACAAATAGATAAACTTTGTAAAACTTGTTATTACCATCTCCGTTGCATCGGTCAAATACGTCATCTTATTACAAGAGATGCTGCAAAAATACTAGTACAAATGCTTGTTCATTCTAGACTTGATTATAGTAACAGTTTGCTGATAGGAATCAGTAAACGTCAACTATACAAACTTCAGAAAGTTCAGAACACTGCAGCAAGAATAGTGACTAGAACTTCTAAATCATGTCACATAACACCTGTACTTAAGGATCTGCACTGGCTTCCAATTGAAGCAAGAATCAAGTTTAAAGTCCTCTGCATGGCATACAAATGTCGAAATAATTCTGCACCACTATACCTTTCAAAGATGTTAAATGACTACATCCCTGCAAAAACTCTTCGTTCACAGAATTTGAACTTTCTCAAGATACCAAACTCTAATCATACCAGTTATGGACAGAAATCATTCAGTTATGCTGCTCCCCGACTTTGGAATCAACTTCCTCATGTCCTCAAGATATCGCCTTCATTGACTGTTTTTAAATCAAAACTCAAAACTTATCTTTTTTCAAGCTATTATTCCTAGATTTTTCCCACTGACGGAATTATCTGACTTTGTGTACTATATTTATTCATATGTTATAACTCATACTTTTCTCTTTGATTTTATTCATGCCAATACTTCACATCATTACCCTTTATTCTAACATGTATATGCGCTTTGAGCATGCACCTTGTGTATGGATATAGCGCTTTATAAATACTCATTATTATTATTATTATTATTATTATTACTGTTATGAGGAAAGTTTGTTACTCATTCGAAAATAAGATAACTGTGATATTCCGAAGTTAAGATATTTATTACAGAGTCACATGAGGGTATTCAGAGAAAATATTTTTCAAAAGTAATTGTTTAAATTAGATAAGCAATTCCTACTACATGTATAGTTTTTGTAAGAGGCTGACTAGTTAAATGTATCAGAATAGTAGGAAAGTTAAAAAATTTGGATGATAATGGAGACAAAAACTGGTTATCTTCAGTGAGAACGTTGTTATCCCAATATGGTTTCGCACATGTATGGATGAAAAATGAAATGAAAAATATTTAAAAGTATTAGCCTCAATGCAACTTCGCAGATCTCTCTCCAAATTCAGATGTGGAGTTAGTAAATTGAAAGTTCAATCATATAGAAGATCGAAAGATGACAATACAGATCTGGCTTTTTGCTCTTATTGCGTCAACGCTATTGAAGACGAATACCATGTATTATTACAATGTCCTTTATATTCTGATCTACGCAGTAGATATATCCCTCAATATTACTGTGTGAATCCCAGTTTAACAAAGTTTGTCCAGCTACTTAAAACCCCAAATGCTAACATTATTCCACGCCTAGCTATATTCGTCAACAAATTACATATTGTATGATGCTAATGTTGATGTTTTAACCATGACAGCGCTCTGGTTTAACATACGAAATATTGTCATTTGTACTATTGGCCTCATGGCCACTCTACGAAATAAATCTGTCTGTCTGTAGGAAAGTTAAACATTATTTACATTTATTTATCTTAACTCTATTCTAAAATGATATGAATAAATGACCAAAATGACAGGACAATTGGGAGGTCTTGGTGCATATATCACTCAATGTATCTTGTCACTGAAAAGATTGTACAGCTCCTAATATGCACTAAGTTCAAATTGTTTCCATGGAAGAATAACCATAAGAATAACCAAAGTAGCAAAAGGCACCACCAGGTTTAGTAAAACAATTACTCATTACATTTTTATATATAAGTTGGAAAATTACCCTACCCCCATATGCACAAAGTTCAAATTGTTTCCATGGAACACACACACACACACATATATATATATATATATATATATATATATATATATATATATATATATATATATGTAGGACTCAGATCTGTGGCGGGTCTCTAATCTATGGCGGGTTTCCTTATCTGTGGCTTGTTTGATTGTTAGACTGTTTCATTAAGTCATGCTAAGTGACGTCATTATGCGATGACGTCATAATACCTAACTGTTCCCGTCGTAAGACCCAATAGCGTCGCTAGCGTAATAATTAGGGAAGTCACAGAGAGATATTGCAAACGGATAGCGACCAAATAATAAGAGTCCATATCCCAATTACGAAAATACATTAAACAATACCTTACATGTAAATAAGAGATTTGCGGCTTCGTGCCACATCAATTATGTTTATCTTGTATGATCTTTTTAGCCATCGACGAGTCCGTCTTCTTTAGCCCTAAGATATTGAAAGACTATCTTTTGTAACCCTTGGATTCCTGTCGACGGATTTTAGGGTAAGTTTGTCTAGCGTAAGGTTTGGTTAATCATTGCAGAAAAATACAAAAAAGGTACTAATGTCAGGCATTTGAAAATCTGCCATAGATTTGGAAATCCGCCACAGATTTGAGGCCTGCCATGGATTCGAGTCTTACATATATATATATATATATATATATATATATATATATATATATATAGAAAAACACATTTGTTGAAGAAAACCAAGATGATTTATTCACAAGTACTTTCGACCATAAGGTCTCATCAGGTGAATGACGTTGAGTCGGTTATGACGTCATGATTAACAATTATGACGTCACAATACATTGCATAGATACATATGTTGCGTAGATACATTACATACATATAGACTGCATGCTACATTTGTAGCGCATTACAAAACATACTTGCAAATGGACATTGAATTGAAGAATATTAGATTAAAGTTTTGAATTAAGCTTTGGCTTAAGTTTATTAATGAATAATAATTCCTTTTCCGCCAAGCAATTAGATTCAGTGGAATCAACTTTGTATATCGGGAGAACAGAATACATATTTTTTCCACATGTTTCTAGATGCGCACTTAGAGGGATTGTGCGATTATGCTTTTGTTTAATTTGTGAACGATGAACTATCAATTTTTTCTTACATTCCTGTTCAAAGTGAATAATTATGTTATTGTAACAATTTTCTATATACATGTAGATGAAATGCTTTCCTATTTCAACATAAAGATACACTAGTAATGCCATATAGCATATATTATTTTTGGGAACACTGTCAGGTCACGCAATTGATATGAATATCTAATGGAATAATATATCATGTAATCGGACTCATATTAAAAAATACTGAAAAAGTATAAGCATGCAGGGGCAGATATGTAGGGAAATTTATCCATTGATCTAATTACATACTGCCATTGAGAGAAAGAAGTATTTAACAAATCGCATGGTTATCAGGGTCTTTGTTTATCATACTGAAATACTTGCATTCCATTAACTTCCTGAAAATGTCAGTGTGATCGGCAAATATCTCACATGTTTTTTCTCAAGGGGGCGATATCTTATTATAGATCGTTTGCTAGAAAGTAAGGGAAGTAACTCCTGTGGTACAAACTAAAACTAAGCCTTGTGGTTTCCTATTGTCACTGAATATATGGCTTTGTACCATCTATTGTAACATAATGTGATAACGAATAATGAACAATTTTATTCGGCAAGTAATAAAGATACAAATATTGTAAATATGAGAATGTGGTACCACCTGGTCGCTACCTATTATGTGGCCGCAACAAGTGGTCCCACATTTCCGAGTGAGAACATTTTCATATTCTGGTGAGATAATTTCAAAAACAGCTATTATAATTTCGTTATATGCCTCTGATTTCGAAACACAGTATGTTTATCTCCATTCTACTATCACAACGATTTAAATTTGAACTATATTCTTCCGCGTAAAGTCGGCTGTGCTGTGTCATCGATGCCCTTGCATGGTTTCCACGGACTGACAGTCAGAGATGACGAATTTGGGAATCTCGAAAAACGTTACTCGTAGCAAGCCTCGGACATTACCGACAATTTATAAATGCTTTAAAGGGAGCTCACTCTATTCTGAAAACGTTAGTATTTCGCGACGAGCGTCAGCGTTCGGAATAATTTCTGCAATATTTTAAAACTCGACGTCGGTATCACGGCATTGATGTTGTAAATAAAGTTTGAGGTGAGTGCTTTCTGTATTTTGATATTATTGGGTATGATATTCTGTCCGTCTTAACTGTTTCAAAGCCACCACTAGGCCTAACGTACAGTAAGTAGGAGGAAAGCCTTTGATAAGCTGAACAGAAAGTATAAAAGAAAATATCAAGAACAAAAACAAAATAACTTGTTGGAAAAACTGAATGAAGCCGAGACTGATTTTTGGAAATTGATTGGAAAACTTGGAATAGCCAATGAGAGAAAATCACCAATACCTATGGAAGTTAAAACTGATAACGGTTCTACTGTGACTGATATACCAAGTGTATTAGAGAGATGGAAGAATGATTTTGAATCCATTTACTCAGGAGCTGAGGATTGTGATGACGCATATGACAAGGCACATTATGAAGATGTGAAGAATAAATTGAGAGATCTACTCTGTTATGATGGCGATGATAATTATGCATTGAATAGTCCCATCACAAGAGAAGAGGTACATAAAGCTGTTTAAAGGGCAAACATTCCTGCAGAAATACTGACTGTGTATATTTTCTTCATAAACTTTTTAATGTTTGTTTTGAAAATAAAAATCGTCCCTGGTGCTTGGCAAGAATCGGTCATACATCCAATAGTCAAACCAAACACAGATCCAAAAACTGACATACAGAGGAATATCGCCGATATCTGTACCGTGCAAAATATCTTGTAATTTATTGAACATGAGGATAACTTCATGGCTTGACTGAACAGCAAAATCGTTTTAGAAAAGAGAGAAGTTGTTTTCAACATATGTACAGTCTATACACTATTGTACACTGTTATTGTAAAAAGGCATTCGATAACGTAGACAGAGATTGTTTATGGTTTAAGCTAAGACAGTTTGGAGTGAAGGGTAAAATATTCAATTCTATCAAAACTCTGTATGAAAATAATTCATGTACTGTGAGAGTAAAGGCCTCCCCACACCAACACAGCGCGCAAGCAGCGCAGCGCAGCGCGCCCGCAACAAAAAAATTGCTCATGTTGATTTATGATTGATAACCCACACCAACGCAGCGCGCCGACAGCGCGCCAGCAACAAAATTTCTGAATCGCAAAAAAAGTGATTTTTGCTGCCTGGCGCTTCGACGCGTCGGGGAATCCCCTACTTCTGACGTAGATATCATTGGTCACTTGTTCCATATATTATTTCGCTGCATCGACGCGCATTGATGCGCTGCGACAGTCTGGGGTAAAAAAAGGCGCGCTACGCGCTGCGCTGCTGACGCGCTGCCGACGCGCTGTGTTGGTGTGGGGAGGCCTTTAATCATTTTATGACACAATTTTTCTCTGTAAACAGAGGATTAAAACAAGGATGCGTACTATCGCCAACATTGTTCTCACTGTATATCAACGACTTAGCAAAAGGGATTCAGGGAAGTGAAAATGGTGTATGGATAGAAAATATAAGTGTTGCTATTTTGCTTTACGCTGATGATATCGTTTTGATGGCTCCAAGTGAGACCAAACTACAACAGATGTTAAATTTGGTATCCAAATGGTGCTCGAAATGGAGACTTTCAATAAACAAAGAAAAAAAAAATATTCATTTTAGAAATAGAAAGGTGCCTTTAACAAATTTTGACTTTTATTGTGGTGAAGCCAAGTTGGCTCATGCTACATCGTATAAATATCTCAGAATGTGGTTCGAGGAACATTTCGATATGAAGTACACTGTTCTAGAAATATCTAAAATATAAAAGTGCAAATAGAGTTCTCTCTGTACTTATTACAAAATATCAATGTGGAGGTATGGCTTACGATGTTTTTACCAAGCTATTTGAAACTACTGTTGAACCTGTTCTCATGTATGGAGCGCCTGTCTGGGGACTTTCATCACAACGCCTTATTAACAAAATACAAAAAAGAGCTTGCAGATTTTTTTTAGTTCAACGGAATACTTCGAATGTTGCTGTGCATGGCGAAATGGTATGGATATCATGCTTCACGAAACAAAGGATAGCCGCAGTTCGTGCTTACATTAGACTTAACAGAACTGACAGCTCAAGATTGCCTAAGCAACCATTTGATTGGTCAAAACGCCGGAAAAATCATTTGTATGTACAGTTGAAAAGATGTGCAGACGGACAAATATTTTTAAACTACTTCTTGCTCCTGGATCATTTACTAACGTGATGTATACTCTAAAGAAGAAGCTATGACAGCAGGATGAGATAGAATATGGTTTACAGAATTATGGAATGACAAGAATACAGAAAATGGAAATAAACTAAGAACGTATAGACTATACAAGACCTAAAAACAGAAACTTATATTAGATGTATTACCTCTCGACAAAAAAGAAAGACATTAAGTCGATTTAGATGTGGGTCCCTGCCTCTGCATATTGAAACTGGACGCTTTTGTAAACCCTCTACACCTATTCACTTGAGAACGTGCCTTTTTTACGGAAGCGTTGAAAACGAATTCTACCATAACTGTGCTAAATACCCAATTCTGATTGGCTGCTGCGAAAAATTAGAGGGTGTATAATCTGGTTATACAGTCTTCTGTTTACTTCGTCTAACGCGCAAGAATTCACTAGTTGCCTAGCAACAATATTGTCTAGGTACTTGTCCGCCGGACATTTTTCAAAAGATAACATTATTGTGATAACAATTTCCCAATTACATTCAAAAATTCCAATTTAAATAAACGTATGCAACTTCGAAATGCGGTCAAACACGGCGAAACCCGACAGTTCATGAAGGCAAGCATTCAATAACACGTAAGCGCTAGGCTGGTGATGGTTTGAAACAGACGGAAAAAATATCAAACAAAATTCATCAAAATTAAAATTGCACTCACCTCATAACTTTATTTAAAACACCAATGTCTTGATACCGACTTAAACAATTAAAATATTACAGAAATTATTCCGAACGCTGACGCTGGTCGAGAAATACTAACGTGGACTGATAGAGTGAGCTCCCTTGAAAGCATTTGGAAATTGTCGGTAATGTCCGAAGCTTACTTCAAGTAACGTTATTCGAGATTTCAAAGTACGTCATCTTTGTATGAATGTCAGTCCGTGGAAATCGTGCACGGGCATCGATGACACAGCACAATCGAGCAAACGCGAAAGAATATAGTTCAAATTTAAATCGTTGTTATGGTAGAATGGAGATAAACATACTGTGTTTGGAAATCAGAGGCATATAACGGAATTATAATAGCTCTAAATTATCCATTTAAAGCCTCACGCTACGTTCGACTTTAAATTAAATTTAGAGCTATTATAATTCCGTTATATGCCTCTGATTTCCAAACACAGTATGTTTATCTCCTAAGTACATTTCTTGTGTGAATGTAATATAATGAGCATTCATAACCCTGAGTTTATCAAAGTACTAGCTTATAGCATAACGAAAATGTTTTATAGACGCACTCTATTTACAAATGGGTAATTTTCAGCTTTTTATTATCACCTTTTAAGTTTTTTAAGTTTTATGCTTTTAACTATAGCATATTTCATTCACATTTAACGCTTCATACATTTAAAAAAATATATATATAACGCTTCATTTTATTTTTTATTTATTTATTTTTATTTATTTATTCATACATATTTGGTAATATAATACTTCTGTCTGTCAGTAATGCTATGTGCCTACCTTCATATAATTCCTGTTTTAATCGTTTGCCAACTTGTACCCAGCATGTATCATCTTATGTCTCGGACTGACAGCACGGGAAAGAGACAATCATATCGTTTTTATTGTTCTTTCTTCTTATTGCAGCAACTTAATGTCTGATGTTATGGGCATTTTAAAGGTCGATTGAAATGATCAATGGCCACTTGCGGGATTAATTAAATTGTATTTGAATTTGTGCCCCTCTTCCCTCCTAATGAAACAAAGCATCAAAACACGGACAATGGTGATATTCATTGCTTTCAAACTCAAAAAGTGTAGGGTTTTAAGTTATAAATTACATATAATCGGCAAAGTGTTTGATTAGACATTTGCCGAATGCTCGGAAAACGGCGTACACTAATCATCGGACCAAAATGTTCACGATACGTCGATCTACGTATGGTTTTCTACCTAGATTGACGTATTATACGTCAATTTCAGGATTTCCCCAACCTGTACTATACCTTCTTACTAAAATAGCATGTAAACTGAATACATATACTAATGTTAAAAAACGTGACATAAGAAAATAACGTACAGTCTTTAGAAATTCCCACACACAGTAAACGTCCATCGATATCAGCTTATATCCAAAATGGCATACTCAGTCAGTAGTAACGCCATCCATTTCACAAGCATGCACGTGCATCACCATACTCACGACACGTTGTCAACACGTAGGGCGGTCGACTCGCTTACCATCACCTACTCGGAGTTCTGTTTCCACTAAACATCACCTTCCACAGATTATTTTCTTAATCTTTTTTATTTCTATACTTTATGTTTATTTGTACTACAAAAACATCTATTTTGTCACACGTTTTCTTGTTTGTTTTGTCTACCATTTGCATTCTCATATGTCATTTCCTTTAAGTTTCTTATAGTTTCAAATCCAACCACCACCACCATATATACTTCATGTCTGTTAATACTTGATGCCGGTTGATATAGCTAAATATTGGCGGACGATTGGATTGTTAAATTCGCAAATTTAAACCAAGGCACATTTGAAATTTTTGATATCATAAATTCTTTTTTCCTCATTTTGTCTTTATAAGTTAAATACTCCCATTTTCATATAAATGTTACTATTATGTTGCGGTCATATTCACCAAAATCCTGGTCCCCGAAAAAACAACCTGAAAATCGTTCATTTAAATGTACGAAATTTTAAAGATAAATAAGATCTACTATCGTTTGAATTCAATTAATATGATGTAATCTGTCTGACAGAAACATGGTTGCATAACTGTATTCCCCAGAGTGACAATTCCATTCCAAATTTCCATTTATCTAGTTAAAACTAGCTTCCATTTGCCGCACTGTAACGATCGCCTAAGCCAGGGGTGTACATGTAGCTATATATGTTAAAGATAACTTTTACGTCATCAACATGAATAATCTTTTTATACCAGGACTTGAAGCGCAATGAATACAGATAAAATGTAAAATCAAGAAATACTTAATCGGTAATTTTTACAGCGCTGACAAAAGTCAAGCATATTGGGACTTATTTCATCCTCGATATTCTAAATCAAAATAGTCCCATAATTGACAGTCTTGAGGCAATGTATGGATTGTCACAGCTTATTACCGGACCAACTAGGATCACACCCTCTTCTAGAACTTTGATTGAATTATTGTTTGTATCTAATGCTGATAGTGTGCTTAGTTCAGGTGTGTCTGATCTTATTTGTAGCGATCAATGTCCTTTAAGTTTAATTGTCAAGGATGACATCCTCAGAAATAGTCACTTAAAGGACAATTTATAACTATAATAAAGAAAAGCTAAATGTTAGTTTACATTCAGTCGACTGGGAAAACGTTCTGTCAACAGATACTAGTGATGAAGCAGCGACGGCGTTTACGAAGTCCTTTCTTGCGACAACCAAATACCGAATAAGATCGTTACTATAAGGCCGGAAGATCCACTGTGGATAACTGGTGAAGTGCACAGTTTGATATGAAAACAAAGTGTGCACAAAATCACCGACCCTCGGATTGGGAATGTTTCCGTAAAATCCGCAAAAAGTAAATTAGTATCTGAGATTGATAATAAGATAAATGAATCGTACGGTAGCAAGCTTTGGTGGCGGTTAGTTAAAACCTACATGAAATCCACTTACAACACGGGTATTTTCACCAATTACGAATCAAGATTCCATATTTGATGCCCTTTAAAGATAAAGTTACAATAATGAAAAACTATTTCAACGACCAGGCAACCGTAAAAGATCCCGATAAGAGTCTACCGATCGTAACTCCTAAAACAGACCAGACTTTATCTTCCATATCATTGACTGTTAACGAAGTTAAAGATATTTTACTCATCACGAAAGCGACTGGGCATTACAGTATCGGTAACCGTTTTTTAAAGCTTGGCGCTTCAGAAATATCTGATCCATTATCCAAACTTTTTAACACCTACCTATCAAAGTCAACGTTTCCAAACATTTGGAAAATAGCGGCAATTACACCAATTCATAAGAAAGGAAGCATAAACGAATGTAACAATCAAAGACCTAACGTAGCTCTAGCCAAGCTTCATTCCGGCTTTTCTCTTAGGAGATTCGCCCTCTAATCAACTGACTTTTCTTTATGATTTTTATAGCTAGGGAAGTTGACAAAGGCAAAGAAATAAGAGCAGTATTCTGTGTTAAAAAGTGAGCCCAATGATAAATTGTCTAAGAAGTTTTTAAAAAAATCGCCTTAACAGAAAGAACCTTCAGATCATGTACAAATCTTTCAATTTTCGATTACTTATGTCACATCTGGGACAACTGTTTAAAGAGCAGTCCCTACTTCTTGAAAAACTCAACTATCTGTGGAGCAGTCCGTGGCACCAGCCATTCAAAATTGTACTTGAAGACAAACATTACCTCTGTAGAAAAAAGAAGACATCGTAAAAAATTATAAGTGTTTTATAAGATGGATAATAAACGGACTCCTGGGTGTTTATCAAATTTAGTACCTAATAATGTGTCAGATAATTCACTCCCGCCTTAAGCTTGGATGCAGCGATCTCAACGGTGAGAAATTCGCAAGATTTATATCCGATACTCCGGCCTGCAGCTTCGGACATAAACTCGAGCACGCACTACATTTCTTTCTAACTTGTCCAAATTACAACGACATAAGATCAAATTCATATTTCTTTACCAAGGGTTATAACCTGACATCTATCCTAAACGGAAATATAGGCTCAACCGATCAAGAAAATGACAAACAATAAAAATATGTCCATAATTATATGTACACTCTCGTAGATTCCCAGATTTTTCGAAATAGTTTGCCTTCAACTCCTCTCAGTGATATGTGCCGTTATATATGATTCTATTTGTAACTCATCTTTGTAATTCTGATTTTTTCTGTGAGCGTCGCTTTTCTTTCATGTATATATTTGTATGTCTTTAGGGAGCGGCATTCAGATAAGCAAAGCTTTGTTTGTTTGCCAACCCCTTCACTTTCTTTGTGAATAAATATGTTTAAACCACATTTGTGTTGCGGGCTTTCTCCCTGTAATAATATTAGCAGTCGTGATATAAATGAAATACTCTTGAAAACGGCGTTAAACCCCATATCACCTCACAATAACTGATGAATCCGAAATAAATATTGAACGTATATATTGATTCAAATGTCATCTAATCTTGTGTCATCAACAAAAAGATGTTATGTTATCTTTGAAAAAAATACTAACCTCATTGTATTACTTTTACATGCATTTATTGTCCCTCGCCGTAACGCGGTACGGGGGACTATGAATTCAGCGGCGTCTGTCCGTACGTCCGTACGTCCGGAGAGTGTTCATATTTGGTGACAGCTTTCAATGGAGGAAGACTCAGACGCCAGTCGACCTTGACCTCATTTTCAAGGTCACCACGACACTTTGACCACTGTGTATTACACTGTTAACGCGATATCTCGTAAAGCTTAGCACCTAGAGTTTTCATATGTAACGACAGCATATATAGGCCAGTCGAAATTTCCCAAAATTTAAGTGAACCCGGACATTTTCGATAACAGACAAATGACTTGAAAAAATGAAAGATTACATGTCCCTTACCCTCTGAAAAAAACCCAACCAAAATCAACCATGGGCAAAAATAGTTATGGCCACTTGAAAATGTACCTAAAAGTTGTGCAGAAGCCTCTCCATAAAAGATAAGTTGTGTGACTAGTATCACCAGAGTTATCTCCCTTCATGGCAACTGCCAAAATGGCCGACATTGTTGTTGACAACAAAAGTTTAGAAGCGGTATTTTATGACTTTTAAAACGAAAATTGTTAATATTTTTTAGGGAAAAGTATTTTGACAATTAGCTAAATGCTTTTGTCTATGCAGATACCATCAAATAAACATATTTTTCGTGCTTGAATTATCTATATTTTAACTTTGTAAATTGACTACTTCATCTTCATAAAAGCCTTTTCTACGAGAAATTATTGTGAACTACTATTGTAATTATAAGAAAAAAGTTAAAGCATATGATTTATCTATTCAATTTCCTTTGAAACATTGAATAGATAAATTGGGGGAAAGTTCACACACCTCTAAAAAGGCTAAGCATGCCATCCTACTGATACTACTTTCTCGCTGACTTATTTCTTATGAAGAAGCGTCTGTTGATTGATACCTATTTACGATCATTTGAAGTTGACATTAACTCAAAATTGAATATTATATTGAATTTATTAATCCTTCCGATGCTACAAATAGTAACTAGAGAATAAATAGGTTATAACTGTAGATATTTCTGTCAGTCAATTTCGGCTTTAGACAATACCAATTTGGGTTATTCATGCAAAGTTACAAAAAATATGTATATTAATATATAAACAGAAATTTAATGATTTTCATTTAACTGTAAATTTATCTCCCTAGGCTTGTATTTTATAATGACCAACCTACATTGACAAAATTTAATGTCCCACTAATTTCATAACTCATTGACCCAAGGCCTTCGTCATCTCAAAAGTTAATTAGGATCTGCTAATAAATGCACAAATCAGTTCTGACATAATAATTAAAATGCTATCAGTATTTATCTAACACTAAGAATTTACGATTAAATATTCTATGTTGAACATATTACTTAGATTAATTAAACTACAAAAATGTCAATACTTTTCCCCACATCAAATGTTCTAAAATTTTAATTGCTTTTTACAGAACCATGAATCTCAAAGCGTCTTTCAACCCCATTTATCATTAAATGAGACCTTACAGCTAAACTCAATTTTTTTAACTCGAAAGCATGCTTGGTTGACTGAGTATCACTCAAATAATTTGAAAAGGTATGATAGTTTAGAGAAACTGATAATTTGTTAATCCAGTGAAATGCATAAATCTCTCAGCATCATTTGTGAATCTAACAAACACGGAGATATTCCCTCCGGTGTGCTCAGTGCTTCACATCTAATAAAGGCATAAGTGCACACCAATATTTCGTATAACCAACAAATGCACAGATAATGAATATCTCTCGATTACTAACGATCATAATTCATTTACAATACTTATACTACATTTTTAAAATTGATTATGTTATAAGATTGCTTCAATATACAATATTTCATCACTTATTTTCAGTTCAGAGTTTAGGTAATTTCAAAAGCTACACACATTACTAGTTTAGCCGTTTTCAGCTGTTCAACTGTTCATATTTTTAGTGCACAGCTGACCATAGATTCAAATATCTCTAAGCTGACTTCAGCTGTCTTAAATGTTTTCATTGTTGATTACAGGTCAGTTGTAAAGAATAATAAGTAGTTTACTGCATCGATTGAAAGCATAAGTAAGTGCTTATATAATCATATGCCTTAAAAGAGCCAATTTGAAGCGAAAAAGCGTGCTATAGTACCTTTAAGCACACGATTCTCTGCAGATTCTGGACAATCATCAATGTCTTTACCATTTTATGAAATTTTAATGGATCCAGGAAAAAAAGTTAGAATATTTCATTCTTCGAAAAACATTATCATTGAAGATCAAGGGATATCTCCTAGTAGATATTGTTTTGACAGTAGATTTTGAACAAAGCCCTGTTACAGTCAAATTCATGACATCACAATTGTTTTATATCATCAAGTAATGACATGACAATGCTATGACGTCATAAGCATGACGACGTCAGTGATATGACTTCACCGCACTGAGAGTCTAAGAGGAGTGCAGTGTTCAGAAATATACATTTTACATGGAATCAAAATGATTTTGGATGATAAACATAATCTCACCCTTGTGTCGTCTGATATCAAATATATCAACATGAGTCTATAAAAGTAAAAATATCCGAGGCAATTTTTATAGAATCGTGTTGATATATTTGATATCAGAAGACACTTTGGTGAGATTCTCTATTTGTAGCATGGGGTAGATAACAGATTCTGAAAATTGACTCATTTAAATCTGAAATTCAGACATTTTTGAAGATCAATCAGGGGCTTTGAATTAAGGGATACTTATTTCTGATGCAAAGTAATCTAGGAAATGTCAATAAAGACTATATTTTTCAACAAATATATTTTTCGTAAAAGGATTCCTATTTTTTATATCAACCCCTCTAAAAAAGACATGTTATTCAGTCAATAGTAATAATAGCCTTTAGAAGTATGTCCTGTTGCTAGATCTTAAATGGTAATTGCACATAAGTGTTTTTGTTCAATAAATAAACGTTTTATAAATGTTCCAATTTTCTTTGATGTTTCATATTTTTTATCCAAAAAAAGACATGATGTTGAACCATGAGCATAAATGACCTTTAAAAGTATGTAATATTGCATGATCTATCATTCTAATCACTACAACATTTTATTTTTCAACATGAATACTTCTCATAAAATATTCCAATTTTCTTTCATTTTTTATGCTTTTTCACCCCAAAACAGACATGGCGTTAAATCTACAACAGAAATGAACTTGGGAATCATGTAATGTTGCACCATCTATCATTCTAGCCAATTCAAAAGTTTTTCCAGCAATACATATATTTTTAAATAAATAATTCCTAATTTCCCTTATTTTTTAAGGTTTTTGCCCCAAAAATACATGTTGCCCATGGTTGATTTTGGTTGGGTTTTTCATGGTTCATCAGCACTGCTAAAAGGACCATTTAAAAACAAAATTTGTCTGTTATCGAAAATGTCCGGGTTTTTCATGATTTCTACTGGCCTAATAACGGCGGATGGCTCAGGCACCAGTGGAATTTGGTGACCTTGACCTCATTTTCAATGTCACCACGACACTGTCATCACTTTGTAATAGACCTTATTCACGCGACGCCATTTTGAGAACGAGAACGAGGCTAGGAACGCAAACAAATCGACCAATATGGCGGCTTATCATTGCTGTGTGCCGCAGTGCACAAATGATTCCCGCTATGACAAGGAGAAGTCCTTATCATTTCACAAATTTCCTATCGACGGAAAGCTACAGAAGCGCTGGATCATAAAGATCAAACGGGATTTAGGACCAAACTTTTGGGTAAGTAGTAATGAACTATCAACCTCCAGTCAATAGGCCTACTGTATATGTTCACAGTATAAATTCTTCAAAAATCGGCTAAATAAGCGCTTTAGTTACAGTTCAGCTTGACAAAATAGATTTTTTTTTCAGTATTGAAAGTAACATCATGTCTTGTTATGAATTTAGACATTTATGTCTGTAAATCATCGGAAACTGATGATGGATTTATATAACACTACATTTTGTAATTATTATTTTTGACACGCCAAAATTCTAATGAAAGTGTGTGAATAAATTTGTAACAATATTAACTCTCAATTTTCTGTTTCTCCCAATGCTTAATGCACCATGTCCATGATGTTATATAAAAACATTTTGAGTAATGTTGAAACATGCTTACAATTTCATGGCCACTCAGTTATTTCATTGTCACAATTATTTAGCATAAAAATTAATATTTCTGATTAGGTACGGAAATCATTTGACTCTTTAGGTATATTTGGTATCAGATAAACTACTTGCAAACCAATAAGAGATCTACTGTTGCTTTCGTTGCACTGGAAAATCCAAAAAATCATCAGTGAAATAAATACTTGTGTAGATAGATAAAAAATTTATCATCTCCAGTTTGGATCCATGCAGAACAACTGCTCAATGAAATAAGGGAATAACTGGCCTGAATTGGTGAAATTCAGTCTAACCAAATATTTTGTGTTTTCAGCTTAGTGATGCAACTAGAGTTTGCTCAGCTCACTTTGAGTCCAGCCTTCTCAAAAAGACTTTGAATGGGAAAAACATGCTTAAGCCTGGAAGTGTACCAACACTTTTTCCATGGAAACCTACACCATCTAAGCGTCAGAAGAGAACTTCGAGGTGAGTAAATTTTTAAATATGTAATTTTAAATATATAGATGTACTTGATATAATCTAAATCATGTTAAAATCACAATCACTTTTCTTACATGGTTACAGTTATTGAGAAAATTGTATAAAACTAGGAGGGGAAAAAACTTGATGAGTGAGCCAAGGCTCTGTAGCTGAATTTTCTCTGTATTGTTTGATTTTGAAGACTTAAACACTAGACAAAAGACAAAATCACCAAATGATCAATGTCATGAGTCAAGATGACACTTTCTGATTTTATTGTGAAATTCAGTTAAGTTTTTTAAACAACTTTTAAAGAATATGATTATATTGAAAGATATATCTTATATTTCAGAGAGACAACCAGTGTGCCCATTGAGATAGTCAATGATAGCATAGGATGTGTTTCGGATAAGGATGATACCATAACAGAACCTGCTCCACTTGCTACCCATGATCACGACTACCATATTGCACCAGATTCCATCGAGGATCAGCTCGCAGCAGCAAGACAAGAACTGGACAATCTCTGTTGACAGCTGGTAACAACAAAACATAAATTGTTTTGCCTAGATCGCTTTTCGAATGACCCCACGACGATAAGCTTCTATACTGGGTTTAAGGACTATAATACCCTGAAGTGTGTCTTTTTGGCTTTGCAACCCACTGCCGAGTCCATGGTCAGATGGAATCAAATACAACGCCATTTGGCCTCAAACACTACAAACATCAAGGTAAACGCTTTCAGAGAAGAATCCTTGTCCCTTGTTGACCAGTTCTTCTTGTTTTTATGCAGAGTACATCAAGGACTGCCAGAATTGGATGTGTCTCAAGCATCTGTGAGCCGAATTTTGATAACATGGGCAAACTATTTATATGTCATGCTGGGTAGCTTACAAATATGGCCATCACGGACACAAATTGACGACAACATGCCACAGGAATTCAAAAAGAACTATCCAAAGACAAGAGTTATCATTGACTGCACGGAATTGAAAGTCCAGACACCAAGTTCACGAGTTCTCAACTCAAATATGTATTCTCACTATAAGAGCCACACAACGTTCAAGGGACTTATAGGCATAACTCCATGTGGTTATATCTCCTTTGTCAGTTCCTTGTACACTGGATCTATTTCAGATAAAGTAATCACGTCCAAGTGTGGTTTGCTTGATTTGCTAGAACCAGGAGATGAGGTTATGGCAGATAAGGGATTTCTCATTCAAGACATGTTATCTTCAAAAGATGCTAGTCTTGTCATTCCACCTTTTTTGGAAATGAAAGGACAGTTTAGTGAGGATGAGGTGAAAATGACCCATGACATTGCACGTTTAAGAATTCATGTTGAGAGGGCCATCAGGCGCATTAAAGAATTTCATGTCTTCGATGGTCTAATCCCTCTAAATCTTGCATCTTCAATCAACCAAATTTGGACTGTGTGTGCTATTCTCACCAACTTCAGTGGTCCTCTATTCTAAAGGGACACAGAGTATGTTGTAAAATATGTTAAGCTTTATAAATTGTGTTATCTTATTGAGAGATAATCATTGCTGATCAGTTCAGTATGGAGACAGTAAACAGGTTAAAATTATATTGGGGCCTGCCAATGAATTATTGGCTTTTATTTCAGGCAAATAATAAATCATTAAACATACTCTGTGTCACTTTAAATGGCATGCTACTAAAATATTGAAAAGAATACTCAACGCAGGATATGATTGATTACTTTCTGATTTTAATAATATTTGCTGTGAAATGAGTCATAAATGTTACATAATAATTCTTGGTAAAATATATAAAAATGTAATGTAGATGGAGCTTATACAATGGGTTACATAATAGTATTCAGATGTCCACATATAGAAATTGATAATGAAAATCTTTTAATGGTTTATGAGCTCTGACTTTGCAAGTCCATAACTTGTTAATTTATATCTAAATACCATTCAAATCTCTGAATAAATTATACTTGAAAAGAAATGCTTTTTGATCAACAAGTTACTCTCGCAATAATAAATTCAAAATGTTCATGCTAAAGATCTGAGATAAAATATTTCTCCCATTTAAGTGATATATTCTCTGTAGATAAAATTTTCAACAGTTTGCATGAAATATGCAAGTTAATTCAAACTTGATTATATTGACAAATTATACTTTCATATGAATTAGGATACTTTATAACCAAAATCATCTTTATGTGAATACTATCCTTTCAATATCAATTGTTCACTGGTATTTACACTGTTCAGCTGCTTAATCTAGTGATGAGTTATTTAGGAATAGCAAGAGTCTCTGTCAATACACACAACTTGTAATGAGGATGTGTTTTTGTTTATATTTCTTCATTTAAACTGCATAATTGGAACATCAAGTGAATAAACTCTTTGTATAATGTTGAAGAGAATAAATCCAGAGACATCTTTTCAACATTTTGTTAAAATGCATGTGGATATTTTAAGGGGTCTGTGGCACATTTTAGGTCAATCAAATTGTCTCATTTTCTAGGCAATCTTTTTTAATCAAGGAGTAGTAGCTACATTTCCATATATATTCAATAAACAGTACAGTGAATGTTTACTTTGCATGCTAAAACTTGTTGCACAATAATGTGGGATGTATATAGACAGACTGAGTATTATACATTACAATACAATACCCCAAGTCTTCTTAGGTAGGGGTATGAAAAGACTTTGAAACCCCTTGTTTGAATATTATGTATGTCAAAATAATAAAATTTTGCTCTAGATTTCACAGAAAACTGGTTTGTTCTTGATTACTTATTTCTAGCACAGATTGCTGGCAGGTAATACTTAAAGAAGAATAAATCCAAAGAACCTTTCATTTGATCCCATTTTTCATTATCAAAATATATGCGCTCCTTATGAAAATCAAGCTTGCATTTCACAAGAAAATCACACCACTTTGTGCCTGTTAAAGCCATCTGACCCATGACTTGATAGAAATATCTGTGAGTACATTTTAGTTGGAAAGTGCCATCTCTATTTTGTTTAAGATGATCGCATGATGCAAAGTTATCTTGAACAGAACACTTGATCTCCAAGAGTCCATGGCATGGATCACTATCATGATCAAAAACATTGCGATCAGGTGAAGTTCCCAAGTAATAAGCACTTGGATTAATAACAAAACCACTCATGAACACATTGTTCCCAGTTACCTCAGCATACAGTTTAGCAGCGTTAGGCTCTTCAGCAATGCCAAACTTCATCTGAGCTGTTTGAATATTTTTGCCATCTAATAACCTACTTGCAAGTTTTTCATGATTGGCTTTTCTTGCGCACACATCCTTGAATATTGATGACGTAAGTCTGTGTTTTCTGACATCATGCCGTGTTTTTGTGTTGCTCTGCTGGCGAGTTGAACTCTCAATTTGCCTGGACAATAAAAAGATATGTATGGGTTAGTAATAGTAGCATTGTGAATACAAAGTTGTAAGCATAATGACAATTCATTAATATCAGCCTATAAATAGTACTTTAGTATTGTTATGAGCTGAATACTGCCATAGGGATTGTGTGAACTTGGCTATGCCTGATTGATAACCAGGCAAACTATCAGGCGTAAGGAAATGACAAAAGTGGACATTAAAAGCAGCGAGGTATGAGTGATAGTTTCTATCTAATTTTGATTGACCAATACTGAGCACAACAGCAAACAGTTTTGGAGTCTACTTTAAAAAAATTAGTATAATAGTTTTATATATATATGTATGTATGTATGTATGTATCATATCATTTAGCTTTATTCACAATTTACTTCCCCTACAGAATACATCTAAACATGAGTTCTTCAAAAAACAGATCTCCTATCAATTTGGAACATATTTACCAGTACTCAGTTTTCTGGAATAAAAGTAAATTGTCCTAGATAATATACTCACCTAGATAGTGCTTTGGTAACTTTCAATCCATGAAAAGTGTCAGTCTCTTCCTGGCTTAACACTGTTGAGAAGGTTCTTTCAAATTGGGGAAGTGGAAAATCAGGAAAGTCAGGATGATCTAAGTGGATTATGATATCTTCTTGTTGAGAGATTTTCCTCTGTTGATAAGAAAGAATTGATCCAATTGGCACTGGACCAAACCTTGATTCTGTTGTAACACTCTGATCTGGTTTCAAGCGAAGAATCTGTGCATCACTCTGAATTGCAGACAGCTGTTGTAACAAGTTGTTAGAAAATTCTTCATGAGGAATAGGCTCCTGCACTGGACAATATACCTTGGGAAGAACACCTTCTGTTACTTTAAGTTTTCTCTTTCTTGGTTTCTTGTCTGCTGATGGTTTAACCTTGTTTATCTCTAATGCATCAATAGCACCAGCATGAAGACCATCTGTCCTTTGTGGAATGTTCCACACCTGTGGGCGGGATGTCTTGCTTTGTGTTGGAGGAATAGATGACAACTCTTGCTTTTGAAATTGACAGATTAGATATAAAAGGGCTATGCAGTGTGAACAGTTCCATTTTCCAGCCTTACATTCACAAGAACACTTCTTTATGATATTTGAATCTTCAGATGACAAAGTTACCTAAAATTAGAGAACCATTTTCAATTAAAAGTCATGGTCAATATGTCACACTTGATAGACATTATTCAAACATATCCTTTTTTTGTACCCTGATAGTTGTTTTTACATTTAAAAAAAAATAATACCTCCTTATTGCTCCCAGATAAGATTTCAGCTTGGGAGCGCCACTGTTTAAGATTTGAAAAGTAGATAGATGATTGAATTGCAATGGCAAACGCCCATCTTAGGTCTAAAGATAACCCCAACATGTTAAATCTGAAATTTCCCAAACCTATCATGGCATGTATCTTTCTCTTCTTGAGCATCTTATACATTGGTAAATACTTGCTTGAAAAATAGATGGATTGAGATGTAAAGACGCAGCTTTTGTTAATATTATGATTATTTGCTCTTTGAAATTGGAAAACTTGTAAACATTACACACCACCTGTTAAGTTGACATAAATGTTAAAGATAGCAGGTATGGAATTTTTAGAATGTGTGGTCAATAATTTTTTCACCCTGAAAATGGACATTGTTTTTTAATTGATACCCTAAAAACAATCTTAGCAATATATAACGAGTAAAATTCATTAAATTATAATGTTCATTTTCAATAAAAACTTAAAACAATCAACGGTATTACCTAGGAGTTCTCAATAAAATCAAATTAGGTACCATTATGAAGTGTCCATCCAAGATGAAGATAACCCATCAAGCATGGGAGCCTCATGTGTCTTCCAGTATTGTTCAGATGTATATACTTAAAGTAAAATGGAAATAAAGAAAAGTAAAACAAAGACAAAAGTTAAAGAAGCAAAGAAAAAGTCAACAAAAATAAATTTAAAAACTTTCATTTGATTCAACACACAATTTTCATGCATTAGAAACACTATTAACACAAACCTGTTGTAACTTATTAACAATTTCAAAACTTAACTTGAAATTAAATTCATAAATATGACAATAGAAATATTATGTAGATCTATACAAACCGTCAGTCTGTAGGGACTGTCGTTTTTTCTTAATGCCGGAAAACTTTTGTCTCTGACGAATGAGTAACTTCCACTTATCTTTACTGTGATTCAAAAAAATTGAAAGACATTAAAATTTATATTACCTTCGTTTAGACATACATTGATCAGGATATAATAGAAAATACTATATGGGAAATGTTTTATCTGTTACTTCATCTTATTTCTAAAGACCTATTTGTTAATTTACTGTAGCATAAATAATCATAATCTGCTAGATTGATGCCCTAAAGACATTCTCATCTCATGCATGCAAAAAGAACCAAAATCGAGGGTATCTGTAGAGTTATTACAACATAATAGTGGCCCTAGTGAAGTCCTAGTGGTCTTATCACTTCCTGACTTTAAATATAAAATAGGAAAATTTGCTGAAACGTTTTTCATTAAAATATCAAAGATTACATTACTGAAACATAAGTTCTATTCATGACCATAATGTATGACATGAAATCATTTTGTGAGTATGTATATTACATCAGTTTGCGAATGACGTTAGGACAGTGCGCGAAAACTGATCCACAACATTCAGAGAGGGTTCCAGCAAACTTACCTTCAACATCGTGTATGTACCCCTCCAGATACAACGAATACCCTTTTACCCTCTTTCGTTTGGGAATTTTGCAGTCGGTTTCAGACCACTTGTCAACATAACCTTGAGTAAGGTTAGGGAGACCGCGAAGGCTTTTCGTCCATGCCATAGCTCTCCTGAGACAGCTTGCGTTCCTAGCCTCGTTTTCATTTCAACATGGCCGCCGCGTGAATAAGGTCTATACATTGTTAACAGGATATCTCGTAAAGCTTAAGCACCTAGAGTGTTCATATTTGGTGACAGCCTCCAATGGAGAAAGACTAAGATGCCAGCCGACATTGGTGACCTTAACCTATTTTCAGGGTCACCACGACACTTTGACTACTTTGTAATACATTGTTAACAGGGTATCTCGTTAGTATTAATTATACCAAATATCTAATAACGGCGGGGGACATTGCCATGTTAGTGGCAAACAGTTGTATTGTTATTGTCTCTAATTCTGTTGATATAATCCAAAATTTTCTTGTATTCCTTGAAATGAAGTTGCTTATTTATACTAGAAATGAAAGTAAGTGATATTTTTAAATGTTATTTTCAATTGATATTCAATTTGTTTATCTAAGGGTGTGCACTGAAGTAGAAAATACACAAACCTGTCAACAAGGTAAGTTTCGAGACTGAGGCTAAGTAAGTAAGTACATTCAATCAATCTATCTTTTTATTAAGAGAATTGTTAAATAAACATTGAGATTGGTAAATGATTTCTGACAACTTTAAATTCAGATTAGAGTCATATAGCAACTGCTTCCCCTAACTGATTTATATATTTGCTAAACGATTGGAATTAATTATGGAAGATTGACTACTTCTGAATGTGTATGTACTCTGATGAATATCTATAATAAGTGTAGTATTCTGTTTCAGAATAAGGACCAAGCCCTAACTCCTCAAATATGAACAAAGTGAATCATTTTTAATTTTTTCACTCCCATAGGTTCTTCATCTATATCTCAATGAATGATTACTTATATTTTCAAATTATCCCATATATACATAACGATATTCAAATAATAAAAAACATAAAATGAAAATTTGTTCCTTTTTGTGGATTTTACAGAAAGAAATATTTAAGAATTGCCGATTTCAAGCATATTGCAATACCAGAAAGAATATCACTTTTGTAAGGTACATTTTTGGAAGTAGAAATCAAAACCCTGGTGAGAAATTCGACACTTTTTACACAGATATAAGAAACAAAAGTCACCATAGTTCTTGTAATATGTAGTGATGATGTCAGGTCAAGTCTATTGAAACAACAAGATTCAACCCTTGAGATTGCATTGAACATTTGCAGGACTTCTGAAGCAAGTGAATCTCACGCTAAAAATCTACAGGAGGACAAATCTGCAACGGTTGGATATATCGGGGAAAAAGACACACAGGTTAAAAGGTAAAGGTCAAGGTCAACCCTGAAGGTTAAAGACTCCTTTACGTAGTGATGGCACCTGGCAACGACAACCTGGAAGAGGTCGGGATCGTTCTAGCTTAGCAAACAATAACACTCGACTGAGGAAGAAACGTTCTCAAGCAAAATGTGACTTTTGTGGAAAAGAGCCACATGAGAGACGTTTTTGTCCAGCTAAAAATGTTGAATGTCACTCCTGCAACAAGCGAGGTCACTACTCTTCAATGTGTCAGTCTGGCGGATACTGAGGGTGATAGACGAGTAAATGAAGATGAGGAAAATGAAGAAGTTTTTCTCGGAGCATTTGGTTCAAGTGTCATGATTGATGGTATTAGCGTCTCTCTGAAAGCCGCCACAGATGCTGATGTAACAGTCATTTCAAAGGAAAGCTTTGACAAGAACTTTCCAGGAAGGAATCTCAGTCCACCAGACCGTGTCCTCAAAGGTTTGCAAAACGAAATGACCATGGTTGGGTATTTCAAAGCAACTTTGACGTGGAAGGAGAAATCAATGGTTGAAAAGGTGTATGTTTTGACCGATACATCACATCTTCTCTTGAGATGCAAGGCAAGCGAGTATATGGGTATTCTTGTCTTTTGTGAAACGTTGACTATGGATGATGCTACAAAAGAATTCCCGGAATTATTCACCGAGCTTTGAGAAATGTCACAAGAATATGAAATCAAAGTTCAGCCTTATATGCACTCAATTCTCCAGTTCTTAAACTTCTCCTCCCTAAAGTCAAGACTCAACTTGAAAAGCTGGAAAGTATTGGAGTCATTCGGAAAATCAATGAGACAACAGACTGATGCTTCTTATGGTTGTGGTTCCAAAATTAAATGGTGATGTCAGGATATGTGTAGATTTGAGACAGCTCAATAAGTCAGTGTCCAGAGAGCGACATATGCTTCCAACAGTTGACCATACACTTTGACAGTTGGTTGATGCAAAAGTATTCACCAAGATTGATGCTAACTCTGGATTTCATCAGATAAAGCTTACTGACAAGTCTTCCCTGTTGACTACTTTCATCACTCCATTTGGCTGATACTGCTACACAAGATTACCGTTTGGGATCACCTCTGCACCAGAGTACTTCCAGGAGCAAATCTCTAAACATCTTGATTGACAGGAAGGTACCATTGGAATAATGGATAACCTTTTGATCTATGGAAAAGTTTGCAGAAAAAATCTCAAGATACTGCACAAGTTTGCCTGAGAAACAACAGATCAAAGGCATCGCAAAACACTATTGGCCCTACCTAAGTGAACTCTCGTTATATGATGGTCTTCTCCTCTGTGGAAAGCGAATTGTGATTCCGGAAGTGATGAGACGCTCTATCTCAAGGAATTACGAAAACTCGTGATCGTGCGAAACAGTGTATTTGGTGGCCAAACCTCAGCAAGTAAATTGGAGAGTTTGTATCCAAATGCCATGTTTATATCAAGTAAACAAACAACCGTCCAGAATCTCGGATTGCATCAGATTTCCCGGCCAGGCATTGGGAAAAGGTAGCTTCTGATTTATTTGAATTCAGAAAAGCATAATATGTTTTAGCTGGATGTAGTAGTCTATGGACTACTATTCTAGATTTATTGAAATCTCCAAGCTATCCTCCACAACCTCCAAAGATGTGATCAACAGCTTGAAGAGCATCTTTGAAAGACATGGAATTTCACAGATGGTGGTCTCTGATAATGGACCTCAATATAGTGCTGATGAATTTGCAAGATTCAGCAGAGAATATGGTTTCTCTCATGTCAGTAGTAGTCCTGGACATTCCTCTAGAAACGGAAAAGCTGAACGAGCTGTCAGAACCATCAAGACGCTTCTGAAAACAACGGAAGACCATTACAAAGCTCTTCTCAGCTATCGTTCCACAGTCTGTCAAGGCTGGAACTACATTCTCTGAGTCAACGACCAGTGTTCCCTCAACGTCAGCAGACTCTAAAGAACAATGTTGTGAATATGCAACTAGATCTGACAGAGCATCCAGAGCTCCAAACAGATATGGACATTAAGACCAAATCACTATCCTGTTTGAATGTTAAAGTGCATCTTTTAAAAGGACTTCCTAATTTTTTTCTATTCAGCAAGTTCAGTTGATTGCATTAAGACATTTAATTGATTTTCGCATTTGATTCACAGAAGCTGATATATGATAGAAGTTTTGTTTTGGTTAAAGTTACTATTGATAATCATCAATCGTGTTCAACATCATTTTCGATCCTCAGAAAGGGAGATGTAGTAGTATCTGTAACTTAGCCTCCGCATGTCTATAAAGGGAGCTAACTCTAACTGGACTTGGAAGTAAACATGTGAGTGTCACCAGGATAGTTTTGTCTTCATTTAAACTGGAAAGGACCCCTTCTAACGTATCATATTTATTATTGTAATGGATCTTTGAAGGTCTACACAAGAAATAATTAAGTTATGTAATCAGGGTATTGACACAACTGCAAAATAGAGAAATCGAATTGCTTTGTATCAGGCTGCTTTTGGTGATAAATACTAATGTGAACTTACATTAGTGAATATAAACAAATCATGGGTTCTGATGAGATGAAATATGCAATTAAGAATCTTGCATTAGAATTTGACACAGAGCCAGACAAAACACTTTTGAATCTCGATAATGTTCACATTTTAAAACTTTTATTCCTCTGAAAACCGTCGATTTTGATCAAATTGGCCATGTATTTACCTGATAAATACGCCCTCTCGTTAGATTTTAGTAAAACCGACGATGACACACTTCACACACTTCATGGCTCCGGCAGAACAATTTAAAATGGTAGGAAGGAATGACAATTGCGTTCACCAAAGGAGTAGAAACTACTGGATCGGTGCATATCATTATCATGAATGCGCAACTAAATATTGATGAAATAATTTATTAATAGTGATTTAAACTAGTAGGAAAATGTCGTAGGTAATAATGGTATTCCTGGATCAGCTGTGAGTGTTGTGAGCTGTTGTTATGAATAACAGAGAAAAGATATTTTTTGAATTATGGATTATGAAAAAATACCCTTTGGTATCCGTTGGTCCAGGAAAGTTAACGTTAATGTTACATACTTATTAAGTTTTTTCATGTAAAGCGTTTACTGCCTGTGGCCGTATCCCTGAGTGAATAGTGTTTGTTTGTTTGATTGATTGATTGTAGTATTCCTGCTGGAAATTTGAAATTGCATTAAAGTGTGAAATACAAAACCCTGTACCCGCTGCCGAAATCAATCTGAATTATTGTGCAATTGCACAGCCCCTGCATCCATGTCATCATATGAATTTTTATTATAGGTTAAAAGTACATACCCCTGCACCCATAGCCCATGCACCAATAACTTTCTTGCAGCCACTGAGACCAACTGGTTTCTCTGCCGCCATCCCAGGGCCGTTGAAGAATGGCATCCTTCCTTTGACATTTTCGCAGTGAAAAACTTCAATGTGGTGAACAAAATTCTCACTACCGTCAGTAATAATGCCTTCATACTGAAAAGAGAGCCACAAATGAAGAAAACCAAGTGACACTATATCAATAAAAAGCCTATTCATTTATGTGTTTATCGATTTCGGATAAATTCTTCTTTATATCATCATAATGTTTCAACTCTATCAACATCTAAACTATGCAACTTGGCTTGAATGCCTGTAATCTTTACATACATAATCTTAGTACTATTTGAACGGTCTGCTGTATGCTGGAATTATTACCTTGATGATATGTTGCTTGGTTGGTAGGTTTGGTATCTTGGTTGTGTACCACCAGTAGGTTGTTTCGCGATCTGGTACTTCCACCTACAACACAGGTAGGCTATGTGAGTATTTACTGTTGTGTCCCAAATAATATAGGGCAAACTGACCGAGGTTCGGACAGTGTATCCATTCAAATATTTTGAGAGACTATGTAATTTATAACTATCTGATGAAAATAATTATTAAAGTATAAAAAAAATAATATTTTTTAAAATTTCTTTCTGTATAGTCATAATTATTTCAGTTTTACCCGAAAATAACGGTTTTATTTGCATATATCAATTCGCCCGAGGTTCGGACACTTCTGCCAGTTCAGGCAGTTGTACCTAATCTTCTCGAATGCATCCCTGGCTTTAGATACTCATCAAAATGATTTTCAGACATCCTCACTCACGCAGTGAATAGGCTATGTACAATAATATCATAGTTTTGGGGAAGTATAAAGTAATTTGTTACTGGTACAGAGCAAGTTTTCCGATGTTAAATTCTTGAAAACTGCTACCATGCGCCGTAACAGTATAGTGACGTCACAATCCCATTTGTAGGCATTCGACACACAAAACGCCGATAGCACTAAACAGTATGTTTTCAAAATTAATCAGTTTTTTTTATGCATATTCGTATGTTTTTCTTATTTCCCGAACGTTTGTCTGTTAAATTTAAACATCACGAGTCCTTAAATAGATAACTTTAGAAGTGTCCGAACCAAGGTCATTTTGACATGTTATCAAAATCTCAATATTTACTCATGTTTTCACTTCATATGTACCGATGTTAAAAATAATTATACTATTTGGTTATTTTTCTTTATTTATGAATACAGTTTAAGATGTTTTGCCGCTCCCGACATCTGACCGAAGAGTCAACATTTACATTGAAACAAATATTTCGCCCTTTTCTTGCTTGAATCTGTTAATTGTACCGCCAGGCAAAACTTCGATAAGAAATATTACCGAGAATTGAATGTTTATCAAAGGAAAGAACTAAAATAACACACTGAGAAGAAACATTGGACAATAAACCGATCGAAATAGTCGCACGTATTATTGCGTCAGCTCCAAGTAAAAAGTGTCCGAAGTTCGGGCGACCTCGGGTGGTGTCCGAACCTCGGTCAGTTTGCCTTAAGTATATCTACCTCATCGTAAGAGGGATAAGGATAAGGGAAAGGTCAAGGTTATATCTCAGCTGTGGATACAGCACTATTCTATGTTGGGATATCCATCTTAATATAGGTTCATGTTCTGATTTTGATAAGAATATTGCATTTAACTAACTGATGACAAAATTATTTTCTTTGAAGAAATAATTTGATAAAATATAAACTTAAAAGAAAAATTACTTTGTAGAAATAATAATTTGTGAAAAAAATTGGATACTTTATGGCTTGAAAAACTGACTTTTGTTGAAAACATACATTGATGTCACATTAAACTTTGATAAAACATGGATGAAACTAATACTTTAAGTAAACACTAACCTTTGAGTTTGGTGGGAAAAGTTCTTAGAAAAATAAATGATTACGATGAAAATTATCACTCAACATTCCTTCAGACCTAGATAAGGGGGAAATTGTTTCACAAAAAGAGTTTGATGAAACAATAGTTTAATGAAAGGTTGACTTTGATAAAAAAGAAAAAAGATGAAATATTGACTTTTAATGAAAAGTTGGCTTTGTTGATTATGAGAAAATGTTTTTCAAAGAAAAATGACTTTGATAAGCTAATTGACTTTAAAGTAAAATATGTCTTAGATAATATAAACCCTCTGATGAAATATTGACTTGCAGATCTTTTTTTTAATGACGATATCAAGATTTTTCAAGAATTCATTAATATATATCATTTTCTGATAGTTATGATAATTAGAAAACTCTTTGAGCACTTCTCATTATTATTTTACTTTAACTACACTCTTCTTTGTCTATACTTTTGTATATATGTATCTCATCTCCCTAAATATTTCATTATTTATGACAGAGGTACCATAAAATACAATGGTCAAACAGAGTATCTCAGACGAAAGCTTAGGGTACACAAGCAACAAATGAAGGACCGAAAAACTCGATATGTACCCCCTCAGTGCACCAAGAGACTCGTGTGCTAAAGGGAAGACAATTAGATTTACAATCTTCCCCTTCTATCAACTGTCAACAGATGGTCCTTTGATGCGCAGAATAAAGGAAGAATTCTTCATTAAGAGAATCTTTCTATCACTAAATAGTTAGAGCGTAATCTTTACATAAGCTTTTAGTACATGCCCAGCATTGTGTCGTTATAATGACGTGACGTCATAGACAATGTAATTATTCTCCCTAAAGAGTAAATCGAAATATGTAGGAGAAAACGTTGTGTGCTGTGCTGACGACAATCATAAATTAAGGAATTCTTGAAAAAACTGGATATCATCATGAAAAGAAAGATCTGCACTGCCATCTGATAATACGTCCAAAACCACCTGTACTGTATTACTGCATATTTTACTAATATCATGAAACGTTTTACCTCTATATTATTGTAATAAATAGTACATTCCATGATATAATTGCAATATCATACAAGTTTCTCTGTAATGAATGAATGAGTATGAATTATATCAATTTTTCTTTATCAAATGAAAAATATTTCGGTGCTAAAGACTTTCGAAGGAATAATTACAATATAAACTTTTCATGAAATCAGCTTCTCATATGTGCAGTGGGAGGTTATTCCGAAGTTGTAAACCTGATGAACCTGATGGAAATTTTATTGACTTTGATTGATAAAAGATTTTTATATTAAAAAGGGTCATTGATGGGGAAAAACCTTTGATGATAAACACTAGATGAAATATTGACTTTCATGAGCCAAAAAATAGTTTCATGAAATATGGACTATTAATTTGTTCGAAATTTTTTTTGAGGAAATAATAAAGTTGATGAAAAAAATTACTTAGCTAATAAAAAATTCCTGATGATCTATATTTAATAGTTTGATCACATATAGACTTTGATGAAGAAAATAATGTTGGTGAAAGAAAATATGACTTCAAATAAAAATATGACTTGAGAAATAAATAACTTTGTTGTAAAAAAAATGGCTTTAATGAACAAAAATAAATTCATGAAATATTGACTTTGATAAAAATAATAAGTTTAATAATATACTGAAATGGAAAAATTACTACTGTCTAAATAAATGTTGACAAGTTATTGACATTGATTGGAAAAATACAGTGATAAAATCAAGATAACTTAGAAAAATATGACTTTAATTTAAATAATTCAATAAAGTTTACTTAGAGGAAAATAATTACTTTGGTAAAATATCTAATGTTGATGAAATATTGACTATATTGGGTAAAAACACATTGAGAACAAACCTTTTTGATGGGGAAACAAAGACTTTCTTTGAATTTTTTAAATGAAAAATATGACTTTGAAATGTAAACTAGTTTGATTGACATAATTCTTTGATGAAAAATTACTTAACTGAATTTCTGTCCAGAATAACCATACCGTAAGAGCTTACGTGTAATTAAATCACACTTGCGACGTCATCCTATTGTTCTCACGCTCCATTATGTTTCAGTAATGGAGAGTTGCATTTCACATCACCTTTTCAAACACTAAAGTTAATTTGTTTTTATCTGTTTCAAGTGACTTAACTGAATAGGCATTTATTTGAGTGTAATTTAAGTAGGTTAATGACCTCGTAACTCTCCATTCCTTGAAAATAATAGGCCTCGGCCCTTCGGGCCTTGGCTCCATTATTTCAAGGAATGGAGAGTTACTCGGACATTAACCTTTACATATTGTCCTTCAAACAATACACTAATGGTAGTCTTCCGAAGACAATTTGTTATATGTAGAAAGATGTACACTAAACTATGTACACGTTTTATCTCACGAACGCACCTTCTTATACCCAGCTTGCCTACCTCGTGCAACGCGAGCACGCTGGCACGCTAGGCGTTAGCCACGAGGTTTTCACTAGGAGTTGGTCTGGAGATTTTCGCACGATAAGACATGTAGAGCTAACCTATTTTAAATCTTTTGAGTTAAGACAAAATCTGACATAATATTGATTGGGATTTACACGTTAACACGTGTATGGTTGGCACATTTTGGTAATTACACAAAGTCTGATTGTATTTTTCATAGTTCTACTATGAAGTCAAAACTTGCAAGTCTTTGAAGCATTTCGTGAGATTTTACTATAGCTTTATAGCTATAGTGGGGATTTCTATAGTGGACATTTGTTTCTTAGTTTTACATTACACTGCACTTTTCATGTTTATTTAACAGGGTCATCTGTAAGTTTGGAGGTCGGAGTGCATTATTATCATTCTTTCTTCTTGTCACTATCGCAATTTTATTCCACTGCATTTTAGAGAAAATTATAAACGAAAAAGAAAAATCCCTAGAAAATAAGCTTGGAGAATTAGAAAAGAAATCAGACCAAAACGAGGATAGTAATAAGAAACAATAAATGCTTGATGAAATACCTGCTGTTTATCAAGACTTAGATGAGATTGACAATCATAAGATAAACGGGATAGTAACCAGTTCAAAAGCAAATTGGAGAGAAAAAGGCGAAAAACCGACAAAATACTTTTAAAGCTAGAGTCAAGAATTTTTTTGAGTAAGTCTATGATGGAACATCTATTACAGAAAGTAAACGATTACTTCAGGAAACTCTTTTATGAAAGGTTATTCAAAGCTAATAAGTCACTCTAATATAGATCTTCCTAATCTGTTCTTGATGAAAAACTCTAAACGAACATGATAAAAATAACATTGAAGGAAAATTGAAATTGAATGTCCCGGGCCCGATGGTTTTACCATTGAGTTTCTCAAAATCTTCTGGGAATCTTCTTGGAGTATTTCTCCATAATTTCCTCAACTTTGGAAATTAATCAATTTCGCAAAAACAAGGATTAATAACATGCATGCCTAAACCTAATAAACCTGATAAACATTTGAAACCTTGCGCCCCATCTCCTTTATAAATAAGTCATTTAAAGTTGATGCCTCAGCTATCTCAATAGAATAAAACAGGTTTTGCCAAGCATAATAAATTAAGATCAAAAAGTTTCCGTTAAAGGAAAATATATTTGAGAAGTACGAGGCTTATATATGATCAAATGGAACACACCGAAACTCTGTACACTACATGTATACCGACTCGTATATACAACCAACTCAATACATACCGTTTAGTATACACAATGTACAGTGCACTCTACACAGAACAAATAAATGCCGCTCTATATACACAACACACATGGTACTCAAATCATACCGCAGATACATCGTTCCATATATATAAGACACATGATATTCAACAAGTCACATAGAATATTTACAATACACGCCTGCTTCAGATTTTAAAGCTAAAAACTAGATCCTTTACATTAAAAATATACAAAACCTATTACCTATATATACAAAACCTATTACCTATATATATATATATTGAAAAATACGAAGTCAGAAGTAAAAACAATCCATTTTAATGGCTAGCGCTTTCAGCTCAACGAGCCTCTTCAGGCCATACATACAACGGATAATGCGTTGCCGAGCAACGTCATCGTGTACAACATGACGTCATTACATTAATACGTCACAATATAGGTTACAATAGGATACATGTACAGCAAAACATTTAAGTTCTAGAATTTAACCTTGGTGAAAACATTTTGATAAATCTGCTTTCTTTTGTTTCTAAAAGTTTACTGTTATCAACATTTAATTTATACATTGGGAAAACTGAAAAATGCCCGTTTCCACACTCAGCTAAATGTTTACTCAATGGAATTGTACGGTTTTTTGGATGATTAATCTGAGATCTGTGTAAATTCATGCGTAATTTTAACTTCATTTCAGTATCGCTAACTATAGCAAGCCAATGAAATGACTCGCATTCAGCAATAGCGGCACCACCCGGATGGGAATTCAAACAAATGCCAATGTAGGCTATAAATAGCCATGAGTAACCAGCCGTAGCGATAAGAGCGTTTTAGGCCAAAGGATATCAGGGTATATGATGGAGCTAGGCGGAGACAAATACGCTGATGTAGCAGGATGTATGCACATCTTAGAAGTAAGTATTAGTCTGGGAGTGAAGGTAAATAGCTCCTGGCCGCAAATCGTAGCCCTCATTCTCATCCATGACGTAAGAAAAGTTATGTCATGTTTTACGCAACCTACCTAGCAGGCGTAGGCCAGCCGTATCTTAATAATGGCGGCCACGGTTTACAAACACCGCACACGACACTTAAACAGCCTGTATATCAAGAGACCGAGGGCACCCGTTAGGATTTTCAGACGATCTTGAACTCTTATAGAAAAATTAGATTCAGTAATTTTCAGAAATTGTCTGAAACGGTATCGGCGAGTCCGTTCCAATGATGTCAATAAACCAAGATGTGTAGGTTGACTCTTTTGGTCCGCCTTCAGCATCTTCCAAAGCAAGGTGAAAACGAATCGAGATAGACTCATTTGCGCAACACATTCCATTCTTATCAAAAGGGCCAGCAGTAGGTTTAATTAGCACAGAAAATATGGGCCCTGATGTCAATGACGGAGCTTGGAAGAGATGGAAATCTTTTAGTTGCGGTCGTGACGTTGAGAAGATGCTATAATCCTTTATGCAGACTTTCTTATCTCGCTGAGGAAATATTTCACACCTTTCGAGGGTACCAAGGTTTACCAAGTCAATTATAGAAAATCTAGTGTATCTAACACTTTGAACTATAATAGTAGAAGTTGATACCATTAACACGTATTGCGTAAAGCGGGATGCACCGCGCAGTACATGATCTCTAGAATGCTCACGAGAGTTTTTCTATCAGCAGATCACATGATTTTCCATACAAGGTAAATATATGCCTCGCGACTTCATTTCGGGCTAAATTTTTACGCACACACTCATTTTTATCAATAATCTCACATCTCACATCGTTAACAGATTTCAACTTATTTCTTTATCAAAATCAACTTAGAATTCCCTCAACTGGGCATATTTCAGTCCTTTGGTTTACCACTTTTGACTTTGGTCAAATCTTACAATCTTCAGAGCTTCTGATTCTATTTTAAACACTCGATACGTTAATGGAAAGGAAACAAAATGTAATAACTTTGATAATTTAATGATTACTCTAACTAGTGTCGTGAAAGTTGCAGTAGGTGCCTTGGCAGGTGTTGTGCTACATGTATGTTAGGGACCCATCCGGTGTGCAGTGAAGGTGCCTTGGCAGGTGTTGTGCTACATATATGTTAGGGACCCATCCGGTGTGCAGTGAAAATGCCTTGGCAGGTGTTGTGCTACATATATGTTAGGGACCCATCCGGTGTGCAGTGAAAATGCCTTGGCAGGTGTTGTACTACATGTATGTTAGGAACCCATCCGGTGTGCAGTGAAGGTGCCTTGGCAGGTGTTGTGCTACCTGTATGTTAGGGACCCATCCGGTGTGCAGTGAAGGTGCCTTGGCAGGTGTTGTGCTACATGTATGTTAGGGACCCATCCGGTGTGCAGTGAAGGTGCCTTGGCAGGTGTTGTGCTACATATATGTTAGGGACCCATCCGGTGTGCAGTGAAGGTGCCTTGGCAGGTGTTGTGCTACATGTATGTTAGGAACCCACCCGGTGTGCAGTGAAGGTGCCTTGGCAGGTGTTGTGCTACATGTATGTTAGGGACTCATCCGGTGTGCAGTGAAAGTGCCTTGGCAGGTGTTGTGCTACATGTATGCTAGGGATTCATCCGGTGTGCAGTGAAAGTGCCTTGGCAGGTGTTGTGCTACATGTATGTTAGGGACTCATCCGGTGTGCAGTGAAAGTGCCTTGGCAGGTGTTGTGTCATGTGCATGTTAAGGGCTCGTCCAGCGTGCAGTGAAGATGAATTTTTAGGTGCTATGCTCTGTCAATGTTGTCAAATCACCTAGCTTGCAGTGCAGGTGTACTGCAAAGTGATGTGATCTGTACATGTTGATTAACTCACCTGATGTGCAATGAAGGTGACGTGCCAGGTGCTGTGCTGTGCACATTTTAAGAATTCAGTGACCGTGATATATCAGGTGTTATGCTATATGCAATTTGAGGACGTACCTTGGGTGCAGTGACGGTGAATCGCCATACGTCTGGTGGCAAGGTTGGCGTTGGGACGTCTGGTTTGAGGAGCTGGACACGCTCTGTACCGTGGTACATTACCGAGGTTTTTCTTTCCCAAGGTACCTGCAGGCTCTGATTCCAATTGTCAAATACCACGTACACCAGGTTCGTTGTTCCGTTCTGTGAGGTAACGTCATATATAATGTGGCGTTTTAAACACAAATTTTTAATTCAGAATACATAGCCACTACAGCATATATATGTATATTAATAGTAAGGCCTAAAAAGTAATTTGTTTCTGGTTGCAGTATCAATGTCCAGTGGTCGATGTGTTGTAGAAGTGACAGGATTCTAGAGTTGCATGAAAGTTATGCTTATTTATCACATTGGAAAGAAACCTAATGTATTAGCTTCGACAGATGTCAATCAGACTTACATCGATCTGGTAGTCATGTATATCACACGTTACAAAAGGGCGGGAGAATTCGACTACTGTCAGTTGGGGCGACGCACTCACGAGATGAAGCGTGATGTCCTGGGACGAGTCAGGATACAAAACTCCCATCTCGTCTGTCCAGCCGTCCTGCAGTAAAATTATATCACCACATTTTAACATGATAAACACAATGTCCGCTTGGCCGTCCAGTCGTCCTACAGCAACAACATAAACCCGCCTGTATTAATTTAGACAATACTCTTTTCTAAACAGCCGTGAAAACATATTGTTTTTAGAAAACCTTATACTAGTCTGTCCGGCTGTCCCCCCTAACAATGTATCATTACATGTATTCACACTGACAAAACATTCTAATAGTCTGTCCGGCTGTCACACCCTAACAATGTATCACATTTGTATTCACACTGACAGCACATTCTAATAGTCTGTCCGGTTGTCACACCCTAACAATGTATCACATTGGTATTCACACTGAGAGCACATTCTAATAGTCTGTCCGGCTGCCACACCCTAACAATGTATCACATTGGTATTCACACTGACAGCACATTCTAATAGTCTGTCCGGCTGTCACACCCTAACAATGTATCACATTGGTATTCGCACTGACAGCACATTCTAATAGTCTGTCCGGCTGTCACACCCTAACAATGTATCACATTGGTTTTCACACTGACAGCACATTCTAATAGTCTGTCCGGCTGCCACACCCTTACAATGTATCAATACCGGTATTCACACTGACAGCACATTCTAATAGTCTGTCCAGCTGTCACACCCTAACGATGTATCACATTGGTATTCACACTGACAGCACATTCTAATAGTCTGTCCGGCTGTCACACCCTAACTATGTTTCACATTGGTATTCACACTGACAGCACATTCTAATAGTCTGTCCGGCTGTCACACCCTAACAATGTATCACATTGGTTTTCACACTGACAGCACATTCTAATAGTCTGTCCGGCTGCCACACCCTTACAATGTATCAATACCGGTATTCACACTGACAGCACATTCTAATAGTCTGTCCAGCTGTCACACCCTAACGATGTATCACATTGGTATTCACACTGACAGCACATTCTAATAGTCTGTCCGGCTGTCACACCCTAACAATGTATCACATTGGTTTTCACACTGACAGCACATTCTAATAGTCTGTCCGGCTGTCACACCCTAACAATGTATCAATACCGGTATTCACACTGACAGCACATTCTAATGGTCTGTCCGGCTGTCACACCCTAACAATGTATCACATTGGTTTTCACACTGACAGCACATTCTAATAGTCTGTCCAGCTGTCACACCCTAACGATGTATCACATTGGTATTCACACTGACAGCACATTCTAATAGTCTGTCCGGCTGTCACACCCTAACAATGTATCTCATTGGTATTCACACTGACAGCACATTCTAATAGTCTGTCCGGCTGTCACGCCCTCACAATGTTTCACACTGGTATTCACACTGACAGCACATTCTAATAGCCTGTCCGGCTGCCACACCCTAACAATGTATCACATTGGTATTCACACTGACAGCACATTTTAATAGTTTGTCAGGCTGTCACACCCTAACAATGTGTCACATTGGTATTCACACTGACAGCACATTCTAATAGTCTGTCCGGCTGTCACACCCTAACAATGTATCAATACCGGTATTCACACTGACAGCACATTCTAATGGTCTGTCCGGCTGTCACATCCTAACAATGTATCAATACCGGTGTTCACACTGACAGCACATTCTAATAGTCTGTCCGGCTGTCACATCCTAACAATGTATCACATTGGTATTCACACTGTCAGCACATTCTGATAGTCTGTCCGGCTGTCACACACTAACAATGTATCTCATTGGTATTCACACTGACAGCACATTCTAATAGCCTGTCCGGCTGTCACACCCTAACAATGTATCTCATTGGTATTCACACTGACAGCACATTCTAATAGTCTGTCCGGCTGTCACGCCCTCACAATGTTTCACACTGGTATTCACACTGACAGCACATTCTAATAGCCTGTCCGGCTGCCACACCCTAACAATGTATCACATTGGTATTCACACTGACAGCACATTTTAATAGTTTGTCAGGCTGTCACACCCTAACAATGTGTCACATTGGTATTCACACTGACAGCACATTCTAATAGTCTGTCCGGCTGTCACACCCTAACAATGTATCACATTGGTATTCACACTGACAGCACATTCTAATAGTCTGTCCGGCTGTCACACCCTAACAATGTATCACATTGGTATTCGCACTGACAGCACATTCTAATAGTCTGTCCGGCTGTCACACCCTAACAATGTATCACATTGGTTTTCACACTGACAGCACATTCTAATAGTCTGTCCGGCTGCCACACCCTTACAATGTATCAATACCGGTATTCACACTGACAGCACATTCTAATAGTCTGTCCAGCTGTCACACCCTAACGATGTATCACATTGGTATTCACACTGACAGCACATTCTAATAGTCTGTCCGGCTGTCACACCCTAACTATGTTTCACATTGGTATTCACACTGACAGCACATTCTAATAGTCTGTCCGGCTGTCACACCCTAACAATGTATCACATTGGTTTTCACACTGACAGCACATTCTAATAGTCTGTCCGGCTGCCACACCCTTACAATGTATCAATACCGGTATTCACACTGACAGCACATTCTAATAGTCTGTCCAGCTGTCACACCCTAACGATGTATCACATTGGTATTCACACTGACAGCACATTCTAATAGTCTGTCCGGCTGTCACACCCTAACAATGTATCACATTGGTTTTCACACTGACAGCACATTCTAATAGTCTGTCCGGCTGTCACACCCTAACAATGTATCAATACCGGTATTCACACTGACAGCACATTCTAATGGTCTGTCCGGCTGTCACACCCTAACAATGTATCACATTGGTTTTCACACTGACAGCACATTCTAATAGTCTGTCCAGCTGTCACACCCTAACGATGTATCACATTGGTATTCACACTGACAGCACATTCTAATAGTCTGTCCGGCTGTCACACCCTAACAATGTATCTCATTGGTATTCACACTGACAGCACATTCTAATAGTCTGTCCGGCTGTCACGCCCTCACAATGTTTCACACTGGTATTCACACTGACAGCACATTCTAATAGCCTGTCCGGCTGCCACACCCTAACAATGTATCACATTGGTATTCACACTGACAGCACATTTTAATAGTTTGTCAGGCTGTCACACCCTAACAATGTGTCACATTGGTATTCACACTGACAGCACATTCTAATAGTCTGTCCGGCTGTCACACCCTAACAATGTATCAATACCGGTATTCACACTGACAGCACATTCTAATGGTCTGTCCGGCTGTCACATCCTAACAATGTATCAATACCGGTGTTCACACTGACAGCACATTCTAATAGTCTGTCCGGCTGTCACATCCTAACAATGTATCACATTGGTATTCACACTGTCAGCACATTCTGATAGTCTGTCCGGCTGTCACACACTAACAATGTATCTCATTGGTATTCACACTGACAGCACATTCTAATAGCCTGTCCGGCTGTCACACCCTAACAATGTATCTCATTGGTATTCACACTGACAGCACATTCTAATAGTCTGTCCGGCTGTCACGCCCTCACAATGTTTCACACTGGTATTCACACTGACAGCACATTCTAATAGCCTGTCCGGCTGCCACACCCTAACAATGTATCACATTGGTATTCACACTGACAGCACATTTTAATAGTTTGTCAGGCTGTCACACCCTAACAATGTGTCACATTGGTATTCACACTGACAGCACATTCTAATAGTCTGTCCGGCTGTCACACACTAACAATGTATCACATTGGTTTTCACACTGACAGCACATTCTAATAGTCTGTCCGGCTGTCACACCCTAACAATGTATCAATACCGGTATTCACACTGACAGCACATTCTGATAGTCTGTCCGGCTCTCACACCCTAACAATGTATCACATTGGTATTCACACTGACAGCACATTCTAATAGTCTGTCCGGCTGTCACACCCTAACAATGTTTCACATTGGTATTCACACTGACAGCACATTCTAATAGTCTGTCCGGCTGTCACACCCTAACAATGTATCAATACCGGTATTCACACTGACAGCACATTCTGATAGTCTGTCCGGCTCTCACACCCTAACAATGTATCACATTGGTATTCACACTGACAGCACATTCTAATAGTCTGTCCGGCTGTCACACCCTAACAATGTTTCACATTGGTATTCACACTGACAGCACATTCTAATAGTCTGTCCGGCTGTCACGCCCTCACAATGTTTCACACTGGTATTCACACTGACAGCACATTCTAATAGTCTGTCCGGCTCTCACACCCTAACAATGTATCACATTGGTATTCACACTGACAGCACATTCTAATAGTCTGTCCGGCTGTCACACCCTAACAATGTATCACATTGGTTTTCACACTGACAGCACATTCTAATAGTCTGTCCGGCTGTCACACCCTAACAATGTATCAATACCGGTATTCACACTGACAGCACATTCTAATGGTCTGTCCGGCTGTCACATCCTAACAATGTATCACATTGGTATTCACACTGTCAGCACATTCTGATAGTCTGTCCGGCTGTCACACACTAACAATGTATCTCATTGGTATTCACACTGACAGCACATTCTAATAGTATGTCCGGCTGTCACACCCTAACAATGTTTCACATTGGTATTCACACTGACAGCACATTCTAATAGTCTGTCCGGCTGTCACGCCCTCACAATGTTTCACACTGGTATTCACACTGACAGCACATTCTAATAGCCTGTCCGGCTGCCACACCCTAACAATGTATCACATTGGTATTCACACTGACAGCACATTTTAATAGTTTGTCAGGCTGTCACACCCTAACAATGTGTCACATTGGTATTCACACTGACAGCACATTCTAATAGTCTGTCCAGCTGTCACACCCTAACAATGTATCAATACCGGTATTCACACTGACAGCACATTCTAATAGTCTGTCCGGCTGTCACACCCTAACAATGTATCAATACCGGTATTCACACTGACAGCACATTCTGATAGTCTGTCCGGCTCTCACACCCTAACAATGTATCACATTGGTATTCACACTGACAGCACATTCTAATAGTCTGTCCGGCTGTCACACCCTAACAATGTTTCACATTGGTATTCACACTGACAGCACATTCTAATAGTCTGTCCGGCTGTCACACCCTAACAATGTATCAATACCGGTATTCACACTGACAGCACATTCTAATGGTCTGTCCGGCTGTCACACACTAACAATGTATCTCATTGGTATTCACACTGACAGCACATTCTAATAGTATGTCCGGCTGTCACGCCCTCACAATGTTTCACACTGGTATTCACACTGACAGCACATTCTAATAGCCTGTCCGGCTGCCACACCCTAATAATGTATCACATTGGTATTCACACTGACAGCACATTTTAATAGTCTGTCAGGCTGTCACACCCTAACAATGTGTCACATTGGTATTCACACTGACAGCACATGCTAATACTAGTAGTCTGTCCGGCTGTCACAACCTAACAATGTTTCACCTTGGTTTTCACACTGACAGCACATTCTAATAGTCTGTCCGGCTGTCACACCCTATCAATGTATCAATACCGGTGTTCACACTGACAGCACATTCTACAAGTCTGTCCGGCTGTCACACCAACAACAATGTAACATTTTTATTCCATATTTTATAATACAGGTAAACAAAAGGTATTGACAATGACACGGTTATACAGATATAAAATTAAACAAAAGGCAATGAGAAAAGTGTGCTTATGGTAATATGCAACAGGCTATCATGTTTTCTTTCCAAGTAACAAATGCAGTTTGACCAGTATTCAAAAAACACTTGTTCAGTGCCCGATGATAGGAACAGGTATCTTGAGATGTCATAATATCGAACAATTTCTTTCTTTAAGTGGTCAATCTTTGGACTGAAGTTATTTATGCTACACCTATAGATATACTGTTTGACTAATAAAATGATTGCATTAACAGGATTATTGTTTTTTCCCTTCATTCCCAGAATATTTTTTTGTTTTTAAATTCTAATTTTAACTGCACTGAATTCAACCATGATTCTATATATTTCCATTGTCTTAAGATGGGTTCACATTCCCATAATACATGGTTTATTGTTTATATATGATTTTTGCAAAACTGACATATCGGTGAAGATACATACCCAATTTTAAACAGAAGTTGTCGGGTTGATGGGATATGGTGAATAATTCTGTATTGCAACCATAGGAAGACGGTTCTTTGGGAACATTTATTTGCAATGATATTTTGAAATTTTCCAATCATTTTCGTCCAAATCACATTGTGGGACTTTTACCTATTTTGAGAAGCTTGGCAAGCGACTATATTTGGAATCCAATAGGGTAGCGTATAAATTTTTGCTTGCAATAACCTTTTTAATTTTTGATATATTGTAGGGATAAATTGGATCTTGCAGTTTCATTATGAATTGTTTTACATTTAATGTTACTATGGCTCTTTTTACTGATTCATATGTTAAAAAAAATTTTGGGATCGAAAGTGTTTTGGAAAATATCGTATGTTAGTAGTCTGCCCTCTTTGTGAACTAGGTCATTCACAAAAAGTACACCTTTTTTATACCAGTTAGTGTATAAAAAGAAGAAAGTCAATCAATTTTAATATCGTTGTTATTCCATATTATCTGACATTGTATATCTTCTTCCTTTACAATTTCCTTTTTGTCAACTGATAAATAGTTAACCCATTCCGACAATACGTCTTTCCAAAACTGATTGGTTAGGTTTCTAATTATAAAATCTTTAATGTATAAAGTACCAGCTAATAAGAACGGAGTTTTGACTTTTCGTTGAGTAGTAACGACAAACGTCCATTTTAGGTCGTTAATACATATTCTTTCATCCATTTTAATTTTGAGACCAGTCGAGTTCCATTCTTTACACATCTTAAATCCGAGACCGCTTTTTGGAACCTATCCATATTAACTTGGTTTTGTTGATATAGACTTTTAGTCCTGAGAAACGGGCAAGTTGTTCTAAAGTAGGCAAAGCTGCATAGAGACTTTTTTCTGATCCATCTAATGTGAGAGTTGTATCATCTGCAAATTGTGATAACAGATATTCTATATTTCCATGTTTAATACCTTTAATGGTTTTATTGTTTCGTATCATTAAACCTAGAATTTCTACGCACAATAGAAATATATAAGGCGCAAACGATAACCTTAATTGGCAGCAGCCCCTACCTATTTTAAAAGTGGACGACGCACAGTCTGATTAAAATCGACCATGTTCCGAAGAATAAAAGTTTCAAAATATTGACTCTAGCGAGATTCGAACTCTATATGTGTAGGCTATCTTCTCCACAAGGGTCCCTTGTGGAGAAGATAGCCTACACATATAGAGTTCGAATCTCGGTAGAGTCAATATTTTGAAACTTTTATTCTTCGGAACATGGTCGATTTTAATCAGACTGGGACGACGCAAATCCATTAACAAATACTCAATATCATGTTTCAATATCATTATAGAAATAATCTATCCATTGCGAAATGCTGGGTCCAAAATTAAAAAACTTTAAAACATTCCTAAGATATTTTCTATCTACTGAGTCAAAAGCTTTTTCAAAGTCATGATGAGAAGAAGTAAGCCTGGTATCTGGCAAGTTTCGGTGTTTTCCATTAAATCGTAAATAAGTCTAGTTACCTCGCCTATGTATCTTCCAGTGACAAAACCCTTTTGATTTTCATTTGTTATACTAGGTAGTATCTTTTTAATTCTGTTTGCAGTTGCGGATGCCCCGACTTTGTATGAAGTATTCAAGAGTGAGAACGGACGCCAATTTATTAAAGAATTTCTTTAGTTTATCAGCTTTGGGAATACACGTTATCAATCCTTTTTTTTAGATAGACAGTTTTAGGTTTTAATGGCCGTAGTTCAAGGATTTTAGTAGAAATTCTTCTAAAACCTTCCAAAAGAATTCGGGGGCGCGTTCCACACTACGAGCGAAAATTTTGACGCACGTGTCGGGGAATGCGATTTTCCATTTACACTACACGCGTCCGATACATTGCGATATATAGGTCACTTGTTAAAATAATTTGTCATTAGCCAGTCCTTGAATCAACGCGGTGGAAAACACCCTCAAATTATTACGTCATAAGGTCGGGTTTACACTACGTCCGAATAATTCGCATTGCGTTGATGTATGCGATTTGAGGGTTTACATTACGAGCGTTTTGCATGCGATTTGCTTGCGAATGTCTTCCTTGCGATTTTCCCGAAGTGAATAATGTATGTATGTATTGGTGTATGTATGGGTGCATGGGTGTATGTATGTATGTATGTATATATGTATCTGTATGCATGAACATTTATGTAATTGGCAGTATATGTAGGTATGTAATAGACAGTAAATGGATAATGAACTGAAGGGTACAATGTGTATGTGTGCAAAATCAATGGATATATGAATTGATAGACAGATATACATTGGTACATCTTCAATATATGAATGTTGTTGACATTAATGAATAACTAAACCTACCTGAATTGTTGTACGTGCTACGTGTTGGGGAAATACCTCTTCCAATGACAAAATAATGACGTCACATAGGGAATTCCAATGCGATTTCGAGTGCGTTACGAATAAAATAGAACAGGTTCCATTTTTTTCGCAACGCATAGCAACACATTGAAGAGACGGACGTAGTGTAAGACAACTCATTGAAAACAACGTGCTGCGTTCGTATATGCGAATGTTTTTAACGCATCGCATTCCAAAAACGGACGTAGTGTAAACCCGGCCTTATCAAGGTGGTTTTCTGAAGTTTTGTACTGATCTAGTGTCGTTTAGGATTGTATCCTTAATGAGCTCTACATAAGTTCTACCTCGTAGTAATGAATTGTTAAATTTCCAAAAGCCTTTTCCTCGAGCTAAAGTAGATGATGTTAAGGAAAGGGAGATTATTGAGTAATCAGAATTGATACTTGGTACAATATCACTATTATTGACTGAAGATAGCAATCCATGCGAAATAAGAAAAACATCTAGCCTCGCTTGTAATTTGGGTGTGTTGCCGCCAGGTAAAACGCTTCGTATCATAGTTACGTTCACGCCACGGATCTTTCTAATCACTTTTATCGATCATTTCAAAAACCTTTTCACGTGTATTGGGGTTGTTTATATGTTTATAGTTGTATGTGACAAGTTTTTATTATTGATTATTAAATTAAAATCTCCGCAGATTGATATTACATCGCTATCATAATCCGCAGTTATGTCTATGATGATCTGAAAGAAGTCAGGGTTGTCTTCATTTGGTCCATATATGCTAATCATGGTATACGTTATCTCGTTCGCCAAGATCTTAAGAGCTACAAAGTTTCCAAACTCATCTATCTTATTTTCAAGTACTTTGAACTCAAAGTTATTGTTAAATAGGATATCCGTTCCTCGCGAGTTGCTTTTAAACAAGTAATGTAACATTCTTTATACCCCCATTCTTCTTTGATTTTCTGAACTTGGTCAGAAGTAAAATGCACATCTTGTAGACAATAAATGTTACCTTTCTTTCTTTTTGAAAAACTGAATACCTTTTTACGCTTAAAATTGTTGTTTAAGCCCCCACAGTTTTGACACAACATATTTAGCGTTTCAGTCATTTAAGATTTCATTTTCGGATTGTGTATTTACATTGTCATTGTGGTGTATATATCAGTTTCAATACATTTTGCCTGCTTTTTCAAAAAACACTTCCAGATTAAACACAGAGAAACAAAAATAGCAGAAAGAGCCATATTGAAATAAAACATAGTAAAAAGGAACAAAATCATTGTTCGGGAGGAAGACCTACCCCACGAATATCCCTCTCTTATATATGATATAATACAGTTTAAAATGTCTTCAAAAACAAATCAAAGCAATAATCTGTTCGCGATAACTCATACGAAACGCGATACAGTGAAATTGTGTGAAGTCCGTGCACGTACATGCCCAGCGAGATCAAATCATGCACTATGTTAGACTGTCATGTTGGAAGGATACACGTACACAAATAATCACATTCATGATTGATAAGCTAAATAATATGTATTTTGTGCCGCATTAAGTTTTTGACAATGAGGATTTACCTTGCGTCTTTTGGACCAGGATGGTCAGTTTCTTTTAAGGTAAGTAAGTAAAGTTTTTCTCATGCGTATACATCATATGTAGAAGTTGTGTTTCACTTTTTCGTCAGCTGTTCAAATCTTGCTTATGCAAGATTAACATTTGAAAATACTAAGGATATATAGACGAAGGTGAATATTTACATGCATTTACAGTTGATATAGTATTTGGAGTATTGTTACAATAGTGTCAGGTGAATATGTATCATTCTACAAGTCTGTCTGGCTGTCACACCCAAACAATGTATCATTACTGGTATCCACACTGACATCACATTAAACGCATATCTGCTTCAAATAACTTAATACATTGAAGAATAAGTGAAAGAATTTGAAAATTTATTTCAAACTAACGTTATTCCTCCATTCCCTTACCGACCCCTACTTAACTATGCGATTCTACTCGCGATCTTTTATACACATAACGTGCAATTACAGAATACATACTGTTGTGTTTGTACCACATATGAACACCAGGGTTCACTTCTACAACCATACAAGTCGGTAGACAGCAACGAACCGAGTTTATTTTGATGACTGCATGGTTACACAGGAAAATTTCGGTTGCGTGTTTGCGTCTACATACAATGGTCGAAAGTGGGAAGTTACTTCCCTTGAGAGAACGTGTAGATGGCGCTGCGACCGTATTGGTCCTTCTTTTACTTCCACATTCTCGTAAGGCAAAGCGTAACTTGACCAAACGGCAATGTTGAGTTAAAACCAGTGGAACAAATTTAAAGCTAATGAATGATTAGTAGCAAAAGATAAATTTAGTTATCAACACCTTCGATTCTATAAATCATGAAGATGGTCCCCTATCGGATCCAATGTTTTATGTTTTGTCTGAATCTTCAATTTGGATGTTAATACCATAATAATTTGTACACTTACATCTTTTAAAGTTAACTTTAAAGCTTCCAAAAATGCCAACAAGATGTTTTCAACTTTGATTTGTAATAAAGGAAAATATGCTCTCTATCTACGTCCTACGTAAAAATCATTTACTGACAAGTATTTTACATATAAATAAAGTGGTTTAAAACACGAATAGCCCCTCCCTTTTTTGCAAGAAAATATGGGATTACAACCGGCATACATACAGATTTAAAGCCGGATAAAAAAAAAATTAAAATCATAATTCACTGATGAATGAGATTCTGCTTCAATAAAGCATGGCTTCTGGGCGAAAAAGTAGCTAGTGTGTTTTTCAAATCAGAGCATATGACAGGAGAGGAAAATTGTGAAGAGATCACTTTTACAGTAGATTTCCTGATCATCGTCAAGTAAATGACATCGCACATATTTTACATATAGTAATGAAATCACAATGCTTTGATGTCACAAAAATGTCGACATCTCAATACTATGACATCACCACATTTACAGTCAATGGTAGTTCAGTGTTTAGAAACGTATTTTTTCATGGAAAATTATTTTGATAAATAGAATCTTATCCTCGTGTCAAGTATATCAACACTGAAATTGACCTTTTTAAAATAGTTTACTAAATTTTGTGTAATGCATTATATTTTGTGTAATATTTATACGAGGAATGTCAAATGTTCTATTTATTAAGTTTTCCAAATTTCGTAAATAATCCTTTAGTCTATTAATTGAGTATCAAGATAGCTTCGCCACTACTCATGACGTCATTCAATCGTTTCTTGACATCACAAATGACGTCATATGATTTATACTTTGTTTCACTAAGTAATCTCTCCCCGTGTTTTTCACTGTTAAGTGAAAAAACGCATTGTACCGATAAATGGCCTATTTCACCATTGAAAATATCATAAAATGCATTATTTTATCAATACATATGCTTTATATTACAATGTAGTTCGCAATGTAAAAGATAATGTGTCCTAATTCTAACCATTCGTGTAAGTGAAATCATCAGGCTATAGACCTACAGGGTTTGAAATTGACTTGTGAAAATATTGAGTGTAGCCTGGCATTTTCCCTTGGTGCTCTCTTCTTGGGTCTAATAATGCACAGTTAATATTACAGGTATACGATGCAAACATCGATACTATTAATGAATCGTCTCATCACTAGTTAATAACACAGTTAGGTAATGCCATATGGATATCACAGGCTTTGGGGGCTGATACAGTTATACTTCTTTGCAGGATTAAATGCTTTGGTATCAAGTGTATTCAAGTTATTAAGAAAACTATTTCAATAGCGTAGTTTGACTCCATTGTGAAAAGACACTTTCACCAAGGTATGTTTTCATGCTTTAAAAAAATACTCTTCTCAAGCTGCAAACATTCTAGTGGAATTTAATCTGCTTTACTACAAAATTACAATCTTGATCACATAATTAAGTGGATTGTTCCTTGGCCTTCTCTTTTGAATAAAAACACTATTTCCTACTTTGTTGTGGCATTATCTTTTTATGTTAAACTGAAAGTATTCATGGGTTCGATTTTAGTTGCCAAATACTTACAAAAATGCCTTAATTATTTACACATGATGAGTATCAACAGTAATTGCTAAAAGGGACAGAGTTGGCTAAAAGCAGATGCCACCTGTTATCTAAATCCCGATTATTTAGGGATACCAAAATCATGTATGTACAGTGGTGTGCCATAATGATATGATATTTGACATTATTCCCATTGGCTTGAATGTGTTTTTGGAGTAGCATGAATAATTTTTATGAGAGCAATTTTTTAAAATGTTTATTAAACTTCATCCTAGCTAAGACAACATAATTTTTCGGTTAAATGTTACTGTGTCTATGTATTCGAACAGTAAAGTATTGATTTAATCAACAAACGTACATTGCTGATTAAATAGTAACACGGCGGCTCATAGCATACTTCTCTCACAAACAATATACACGTAATCGTCGAAGATCAAGGTGATGCTTCTGGTGAAATTGTCATCTTAATACCATAAAAATATCACTTAAAACACCACATAACATTCCTCCCCACTAGATTTTAAACAGTATAAGTTGGTTAAATTTGCAGTTTATAAACTCAATCGATCAGGAGCTCTTCTTGTTCTCACAAGGTGAGAACTTGTAGAACAAGCTGGGTTCTCATTAACATTTTGGATCTCGGTTGGAGTGCTGACAACTGGCATATCAGCAGATGTACTAAATGTAGACTTACTCAAGTCTTGAGATACTATAAAATCTGGATCAACAGTCTTAAGACTAGGTACAACTGAAGTTGGCACAGATTAACGTATTTGGTCGATATGACGACGCATAACACCACCTGGAACATCTATGGTGTATGAAACTGGTCCTGACCTAGAACTGGCAGTTCCTGTTACCCATGCCATTTATCTTGATCACTGTAGGTGCGAGCAAGTACTGGTTGCCCAGAATTCAAGTTGCGAAGATGAGACTTCTGTGGAAGTTGATTCTGTGCTTGGTCTGATCGAACATCGTCTACATCGTTGGGTTTTAGACAGTCGTTAGTAGATTTCTTGTCAACATCATTTGTGAAATGTGCAATATTCCTGTACATTAATAATAGAATAAAAAAGTTTCTTGTTAATTGATCCGTTCTCCCCCTTTATAGACTTTAATGAAAGTTTCTTGAAATTTAGAACAAATCTCTCAGCTAGTCCAATAGCAGCAGGGTGATATGGAGCAGAAGTGAATTCCATTTTGTTCAATAATATGCTTGAATTCACTGGAAACAGATTGTGGAACATTCTCACCCACCAGCTGAAGTGGCAAACCATTGTGAGCAAAGACTGTCCGAGAATCTCAATGGTTTAAGTTGATGTAGTAGACTTGGTACTAATCACTTCAGGCCATTTCGATTGACTGTCAACTATCATAAGAAACATGTGTCCTTGGAATGGTCCAGCATAGTCGACATGGATTCTCTACCATGGTGAAGTTGGATACTCCCAATGGTGTTTGTTTCAGGGTGCTCTTGTACTGAATAACATATGTATAACACGACAAGAATATGACATACCTTTTTAGTCTAGCAGCTGTCGTCGCCGTCAGTCCCTTCTCTGGCTAAAAGTAGTGGTTGGTGATCTTTCTCGAGAGTGAAGGTCCTCCCAAAAATGTAAACGTGAAACTTCTTCACACCCAAACAAGAGCTAAGGCTTTCATATTTATCTGTGCATGATTATCGTTTGTACTTGTCAAAGATCTTGAAGCGTAGGCGATAGGACGCTCTCTACCATCTGGCATCATATGTTATAACACACCGCCAAGTCCAGAAGGCGAAGCATCACATGCTAACCTCAAGAGCAAACATGCATCATAATGTACAAGAACTTCGTCAGATTACATCATCTTTTTCACTTTTTCAAAGGGTTTTTTGACACTCTGCTGTCCAATCACACTTGTGATTCTTCTCCAGTAACTGGTTCAATGGTCTCAAAACTGTGGACACATTTGGTAAGAACTTGTGGTAGTTGTTAACAAGTCCTAAAACAGATCTAACTTGACTTACATTATCTGGCACTGGTAAGTTGAGAACTGCTTCTATCTTTACTTCAGTCTTGTGTATACCATCTTAATCGTTCTTGTGACCACAGTAAACTATCTTCTTCTGGAATAATGAAAAGTCCTACGTCAGAGTGTCTCTTCAGTACCTTCTCAAGGTTATCGGTTATCAAAGCGCTCAGCATCGGTCTTCCCTGATATCAACATGTCATCAAGAATACACTGTGTAGCAGGAACATTTTGTAGGATTTGATCTATCGTTCTCAGCCAGATCTTTGGAGCAGATTTAATTCCGAACACTAACCTGTTGTATTGATACAGACAAGCAAAGATATCCCCAATCAAGGGAAGTGGATACTGATCAACCTTCAACTGTGGATTAACTTTTACCTTAAAGTCACCACAAAGTCTGATTTTACCTCCAGGCTTGACTACAGGTACAACTGGTGTCGCCCAATCACTATGATTTACCTCAGAGATAATACCTTGTTTTTCAAGCTTGTCTAACTATTCTTCAATCTTCGGTCAAATAGAGTAGGGAACAGGACTGGCTTTACAGAAAACTGGTTTAGCATTGTCCTTCAGTACAAGCGTTTCTTTCTGTTCTGTTACCTTGCTGTACTTTGAAAGTAGTGAATCAAAACATGCTTGAGTTTCTGTGGCAATGGAAGGCTTAACCTGGTGAATTACTTCACTATCATGGTTCATATTCACATTCTTCTGAATCTTTGTGAAATTCTCGGCCCACCTTTCCCCAAAGAACGTTTTCAAATAGTCTCTCCCAAACAGTGGAACATCCCCTTCGTCACAGTCTACAGTTCAAGTTCAATCTCTAACGGTTCACCATTAATAACAGGATAAACTTTGGCTGGCGGGTTTAGCAGTATTCGACATACTGTGAATTTCCGCTACTTCCATACTAACAACAAGTTCTCTATAATCATCACTATCACTGTTAATATCATCAGCTTGAGCATGTGAAAGTACCTGATTACGACCATTTCTACTGTATATTCTACCTGACCTTTGAGCATGTGAAAGGTTAGCTTCACAAACTGCTTATAAATGTCCAAGTTTCTTACATCTCCTACATTTGGCATTCTTGAAATTACAGTGTTATGGTTCATGTATTAACTATATATGTTCATGTATTAACATAAAATGCATTGTAAACAAAACTGATTTAAACGTACATTTGATGAATAGTTAAATTAAGTTTGCATTTTATGGTCAATGGCTCGTAGACGATGAAGCATAAATTCGAGACACTAGGTCAAGTTATCAATTATAAAGTTAAAATTTCTATGTAGGTACGAAAAGTAAATACCTAAATCATTCAAAAACATATTTCATTGACAAATGTCATATTTGAATAAGAATATTATACGCATGACTTGATAACCCCCGATTCTAAGTTGGGACGAGTCCCATCTGAAGATTAGACAGGATGCCAAGTTGGGACGATAAGTCCTTGCTTTCATAATACTGTCTATCTCTTTCTTTCCCCTCTCTTCTGGAAAAATTCAGTTTATGAACTGGACTATCAAGTTCATGAGCATTCCGACTTGCAGGTTCCATGGCAATATCTATCTTGACATCATTATCATGTAAAAGATCATCTTCTGACAATTACCGTTTGTGTTCTTTGATAAATATGTAAGTTTTATGTTTAATTGGATTGGCTTCAGTTGTTCTTAAAGTAATATTCTATTTAATATCAGACGGGGAGTGTCATGTCACGCACTGACATTAAAGATTTTCTGTCACTTCAAAGCAGAGTTGCTTCCCTTTGACCACTGTGCAAAGCTTCGTGGTCTTAGCATTTTAGTGGTCGTTCCAGTAGAGGTTGTTATCTCCCTTTGTTTACCTCGTTTTAGCGTGTCGGCCATGAAGACGCCTGCGACGAAAGGCGCAATTCATTTATTGTCAATTTCCTAGCATGTATGCCTCCACCAAGACATAAGTTGGAATCAATATGATAACGATATCATTCTTCGTAATCCAGGGGCGTAGGAACGAAATGGTGTTTTTTTCAAAATGACTATTTTCCCCTTTCTACTACATGTTTCCCAATAACTGGTCTAGTATTGTTACAAAACAGTTACTATGCACTACTTTGAGGGTAGTTCTAAAACTACTCTGAGGGTAGAACTAAAACATCCAATCAAACAAGGAATCAAACTGACTTCAGTATTATGTCCTAATTGATGATAAGATGGGATAAGCAGATATAAGATAAATGTGCATCTGTAAATCCGTGAGGCTCTATAATGGGTGGGATGATGCAAAAGCGTGCTTATCTGCAAGTTTGTGAGGCTCTTAAAGTCATAGTCTCATTTTTGTAAGGCAACTAAACTGAACTAATTATTCTTCACGAACAAAATCTGATCACTAACACAAATATTTCCTGTCGCATTTGCAAAGATTTTCATTTTTATGCCCGTTTTACAGTTTTGGATGAAGCAGCTTATTGGCGTATGCCGTTTCAAACCGATGAGGTACCGAATCAAGTGCAATCCCATCGCGAGTACGAAACACCGGAAATCTAGTCATCGCAGCGCCGATACTTTTGACAGACGCATTCTTCACTGAGTTTACCACCTTTTTGTTATTTCTGTATTTGAAAAAGCGTAAGCTATTAGATATTTTCATTGGATATTCAGCTGGGAAATTTTATGTGTTCTTCGTCACGGCCTTAGCGAAATGACGTGGTAAGGACTAACGCTCGCAAAAACATAATATTCGGGTAGGGTAGGGTAGTTTGAACTTCATTATTGAGGGCTAGAATGCCTGCAGAGTTCTAAAAATTGTTGCAAACGTCAGGGGAAATATTTCTGTGAGTGGTGAACTATTTGTCCGGCATTTAATACAATTTGCCTTGCAAAAATGAGACTATGACTTTAACCAGTTGGGGAAACACTTACATTGTGTTTTGTAGCAAATTTATCATTGTTTATAAAGCAATTAGGTATTTTCGAAGCATTTGTTTATTGCAAAATATATTGAATATATAATTTAATCATGCCGAATCTCATAATTTAGTGTAATTTTGCTAAAAGTATAATTGTGCTCATTCATAAAACATCGTGCTTAACAAACCTTTTGTTATTTTACAGTTTTAACCGCATCAAGTGATTGTCCTAATCATGTCTACCTATCACATGATTGTACATTCGTACAATAAAGGCGATCCAACGTTAAACTAACTGTTGAAGACTCTTCTTTCTAGTCGGAGACCAGTATAATTATCCTTTTCAAATTTTTCATAGTGTCTTAAGAGCAACCATATCATGTAACCGGAGCTTAGAATCGGACAACATCTATCTTCCAATTGCTAGAAAGTTTTATTTAATTATTCACCGCTGTAGTAAATGCTCACCCTCATAGGATTGCTTAAATATGGTAAAATTGTGGACCACGCGTGTTTGTGTTGTGATTCAAGAGGTGGTATAAATTAAGAGAATTATTATCAATATTATAACTGAAACGGTTTAAAAAAATAAATATTAGACCTGTACCTTTACTGAATGTATCATATAGATTAATATCAGCTACAATTGCAAATCAAAGCACATCCAAAAATGATAAAGGATCAACGAGGTTTCCTGTCAAACAGATATATACCGGGAAATGTACAAGGCAAATTTACCTTATCATTGAATATGCAGAGTGCATGGACATTCAATGTGTACTTCTACTTTTAATCTTCGAAAAAGCGTTTTACTCGGTAGATTTGATACTTGTACATAAGGTTCTTTGTAGGCAAGCAGGTCCAATACCGTGATATATTTTTATTCTCTCTGCAGAAATTCTAAGCATTACGCATTCGTAAAGATAAAACGATAAAAGGAATCAAAATAGGTAATAGTGAATACCTCGTTACTCAGGTTTCAAACGATACTTCCTTGACTCTAGATTGGTCGGAAGCGTGCCTTCAAATGACGTTGCAAATATGAGAAGAAGTTATCTGGATAAGTTCCTTAAAGCATTCGTAAAAGACATTATGCAAATATTAAAAACTGGACTGATAAAAAGCACATTTTACTATCCTTGGCTCAACTTTCACGAACAACTTGGCAGAAATGGTAGAGAATAATTATTAAGATAAGTTGAAACAAATTAAGATAATCATGAACCAGTGGCTTGTAAGTTATGTTACTTCAATTAGTAGAACAACAGTTTTAAAAAGTCTTATTTACCTTAATTAAACCTCATCTGTACAACAGTGCCAAAATCAAGTGAATCTAAATCAAAAGACCTGGGAAAAGTTTGTTTTATCTTCCTTTGAAAAGGAAATTCGAAGTAAAATAATAACAAGTAAAATACAATGAGGGTAAGATAGGAGTTCCAGATAGAAGAAATACAATAATATCGCAAAAAATAAGTTTAGTGAACAGATTCAAACTTCAAGAAACTTTTGAATATATACTTATCACCAAAACACACTGATTTCTACCAATACTGTGAAGCATCCCTGAAGGATAATGTTTGTCCCATAAGAAATAATGATTTTTGGAAAGACATTTTAAAAGCGTGGGGGTGCTTTATTAAGAGGAAAAGAGGGGATAATTGGTAAAAAAAATCAATTTGATATCTTACCTTACCATGGAAAAATGACAACGTTGAAATAAACAACAAGCCAATAATGAATGAATTTCTTTATTTCCTCCAATGGCAGTTGAAGATTACTTATGTAATTCATCAATAAGTCACATACATGTACAGACAATATTAAGGCATACAATTCAATATAGTGCACAATACAATATTTACAGCAACCATTTACAGTTCAGAAATATTAATTTGTTCAGATAGTTTTTTATGTCTTATATATATTTTGAAAATTCAATAACAATAGTTTACCCTGCTGCAGTAGTAATTACGGTAGAATTTGCACCAATCTTTGATATTTTTTTCACATTTCCAAGATTACATTACAATTGATGGATGATGTATTCTGCATCTGCTTCCCCTTTACTGCTAAAGTCACGCGTATCAAATCTTGCGTAGGCGTTATTCCATTCCTCGGCATATTTCTGATCGTCTGTTGTCTTGATTAGAATACAGTTTTTTAACAGCCGATCATGTTTTTCACACCTTGCCATGCTTGACGGGTGTTGACTGTGAATTGGGCTTCAACTTTTTCCTTATAATCGTTCTTACATTTTTTTATCTAAAGATTTAATTCTTTCTGTTTTGCTCAAGTTGAAATATCTCGAACAATCTGTAAAATTTGATTTCACTTAATACTGTAAACAAAGTGTGAACTCACAAGTGAAAATAGCACCAACATGTTGAAAGTCCGAAACAAGTCACTGAAATATCACTCTTTACAAAATGACGGCCATGAGCATTGATCAGTGTTCTACTTGCTGTTATTTAGTAAAGAGAGCATGGAAAAACTAAAATATGAAAAGTATTATGTTTTCCTGTATCAAATCTTCCAAATTTCAATTAATAAAAACAATATAGTTATGTTTATGGGAAGTTGATGCATGCCGCTTCGCTTATTTATTCATTTGGAAAAGTGAATTTTCTTGCGGGTTTTAAAAAGCAAACATTTAGCACATGTCAGGATGTGATAAACATTTTGTGATGATCGGTTAATAATCTGATCTGCATGTTGTCCTGTCTTCATAATGGAATATTGGGAATAAGTTTTCATAATTTTGTGTTTGTGCATGGATACAAAGGCGGTTATGTTTGGTTTTTCACTAAACCACTAAACGTTTTCCATCAATGACGAGAAGTTCTGGACGGCAAACGCATTGTAAGAAAAACGAATTCCTATGAGGCGTTTGTGTTCTGTAAAGCCGACTCAAAGTGCAAGGTGCATATTCGAATAAATATTAGCTTTTGGAAAGCTTAGGGAAATAACTTGAATGATTTGAATGATAACTTTTGAAACGGTTTTGATGATTGCACAACTTACTTTGATTACATCCAATCAGCGTTCTACATTTCTAGAGCAAGAAACCTTTGTATTAAGCAAAGGTTGTATAGGAACTTATTACGGAGCTATTAAGTATGCTATGAGTATCGTCTTGTTTTGTAAGTGGAACTGCAAAAGCTATTCGTTTTCACCATATACGATTTTGGTTTTATGATCCATGATCATGACGTTGCGTATGAGAGAGATCGAATATCTTCAATATACAACAACAATAAATGGACAACATTAATTTTTATTTTCATAAAACATGGTGTGTTTTATTAAATTACCATGTTAATGAAAGGAAGGTAGTAGCATTAATAATCATAACATCATACATGCGTTAAAGATCAGTATCTTCCTAAATAACCGTGGAAACACTTGTCCTTTGTTTCCATGTTCAAGTATAAGTACAGTGCAAAAACAACATCCATTGCAAATTTTTTTTAAAAATCCACATACCTTGAAATGATGAAATTGATTAGAATCTATCCAAAACACTGCAAAATCAGCATTTTTCACAGACCCAGAAGGAGAAAAACCGAAGGCGAAACCTGGTACATGAAAGGTGCGTGCGACCAGCTTGAAGTTGACCGTGCGCTGCGTGAAGTCGAGTGTCCAGTGAAGATGCAGGTGGTAGCGTTCGTCTAGGGACACACTGTACTTGTAATCTGGCGAGAACTTCCCGAAATTAGAGGAGCAACAAACCCAGTATGTCACAAGAATAATTGCTAATAAGAAGTTGAACAACGCCATGTCAAGTAAATGAAAGAGTTTTAGGCATCTTCCAAATATATAAGGCTCTCACTTTTCTATCCAATCATAGATGAGAACTAAAACGTTTACAGCCAATGAAACGAGCTCTTCAAATAGGAACGACAATCCGTCGCCAAGAGCTTCGAGAGTTGAGCTCAAACAGTCTCATATTGTTTTTATTGATCTTCTGAAACTTTAACAAGACCTGTCAATCTTTTCATTATAATTGTTTAAATAATATTCAAGTTCATGAAAAAGAATTTTGGTACTGCTATTTTCATCACAGAATGGTAAGCTTAAATTCGTGTGTATAGCACGGACAAGGAAATATATGAAGTAATTGATTTCTGTGAGATATGCTTTGTGTAGACAGCTGATGGCCGCTACTGTCAATACAATGATACCTATGCTATAGCTCAAACGCAGAAGGCAAACATGCCTCTCGGGTCTTCGAAAGTGGATTACAAAACCTTCATTAATTGGAAGTCGGTGTAAATATAACGTTTTAAAACATATTTATTTTTATTTCAAGAATATTTTTTTCTGGCATCCCTGTAGAAATCCAAACAAATAAAGCAACACCTTCTATATTTATTATGTGACTTGACGTCATGCGTTGTACACATCCGCTCCTTTTTCCATTCCTGGAATCACTTATTCTCCAATATTTATTCAGACTACTGGTCATATTTCCGTTCACCGAAGATCTAAAATATCGTAAACGATTTCGCCTCGTTAAAGCGGTCAATCTGTGATTATGGGAGAAGACGATAGGAAATGGAATTCATGTCTGATTTGTGCTGCCTGGGCAAGCTGCTTTTGGTTGCTATCGCACTGCAATTGAAGCGCTTTCTCACGCAAGTCTCTTTGTATTGAGCCTAAATTGGAAAATTCTACTTTCCACGGGGGACAATAGTTGTTAATGTCTGGTGCATGTGGCTGGGGCTCCTTCAGGTAATGGGCAGCAAGTGGACAGACAGCGAGGTCGGGCTCACATTCATTGCCAGACAGGCACTGCAGCTGACACCACTCATCCACAGCTCGTAGCGACACTGCCTTCAAACCTGATATATAGCTAATGCTTTACATCAATCAGATGATCTCCTTTCCGTTTATCCTGTTAATGGAAACGTTTGAGAACATTTCAATATTGCACTAAACAGGTGGTATAATGGCACGTTATATCTTCTGGACATTTTGTCATTTTAACATCAAACCAACCGTATCATGTTTTAACCGATGGATTTACAATAATTATATCAAAAGATCACCAGATACATCATTATTTTCAGAATTTAAACAATATTCTATACCCTTTATCAAGTAACAGTAGTGAATATCAAATGTTTAAGGCACAGTACTGAGAAATGTAAATTCCGTTTTTTTAGATTGGGCGTTGACTTCGAGTCTATTGGTACATTAAAAACTTGTTAATTTTTGTAAAACATGAGATATGATTTCCCACTCATTCCTTAGTAAAAAGAACATTTTCTATCTATTCACTCAATGACACTGAAGAGTGGCGAAACAAATTGGTACTTTGGTGGGATTCCTTTCCCATTAAAATTACCATACCCTTCAGTGCATAAGACGGTGATGTGAGGTGATTGGGGATTTAACGCTAGAGTATTTCACTTATATCAAGGCAGCTGGTTGTATTGCACAGAGAAAGTCCGCAACACAAATGTGGCTATGCATGGGGTGAAACCTGCGAGCATCGGTGCAAAAGAAGGAGGCTAGTTTAAGTGGATATCGACTAAGTGATGAAGTTATTCACGATTAAGGGAACTAAGATGGGGGTTTTTTCAAAATCATGTAAGGGTACTGATTTAAAAGATTTTAAACTGACGAGTAAAAGTTAGTATATATAACGTTTTCAAATCGTTATGTAGAAATATTGTGTATCTATATTTCACTGCAATAACGGAAACAAACATTTTGTGTCTTGTTGGAATACTACAAAATGCACTTGATTTCACTGCATGAAGTCACGTGATCTATAGCACCAGAAAATGGTGAAACAGGACTTTTTCAAATTTCATTAAATGCGCGTGCCACAGAGAGGTTATAAATCGGGTCGATTTACGCTGTTCGTTAACAGTTAGTGAAAGCACATGTATTACATTCTCATATAACTAATCCCGATAATTAGGTTTCCTCACTATGTGTTATCTTTCTTCTTTGTACCCTTTAAATCTATCCCTTTAACTCCCCAATGATTTAGAAGTAAAACAACAAATTCAAAATACAAAATTGTAATTTTATTCCAAGGCTTAGTTTGCTTTTGGACACTTAACCTGGATTGATGTTAGTACACAAGTACACAAAAGAGTTGCAAGTACTCATAATTCTACTCTTAGTGCAAATAATGTAAAATAAAATGATATACATTACCTGTAGAGAAGAGAAAATAGTTTTTTTCCAAGGCTGAGTTGGTTTATTTCAATGATAACAGATTAACGGTAGGTCCCTTGGTTTGCTTTTGGACACTTAATTTGTGTGTTATAAGTACACATAAGTACACATAAGTACACAAAAGGGTTACAAGTACTCATAATTCTACTCTCAGTGCAAGTAATGTAAAATAAAATGATATACATTAACTGTAGAGAAGAGAAAATAGAATTGTTACCGATCAAGGGGGGGGGGGGGGGGGGGGGGGGGGGTTGCATGGGGACCCCTAGTGGCCGGTGGACTAAATTTTTACAGTAAGCTGCGACCAACCCGTGTAAAGAGGATGCCCTAGACAGAAAGAGTTCGAATCTCGATAAAGTCAAATCTTTGAGACTTTTATTTCTCGGAACACGGTCGATTTTAGTCAGACTGGATATGTTTAATCTTTCATTTTATCACTAGACAAGTTAGATCACTCTATTTTTTTCAAAAATCGTGATAGAGTGCCTTTAACCTTAGAAAATAACTTTTTTTTAAAGATTTGGGTTTTATCTACGGAACCAATGGAACGGAGAGGGGACATTGGGCGGATTTTTATTTATGAATATTAAATCGTGACCACGATATATTAAGTCGTGGCCTCAAGATATTTTTTCGTGACCACGAGATATTAACTCGTGACCACGACTTAAGTTAACCAATATACTTACCACTTTAAATTTGATTGGCCATTTTGGTGCGGGATAGAGGACAGAAGAGGGAAATATTGGACCAGTTTTTATTTATGAATATTAATTCGTGGCGACGAAATAATAAGTCGTTGCCACGATTTGATATTCATAAATAAAAACTCGTTCAATGTCCCCTCTACGGTTCCGTACTGGGTGTGTTAAGACCTGTTATTGAAGGCTGAGGTCGTGTAGGACTGAAAGTGAAGATTGAGGTTTTACTTCCTGGAAAACTTCCTTATAATACAATGTACATCATAACCTGTGTGTCATGGCCACTTTGTCTATTGTGTGGATTCATTGCTGATAAAACTTGATCGTTTAATAAAAGATGACTTCTTACATTTACTGATGTGCATATTGACGTTTACGTATCTTTAGAAAAACTCTATGATGTGATTGTGAAATAGATTATAATACTTTGAAACGCACACCTTTAACTTTAAAACACATTGGAACTTATCAAAGCGTGCTATCAGCGCGGAATGGTGCAGCGATTTTATAGGTACCGGTGTATATTTTTTATAGTTCAATGTTCTTAAGAAAATATATTTGGACTTTGACTTTGAATGGATTCTAATTGGAGTTACAATTTCAATTAATCGAAACAGGAGTTTACAATGTAATTTTAGCGTATTTTTCCGTTTTCACAAAAGAAATGAACAACTTGTACGTTATCGCTGTAGCATTTCGCAGTGATGATACCACTATCACAGGCTGCTTTCTCATAGTTTCAGTGCTATGATAAAACTAACATCCATACTTTAGTTTATACTTTTATTGAAAAAGCTCATTGTATATATATTAAATACGTTTTAATATTTTCTGTGAACCACGTTTTGTTACTAATCATACGTGAGTGAAGAGAAACATAGTCGGGTGTATAGCTAAGGGCCCGATACACAGAAAGAAATCTATTGAATATATATTTATACCTTTCAATGTTATTGAGAATTAAGACTTTCCTTGAATTTAAAATTAAAAATAATGGGGCAGCAGATTGATAGCAAAGTCAAATGTATAATCAAGGAAGGTAAAAATGTGCGAGAGGTTTCCTCTCCAATCTTTGGATATAGGTTATCACCGACACCATCGTTTTGTCCTACCCAAAGCCTAAACCTAACATAACCCTCGATTTACCGTTACTCTCCGCGTACCAATCGGAATATATTGTATGATTATATGGGTGTAATTTTCTGGCATAATTTCTAATATTTTTTCGAAAGAACATGTTTCACACAATTAGATACAATGATTATCAAATATAGCTCTATACGCTCTTTTGTAATATAAAACTTGTAACGTGTGTTTTATGCAAACCATACCCCATTTGATAAGCAGTAAATCTTTTAATTGAGTATGTTAATAATAGGCGCGTACCGTGAACAAAAACTCTGTGCATTTACCAGTGGTAAGCATATTACATAGATTTTCGTTGGTTTGTATTGTCTCATAATTTACAACATGTTCTTATCCAAAAATATATCGCCAAAACGTAACCTGCTTTGCTGAAAGCACAAACATCGCCATGTTGGAACTTGAAATATACATGCATATGCTTGATATATCGTCAGTTAGCTCAAACCTTTCGTTAGATGAACACGTTAGATAATATATTAGAAACGTTTATTTGAAAGATCATATTAGAATAATCTGTTAGGACCATTAACATAAGTGACTTAGAAGAACATTAGATATGAAGAAAATACATTGTGTTAGAAAAAGTTAGCTTTGTAAACAGAATTTTAATGAACATGTAAAACATTTGTAAATAACTATTGTAAATAAACTTGTTAGTTGTTAAATTCCACACTTTGTTATTCCTACCGAACAACCAGCTAAAACAAAGAATATTATTTATATATAGATTTCAAAGTGCACGACAGACACACAATACATCATGTGAAGTACAAACATGTTCATCAATTTTGTATGAACAAATTTTGATATAATCGGTATAATAGTACATGTCAGTATATCCATCGGTTGTCAGGTCTAGATGTCTTCTGTTTTCTTCAGTTTTCCACTCGCTGTTTATATATACAGTATTAACAAAGTTATCTGAGTAATTGTACACGTATATACGCTTGTTTGAAGAAGACTACATATCTATATACTACTCTGTAATATCATGTACGCGTACATTATGTACATATACGGTTCCGTCCCTTTATTATATCCTCGTCTAGAAGTTCATGAGGTCATGTGTATGAATCGTGAAGTTCTTTTGTTAAAACACGTCGAACTAGCAATCACTTTATATTAATTATATAAATACAATTCTAATTATGTGAAGGCATAGACAGACAGACATTTTATTCGGTATAGAGGCCAAAGGCCCATAGTACAAACTACATTTCAAATTCTTTACATGTGCACATAAAAGGTTACAGATTTTTAAGCATTAACAATTTAAGCTCTAGTTCTATTTATAAATTTAAGGAATTAACGTACATTTAAGATGATATTTCTATCTTTGATACTGATAGGTAGATGGAATTGTGGTTGTTAAAAAATACTGTACAATAATGGAGTAATAAACTTATTTCTAGCATCATCATATAATTTCCAAAAGCATAGAATGTGCACTTCATCTTCAATGCTGGTAATATTGTTCATTTTACAGTAAAAACATACTCTGTCAGGAATTGGCACATTATTGTATCGTCCTGTTTCTATGTCTAGAACAAAATTGTAAATTTTGCTAAGAGAGATTTGAATAGGGAGATATTGACAAAGTCAAATAGATTTCTACATGTTGTATTTTTTTTAATTGTTTATAACCAAATGCATCTGAACGATTATGAATACTGGCAGACCATGATTGTTTTAGAATATCAGAGAGTCTAAGTTTAAACTGTTTCATAAAAGCCTTGCTATCCCCAACATCTTGTGAAAGCCTTAGAAATCCAAAACCATATTGATGTAAGATATTCTTTATGTATGGAACCCAAGTGGACCTACCCGAATCATCAAGAGAATTTAACATATTATAACCCTGAACTGGAAGTCTTTGTGAATTTTTTAATTAACCTACACCAATATTTGACCGCTCCGGACATATAATTAAACTGTAATTGAAGACGACCACATTCTCCTAAAACAATATTGATACTAACATGCCAACATTATTGATACCAACTCTTGGGAGCCGCCTAAAAAACTTTCATCTGGAGGCTTTCAATAACTTCACAATAAGATGTTTCCCATACTTTAGATCCATAACACAAAATAGGCAGAATAATAGAATCAAACAGTTCAAATAGACCATAAGGCAACAAAGTTCCAAAAATGTCTTTGGCAAGAATTATAAAGATAAGTGCTTTATTACCTTGGGAAGTCAGACTGCGTTTCGCCTTAGTCTATGAAAGTCTAGGAGTGAAAACTATACCGAGATAGCTATAAGATGATACAACCTCAATCTGTTTACCTTCGAAGAACCATTTTCATAATGCCTCAAATATCCTGATTTGCGAAACACCATAATCTTAATTCTATCCAAGTTTATCTTCATGGCAGTGTCCCTACAAAATAACTCTAGTCCATTTAACCTTTTCTGCAACTGAAGTGCTGTATAAGCAACCCCTGACACATCATCCGCAAACATTAATGCATAAAGATTATCCACATTAGCAATTATATTTACACCCTTCCTCCAAAAATGTTTTAGACTGTAAAAAGCCTTATGCATTTGATATAGTTGTTTCAATGAATCTATATACAAAATGTTCTCATTAACAGAAAACGCTGTGTTTTTGACGTAAACACTTAACATTTTTCTAGATGAAAGATGAAGGGGAAAAGGATGCACCCTGATTTGATTTTGTTTTACCGACTTATGACGTCAGCATCCAAGCCTTCAGAGTGTTGGATCGCATATAGTGAAGGACAAATAACGTTTTTGTTCACACCATAAAGATAAGGAGAGACGACTAGTAAACGAACTGCAGAAATCATGCCTCGAACATGTTATTGAAAGGAATTGAATTGAAACCAGCAAACTGCATCTGATAGCTTGTTCTCTCATTTCTGCATCGTCAATGTCGACCACATATTTCATGTTGAGCTCCGCTGATCTCTTTGAATATAATTTTTGATTGTTTTAAGAAGTTTTCACTATATCTAATTCTCTCCACAATGGAATACGTTTGTCAATAGGAACAAATAACTGGGGTTAACACAAATTGGTTCTATCCGAAAATTATGAACCACATATTTCAAGTTGAGCTTCGCTGATCTCTTTGAACATAGTTTTTCATTGTTCAGTTTTAAGAATTTTTTGACCGTATTTGATTCTCACCTCAATGGGATACGTTGAAATATTAGAAATTAGAAATATAGTTTATTCGTTTTTAAGGCCATCGGCCCATGTATAAAGCATTTGAAACACAAACATTATTACAAACTTCATTATTTGAAGGTTAGATGAGTATAAAATAGGTGATTATCCAACTGTGTGTGCGCGAGTTGGGGTTTAACGCGTTTTGAACAAAGTTTAAGTTATTAAACACGTGGATGACATAGTCAAGCACCTAAAAGACAGCTGACAGATCAGGGAGAAAGGGATGGAGAGGATGAGGGAAATAATATCATAATTACTGACAACGTTTTGATAAGAGAGAGTTCAAAATATGTAGCTCTTGCTACTGTGGAGTCTGGAAGAAATTATCCATTGAGTTATGTTATTTTGCCTCACTATTATTTGATGCAATGAGCAATATCATTGTATAACTGTTTCTCAGTGGAAGATTTCATGCAAGTCTTTTGTTCTCTTGTAGGCCTAAATCAACTATTTTACCGTCAATATCAGGTGACATTCTCATAAATTATTTTAGACCCTATTATCTCACAGTATTTCCCAATTAGGATGCTTCTAACTTTGACTTTTTAAAGGCTTTTCTTGTTGAATTTACATAGCACCTTGTTGGCAGAATGTCTAAATATACAATCCTATAGCGTTTCATTGAATTTACAAAGCACTTGTAAGACGAATGTCGAAAGTATGTTATTGAAGAAGGTCCATTCTTTGACCGAGTTTCGTTAATCGTATTATATAGAGATGATTTTGCAATAAAGGTGCATGATATACATTTTCCATGATCATACTCGTTATCAAATCTTGTTCCGTGTTCGACAGGGAGACGATGCCTTGACAATGTGACATGTAGGGTTGAAGGTATATGTGTCAGGTAGATGTAAAGAGAGAAATAAATGCCAGTTTGATTATAGCCGACTCTTAATGTGTATGCATAGCGGTGACCTATATATCGAAAACGAGGCTAAGCTCGCAAGCTTCGAATATGGCAGGCCGCCACGGTAATGTTTCAGGTCGCGAGCTGGAGTAGTATTTCGCGACTGGAGTCATAAAAAGTAACAGAAAGATGTACACTAAGACTTTTGCAAAAATATCATTTGCTGTATATACAAGGACTTGGTTTTAAACTTGTCACCGATGATTAAAGTTTTCATTCATAACGTGCCTTGCAAAAACTTCAAAACATCGCGGCACGTCGATTTCCTGAGATGAGTATCGATCAAATATTTTAAATTTTACAAAATTCAGGTGAAAATTTCAGATGAGAAACACAATTTCGTTTGCAGAAATGCCTTTAGATTTTCTTTCAACAATCGATGGTTATCCTAGTTACAGTTATGATTTAATTTTTCGGTTTTCTTGCCGTTCGATTGAAATCTCGTACAGATCAACAATAACCAGTCTCGAGTGCAACTTCGTTCCTCTACTTGGACACAGATTCTATCATATTTATATATAAGTCATAATGCGACTCATCAGCTTAATACAAATAACTCTCGTTATGCATTCACCTTATACAGGCAAAACTAAAACTTTGCTAAATTTTTGTGCTTGTCATTTCTTGAATGTGTGGCATCTTGTTGAAGTTGATTATAAAATGGAATTTTTGACTAATAATGCTGGAATGAAATATTTAAAACTAAAACTTTCCTACCTAAATCTTTCCTTTTTTCATTGACAAATGATACTCCGTTCATGTAAGTACATTCTTAACTATTATACTAACAAAGGCTCTCAGATGATTCCATATAGCTCACTATATATATATATATATATATATATATATATATATATATATATATATATATATATATATATATATATATATATATCAGATTTGATTTCCCAACTTGGTATTTATATATATATATTTTTAAAATATAAATATCGGTCCCACTAATGAACTTTAATTGTCATTAAAATATTTTGATGTGATATATTTTACTTGTTGGCCAAATTTTTTTGTTTTATACTTGAAGACATGACTTTTTATCATCAGTCTTTGATTAACAATTTTGACATGGATTATGATATGCATGTTTATGAAAAAGGACACAATGAATTATTATTCAATTTTAATCTATGTGTGTCATCTGTAGATTATATTATAATATTTCAAATTTTATTTTAGAGAGAAAGTAATATATTAACTTTATGCCAATTAATAATATGAAAGGAAATATAGAGTCTATATACATTGTTTACAGTAGGCATGTTCCGAGAACTGTGTCGTCACAAGAAGGAAGAATATACATTATCTATAACCAATGCTATATTGTCAGATTTTTCTAGCGGTAAAAGGGTTAAATCATTTTGGTCTAATGTGAGACATTTTAGTAGCGCTTCTTGTAAACCTGTACCATCAATTGACTGTTTGACATGGGTTGAATATTTTAAAGATGTTTTGAATATCCAAGATGTTTATATCGATGAAGAATTTCTCTCTTTTACTAAGGATTATGTTGTTAATCACGATGTGCAAGAGTCCAGTTGTGGAACCTGTATGGGTGACGATATTAATAACATTATGAACAGGGAAATAAGTATTGACGAGGTTAATTTTGCAAGTTCTAGTTTACGGTGTAATAAAAGTCCAGGACCAGATGGTATTCCTCCTCAGATGTTTAAGGCAAATAGAATCGTTTTACAGTCATATTTATGCACGTTATTTAATGGCATTTTTAGTTCAGGGGTGTTTTCAGATCAATGGTCACTTAGTATTATAGTTCCGTTGCATAAGAAGGGAAACATTCACCAAGTAGATAACTATCGTGGTGTATCTCTTATGGACATCTGTGGTAAGATTTTTACTTCAATTTTGAACCAACGTTTAAAAGAGGTTGTGGACGTGCTAGATTTGTACCCCGAATGTCAAGGTGGCTTTCGCAAAGGATACTGTACCATCGATAATATTTTTACACTCCAGAGTGTCGTACAGAAATATTTGTCTAAAAACTGTGGTAGATTTTATTGTTTGTTTGTTGATTTCCGTAAGGCTTTTGATTCAGTAAATAGAGACCTTCTTTGGTTTGTTTTGTTATCAAATAATATTCATGGTTCTATGTTCAATATCATTATAGATATGTATTCAAAGACAAAGGCTGGTGTTAAACTCATAGTCTCATTTTTGCAAGGCAAATTGTAATAAATGCCGGACAAATAGTTCACCACTCACAGAAATCTTTCCCCTGACGTTTGCAACACTTTTTAGAACTCTGCAGGCATTCTAGCCCTCAATAATGAAGTTCAAACTACCCTACCCTACCCGAATATTATGTTTTTGCGAGCGTTAGTCCTTACCACGTCATTTCGCTAAGGCCGTGACGAAGAACACATAAAATTTCCCAGCTGAATATCCAATGAAAATAGCTAATAGCTTACGCATTTTCAAATACAGAAATAACAAAAAGGTGGTAAACTCAGTGAAGAATGCGTCTGTCATAAGTATCGGCGCTGCGATGACTAGATTTCCGGTGTTTCGTACTCGCGATGGGATTGCACTTGATTCGGTACCTCGTCGGTCTGAAACGGCATACGCCAATAAGTTGCTTCATCCTAAAATGTAAAACGGGCATAAAAATGAAAATCTTTGCAAACGCGACAGGAAATATTTGTGTTAGTGATCAGATTTTGTCCGTGAAGAATAATTAGTTCAGTTTAGTTGCCTTACAAAAATGAGATTATAACTTTAAGTTAAATAATTTAAACGTCTCGGAGTATTTTGATTCTATGAGTGGAGTTAGACAAGGCTGCATCCTAAGTCCTTTATTATTTGCGTTATTTGTCAATCAGTTACATACCGAATTATCTACTTCTGGAGAAAGAGGCGTATTTACTGATTCCGAGTTTATGGATTTGTATTTATTACTGTATGCAGACGATTTGTGTTTGTTTGGAGATTCGGTAGCTAGTCTTCAGAGAAAGATCAATGTATTATTTGCCTTTTGTAAAAAGTGGGGTTTGACATTAAATTTTCAGAAAACAGAGGTTTTAGTTTTCAGAAATGGTGGTACTTTGAGGCGGTATGAATCTTGGTACTTCGGTAATCATAAGTTAAACATTGCTTCATACTATAATTATTTGGGTTTATTGTTTTCAAGTAGACTTTCATGGTCCAAATCAGTAGAAAATCTGGTAAATAAAGCGAATAACGCTTTGTCTTCAGTAAAGGTTTTTAGTAGAAGATTGAAAAATGTTCCTCAAACGATTTTGTTTAAAATCTTTGATGTTCAGATAAAGCCTATCATTTTGTATGCTTCAGAAATATGGGGCTTTCAGAAATGGCATGTTATTGAACAGTTTCACATTAGGTTTTGTAAGTTTGTGTTGGGTGTCAGTTATAAATGCTCTAACGCTGCTGTTTTAGCTGAATGTGGTAGAAATTATATCTTTGTTGATACTCTCTTACGTACTGTGAAGTATTGGTTCAAACTTTTACACTATCATAAAGATAGATACCCCAAGCAATGCTATTTTATGTTATATAAACTTGACAAAGTTGAAAGAAAAACATGGGTATTCTTTGTAAAAAATATTTTGTTTAATTATGGTTTTGGTTTTGTTTGGGAGGCACAAGGTGTTGGAGACGAGGAACGATTTTTAAAAGAATTTCATTTTAAGAGTAAGTGACTGCCATAAGCAGCTTATATTTTCTGAAATGCATAAATGTTCTTTTCTTGATGTTTATTCAAAAATCAAAAATGTATTTTGTATTGAACCATATTTAACCTTTTTGAAATCCAAAGATGCAAGGCGTAGAATAACAATGTTGCGAATAGGTTCACTTCCATTATATAAGAATATTGGTAGATTTGATGGAATTCCAAGGCACCAAAGACTCTGCTATATTTGTAATGATAACTTTATAGAAAACGAGTTCCATTTCTTGTTTGAATGTAGAATTTATAATGATCTGCGCTGTAAATATTTTAAATCTTTACCATATCACATTGACCAGCAATGTTTTGTAAATACTTTAAAATGTAACAATCTTTCCACGACCATAAACTGTTCAAATTACATTAAGGAAGCATTTTTACTGCGTTCCCAGTATACGTGATTGTAAATTGCCACAACTGTATAAATACACATATTTGTTTACTCTGTATTGTACGAAAGGCCTTTTACGAAATAAACTTCATCTTGACCTTTGGACACTGATAGTTTGATAATAACCCTTCATCAACTTCATTCATGATAATCCTTCAACTCATCGCATAGATATATATAATAAGTTGTCGGGGATATAGAAATGACCTCTGTCCATCCGTGCGAGCTGTTCTTTTCCGGACCAGAAACTATAAGGCCTAGCTCATTGAAACTAGGTATATGGATAAAAAAAAATCATATTAAGTGGTGCCATGGGGGTTTAAACTTTTTCCTTCATTTATGTTTGGCCGTTTCCATGGAAACGCAACTTATAATATTGTTCTCAAAATCTATAAGGCCTAGCTCATTGAAACTTGGTATAGACAACATTCGTCATGTGAAGCGGTGCCTTTTGGGGTTTTCAACTTTTTACATTTATGTTACCTGTTTCCGTGGAAACGCAACTTAATACATTGTTTGCGGACCAGACCTCAGAAAAAATTTAATCTTGCTCATTGAAACTCATATGAAACTATCATAATGTGAAATGGTGCCTACATTTATTTTTTGCTGTTTCCAAATAAAAACAATTTGAATTTTGTTATAGGGCCAGGACTAAACAAACCTAAAGGCCTAGTTCAATGAAATTTGCCACACTGAACAATTTCATATGCAGTGGGAACCTTTGGGGTTTTCAACTTATCCTGCTCTAGCACAGTGGTTCGGCTTTGGATCAAGAAATCTGTATTTCGGATCCCTCCAGGGGATCGGCAACTTTGTCTGCAGTAGGGAACTGTTCTACACGCGGTAGGGTTTGGGTGCAATGCTACACTGAATTTCAACGCAGTACCACCCATGGTTCGCTAGTTCAAGCTGCTACTCGCAGGTTTCATCGCAATGGCTTTCTCCCTACAATTATACTAGCAGCAGCGGTATAAGTGAAATACTCTTAAAAGCGGCGATGAACCCCATATCACCTCACCTTACCTGCTCTAGTTTTGGCAGTTTCCATGGGAACATTACGTAACATTTTATTTCCGAACCAGAACACAAAAAACATGAGGCCTAGCTCATTGAAACTTGGTATGTAGAACAATCAGATTGTGTAGTTTTCGCCTTTTGGGTTTTCGCCTTTTTCAATTTTTAGCTCATCAGGTCTGAAAGACCCGATGGGCTTATGGCATGGCAAGGCGTCCGGCGTCCGGCGTCCGTCCATCCGTCCATCTGTCCATCCGTCCATCCGTTCGTCCATCCGTCCATCCGTAAACTTTTCACTTTTTCGACTTCTTCTCCAGAACCAATGACTCTAGAGAGCTGAAATTTTATGTGCATACTCCTTGGCAAATGGGTATTCTAAATTGTAGATTTCGTGACCCCATGACCCCAAATGGGGTCACAAGGGTCAAAAACTTAAAAATCTATTTTTTTATCTTCTTCTCCAGTTCCAAAAAGTCCAGAGAGCTGAAAAGTTGTGTGTAGACTCCTTGGGAACTGGAGATTCTAAATTGTAGATTTTGTGACCCCATGACCCCAAATGAGGTCACAGGGGTCAAAACATGAAAAACCTATTTTCATCTTCTTCTCCAGTTCCAAAAGGTCCAGAGAGCTGAAAAGTTGTGTGTAGACTCCTTGGGCACTGGAGATTCTAAATTGTAGGTTTGGTGACCCCATGACCCCAAATGGGGTCACAGGGGTCAAAACCTGAAAAACCTAATTTCATCTTCTTCTCCAGTTCCAAAAGGTCTAGAGAGCTGAAAAGGTGTGTGTAGACTCCTTGGCCAACAGGGATTCTAAATTGTAGGTTTGGTGACCCCATGACCCCAAATGGGGTCACAGGGGTCAAAACCTAAAAAACCTAATTTAATCTTTTTCCCTAGTTCCAAAAGGTCTAGAGAGCTGAAAAGTTGTGTGTAGACTCCTTGGGCACTGGAGATTCTAAATTGTAGGTTTGGTGACCCCATGACCCCAAATGGGGTCACAGGGGTCAAAACCTAAAAAACCTAATTTAATCTTTTTCCCTAGTTCCAAAAGGTCTAGAGAGCTGAATAGTTGTGTGTAGACTCCTTGGGCACTGGAGATTCTAAATTGTAGGTTTGGTGACCCCATGACCCCAAATGGGGTCACAGGGGTCAAAACCTAAAAAACCTAATTTAATCTTTTTCCCTAGTTCCAAAAGGTCCAGAGAGCTGAATAGTTGTGTGTAGACTCCTTGGGCACTGGAGATTCTAAATTGTAGGTTTGGTGACCCCATGACCCCAAATGGGGTCACAGGGGTCAAAACCTGAAAAACCTAATTTCATCTTCTTCTCCAGTTCCAAAAGGTCTAGAGAGCTGAAAAGGTGTGTGTAGACTCCTTGGCCAACGGGGATTCTAAATTGTAGGTTTGGTGACCCCATGACCCCAAATGGGGTCACAAGGGTCAAAACCTAAAAAACCTAATTTAATCTTTTTCCCTAGTTCCAAAAGGTCCAGAGAGCTGAAAAGTTGTGTGTAGACTCCTTGGGCACTGGAGATTCTAAATTGTAGGTTTGGTGACCCCATGACCCCAAATGGGGTCACAGGGGTCAAAACCTGAAAAACCTAATTTCATCTTCTTCTCCAGTTCCAAAAGGTCTAGAGAGCTGAAAAGGTGTGTGTAGACTCCTTGGCCAACGGGGATTCTAAATTGTAGGTTTGGTGACCCCATGACCCCAAATGGGGTCACGGGTCAAAACCTAAAAAACCTAATTTAATCTTTTTCCCTAGTTCCAAAAGGTCCAGAGAGCTGAATAGTTGTTTGTAGACTCCTTGGGCACTGGAGATTCTAAATTGTAGGTTTGGTGACCCCATGACCCCAAATGGAGTCACAGGGGTCAAAACTTAAAAAACCTAATTTAATCTTTTTCCCTAGTTCCAAAAGGTCCAGAGAGCTGAATAGCTGTTTGTAGACTCCTTGGGCACTGGAGATTCTAAATTGTAGGTTTGGTGACCACTTGACCCCAAATGGGGTCACAGGGGTCAAAACCTTAAAATCCTACTTTCATCTTCTTCTCCAGTTCCAAAAGGTCTTGATAGCTTAATAGTTGTGTGTAGACTCCTTGGACAATGGGGATTCTGAATTGTAGGTTCGGTGACCCCTTGACCCAAAATGGGCAATGGGCCTTTTTTATTTGATTGTGAATAACTCGGACGTTGGGACAGGCTATCTTTCCTACACTGCCCATGACCCCATGGTCTAAACCACAACACCTATTTCTATCAAAAGTCTGATGAGCTACAGAGCCCATGGCTCTATTTTTTAATTTTGGTATCCATGGAGACAAAAGTTACGAGAATGTTTCCGGAGTAGAAACATAATTTATAAACAATCTTTAAAACATCATCTCATGAAGGATAAATTCCTTACAAATGATCTGCTTAGTATAGTTTTTAACAAAGTAATTAGGGGTTTATTAAAGAATACAGATGCTTAACTGATGTGTACACTATATATTTCACACTTCAGCCACTTGCGGGGGATATAGCCGGCTCGTAGTTGTTATACACTATTGTGTGCATGTTTGAGTGGAAGGATTTATAACACAATAAACAATTTGAATAAAATGAAAACGTGTTGTTTTACAATTAATCTCTACAGTTAACCATGTACAATAGAGCATATGCTAACACGTACCGTTGTTTATGATGTGATATTTAACATTATGGATCAATGTAAACCATTATGTGTGTCACTGAAACATGCTGTTGTCGGATTCTGAATTTATAGGCCTACTGATGGGTGAAGGATTTGAACCTACGCAGTTCAAAGCGAACATCCTCTCCTTTCTCATTTTCTCTCCTTTCTCCATTGGTATGTGGAATGCTAATATTGCTGTCGACGCTGCTAGACCATCGTCCAGGCGCGCCCACAGGAACTCAAGAACTGCAACTAGAACTGCTGAAAAGGGATCGCCAATCCCTCTATCGCCACTACAGCATTCATAACATAAAAAACATATTTGAAAAACGTTCGTTGAAGCCCTCCTCGAAGCCAGTATTGTGTCCGCAATTCTTGCAGGAATATATTGCTCTTATGGAGGCGATACGGACAGTGGCCAGGCCACCCACTGAATTCTGAAAACCCATTGAAGGTACGTTCGAAATGGAAGTCGAACTAGCGGTTGTGCAAAATACCCCAGCATTGTCGGGAACCAACCCTCGGCCGCCCACATTGTTGCTAGCAACACTAACAGATGAGCCGGTTGTATCGCCAGCTAGTCCTGGACAGAGCGTCCGCTGGATTTCGAACTCGTCGCACCAAAGGAGAAACTCCCAGGACCTCTGTAGTTTCCATCTTGAACGATGACGTCTAACATTTTCAGATTCGTCTGAGTCCTGGTACCATCAATGAGCGGCAACCCTGTCTCTGACCTGTCTCGGAACCGGTGACCGCGATCGGGGCCTCCTCGACCGGCAGCCCTGGACTCCTGCCGGACCCCAGCGACTGCCTGGTCTAAATGAGACTTCATCTGCCCCTGCAAAAGAAAGGTTAATGCTTTTAAGTCAAATTGTGCCAGGGGATTGGGATTGGGCAGTGCCTCTGTACTCGCCTCTAGTGCCGGAGGCTGCTGCCCCTCCTTGCCAGAAGGCGGATGAAGGTGTAGCCTTAACCTTCCTCTTACCCTTCTTGGCGGTACGAAGTTTGGGAGGGGGGTCCCTCTCCCAGATATTCTCCCCCGCCCTGAGCAGTCGTATAGATGCACGCTGATTCAACACCCCTATCTGAAAGAAAGCATGTAACCCCGCCACAGCCAATACAACGGAAGGGAAAATTGTATCACCAAGAAAGGTAAGCAACCACCTCCTTCCTAAAAGTCCGACATGTTGGAAAAGTCTTGTCTTACCACGCCGCACCTGGCCACGTGGACAAGAAAAACTAAGTTACAGTCCTTCTCCATCTTGTCAATGTACTTCTTCCGAGAAAAAAACACGTGGTCTCTTCAGAATGATAAGTGAGTAGTTAGACGTACATGCCCTTGGGTTTAGATGCAGCCGCCAGGGTGGCAGCATCTTCCTCAGTACACAAAGCTTAACTATTGCCAGTCTCGAACTGTCCAAGTTAACCCTTGCTGCCGACACAAGACTTTTCTGTGCTAGCTACCAGCGCCCTCTCTGACGATTTTTAGTTATCTCCAGTTACCTCCCTTACGATGGCCAATCGGCGACGCCGTGTCATTTGCGATATAATCAAAATGGCCGCGCCCATGGAAGTTGCTTGTTTGATCCGGTTTCAAAAAAGTTGGCATTGCAACAAGAAGATTGAGTTTATAAATGTTTTGAGGGACGGAAAAGATATTTTTGTTGTTATTAGGACCGGTTTTGGTGAATAAATAACATATGACTGCGAACCCTTATATTTTTCAAAGGGAAGTATGTAGGCCCATTTATCGTAGGCGGTACCATTATATAATTGTATTTTTTCATCAAATAAGTACAGTTTACACATTGTTTATTTTTGAATAGGTTCACAATTATCCTGGAAAATATATGAAAATCAAATTTATCAGGGGAGCATATATTATTAGACATGCAATGAAATGAGTATATATTGTCTAAGCAATGTATGTTAACAGAGGTGTCCCTATTTTCAGGGTAATTATGATTTAATTGATAAATTAATATGTGGGAACGAAACAAAGTAATATTATCATTACATTAAATTTAATTTAATTTTAGTTGATATTAAGATAAGATAAAAGCATTTGCAAAATTACGAAAAATATTCTGGTACAGTTACTACAAAAGTGGTCTTAACTTGTCTTAGTTTTACCGGGCACACCTTCTTAGTTGGTAAGCTTTGACACTATATCCGAGGATATCGAGAACTTAACAATTTTATATCTTTATCATGTGCACAAATTAAGCCTCAGTTTTGATAATCCAACTGTTCATAAACACACGTACAAGCCAAACGGGAACTATTTCATGGAGAGAGAATAATTTTTATAGCAAGGCACATACAGTAATATTTTCAAAAATGAAAATGACAAGGTGAAATCAGTGAAAATGGAAGAAAATATAACAATTGTTTTACTTTTTAAATTTGTTTTATTGACGACATGATATTCAAATGGTACACATCAAAACACCTGGTTTTTGACTGCAAGAAGTCAGGCTTGTTGAGAGAAACATTTACTACCGCGATACAACGAGGTTGCAGGCTACTACATTTCGATTGTTAAGACATCGAAATATGTTCAAATTTTATCGGTTATTTTATGTAAAATTTAATTAATGTTTCGGTTCAACGGATAATCGATAAAGTTTTTGCAAGCACAAAAGATAAAACAATTGTACGATGACAGGAGATAAAGTCTTGCCGGGCGTCGTGCATCGAATCGGTGCTTCAAATCATGGTCAATTTTATCGAGCTTGATTAGTTTACCGAAGCATTTTAAGAATAAATGCTTTGACAGGCCGCTCTCCGCTAAAGGGTTGTAGCACAATAAAAAGCAAATTGACTATAAACATAAATGAACTTTAATATAATGTTCATCGCTTTGCAGGCGACACATTCTCTTTACAAATCTTTCAGTCGACGGATTGCGACATGGGCGCAGCCATGTTTGTTCGAGTTCCCGGATGTAGCTTTTGCTAGGAGCTTTCTGATTGGACTATCTAAATCCTTTGCAGTGAGCTAGAGAGCTAGCACAGGAAAGTCTTGTGTCAGCGGCAAGGGTTAACTTGGACAGTTCGAGACTGGCAATAGTTAAGCTTTGCGTAGGAAGATGGGGTGGCAGGGGCTTGTCGACATACGATAACGTTTTTTTGGTGAGTGTATATTTTATTAAAAAATGGTTACAAGCTGACATAATGAAGATTAAACATATACTTATGTTAATTAAGTTCCATGTTTACACTTCAGCTTCTTTACATGCTTAATGTTTCTAGCAAAAATCAGGCATCAAATGTACATACATAGGATTTGAAGTCGGCAAATTTAAATTTCTGCGTAAACTCGCAGGGCATACTTTCATGTGACGAACTGTGAACATTCTATGGCAAATTGACTGGTTTCTATAATATATCAAGGAATGTATTCAAGCTATAAATCCATGTGAACTAAACTAAAATAAAATATGTAGTTATTTCGGGGCTTAATAATAAGAATTAGTTGTTACAAACTCTTTAGTTACGCCCTCCAGTCGCGACCGTGAGCGCTAGTTTCAAATAACATGGCGGACAGCCAAACGAGTAGAAAACAGGGAAAAGTACGTTTACGTTGCGCACTATTGCGGCTATTTTCCATTTGAAACTCCTTAGTGACAAAGGTCGGATAAAAGATTTATAACAAAGGGTTGCATCAACGCCTTTAGTGTTGAAAATAAATCAAGTGTATGAAAGAGATGTCTGATTGAGATTGGTCATTATAACCCGGATTTAGGGTTGATAGCGAAACATAAACAATACTAGCCTTACATTTTGGCCCAATAACTCGCTAAATGACGTTTGCTTAGCGAAATTGATTACTATGATGCATACTGCTATGTCTGGTACATGTACTGACTATTTTAGAGTCGGTTTCGCACTACATTTGAATTTGGACTATATTTTGTTTATTTGAACCTATTCCTAGACACTGTAATTTCTTAACAAATGCAGTTGAACTGTAATTAAAACTGGACGAGTATTAGTGATTTAATGGCACTTTTGAATTGAAAATATCATATATTTGTATATTTTAAATTTTTGTTTGGTTTAGTTCAGATGCCTGTCCGCCCAATATATGACTGCTCTGTGGATTGTGATATTTGTGTAACTCTGATATTCTGAAACTGAAATAATTATGTGTTACTCTTGTTATGTGGAAAGTGAAATAAGGATTACTGATATGTGATATTTGGGGATGATTATAGGCAGAAAGTGAGATATTTTTTTATTCTTGTTATGTTAACATAATTCCTTGACATATTGATGACAAACCAATGTAAACATCATGTTAAGAGGGATTATCTCCAACTCTTTGTGTACAGAATATATCTTGGAAATGAAATGTGTATTACTTTTAAGGATGTTGAATATTTTGATTGTGTGGACATAATTTCAATTATGTACAGTATACTTCTAAAAAAGCTATAATTACTCACGACGAAAAACAACAAAACTCTTCATTCTCGATTTACAAATGTAATTGGTCAGTAAATAGGACTTGTAAACTATGACGTCATTACTTCAAACTAACATTTGTTCATTTTATGATTTTCTCTTTCTATTCTTAAGAAAAAAGATTCAATTTTTTATTCTCTCGATACATATACATGTACAGTGGCTTAATACTTTTGATTTCTTGATTTACAAGTAATAATTTTGTATTAAAACCTGACACGGATAAGTAGGTTTTCTCGCATACAAGGCAACGGTAAAAGGTATTTCTGCTACTTTCTGCCTTGGGACGTAAGGTTTTGTTTCCTCACGATCACTTCCCTCAGACCACGATTCGGAACCTACATCTACATCTACCTCATATTCAGTCCATTCATCTAATAATTCAGATAAATCAACATCGGAATCGTTCCAGTTCAAAAACTCTGACATATCGGACAGTAGTGATATTTTTGAAAGTTCATCTCTATATTTAACAATGAAAACCCATGTGATTTGGCTCAATTGCTTTATGAAATTAACATCAGCATACATATTACTTTTGAAGGGCAGACATATGCTTGAAAATATTTTTTGAACGAGAAACACGCATAAAATCGGCTTCAGGATTTAGTTAAACCCAAACCAAATTTTTTTGTCACTAAGGAAGTTCCTTCGCAGAGCGGGTACGCAAGCGCCAGATGCGAACAGCGGGGCGCCGATAAAAGGGTATCGTCCCATAAGACAGAATTCCCAAAAGACAGAAAGCTTAAAACAACACTTTTCATGGTCGACAAATGATGTGTAACGTGGGCTCTACCCTTTGCAAATATTGGAACGTCCTAGATAAATAAAGACAGAATTCACAAAATCCACCGTTAAGATACAACAGTTGTTTATCTTTTCACTCGATAACATATAAATATATTTTTACATGAAGCCCGATTTTATTCCATTCACATGTTCAATGGGTTGTTTTCAAAATTGAAAGCATTTTCTGCCCAATCAAGATTTTTAAAAATTACTTGATTTAAAAAGGCTTTTAGTTTATAGGAAGAATATTTAGATAATAATGGTCAGTTTTAGGGGTAAACAATTATTTTTGTCATTTGGAAAATTTGATAAAATCAGATTGAGGGTCAAAATTGACAGATTTACTCTGTCTGGAGGTGAGGGTAATAGTATATATGTTCACAAAATCTGTATAAATGAACATATTAAAAAATATATAATCAAATAATGCTCATTAGGGATCATTTATGTTAACAGAATTTTCATTAACTTCAAAAATTAAAAAATCTACCATGTGTAACATGTCAGTCCGTAATTATTTTGTCCTGACCATTACAGCATATAGAATTAATAAAAATAATTTCACCCTTTAGCTTGATTGTATCTATTTGCGGTTTCTGAATGATCTAAATCGTGTAATAGTGGTAGGATATCAAATAAAGAGATTCATCACATTTTGTAGAAAAAGGACACCAGCAAATACGTATGAAAGTAATTCGTCAACCGTAATTGTCCAAACTTCCAAGATTTGGGAGCATGCTTGTTCACGATCTCGTGTCCAGTAACTGGGTAGTCAGGCAGACAGGTGGATTTAAAGGGTTTAGGAAATCATGTTGAAATTACACTTTCCACATGTAACACCTTACTCATAAACGTAATGATATTAAATTCCATTGAAAACAAAAATTTTGGGACCATGCATTTAAAAGTTACAGGCTACGTAAAGTAGCTGAAATCGACTGACCTAGAAAAAGGACAAGTTTTATGTCACGTGATAATGTGACGTCATGAAGGGAACACGAACATGGCGTCAACACGTAAAGAGTACCAACTGAGGGACCACAGTGATGGCTCCCCGTGGCCTTCCGACTCATCTGTAAATGGAGATGAGTCGGATAGGACAAATATTTATTGCCGGCAAGTTCGACCGAACCGCAGAATCCGTATAGATTCGAGCCAGTGAGGGATTCCTCCTCGAGTTCTGACGGCAACGGCTCTGACGACCATGACCGACTGAACACTGCTTGCATGGTAATTTTCAAGTTATTTCATAGTAATGAAACCCTTGTTTTTTTATGTCTAAGCTATATTCAAATTCAATTTGAAAAGGGATTTAATTAATAACAATATCTGTTAAGTAGATTAGTTAACAAGTTGCTTGAAATAAAAATAATATTGTTAGGAGTTACTTCCCTTGGCCATCGATCGTATGAAAATTGACCATATTCTTTTCTGAATTATTCTGTCAAATGTAGGATAATATAATATCCTCGATTTCTATTATAGCTGATCTTGTTTTCATCTTTATATGCGACCGTTTCGTTATAAAATACACTCATTCAAAGTTATCTAAAATAGCAAACGAGTAACCTTTATTCACGTGTCACCTGTTTTCGTAGTAGTAGTATTTAGTACTATTTACATATGACAATCTTGCTCGCTTGACATAAACAGGTCCCGGCTAGATGGCACTTAATTTGTTGATCAGTTGTTTTGCATAGACACGATCAATATTCAATAAATCTACCCAACTGTTAACTTCACTAATGAAAATCAAGTGCTATTTCATGCTGTTCACTTAATACAACTTCAAGAAAAAATTTTTTGATCAATATATATGTCACCAAATTATATTAATGGTTGCCTCCCCAGGCTGACATGATTCTTATTGTCAAATATATAACCAGAGAAGAGTCCCTGATCAATTTTTAAATCTGTGCTAATGCAGAAGGGTTATTGCCTAAATACATTTTGGCATTTGTAGAATTTTACAGTGAAAAATAAATGATGCATCATTTTAACATCAAACTTTGCTTGGATCGTATCTATAGAAATTGATGTTATATCATATACAAGATATAGGTTGTTAAGAAGAATTTTATATCTACATGAACACTTACTAGGCTTAAATTCTTTTTCCTTCACCTGAAATATTTATATATTATATATTAATAATATTATATATAAAAATATTTATATCAAGGACAATGTAGTAATTCAATGAGCATGTGAACTTTTTAAACATGTAACAAGTTTAGTTTGAATGGTGTTTTGTTTAAGTCACCATTTGTGTTTGAAATTCAGTAAAATATTACCTGTCGCATGGGTTATGTTGCCATTAGTTGCACAGTAGTTGATTTCTTAATACAACGGAAATAGGTGACACGAGAGGGAGAGGGAGAGGGAGAGTAAACAAACGTTTAACTTTTCTCAAGTCTCTACTCATCATTTATGGATGGATTATAAAGTATAATATCACTTCACATAGTCAAATTCTTTTCTTCAGGTGAGAGTGTAACCATTGTAATATGATGTCCACAGCCAAAGAGAGCCAGTGTTGTCAGGAGGTTGACCAGTACAGGGATAAGTGCAGGGCTGGGCACCCTCCTGTCTGCTGTCTCACCCTCCACCCTAGTTTTTATGCTGTTTGCCTGAACAGTGAACACTGATGTGCTGGATACAGCATAATACTAGTTCAGGCAGCAACCAGATGAGCAAGTCAAAGTGACAAAAAAAGAAGATAAATCTGAAATGAATTATTTATTTCTTGACAATTTTTATGTGTAATGAAAACACAAGATCAAGTTCCAAATAACAATAAACTATACAGTGGTCAAACTTATTATAAACAAACTGCCCACATAATAAATGATTCTGAACTCATAAAAATTTTCCTCTGTATATTCTCATGGTGTATTTAAATTACATACCAAGCATTTATATGACAGATAAACATTCCAGTACCATGAGTTCAATTTTCTAGCAAACAGTAACAAAAGTCTATGACAAGGTGATAAACTGTTATTCCTTTTTTTTCGAAAAAAAATCTATGGCAACATTTCCCCCTCCAAATATATAAAAAAATCTTTAAATGAGATAATGTATAACAAAAAAATAATTTTATTTTGCTTATGCTAGAAAAAAGTAGGCAATTTTGTTACTGTACTGTTACAGTTTTTTCCGAAAACCCATTGGCTCTGTATCTCATTAGGAATCAATCCTTGGAGTAGAAACACCTGCAATACAAAATGAAATTCATCAATTTTCATAAGACATTGAAATATGAGGAACTGACAATGTAAATATTTTTTTTAGTGATTTTCACACAATACAAAATATTTAACAATTAAAAAATGTTAAATAAATGGTATTCAGTTATATCTTTCATCTAATTTATACATTTGTCTAAAACTTGTATGTTAATACCTCAATGACACTATTTACTATATAGATTAAAATCATACTTGGAGTCATTTTGCTTTCACTGTTGTATTTTACAAACCTTTACTCCTCTTTGGTTTCAAATTAAGTTGAATATTTTTGTCCTTTACCTGGCTTCCATTTGCTTGATTGATGTAAAAAGCACCTTCCATAACATAATGGTGTCTGCTGTGTTGCCCTCATCAATCACAATTTTTTTTTTGGTTTGGCAGTACCCTCGGCATCATGATCATGAGTTCCTCTTGTCTGTAGCTTCTTGAAAAAATATAGGAACAATTTTTAGTGATAAATTCTTGATCACGTGTGAAAGAATTCGCCTAGGTCCTAATCTAACGCTGAATTTCAAGTGATCGAAAACAGGACGACACATAATCAAGAGCACGTTAAATTGTCATAATATCCGACGTTTGTTTAGATTTTGCTTTTCGTAATCATTATAACTGATGTTTAGTTACAAAATACTTACAGAATAACAGTACATATTTACTGTATTTAACATGATCAACACTCACCCTTGAAAACTCCCTCTGCCGAAACGATGAGCGCTAGGCCTAGGTCACTTCGACGTAAACGCCTACTCGGCCATTTTTTGTTCTTTCACTCGCAATATTGCGCTAACAGTTTCTTAAATTATGGCATACATGTGTTGGCAAGACCGTGAGACATGCATCCGGCTTCATTTTTGGGTTTCGATCCTAACGTTGTAGCTACAAAATTAGGTTTGATGTAGGAATCGTCGTTTAAATGTGCTGAACAAATGTAGCTGTATCCACTTAGGCTACTGGGTCCTGATTTCCAGTCGGTTCGGGTTCTTTGCACAATTTTCGTCCATTGTTTTGCGATATCCCATGGCAAAATATGAAACATTAAGTTTACTTGTGTGATGTTACTACAGTTTACAGCCACCTAACACACATATACGAGGTATTTCCGACTCCTCTGTTCCCGACTTCCATTCGTCTCTATGTAAACAAATGGGGGACGATTCCCTTCGTGACGTCATTAGGTCAAAGGTCGAATTTTGTTTACGTTTTTATAGGTGATCAAGTTTAGATGCCAATTACTAATTATTCTGGTCGGTTAAAAATTATTTTTTTGCATCATAAGTCACTATACACTTCAAATAACATTTCTAATCTTCAAAATAGGTCATATTTCCTATTCCCTTTAAGGGCGACGTTGGGCCAAAAATGACCTATATGCGTTTGTCCAGTTACTATGTAACAGTGACCTGCCCCTTACGAGGCGTCCCTAACAACCGATCCACTGCACGACCCTTGACTCACAGCTGAGGGGTAATCCTTGGGTCTAGCGTCATGTGCTGGTCCCCCATGTCCAGATCCGAATTTGAAGAGCACAACTGGGTCACATGATGATATATCAACATGTATAGCACATTACTATCCGATCTCGTATTAGTCGCTGGTGGTACCAATGAAACGCGTTGCTCGTCAGAATGCTGCACATGACGCTCTGTGTGTGTGTTGGGGCCTATTTGACACCCTGACGCTAAGTCTTCCCCTCCTGAAAAAGGCAACCTTTCCTTCACGACGGGCATCACTGCCTGCCTCACGTTGTCTCACAGTAAGATCTCCCGACGAGTTAAGACACTTTTGTCTTTTAAACACCAGATATTTGTCATGAAGGTGAAGGAATTTAATATTGGTTGCCCGAACATTGTTATTGTCTGGTGACATTCGCCCTACTCGGTTTGTCCTTAAAATGTCCCGTTCATTCCATGTTTTGGATGGTTAAGCCTCATTTAGAACAATGAGTATTTTTTCTCTACTCACATATGTGTCCTCATTCTTGTCTTCTGGGCTTCCAAAGGACCTGACATTCTCCCGTCTTTGACTGTTCTCCTCTATCCTGTCCAACTCCGTTAGGTTGGAAACAGTTCTCTCTAAGACAGTTATTATATTTTCATTTTCTTTAACCTTATTTTTATCCGCACCAAGATCATTTCCATGATTGTTTATATCACCTTTCAACCTATCTGTTTTTTTATTATCCCCCAAAATAACAAAGTTGCGGGAGGTATTATAATGAGCACCATCCCATGCATCAGTCCGTTACACAATGCGTCCGTTCATCTTGTCAACTAATCAACTGTTTCAATTAAAATGTGTCATGGAACTTCAGATATATTTGTAATGATGTGTCATTATTGACTATTTTGAAAATATCTTTAAACATTTCGGATTTGGGGCGAAAAGTGATGAATTTGTAAGAAAACTGTTAACAATTCCTGTCCGGCCAATACGTTTTATACTTATCTAAATTTGATAACATTTGGTGGAAACATGCATAATTACAAGAAGGTGTACATGTGTCATTATCAATTTTTTTAAAAATAGTTGTAAAATGTTGTGTTTTTAACAAAAAAAATGGGGACTCTGTTTAGAACTTGTTTCAAGTCCTGTCCGGCTAAACTTATCTAATTTTGATCAAATATGGTATGAACATGCATATGAAAGTGTGTCATGATTAACAATTTTGAAAATACTTTTGGTAACATTTTGCGTTTTTGACAAAATAAAGTGTTCAAGTGATGTCTGGCTCCTGACTTCTAAACTAATCATCTAATTTTAATCATTGAAATATTTATGTCTTTTTCTTAAATGTGTTGACTGCAGTTTATAGTTCTTTGATATCGGAACTTACTTTCTCCCAGTTACTGTTCATTGTTTTCAAAATTCGCTCCATTGATTCAAATTTCCAACCATGTAGATTCATTTTGCATTTGCTCTCTCATTTTATCGAACATTTTTTCCAAATCTGGATGTTCGACTGGGCCTTGTTTACTGTCAATGTCACCTGCTCGGAAAAGCTGTGTGTTACAGCTTGTACACAAACATGGGGTCAAGCAAGTTCGACATACAGTTCCCGTGCATGCATGTGATAGACGTGTACCTATATGTACATCAATAACTATATCTAGACAGATAAACTGCCATCCTGGCTCTGCTAAGTTTTGTGGTTGATTGCTAGTCAGTGTCCAGCGATGAGCACAGCCTCCCACACTTCAAAGCATAGTAAGAGTCGGTAGCTCAACTCAATGGCCGTCGTCCATCGTGTGTCGGGTCAGTAGGGTAGGATCGTCTCGATCTGTCTACACCCCTTCGGTGGTATAAACTGTCCGATTCGTGACCTACAATGTTCCAACGAGATCCCCATAGTCACCATAGTGACTTATCAGTTTTGCTTCTATGACACTATCTAAAGCAGAACAAAACTATTCACAGTTGGATAGGCAAGGCTTGGGTGTGATATTTGGACTTCGCAAGTTTCACAAATATGTGTATGGTAGACATTTCCAGATTGTTACAGATCACAAGCCATTGATCTCATTATTCAGTGAACACAACCCTATGCCTCCGGTGGTTTCACCCAGAGTGCAGAGATGGTCTGTATTACTGAGAGCATGTGATTACACCAATGTACATAAGAAGGGTACAGCCCATACAAATGCGGACGCAATTAGTAGATTACCAGCCCCAGACACATGTGAATGTAGAATATTCTGCACGTGCAATGTATGATTTGCTGAATAAAAGGCTCTGCAGTCTTGTCTTGGCTGTCTCCCAGTCGACACGTTTATTTTTTCTATTGTACAATTGAAGCTTGAACCTATAACACAAGCATTCGGTGTTTTCATTGGCTGAACTATTGCACGGTAGTTTAGTTGCAATATTGTGCCGCTAGGGGAAACTTCAGGAAGCTCGAGAAGAGCACTTATTAAAACAGAGGTTGTATAGGAATTAATGACGGCGCTACCTCTTTGGGGAGAGAATGCTAAAGCATGCCAATTGGAAGAAACGTGCACTGGAATCAGACACATACCAATGTTGATCTGTTTCGGCCGCCAACTTGGGAGGTCCTCTCCCTATTGGGTAAATGGCAGTGACAACGGGAGAAAATTGACATAAAAAGTGCAAAATTAAAACGAGGAATTATTTAAAAACGATATGATAACTACAGTTTGCAGGACATCTGTCAGTTTCCTAGGTCCAAGAGGCTCTACCCTCAACCCCGCTGGAAAGTAGAGAGAGGCTATGGTTTAAACAGTACTTTTATGCGCTGGTTTTGCAATGTTGCGTTTTTTCCCTTTGTTGTAAAAGTGTTCTTAATAGGCTTAATTGTTTGGAATCCCATGCAAGAGGTGAGGTGAGGTAAAGTGATTAGTCTTTTAACGCCGCTCTCAAGAGAATATATATACTTTCACTTATATATCGGCTGCTAGTGTTAATGCAGGGAGAAAGCCTGCTACACCTTTGTGGCTATGCATAGCGGTGAAACCTGCGAGCATCGGCTGGATCTAGCGAATAATGGGTTGTACTGCACTGAAATTAAGCGTAGCATTGCAGCTGACTGCGAGTAGAACAGTTCTCTACTGCAGACAAAGTTGGCGGGAGTCGAACCCCGGACCTCTTGATCCGAAGCCGAACGCTAACCATTGCACTATCCCGCCCCCTCCCTTGCTAGAATTGTTACTACCATAAATGTCGAAATCACTTGCGCTTTAACCTTATACATGTACGACCGTCAATTCTGCAAGCGTTGATAACATCAACAAACGCCGCTATCTTGTAAATAGCGGATGAATGCGTCGCCTGGTCAGATCACGGTAAATGATCTAAAAGTAGAAAAGATACAGCGTGACGTTTATTTATTCATGGTGACCTGGCGTATTGACGCCAAAAGATGATGGAACGACCAAGCTCGCCCGCAAGTACATTTTACATGGTTAACTCTTATCAAAGTGTTGAAGATAACAATATATGTCATATGTAGTTGCATGCAGTTTTTCTTCTTGACCGTTTCTTGAATGTTAAAAGAACCTTTCACCACCTTACTGTTGTTGTTTTTCACATATTGACATAATTGTCAATTTGGATGAAGAATGGAATGTACTTTTTAATGCCAGCAAAACGGTAATTCTTTTATATTCACGTAAACAACCACCCACCCACAAAACCTCCTGATCTTCACATGAATAAAGTCACCTTAAAAGAAGATTATCATCATACTGGCATGATCAAATATGTGACATGATTAAAAAAAAGTATCACATATGATAAATTGTCTTAGGTCTTGTCAAAACTATATGTAGAAAATATGAAGAAGGTGGACTTAGAATGCAAGATATCAGATCCTTTATATATGCACTTAAACTATCTTGCCTATGAAGTTATATTGATAAAAATTCAAGTCACAATCCAAGCTCATTCCCATTTAATAAGATATTTCTTCTTGGTGCAAATATAGATAGACATGTACCTATTGATAACCCTCTTTGGCATGAAATTTTAACCTTATGGGGTAAATATTATAAAAAAACATCATCTCAAAAATACATCTCAGGTAGAAGAAATACTAGCTGAAACTTTATGGTTAAATCAACAGTTTAGACACAGTAATTTCTTAATTGAAAACTGGTTTAACAGAGGTATTCACATAATAAGAGATATTTGGGGTGATAATGAATGTTTGCCTTTCAATGAAGTTAAAAGTCTTTATGGTATCAACCCTTGAGTTCAATATGATAATTTTGAATATCCCCAAAATGTGGGAAAACACTCTCTTAACAAATCAGTCATGTGAACAAAATCTCTCAATATGCCAAACTCTTCAAGATCTGCTATCTCGAGAAAAAGGAAGAAGTTTTCATGATAAACTAATTGCCTTTAAGGTATGTCAAAAATGGCAAAATGAACTTAACTTTTATGTTAAAATATTCCATGGAATGTTGTGTTTAAAAAGTACAGAAATTGTACTAAAGATGGAAAACTTTTAGACTTTCAGCAGATTTATCACTAGAGCAATTTACACTAGAAAAGATCTAACCCAAATGTAAATAATTGATACAAATATCTGCTCTTTTTGTGAATCTGAATCTGAAAATCTGTATCATGTTTCTATTAAATGCAAGTTTGTGTATGAATTCTGGAGAAAAGTTGAAACTTTTATTAATCACCATGTTACACATATTGATATTACCATATCTGACTCAGATATTCTGTTTTGTAATAGTTCTGTCAGCCTTCTGGCATCACATATCATTTTAATGGCTAAAAATATATACATATCTCAAGAAAAACAAATTATCCATTGATCACTTTGTAAACATTGTCAAGGATGTTTTCAACGTTGAGAAAATTATAGCAAGTAAAAATAATACTATGCCACTATTCCATGCCAAATGGAGAGCTTTAATTAATGTTTTACAATATTTACCAATGTATCATGTTCTATTAACTCATGTACACCTATGGAAATGAATTGAATAGAAAGATTTGGTAAAAAATAATGTCGTAGGTCCCTGAAACACAGATTTAAACGTGAGAGCAGCTACTGTTCATAAACAATATATTCTTCCCATCTTTTACTATTGTTACCACTTCTGGGACAACTGTTGCGAAGAACAAAGTCGTTTGCTTGAACAATTACATCTTGTTGCCCATTGCACAATTAGCAGTACTGTACGCGGTTCTAGTCATGCGAAATTGAATGAAAGAAGATATTTTCAAAAGCTTAACTTGATGCATACAATATTACTCCAGCATACCTGCAAGAACTGATTACTCTTGACAAACAAAATGATAACTAAATTCGGCACAAACTCGTTATATCTAATGCAGGCCGACTCTTTATGCCAGATCGTTTATACCAGATGCAATAAGACAATGGAACGATTTGCCACGACCCAAAAGCTCCGTGACTAACCAAAATTAATTTAAATGCTTATTATCTATCCGCAAGCGCGCATCATTTTCCTTTGACATAAACTTTGGTAATAGACAATGCCAAAAAGTACGTGGCGTAGAGATTTAAACGCCCATAAGTTTGATAGACACATCTCTTCAAACAGGGCCTGTTCGTGCGGTCATTCAATGAAAGACAATGTTAATTACTTTTCCCCATGTCCATATTATGACAAATTACGTTTTCACTGTTCCTTGATCAGCGATTTGAAAACACTTAAGACATTATCCCCTAAAGTTGAACACTCGTTTACTATATAATATTCAATTAGCAAACGTGTGATACCAACATGATTATACTTGCATTTATCATAAGAAATTGATCTTTTGTAAATATTTTTTGTAACCATGTATATGTTCGGAGAGGCATTGATATAAGCAGATTGTGCTTGTTTGTCAATCCCTTTTCATTTTTGTATGAAATAAGATACGTTTAAATCGACAGAAAACCCAATGGCAGAATACAAAACATAATGTCGATCTTTCGGATATCGCGTTATAAAAAGGATGTCTCTTGAAGTGAAGAAGTACATGTAAGACCAGCAGTTTCGAACCACCTCCATCAATATATCAACTTTATAGCCATTGAATTAGAAATAAAGAAATTTTATCAGACACTTTTCTATTCATGATCTGTTCGGACGGACATAACGTTTTTGATATTGTGGTTCATGTTCCTCTTTCTGAAGAGGATGAGTCGCTTATTGAAGAAGAACATAACAAATGTCAAGTACCGGACACCAGCACCCAAGACTATTTACAGTATCATATCATAGGTACAGATAAATTGCTCATGTGTGTAAATTAATGGTTGCGTTCTTGCACCAAATTTGCATATTGTGAAAATTTGCACATGTGCAAAATTACATTTTCACTATCTCTGGTCTCAGTGCAAATTTGAATATCATGCAAATTTATACACATATATAAACACACATTATTCAATTGTGTTCATATGCCACTTTAACATACCTATGTAAATATACATACATTAGGTAGTTTGGGGTTCTTAGAGAAAAATGATCTTGATGACGTCATCTAATGATTTGCAATACTCTACACACGTACATATGTGGATATATATACGACGTTGACGTGCTATAAATTTGGGATGAATATTTTAAATCCTCTAGCTAAATAACTATCACATGCGTTTATCCCACCGATCCCACACCTGTTGGTTCTAAACACAGCGATCATACAATTTTATGTGACACATTGGATTAAGGGTTAGGGTAACTTTAGGGGAATATATTTTAGAACATTTTAGAAAACGATCATGATAAGTCGTATCAAGAGCACCACAAACTAGCGACAGAATTAATAACTTTTCTAATTTTCTTTGAAGACATATTATGGGAAAGGGACGAAGAAGTCAGTTGATCAATGAAAGTCCGGGAGTCGTCGTAAAATGTTTCATTTCATTCAACGTTTATGTTTTACGGCCAAATTAATATCGAATGTAAAATAGTATTATTTTTTTTCAAATCTTTTTATTCATTTCAGTTGGGTGGGTGTACATCTGATGGCATACAAAGACACTTCATATCAAACACTAGTTTGGAAAATGATGAAGAAATCTTTAAATATGAATAAAGGTAACTAATGAAAAACATTATTTAACTAAGGCTCTCTATTTAATGCTGAAAGAAGGCAGTGCATTATTTTTACATGTAATAATGTTTTAAACATTAAAAACATCCTTGACAACACTTATAAAACACTCAATAGATAGTTTGTTTCTCTTAATACTTGAGATATATATATATATTATTTAGCAATTAGTATGATATGAGATACCAGAAGGCTGGCTGAACTGTTACAGAATAAACTTTTCTCCAGAATTCATATACTAATTTGCATTTAATGAAAACAAGCTGCAGACTTTCAGGTTCTGATTCACAAAAAGAGCAAATATTTGTATCAATTATTTTCATTTGCGTCAGTAGACAGTGTAAATTGCTCTTTTGATAAATCTATACTGAAAATCTAAAAGTTTTACATCTTTAGTACAATTTCTGAATTTTCTGAAACAACATTCCATGGAATATTTGAGTTAAGTTCGTTTTGTCATTTTTGACAAACTTTTATTGGAGAGTCATCAGCAATCAGTTGGTCATAAAAATTTCTACATCCTTTTTGTTGAGAAAGTAAAACTTGAAGAGTTTGGCTCACTGAGAGATTTTGATTACACAAATTATTCGATAAGAGAGTGTGTTTCCATATTTTGGGGATACTCAAAATTATCTTGTTGTATTCAAGGGTTGTTCCCTTGATACCATAAAGAGTTTAACTTTTGTCTCCCCAAATATCTCTAATGAATACCTCTATTGAACCAGTTTTCAATTAGGAATTTGCTGTGTCTGAACTGATGATTTAACCATAAGGGTTCGGCTAATATTTCTTCTACCCGAGATATGTTGTTGTTTATAGTATTTACCCCATAAAGTTAATATTTCGTGCCAAAAAGGGTTATCTATAGATATGTGTTTTCCTATATTTGCCCCTAGAAGAAATATCTTATTAAATGGGAATAAACTTGGATTAGGAGTTTTTTTTCTTTTAATATTCCTCCTTAGGCAAGATAGTTTGAGTGCTTTTATGAAGGATCTAACATCTATCATTCTTAGTCCACCCTCTTCATATGTTCTACAGATAGTTGTCCTTTTGATTTTATCCTTTTTGCCATCCCACAGGAAGTTGTTTATAATATCGTTCAAATGGTCAAGAAATTCTTTTGGAGGGGATGGCAATACAGAAAAAATATGGACTAAAGTTGATAATGCTAGAGTTTTTAAAACTGTAATTTTACCTGATAAAGTACGTTTTCTTTTTTTCCTTCCTGCAAGAAGTCTTGTTATTACTTCTAGTCTTTTTCTAGTATTGATTACCCATATACCTTTTAAATCAGGATCGAGATATATACCAAGGGTGTTGAAGTTACCCCCATACCAATCTAAGCTAATTTCCGAGCATAGTATCACTCTGCTTCCAGTGAATGAACCAATCCAAATGGCCTTTGTTTTTTCAATGTGTATCTTTAGACTTGACATTTCAAAAAATGTATGAAGTGTATCTAGAGCAGCTTTAAGACTGCTTTCAGATCCGTCTAAATATAATTGAGTATCGTCAGCATATTTTCCCATCTTATATTCTTCATTATTTAGTTTAATGCCTTTAATATCTTTATTATCTCTTATCATAGTTCCAAAAATTTCAGCCACAAAAATAAACAAATATGGGGATATTGGGTCTCCTTGTCTACAGCCTCGCTCATTAGAAAAGAAAGAAGAAAGTTTACCATTTTGAATTACACACGAAGATGCATTTAGCATTAGTATCTTTATCCATTTAATCATGTAGGGTCCAAAACCCAAGTTTTTTTTAGTACTTTAATTATAAAGCCCTTAGAAACTGTATCAAAAGCTTTCTCAAAGTCAATCAGAATTAAAAGACCTGGTTTATTTTCTTTTTTCAGTTCAAACATGATATCATACATTAATCTAACATTATCACTGATGCACCTACCAGGTATAAAACCTGTTTGATCCGGATGTATGAGCATATCTAAAGTCTTTTTCAGTCTGTTAGTAATACAAGAGCTTATAATTTTATACATGGTATTCAGAAGTGAACTAGGGCGCCAATTCTTTATAAATCTTCTATCTTTGTCTTGTTTTGGAATGCATGTTATAACACCTCTATTAATAGTATTTGATAATTGATCTTTGTCAAAAACTTCCTGAACATATCTGAATACCCAAAACTTCAGGTCTTTCCAAAACCATTTGAAAAATTCAACTGGAAAAACAAAGGTATTTAGGACTGTGCATTAAAAAGTTTTTACGCGATGTCTTTGCAATCTTGGAAATAGCACAAGAGAGATAAAAGTTGCTATAAATGGTAAACTTGTCCATAATAACTAATAACTGAAAACGTACTAAACTATTAGACCTTTACTTAGTCAATATTGTTGCAGAGAGAAATAGTAAATGGACAGTTACTACAGTTGTGTTTTGAGCTACGGTACATCAATATGCAGATAGCACTTTTGGAAGAGGGCATGGTTAACTCTACTAAACTTTTATATGAGAGATTGATATTAGAAATATATACTTGTACGTGTGTCATTTGCAGTCAAACCCCTATTTGAAAAAGAAAGAATGGCATTAGTCGTTTGCATTACAATTTACTTGAAATAGTGGTTATTTTACGAATGCTTCACGTTACAAATGTTTGATACTGAAATATTTTACCACTTTAGAATAACTGGTCCCTATCAGATTCAGGGAACGTAAATCCTTTCGTTTTCGACACACACATATGAATATGCAGTTAGGGGTTAACCAATATAGGGGTGGGGCCTGACTGCTGTCCGAAGACCAAAACAACAGCTAACAGTAACCGCCTTTATGGAGAAATAGATCATTTGAGGTGTTTTTTTATCAGGAAGAAACAAAATAATTAGGTTTCTTGTTGTTGTTTTTATCCGAACTGCCTACATACATGTGTTTTTATTGTACATGTATGCAAACAATTGCGCATGAACGTTTAAAACTATCTATATGTCACTAGTTGATGCAATCTAAATAAACATTTGGTAGATGAATGTTTGTCTCGACTGTTCTATTAGGGACTGAAAGCTGCAGGTATTGTTTCACGGAGGGTAATCAGGCGTCCTCTGTTGACTCATAACCATAAACGAAGCCGATTGATATGGTGCCAGGCAAAAAGGGACTGGAATCTGCGGCATTGGAGGAGGATCCACTGGTCCGATGAAAGTCGCTTACTGCTTCATGCCAAAGATGGCCGGACACGTGTCTGTAGGCGTAAAAATACAGCCTACAGTGCCAAACATATCCCCTAATGATCCTTTCGGTAGAGGCTCAGTGATGGTTTGAGGGAGCTTTTCATATGACTGCAAGTTCGACCTCATGACAATACAGGGCATTCTGACAGGTCAACGGTACTTCCAGCTGCAGCCTATTGTCGTTCCTGATTTTGACAACCACAATCTTGCCTCCAGGCCTGTGTTCATGGACGACAACCCCATCGAGCACGTTTGGGACATCATTGGTCGCTGTTTACAATCTTGAGATCCCCCTGTACAGAATCTGAGGCAATTGGAGGCAGCATCACATGAAGAATGGCAGAGACTACCCATGAATCAATTTCAACGTTTTGTCAGAGGTATGGGTCGAAGAATTGATGCTGTCATCCGGGCACATGGAGGAAGTACACGTTATTGACTGTAAATCATTAAGGACATTCACAGTGAGCCTGTTGACAACGGACATCATCTCATGTTTAACCGTAGACTTGTCAGCTCCATAGTTCACAACCGGTTTTATTCTTATGAAAAAAACCCGTGTTACATGTCATGGCCTAGAAGCAATAATATAGGGTGTCTTTTTAAAGCCATTTCTAAGCGATACACGCCCCTGTGGTTACTAGGAAGTCGTTGTTCAGTGTTGTTTCGTGATCCGACCCAAACAAGAGAGGAGATAATACCAAAAACCTACTTTTCATGTCAGACGTGCAAAATCATCAAGCTGCAACCCAAAAACAAATTTAATGATTTGTCTATTTTTTTGCTCAGAGGTGTCTTTATGTTTGGCATGAGAATGTAAAATTACTTTATTTATGAACAGATTATAAGAAAGAAATATATTAGTTGAATAATAACGTAACAGAAACAACTGAATTAACTATAATTAAACATTAAGAAGAGATTGGCAAAAGGAATTAGAAAGCAATGCCAACTGTAAAGAAAGAAAGAAATCCTGGAAGATGTATGTAAGAGTTATGTATAAGTCTAACTACATTATGTTGTATTTAAAGTTTTATCATTGTTAACTTTACAATATACCAAAGAAAAATGATTTGGACAATATTGGTATTATTAATATCGAATAATATCAACAAGTAATTGCGTAGCAAGATTCTACGGAAGCATCCTAGTGCCACACTCAAAATGTTTTTATCGCCTAATTAGGATATACTATCACCTTATAAGGAGATAACTAAGTCTTACTTAGGGCATTACTATCGCATAATTAGGCGATACTATCACCTAATTTGGAGATACTATCTCCTAATTAGTTGATACTTTCTCGTAATTAGGTGATAATTATCTCCTAACTAGGTGATAACTAAGTCCTAACTAGGCGATAACTATCTCCTAACAAGGAGTTCGTATGTCCTAATTAAGCTAGTTTCTCCTAATTAGGTGATTGTGTATCCTAATTAGGGGATAAAAATGTTTTGACTGTGGCACTAGGATACTTCCGTAGGATTCAATTATGAATAAAATCCTGGTGAGTAATTTTAACAAATTGATTTAATTTTATATGCAATGAAACTACAAGACATTTAGTCCAAGATAATAGATAATTAAACGAGGCTTATATAAGGTGAAGTTTGATTGTAGCTCTAATGTAATGGTCTGGAGCTAAGTAGTCATGTGAGAAGCGTCGAGCCTCGTTCAGGATACAAAGCGCGATTGAACACATCGGGTCTATACCCAAATGTGCAATCAGGAAATCAGCGAGATGCAACCGAGTCGAGTTGGTTAAACAATTAACTACTGGGTGGGCACATGACTACTAGATCGTTACTCGGTAAAACTACAATCAAACTTCACCTTAAATACGGATCATTTAATTATATAGTGTTTCACTCTGTAGTCGCGTGAGATTTCAAAGCTTGTGTTCACGACCATTAACGAAAAAATACCAAAATTTAAAAGTAGTGAATTTGAATACATCCAACACTTTAAACAGTCTTAAATTTACCCACCATATCTTGTACCGCGTCTGCGTGCTAACTAGATCAATTGTCATTATCTGCCAGCACTGATTCAACAAAAATTCCCTGCCCTGGACACCAATTTTGTGATAGTATTTCTGAAATGTAGACTCTCTGGTCCAGCACCCAGCTTTCATGGGAGAGTCAACCGATATTCCATGAGCTTTAGCAGACGAGCACGAAGCAGCCCGTGTACTATGTGCCGTAAACTTGTCTCTCCCTGTCTAAGTACAGCTGTTTGTTTGAGGTACTGACGCAGGTAGGTAACTTTACACAGGCGCCGATCTGGCGCATGTAAGGTTTAATCACAATCGGATCCTGGTGAAATCCTCGTCTGGATGGTTTAACAAAGAGTTAATAACAAAAATACAACGTGACTGATTGAATTCCATACAATATTCAATGTCCAAAGCAACCAAAGTTTGACATCTTTGTCCAGAAATAAGGGCTTCAACGCACTAGTGCACACCAATATTTCGTAAACACAACGAATGCACAGATACTGCATATGTCTCGATATTATTCAAGATCCTCACTCAAGTAATCTACCTCGTAAGTTATTTAACAAATATTTACGTATTCAGGTAGTAAAGTTGATTATCAAAGACAGGAAGTATGTAATGCAACGTAACTTTAAATCCGCCTGAACTACGATATCGAAAATATTAAGATTTTGCTTATAACCAAAAAAGCGGAAACGGCAGCCGCTTTGGTCAATCTAATAGCAATGCTAATGCTGTGTTATTTAATCGGTTTATATACAACATTGCTTTCATAAAACATAATTCATTCTTTGTTCTCAGTTCAGAGTTTAGATAAATTCAACAGCTGCACATAATACTAGTTCAGCCGCGTTCAACTCTCTATAATTTATCCGTTTTGTGCACAGCTAACCATAGATTTTTTTATATGTCCAAGCCGACAGCGGCTGTCCAAATTTTTTTTCATTGTTGATTGCAGGTCAATTGTAAAGAATTTTAGGTATTTCATTGCATCGATAGAAAGATTAAGTGAATGCATAAGTCCTCTTAAACCTTAAAATAACCAATTTAAACCGTAAAGGCGTGCACTAGTGCCTTTAAAATATCACAAGTTTCAGTGTAATCAGTCTGAGTGTAAGTTTCTCAGCTTGAGCCACAGTTTTCAAATATTGTAGCACAACGTCACCATCCCAGGTGCTTGAAAGTTTATGTAATGAGGGTTTGCCTCTTTAAGCAAACTCTACACAAGCGTGTGTTCTCCAAATGGAAACCCATTAGGTAAAGAAATAACTGAAGCTGTACTCACACCACTGTAGCAGAGAGCTTGGCTACACAGTCTAGCATGAAAGTTAAATTAACACCGACTTCTGCAGGTGGCGCAAAGGGGTCAACTTCTTGTTCACTACGGTAGTGTTCTAACTTCCGGAGGTAAGACTGGTAAAAGTCAATTTCAGGTAAAAAAAAGTCGAGTTTTTCCACTTTGTATCGTCCCAAACACTGAATCTGAATACCATTTTTGTTTAAATTGCCCTTTTTATTATAATCTAAGAAGCAAACTTATTCCAAAATATTTTTGGAAATATCCAACTCAAGATAAGATGCGACACCTATTCTCGTCAGAAGGCGTACTCCTAAGAAATCTTTGCAAATTTTTTATTCTTAGCAACAAAGCAAAGACATTATTACTTCAAAGATATCCCATTTGATGACTATGTAATATATTTATCATGTTATATTTGCCTGTATCCAAACACTTAAAATATGTGTTTGTCATTTTATGGCTCTCTGTAATGCAAGAAGCTTCTGTACAATATCTGTATCATGGGCCTGTGGCCCCTTTACGAATTAAAAACAGATATACAGTCGAGTTTTTCTAACCCAAGGTGTAGGAATTTATTATTAAGTTTCCACACTTTCTGTCTCCTATCACGTAAAGAATATGCATCTGCAGACACCAGGGATATGTGCAGTCGACATCCATGAAGTGTTCATGATACAGAATTGCAAGATCTTATTTGTGATATCATTGCATGTAACTGAGTGACTGGTCCCCATGTGATTGATGCAAGCTACCCCTGTAGTGGTGTCCATCATCACTCGGATATGCTTATCTTTAAGCTGCTCAGTGAATGATCGCAGAGAGTAATAAACAGCCAAAAGCTCTAGATAGTTGATATGGCCCTAAGCCTCGCTCTCTACCCAGCTACCACTTGCCGTATAGCACCATCAAGCACTCCTCCAATCCCTTTTCGCTACCATCTGTATACGCTATTGCGTCTGGTGGCGAACGTCCAATGACATTGTGGGAAGTACAGATATGGTCACACCACCGTTAGTCCAAGCCATAAAATTTCCGCGTTAGGTGTTCTTTAAACCATGTGTTTTCTCTAGTTCGAGCCATCAATAATGCAGGGGCCAATACAAACACCCAAGACTATAAGCATCCGACAAGCGTCTCTGATACAGACCATAGCTTTGGATAGTAGTAACTCACATGCATGTCTCAGTTTGTCAATTAGCTGTCACAGTATGAGAATTGACGACAAAGCCAAACGTTCAACTTTCTGTGGTGAATTACAGCATCGAGTAACCAAACGGTATCAGTTACGTTTTGACAACAGTCTGCATATTTATTATATACCCATGTAAACTTAGGATAGTAATACAAGGGCGCAATAGAGAATACGTCTTCAAATTCCGTATTGCACTCGAGAATCCGTATTGCACGCCTGCCGGTTCTACTTTTCTGAACCTTGAGACTTCGCGGATCTCCCGAAGCAGCTATTTATAGTTATAAATTTAGGTCATTGGGATTCCCAGTTTGCGAGAGTTGCACAAAAGCTCTTATCAGCTCATCTCAAACAAATTCCATGAACCTTGAAAATCAGCAGCGAAAGCGTAGACGTGTTAACTTCGACAGTGACTCCGACTAACTGACGGCTCGAGCCAATGACGACAACGTATTTGAAAATTTTGAAAATGACCTTGAGCTTTGAAAGTTACTGATTTCTTCACGATTGTTTATAAACAAAATAGCTTGATCATTGTTTGATTTATACTTTATCATATTAAATCAATTCTGAATTTGATCAAAATATTGTGGTTTTTTTTTTTTTTATCTATTTGTTGTTATTGTAAGATGTGGAAGGCGGACTTGCTATACTTGACGTCATGCGGAGGAATGTGGCATTCAGGTCAATTGCGTTATTCGGTCATCGGCGTACTAATACCAATGTCAAGTGTACCTCAACGCGTATGTATGGCGTGAAAATGTATATCGCTACGCAACCTTTTATTTGTATAAATCACAAAATGATTTGTTAGATTAATTGAGATCGGGTATATAATAAATATAGAACGCTATACTAGTGCATCTTGATGTTTTGTATTGAACGAGAAGATGTCATGTCTTCGAACTCGTTGTTTCTCTGCTCCAATGACATCTTCGAGTTCAAAACAAAACATCAAAATGCACTAGTATGACGTTCTATATAATCATTACATACCCATGTAATCTTACCATAGTAATACGTAATGAAATACAATGAATTCCGTATTGCACTCCTCAATCCGTATTGCACTCCGTATTGCACTTCTCACCGAACTCAGCGAGAGAGGTGTCAACCCATCTATTTTTAGAATTTAGGTCAGGGGAAACGCCAATAAGGCAAACAAACGCACATAATTTGATTCAGACATCCCTGAGTGTTTTTATCAGAATAAATTTACATTGTTTCACAATTATAGATAGAAAATATTAACGAATTAGGCTATTCAGCGGCAGCAACATTCACGTGGGATCGTTCCATATTAACTTCAACTTTTCCTCACAAACAAATTCAATGAATGTCCCTCCAAAACGTAGACGTGCCATCATTGATAGTGATTCAGATACTGAGTGAGTACTGTCATTTCCTCTCGTTGAACTGTTCCGAAACGTCATCTCTCCGTGTTCACATGTTCACGTTTGAATACTTTGTGAACGAACTTTGCCGAATGTCATCGAATGTTTCAAGTTATGAATGTTTATGTCGTATTCGAATGAAATGTTGATATTCATGTAAGTGATATGCACGTGTCATTAAAGAAATTTTAAACATGTGAACAAATATCTTATAATATATATATATATATATATATATATATATATATATATATATATATATATATATTATAAGATAGGAGACCTTATGGTCGAAAGTACTTGTGAATAAATCATCTTGGTTTTCTTCAACAAATGTGTTTTTCTATATATATATAATTTTCTATATATATATATATTATAAGATATTTGTTCATATATATTATAAGATATTTGTTCACATGTTTAAAATTTCTTTAATGAATATATATATATATATATTAATAGGCATCTTTAAGGTCAATAGATGATATCCGACAGTCTCGTTTCCCCAGGCTTAGAGCAGATGAGAAAGACTTCCATTTTAAATATTATACACATTCATTGAAATTGTGAAGATTTCAGATAACCCAGTGTGTGTCATCTCTCTTTTCTCTCAAAAATATAGGCGAAGTATATTTGCCCTCTTCAAAATGTAAGACTTCAATCATGGCCTTAGCCAGCAGTTTGTAAATTGCCGAATCTATAGCCAATTTCTCAGTGTCAGAAATCTAAATGGGTCTAGGATATGAGTTTTGCATTGGAACATCAACCAAAGGAATATGCATACAACTGATAATGTCTAAGAGTTCAGGGTCATGTGTGAGTTCCTCCCATGCTGGTAAATAATTTACGATTTGACCTCTAGCAAATTGGTCAACTGTATTTTTCAACGAATTTCTCAATTCTAAACGCCAAGTTTCACTCACCTTTTCAACGGTGTCTACAGGGGATAATCCTTCTTTTTCGAGCTGAAATTCTTCCCCTTGCGCTTCTGACAGTTCGGGTGATAACCGGTCTTCTCTGAAAAAGGTCTTCTGGTAACGACCTTGCCCATGACCCTGGATTCATACAAAAACAGCTTTCCCCTTTATACCAAGGTTTAGAGGCAGATTTATCAATCCGGTTAGTTTCCGGTACTGTTAGAGATCATCAAGAAACAAGTACTTCGTGACAGGAACGTTATCCCCACAAAGTGGCCGGCACTGTTCTTGAATACAAGGTCGCAGGATCCCTCTGCGACATGCGACAACAGTGCCATGGAATCAGTCAATTTCGAGACAATAGTTTCACCGTCTGGCGACTTGCTTGTGAGTATGTGTTCAATCATTTCGGCGATTGCTGTAAAAGCAGCCACGATTGACTTTTGTACGTTGACCGTTCGCAAGGTCGGTTAATACTGTTCTTGACAGCCACGTTCTTTTTTGGAGCAAGCATGTTCTCACAGTTGGTGGGTCAAGGGTATTTATCTCGACGGCTTTTCGCCTCGGACACTGCCATGCGTAGTTTAACCGCTTACTGCACAAACTTTACTTTGGCTAAAACTTCTGGCCGTATACATTCATCATCATAGTCCTTTTCAAAATCATTCAGAACTGCATCAAACTGGCTTGAGAGCTTTCCTAAACATAGCGTTTGTGTTATGCAGCGCGGCGTTGACATCACCCGCACGCTTTCCACGTGCCATGTCAACCTTGGTCACCTTGACTGGGGGTTGACCTCATGGTATCTGTGTACTGTGTGACTTGTTGTCTATAGACGTAAATACTGCAATCTTATTCGCCATAAACCCGAATTTGACTTTTGCTATTTAGTCACTTAAATCGTAAATAACAAATTAATTATCGTGTAAACATTATATAACTGTACGGTTTGTATTATATTAATCAGACGCATTATTATGTCAATGACATTAAAGATTCAGAGAGAGTTACATTTAGTTTGTGTTCAATTCTCTGAAATTACTGCGAAATTAACAAACAAAATAAGGGTCTGATGAGGTGAGCTAATTTTACTAAATACTAAATAATTCAACACGCAATAGATAACATACATTCTAAGTTTTGTTTTAAATGTTTTAATTTGGTTTTAAATGTACCGATAGAGCCATTAGCAAGTAGAATGTCTTGAGCTATCCAAGTTCTGTTGATGTATAGCTGTAATCACTCGCCCGTCTAACACCTTGACTAATTCCAAGGTAATTAGATATGAAGCCAGGGTTGGTAACACATTATTTTGGTCCGCATAGGATTTTCGTAGCAATCTCAAGATGTTACTTCTTATGCCAAGATTATACATCTTACGAAGAAATAAAGAAAGGAAATCGATATTAGCCAAAATAAGACGGGCAAACAGTTTGCTGAAGGCAGGTTTTATAAACATCCAACTGTAATTGGAGGAGTCAGATTTGTTTCCCTTTCATACTTGAAAATGTTATTAAACAAATAACACACCTTGGACGTTGGTGAAACTTTAATTGCACAAATTTAAAAAAAAAAAAAGAAAAGAATTTAGTGATATTGAAATATTTTATTTTACTTGAAGACCCCGATCAAAGCATTCTGTGAAATCATTTATATTTCATTATTAAAATGTATATTAATATATATTAATATGTATAAAATGTGTAAGAACAAAGAAATTCATTTATATTTCCCAGTTTTGATAAAATATATGAAAGACATTTACGAAATCGAAACATTTGTTCACGACCCTTGTTTGAAATCATGGTGGAAATGATTTCCGTAATAAAAAAGAAGAAGAAAAAAAGAATCATCAAATGTTTCTATATGCACCTACTTGGTAAATAATTGGTTTTTAATCCATATGATCTGTAGATATGATTGATCTCTATATCCCTTTACATGTGTATATACAGGGATAATAGTTGGTCTATATAAACAAATCTTTCTTTTTCAGTTATCACATCTTGCAAGAACAAATAGAAAGAGACTGCTTCATTGTTTAGCTGAATATCATTTAACCTTACGATCAAAAGAAACGATACCAAAATTTTATTGTGGAGCACAGTGGTGTAGTGGTTAGCTTGCTGGCCTCTCACGCCGACGACTCGGATTCAAATCCCGGTGGAGACACCAAAAAAAATTTGTGACCTGTGTCCACAACTGGGTTGTGTCCTTTGGAAAGGCTCTTCATCCACATTGCACTCAGTCCACCCATCTGTTTAAATGGGTACCTGAATATAGGGATGTACGGACCTATACGGTCGCGCTTAGCTCTAAGTAGCTGCTTTGAAAGTACACTTCCCTCAGGGAGCATGTCCTTGAACGTGGAAAAGGCCATATAAATATCCACATTATTATTATTATTATTATTATTATTATTATTATTATTATTGTGTAAATAAATGTGGCAATTATAAACACGTGACACAGAATTGGTTCCATCCCCAAACCATCTTATGAACCACGAAACATTTTGTGCTTTGGTAATCTGTTTTGGAGGAAATTTCCTAAAGTTTCAATTTGATGTATCAAAATATCAAGAAGTTCGTTCCTCATTTGACTTGATTATAAACGTTTTGTAGAGTCACTCAATGACACACCACCACAACTGCATTGACCTGTACAGAAGATTATCACAAGAGATGCGAGATTGATCAAGAAGGGTTGTGATGTTGTATGTTATATGTGTCCGACACTTTCAAACTCAATCGCATATTTCACGACGGTCCGCCATGACAGTTAGGAATCTACGGCGATTTCCAAGGTGGAATATAGATTTTTATATATGGTCACGTGACCAAACAATCAACACTTATAAAGCCTCGCAATAGTCGTTATATTTATTCAAGTTCGTTAGTCCGTAATTTCTGTCTAGTACCGCAGCACGGTACTAGACTATACTTTTTGTGCTCTAAACGGTGATATAAAAATCATATGCGTAAATTCATAATTAAAAGAATAACATTGACAAGATCAGCCGCCATTTTGACCCATCCAATCTTTCAAGCTATATTTAAAGCATAAAAAAGGGTTCTCGTCAAGATAAATACGTTACCATGTGTCCACGAGTTTGATATGGAGATACATCATGTGTTCGAGTTAAATATCAAACTACATGTGTCCACATGAGATATCTCCATGTCAAACTCGTGGACACATGGTAACTTATATTATTTGGAACACAGAAAGGTGAGTAGATTTGCTGAACTTCGGTTGAACATGATAACGATTGATAAGTTATTTGTTAAGTTATCAACAGCCGTAAATTGCATAGTTCAGTGAGAAATATCCATTGCTGCGAATTAGGTAGATCGTTTAACTTGTGTGTTGGAACGCAATCCCAGTAATGCATTTAAATATTTTCTGGTACAAAATTTAATTCTGAACAAAATCGTATAAACAATTTGCTTTAGCAATGAGTATTGACTAAGTAGTCCAGTTGTGAAAAAATAGTACACAGTTTTGACCTGAAATAAAATCTACTTTTGTAAATACTGGACTGAATAATTAAGAATAAATTATGACAATATTTAGTAAGAAAAATATATCATTCAAAGAAATATTTTTGAATTTTGAAAAATAACATTTATAAAGTAGAGAAGAACTTTACATAAGGGATACCCATGTGACATAATTGTTAGAATTTTACAGTTTTTATGTTCTCGGTACAAACCTGAAAACAATCCAAACAGAGGGTAGAGTGAAAAATATATGCAATAGGCGATTGGGATTACCGATGTTGATCATACATATGGATTCAAGAAAGCAATGAAGGAATGAATGCTTATGGATCGTCTAGACGACACAACCTGCAATACATCAGCAAACATGAGTCAAAAAAGCACCAAAAGCACTATAGCAGCAGGAGAAGCAGTGCGTTTAGGAAACCTGAGAGCGTGAGAGTTACGTGGGTTGCTAGCAGTTAAAATAGTTTCATAAGCTCATTAGTTTCCCTATGGAAGCTGACCTTAACCAGAGCTAACTAGAGCTATCTAAGCTCTGTATTATATCGTTGATGTATAGATTGAATAACCAACCTGAAATCACTCGCCCCTGTCTAACACCTTGACTAATTCCAAGTTAATAGTTATGGATTCGGAAGAAGAGAAATTATGTTAATAGAAATAGTGAAGTAATAACACAACATGATGTTCTCACCAAAGGGGGAAATTGTAAAAGAATCATCGTTAATTTGTCAGAAGTAAACATGCTAATGATCGGGATAATGAGCTACATTTCTTATGAATATAGATATGAAGTTCACGATTAATAAGTGGGATTTTTGTCAAACTAAACTTGTAAGTTATTAATGTGCACGTGCTCTAAAGAACATGAAAAAGCGAACAAAGCCCAGGCTCAGATTTTTACTGCAAAATATCACACATTCATTTGGAAAGACATCGGAATATTCTCTGGCGATCTATTTTATATTCATATGCATCTTGAACGTTGTCGGATTTTCAAAGGCGAGGTATAATTACTTGCATTTCGAAAGACTCCCGAGACAGGCGATACTTGAAAAATGCCACTGATAAGTCTTTTGAACGTTGATTGCTTCTCGCCTTAAAGAAGTTCTTCCTGATAAAATACGCGAAACCCAATCAGGGTTTTTGAAAAGTAGATTTAAAACTTTAGTAAATTATAAGAAATGGAATGAAGGGTATTGAGGATATTATTTTTCAACTGGTGATTTCAAAACATTTGTAACACCTAAAGAAGAATTCAATCTTAAACATACGTAAATACGTAATCTACTTAATTTTAGATTTCTAAAATATATACCAAAACAATATTTTGACACAGAAATAAATTCACAATGTACTCTTTCAAAACAAATATCCAGCTCTTAATGATCGAAAGTTTGTCTACTCCCAGCTGTGTGCTGACAAAGATTTTCTTGTACTTAACTTTCAAGTAAAGTGGGAATCTAAGCTTAATACATCTGAGAACTATCCACCTGGCTGTACAAATTATGTCCACTCCCCATCCAAAAAGGTCCCCTCCCAACTTTTATTTCTGGGTCCCCTCCGCCAATTTAAAACCGAGTTCCCTCCGCTGCCTTGTTGATATTTTAATTTGACAATAACCAATTAAATACTCAAGCAAATCACTTTCAATTGCACAGAAACCTTTATCACGTCTGATAGCAACTGTGTGTGACAGTACCTATGACATTCAAGCTAATGCACGTTTAGAGTAGTAATCCCCGCTTCGAAAATATAAGTGCGATAAACTTCAACTTTTTATGCCAATTACGTTTTTTTCTTGAAGTTTGTGCAACCAAACGCTGCACCAATATATTCCTTATTCATATCCTGACTACTATTCAAAGTTAAATCTAACCATTTAATCATTGACAATTAGGAGGAACAAGCAATGGAATCAGACAACTATCTCTGTCGTACTGTTTTGGTCGCCATCTTGGAACGTCCCCTCATTTCCCAGTACACGACAGTGATCTTGCGTAGAAGCTGTTCAATTCCTCGGCATGTTTCTGATCGTCTGTTGTGTTGATTGGAGAACAGATCTTTGAACAGCCGATCACGTCCAGTATACATTAATATTTGTAATACAGGCTGATTATATATAGTGTTGGAGAACTTTATAGATATCATTGCTAATGAATTTAATAAATGATTTAATTTAGGAAAAAGTGATTGGTGAACATTGCAATCTGGGATTTTCTGTGACTTTTGACATCTAAACAACCTTGAATCAATTGTATCACTATTTTCTATTCTTCAATTTCTTAATAAAATATCACATTAAAGGTAATGATAATTAGAAGCTATTTAGAAGAAAGTTTGTAAGATTCTTAAAATAACATTGTTTCTTGTATTGTGCTTATGTGTTTATGTTCTGGTTTATTTTTTAAGGTGTTCGCTGAACCACACAACATACAGCTGGCAAGATGAAGGCATTCACAGGGGGCTTAAGAGACAGTGTCCTCACAGTAAGTACACTGAATTTTTAGATAAACAAACAGATAGGTAAATGACTTTTGATCAATCTATTTACAAATTAGAGCTACATATTAATTTATTTCTTAATTGCTTGATCTAATTGATTTGTATGTTAGATATAAGTGTGCAGTTGACCATTTAAGATTGCCTTCTGAATTATTTTACAGTGTTCGGTATCTTACTGTTTGTAACAAGTATTTCATTTTGTTTCCGAATGAAGACCAATCACCAAGTCATCAGATGTCAACACAGTAAAAAGGATTTCTTTTGGATTTTTTAAAGGATTTTTTATTTAATTATTAAACAATCACATATACACATAATTTTCATAAAAATATCATTTTGTTAATTATCTTTTAACATTGTTCCAAGTTTAAAACTTAAAGTCATAGTCTCATTTTTGTAAGGCAACTAAACTGAACTAATTATTCTTCACGAACAAAAATCTGATCACTAACACAAATATTTCCTGTCGCATTTGCAAAGATTTTAATTTTTATGCCCGTTTTACAGTTTTGGATGAAGCAGCTTATTGGCGTATGCCGTTTCAGACCGATGAGGTACCGAATCAAGTGCAATCCCATCGCGAGTACGAAACACCGGAAATCTAGTCATCGCAGCGCCGATGCTTATGACAGACGCATTCTTCACTAACTTTACCACCTTTTTGTTATTTCTGTATTTGAAAAAGCGTAAGCTATTAGATATATTCATTGGATATTCAGCTTGGAAATTTTATGTGTTCTTCGTCACGGCCTTAGCGAAATGACGTGGTAAGGACTAACGCTCGCAAAAAACATAATATTCGGGTAGGGTAGGGTAGTTTAAACTTCATTATTGAGGGCTAGAATGCCTGCAGAGTTCTGAAAATTGTTGCAAACGTCAGGGGAAAAATTTCTGTGAATGGTGAACTATTTGTCCGGCATTTATTACAATTTGCCTTGCAAAAATGAGACTATGACTTTAAATGAGTGATGTCCTATAATTAACTTCGAAAAATATCTAAACCAAAGAAAATATTGCCCGATATGTCCGAGGAGTCTATATAATAAACCTGTTCCTTCTGATCAGGATCAAGATACCTATGTTTCATGTGATGCCAGTATATATCCTGAATTGAGTGATATTAAGAAAAACATTTTAGACTCGGATATAAACGAAGGAGAAATTACTAATGCTATAAAACGGTTAAACATTGGTAAATCACCTGGGGCCGATCATATTCTAGCAGAAATCATAAAATCATCTGAAAAAGTCATAATGCCTTTTCTTGTATTTTTCAATAAATTATTCGAAGACAGTTATCGCCTGTAATGGCTGAAATATTGCCCAAGCGGAGTTAAACAATAACTCACTCACTCACTCGAAGACAGACAGACAGTTTATTAAAGTCTAACTTTGTGTACGAGTACGAGTCCGAGATAACAGTACCTATCCACAGTATCCAATGTGAGCTCTCCGCAGGCAAATGTATGATGGGATAACTGAACGGAGGAATTATGAAAATGCATAATCTTGGATTTATCAGTGTTAAGGTTCAGCTTGTTTCCTTTGCACCATGAACCAAGTACATCCAGAACGTTCTGAAGTTCAGATGCACTCTCAGCTATAATGAACAGATCATCTGCATGCAGAAGTATAGATACTATATCCTCCTGACATTTAACACCAAACCAAAACGTTTCAGTGTAGTCGCAAGATCATTGATCATTGATATCACTCTACGTTTCTGTATATATAGTTAAGGGTTCGCAACATCCTTCCTGCTATATATCGAGGTTTTCTAATTTGTTCCATAAATCTTGTCATAGGCTTTCTTGAGGTCTATTAAAGCAGCAAATTTGGAAAGCTTTTTCTTCTTTCTTGTCTCCACGATATTTGTTATGGTTGATAGATTATCAACAGTGCTACGCACTTTCCTGAAATCATTTTGCTCATCGACTAGGTGTCCATTTTCCTCCGCCCATTTAATCAGCCTATAGTTCAAAACACTGCAGTATATCTTCGAATGTGCTAGATTCCCTGATTCTTGGAGTAAAGCAATAAATACCATTACATAAAAAGGGGGATATTCACAAACCGGACATTTATGGAGCATCTCTTAATGCACTTATTGAAAAATGTTTATGTAAAAAGAAAACATTGTTTGTCGCTTATATTGATTTTTTAAAAGCTTTTGATTCAATAGACCGGTTTAAATTATGGAGCTTGTTATCAAGTTATGGTTTGAGTGGGAAAAAGATGCAAGCGCTTAAAAGTATCTATTCTTCCGTTAAATCGTGTTTACGAAATAATTCCCAGTTAACGAACTATTTTGACTGTCCTTTTGGTCTTAAACAATGATGTATGCTTAGCCCAATCCTCTTCTCTTTATTCACAAATGAGCTCTTTTTAGAAATTGCACAAAGTGCAAAATATGGAATTCAACTTTTTCCTGACATGATAGAAATTACGATGTCACTTTTCGCTGATGATGTTATATAAGCTTCAGATGGCAAATGTGGTCTTCAAAATCAGCTTGACATCTTAGCGCTGTTTGGATAAGTGAGGTTTATGCGTTAACCTTGACAAATCTAATATTATTGTTTTTAGGAGGGGAGGTAGACTTAAAAATACAGATACATAATCCTATAAAGACCACAAAAAAAAATGTCAATAGTTATAAATATCTCGGTTTCTTATTCACAAGTACAAATAGCCTTGACAAATCTGTATCTGACCTTTCATTACGTGCAAAAATAGCACTAATGGAATTGAATGTCAATCTAAGAAAAATTGGTTCGTTATCTCCAGATATCTTTTTCAAAATATTTAATAGTCAAATTCAGTCGAAATTATCTTACTCTTCAGAATTGTGGGGCTATAAAAGATATGAAAGCATCGAAAAAATTCACCTTTCGGCATGTAAATTATACTTAAATGTTGGACCCCAGACACCCAATGGTGAATGTGGCCGTTTCCCTATTTTTGTAAGTACAGAAATCCGTTGTCTTCATTACTGGATCAAAATAACAACAATGCATTGTGACCGTATACCTAAGAAAGCTTACGAAATGTTACTTAACCTTGATAACTTTGGCTATGATAAATGGGCTACAAAAAAGGTTTTACCGATATATAAACTCAATTAAAACAATGATAATGATTTACTTTTGAAAGAATCATATTGAATTCATAAATATGCGCCAAAATTAAATGGCAAAACATAATCTTGCTTACAACACATTTTATTGTTGTCAACTTCATTATGTGTTATTCCCGTGTGACGTCATAGTGCTATGTACCCGATGAAGCAGGTGTACTGATAATTATCTTAATAGTCTATCTTGTAATTGTTCAGTTTATCATTGATTTTATTCTTGATAAATGTGTGTGTATAATCTTACAATGAAATCACTGAATGTTGTCTTTGAAATGATTATGATTTGTGTTAGAAGTAAAGACTTTTTCAAATATGTATATCCATTAAAATTTACATTCATAGAGTCAATTTAACTGATTGACACTTGAACCTTTTGACATCTTCGTTGTAATAAAAATGTGTTGCATACATTATATTTGTTTTGAATCATTCTTGAACTTTGATACACAGATATAATGATATAATGTATAAATATCATTATATCATTCCTGGACTTTGGAAAAGCATCTAGAAGAAGTCTAAATTTAGTATTGAATTATTTTGTATCGAAGGATTAAAGCTATGTAAAACTACAATTGCATAAGTAGGGTAACTGTTACTTGATGATAAGCACAACATAGAGAGTAAAACCATTGCTGAACATTTAGTGCAATCGATGCTGTATATATATTAGAGTGCAACCGTTGTTGTTCACTAAATTGCATATTGAGCTACACAAGTTTTGACCGCTAATTTGCATGGTAAATTCGTAATTCCAGTCGCGACGTTGTCACAATGTCTAGCGTGACCAGTGCCGCAACAGTGTTGCTACTGCCTGTTTATTTGAAAGGGTTGTTATGAGAGTTTATACTTAATATCTAGATACCTACGGTAGACAATTTTATAAAACTTTCATCTAAATGTTGGCAACTATATTCTCCCAGAGCAATGTTTGGCTGTAGGAATAGAGTTTTTTCTATTTCTGATAAACTGAAAATGTCTAGAAAATATGTGGTTCTAACTGGATGCGTCTTTGAAAACCTTCTCCATACAGCTAGCTACATGCAATAGCTCATTTGAAAAGCTTAAAGAGCGTTGTTTAAAGGATAGTTATTACAATTACTTTATATTCAGCCGTAACGTGGTTCCAAAATTTTACTTTTTCAAAACAGGACTTGTATTTTACTTTATATATTTCTATATACACTACACCCATAAACAAACTACCCCCTTTCTAGAAATTTCTAGAACGTATCTAGAACGTATCTAGAAAATTTCTAGAACGGATCTAGAAACTTTCTAGAACGGATCTAGAAACTTTCTAGAAAATTTCTAGAACGTATCTAGAAACTTTCTAGAAATTTCTAGAAATTTCGAGTTTTTATTTTTTTAGAGATATTAAAATCATTAAGATTTTTTCTGAAACTGTGTGTTATCATTTGCACAATTTGAAAAGATGAACTACTTATGTTAATTAGGAGAGAAGATATTCAATGTTAAAGTTTCCCTCCTCTACAACGCATCCTCATTATAACGTCCCCTGCTAGCGGAATGCTACGCATGCTTACGCGCTTCCGGCTCCCACTAATGAGCTGTTACGCGTCTTGTCCTGCATCAAGAATTGGATGCATTGACATATGCAATGTGTTTGACAAGTAATATGGTTGTAATTGATTGTTTATTGCTTATTGTTTATCTCATATCTGGATATTACAGTTGGTGCATCTGAGATAGTTAACCGCTGCTGATAATATTGATCGTTAGCTTATGTCAACAACTTAGTCAGCGTACAGCTTTGCCTTCAAACATAGAATAAGAAATGAAAAAGAAGTATACTTGATATAATCAATTGATGTTGTTATGTAAAAAAATTGTAATGGTTTTGAATAGCTTTATAAGGCGACATAAACAAAGCCCTTTATCACATCGAAAGAAAACTTACGTACTATCTATCTAAATCTTCTATGTTCATTTCATGTAAGTCAAAAGCATTGATCTTTCTTAGAAGCCTCGACTGAAATAAAAGCTTTGTATCATAAATCTTGTAATTGATTCACATAAAACGAAATTTGAGAGGGTGTTGTATTATGCATTTTAGTTATGTGAGGTCCAAACCTGGGTCCAGACCAGCATCCAAATATTTTTGGGGAGAAAAAGTTTAAAAGCTAGATTGGTAAAGCTTCGTTCTTGCATACTTGACATGTTTCCATCAAAATAATGAATACGTTTCGGTTTCTACTTTGAATTTCATGTGAATGAATTATGATTTTTTTATCCCGCGTAACACAACAAAACGATAAGAGAACGTTTCTCTCTGTTAGCATAATTAATAGATATAAGTATACAGATTATTATGTTATTACTATTATCTTTCTATGTGTGCTAAATGTTTAATGCGTTGCACTATAGGAGCTGGTGCCAACAAATCAAACAGTATTCTTCTGATCATAAATAGCAGGATGTTTATATACAAAATAAGCAATTTGTGATCGGATCACAACGCATTTTCTATCTCTTACCCCTAATGTTCAGCAACTCGGTATACTTATAAAATGCATAAACGGGATCACCTTGGTTTCTTTAGTCCCATCGTTGACAAATTTGTCTGCCTGTATTTGGAAATCACTCTTATCAAACCAGCTGAGCATATAGTCCATGGGCGAAAACAGGACTTTTATTTGAGAGTATGTGCCCCATTGGTGTCACAAATACACAATTATGCGACAATTTGAAAATTGTCTACGGAATATTAGTTCCCTGTCCTACATTTTACATGTTTCATGTATGAAAATACGCGTACGACTCTCAACATTTTCCACCCTTGGAGATCTTAATTGAGGTGGTGACTTATGCAAATAACCTCTGCTTGCTCTTTAGAAAATGAAAAGATTGTAAGAGTTAGTTCTCTGTCTCTAAATGAAAATATGAATGCACCGTTTACATGTACATAATGACATATCGGAATATTGAGAATAAAGGTGTAGGTGTAAGCAAGCATGCGCTTTTGACGTTTAATTCAATCATGAAAGTATTCACAGTTTTAACTAAGCAATTGTCGTCGTTCACATCAACTTGTCGCCGTTCTAGTTAGTAAGCTTTTCTTTTCCCTCGCCGTCATCTTTGTTTATAGTGTGCGCGCTTACTACATGTACGACTACAATACCTTGGGCGTGACACTAGTATACTCGATCTTCATTCAGACTGTTGAAAAACCTTTACTATTTGGTCAATTCATCGGCTGAATTGGGGTTGACTAACTTACAAACAAACTATATGTATATTTTTCTAGGATAATCTTAGGAAGTATTTTTTAATTTGTCGAAGATGAAGGTAGGCGTCGTATTATTTGACAACATAATTCAAAGAGCAATGCCGCTGTCCACTCACACAGTGAGTAGAGCTTCACAGTAATTCGCAAAGATGTATGTTTATATACTGAGTAATAAAACAACATATTCAAGATTCGATCAAAATGATGTTGAAAAGTTTCATCCTCCATGGTATGGTTTAAAGGTTTAAATATATTTTTATTCCAGAATTTTGTTTGCTTCATAAACTTTTTGTTGAGAGACGGTATATCAGATTTCCTCCATGCTGTACATGTTTGTTAGTAATACTGAGTAGTAACGGATTGGAACAACATACATTTGGATAAAACAATTGATATTTAGTATGATAACTATATATTTATGTGTAAACTTTTATAATGGTCAAACTAGTCTAAATAGTGAACAATATATTTTGCTGTTTTAAGTACATCATATTTGAGGTGTTCATATTCTATGAATGCAGTAAATCTCCCAAATTCCCAAATTTTGCTATTTATATTTTTCATTGATACATGAAAAACGGCCATATAAATGTAAGGACGTCGAAATTATGCATACATTTTACATGTGTACCAGTTAAAAGTCCTAATTAATTCTGCCAATCAATATTTACATTTGTGCTTGATTTAAATAGGTTTTAAAAATCACGTTTGAGTCATTGACGCGCGTCACTGTCCGGATTTCGAACACCAATCGAGACTTTAACCTGTTTTATTGTCAGTATACTGAACTCATAAGCACGAAGGTCTTAATTTTTCTAAACAACCATCCCTTCTTGATAAAATAGCACTATAAAGAAGTTTGGCATATTTGACTCTTAACAACATACTCTGTGGCCCTTTAACTGTTCTACGTTTTACAGTTATGCATTTGGAACTTTACCAAACAGAGTGATACAAAACTGAGTAAAACAAATCACTTATGTAACGTACTGTAAATGATCCTTATCCTTCACCTTCATTTCCTAGTTGACCAAATGAAACAACAAAACGATGAAGGTTCGTTCCTCATCCCCACAGCCTGAGTGGTGTTAATTGGCTCATTTGCTTCTGGTTCGACACCGCCTGTGAGTGTGACCCTGTGAGTGACCAGGCGTTAAGCCGTGAAGAGAGTCCAGTGTTTAATGAGCTTTGAAATTTAGTTAAGTAAGTTTAACCTGCAATCAGTCTGAAATGTAATTTTAATAACCTAATGCTCTAATATATATAAATATAACCTTTGTTGCTCACGGGGGCTTTGTGATTTTCACAGTAAATTAAATCACATTTTTTTAGAGAAAACTTATTCAATTTCCATCTGACATTGATAACAGGTACCCGTTTAATAACCAATTCCTAATTTGATTAAAAACTGAGGAGGTATCCGCCAAGATTCCCTTAAACCGTAAACTCCGGAGTTGCTGATTGAAACCTTATATAACCTCTCTTTTCTTCTTTTGTTAAAAATCAATAATGTTTTCAACGATAACGGTTTTTTATGTCCATGTGTTTAAAATCAAACATGTTTTCCTATTTTCTAAATTTGGAAACGGAAATGTATGTTTAAGAGTTTAAACTATTTGGTCACATTTATATGTTCATTACTCAACACTTATTAAACACTACAAAACCATATTTGTATTTTTGTCTGCTGTAATTAAGTTTCCAAAATAACGTTTTGCTCCATGTCGCAAGTCATTGTCCGTTTTTTTTATCACACATTACGACTGAAAATTGCTGATGGTCGCTATACTTAACTGGTAAAAATCGGGATGCTGAATTTCATGAACCACCACTACTTATCGATAAAACACCATTCATAAAGTTTGACATACTTGACCCCAACAACATTTTTTTCCCCTTTAACCAAAAAAAAAGAAATCAACAAGACATAGCGTCAGTACTATCATGTAACTTGTGAGTTTAAGTTGAAGTTTGTTCGACTGTGTAAGTTATGGCGAAAAACAAACATGTAAAGTCATAAAATGCTTAACGGGATTTATCAAGGCTTACTATCTCTTTCACTCTTTCAAATACGAAAGGTTTTTAAAGGAATGATGACGAGTAACTGCAATAATAATTACTGTTTTACGTGCAATTTACTCAGTGAACCGTATCTCCCGAACAGGCAAGTGTACGGAGAAGCGTAACCTGGAAAGAACATGTCGAAATTTCAAAGTGAATTGACTGTGTATTCTACAATACACAACCGGGCTGTCCAGACATAGACGGAAGAATGCTTATCTTTTGCTGAAGACGACTGCGACTGTGTTGCGCAATTCAGTCAACGAAAGGGGACATATTTATTACCGTGGGACGGTAGAGGTCACAGTTTTAAACACATTTATCATATTCAAAGTGATGAAATTCGTGATATATAAATATGAATGTTATATCTCGCCTCGAAATATACATATACGGTTACTATTTTCACTACTTTAATGCTATAAGAAATCAAAATTAATGAACGCACGGTGTATTTGACTCTCTACAAAATCAAACCATACAAAGTAACTTGGAACGATGAATGAACAGTTGTTGAACTTTCATAGCTGTCATGTCTATCTTCGACATTTTTAAAACGGTTATTAATATCGAAACATACAAATACTTCAAATGAGTAATTTTCTTATAACCGTGTAGTTCCACGACGGACAAGACTCCGTTCAGTGTATCCAGCGTCAAATGGTGTTGCATATAACAGTGTGGACGATATCAGAGGGTGTCAGCGTGAGTGGCAGGGGAGTTGATAAATGTTGCCTAAACAAAGTCATGAAAGACTACAGCATGGAAATATGTATCCAAAAGCCGTTACCGATAAAGACGATCGTTAGTTTTTATCATAAGCGGTGTTGCACTTGAAACAACGTTAGCGTTATGAAAATCTTCTCGTTTAATGAGAGAGGGTTTTAACTGCACCGACTGTGTTGAAGATGTGATGCTTGTTTTTATTGAAACATTTTTATTCATGAAAATGTACAATTCATGAATTGATTGTCCAACAAGCTCCAAGGTGCTTATTTTAAGGCCACTCCGAAGCAATAACACATGCAGTCTAGCAGTCCGTGGTGAAATGGGCTGGGAATCTTGTCTGACAAAACAGAATATCGAAATACTAAGATTCTGGCGTCGTATACAAACGTCGCAGTGTAACATTGTATCAATCATTAATGCATGGTCACGCAATTTTAGAACTTCCTGGTATAATCGTGTTTTCAATTTGATTTTAAATTGGAATTTACCACTTGTAGATATTTTAAATGTCTCAAATGTTGACTTCGAGGTTGCAAAACAGTGGTTGTTACTCTTAGACAATGACAGTTGGCATGCTAAATTATGGAATGATAAAAGTTTGATCAATGGTAACAAATTACCGTCGTTTTAAGAATGTGTTGCAAGCAGATAATTATGTCACCTGTAACCTGGATCGTACTTTTGGCATGTGAAGAAATAGTGAACAGCGTTATCGACTGGGTGACCACATGCAGGAACAGGTCTGACTTTCTATGATATGTCTGTTAAACTTATCAGCGTTCAAGTCACCACAGCGGGCGAGAGTTGATAATCTAGCTAATTTATTTGAATTAACAATTTTATTGCCAGGAGTTAAATAATTCCATAGTTTTATTGTGTCAGGAAAAACGTTCTTGCATTTAACGCTGTCCTACATTTTACTGTTCGAACAGATGAATTTTCTCTGTCGTTATTGTTAGTTGTTGTAGGTAGAAGGTTACATTGATATTCAGGCGCAGGATTATTCTTACTTTTAAAGAACTTTGTCAATTTAGACATATCCACGTTCCGACAGGTTTTAATAAGTTTGGTTGTAAATACTGTTTGGCGATCCATCGAATTGCACTTGTGTGATTTTGTGCCGATCGGTGGAATATATAAACACTGGGAAAAGCTTAAGGAATAACGAGCGGTAAGCGGGTTGTGAGAAGACGTTATTTTATAACTGGGCACCTAAAAGTTTTCCTCATACACTCATAAACAAATTAAACAGACTTAGAGAGGAAGTGTATTGACAATGTTTATTCCAGCTCGTCAACTGAAGCAGGGATCGTATAGACAGGGATATGAAACAAATAACTGACTGTAATATATTACTGCTACCCGGGGGTTACACAACTCGTCTCGCTCATTAGCATGTCTATACGATCTCTGACTGATAACACAGGAGAAGAGCGAGATTACAGTTACTATTTTGACCAGACTAAATAACTTCCTTGAAGTGCTATAAACTACGTATGTCGGCGATCTCTTACATAATATCTTTATTATCATTTCCTGTTCCGAGACAGCTGTGTTTTATTGCTATATGCCTCGCTGGCTGGTTGATTAATTAGATAACATCATTGTTGAATGAAGCTTACCCGGTTCGTTCATGCAGGGTATAGCGTCTGATAAACTAGGTGGAATATGATACCGCATCTATGACAAAATGTAAATTATGCTGTTTTCATTATGTTCAATCTTAATCCAACTATATATTTTGATTTCATTATCTTTTTAATGTCAAAAGCATGTATCCACCTACATTGAATTGACGGAAAAAAAATTAATAACGATAAGTTAATCCAGCATTAGGACGAGATAATGTTTATTGTACTTTTACTGAATTGAATCTATCATTAATGATGGCACAGACCGTTGGTGTCCCTTTCTCTGTAAGAGTGGTAATTTCGTTAACCGGCCCTACCAGGTTTGTAAATATCATTTTTCAAGTCATTCTGATTCCTATCCATTGATGACCAGAAACCCATATCGGAACGCATGTCGTGCGAGGTGAATCCCCTGTCAAAAGTAATGAAATAATGAAAATTTTAAATCAATCTCCGATTGTATCATCATAAGATTATCCTTAAAATTTCACAGACAAATATTTAACTTAAATGCGATTTTATACACAGCGTTGTAAGAGACACTGAACCAGACCTTTCATAACACCTGTCTTTAAAACATGTTAAAGATAACTTTGTATATATGTACGCCTTAATGTTGTTGACATAACATAAACATTATTAATTTAGCGTAATAGCTAACATCATTTACGTCACTATTTTGATTTGGTCACTTGCAGTACATTGTCTTTAGAGATGTATTGATATATAACAAGCTTGTTCACCATTCCGATGCCGTTTTATTATGTAATAAAATGTTTATCCATCAAGTGATAATGTTAGATTGAGGAACGATTGTTCTACTTCGCATAAAAAAACGATTTTTGTAAGCACACTTGCATTTCATGCTTCTTTTACAAAACCTCGCATATATAAGTTGGTAAGCGTCAGCATTTTCCTTTTAGTATTGAGTGATCAAAACATCATATGTTAAGCAGTTTTCTTAAGGCTTCAGGACTTCAAAAGGATTGCATAGACGTAATAACAACTAGGATTCTCTTTCACTATATAATCTTTTCATATTCGAGTTGGGTGTAGTGATCTTGATAGAGATCGGTTCACTAGATTTATATCTAATAGACCTGTATGTGATAGTGGCTATCACTTTGAAGACGCCTTAAATTCCTTCATCACCTGTCCAAATGTTAATGACATAAGACTTAAGGCATATTTCTTTCAAAAAAGTTTTAATCCGTCGTCAATTCAATTTTGTCACCCGGGCTCATCACAAGAGGCTAACCAAGGACTACTGGAATCTGTTAATAATTTTATCACTTTATCAAAGAGATTTTCGGAATTCATCAATCGTTGTCCTATGTGTCCTGCACATATCAAACAACATGTAGTTATCGGCGGTATGAAATAAGTTTGTAAACATTAATTGTTTCATTGAAAAGTGTCCAACATAATCATGCATCTATTCCGTCCTGTTTACTGTATGTATGTCTTCATTCGTCCATATGTACGCCACTTTTTATGTAATAGTAAGTTTGTTAAGAAGCGCTATATAATGAAATAAAATATGTTTAAACTACAATAATTCATGTAGTGACATGTCCCCAAAGCCTCTTTCTTCATAAGCTTGCATAAATTATCAATAAAAAGGCAATCGCAATGTATATACGTTATGTCAACTATAATTACTTCTTTTATTAATGCTTTATCGCAAAGTTTTATATTACATATAATTGTTATGATATAACGACAACAAAAACAAATTACATGCGTCGGAACATCTTGAAGACGAGCGATCTAATTAACGCCTATCGCTATGAAGCTAATGAAGGACGTGCGCTATAAATAGACTGCTTCTTGTGCAGCGGAAAGAGACGCGTTAAAACGAGGAAGATTTAAAGTTCAATATTAATTATCTCTCTTTCTATTGATGCAATCTTGTTCAAAATTTCACAATAGGCAAAGAAAACATGAGGATTTTAATTAAGATTATAATTTTTGAATATTTTGAAAAGAGTGAAAACTCGAAATTTCTAGAAATTTCTAGAAAGTTTCTAGATACGTTCTAGAAAGTTTCTAGATACGTTCTAGAAAGTTTCTAGATACGTTCTAGAAAGTTTCTAGTGCGTATCTAGTGCGTATCTAGTGTGTTTCTAGTGTGTTTCTAGATACGGGGTATGTTTATTCATGGGTGTACTGTACATGAATATTTGTGTCATGTAAAACACTCAAGAGCAATTACTCATGTGAATACAGGGTATCCTGGCCATCATGACATATGCCAACGGGTTTTTGAACAAAAGTATCATTTCCCTTTTTAAAATTCCAATATCCACATGACCATAAATTGCCATAGGTACTGAACATCAATCAGCATTAGTCGAATTGACTAATAGACAGCTTAAAAATTGAAGAAATTAAACAGGATGATGAAATAGCTTTAATAAGCTGGATTTTATCCACTTATTCAAGGATATTTTACAAAACAAATGAGCTTAATGACATTGTTGATTGTCAAACAATGTCATACCACCAAACATCATGTTTATATAATGATTTCAAGAGCTATGTTTAAGAAATAGAGAAGCCTCAACCATCATGCATATTGCAATAAAAACTATTAAAGTAAAAGCAGAGGCACAAAACAATGCTAGGGTATGAACTCATGAGATTAAGATTGCTGTCTGCTGGACAGCCACTGGTACTGTACTCCAAATCAGTCAACCAAACCACAGATAACAGGGAATATACATCTTATACTGATGAGCAGTCTCATAGAAAGCAGATTGAATTTATGGCTCATACCTTGTTGCATTTATAATATGAATATTGCTCCATAGGGGTTGTCTCAGGTGCCTGTTGCACTCCATCCCAGTCCAGAAAGCCACTGGCACAATTCAATCATTAAATTAATGTTTTGGCATGTTCCAATTGGTTGAATTCATTGTTCTGTCAAACACTACTGTCTACCTTGGATTATTATATACACCTGACATTACCTGATTGGAACATTATTCAGATATGAAATTCAGCACTGTACAAATGACAGGTTCAAACTGGTTTAAATGATATTGATTGATAAAAAAAATATCAGCAAGTGTTCTGATACACTGAAAGTTTGCCACACTTATCAAACTTATTTAAAGATTCTTTTAAACATTAAATCAAGTAAAATCATGAAATTCTTGACAACAACTCCTTTACTTTGGAAATGAAGAAAATGGTGCATCAGGTAAGATATATAAACTGCTTTACATGAATCAAAATAAAGAAGATGTCATCCAGCACATATTGATTCTCTTGTGAACACCATCTCTAAATTCGGTTCAACAACTTGATTTAGATCAAAATTTAATTGGAATGAGGTGTTAACTGCACTGCAAAATGTATTGAATGTGCATATGTTAATCGTAAGAGAAAGAAATTTTATAAAGATTCAAGGCCAAAGATTTTGTAACTGTACCTTTTGATTCTAAAGCCACCCTTATTATAATGTGATATCTAGAAAAACAATTGCAGTATATCCAGGGTACACACTATTCTAAGAAAAACAATTAAGGGAACATCTGTATAGATGTCTTCTTCTGTAAACATCATTTGTATTCTAAACCTTTAGAAATGAGATATGAAGACCTCTTCTCAGATCATGATTCATTTGGCCCACAAAAGCATGTCATGCACATGGTCCTGACTGTTTTAGGGTAAGACAGTCCCTCACAGCAGCAGCCATGACAAGCAACAGGCATGATCAACAGTGGTTCTTCAAGACGAGCAGTTGCCAGTCAGTGTGATAGTCAGTGTGATCTCATGTCTGATTAGCAAGTTCAATGGCATTCAAAGTGTCAAAGTAAGGAGAGGGCATGGCAGGAAACCAGCAAGGACACCTGCACAAGACAGACATTTGCTCTTGTCTGCTTTAAGGCATCTGTTCAAACTGCTAAATAAGATAAACCAGGAATGTAGAAGAACAAAAGGTATGAGAATTTCCACAGCAACAGTAAAATAATTGTTTGATAGCAGCTGGTTTAAAAAGTCGTAGTCCATTAAGAAGAATCTCTCTTACAAAGAATCTGCGCCAACTGTGGGAACGCTGTAGACAGCCACACAGGGTGAAAACTTGAAGACAGTGGCGCTTCACACTATTCACAGATGAGTCCCATTTCTGTTTATGCAGAGACAGAGATGTCTCATTGAGACATTCTGTGATGCCAACACATGAGAAATTGAGCGATTTTGAGGGGGTTCAATAATGGTGTGGTGAGAGAAAACCTAATGGTGCCATGCACGTCTCTTTCTATGTGAATGAGGTTTTGGACCCGGTGGTGAGCAACAATATTCAACAGAAAAAGTTCATATTTGGAATTTAAACAGGATAACGCCACATCCCATGTTGCTAGATTGGCATTTGGGTTCTTGAACCAATAAAACATAAGGGTACTGCCCTGGCCCCAAAGATTCCCCACTTGAACCCAATTGCAGATTTTGTAGACAGTAAAACAGCGTCATGGAAGTCCTCACAATCTGGATCAACTGTGCGGGGCACCAGAGGATTAATGGCTTAGGATCCCGGTTCGTTTCATACGATATCTAATTGAAAGTATGCCACAACAGTGCCAGAAAGGCTTAAACAAACATGGCTGACACACCAAACTGACGGGAGACTGAAATTACAGTAATGACATTGTGAGCAGCTGTATAAATTGGCCAACATAAAAACGTTCACAACCAGAGCCATGGTGTTCCCTTAAGTGTTTTTCTGAGAATATTTTTCTCAAAAGTATTAGAACATTTATAGAATTATTTTCTACTTTGTATGACAAATATTTTAATTGCAAGTGAATGCAAGGTTTGTAATTGATTATTGAGGTACATGTGGTGGTACACCTATATATAGGCAGTGTAGGAAACTTACCAGAAAAGTCTACCAGACAGCATGGCTGCTAACTTTGAAAACTAACCAGCCCTCCATTAAAGTTGCCAGTCCTATTTTAGTTGAATATTTTACCTCAGCATTAATATATAAAGAAGTAAATTTCAGGCTTTCATATTTATTCTATTTCAAAAATTACAAACATTGCTGTGAAACAATGCAATCCTGTCTAAAATTAGTACAACCAGTGACTTTAGTTTTTTATAATTATTCGGTCGACATATGTTTATTTAATTGTTTCTCTTGGCAAACCAAGAAATTTATGTTACATGATACATGTACATTTATGACAGACATTGTATACAATTAAGTGACTCTAGGCCAATATAGCACATGACTGTGTAAAACCTAAGTGTAACAGATATGCAAACGGTAAACCAATTAACAATTATGATGTTTTCTTAACTGAGATATGTAGTATAACAGAAAAGCTAACTTAAATAACAAATTAAGACTTTCAATGTGCAGTAACATACAGAATTTATTTTTGGAAGATTGTTATAGCAAAAGCATGCCAGATATTTAATTCTGATTTCTACATCGACATGGCTTCTGTAACTTTGAAGGTGTGACTTGACTCGAATCGCGACTGATAACCACTTTAGAGTTTTTTGCGTTCAAAATATTTATTCAAATTGCAATGCAGAAATTCATTTCAACATAGATTGGATTTAATGATAATATGAACCTGACCATCGGAAGGGTAAGATTTATTTTTTGCTAGCCCTCAACAAAATTAACCAGTCTCTGGCGTTAGGGCGGGCGGTAGTTTCCTAAACTGATATAGGTATATATTTATTCTTTTGACAGTTTCTGTGTTTCTGATCTCTTCAACAACAAAAAATGCATTTTGGATATTCCTATTTCAAGATCTGTAACAATTACCTCTATATTTTCTCATGTAAATGCACAGAAAATATTCTTTTGCTCTGATATGTAAATGTACACCAGTAGCCCAGTCAAAATTGTCCCAAATTTAAGTGAACCCAGATATTTTTTATAACAGACAAATGACTTGAAAAAATTAAAGATTACATATCCCTTACCCTCGGGAAAAAAACAAACCAATATCAAGCATGGGCAAGAATAGTTATGGCCACTTGAAAATGTACCTTAAAGTTGTGCAGAAGCCTCTCCATATAAGATCAGTTGTATTACTACTATCGCCTGAGTTATCTCATTCATAGACATTGTTGTTGACAGCATAAGTTTGGAAGCAGTAAATTATAACTTTTAAAATGAAAATTGTGAATATTTTTCATGGGAAAGTAATTTGACAATTAGATAAAAGCCTTAGTCTATGCAGATACCATCAAATAATCACAGTTTTAATGTTTGACTTATCTATATGTTAGCTTTTTAAATTGACAACTTCATCTTCATTAAAGCCTTTTCTATGAGAAATTATTATGAACTACTAATGTGATGATAAGAATTTTTTTAAGGAGATGACTTCAATCAATTTCATTTGAAACACTGCATAGATAAATTTGGTGGGGGGGGGGGGGGCAGAGCATGCAATCCTACTGATACTACTTTCTCGCCGACTTATTTCTTATGCAGAAAGCATCTGTTGATCAATTTAATTTAATGATTTTTATATTAGTACATTCATCTTCCTTTTATTTTATAATTACCAACCTGCAATGACAAATGTCCAAGTACATTGATAACCCAGAGCCTTCTTCATCTCAAAACTAAAATAGAATCTGTTAATGAATGCACAAATCAGTTCAGATATATAATAAAACTGATATCAGTATCCATCTAACACTAAGAATTTACAATTAACAATACATCTCAAAAGCATCTTTGAATATCATTTATCATAAAACAAGACCTAACATCTGAAATCAAATTTAAAAAAATGCATGCATGCATGGTTGACTGAATATAACACAAATAATTTGAAAAGGTATGATAGTTTACAGAAACTGATTATTTGTTAATTCTGTAACGCATATCAGTTTTTTATTTGTTTCTTCAGACATCTCTGCATCATTTGTTAATCTAACAAACAAGGATATCCTCTCTCTGGTGTGCTGAGTGCTTTGCATCTAATGGAGTAGTGCACACCAATATTTCATATAAACAACAAATGCACAGATAATGCATGTCTCTCGATTACTAAAAATCCGCACTCGATAATCTATCTTGCATTAAATCCACATGAACTACTACATAAACAATATTCAAATTTTGCTTACAGTTGTAAGAGCGAAAACAGCAGCCGCTATCATAATCCAATAACAATGCTTCTGCTACACATTTGAAAATTGGTTATGTCATAAGATTTCATTAATATACAATATTTCATCCCTTATTCTTAGTCAGGGTTAAGGTAATTTCAAGTGCTGCACACATTACTAGTTTCGCCGTTTTCAACTGTACAACTGTTCATATTTCTAGTGCACAGCTGACCATAGATTTGAAATCTCTAAGCCGACTTCGGCTGTCTTAAACATTTTCATTGTTGATTACAGAACAGTTGTAAAGTCTAATAAGTATTTTACGGCATCGATTGAAAAGATGGCCAGAACACCGAGGATATAGTAAAATGACTGATGTTAGTGTTGAAACAAATGCAGACCACCTACTGCCAATTGAAAAACTTTGTTATTGCTTGTGATACAGAAAGGAATTAATTTTTTTACCCCCTTATTATATACCCATGTAAACTTAGGATAGTAATACAAGAGTGCAATACAGAATCCGTCTCCAATTTCAGTATTGCACTCGAGATTCCGTATTGCACCCCTGCCGGTTCTACTTTTTCTGAACCTTAGGACTTCCCGGATTTCCCGAAGCAGCTATTTATAGATATACATTTAGGTCATTGGGATTCCCAGTTTGCAAGAGTTGCACAAAAGCTCTTATAAAACAAGATTGTCATTTCCAAATGATTTGATTACAATTATAAACAAATACCATGAACCATGAAAATCAGCAGCGAAAGCGTAGACATGTTTTCTTTAACAGTGACTCCGACTAACTGACGGCGCGAGCCAATATGACGACAATGTATTTGAAAATTTTGAAAATGACCTTGAACTTTAAAAGTTACTGATTTCTACACGATTGTTTATAAACAAAATAGCTTGATCATTGTTTCATTTATGCTTTATCATGTTAAATCAATTCTGAATTTGATCAAAATATCTTTCTTTTTATCTATTTGTTGTTATTGTAAGATGTGAAAGTCGGACTTGCTATACTTGACGTCATGCGGCGGAATGTGGCATTCAGGTCAGTTGCGTTTATTGGTCATCGGCATACTAATACCAATGTCAAGGTAACCTCAACGCGGAAGTATGTATGGCGTGAAAATGTGTATCGCTACGCAACCTTTTTTTTTTTATAAAACATATTTTTATTAATTAAGATCTGGTATATGATAAATAAAGAACGTCATACTAGTGCATTTTGATGTTTTGTATTGAACTCGAAAATGTCATGGGAGCATAGAAACAACTCGTTCTTCGAACTCGTCGTTTCTCTGCTCCCATGACATCTTCTCGTTCAATACAAAACATCAAAATGCACTAGTATGACGTTCTATATATGTATCCATCTTCCCACGCATGACCTATATTTGCACCAGCCCCAATGACTTGCTAAGATAGACCTTGCCGGATTTCACATTTTAAGGATTGTGCCCCCTAAAAGCACCTATGATTTAATTGGCTTTTTCATCAGAAATAAAAATTACCTCACTTGTTATCTTAGATATACAAGTCAAATGCATATTCAGATATTCTTGAAATATCAATACAGATCGAGTATATTTTTCAACAAATATATTTTTCATAAAAGGATTACGATTTTTTTTATAACATGCATGTTGCCCATGGTTGATTTTGGTTGGGTTTTTCATAGTTCATCAGCGCTGCTATAGGGAACATTTAAAAACAAAATTTGTCTGTTATTGAAAATGTCCGGGTTTTTCATGATTTCTACTGGACTACAGGTGTAAATGCACCTATAGCTGTATTTTTCTGCATGTAAATGGGGTACAATTCTTCATTCAAATTGAACAGAGCTATTTCTATTTATCTCGACTTGGACAGCAATGTCGGCTACTCATTGGCTAAAAGCGGTCACGTGCCGTAGGTATATTTTTCTATGTTAAACTGGGTCACGCGCAACCCTAGTAACAGAGACGACGTGCTGCCAAGAGTTATCTCCCTTGTCCCACTGTTAGGTAAACAAAGGCTACGCAACGCTTGTTTGTTGAAACCTTATTATTAGCTCAGTGTATTTTCCACTAATTGAAGTCATTCGCATTTCATTAATGGAACAAGTAATTTTTATACAAAGGAAATGTTCGTGCGAAAATACCTTGACAAGTTACAAGACTTTCCATTGGCCTACCGGTTCATTAGCCCATAGCGAGGTTGCCCATCAGTGAGCTGAAGATTGGAATCGTGAACTAGCAAACCAATCTCTATACACATATTAGTCGAGGACATCGCCGACTTTTCATTCATATCGAACATTAAAACCAACCTAAGCATTATTTGGTGATGCCTGCATGTTCTATGCGTCCGACAAGTTCATGCTCAATCGCATCTTTCACGACGGTCCGCCATGACAGTCAGGAATTTACGGCGATTTTAGCGCCGCTTCAAATCGAACGTTTCCAAGGTGGAACGTATATATGAGGTCACGTGACCAAACAATCAAAACTTAAAAAGCCCCGCAATATTCTTTATATTTATTCAAGTTCATAAGTCTGTAATTTCTGTCTAGTACCGCTGCACGGTACTAGACTATACTTTTCGTGCTCTAAACGGTCATACAAAAATCATATTTGTAAATTCATAAATAAAAGAATAACATTGACAAGATAAGCTGCCATTTTGACCCATCCAATCTTTCAAGCCATATTTAAAGCATAAAATAAGGGTCCTCGTCGAGATAAATACGTTACCATGTGTCCACAAGTTTGATATGGAGATATATCATGTGTCCGAGTGAAATATCAAACTCGAACTGTTGTTCTCGTTTGATATTTAACTCGGACACATGATATATCTCCATATCAAACTCGCGGACACATGGTAACTTATAATAAATTATAATCCTCATTCAAAGTCAAGGAGTCTGCACAAAAAAATTCAGATTCGGATTTCCAGAGTTATATGTTTTGGAGAAGAATTTGTAAAAGAAAAAATTTACAGCCAGACATATGGAGGGCTGGACACCTTGCCATGCGATAAGCTGATCAGGCTATTCAGGCCTGTTGAGCTAAAACTAATAGGTCATATAAAAGTTTTAGCTTTGGAACATTACTGTTACACTTAATTTAGACATGATATTATGTAGAAATTTGACTCGTTAGGACACCCCTAAGCCCTCAAAAGATGGTTTCAAGGCAACCCCCTGCCACACCTATGCTTCTGATGCTATCAGTTTCTAAAAAACAGAACAAATTTTTAGGGGTTGACCAGACCCTAATACATGTAAGGACTTTTTACCCTCAAATCTTGATCCCCCAATTGAAATATTTGTCGCTGAATATTTCAGCAGATGAAAATGTGATAAGTTTACAGATGGATAGATCTGATAAGAAGTAAAGCCAATCACCATGATAATTAAATCCTATTTTTTAAAGGAATTTAGTGTTAATCATCGTAAAAGCACTTAGTATGCTTCAAAGTTAAAAGCAAGCAGTTAAAGTCATCAGCATTAACTAATCACTTGTATCTACAACAAATAAATGAGAAATGTAATACCTTGGTAATAGCAACAACTTTTAGCACATGACACAAGAAAACCAGCATTATAATCATTCAAAACCAAAGGACTTTCTCAAACTCCATCCCCTCTTGCCTTGTGCTCCTTTACATCCTTTCAGAGATGACTGATAATCCGGGGATCTCCATAAAAGGGAACCATGACAGGATTCGTTTGATTGTGCCACATTTGTGAGACTATCCAGAGATTCCCCAGTATGGTGAAGCTTCATCTCACGGGACTGTTCCAATTTCCGGCCCTGTGTAGCATAGTCAGACATGCTTTGGACTGGGCTGTGATATAGCACATTTTGGCCACTTGATTTGGATAAGCTTGTATGGGTATCCTTCTCTGTTATGTGGATTTCTATTGAAGTCTGTGAGCTTTGCCTGCTATGGGTGGGTAGGCTCTTGCTGCTAGACTTGTGAGGAAAGGATTTCATCTGTGTGGGAGTGACAGTGTTTGAGGAAGTTGTCGGATCCCCTGTCAATACGCTGACTGCATCTACCCCAAAGAGGAGACCAGCACTCTTGGTGAGCTTGGTAGATGAGGACCTGTCATCAGACATTGGATTGGTCAGAGACTTGGACTCCAGGTTTTTATGTTTCTTCTTCTTCTTCTTTTTACAACCTTCTCTGTGCTACAATTGACAAAAATGTTTTTGATTAATTTCAATTAAATATATTCGTAACCATTAATTGATGAACAAGACAAAACTGAACCATTCTAGGTTATAAGGTTTACAACATGCATTGAATTGTTACAAAACAAACAATAATAATATCTTTCTAGTCAAAGTTTTCTACTCACTATATCAGCATTCAAGTGCTTATGACTCAAATGGCTCTTAAAATAGGTAACCTTAACCTTTTTGACTTAGACATAGTGACTTAAATATCAACACACTAGCACACATCTGGTTTGAAATCACTAAATTCATTTATGAACAAGAACATATGGTCATCAACATCCCCCGCCAAATTGGTTAAAACAAACAAGGGCAATAACTCGAGAAAAAAAATTGCACGCTTCTGATTTTTTTACCTATGTCAAGGTATTGATACCCTGAATCCACACACCAAGAAAACCTGTCCCCTTAGAAGACATTGTTGTAATAATATTGCAAAAAATGCATCAAGGGCAATTAGTCCGGAAATAATGACTGAACACCTCTCATTCATTAAATTCATCTACGTATGGAGACCTGCCACTGAAATTTACAGCTCGCAGTCTTCATCCCTTTGACATTCTCAAAATTTTAGAATCCTAGCATTAACAGTTTCTTGGAAATTGAGCAAAGAACGTTTTAGGTGTACACCATGCATCGCTCATATTTGAAAAGGGGACAACACCAATATAACACATTTGTATCTACATGTTGCAAGATGTTACTCTTGAAATTCAGCCTCCTAATCAAATTGGTTTTAGAAAGGAAAAATATGACCATAATTGAGGAAAAAAGTCCCAATTTTAAAAATTCAATGCCCTAGGTGCAAGGAACATCCCAACAAAATTTCGGCAGCAGTTCTGGAAGAGGAGCTGAAAATGTGAAAAGTCCAGAAAAATTAGAATAAAAATAGTTGCTGTTTGTGTGAAGTTTGCAAAGAAAGTATTGAAAAAAAGGAAACTAAATTTTTACTTGAAGTCTGAATCATGCAATAACTTTTCCTACTGTAATTTCTCCAGGTTTTCAACGTATCATAGTTCCACCACATAAATTTTTCTGACATAACTGACTCAAATCACATCCAATAATTTTACCATGTGGCAAAGGTTCATTGTTGACGTTCCTTTAATTCAACCATGGTCTTATAATCATTCTATATTTTGCCAAAAAGATGGGAAAACAGAATTATATAAATAATTTAAGTATATTTTATTATTATGGAAAAAATATATTCCAAAGTTGAACAAAGTTTGACTATTCCTACTATTTGCTTGGAAACATAACAAAGAGATTGGATTTTATTTTCTTGACAACAAATGACAGTAAATTGTAGTGTTGGTTTTACGTGTTTTACACTGTTTACAACCCACACAGGTTTTGAAATTTGGTGATTTTGCCAATATCGTGTGTAGGTCAGGTTTGTTAACACATGTGATGTTATGCTCACCTCTGTTCCCATTGCCAGTAAAACAAAAGACTTGGGGGTGATAGTGTTGAAAATGAAACTTGATCTCGATCACTTTGCCACTGGATAGGATATTTAGACGTATAACACAAATTATTTTTTTATGCAAAGTGAAATCAACAATGAGAAATTTTAAAGATGTATATCCAAAGCATGTGTAAACTTCAGTAAGACTGATCAAACACTGAGGGAGGAGTTGATTTCGCAAGACAAGTACTAGCATTATAAAAAAAAAAAATTCAACCTCTCTATGTCAAGGGTATCAACTAAAATAAAACCACCAAAAAGGGGAGATGTGCTACTGACATATAGGGCAAACTAACCAAAGCTTGGACACCACCTTAGATCATCTGAACTTTGGAAATTCTTTAATAGGAGCTGCAGCAATAATAAATGCAATCTCTACAATAAGTAAAGATGTTAATTTCAATATGTCATTTTATCTATTTTATTTGATAAACATCTATTGACAGTAATATGTCTAATAAAACTTTTGTTGAGAGGAACAGATTAAAGATTGAAGAAAAAAATATGTGAAATATTTGTTTACCGGTACATGTAAATGTTGATTCTCAAGTCAGGAAATAAAGGAAGCCCTAAAATATCCTAAACTGTATCAACATAAACATTGAAAAAACCAAAGCTTTTTGGATTGGTTCTATGATTGAAAGCAAATTGAAATTATGCCCAGAGAGTAGCTTAGATTGGCATGACGGTGATTTTACCATCCTTTGTATATATCTCAATCCTAAATTGGAAGATCTATGGGTGATCAACCCTAGAAAATGAAAAGAAACAATTTACAGACTTCTTGCTTGATGGAAAAAGATACTTTACAAAGGAAAATCACAGTTCTTAAAACTCTTGCAATATCAACACTAGTACATATTTTTCTGTACCCCCTGGAAATTCTTTGGACATGTTCCCAAACAAGGTCAAAGTTCAAAGAAAAATGTAAGCATGGCTCACAAGAGTATCATCAGGTGTATCCATAACCAACATTTCACTTCTCTAGGTGTAATAGTTTCTGAGAAAATCTGTCCCCATTGTACACCATATGATAAAAAAAAATAAATCATGTTTCCATAAACGACCAAAAAAATGAATTCCAGAAAATTCAAAAGTGGTCCAAACTGTAGACAAGGTTATGGTAAACAAGTGTGCAAAGTTTGGTTGATCTAGACCTAACGTGTTTTTAGTAAATTTAACGTACGGACGGACGGAAAGACCGCTAAAAGCCCCGCTACTTCGTAGCGAGGGTATAACTAGTTCGGGAATCACTAAAAAATGTTCAAAATGTGTGAAATCACCCCCAATAAAGTCATGACAGTTGTAAGTGTGATTTCTTGGCTTTAATGCTGACTTGTTGTTCATCAAGGCTGTGAAGAAGGGGAACAGGGGAAGGGGGAACAGGGGAAGGCGGACCCTCAGTTTCGTAATTGCTTTGTTTTTGGCGGTTTCCTGCAAGTCCTTATCTAGTTTGAGAATATTTCCTTAAAGTTTGGAATTTGGGGAGAAAGTGATGAATCATAACTTCCAAACTCATCGTCTGAATGTGATAAAATTTGGTGTGAAGGTGCTGATTACATCAAGATTTGTCAATTAATTAGAATTTTGATTATTAAAATGAAAAGAAAAATATTTGTAACATTTTAAAGAAGAAAATTGTCGGGAGTCGGGATCATGAATCTTTCTCTTTTTTGGCTTGTATATAGAAAATTTAATCACAGGGATCCTTGAATAAATGTAGATACATTCTTAAAATTATTTTAACATTGGGAACCAAAATCATAACCTAAACAAGCGTGAAATGATCCCTTCTCGACCTGTGTAATTGGTCTTTCGGGATTTGAATGTGTATCATGATAACAAACTTGATTTTAAAGATTTTTTTTAGTTTAACCAACTTATGTTGATTTCATTTGTTTTTGATTACAAAACAGTAAACAGTTTCCTTTTAGTTCATCTGCTCTGAAAGGCCTGATTGCATGTCGTTTGGCGTCCGTCCGTACAATAACTTTTAACTATTTCATCTCCCTCAGAACCATTGACTCGGGAAATCTGAAATCTTTTGTACAGTCTCTTTAACTAATGATGATTTTAGTTTATGGATTTAGGAACCATGTAACCCCCATGCCCCTATAAGCCTATTTTCATCTTCTTTTCCAGGAGCAAAACGACTAGAAAGCTGAAACCATGTGAACAGACTCCTTAGCTGATGGGGATTCTAATTTATAGGTTTGGTGACCCTGTGATGCTTAATAAGGATCATAGGGGGCCACACCCTTATAATATATTGTTATCTTTTTCACAAGCAGCAAAAGGTCTTATGACTCCTGAGCTGAGCTATGATTTATAGATTTTATGATTTATAGGCCCTCCAAATTGTGACCCAGTGACCAATTGTAAATTAAATCATACATGAGCTAGAGAGCCAATGGCTCTATTTATGATTAGCTCATACAATTTTTTTGTTGATTATAAGCCTAGCAATCATCATGATATAATTGAATTTTTCACTTATACTTTACAATTCATGTGACATTTTTGGTGAATTAGGTTTATGTCTATTGACAATATCTTCAAAGATGAATTCATGTATCAAAGAAGTTTAAACATTAACTGTATCATGTGGCCTGAATTTTTAAAAAATAAAATAGATTTAATCATTATCCATCCTTGTTATTCTTATTTCATATTATCAATCATTTATTATATATTCGTAAACCATATTTTCAACCTTGTGAACAGACTCCTTAGCTGATGGGGGCTCTTATTAATAGATTTGGTGACCCTGTCACCCCTAATAAGGGCAACAGGGACCACTCTCTAATATCCTATTTCCATCAGCTTATCCAGAAGCAAAAGGCCTAGAAAGCTGAAACTTTGTGCAGAGACTCCTTGATGGGGACTCCAAATCATAGTTTGGTGACTCTGTGGCTATAATTAAGAGCCACAGGAACCATGCCCTAAAAAGCCTAATTTTATCGTCTACTCCACAAGCAAAGGGCCAATAAAGCTGTGTGGGGAATCTTAAGCTGATGGGGATTCTAATCAATAGATTAGCTGACCCTGTGATCCCTCATATGGGCCACAGGTGCCACACCCTAAAAACCCATTTTTTCCCCATCTCTTTGTTCTTAAAAGAAAAGGCCTGGAAAGTTGAGAATAATGAAGAAAGAAAATCTTTTATACATAATCCTTTGGTGATGTGATCCTGATAAATAAATGTGATGATCCTGTGGGCGCTCATCTGGTGGCCATGTGACCACTTATTTATAAAGTTTATAATAATTTTTTTTAATGGATCAACTTATAGATAGCTCTATTTTCTGAACAACATTGCAAATGAAGGAAACTGAAATATCTATCAGTTTGATTGAGTACAGTCATAGAAAAACTTAGTTAAAAACATTGTCCCAGTTTGGGAGGATTTTTCTCAACCATATCAGCTGCTTGTTTACCAATCCATCTGAGACTTTACACATGCTATATATGTCAGGGATTCCCATCACCTCTTTCGGCATGATTCAATTCAATTACCTAACTTCGGACAGTTTAACTAAATCGTCTTTCAAGTATCTGTCTTGATCTTTAAATATTTATGAGAATGAGTTCAGACATTCCCAAATACACAGTGAGTAGTCCATAAACAATAATATTAAACAATTTTGAAGCATGAAAAATGTTTTTGGTAGAGAGCAAGCTTTGTGATGTTTATTTTTCCAACACTGCCACATGCATAGTTACTAAATTGTGACTTTACGGTGACAGTTGTAGGTATTTTATGCAAAAATGACATTAGCCCTAATCCTTATGTTTTTAAAAAGAATCATTTTGTCAAATACGTTAGTCGTATGTTATTTCATGTTTTCTGAACTTTTGTGGTTGAATTAAAGCTTTAAAAGTCTTAATATAGAAAATATAAGAAGCGTGCAAACCATGGTCTAAGCTGTCCAAACCAAGGTCATTTTGATATATTATCAATATGATATTATTTACTTCGATATTCACTTTAAATGTACCAAATGTCACAATTATTTGAATATTATGGTTACATTTTATAGAACTTGTTTAAAGTTTCTAGAGTTGCTTTAATGCTATTTTCATCCATCTAAATTTAATTGAGTACCATTTGCATATTGTCCCATTTTATAGTCTTCATTATTGATTTTAATACCTTAAATATCTTTGTTTTCCCTTATCATAGTCCCAAGAATTTTGGCCACAAAAATAAACAAAAAAAGGAGAAATTAGGTCCCTTTGTCTACATACGTGTTCATTTGGAAAAAAGGAGGAAAGATGACAATTTTCGATTACACATGAAGATGCATTTTGCATCCGTATGTTTATGTATTTAATGATATCAGGTCCAAAGCCACATTTTCAAAGAACTTTCATAATAAAATCATTGAAAACTGTTTCAAAATCTTTCTTGAAATTGATAAGAATCAACAGGCCTTATTTGTTTTTAGTATTACCTCATGAGTTCAAGGTGTAAGGAGTGTTTATACTCTTCAGTCCCCATTCATTTCTCATACTATTTTCTCATATACCGTATATTACTGTGTATAAGTCGACCCTGTGTATAAGTCGACCCCCTTTCTCAGCCCCCCAAATTGCTGTCAAAATCATATGCCTTGTATATAAGTCGACCCCTTATAGCGCCTCTCTGAGGCAGGTCGACTTGAAGCACGCGGCATGTTGAGAGATTTAGTCAGTGTACATCAGCGTAAAAAGCATTTGTTTTAAAAGGGATTGTTATAATAAAAATACATACGTTTGTACTTGTTTTTGTATTTATTTTTAAGAATTTTATGTCATTTACTTCTCGGTACATGCGAGCTAGACTCCATCAACTAACTACCATTGCTGTTACTTGTCATATATTTTTCCATTGGTTAAAATTGACCAATCAGCGAATACAATGTAAAAAAGATCAGTGGTGAATGTGACTGGTGAATAGTTAAATTGTTACCTAGTAAATAAAGACAAACGAAGACATTTGTTTCATCTATATACAGTGACATACGTTTGCTATTCATGATGAATAATGATAGAGGTTGTGTCTGTCTGTTATATACATGCTACATCTGCAGTGGAAAATTAGTTTATTTAATGTTAAACATGAACCGTTATTCTATTTCCACATCAATTACCAGTATTGTTAATTACAATGCAGATCAAAGCTGAGATAATTACTGGATACATTCCTCAATATATGTACTGACTGTTAATTACAATGCAGATCAAAGCTGAGATAATTACTGGATACATTTGTCAATATATGTACTGACTGTTAATTAACATTGTAAAGATAACACTAGTTTTAATATTTTTTTTAAAAGATTTGAATATAACGCTTTTGTTTCGGAAAAACGTTAAAACATCATATATATCAGGAGGCTCAATCTCATGTTTCATCGGTTCCTATGTGTATAAATGAATGTTTTGATTGTAGAATCTCATTGGTCCACGTCATGTGACTTGAAACACTCAATTTATTGATCGATAAGCATGTCACGGTAGGAATCGTTACAGTACCATATGTCTAGAAAATTGTCGATAGGAATGTATTTCAATATATCATAATATTTTCTAACCGTTAATAGTAATAACAAACAGTAAAATATGTAATAATTATCAAAGTAATTTTATTTCATTATTTTGACAATGAGTTGACATCGTGGCTTCCGGTTTGAATCTCGTCTGTTTGAATCTTCGTCTCCTTCTGCCGGCAGATCGTCACTCGACCTCAGAATTTTTAGGTATGAAACATATACCTCGTATATGTAAGTCGACCCCCCTCCTTGACCCCTGAATTTCTGGTATAAAAAACTCGACCTATACACAGTAATATACGGTATGAAATTCAACTTATCACTGATAACAATAAATATGCAGGTAGATATTGTGTGCAGTGTTCTCCTGTATGAAAAGTTAACAAAAGGTAAGTAAATAGAGGTATAAACAGAGGGCAATGAAATCATTCAAAGTGAAAGTTATGTTCATAAATACCTCCAGTTCAGTTTCTAAAAGTACAGTCCATGTTAAGAGTCCACATTGGTGCCAGCACATGCTCAATAACACGGTATACACGGAACAATTAACACAACAAAGCTGCATTGTCAGTGTAACAACACAGTAGGTCAAATACAGCATCATGCTGCCACGTAATTACATATATTATAAAATCTGCATTGTATCATGTGATCATAGTCGCTAATAAAAGTAACAAAACAAAAACAAGCACATGTGAGATACCTGGAAGTTTTAAGTTTAATGAGTTTGTCGATTTCCTCTCCCAAGGGTTTTAGTTTTCCAGGGGTAATTGGCACTTTTCTGATACTGAAGTTGGCTATCCAATCCTTGCTCTTGGATTTTTGTTTGACACTTAAGAGTCTTCCGCAATGTGTAAGGTTTTGCTGTTAGTTGCCCAGTTGTACTGGATCATTATGTAGAGAAATCACTCCTACTTGTATTTACAAGAGTTTGGAAGGACAAGTCTTAGCTAAAATTGTGAAAAGATAAAAAAACAACAGGCAACACCCAAGGGATGGACGCCAGTCAAAGACCAACAGCATTAGCCAATCTGGCCTTATGGGCCTGATGAGTTATAAACACAATACAATCTTTACACTTACCATAGGTTGGGATAGAAGAAGGTTTTTCTGTTCAACTATTTCAAAATTTTGACTTGAATCACTGCAAGCAACTGTGGCTGTCAACAGAATAGAAACAAATTAATCACCAGATTTCACTAATGATTTGTAGAATATCACATCCCTCTAAAATGAAAAAAACCCACATTTGATCGAATGGTTTGTCAATTCTTTTTCCCAGATATCACAATAATTCCAAAATGTAAAAAATTCTGCCACTATGAGCAATTGTTTGAAATTATCACATTGAACGGTTGATGCCAAATGCTGTCAAAACATTTTTTCAGGAACGGCAATGACGTTCGATAGAGGAAAATAATGGGTCTTATAAATTAACACAATGTCATAAACTGAAACAAAAAACAGTGAAGTTTTCCCCACTAAATCAAAAACAAATTATAATGCCATAATATTATCTTTACAACAGTGTTTCATTCACTGCCCCTGACCTGATTAGTATGCATAATTATGTAAAATGATTCAGTCCCAGTGAGTAATTTTATGACATTGATTGAATCTTTATACACAATGACTCTAGAAGACATTTTCTATCAGATAATCCAGAAATTATTTGACATGACGTTACACTGTAGTCAATCGATATTTTCAGTTGAGTTTTGTACTGCGGCGAATTTTGACTTCTGCTACAACCACACTAAATTCGTAAATAACAAATAAATCGTGTAAATATGAAATAAATATGAAATAATTATAAGAATACAATTGAAGAGACCTTCTTGATCACTATTAGTTTGGAATGTTGTCTTGCACAGAAAATTTATCCGTTTTCAAACAATGTCGTGAGTGTTAATTCTCAATAATGATTGCAAATGGAAGGCATGCCATGACACTGTATGTAAAGTGAAATATAAGACATTCATCGACAAGTGGAAATAAAGTTACCTTTGATAAATAAAAGAATAATTAAGGAGAAATAATGACTTAGTAAAAAAATTATCATTCAGAGAAATATATATTTTTTTTAGAAAACAACTCTACATGAGAAATACCGGTAGGAGATAATTATTAGAATTTTACAGTTTTTGTGCTCTCTGTAAAAACCTGCAAACAATCCAGCAGGGAAAAAGTTAAAGGAGAAGAGAGAATAATGTGTTACCGAGAGCTGAATCACTGGCCTGCTTCTTGATTGGTGTTGAGGGGATGAAATGGCCGACTGCACCAACAGAGTTGCGTCTTGTGTGGAGAAGCTGTGGGTGGTTAGGCATCATTTCAAGCAGCTGTCTAACCTCTGCTGGCTGCACTCCGGAACCCGGTCCACCCCCGCGCCTCAGACACACAACACACACCAGAACCAGTAGTACAAACTCCACTGAAGTCCAAACCAGCTGCCGGTCAGTGATCTGAAAAAAACCCCACAATAATATATTGCAAATGCTTATAAACAAAATCAAGAGGAATTGAAATCATTCTAGGAAACAGCAAATTACCAGACAAGAATGAAATAATAAGGTTGAAATTATCACATGAATAAAACTAAAAACAATCTGTAACCCTTACTTTGCTGAATATTATTTTGACCAATTTAGTCCCCACGGCTGAATTTTCCAGCCCTCCAACCGTGCTGATGGCAAATCATAATTGACATTGTTTGCAGAATTTTCCAGGATGTTAAAGTGGCTGTTTTGACATGATATGGTGTGTTTACATGGCGAAGGGAGTAAATAAATGATCTCGACATATTATTCATATCTGTGGTCTGACACTTTGATTGAAATTTTCTATGACAACTAGAATGGGTTTTTTTAAGCAACCCAAGTCAAAATGTTGATGTTCAACAATAACAAACCTCAAAAATACTAAAATCAATTGCATTGTAAAGGGAGAAGATAAACGATTCTTAGTGACAATTCTAATCTGCATCTCCCTAAAGAATAATTTTTTATTGGTTGATACATATCTGTCACTTTGAATTACATTTAGATGTTTTCTTACAACAATCCAAGGATGGTAATTGTCTCAACTGTAAATCAGCTGACCTCATTTTCTCCATTCTTTAACTGTGTGTCTGACATTAATGAAACTGTTGCTTTTATGTTTGGAAAATCTGCCTTTCTCATCCTTAATGCCCAAATCAAAGACCAAATCTACAAAATAAATTCAGGTGCTCTGTTGCTCAACAATCTTTGTATCGTTAATATACAAGACCAAGATAAATACCTGTTAGTTTTGCAAGTGAAACACACCACCTAAATAGTCCATAGTCCAAAGTTGATAAAACCGTATATCAATAATATGATAAAATAATATTTCTAAAATCATGATCAAACACTAAAAACAGATTCTTTAAAAAAAATAGCAGTTAAAGAGTGACTATATTTTAATTTGGATAACCTAAGTTCAAGGTACGTCCTCACTAAATTTCAGCTTTAGGGTTGCAGCGGTTATGTTAAAAGTTTATGCTGACGGACGATGGACAGCGGACAAGGGACTACACCATATACCTTTCTTAGCTTTCAGTTCTGGTGAGCAAAAAATCATTCCTTGGCTGTCAATGCTTCGAATTTTCATGTTCTAATGTTCTAATGCACTAAGTCCACTTATGGTCAATGTTTACCGTCAATAATACCAGTCCCACACTTTTTTGTTTGAATGGCATATTATTATTATATATTATCAAGCAAGGAAGTAAACATCTTTTGATGTTTGTTGGACAAAATAGTGTCTGCAGTGACGCTCCATGATTGGTCGGAATAAATATTATTGATTGACAGGTAGTGACAGGTTATTTCATTGGTATCTGAAGAATCCACGAAGGTGGGTTGTCACTAAATTTGGAGAAATTGAGTTCAACAGTTCAGATGATATCATGCTCACAAGCATTTGATTAGCAATCAAAGTGCCATAACGACCTTGAATATAGGTCAAGGTAATAAAAATTTAATGGTATTTGCATCATCTCCAAATATGGCCTGTCACCAAATTCAAATTTTTTAGTGAAGCAGTTCATGAGCAAGTGGTAAAAATGCTTTGATGACCTTGAAAATGAAGTCTAAGTCACCATAATTGAGTGGTGTCATCAGAATCCTCAAATGGAAGTTGTCACAATGAAATAAAGCATTAAAATCATAGGATCACCTTTGCAAGGCAACTAAACTACACTTTTTATTCTTCACGAGAAAAATTCTTATCACTTTCACAAATCTTTCCTGGTGCGCCTGCAAAGATTTTCATTATTATGCCTGTAGTACAGTTAAGGGTGACACTGCTCATTGGCGTCTGCCATTTCAGCCTGGACGGCAACCAAATCAAGTACACCCTGTCAGTGTGCGATATACCAGAAATCTAGTAATTACACAGCCAATATTTATTCATTGAGTTTATCACCTTTTAGTTCTTTCTGTATAAGAAAAAGGTTGGCATTAGCTACTTTCATTGCATATTAAGCTGGGAAATTGAATTTGTTCTACATCATGGCCTTTGCGAAATGACATGGTAAGCCCTTTCGCTCGACAAGGGCGATGGGTAGGTACCGTATATTACAGTGTATAAGTCGACCCTGTGTATAAGTCGACCCCCTTTCTCAGGCCCCCAAATTGCTGTCAAAATCATATACCTTGTTTATAAGTCGCCCCCCCTAATAGCATGTGTTGGAGGCAGGTCGACATGAAACACATTGAGAGTTTCAGTTACGGTAAGTTGATGTATCGGTAATTTTCAAAGTGAGTTGTAATACGTCAGTGTTTTGTAATACAGTAAGCATTTGTTTAATAAGAGATTGTTGTAATAAATATATTATATATAAATATTATAATAAAAAATACATACGTGTGTGCTGGTGTTTGTTCTTTTTTTAAAAAGACTTTTATGTCATTTACTTCTCGGTACATGCGCAGTGTTGCACATAGAGTGCGTAACTGTGTATTTGTGTAATTAGTAAATAACGCATCTATAATGAACTGTGGGCGCAAAAAATAATAACTACTGGGCCACACAATACGCAATAAACATTAAGTACGCATTTGTATGCATATCGTGCGTAGCATTCGGTTTCTAACTCAATTTAAATGTTACGGTTTTCATAACGAAATTTGGAAATTCCCGTAACTATTTATAGCACATTACCAAGAACTCATACCTGTAAGTGACCTCAGACAAAAGGATAAATTTAATTGGTTAATTCAGAATGCCCGTATGTGATTTGAATGTAAGGATACATTTCATTGGATAATTCTGTCATAACCTCTCGCTCTGCTTTTCTCGGAAATTGATAGTCTGAGTCGTGAAATTCCGAGTATTTTATGCGGTGAAAAACAAACCAAATGTCTTCATCAAATTCAAAGAAAGCTAGAAGAGTAATTGATTTTTTCACGGGAGCGAGGCAATATACGTCTACTGATGAGGTAGGGGTACAAGATGAAATTCGGCCCGATAACATTTCCAATGTGACTACACTTCAGTATCTAACATGTGACAAATCGCGGGGTGTTAATTTTCGCACTAACATAAAAAACGACTAATTCGCGGGGTTTAATTTTCGCGCATATCGACAAAGCGATTGGTGAGAAAAACTGCATGTACCGTGCAGAAAAATTACAGTGATACTAATAGTAATTACCTAACGGTTTTCGTGTAATTGTTACGTCCATGTTACGTTTTGTTGACAGTCATTGAACCGTATATCCATCGAACGTGCATATCGGCGAAATATAATGATATTACAGTACGTCTTTTATTTAATTCATTTTCATAACTAAAAGTTATGATAGAAATAACGTTAGATCAGGGAAATAAGTCTAAGCTTATGTTCAACTTCGACAGTAATTTTCATTGCCGAACATTAAAAATTCAAAATGGCGTCGATCGATAAGATTATTTACAAACGGATCAATTTAAAATCGATCAAACTGGATTCCCAATCGTAGTAATTTATTTATTTTTAGGAATCAAATATAATAAAAAACAGTAAAATATGTAATATTCATAAAAGTAATTTTATTTCAATATTTTGACAATGAGTTGACATCGTGGCTTCCGGTTTGAATCTCGTCTGTTCGTCTCCTACCGGCAGATCGTCACTTGACCTCAGAATTTTTGGGTCTCAAACATAGACCTCGTATATAAGTCGACCCCCCTCCTTGACCCCTCAATTTCTGGTATAAAAAACTCGACTTATACACTGTCATATACGGTATTACGAATTTCAGGCAAAGGTCTGAAATTTTTTCCAAACATCAGGGGTAAGATTGATTTGAGTGATGAACTTTTGCCTGGCATGCATAAAAGATTGCCTTGCAAAAGAGATTCTATGACTGTAACAAAAACTAGAAAAGAAGAACAAAGTGCCATGGTGACCTTGAAAATGAATTAAAGGTTCCATATTTAACAGGAGTCTGCATAATATCCCAATGTAGCCTAAAGGGTGCAAGGATTCGTGAGAAATTGCGTTAACAAGTGTTTAAAAAGTGAGCAAAGTGCTGTGGTGACCTTAAAAATACTGTTAAATCAACTGGTGTCTGCGTAATCTCCCAATGTAAGCTTTGACCAATGCCATAAGCCCAATGTTTTTGTTCTCAGGAATATGCGGGCTTTTGGCTGGTAATTGTTGAACAGCTTTCGGTTCACAAGACAAATGCATGCTACCAGGTCTCCTCTTGGATGAAAAAAATAGCAATACAAGTAAAAAGTTCTCTCCTCATGTTTGGCTGTTGAGTAAAGTTAGGTGTGTTTACCCTGCTGTTGAGCTGCTCCATGTTGAGGGAGAGTTTACTCATCAGTACAGTCAGGTTCTCAACCTGAGACTCGAGCTTGTCTAGCTGCTCTTGCTGCTCCAAGTCCTACAACAAAACACTCATCATCATCATCATTTCCATCTATGTTATCATCATCATCTTTATCATTTTCAACATTATTATCATTATCTTCATCATTGTTAGAGGGAGAGTCTGGCCTAGACTTTCCCCCCTGAAAATAAAGACTGAGGGTGGGGAAGAAATAGTCTAGCTTGGCCAGATTTTCTCCCCTGAAAATAAAGACTGAGGGTTGGGAAGAAATAGCCTAGCTAGGCCAGATTCTCCCTTCCATAAACAAAGACTGAGGGTGGGGAAGAAATAGCCTAGCTGGGCCAGAATTTCCCCCTTTAAATACACACCCACAAGGATATAAATGTCAAATTATAAAAATCAGCAATTTATAATAGTAGCCTAGTTAGACCGGAAAGTAATCAGTTGTACATAAAGATGACAGTAAAATAAGTTGCACACATAATTGAATATCTTCCCACTATAGATTTAAAAGAACAGGATTTGTAAGTGTAAGCTAATTGGGGTCAAAATTGCGATGAATGTGGACAAAAGAAATTAGGTGTAGGTAGAATATAGGGTGGGGAAAGTTTGTCCTTGGCCAAAGTTTCCCCGGGGAAAGATTGTCCTTTGGCCAAGGGGAAAGTTCGGCCTGTTACACCGGCTGTTGCTAAGCTACCAAGTTTTGTTTCGTTGGTGTTCTAAACAATGTGGTTACATGTTCAGAAAGTTATGCAAACATTGATAATGTCTATTGTACCAAAAAAGAGCACAATCACTAAATTTTTCCCCATTCCCTGCCAACCGTGCTAATAGCCTGTAGGCATCTTCTACCATCTCGCACAAGCTTACCAACCCGCGCACGTGCTATCGTTTGCTTAGGTGAGTGCATTCAGATCATATGCACACCCTCCTATTGCACATCATATGATCTGAACCCCAAGGTGGATTTAAATTTGGGTGCGATCATTTGAAAAAGAAGAAAATTGTCTTCGTTTGGATATGAAATACATATCTGCACTATTTGAAATGAAGATACATAATGTGCTGCAAAAAGGTGATTTGTACACAATTTTAGTTTTATACCATTTTTTCACACCTTTTTTGTTATGATATGCTTAACGTATTTTGACAATTTTTATATCAAAAGATAGAGAACCCAGCAAGCGCTGCACAAAAAGCCAATTTTGCTCTTTTATCCTTGAGAACTGAGTAGCTATTTTGTCATCTAATTCCGTGACAATAATCCTGTGGGGTAGAAAATTCTCAGGGTACCCGGAACCATTATTGGTGTCTTATATATTTTGAATTGGGTGACATATTCTAATAATTATTGTGTCACCATAAAGAAGAATAAAATGTGTACAATTCAATATATTATACATGTATGCGTGCTCAACATTAGGTTTTTTATTGAAACTGGAATTAAAGTCATTCTTTAGATAATTGAGAAATAAGAAATGAGCTAAAATCATGGACACACATGAAAGTTTCTACATATTTGATTCAATTGTTATTATCCTTATGAAAAGGTACTCAATGTTGAGATGGCGGACAGCATAAAACCGACTGGTGTCTGGGTACCCCTCCATTGAAGTGTGATACCATAGGTACTGTGGTTCATAAGCAGTCCCCTAACAAATAAACTTTGATAGACCATAGACACTCAATAAAATACACCTGGTATTTGACAAATTCCACAGAGAATCCTCTTAATATCCCTCTTGGTTGGATAGTGTTACTCACCCTTGCTTCAGCTCTGTTGGTCACATTGTTGAAATGGGATATAGTCTTATTCAGCAGTTTCATCACATCTTCTGACTGTTTCTTGAACCGATGACTTAACTCATCCAAAAACCTGATAAAAAGCATTGATAAACTTATGGATCTTGTTTGAATATCTTTTTATGGTATTCATAGGTTTCTACATGATTAACTTTTCTATGCTTATATACAATTATTGTTAACTCATCGCTTAGACGATGTATCATATCTTGCTACCCAAGTTAACTTACATGCTGTATTTGATTACACTTATTAAAGTGAGCCCATCTCACATATCCCCACAGCTATATATAACACTAGTGAAAGCAGCTTCAACATAGCTAAAGCATTTACTAGTAGTCATGAAAAGCAGAACTACTTCTTTTATGTATGACGTCACATACCATGTGATTATGTGACGTCATGTATTCTTGCGCTGATATTTGATCAAATAAGTAACTACAAGTAATTTCCATGTACATAACACTAAATGATAGAATATCAAACCTTTAGTCCATGAATATTAAAACAAAACTGTATAGGTTTCAGATTCTCCTTGGGGTACTCATAAATGTGATGTATAACGCTTTTGTGAGAGTCTACCATTTTCCATTGGCTCTGTAGCTTATACAACTATTCATTATCTATTTCATAAATGGTCACAGGGTATGAGCTGCCAGAGGAACACCAAATCCATTTATTATAATCCTCATCAGCTTAAGAGTCTCTACACAAGATTATAGCTTTCTAGGCCTTTTCTTTTAGAAGAAAAAAAAAGAGATAAAAAAAGTTGTTGGGTATGGCCCCTGTAATCTTAGTAGGGGCCAGAAACTAAAATCTAGCAAAATCTGATAGGTGCTAGTGCACTAAATTTGATGAAATCCAAGATGGCCACGCCATCGCGAGTTTAAAATACTCAAAACTGTCATATCTTCAAAACTGGTTGAGTAACATCTGCAAATAAATTGTCTTAACCTATGTTTTGAGGTCAGTGAACTCATTTATCACATTATATTTCATGTATGGTTTGCTTATATTAGGGAAAATTTGATATCAATGTGTATTTTGAATAATATAAGATTGCTGCCAATGCAAATAATGGATAAAAATAATGAACATCATCCTCATTACAATGTCATTTAATTACCTTTTTTTACATGTCACATTTCACAAAAATTTAAAAATATCATAAGATGACTGTCAATGTATCAAAAATAAAAGTAGTCTTGCGACGAGTAGTACCAGAGCCACCATGTTTGCAACCTCCAAGTCAGGGCGCCTTCACTTTGAGTAACTCTACGGTAGTTGCCCTGCCTTCACTTGCAGGGGCATTGTTGTCAAGAATCTTGACAACAATAGGAATTGACGTCATCGATAATCTCAAACCAAATTGATAGTCTACATACAAATAAATTGGTTTGAGAGTATGTTTTAAACGTTACGCGTACGAAATTCTATGAATATTACAAAAGCTGTTGTAATTTGCTTCAAATATAATTTTTTATTTGATGAGTATATGGTGGACAATTTGTTATGTTTCAAAAATTCAAAGAAAACTTAATAAAATAACAAAAAGTTTTGTTTGCCGTACTCGTTTCTTGAGTCATTCAGAGTTGCATTGTGAATCCTATGAGTTAGGAGCTTCACTTTTAGAGCGTGACAGCAATCGTTTGTTGCACTCGCTGTGTTAGAGCTTTTTCACCTTGAAGCCTTCTGATGGCAGCGAGTATATTAGTGACGTCACAGAGCGGATACTTGCTGTCTGGAGCCAGCCATGTTTGTTATAGCAGACGCAATTTGACAGGCAAGGATTTCATCAAATTAACCGGACTTTAACACAAAAAAGGTATGCAAATCTATTTTCTTAGATTGTTTTCATCCTCAAGACATATAATAAATTGTAGTTCTAAAGAAATACCTTTTATATCGATATAAATAAACAATCAAAACATACCTCCCTCCATTCAAACTTTTCAACAATGATACTATTTTCGTCTCAACTTACTCCATTTACTTAATTTTTTGGATACCTCAAACGAACCAAGAATTGCATTGTGAATTCTTGTGTTGAAACCGAATCAGATGAAGATGTGATGTACGTCCTTGCAACGCTTACCATGGCCAAATCAGACAACATATACCAACATATCAAGTATCTATGTCAAATATGTGACTCAACACTATGTTCATGCTGCTGTGGTGTTTGATGGTTACAAGAGTGGTACCTCTACAAGAGATGAGACACATCAAAGACGAGAAGGCTTCCACATCTGTGGCGAAGTTGGCAATTTCAAATCAAATATGCAACTGACAATGACAAAGAAGGCATTCCTTGCAAATCCAAAGAACAAACAGAAATTCTCTACTTCATTGGCAGTGAGATGGAAAAAGCAGGCATTATAGTCTACCACAGCTCTGGTGATGCAGATTACAACATCGTGAAGACTGCATGTACGATGGCTATGAGAAGTCGTGTGAAAGTAGTCGGGAATGATACAGAGCTGCTGGTCTTGCTTCTTCACATCCCAGACATCATGTCATCTATCTGCAGACATCAACAAGAGTAATCAACATTCCGACCCTACAGAGTGGAGTAGATCATGTTATCCTTGCAACTGTACTCTTCACACATGCAATCACTGGTTGTTGTACAGTGTCGAGACCATATGGCATAGGAAAGATAATGGCCTTGGGAAAAGGTCGTCAACTCAAGGACCATGCTAGTGAGTTCATAAAACCAAATCAAAAGCAGGATGACGTCAGTATGCATGCTCAGTCAGCTCTCGAAGTTTTGTATAGCTGTACTTCTGGAAACAATCTTGACTTTGAACGAGCAGCAAGGTTCAGCAGCAAAGTGGCGTCAAGATCAGTCTATCTACCCCCTGAATCCCTTCCACCTACCACAGATTCAACCAAATATCACAGCTACAGGGCCTATCATCAAGTTCAAACATGGCTGGGTAATGATCTTGAAGCCGAATGGAGATGGAAGATCTACAGATGTCGAAATGAGTAGAGACTTAAGCCATTAAAATTGAAAAAAGATGCTGCGCCAGCATGTTTGGTGAAGCTAGTGAAATGTAACTGCCATAGCAATTGTGACAAAAAGACCTGTTCATGTCATAAAAATAGACTGTTGTGCTCCTTGGCATGTGGACACTGAAAAGGGTTTGCTTGCCTTAATGCTGTTACGAATGAATCAGCAGAGAACTAGTTACAACAAAGGTAATACAGAACGTTAGCCTCATGAAGGTTACCCAGGTGCCATGAACTGTTCAGTTCTTGTTAGGAATTCAAATTTGTTTTTCATCTGATACTGAGAGATACTTTAACTAATTCCTTGGTACTACCTACTGCATAAGAAACAACTGATTTGAAGTAGACCTTTTAAATCTATTTCTAAGATTTTTTAATGACTTAGCATTTGAGTTGAAATGATTGCTTGATGCAGATCATTTCCGATTGGTTTGTTTACACTCTGATGATCCTTTTTATAAAAGTCAGTAGTTGATATCCTTTCTGTGAAGACAATGAACCATACCAAAATGTTATGTTTATGTTGATATTTGTCTGAAATAATTGCCTTATTCTTATGCTGCATATCTTGTTCTGATCCCCCCAGGGGCACGGCAACTTTGTCTGCAGTAGAGAACGTTCTACACGCAGTCAGGTTTAGGTGCAATGGTACACTGAAATTCAGCGCAGTACAACCCATGGTTCTCTAGTTCCAGCCGATGCTCGCAGGTTTCACCGCAATGCATAACCACAATGGTGTTGCGGGCTTTCTCCCTGCTATAATACTAACAGCCGCGATATAAGTGAAATAATCTTGAAAGCGGTGTAAAACAAAAACTCACCTCACCTATCTTGTTTTGAAATTGGTATGGCGGCCATCTTGTATTTTTTTCAAAATACACACTGATAGTTAAAATTTCACTAATAAAAAAAACCAAACATGAAATATCATGTGATAAATAAGTTCACTGACCTTAAAAAAATAGGTTTAGACACGTTTTTTGCAGATGTTACTCAAATAGTTTTGAAGATATGACAGGTTTTAGTATTTCGAGCTCGCAATGGCTGCCATCTTGGATTTCATCAATTTAGTGCAATAGCACCTATCAAATTTTGCTAGATTTTTGTTCCTAGTTTGTAGACATGAATTCCTGCCATATCAGATGAGAAACAAAATAAAGCAATTTTGTCCAACCAAACTGCCTTTTTTTTACTTCATTTACTGAACTATTAGCCAATGGGGTCTTTCAGGCCAATTGATCTAAAAATTGTTCATTTATCTATCTAATTTATTACATCAGGTTAGTCTACAAAGTGTTACAAAGCCTAAATACACTTGTGTGTGTGTGTGTGTGTGTGTAATCAGGGTCTTGTGAACAGAAATGACAAGTTGAATAATTTTGCAATTTATCTACCATAGATTTGAGTTGTGTGGAAGATAACTTCAGAGTTAAATAGACAGTTAAAAGATACTAAAATGCTATAGTGGTAAGGCCTTCAAGGGTAAGGAGGAACATGCTGTCGCTTAAGTCACAAGGTTTGCTTCAGAAACAACAGAAACATTTCCAATTTGTCTGTTAGTGTGTCTGTGTTTCTAAAAAGGCTTCTAACAAACTTTTTGTGTTGATTTCAGAAATTTTAAGTCAAATTGAAGTATCTTTCAATAAAAATGGTGACCACCCTTATTAACGATAAAGTTGGTTCAAAAGAAACAAGAAAAAGTGAACATGGCTCACATAACCCCCCGCCCGTCTGATTACTTCTTCCTCTAGTCTGAATCAATATGATTCTGGATAACCTGATTTACTAAAATTTACTAGGGCTTCCACATGTCCAAAATATTGGACTGGAGTACTCGAGGGGTCAGACTCGACTCGGACTCGAGTACTCGAATTTGTCACATTTCAGAAATAAAGATGTACCTAAGAGATCAGGCATACACATGCCATTTTAAATCTTCAACTGACAACTTGGTAAGTCAATCACATCCAAGTTCCGACGACACGATAATCTATCCAAGTTTATTTACTATTATTCATCATTTGTCGTACTTTAACATTTTAAATTTGCAAGTGACAATGACATGCCGACAACTTCATAAAAATAAAAATTTGATTATAATGTTCACTGAACCTTTACTTTTTAATCTCGACTCTTACCAACTGCCTCACCTCCATTTGCATGACCATGCATATCACGTGACGCACATACAATCAGCCATTGGATGATAGTGAAGTGATGCACTAGTGTCACTCCAAATTGACAAACGAGCATGATTCATTGTATCGTTGATAGGAAATTAGGAAAACTTTAATTTTTTAATTTTAAATGGTTGTTATCTCATGTTATTACAAATCATGCCGCCAGTAAACGTTTTCAAAGGTAACTTAATTACCCTTTGTCGAGTCCTCAAGTCCAAGAAAATGGACTCGAGTCCAACTAAACCCAACTCGTACTCGAGTACCCGTGGAAGCCCTAAAAGTTACTGTAATAGTTTATGAGTAAATGTGTCCCCATTGGAGCAACAGATCTGTTAATCTGTCAAGTCTGTCAAAAATAATATTTCGGAAATGGTTTTTGAACTTGATCAAGAGCATCAACAGGTGTGTCCTAAACCAAAATTTTATTCACCTAAGTGTGATAGTGTCTGAGAAAACTTGTCCCCATTGAAGCATCATGTTAACTGCTCCAAGTTAAATTTCAGAAGCAAGGGCCATAACTCTGTCAAAAATTAAATTTCGGCAATGGCTTTCGAACTCAATCAAGAGTATCATCAGGTGTATCAAAAAAACAAAATGTCACTCTCTAAGTGTAATAGTTTCTAAGTTCCAAAAATGACGTTTTCATGGAAACAAAATAAAATGAATTCCCGAAATTTCAAAAGTGATCCAAACTGTATAGATAAGGTTATGGTTAACAAGTGTGCAAAGTTTGGTTATTCTAGACCCAACGATTTTTGAGTAAATTTACCGGACGGAAGGACAGAGGGACGGAATGACCGCTACGGTAGCGGGGGTAATTAAACCACCATGAGGCTATAATCAGCTTAATGCTATCAGAAGTGGCGTTTGATGACATAATATGTTGTTTATGGTGGCCGTGAACATTTTATTATTGTTTCACAGATAAAGATAAAGATATCTCAGAAGAATTAGAGTCGTTAGCAGTGTCATGTTAGAAAGGTAAATTAAGATATTAATGACATTTCTATAATTATGTAGAAAATCATTTGCTTTCGTCTTGAAATTTTATATTTTTACATTATCATCCATTGTCAACTCAACATCAACATACCTCAAAATTAACCACTGTCATTGTTTTAAATTACCTAAATAATAATTGAATAAAACATTTACAGTACCTGCTACTTAAGGACACATTCAACTCCAAAGCTTTGATCCTGTTGGTCAGCCTCATGATTGCAGTTTCACGTTTAGCTATAGGTGCCAATGGCACATGTACAAGGTCAAGTCCCTTATCGCGTGAGATGTTTGCACTACGGTCTGCTGGTGCATTGTCTGGTGGTGGCAGATCTGACTCAATTGTCTCCCCATCCAAGTATCCCAGACCGTCTTCCTCCTCCTCTTCCTCAACCACACCAACTGTGGCGGATACCTTGGATGGGAAAGCACCATCACTACTCATCAGTTCAGAAGCTGGCGACGGTGAAACACGCAAGATATTGGAAGACTCCTCAGCACTTGAACTTTCTGAAGCTTCATGAAGAACATTTGATGATGACAACACCGGAGTTTGTTTTCGGGAAGTAACCTCAGCCATCTCTTGGGTAGAGATGCTAGGCTCTAAGTGAGATGTCTCTTCTGCATGTGCCTTAACCTGTGAGTCACTGGGAAAGGTGGAGGAAGTTTCAACAGGGCTAGATGTAACACCATCACCTGCCTGTAAGGAGTGCACTTTGCTCCCTGTATCGCTGTCAAAATTTGTGAGCTGGCGTTCTTCAGATGATTCAGTCGGCTTGCTCAGGGACTCCCCGCTTCTCAGTTGGTCAGTGGCTTGGGTATGTACACTTACAACCTTACTGCTATCTTCACTTACCACTATTGTTAATGAATCCGATTGTGAATGTGTTGTACTTGTTTCCAGTATAGGCTGATTACTTGAAGTTGTACTTACTTCAATTAAACTTTTGTCAAGTAAGATAAAATCTGTTGTTGCAATGGATTCAGTTGATATTTCAATTTTGACGGGGAGCATTGAACAAGTCTGCTCTATTTTGTTGTTGAGCATGGTTTGAACATATGAACAGATCACTTGATGTTGAGATGTGGTGTGGTTAGTTTTGTTCTTGGCACTGTCTCCACAAATTTCTAAAGGACCTGCATACTCTGAAGTAACGAGAGTTACCAGTTTATCACCATCTCTTGATTCACTTGGTATCTGTTCATCATCTTGCAGTTTTGTTACAATAGGAACATCTGCAGGATATAAAAGATATGTTGGAATCAAGTTCATATACAAAAATAGTTGTCACCATGGTCACATGATGGTTTCAGCTTTCTATACCTTTTGCTTCTTGAGAAGATGAAAATAGATTTTAAGGGTTTGGTCCCTGTGGCCCTTATTAGGGGTCACAGGTTCACTTAACCTATCAATTAGAATCCCCATCAGTCAAGAAGTCTGTTGCAAGGTTACAGCTCTCAGACCTTTGGCTTCTGGTATAAAAGGATGAATTTAGGTTAATAGGGTGTGGTCCCTGTGACCCTTATTAGGTTTCATAGGGTCATCAAACCTAAAAATTAAAATCCTCATGAGCAAGGAGTCTGTTAAAAAGGTTTTAGCTTTCTAGGCCTGTAGTGGTGGTATTGGCATACACTCTGCAATATGATACATCATGATACTAACAATTTATTTTATCATATTGCAAAAGTTTGTGCACGTAAACTGCGATACAATACGTATCCCGATATAAGGGTTGCGATACCATACATATCACAGTACTAAAACCTTTGCTTCTCATTCCAACCCTATTACAACATTAAACAAAAATAAAATTTTCAATGACAGACTTTTATTTGTTTCAAAGTTGTATTTGGATCCTTCTCACATAAACAGGAACCAATAAAACAAATGTTCTACTGCAGTGCAGAGTGCAGATAATAATGGATGTAAGCTTCTTACTATGGCGTCATTCTTGATCAATACCAGAGAACTAAACTTTTACATTTGGTTGAAAATAAAGTTAACAAACTGGTAAAATTTCAGAGTTCACAAAGTTATGTTTTTATCGTTTGAGTCAATTGACAATCAGTCATGAACAAGTGCATGTGAACATTTTCAAAATTCAAATACATTGTACCAGAATTGAAGAGTACAAAACTTTCACATGAAGTTGAAAACAAACTTGTAACTTGTCAAAAATACAAACAATTTCTATACTGGTGCTTTAAAAACCACCAGTGCTTCGGTAAACGATACACCTGTGTCCGCCATTTTTTCTGGTACAATCAAGAAGTACGACTTTTGGTTTATAAATTCAGTGCATTTTAGGTGCCCAATCTTTAAAAATTACAAATAAACAGTTAAATACTTCTTCTACTATATATTTTTGATAGCAGTATTTCTTTTGAAAATAGGTCGCCAAGTTCCAGAAGGATTCTTCCGGAATATTTTAAGTGAGATTTCGAATTTGAAACAAAGATTAGCGTATGTTAACATCATGCGAGCGCTGTGTCTTAGACATTTTTCAATGCAAAATAAGAATGCTATAAATTATGAACCTAAAGTAATTCTTCTTGAATAGTATTTGATTGAAATATCACGATTTGCCTATGTCAAAATGCAAACATCGATGTTTCATGGCCCGTTTGAAATATCGCATCGGGATAGATTTTAAAAGTAAAATTTGTATCGTTTCACTGTATTGGCAGCCCATATATCTATGCATCCATGCATATCGATGAATCATCACACCACTATGTGCCTGTGACCCTTAATAGGCTTCAAAGAGTCACCAAACCCATAAACCTATTAGAATCCCCATAAGCTAAGGAGTCTTAACAAAAGGTTTTAGCTTTCTACGTCTTTTGCTTCTGGAGAAAAGATTAATGTAGGTTATTAGGGCATGGCCCCTTTGACTCTTACTAGGAGTCACAGGGTCCAAAAATATATAAATTTAATCACCATCAGTTAATGAGTCTGTTCACAAGGTTTCAGTTTTCTAGGTCTCTTGCTTCTGGAGAAGAAGATGAAAATAGGTTTTTAGGGAGCGGTCCCTGTGGCACTTATTAGAGGTCACAAGGTCATCACATTTATCGGCTAAGGAGTCTGTACAAAAAGTTTTAGCATTCTAGGCTGCTTGCTTCTGGAGAAGAAAGATTAACCCTCAAGCCGCGGTTTACGGAATGGTCCGGGATGAAATTAAACTACGTCGCAGTTAGCCTTGGCGAACCCCGGAAGCCGGACTTATAATCTGACGCATTTACTAATTAATGCAATTGAACCATGTAGCGGATCCCGGAAAAAAATTGCACGGCAGTCGTGTCGGTTGAACGCGTGTATTTTCGTTCCGGCTTTCGCTAAGCTGCCGATTTTTTCCCCGTTGTTGTTCTAAAGAATGGGGGCATATTTTCCGAAAGTTTTATAGATATTGGTTATGTTTATTGTACCGAAAATATGCATTACAAACGCTCAATTTTCCCCCACTACCCGCCGGGCTTGCTATAGCCCTGGGGCTTATTGCTCCCCTCGCGCACGAGCTTATCGAGCTGCGCACGTTATTGTTTGCTCAGGCGTGCGCACTCACAACAAAAGCACACCTTGCTTTCGCACGCCCTATGATCTAAACCCTTGGGCAGATTTCAATACAGGTGGGATCATTTGAAAGAGGAGAAAATTGTCTTTAATTCGATATAAATTACGAATATGCGCTACCTGAACTGAATATACAGCATGTGCCGTAAATGAGGTGATTTTTACATATTTTTAGTTTTACACCATTTTGTCACACCAATTTTCACATGATGTGCTCAACTTATTTTGACAATTTTTATATTATAAGATAGAGAGAAAGATTGTCTTTCATTCCATGTAAAATTTGTACATGCGCAAAAATAAATGAAGACACAGCAAGCGCCGCACAAAAAGCTAATTTCTCTATTCACATCATGTAAACTGAACGGCGATTTTGAAATGTGCCTTTATTTCGTTCATATCTTCTCAACAGCTAGGCGTATTTTGAAATTGATTACCTCGTGATAAAGAAGAAATAATTGTCTTTGATTTGATGTAAAAATGTTATATGCGGTATATAAAATAAAGATACAGCAAGTGCCGCAAAATTGCGACTTTTCTTTATTCTTTGTGTATTTACCATTTTCTCGCACTTCATATCACATAAACTTCTCGGGACATTTTGAAATTTCATATATCAAAATATAGAGAAAAGGGTGATCTGTATTTCCACATAAAATTTGTATGTAAACGAAAATCAGTAAAGACCCGACGAGCATCGCGCAAACAGGCAATTTCTCTATTCATATCTTGTTAACCGAGAAGCGATTTTTTCAACTGCTTTTTACACTTCCTATCTATTTAACGGCAGAGCGCATTATCAACATTTTTATATCACAATAAAGAGAAAAGGATCGTTTTCAATTCTATATAAAATTTGCAAATTACAATGAAACAATAAAGGAGCGGTAAGTGATGTCGCAATTATCAAAATCTGTTCTCAAATACCTGAGGGGACAATCTTTGCAAACTATATATATTCCAAACCAAGCGGTACATATTTATCATTTTCATATCAACGTAAAGATGAAATAAATACCTTCATTTTCATGTGTAATTTGCCCATATTTGCATCAAAATAAAACGTGTGGAAATTATGCGACAAATGTCGCGGTAAGGCGATTATCAAAGACTTTATTCACTGGCTTTACCCACGTTTCGTTGGTAATAACTTCTAAATATACAGCAAAAGATTATTATGATTTATTTATTCGTAAAGAAGAACAAATTGCCTTCAATTCCATATATAATTTGCATGTATACAAAGCGAATAACTTGAATTATAAAATTGGAAATAAAGACAATTTCTGTTAAGTTTGAGTGTATTTTTCAGCGGGGATACCCCGCCTGCACGCGCTGAGCGCGTGCGTTTGCCCAGGGCTACTAGCTTAGTAATATTACTGTGGGGGTCAGAACGTTATCGGGGTTCATCACTACCCTGCTTTCGTTATTTATATCTTTCGTTTAGGATGGCGTATCGTAATGAAATTTATCGTAAAATGTAGAGCAATAAATTAGCTTCATTTCCGTATATAATTTGTCTATGTGCACTCAGTGATTAAATGATTTTATAGAGTTTGAAATATAGACAATTTTTGAATAATTGTAAAATTCGTGCTAGACAAATTTTTGTAATAATTTTTATATCAATGTCAAGAGGAACTATTCGTCTGTAGTTTCGTTTTCATTTCGCGCATGCGCTCTTAGAATTTATTGAGTTACGGCGCCCGAATTGAAAACAAGTTTACTTCGGTTATAGAAACCGTTCTAGGGGTAATAGAAATTTCATTCAAAGTGTCAGGTAAGAATCTTCCATTTGTAACACGGGATTCGCCGACTAGTTTTGTATACAACGATATTTACATCCGTATTTCGCCACGTAAACAAACCATATATTGGCAAAACGGTCGCGACTCGCGGCACTGGAAAATTCAGCCACTGGTGCTAATTACGCATTAACGGTAGCGAGGCGAGTGCTTGAAAATTCAGCCACGGGGGCAAAACTGGTCAAAATAATATTCAGCAACTTGAGGGTTAATGTAGGTTATTAGGGCATGCAGGGTTCGATTTCAAGTTAATCAAACTGCACAGGAACAACCTAACATTAGTCTGTGCAGTCTACATGTGTGACAAGACTGCACATCGTGCAGTAAATTGTTTTTAGCAATGCATAACAATTATAGCAAACATGAAATTTAAATAGATTTGTCGACAATAATGCGACTGTCTTGTCGTATTTATTTACCGTGTTTACATCCTAGCTGTTATAATACTTCCATAAATTAGTACACGCTGCATGGATTGATAGCCAATGTAATCACGTTTCACTGTTTAATTTTCAATACGGAAATTAAAGACTAAAATAACGACCCATCAAATACTATCGTTTGCTTTTCGTAATTCTTCGGTCATTCGACCATAGTGATAAATTGCATAGCCTGGTGTATTTGACTCATATAACAAAATATGGAATGAGAGTTCAATTGGTAGACTTTGCAACTATAAGTTGGATTAAAGATGACATGAAAATTCAAAATTTGTAGCAAAAGTAAGGAACAAACCTTTGCCATTTGGTACAGGAGTGTCTATTTGTGGATGTGGAACTTTTGCTGTTGGCAGTTTGCTTTCATCTTTCTTCCTGTGGTGGACATAATAAATGATAAAAATACATCAAAGCATTTAAATCTTGACGGAAAGATCTACTTGTATGTCAAAATACAAACTCACTGTTATATATGCTATAATCATTCACAAAATAAGTAGCAGTTATACAATTTATAAATGCAAAAAACAGCACAGTACTGTAAGTTAATGTTAAAAGGTTCACAATGATGCCAATCTAAATGAATTTATTCCAACAGTTTTGATATTAGGTCATACTGTCGATCTAACATTAATCATTTACAAGGGCCATCCCGTTCAACATTGACAATTTGCCACTGAGTCAATCAGAAAAGATTCCTGAACTTGTCTGAGCTATCTTGAAACATGTCAGTTTTATTTGGAAATGAATTTGGAATGAAAATTACAATTTTGATGAATAATGTGATTGCTGTAATGTATATTAATTCTAATTTGAAAATGGTTTTGTGTAATTTTTAGGCGTTAATGACTACACATTGCATAAAAACTCTTGTAACAAATAATTATCTCGATGTTTACTCACAAAAAAAATGCTTTTAAGGAGAGAAAACTCTTCACTGTAAAAATCATTTCTAATGATCATTTCATTGTTAAATAAGAGTATAGACTAGAGAAAATGTTGTTTATTTATAAGTAAAAAGTAAATGGCATTTCATTCAAACAATATACCATCACTTTTCTATACAAGTAATGAAAATTTATTTGATTTTTCTTAATCCATTTAAGACACCCATTTTAAATGAAAACTTGACAGAAGTTATTGAAAGTTTCGTTATGCCCAATGAGTCAAAGTTGAGCCTTTGGTTAGTTTTATTGAAGTTCTTTCTTTTGCTCATGGAAGGTCAATTGAACGACAAATGTTAGATTGACTGTAATATTTTTATGTCTATCTAAATCTATTTAAATTGAGGCATCCTCACACTTTAAATTGCAGTAGTTACAAACACATAGTAAATTGAAAAAAACATTCACCTACCCCAATAAAAAAGCGTGTATCTTAAATTTAACACAAATTGAAAGTAATACTTTTACATATAGCAAGTCTAGAGTATGCATTAGTCAATCATATTTCAGTAACCCTAAACTACAATCCTTTTTTTTCAACCTGTGATTTGAAAGTACTTAATGGGTAAGACAAATAAAACTTACATTTCATCAGTCTCCGGGACACAAGGCAGTAAAAAGCCATCTGTGGAGATGTTGACATCAAGCTTCTCTGAAAAAATGAGAAAATTTTTTATTCATGAGTTTATATGCGCCTCAATCTAAAACGTTTGTGACAAAAATATAGCAACTGGCTCTGTAGTCCATATAATGACTATGGTCGAGTGGACGCAGAGTTTTTCTTCCTCACTCCAGAATATGTTGATAGAATGTTTCAATTCCTGTGAACAAATTTAAAAATATCAAATTCATACTTTAATAGCAGCTAGTAACCTTGATGTTACATCATAATTAAGATACTTTGTGAATGTGTCGTATATCCTGACCAGTAGATCATAATAATTAAAAAAATCACCAACCTCTCCTACTATTTTGCCTAATAATTACATGTATCTGTCCACCAAACAAACCCTTCTTTTTTTAGGACTATTTTCAGCTTCTTTCATGGAAACCAATTGTTTTTTAGGCATGTTTATCGTCCTTTACTGCACAGGAGACGTAAAAATTTCAACTTGAATAAAACATGTGAAGGTTAAATATTCTAATTATTTTCAACTGAAGTAAACAAGCCAATTCTACAATTTACAAATGAATCTACTCTAATGATTGTATAAAATTTCTTGCGTATAGGCGTACCTTACATGAATCCTATTATTTCAAATTTATATTATAATCTTAGTTGGATTCTTATCAGAAAATATATCAATCAAATAATGTAAAATCTTATCAATTATAATTATTTTATCAAGGAACTATTTCGTGACATAACAAAACATGCCAGTCATAACCAAAAAAGCGCTGATCATATCCTTTTGAGGGAACTTTTGATAAATCAAGAAGGAATAATAATAAACCATAGATATCTTAATTATTAACACTTAAGCCAAGGGGGCCGGAATAGTCCGGGATGAGTTAAGTTTAGGCTCCAATCCATGAACTACCGTATATGACCGGGTATAAGCCGAGAATTTGATACCAGAAATTGGGGGGTCAAAGAGGGGGGGGGTCGGCCTATACCCTAAGTCTATGTTTCAGACCAAAAATTCCTGAGGCCAGGTAAGTATCCAGCCCGGTTCATCAAGCTGAGTGAGTCCAGGGAGACAATGTTTACATCGAAGACAGTGCATAATCATCGATGTCATTTAAATAATAAAATAAATATACCTTTGTCTTATTGTTGTTTTATAATGAATATATTGAGAAAAATACGAATGGAAAGTTAAAAAAAAATATATATAAATTATTTATGTACCGGTAATATTCAACACGCAACACGTGTTAGCTGGCAAATATCGATCGATAATTTGACCTGAATGCGAGTGACTAGCCTTTGTGACGTGGACCAATGAGAAGTTGAATAGAAATCGGTGTTATATGAGATGGAACCTCGTGCAAAAGTTTACGATAAGTCAATCAAACAAAAAGAAAATTAATGTCTTAAATAAAGTTGTCGCATTGTTTCTGAGATGGCAAAGATCGCATTGTCATATATTTTAAGCTCTATGAATGAGTCAGTGAATTTCTAAAAAGGCATCTTAAAATAATGATGATGTACAATCAAATGAGATTTACCGTAGGTATCGATAGACAATAAGCATTTAACGCATGAGAGATGAACATGTTATTCAGGTTGTTAAGAGATCTGTTAGATGTTAATTAACTAGTAATGACATAATGTATTCGGTCAACATCTTAGCTTTGATGATCAATTAACAGCAATTAAAGCTGTAATTAACGTTTCCTGTGCCCATGTACCGGTAATAAACGGCCCCATCTTGAATCGAAAGTAGCGTTAAAATGCACAATGTGTTTGACTTGCTGATTGGTCGAGTTTTCCAACTTCCCTTTTCTGTGCCAATGAAAAGACTTTTAACAAATATCATGAGCGACACACAAAGACGCATGGAAGTTTGTCTAAAAAGTTCGTGTTAATGGGAATGAAGTAAGATTTTATTAAAACAAACAACAGACACCGTAAGTCAATATTTTATTTTGTAGTAATAGTTTATTTTTGATAAATGCCTGAAAAATAAAGAATGTTTCGATAAAGCCAGATCAAGTGTCAACGTATCGATGGTAACATCCACCTGCCATTGAACTTCAGCCAGTCAGCCGAGAAGTGTAGAAAACGGGGTCGGTTTATACATGCGATACCGGGATTTTACTGGGATTTGGGGGGTTGAAAAAGGGGGTCGGCTTATACGCGAGGGGGGCTTATACCCGGTCATATACGGTAACTAACCTTATTGTACTCTTGTCAGAAAATATTATAAAACAATTTTTGTTTTTTACCTATGCCTTGCTTAAAGGAGTATTTAATTTTGCTCCACGATCAAAGTTTTGTATAACTTGTTACTGCCATGCCATGCCTGCCTCTCAACATTGAAACCTTGGTAATGTATTACAAGAAGAACTATCAGTAGCTGATTTCTTGAAGTTTAAAGTCAGGATATAACAACAAACAACAACAAAAAATTCATGAAAGGAAGGTTTTTTTGTTTGGATCGAGTCTTTTCAAGAGTTTTGGTTTATCCAAATTATATGGTATTTTTGCCAAATGTGAGAGGTTATTTGCTCACATCACAAATCAGAGAAGAACTTTCGGTCAGCATTGTATTTCAATCTTAGAGCATTGTGAATGAATGTGAATGAAGCGTATCACGTTTGTGGTGAACTCTCTTCGCGAGGTTATATACCACCACAGCAAGTGTTGTAAGACTACAGATTCTTCTGTCTAATGACGTTGAATCAAACCCAGGCCCAGCAGTAAGCATGAAAGATATTACCACATTGAAAAATGATCTATGAAATAAAAGAATTCAGGCTTTCCGTTGAAACAGAACAGACGACAATCAAGGGCTCATTTAGCGACCTATCAGTTAAATGTTCAATGTTAAAACAGAGTGTATCTGATCTAAGTAAGGACATAGATAGGGTTTCAGGTTAACAAGGCGCTTTATATAATGATGAATGTGCGCTACAGAACAAGCTTACCACATAGAAAATAGACTTGACTTTCAGGATACTGAACTAGACAGGCTAGAGGCATCTAGTTGCAGAGACAATGCAGTTTTCTATGGTTGTGCTGAACGTGAAAATGAAACATTTGAAACCTGCAGCTGCAAACAACATGTTGTCGATCTGCTGAACACGCCAGTAGATACTAGAGATTGGCAACGTAGTGACATTATACATGCGCACTGTATTGGCGCTAAAAGAAACAATCAAACAAGACCACGCCCCCTTATTGCGAAATTTGCATCAACTGACGACAAAATTAAAACACTAAGACACCGAGCGCAGTTTAAAGTAGGCCTGTGTGTCAACAAATAAGTTATTCATGCATTCGGATGGTCAAAGTCTGATTGCCACTGTAGTCCTAGTCATTACTATCACTATTATTACCTGACATGTCAGATGATTGTTGATCACGGTCAGTCTCCTCCACATACAGCACCTTCTTCACTAAGTTGAGCACTGTGTCTGTTGAAACAGCAAAACTTATTAATATTATCTGATGTGAAAGCTTTTGATATGAAATAAAGGGTTTATAACATTGAGGATGCATATCATGTCATGATGGTTTGTGATAAATAAAGCCAGGAACAACAACTCTGCTTTACAGGGCCTGCTTTCACAAAGCTACCTTAGGGTTACAAGGTTACCTTAGGGACTTGCGATTGCCTTAGGGTTTTGTGAAAGGAGGCCCAGATGAATACTGCAGTCCACTAATTCTTAACAAATTCTTAAAGTAACAGACGGTATTTTTCTTGATATTTGTATGTGGCTTAAAAAAGCAAAAATACCATATGACTTTAGTCTCCCTAAACTTGCATCTTTATCTCCAACAACACATTCTGTGTCCTTTCAATCTTCATGTCTATGCAAAAGATAATATGCAAAACAAATGTGAAAGTATCTCAGCGAAGTATGCAAATTAAGTCCTTGATTGGATGATATTCCATGTAAACATTGTAAATCATGAAGTTTTCAACATTTTTACATGTAAGTTTAGGCCTTCATTTTACTCATAAAGGTACCTACCTTTTGCACTCATGAACAGATTTCTGGAATTTTCCTTTTCATCACCCTCATCTCCCTCCTGAAGCAACACTAAAACAAACAGAAAATAGAATAGAGACATTTTAATTTCTTGGTCATCATGCTTAAGAATATGTATGAGATTATCATAAATTTTTTTTAACCTTTAAACAAGATAAGCATCTGTCAGGCAAACAGCAAACAAGGAATTCAAACCTTCAAATACTGAATTCATACCCTTCCAACTGGAAACAAATGCCATGAAAATGGACGGACAACATAATGTTTAGAATGAAAATGCCCAAAATGGTCATGAGCATGTGAAATGGTAAACCAGTCGACAAATCCCCTCAGAGCTTCGCTTTCAGTCTAGCTAAATGGCGGCCATGGACTAGAAACAGGCGTCTGACAATATGTTTTCTCTCACTACAAGTGTAAACATTAACACGCATAAACCTCAAACTTTAAATCTATGTGCAACTTGACACTGTCAGGCTTTCAATTTTGTACACTTTGGTCCTTGATGGGACCAATTTGGCGGTTTGCTGTTTGACTCAGGGTTAACCTGCAAGTCAATCCCATCTAGGAACCATGGCTTGGTTGGCCAAGGTAGAGCTACCATGAAAATCAAACATTCTTAGTAGCCCCTTGATGAACACTTCGGGAATCAACTTGATTGGGGAAAAGGCAGATCCCAATAGACCACCCTTAGGAATAGACAGGGCATCCAGACCAGGCATTTGGATTCAGCACTTGTGTTAGCACCCAGATTATACCCCCCTAAAAGTATATCCAGGTAGATTCTGGGAGCTCCTAGAATCTACTCCCTTCTCCCTCCCATGTTTACAAGGATTATCAAAGTGATTTCATTTACTCATAACCTTGACCTTTGACCTTGAATAGGAACATATCAAAAGAATTCCAAGGGGGTATAATCAATAAATTTTGAATATGAGTTTTTCGATAGCTTTTTCTTGTTTAAAAATTTGATGAAAGGGTGAATGTGGCCATAACCTATATCTTGCGATATAGGTTATGGCGGGACTCGAACCATGGACCTCTTGATCCAAAGCCGAACAAGCTAACCACTGCGCTATCCCGCATATTCAAGGTCACACAATCAATGATCACTTTTCATTGACTATAACAATCATGTGAGTTAAACTATGATCTATTTAAAGAAGGTTTAGTCAACAACCCCAGCTGTTTATGTGGAAATCCATGTGAAAATGCCTTTCATTTTATTTTTGATTGTACATTTTTTCATGTTCAGCGCAATAGATTATTAGATAAGGTATCAAATGTTACTCTAGGGAGAGTGCCCTTAGATGTTAGTTTAATCCTTTATGGCCATGCAGATCTATTAAAGAGATTTAGGTGTGCCTTTTAACCAAAATTCCCTTATTGTCTCTTTATTTTCTGTATGTTTTGTATTATATTGTTTAATCTGACTGTATACATAATGCAAATGTGAAATGTAACTATTATGGAGAGAGTTTGATAAGTAGCCCATCCAATGTTTTGTACTATGGTTCTATCCTCATCTTTGGTACCATCTGATGTTAAGAATATATCAAAATCCTGGGACAATTACATCCTGACTTCCAAGATTAGGAAAACAAACCAACAGTTGTTCATTTTGGTTGATAGTACTAGGGTTATTTGTAACACTTACAGAAGACCGGATTCCTTTGATAGCAAGATTCTCCCCAAGCTGGCGCAAAGAATTGAGTTTCTGACCATAATGCGACATTTTATATATTTATTTTTTCTATTTAAATAGAACATTTTCTTTAATAAAATGGACGAGCCTATAAAGCCAATAGACAAAGCCATAAAGACTATTAACGACCCATTATTAAATACTGAGGGGTTAGAATGAATTAGTATTTGAGAGGACTCGACGAGGCAATGCTGACTCAAAGAGGTGAACTAATAAATAACTTATCCAAATTAACAAAATTTCGATGTGCATTTAGAATATGAAAAAGATGAATGAGCCAAAGCTGATAACCCAGAACAAAAGAAACGGGTTATTAAGAGAATAAAGGATTTGGAAGATGAATGGATAATGCTTCAACAAATAAAGAAGTATTACAATCACAAATTCAGCATATTCGCCAGACAATGGATAGGATATTAGGTGAAGATAAATCCCTTGGTGAACGTGTTCAAACTTTGTTTCGGGAACAGGGAATAACCATTGCCAGTATTCCAACAGCAATAGGGCTTCTAGTATCAACTTTGACTCTATCTATAACTGGAGGCCCCTCAAGACCACCTGCTTCTCCTACAACAAATCAGAAACCCAATAAACTCAAGGAATGGCTACAATATATATCCAAAGCATTAGTGAACTTAGCAGGAAAGTCTGCAGCTGCATTACCAGGCATAATAGGAAGTTTACTAACGTGGCTTTTAACGTGGCTATTGGTGAGTTTTATGATTGTTTTTATCAAAGCTAGAATAACCAAATAATAATCAAACCAACAACTACCCCTCCAATTATAATATATTGTTTTCTATTCTCATGGTGTTGAACAACTAGTTATTTACTTTTAGCTACATGCTGGGGCTCTGGTCTCACATATGATTTTTTAGGTTTTTCAGTATGTTTTGGTTTTTCATCCTTTACTGTGAAATTTCTGTAATTATACCAAATTTTCTATTATCTTCTGCAATAATAATTGTAGAATCCGTATTCCGACTTCCAGTTACGATTACGGTAACTACCGAGCCTGGCTCTCGTTCTACCAATGGTCACAACCAGAGAACGCCAATGTTGATATGTATGTATCACAAAGTTATATATAAAATGATTGAACCTCCAACAAGTGTCAGTAAAATATCATTTTAACAATAATTTCATTATTATAGCCTTTAACTTGACCAATTTTTAGTTTCATATCACTAGGTGCCATATACAAACCTATCCCAAAAACATAATCTATCTTTGAACTGGTATCTTGTAATACGTCTTGATATCTTTGAAATTGCATCTTCCACATTTGCTATAAACTGTTTCTGGGCTTCAAACAATGGTCCAACGGATTTGATACTAGTTCTAGTTTGGGCTTGAGCACCAAGTAATGCAAGCACAAATGTTCTAATAGATTCCTTCAATCTTTGAATCTCGTTTGAGTTTGATATATCACTCGGACACATGATTTATCTCCATATCAAACTCGCGGACACCGTAACGTATTTATCTTGACGAGGACCCTTTTTTTATGCTTTAAATATGGCTTGAAAGATTGAATGGGTCAAAATGGCGGCTGATCATGTCAATGTTATTCTTTTATTTAGGCTTATTATTGCTTATGCAGGCCTTTTTAAGTTTTGATTGTTTGGTCAGGTGACTTTGTGTACATGTTCCACCTTGCACACGTTCGAATTGAAGCGGCGCTAAAATCTCCATAGATTTGTTTGTTCCTCGCCCAGGTAAGAAACTGCAGTGCAATATTTATATTTAATATTTAAACTTGTTAATGATTTGTATCAAACTCACTTTCGCTCTTTTCATACTTAATCATTTACTCGTTTGATAAAAATAGTATGAAATGGAGGGTCGTTTAGTATCCTCCACAACTGTCGTTGCGGACCATCGTGAAAGGAGCAAAGGAGTTTGAAAGTGTCAGATGCACAGAACACTCAGGAATCACAATATAATACTCAGGTTGGCTTGAAAGTTTCATATGAATAAAGAGTCGAAGATGATCTCGATTAATATGTGTATAGATTGGTTTTCTTGTTGACAATTCCAATCACCAGCTTGCTGATGGACAACCTCGCTGCGAGCAAGTTAACCGGTAGGCAAATGGCAAGTCTTGTGACTTGTCAAAGTTTTTCGGACGAACATTTCACTTTTTCAAGAACTTAATTGTTCTTGTCCAGAAATTACTTAAATTAGTGGGAAATACACTGAGCGCGTAAAGATAGGTTTCAATAAACCAGCATAGCGTAGCCTTTGTTTACCTAACAGTGGGACAATGGAGATAACTCTTGGCAGTATGTTGCCTCTTATTACTAGGGTTGCGCATGACCAAGTTTAACATAGAAAAATATACCTACTTTTAGCCAACAAGTAGTCGACATTGATGTCCAATTCGAGATAAAAACATATATCCCTTCTATGATCTTTTCCTCCATGATATTCATGCATTGCTTCATCGACATTCCTAAAAGTTTTAATAGCAATGTGACTCTTTGTTTCTCCCACATATTCTTAGCAATTGCTAGTTTTTCCAAGGCTTGCTCTTACCCCATTAACCATTTTTGAAAACAAGTAGTTTCTCCAAGAGAATGCCAATGCATTCAAAACTGCACCTCCCACCATCATAGCAATTGTGGCTATTTTTATATATAAAGTTATTATTTTTAAGGATACTAAGTCACTATATCAAGTTGATGTTTTTCAAGATAGTCTTTTATAAACATTGTTCCCCAAATATATAGTGTGACCATCCCAACATCATTAGCATTGAGGTCAAGTTTAGGTGTACCAGTTTTAAATACCATTTTACTAACCCTTGAAGTTCCAATGGCTAATCCGGTTATTACTGCAGCATGATAAAGTGTGTTTACAAGGTTTTTAGGTTCAGACATCTCTCTATTTCATATGAAATACTCTATTCTTTAAAGAACCATCATCTTCAGAATTACTCCTTGGAAAGACATGTCTGGATCTTGAAATACCAACTCCTATTTTTTATATAAGACATATCAAAATGGGAAATAATACATTTCCATGATTTACAACCATGGTCCGCTGTTAGCTTGGTTGAGTATTTTGCTGTGCATTCTGTTGTGCACCAAGCTGTGCATTCTGTTGTGCACTCAGCTGTGCATTAAGTTTTTCACGTTTTAATTTCTTCATCATAGCCCCCTTCTTACCAGCAGCTCCTTTTTTAGGAGTTTTTGTAATTGTCAGTTTAGGAGGCATTTTTTTCACTGGGTTCCAGTGTCTGTAATGGTTCCAATGGAGGCATTTTCTCTGATTCCGACATCTTTATTATCTAAACTTTTATCTTTAAAATGACAATACTTAGCAGTTGTTATAAAAGTTGTAAGCGGTGCTAGGAACATTCCGTACCTATAGTAAAGCTCACAAGTTTTGTTTATAGCATTATCAATAAAAGGGTCATCATTAAGATCATCAATTAGCTGGTCTTTACTTTCGGGGGGAATATCTAAGAAAGTACCTAACAGCAGTTTAAAATAAAAGTAGCAAAGACATTCCTTATGTCATAACGATAACAGCACCTAACCTGTGATCATATTTCTCGTATTCTGTTACTACTTCTTTGTCTGTCATTCTATTAATTCTCTCTGAAGAAATAATCTTATTAACATATTTCCCTCCACCTAAAACAGCTCCTATAAGCTTTTCTCTCTTAACCTCAACTTCCTCAGGGTGAAGTCGTTCAGGAAATTGTTCGAAATGAGCAGGGGATGTGTCAATTTCGCCTAAAACTTCATTGATATCCATTTTAAAAAATAGAGCTCTAATATTTAAAGCAAGAAAAAGCAAAAAGATAAATACACTGAGAAGTACAAAGCGGATACCTAAAATCATTAAGATTATACTCATCAATAAAATATCCATCATTTTTATATATAAAGGGTTAATCTTGAATAATAAGGGTGATCTTACCTAAAGATCCGCAATGTGCTATAATTTGTGGACAGGCAGATTTGTACTAAATTCAATCAAGAGCTATTACTATGAAAATTTTGAACACATAGTAAAATTATGTCCAACCATAAATGATAATGAAACATATAAATCTAGATTGTGGATAAATGCAAATCCTGAAGAATATACAATTCTTCCTAGGAATCGTCTGATTGGAGGATTGAAACATTAGCATGAAAAATTTAAAAATGAAACCACCTTATTCATTATTGATGATTTAGTGCAGAGAAAGATCTCACAAAAAAGAAGGATATGTTATCGAGACTAGCATTCTCGGGGCGGCATACGGGGCATAGTGTATGGGTTTTGTCTCAAAACATTAACTCAATACTGACTGATTTTAGAGAGCAGACAAGATGGATTTGATTATTTAAGTGTAAAGATAAAGACAATTTTGATGACTGTTTAAAGGAAGATTAAGTCATCAAAATCAAAGCTGAGAAAGAAAAAGTTCGAAAAGAACAGGACCAAAATAAATAGCAATTATAATATATTGTTGCAAAATGATAGAATGTAGTACCGGTAGGTATAATTGGGGGTTCTGGATTAGTGGTGAGTTAAGTGTATTTTCTCATTAACCAATACAGATAAAAACTGTGGAGTAGTTTTTGTGTTAAGGTTATTGAGGAAATATGTTTTGGCTCCCATTGGTCATGTAGGCTTTATTATCCCTTTACATAATGAAAATATTTTTCAAAAAGTTGCTTCATTAACCTGATTTGTTTTTGGGCAACATGTCGCTTGTATACCAAAGAAAAATGCAAAATTTAGTATATTTCTGAAAATCATTGACATGATGTTTAGTGTAAAAAATAAATATAAGTGTTGATAAAAATTTAAGAAATAGGTGAGTAATTAGATACTTTTAATCTTCAATGTTCAGAAAAATATGTTTTACATCAATTAGATATATTTATTATAAAATCATCATAGAAATTCATGTCAGTTAAATTGTAATTGTTGCAATAATGAAAGTCAATTTGAATATAATCTTATTAATTACTTTCTCAGGGAATATATCTGTAAACAGCTATTTGAAGAAATTAATCTCAAATAAAAAATAAATTATTTACTGTGATGATAAGGACAATCAGTTTGTCGCAATGCCTTGAAATTAGCATGAGTGAGCTAGAGTCTTTTAAATTCATGTATGTTTCTGTTTGATAAAAACAACTAAGCATTTTAATGCTGCTACAACAAGAAGAGAATGATTGTAAATGTTCAACTTGCTATAAAAATCTTTTGTGTTGACAAACTCTGAGGGCATGGTCACTGCCAACGCGACATTTGAATCGCAAGAGAAATCAAGTCCAATTGTGTTCCATCATTATTTACCAAAATTAGCGATAATGTAAACGTATCTACATCAAATATTTGTCAAAATTATCTGTATTTCCTGAACATATATATTAAAGCAATCGTTTATTTGTTTTTATATCGGGATCTACGAAAACAAAACCCAGAATTAATTACCCAGCTGATCAGAGCATGCGGTGGAAATGTTGTCAATATGACATATAATCTAAGAAGACTTCTTGTTCCGATTTAACACTATTAGATTTAAGTTTAATTGAGGTGACACAAATATTCGATATTATAAAGAATGATGAAAAAATAAAAAAGATAATCATGATCACAAGAGTAATTGAAGATTGTCATTTTTGCATATTTTGGACTTTCATATTTATCTTGTAATCATTCATAATTTCTTGGCAATTTCCATTTAGGATCATACAATATTATCATTTCATTGATAATGATAAAGAAAAAATGAGAAGATAAACACTTGACACACTATGAATAGAAGAAAAATTTATTGAAAAAAAAAGAAGAAATATTTTATCAAAAAGTTGTGCAAATATTTCGATCTTTGTTTACAGTGTTGTATTTTCGATTTGATTACAAGCCACGAGTGCAGCTTGTTTTGACAGATTTTGTTTGACCGGGACTTTCCAGTTATGTTAGTTTCTTTGTTCCAAGAGGTCTTTAAGCCCTAGAGGTCGCCACCGCCCTAACTGAATCAGATTTCAATCCTGCTGGAGGTTGCAGTCCCTTGTCCATCAAGAGATGGTTTGCTTTGAAGCTGGCAAGGTGGGCTGAGCGCTGCCATAGCAGCAGGACAATTGCCTATCCCTGCCGATCTTTTGTTCTCTCAATGTACATTTTTAGGGCGTGATGCATCAAGGATGTGGGGTTGCATCAAACTTGCTCCTGAAGCCGCTGGTTGAGACATTGCCGGTAATTCAATCAGAACTGTCACATGGAAAGAATGATCCACCTTTGTGCGATTCGAGTCAGGCAGTCTAAAGCTGACTCTGTCCTTGTGAAAGACAGACAGCTTGGGATAGGCTGACATTGCATGAATGTCACCTACCCGCCTGCCCGATGTGAATGTTCTGCCACTAAGAAGGCAGTCTTCTATGTCAATTAGTCGTCTGAGGCCAGAACATTTGGGTCTGGTATCCTGGAGCAGAACACTGATGTCTGATTTGTCACTCTGGAAGCAAACAGATCCACCTAGAACAACCCATACAACTAGGAGCTAAGCCTGAACATCTCACAGTGGAGCACTCCCGGGAGCTACACCGGTATCACCCGAACCAATAGCACCAGAGAAGGAACTGCCATGCCTCCCGGAGGAGGGCTGGGGACACCGTTCCACCCTGCTTGACAATGTACGTCATGGCAGTCTGATTGTCCATCTCTAAACGATTCACTTGACCCTGTACCAAGTGCAGGAAGTGGTCGTTGTTCGCGCGCTATTGTTTGCTTAAACACGTGCATTCACCATTTGCACACTTTGCGTCCATTCTGTGCTAACTGAGAACTAGATATTATATATTATCTCAACTTGCACAGCAATGTCGGCTACTCTTTGGCCAAAAGCGATCACGTGCCATAGGTATATTTTTCTATGTTAACCTGGGTCACGCGCAACCCTAGTAACAAGAGACAATGTACTGCCAAGAGTTAGCTCCCTTGTCCCACTGTTAGGTAAAGAAAGGCTACACTTCGCTGGTTTGTTGAACCCTACCTTTACACGCTCAGCTTGAAAATGTGATGGTCATTAAAATGGACTGGTCCCAGCGCCTTCCCAATAAGAAGCTATATGTAAGTGAAAGGGTAAGTCCAAGAAAGATTCAAGTTAATTCTATCAAAAGTATGTGTCATTAAACGATTTCTCTCAATTTAAAGAGGAGACGTAACGCATAATTGTGATTATTACAAATTATTATCTGTAGTCGCTTCACTTATAAGAATCAATAGAGCCAAAAAATGAGAATTTAATTCGCTTTAATTCGACTACTAGGAGACCTTTTATACCCCTGTTTTGGATAACCGCCTAATGAGCCTGGCGAACGCTTAAACAAAATCACCGAAGCATGACTCGAAGCCACGCCCAGTGTGTGACGTGCTAGTCGTCAGCTGCAAGTCCAGCCCTTTGATTTTCTCTGTATTTTTAAGCTAATTCAACAGCAAAATAGAGGCAATAGCATGACCGAAAGAATTCCAAAATACGATATGTAACTGCTTCATGATATCAAGTTTCCCTTTTAGTCGTCAAATCCATTTTGATTGGACTGTGACAATCCTTGGACGCGGTTTTCTTGGGTGGGTTTATATAAAAAAGGTTAAGAACTTGGTCGGTGAGAGATCCATTACTATGGGATATCATGCATCACGTAGTGTTACAACATTTATCATCGATATGAAGTTCTAAATTGTCTCAAAAAAAATGAAGGTTTTTGTTATAAACGGGAGAGAATGTAAAAACTTTTTTAATGTTTACTGTAGAAAAAATAATTTTGTTTCACTTCATTTTATGACAACTTAGTACTTAGTGGATTATTCGTTTGTATTTAACTAACGTATATTATATTGTTAGCTAGTATAACATCTCACACCGTGTTGCAATATCTCTGTCTTCGAATTTAACAATCAATAACATGAAAACATACCTGGCGCAAGCGTTAGAAACATCTTATGTAATCCTAAAGAATGTTGGTACCCGTTATTCACGATGTACTTTTTTAAATGTGTGTCATCGTCCGTAGAAGTGCATGAGCCAAATCTCCTTCTCTTACTTTATTGGTTGAATATATATTCTACAAGTTCATTGGTTCAAAATGACTGGACGCCGTGACAATAAAGTAAGTAGCAGTCGAATGCCAAGATTACGCCATTATGACGGGACATATTCCGCTTGGTGGGTCCAGGATTTTTCAATGATTTGCCTAAACCCAGCAGTATTACTCATGTCCTAAATCCAATTCATGCTAATTAAGGGAATGGGTGGACGAGTTCCTGACCTTCTGAACAACCGGTATGTTCGATAGTGATTGTTGTCTATGTAAATGTAATTTTGACATGTTTTATTTTGGTTTCAACGATGATGATCATTTGAAAACGGAATAATAATTGAAAAATGAAACAATCACAATTATTGTTAGTAATTATAAGAAAACTTACCTCTAAACCAACATTGACTAATATCTCTCTTTTGGGGAGATCGTACAGAGTGTGAGAATAAAAATTTTTTTTAGTGGTGTGCGTGTTGTTCTTCCCCGATTCTCTCCCCTGCGTTACCTCCCTTGAATTTCAAACTCAGCTGTCATTCTTTTCAAAGTACGGAGAGCTGGATAACGGGGAGGAGGGTGGGAGTAAACCTTTGGTTTAGAGGTAAGTTTTCTTATAATTACTAACAATAATTGTGATTGTTTCATAATTATTGCGAAAAACCTTACCTCTAAGCCAACATTGACAGAATACCAAGTAAGGAGGAGGGTATCCAGGCCTCCAAAGGGTATGTAGTTAGTTTTGATAACTCTCCAAACTAGCGTAATTTCGCTTATAACTTGACAACTAGGGGAGATAATCGTTAAGAATAACGGTAAATTTATCAATTTTGTCCCAAAATATCCCGAATAACGCTTAAATTTAGTCCGAAACTATGGGAAAATCGCAATAATTGCATAATTTTGGCGAGGATTCCCAAGGTTAATCCTTGAAAAAGATCATACCGAAGGCTAATTTACCACTTCTAGGGTACAATTACTATAAATCCTAATAAGGATTGTGAAGAAAACGTAATTCAGGATAATTTCGGCACGAAATAGCCGCCAATGGCTGGAAAGGAATTCCAATTACAATAAACTTTCCCGCTCTAGTCTGTACTCTCCACTCCGTAATTATTATGTTAAGAAGGTAGGAGGTGCTAGGGAGGATTAATACTTGAACTTCGAACAAGGCGGATTTATACATCCCAAAGAGTGATTATATCACGTCACTAAACCACCAACTAAACGAGATATTAAGGTTGAACATGGCGAAACTACCCACTCCTTAGTATTGTGCGAATAAACTCAGGCGTGAAGACATGCCCACCTGACGTAGTGGTTGAAGTCCACCATCTCCGGCGATAGGATGGGAGGGGAAATCACTTGCCCTCGGGAACTTCCCCCCCCCCCTTTTTTTTCCCCAAGGAGGGGGTTCAGGCGGAGAGGTGCTGAGCCGCCACCAATGGTCCCAGCGAGGACAGGCCTCCAAGCAAGGAGGAAATGTCCCGAAGATAGGCAAGGGTGAAGGCGCTAGAGGACTTCCACTGATATGAAGCGACTATTTGGTTGATGGAAACAGACTTCCAGGCTGCTAGAGAAGTCGAGAGCGCTCGAATCTCATGAGGTGAGAACTTGGCATCTACTGTCTCTTGATCTGCTGTAGAATAGGCCAAGGAGATGGTCTTACGAAGCCAAGAAGCAATGGTATTTTTGGTAATTTCTGTCGACAGACCCGGTTTGCAGGGAATAAAGAGACGTCTTCTACCTTTCCTGATGGAATGCGTCCTATCCATGTACCAACGTAAAGCTCGCACCGGGCAGAGAGTACGCGCTTTGTTTTTTGCGTCATTAGGCACAGGGAGAGCCGGAAAGGAATAAACCCTGGCCCCCAAGGGGACGTAGACTGATTTTTTGCAAGAAATTCTGGCAAGGCTCTGAACGACACTGACGTATATCTATGAGCAAAATCAATGGAGGATAGGCATAGGCTATGAGATTGTCCCAGGACATTGACAGCGCGTCCACTGCCAGAGCCTTGGGATCCGGAACCGGGCTCACGTAACAAGGGAGTCTGAAATTTAGTGCCGTCGCAAACAGATCTACTTGAGGCTTCTCCCATCTGTCGGAGATCAGATTCAAAACTTGAGGGTGAATCGTCCATTCTGAGGACACAAACAGATTTTTCCTGAACAGAGAGTCCGCTAGGAAGTTCAGTTTCCCGGGAATGTGCCTGGCTTGAAGAGTTATGAACCATGCGTCTACCAGAGCATAAAGATCTCTGGTGAGTTTCATCAGAGGAGCTGACCTCGTGCCTCCTAACTTGTTGATATACGCAACCACAGTGGAGTTGTCCGTTGCAATCACAACACTTGAACCATGGAGTAGAGCTTTCCAGTTGGAGAGAGCCAAGATCACCGCCTTCATCTCGAGCAAATTGATGTGAAGATGGGAATCCGATTGGCCCCAGGGCCCGCTTAAAATGTGCTGATTCCAATGTGCACCCCAGCCCGCGTTCGACGCATCTGTGTAGATCGTGTGTTGAGGCGGAGGAAGAATAAATGGGCAGCCTGACATGACGTGCGTGCGCAAGGTCCACCACTGAAGTTCCCGGCAAACCAGGTTCGTAGGCACAATCTTGGAGTCCAGAGGGAGATGACGGCAGCTGTTGATCCAAGATTGAATGTGGCGCAGGTTTAGCTGACCGCGCGTGGTGAAGGCCTGAACCGACGTAAGAGAACCCACCAGAGACATCCATCTCCTGAGAGAATGTTTCTTGCTGGTATCCGTTAGAAGTTGGATTGAAGACTGTATCGTCGTCCAACGGGCCTCCAATGGAGTAATAGTTGAGGTTGTCGAATCCAACATGGCTCCCAGGAACTAGATCCGAAAAGACGGGTTGAACTCCCACTTGTCCGGATGAATAATCCAGCCCAAGTGGGTGAAAACATGACTGACCAGCCTCAGGTGGTATCGGAGGGTAGATTGATCCTGATGACGTAGCAAAAAATCGTCTAGGTACCCGTGAATGAACACGTAATTTAAGTGAAGGAACTGGAGAACCGGGGCTGTGACTTTGGTGAACAGCCATGGGGCAATGGAGATCCCAAAAGGAAGCACCTTGAATTGGAACCGGCGGTTGTTGAGGGCAAAACGAAGGAACTTCCGGGATTTGAGATGGATAGGGATGTGTAAGTATGCATCCTTCAAGTCGAGGCTGGCAAACAAGGACTGTGGAAGAATCAGTTTGCGAGAGAAATTGGGAGGTCTGCTTAGGAAGGATTTGTTGAACACTTTTACATCTATAATCATTCTCATTTCTACTGTGTCCTTCTTTGGCACAAGAAAAACGGGAGAGTAATAGCCTGGCGAAACGTCGGCGGAATCCAACTCCGTAATGGCGTCCTTCTCCAAGAGTTGCTCGATGGCAGTAAGAGTGGCTTGTAACTTGGGCCCTTGAAGGAAGAATCTTTCCCCTTGAGGATGGACGGCAACTGGCGGAATTCGATCCCACTGAAGGATGTAGCCTCTGGCGATGATCGACAGGATCCACTGATCGTCGGACACTGTCTCCCAATTCCGTAAGACTGCAGAGTGGAAGGTCGGCTGAGGTAAGGGAATTGTCAAGGATATGTCGAGGGACGGAAGCGGTCTTAAGGGTTTGAGTTCCCACGACGATGTCCCTGGAAAGAACCTCTAGATATCAAGGCTTGAGTGAGCTTTTGATTGAGGGACTTGGTAGTTATAGCATCCTGCGATTCGCTAGCCTGAGTGCATGCTCCATTAAAGAGAGACGGTGCTTGAACAGGTTGAGCTAAGAGAGAGTCCTTTACGTCTGTAGGTAGATCCCGAACTCGCGAGATATGCTGTTGCCTCTCCGCTAAAAGGATGCGAGACATCGAGTTCGAAGAGGCTGAGGCTAAATCCTGAGAGGCCAGGTAAACCGAGTCCAGAAATCCGTGAGCCATGGCTACATCGTCAGCCCTCATGGTCTGAAGAGTGTCAGGAGTAATACCTTCATACGAAGTAAACTTGGGAGGAAGCATCTCTCTAATACCCGCACAAAACCAGTTGATGTAAGAGATAATATCCTGAGATAGGCGTACATTACGATCAATCTTCATCAAGTCCAATCTCGAAAACTGAAATTGATTAGCAGACGGGGCACGGGGGTTAAGTCTAGCAAAATCCTTATACAATACAGGCAACTCCGGGGATACGAACCTGTTGTGAATCAAATAAGCTGACTTCGGCCTATACTTGGGAATGGAAAGCTGTCCGGGTTGATTGGCAAGCTTGTCATTAATCCCGTTGCAAGCCGTCTTGATGACAGAAGAATGTGGCAGAGAAAACTTGGATGGACGGGAGGGGGGTAGGGACCCAGAGTCCCCCAACTCATCAGGCCTAGGAGAGGCAGGTTCATCCGCGGGAATAAGAGCCGTACAAGGTTTCAACCGGTGCAAGTATTGGAGTTTATCCGCAAAATTCCACTCTGGAACAAGAGGGAATGAGTGCTCATTAGATGGGATAATTAACTGTCCTTCATGGCTTGCCACCGTAAAATCCATGGATTTCGTGTCCGTGGAAGAATGACACAAGTCTGTGAGTCAGTTCGAGTTATGAAGCACGGGAATGAAAGGTGGATTGTCAATGCTAATGAAATCCTGCTTATGATCACGGACTGCTTATTAAGTGCGGCCACCCGCCTCGCCAGCAGCTGCAGGTAGACCCGTGCCGCACGTGCTAACAGGCCGCTTAACCGGGTCATCCTGGGCTCCCTGAATAGCCACTGAAGCCTGTACGCCGCTAGGCGCCGTGGCATTCAGCAGCGGGTCAGAGGTAGTTGACAACCTGGGCTCGTGCCCACCGTGGAGAACATCGGGTCCGTGACCTGTGCTTCCTTAGCAAGGCAGAGGAGCTAAGCCGACTGCCCCCTCCACTGAGTCAAGGATCAGGGAGGCTGGCTGCATCCGGCTAGACGTGATGTTAGACAGTGGTCCCGACGGGTCGCCCGCACGGCCTGCTACCGCGGGGTTTCCCTGGTTGGTCTCGAGTGAAGAAGCGCTGGGCTGCTTCTCGTTGCATGGACGCCATGTTGGAAGTAAGAGCCGCGATCATCTGTTTGATCTTGTCTAACTCTGATGTCTTAGGCAGGGGTTTAATGTCTGGAATTTGCTTCAACTTTTTCATAGATTGAGGAGTAGTTTTAAGCACAGCCTTACGTTTAGGAGTCTTAGGCTTAGTGCGATTATGATGCATAATCTGCCAATCATCAAGAGTTAGGTGATTACAAAGTAAACATCTTTCGTCAGCTGAACACGGAATTTTGTCACTACAAGAATAACACAGGGAAAGGGGATCGCCCTTACACAAATAGCGCTGACATTCCAAACATTTCTTCTGAACAGAAGCCATTATGGGGAAGATGATTACAATCTGATGAGAACTCACAATAATCCGAAAGAAAAACACTGAGGTAATTCACAAAAAAAACACAAGCTAATCCAAGACTTGAGTGAACTCAAGAATTCTCTCACACAAAGTACGACCGATCTCGCGGCGTACAGAGAAAAGAATGACAGCTGAGTTTGAAATTGAAGGGAGGTAACTCAGGGGAGATAATCGGGGAAGAACAACACGCACACCACTAAAAAATATTTTATTCTCACGCTCTGTACGATCTCTCCGAAAGAGAGATATTAGTCAATGTTGGATTAGAGGTACGGTTTTTCGCAATCATTAACCCTTAAGATGCGGGTCCCGGGCCTGTCCGGGTTGAAATTTGCTTTGACCGCATGTCCTCTGGGCGAGATGCGACATCCAAACTCTATTTTTCTCATGCTAGCTCATTAACGCCGAGGTTCACAGTAGCGAAGGACGGGCAATTGTTGCACGGCAGTAGTGTCAGTTCAACGCTAGTACTTTCCGTCCGTCTGTTGCTAAGCTACCGAATTTTGTTTCGTTGGTGTTCTAAATAATGCGCGTACATGTCCCGAAAATTATGCAAACATTGATACCGTTTATCATACCGAAAATAAGCGTTAAAATCACTCAATTTTCCCCCACTCCCCGCCGCACGTGCTAATAGCCTGTGGGCACTTTCTCCCCGCTCGCACGAGCTTACCGTCCCGCGCGTGCTATCGTTTGCTTACAAGCCTGCACTCACACCAAACGCACAACCTTATATCGCACGCCCTATGCTCTGAACCCTTGGGCGGATTTCAATACCGGTTGGATCATTTGAAAGAGCAGAAAATTGTCTTCAATTCAATATAAAATACGTAACTACGCTACCTGAATTGAAGATACAGCATGTGCCGCAAAAAAGGTGATTTTTACATATTTTTAGTTTTACACCATTTTGTCACACCAATTCTTAGATGATGTGCTCAACGTATTTTGACAATTTTTATATCATAAGACAGAGAGAAAGATTATCTATCTTTCCATGTAAAATGTGTACATGCGCGATAATAAATAAAGACACAGCAAGCGCCGCACAAAAAGCTGATTTCTCGATTCAAATCATGTAAACTGAACGGCGATTTTGACATGTGCCTTTCTTTCGCTCATATCTTCTCAACAGCTAGGCGTATTTTGAAATTGATTACATCGTGATAAAGAAGGAATAATTGTCTTCGATTTGATATAAAAAAAAATTATATACAATTACAATTAGACAATAAAGGAACGGTTAGTGATGTCGCAATTATCAAAATCTGTTCTAAAATACCCGAGGGTACCATCTTTGCAAACTTTATATATTCCAAACCAAGTGGTACATATTTATCATTTTCATATCATCGTAAAGCAGAAAGAAATACCTTCATTTTCATGTTTAATTTGCCCATATTTGCATCAAAATAAAACGTGTGGAAACGATGCGACATATGTTGCGGTAAGGCGATTATCAAAGACTTTATTACTAGCTATACCCACGTTTCGTTGGTAATAACTTCTAATTACAGTGCAAAAGATTGTTATGATTTATTTCTTCGTAAAGAAGAATAAATTGCCTTCAATTCCATATATAATTTGCATGTATACAAAGCGAATAACATGATTTATAAAGTTGGAAATAAAGACAATTTATATTGTGTGTGAGTGTATGTTTCAACAGGGATACCCCGCCTGCACGCGCTGAGCGCGTGCGTTTGCCCGGGGCTGTTAGCTTAGTAATATTACTGTGGGGGTCAGAACGTTATCGGGATTTATCACTACCCTGTTTTCGTAATTTATATCTTTCGTTTAGGATGGCGTATCGTAATAAAATTTATCGTGAGATATAGAGCAAAAAATTAGCTTCAATTCCGTATATAATTTGCATGTGTGCACTCAGTGATTAAATGATTTTATAATGTTTGAAATGAAGACAATTTTTAAAATTTTGTAAAATTCGTTCTTAACATATTATAAAAATAATTTTTATATCGATGTGAAGAGGAACTATTCATCTTTAGTTTCGTTTTGATTTCGCGCATGCGCTCTTGGAATTTATTGAGTTACGGCGCCCGAATTGAAAACAAGTTTACTTCAGTTGTAGAAACCGTTCCAGGGGTGATAGAAATTTCATTCAAAGTGTCAAGTAAGTATCATCCATTTGTAACACGGAATTCGCCGACTAGCTTTGTATAAAACGACGATAATGTCCGTAATTCGCCATGTAAACACGCCATATGTTGTTAAAACGGTCGCATCTGGCGGCGCTGGAAAATTCGGCCACAGGGGCTAATTGCGCTATAACGGTAGCGAGGCGAGTGCTGGAAAATTCAGCCACGGGGGCAAAACTGGTCAAAATAATATTCAGCAACGTAAGAGTTAATATTTATATTTCTGTAAAAATGTTCATTTCCTTTTCTTATAAACCTTTAATACTAATAATTTCTCAAATCAAAAGTAAGTCGTAATGGGATATTCAGCACTATGGATTGTCGATATTTAGCTGTTTCCTTATTCTTGAGAAACTATCGTTGAATAATAAAATAACATAAACAACCAAAACTACAAATAAACCAATAAAGTAATATATTTTTTATTTACATATTATTGCTAATTAATTGGTGAATATTTCATACATTAAAGACCAACTGAAAATTAACATATTTTTTACACTACCAGTACTTAATTTATTAGATAAACACCCCCTTTCAGATAGAGACTTATGAAAGAAAATGACAGACAATTTTGAAACAATACTTAAATGAAGTCTAAAAAATAAATATTAATTCATCTATAAATTATCATCCAAAGATAATGTTTTCACAAACAACAGAATTTGATTTAATGTAAGAGTTCTGCAAGGTAAGTCACCATATGCATTGTCTGAAAATTTTTATTCTAACAAATGGGTTGAATTTAAAAAAAATGTACATACTAATAATAAATACTTTTTTTAAATATGTAAAACAAAACCAAAGCAAACAATGAAATTCATTGAAATTAAGATCCCATTCCATGCCATTTCAATGCTAAATAGAATGCATTGATCATTGATTAAAATCTCAACCTTTCATAATCAAATTGATTTCGTACCAATAGCAAATGCATTGGGTATGTTGTGGAAATACTAATATTTAGACTAATTGACTAACAAATTGCAAGTCACAATTCTAATTCCATATACAAACATGATTAAGCCAAATAGTAGTCGAATCTGATAAAATCGTATGCGTATGGGCGAATATCAGTTTGATTACGAACTTACCACTAAAAGAGCGAGGTTTCGCTTTAGGATTCGCTTATACTAGATCTAACCGATATTTGTTTATTGTGGCAAGGAAAAAACACATTTTAATGAAAATAATTTTGTTGATATCACTTAAAATTTGTATTATCATTTAATATTAAAAACTTGTGAAAACAATCACTTAATTCAAACTAATTATATATAGTGATTAATCATTTTAACAAAATGTCGGAAGTATTCAAAACTTGTGGCGGCCGAACTTGAAAGTCGAAACCGTCCAGCCCGTTCCAATGTTATGTAGCCAACGCTATATCCCTGTCAGGTTTTGAGACCTGAAAATAAGATTTATTGTGACCTGGGACGTCCTTTCCCCAGTCGTTTGGTTTGAGCAGCCCTAAGCCTGACAGGCGGGCATTGCGCGGTAATGCTATTGTGCAGTGTCTCCTAATTTCCTGGTGTGTTGCTGATGTCATATTCCCGCTGTTTCTTGCTCTCATTTACCGTTCGAGATAGCAATATGGCAACCCCCATCAAAGCCGTCAAAACGTAATATTTCCAACTTTGAATTTTTATTGTAAGTTAAGTAAATTATCTAAAAATTATTGGCCGAAATGAATGGATTTACGAATATACATTTTTTGAAAAGCTTAATTTTCATTTTTCATCGGATTTTCCCTTTAAGAAGAATATACTGCAAATGGTTCTAGACATATGGCGCTGGCTGACAAACTTAACTTGCAGTTTTCATTGCTGAAAATTTCAAACCCTGATATTTATGGTACCTCTAAACCATATTTCTGCTTTGAGGTTTCAGGAGTTCTGGAGAAGAAGGCAAAACATTTTAAGTCGTTAGACGATGCACAACACCTTATTGACAGATGGTGGACGACATCCACCATAAGCAAATCTGGACTTATAGCCCTCATGGGATAGCACTCATGGGCTATAAATGCTAACATACTAACTCATTAGCACTCAGTGGCAAATCCCAGACAATTATCGTGAAGGAGTATTGTCAGTTCAACGCTTGTTTTCATGATTCAGCTGTTGCTTAGCTTCCGAGTTTCGTTGTCGTTTTAAATTATGAGGGTACATGTTCTGAAAGTTATGCAGACAAGCATAACAATCACCCAATTTTCCTCCACTCCCCACCACAGGTACTCATGTTTGCTTAAATGCGTGCATTCATTATATGCACACTTTGCGTCCATTCTGTGTTAACTGAGAACTAGATATTATATATCATCTCGACTACAACAGCAATGTCGGCTACTCATTGGCCAAAAGCGGTCACTTGCCGTAGGAATATTTTTCTATGTTAAACTGGGTCACTCGCAACCCTAGAAACAAGAGACAACGTACTGCCAAGAGTTATCTCCATTGTCCTTATGGCTACGCTTCGCTGGTTTGTTGAACCCTACCTTTACACACTCAGTGTATTTTCCCGTTTATTAAAGTCATTTCTGGACCAGAACAATTAAGTTCTTGAAAAAGTGAAATGTTGTGGACACATGGTAACTTACATTATTTCAACTTGGACTTTGTTCTCGTTTGATATTTAACTTGAACACACAATATATCTTCATATCAAACTCGCGGACACATGGTAACTTATACTATATATTCCAAACCAAGTGGTATATTTTTATCATTTTTGTATTTATCATTTATCGATATAAAGTAGTTATGAATATCTTCATGCCCATGTATAATTTGCACATATTAAAACAAAACATCTGAAAATGACGCAACAAATGTCGGGGTAAGTCAATTATTGAAATCTGTTTTCACATGCTTTAGCAATCCACCTTTCCTTGTTAATACCTTCTAATCACAGTGCAATAGACTGTTATGTTTTATATCTATGTAAAAAACAATAAATTGCATTCAATTCCATATATAACTAGAAAGTGTTTTTACTCGTAAAAACAGATGTCTCCCCCATACATCATTTCAGCATAATTTTTAAAATTCAAATGATGATGAGATGCAGACAATTGCAAAAGAATCAAAATAACGCTCTGTTGTCAAAAACAGACTAGCCGTTGCGTCAAATTGTTGTCAGATTGTGACGTCATAAAGAAGGAATGCACGATGTATAACTGCAAATTTGTTCTGAATTCATCGAGAAATGGTTGCATGTTTTTGAGGGCTCTCGTCCAATCAGAAACACCGAAAAACATGTACAACATCATTTTGTAATTATATATACAAATAACACAGAATGTGATTGTCAAAGGCCTAATTCAATATCACTAACCAGAAATCCTCGAAAAAGGTCAAAGATTTGAATGAAGTCAAAGTTGAAAATCCCCTACCTGCAGACACATGCTTCAACAATGGCTACAGGAAGAATTATGAGTCATGCACCTCTGGGCCAAGGGGAAGTAACTCTTGCTACCACTTAGGACTTAGGTTTTTTTCTATAAATTTCTATTCTCTTACCTGTAGACACTTTCAGATGGAAAGGAAGAAGGGGCACAGCTCATCCCAGAGGGAATATGTTTATGCCAATAATTATTAACAATTGTCCAGATCATATAAAAAAACAAGTCACTATAATGTTAATTGCTACGATAACACAAGTAATCCCTGCACTTTCCTATCTATATGAGCAGGCCTGCCTTTGATAATCACATTTTTATTAATTGTTGTAATTTAGATATCAGCTAAGATCAGTTTTTAACGAATATATATTCTCTTGCAATGCACATTATTGTCTATAGATTTGTAGAAATTTTTGCATATAGCATATATATATATAGATATATATATCATTTGTGTTTACCAGTCTCCTCTTCGGAATTGCTTGTATCAGGAATGTTGTGGGTCAGAGCTACCACGTCATCTTCTTCATCATCATCAGCCATTGGGACTCCAAACACTCTGCAGAACAAAAATATCTTCCTAAAAAACAATTGCACTCTAGGATTTCAACATACTGCTTAAATAAGGTCACTCTAAAAACAAGAAGACAAGGTCATCAACATCCCCCGCCCAATTGGTTCTCACATTATATAACAACATTTTCCAAATTTCCTAGATTAATAAACAAAACAAGGAGAATAACTCTTGAGAATAATATTTGCATGCTTCTCTGAATTCTCCATCAAGATATCCTAAAGCAACACGCCTACTTTGGTAATTTTATCAAGTACAAAATCAAGTACACACCCCAAAAAGTTGGTTATCAAAGAAAACAGGACAAACTTTGAGCATTTAAAATATTTAATATTAATAGTGAACAATTTCAAAACAATGTTTTGTTCAACACATCACTTCTCTATATCTGTTTGTGTACATTGGGGATCTATTTGGAAAATTTACATGGACAGATCAGATGACATTACGTCATATGATTTTCATTAATAGTAGAGTTAGTATCGGGTGTGGCCCCCATTACAGTCAATACAAGCATAGACAAATCTTCTCATGGAAAAGGTATGACGTCGGATGACGTAATTTTGGATACTTTGCTCTCACTGTGTAGTGCCTCTTCCAGCTGTTGTATGACGACTGGTTGCTGTGGGCGACATCTAAGTCGTCTTCTCACATGGTCCCATAGATGCTCGATTGGTGATAAGACAGGGGAGCCTGATGGCCAAGGCAAAAGCTTTGTTTTGTCGATTTAGGAAGTCCATGGTGATCCTGGCGGTATGTGGTCTTGCGTTGTCCTGTTGAAAAATCATCCCTTGCTGTAGTCTGTAGGCCAGACCCTGAAATAAGGTAGAAGCCTAAGCAAGTCTATAAAAAGACTTTAAAGCTTGATTTCAGGGTCTGTAAAAATCCACGAGCTCACAGCCCATATTCTGGGCTGTGCTTTATCAGCTGTCATCAGTACATGATGAGTGGAAGCAAGGAATGGCAGCGGCCTGCCACCTTAACCCCCACTGCATAGTTATACCCCCTTGACCTCATGGTCCTCAACATGTGGTGTTATATTAAACCTTAACATTTGTGATACATTTTACATTTTATGTGATAGAATTTCAAGTTAATCAGAAAACTCCAATGGACATGATAAATTCTTATTTTTGTCGAAAAGATGTATTGTTATTTTAATTGTTGCTTCTCCCTTCTTCACTTACGAAACACAAAACTGAGAAATGTTTGTCCAAATTAAAGAGCCACTCTGTGATTTTCATAACATATTATTTACCACTGTCCGGTTTTCGATCATAATTGCGAGGTTCTACCTTCATATTGTCACCGTAATAAAACAATTAGCTTTAAAATGTGTCTTTTTAGGAACAGTCGATACTTCTTGATAAAACGACACCACTGATTAAGTTTGGCATATATGACTCCAACAACTCACGGAGTGGCTCTTTAATTTTACATTTCCAAAAGACATATATATGACAAATACAGGTTTTCCATGAAAATCTAAAAACAGCCTTATAAATGCACAGAGGTGTACATATCACGTCCAATATACATGGATACTAGTAATATAACCTAACAAACGCTATCAACCCCTAACTGCCCTCCTGGCTGTTTTAGAAAAGTCTCCAAAATTACGTTTGACCATTTGACGCGCACCACTGTCCTGTTTTCGATCATAATTGCGACCTTCTACCTTCATATTGTCACTGTAAAAAAAAAACAATAAGCTTTAAAAGGTGTCTTTTTGGTCGATACTTCGCGATCAAATAACACTATTAAGTTCATATAAGTATATGACTCCAACAACTCACAGAGTGGCTCTTTAAAGCAGTCTACTTGACATTGAGTGTATAGTATAAAGAAAACCTTGTTGTGTCAAGAGAGTGATACAATGAAATTAAAGTCTTTTTGAAAGCTATAATAAGTCTTTCTATAGAACCATCAAGGCTTATCATATCACGTGAACATTTCTTACACACTGTATGTGTCGAGCATTCCCTCAAAATTGAAAGACGGAGAGTATTTTCTATCAATTGACAAATCTGTCATTTGATATTTAAATAAACATTTTTAATCTACGGGTGGAATCAACAATACATTCACCACAAATGACACATATTGATCTTTTTGTCTTTGGAGAAACGTTCACTAAATGAGAGTTTTTTAGGCGTTTGCGAAATATTCAACTGTTCTGCCATGTGGAAGAATACTAACTGTCCAGCTATCTTCAACCCATGCTGTGGTCCAAGAGACCATCTAAAAATAGATTTTAAGCTTTTACCCAGTCAACTGATGCCAGATGGAAAATTCACTAGCCATGAAGCATAAATATTGTTGACATGTTCACTAAAGTTAATTGGTGATAAGATATTTACAACATGAAGTGAGATGCTTGAAATTCCAAGGACCTGCCCATTTCTTTAGACTCTGAAAATGAAGAAATTTCAGTCTCCTTTTCATTTCATTTATAATAAGTTTTTAAATTTTTCGATTAACTGATGCATTTTTCATTTCAGAGTCTAATTGTTAGACTACCCTTGCTGCTGTATCTGTATGAATGGCAATACCACAGGCTGTAACACTTGATCCCTGTATCCCTGGGCTGTAAGAGTCTGACGAATTGTCCGCAAATCTGTCTTATGGTCGCGGCCATAGGGTACAACTTCTTGGACACATGTCTCTCGCCTCTAAGTCTGTATACTCTCACTCTGCCGTCTGCCTTGAACAGATTGAATCGACTTACGTCGCTGAAGATCACTCTTGCCCAATCATGAAGTTGCCACCAACTCACTCTCCTTGCCCAGCATAGACAGTTGAGGCGATTTTTGTGGGTCAAGGTCATTCTGTGGAATGGTTGATATGCTGGAATACTGGTAGCTCAAAGACATTTCAAGACAGTGTTCCTGCTGATATGGTATCCTATCTTCGTTGATGTCGTTGACATCATAGTGTTAAATATGTTTCACAGATGTAGTTTGCCCAGATATCTGTCTTCTGCGGTAGTTATCACCCTCGGTCTTTGTTTCTAGGACGGTCAGATGTCTGGCCAGTCTGGTTAAGGCGATGAAGGAGTCGAATGACAGTTTGTCTGGTGCAACCAAACGTCCTGGCAATCTGGCTGTTCAAAAGCCCCACTTGTGACATTCTGATGACTCTTTTAGCTCTGCTGCTGTTAAACGTGGCATTTTCTTCTGCTTTTTCTGTAAGACCAATAGTGAATGATCGAATTTTAACTCTTTTCATATTCTTTGGGTGTCAAATTCATGTGGAAATTTCTGAAAAAGTCACTTTTCCTTTAACTGATATGCCTCAGTTGCATTTGGGCGATATGTTTTCATTGTTTCAATTCATAACATTAAGATAAAACATTAATATTGAATATCAGAATACAAAAATGTTTAAGTGTGTACTTACTTTTGTACCTCAGTTTAGTTTGAGAAAAGCTGTCCCTTTTGAAGCGACCCTCAAACTAAGTGCAAAAAAACGGACAAAGGCAATAACTCCAGAAAAAATAATTGCATGCTACTCACTTTCTAACTCTATCAAGGCATTGCTATATTGAATCCACTCACAGCATTTGGTAATCCTATCTACAATAGTCCCTTTGATAGCCCTTTGAAGACACTCAGCCTAAGTGCAAAATATGGAAAAAAGGCAACTCCAGTAAAAATAATTGCATGTTTCTCTTTTTCAAAATCCATCAAGGTATTGATATCCTGAAACCATGCATCACATTTGGTAATACCATCTGAGAAAAGCTGTCCCTTTTGAAGACACCCTCAAACTAAGTGCAAAAATAGCAAGAAAAAGTGTTTGCCACTAACATGGCTAAGCTTTACGATATATCGCGTTAACAATGTATTAAAAAGTGATCAAAGTGTCGTGGTGACCTTGAAAATAAGGGTAAGATCACCAATGTTGACTGGCATCTGAGTCTTCCTCCATTGAAGGCTGTCACCAAATATGAACACTCTAGGTGCTAAGCTTTACGAGATATCACGTTAACAATGTATCAAAAAGTGATGACAGTGTCATGGATACCTTGAAAATGAGGTCAAAGTCACCACTGTCATCTGACGTCGGAGTATTTCTCCATTGAAGGCTGTCACCAAATATGAACACTCTAGGTGCTAAGCTTTAAGAGATATCGCAATAACAATGTATTACAAAGTAGTCAAAGTGTCATTGTAACCTTGAAAACTATGTCACGGTCACCAATGTTGACTGGCGTCTGAGTCTTCCGCAATTGAGGTGAGGTGATTTGGTGTTTAACGCCGATTTTCAAGATTATTTCACTTATATCGCGGCTGCTAGTATTATTGCAGGGGGAAAGCCCGCAACACCATTGTGGCTATGCATTGCGCTGAAACCTGCAAGCATCGGCTGGAACTAGCAAACCATGGGTGGTACTGCACTGAACTTAAGTGTAGCATTGCACCCAAACCTGACCGTGTAGAACAGCTCTCTACTGCAGACAAAGTTGCCGAGCCCCTGGCGGGATTCCAACCACGGACCTCCTGATCCGAAGCCGAATGCCCTAACCACTGCGCTATCCCTCCCCCTCTTCCGCAATTGAAGGCTGTCACCAAATATGAACACTCTAGGTGCTAAGCTTTACGAGATATCGCGTTAACAATGTATTACAGAGTGGTCAAAGTGTTGTGGTGACCTTGAAAATGACGTCAAGGTCACCAAAGTCGATTGGCATCTGAGTCTTCCTCCATTGAAAGCTGTACATACAGACGTACGGACAGACGCAGCTGAATTTATAGTCCCACGTTTCGCGTTGCGGCGGGGGACAACAAGGGCAATAATTCCCGAAAAAATAATTGCACACTTCTTATTTTTTAACTTCATCAAGGTATTGATACCCTGAAGACACATACCAAATTTGGTTGTTCAATTGCAGTAAAGCTGTCCCCTAACTAAGATGGATGGACAGACACACAGGCGGATGGACGAACTGAGCCAAAACCGTCTACTTCTTGATAATAATTTACATAAGGGACAGTTGGAAAAATAAATCATTATCAAATTATTAAGGTATTATTAATTAATTTTGATTAATTCAGATAACAGTATTTCAACAAACTATATTCTCTTCTGTAGTTAAAAGGTTTACATTTGTATTATTGTAAACTGAAAGTTTAAGGTGATTTTGTTATATAAACATACAAGTTACATATATATTGTACGACAAATATCATTGCATATCACAACAGTTCTGAACATGAACTTTTGAAGATTCCTTGACTATAGAACTCATGAAAATAGATATAGAATAGATTTTGGCGTTCATTTTTCATAAAATCCAAAGATGTTGATAAAACTGATTTTTTTTATAACTAGGCCTTTTGAGTGCATCACATGATTAAAATGATTATAATCTAAATATTTTAGATATTAAAAATATTTTTCCAATTCTGATATTGCATATTACCTATACTTCCGATAAAAGATTGGGAAACTTGTTGGAAGATGTCATCCCATCTTTGTTCTGTAAGTAAGGGAATATGACAATGACAACACGGCCTCGTAATCAGAAGACAATCCAATCTGTCACGTGTCAACGTTGACAAAATCACATTCCATATGAAAGGTTGAAAGGAGGCCGTCTGAGGGGAGGAAGTAAGACATCGCTGGGCGGGCTTAATCACCTAGAAGTGTGGTACGTATTTTCAAATTTCTAAAACAAACTGAAGAACTGACTGGATCCTGAGACCGATCCTGACAAAAGTGCACAAAGGAGAGCAACATATCGTCAAAGGGCGACCTCATTGAGACTCTATGTGCTTGGGAAATGGCGCTAGCCACCCGGAACGAATGTCTTTTAGCCTTCAGAGTCTTCTGCAGATGATCCATACGGACAGGTGAAACCGTCCTGAGTTGGGATGAGGAAACCAAATGTCCGGATTGATCAGCAGATGAGGCCACAGACGAAGAGGATTCGGTGCACTTGCAACGAGGCCTCATAGCTCTGGGTACCACGCCGTTGTTGGCCAATAAGGCGCGACAAAAATCAGTATAATCTGTTTCGTCGCATTGATCATTGGCACGACCTTTGGCAGAAGGATGGGGGGCACTGACCACGCTGCTGGAAACGGTAACGGAGAGACATATACCAGCAGACATGCTAGTTCGCATATTTTGGATTTTCATATATATCTTGTAATCATTTATAATTTCTTGGCAATTTCCATTTAGGTTAACAAGGTGTTATTATTTTGTTAACAATGATGAAGAATAAATGAGAATACATAACTTGACAATTTAACATCCTGCGATTGTTGACTATCGCTTGTTATCAAGAAAATAGTATTTAGATCATTTCCCTTTTTAGAATTGTCGAATAATTTTCAATCGATATTGACAGAAAATCATGTGACACAGTTTGAAAAGAAGGAAATCATATTGAAAATTAACACAATTCATTGATAAGTTGTGCAAATCTTTACATCTTAATTTAAATAGTTGTATTTTCGATTTGATTTCAAGCCACGTGCGCAGATTTGGTTTGACCCTGACCTTCCAGTTAAGTTTGTTATATTTGACCCAAGATACATTCGATGATGTTAAGATCAAAATGTAAGACTGTAGAATTTAGAATTTTAATATTATATTATATAGTTTCAAGAAGCTATTCTTTCAAAATGATTTACACTCGATGAAAATATAAGTTCACCTAACATGTCATGGAAGTAGCAAAACAAGTTTCATTTGATTACTTCATCATCAAAACTATTTTTTCCAAAAATATAATGATTTTCAGTGAAGGAAATATAATATTTTATAGAATTTATGAATATTGTATTGTAACTGCGTCAGTATAACTCAGACAGGTAAGATTTCACAACACCCCCCTCTAGTGATAAGATGCGCTACTGAGGATACAGCATTTCGTAAAAATACGCTTGTAAGCGTCACTGAGTGCCACAGTCTTTGATGTGAACGTGCCTCAGTGCGTCACTGGGTTTGAGAAGCACCTTTTCCTTGCGCTTATATACGCTTGTAGTATGTGAAGGGTTAAAATAGTCAATGTCTAACTTCTCTTGTTTTTGATTCAGAAAGTTTAAAGAAAGCTCTTTGTAGCAGATCACAACTCTTCTGTAACAAGTTTTCACAAGACAGAAGAGGGGGAGAGATTTTGATTTTCTGTTATCCTACATCAGACCCATCATTTTGAGACAATCACGGACACCAAAATGAACTTCTGTATGTAAAATTTAGTCAATTGACATTGACCCATGTTAGACACTAATTAAACATGAATTGATATGCAATCTACACAATTATCAAATTTTGATGTTCAGCTCTAAATCTCATTAAAAGTACATAGGAAAGTTCCAAAACTGTTGGCCACTCTGAAAGCATTCAAGATAGAGGATAATAAGGCAAAGTTTTGTCCTCAAGCTTGGGATCTCAACATGGTGCCCAGACATCTTAGAGGACCACATTTTAGACCCATTTGGATGCTTCTTGGAGCTTTTGTCAACTTCCCTTCCAATTTAACCACCATCACCATGTTAATGGCGAACATATGGTGCTTTCTTTAAATCGGCTTTTAATTAAGGATTGTTTTACATTTTTTGTGCCTCTATCGATGTATTACAGCAACAAATTTTATATAACATCACATAGCACAAAAAATTTAAAACAATCCTTATAATTACAAAATCAACTCTATTTCCAAAGATTTTCTGAATAATTTTAACACATCTTGAATATTTGTCGTCAACATTACCTTAGTTTGCAGTTTGTTACACACAACTATACATGGTGAAATCAAAATTGCGAATTTCATGTACCAAAATGGAAGATGATTTATTTTCGTCTTTATCAGCATTGACTCTCATGCAATCAAAGTTCGTCTTAACTTGAGTCCGCATTTTTAGAATATCATAAGCATATCACTTGACATTCAAAATGGCTACCGTTTGTGAAACGATTCGAGCTATCAAAGTTCAGGACTCATAGTTATTAAAATCAAGAGTTTGCAGTGAAGGTAATAGTTTCTCTTGGGGGATGAAAGTAATAACTGGATATCAACGCATTTATGAAGATGATGACATGCATAATTTTCTTATTTTGCAAAAGAACCAAAGTACCGCGATGTTGTCATAACCAGACTAGCCGCTGCGTCAATTTGTTCTATCAGATTGTGACGTCATAGAGTATGAATGCACAAGGTATAACGGCAAAACTTTTCTGCATTCATTGAGAAATGGTTGCATGTGTTCGAGAGCTCTTGCCAATCAGAATCGCCAAAAAACATGTCCAATAAAAAATTAAGTTCTCAACTTGAATAATTTCTCCATATCATTTCTAACAAAAAGTGATCTAAAAAATAGAACGTAATCATGAAGTGCGCAAGATATAATCATTCAATACTTTAAGCTGAATTTATTATTCTCTGTGCCAATGGTCACGCTAAGTGTCTATGGAAATTTGCACTATATATAATATTGTTATTTAAAACGGGAAGATGTGATTGGTCCGCTAATGACCAGGTTTTGACTGCCCTAAACTGGTATGAGAACGTGCAAGTGTGCTTTCATACCAATGTGGAGAGGAAAGCATCTGGTAGAGGACGTTCGAAATCCGCTATAGTCAATATTTAAAAACTTTTATATTCCTCGTAACAAGGTCGATTTTAATCAGACTGGATCTCAACACTCAAATTTAGTCTGAATTCTGTGTGTTTTATTCCCATTACACTGGATACTCTTTCAGTTTCACTGTTAGAATGTGGTAGGTCGGTATACATTTCATGACGGCACTAAGACTTAGGAGTTTGTCCTCCTAATCCTTGATCTGTTTAATCAATGACCATTGAAGATCAACTCTGTATGCACTGATATTTCATCTGAGAGGTTGTCAATTTGAAACTCCTTAATTCTAACTCAAGGGAATCTGACCAATGCTCCTTGCACTCCGATTTAAAAAATTAGAGCTTTGGACTCTGTAGCTTATCAGCCTCTGTATTGTTGATGTTAATTAGACTAAGATATTCACATGTTAGTTTTCCGGGTTAATTACATCACTAAAATTGAAAAAAAATTGGAAGAAAATCGATAAAATCATATCATGGCTTCAGTGCCATATGTACAAAATTCATACGCTCGTATGTCCCTAAGTACAAAATACATCCCCATATAATTTCAGCTTGCAGTAGTTTCTGTCAGAAAGTCAGAAATGTCAAAAGTTTACGAAGATGGATGACAGACAACAGGCCATGCCATAAGCCAATCTGACCTATCAGGTCTGATGAGCTAAAGATAAAGCCATTGGCAAAGTAGTACATCAGTTTTTCATTATTTATGATATTAGATAAAAGATATGCATACAAAAATAACAGATTTATAACATAGAATGCATCTTTACAAAACATACAAAAATAATAATTTGCTGGTCAAAGTTTGTCTACCCAAGTTTTCAGGAATCAAGTGCTTATCCTTTAGCTTATCCGTATTAGCTTCAAGTAGAAAACATTTTTGACTCGTACATTACTCATGGAGCAACACAATAACAAATATCTGCTTTTAAATCAATGAATAAATGAATAGCAATAGCTTTGCATCAATCTGATTCACTGGGCGCTGTAATACAAATTCAGTTCATATCTGCATAAACTTAATTTAATTTAGTGACGTCACATGATATTTAGCCATGCTGATCGATGGAACTATTTGTAAACAAGTTTCATGTTTCTGACAATAGAATCACTTTGTGCAGTGCCAGTTCTTGAAAGTACGGTAAATAACAATTAACATATATAGAATAATTATTGTTGTCAAAAGATTCTTAAAGAAGGGCTTTTCATGATAAATAAAAAAGCTCTATCAGCAGCTACAAATTGTCATGTTCCAACATACAGAAGGCAAATGTCAACAATACTGTTAAGTTCATCAACAATTCCCAGCTTGGTTTCTAAATAAGTTTTAGAACTGTGTCCATTTTAATCAGATTCCATTAGATCAAGATCCTAACAATGTCTACGACCATGACCATGATACAAAGCTTTCACAAATGGTAGGCCTTTTTTATTTGCATATCTTATAAAAGACAATTAGATTTACATATCTTTCTCTCAATCACACAAAGACGACTGATCAAACTTTTAGATCCCCCAGCATGATTGGTCTCTGAAAAAAAGACGACAGAATACTCGTAGGTGGGTACCCTGCCATCACTGGAACTCGTTATCGTCAGTAAAACGTAAGGAAAAAGCAATTGAAAAAAACTACGCCCCTCTATATAGTAGAGTATAGGAGTAATCACAGCCATTTGGCTGATCTCAACTAGCCTTCAGTTTAGGTCGAAATATTTGCTAAGAATTCGGTGACATTCAAAATGAGGCAGCCCTACCTCTCAAATATATATTTCCATACAAAGCCACGGCTGTTTCAACCATATGTCACCCTTGTGGGAACTTTAATAATGCTACGAACTCTCAATTTGGCTGCAAAATACTCTTGGGTGAACGTTACCCCGCACTCTCGTTCTCCCGAGCGATGTGATTGGTCCGTTGAGAGGAGCTATTTATTATCTCTGTAATCAAACATTTTGGCGTAGTTTTGAATCGGCTCAACCATGAATTTGCCCATTAACAGGCCCTTCTGTTAAACTTACACTGATAAAACATTTACATAGAGACGATGACCCATTATTCACTCAAAATTTAGAGGAAAGAGACTTACTGCAAGCTTTCTTACTCTAATATCTCAGTACTGTGTAGCGCTCATGTCTCACACACATTTTTTAGCACACAAAAATAAAGAGCTAGAACACAAATTGTGTAAATTGGTTTTGGAGAAGAAGATTTTAAACAATTTAGGGAAATGCCTGCCATACCCAAGTTTGAGGGGGTCAGACCCAAACATACCAATTCGGATTACCTAAGTGCAAGGTATATCCCAACAAAATCAAAATTAAATAAAGTGAAAAGCTTACAGACGACGGACAACGGACATGCCATAAACCAATTTGAACTTTCATGTCTGATGAGCTAAACATTTACGGACAACATTAAACACCCCTCAGACATAAGCCCATATGATATGCCAATCTGGCCTTATAGGCATTATAAGCAAAAATCAGACCAGTATTTGAGTATCAGTCAATATTGAAAGATTAGAGGTGGGCACAAACCTGAAGAGAGTGATGGGACAGAAGTGTTCGTGCCCGTAATGGTCAAGCAGCTCCAGTTTGAGGAACTTGAGGAAGTGCTGGTCCTCCACCTGGAACACCTGTGCTGTCTTCTCCTCTGTTGCTTTAAACTCGCCCTGTTCACGCCATTCCTTTGCTGGGAACCTATAACACGGAAGGAAGTGATAATTGAATATATCACAATTCCACTAGCCACTGAGCCTTTAAACAACATTTCAGCTTTCACCCAAATCTACAATTTAGAAGCCTTATCGTAGGAGTGTCAAAATTTTAGCTTTCTAAACCTTTTTCTTCTGGAAAAGAAGATCAAATAGGTTTTTAGGCACCTGTGACCTTTATTAAATCAAATCTATACGTAAACATATATACGTCACAAACATGACCTGTCTCAATAAAAAAAATGGCCCCCCATCCAAGATTTATTGTCGGATGGGGGTCATTATTGGAACTGGCCCGAGGCCAAGCATATATACCTAGTATGCTGCCTATCGTTCCTTCGATCTAGGTTATTTAAAGAATAAAGTATCACATGACAGTCATGTGACCCCTGTCTACATGTGCACACACCTGGAAGCTTGTTAAATGATGATCATATTACATAGACAAGAATATGATTTTTTCTCAATCCATTTTTTGGGTACCGGTAGGTCCTTATCAAACCAAGTTACTTATCTGGGCTGGGTAGATATATATGCTTGGCCTCAGGCCAATTCCAAAAATGACCCCTATCCGGCAATAAATCTTGGATGGGGGGCCATTATTTTCCATTGAGCCTTCAGCTGTGCATATATACCTAGCATCTTTAAAGATGACAAAAATCATATTTTGTAATTTGGCTTGTCATTTATTTGAATCAAGCAAGGCTTCAACAAAGGTTTTGTTTACAGTCTTTTTGAAATAAAACTTTCTAAAGTTCTTTGCAGATGTCCAGTCAGCAGTGTTTAACATATCCCTCAAAGAGCACGCTCCTTTTACCGCTGCAGATGCCACAGCTCCTCCGAATGAATGAGCTTTAAACACTCGCGTATCAACTCCACTCATGGACAGCACTTCCCTTAACCAACGCGCAACTGTGCTTGTTGTAACTGGTTCGTAAATCTTAAATGATAGCACAAGTCTCTGTGAAGAACATACCTTCCTCGTTACCTTAACATAATGTTACAAAGTATGCATAACACACAGGGTTTCCTTCTGATAATGTTCAAACTCAACACAATATGGATGTTCTTGTTTCGACATCGTCAAAATGTAAGTAAAATGTAAATAAACACCATCTGCTCTCTTAACCATATTATCTAGATTAAGTGCATGAATTGTCTGGGCCCTTGGGGCACTTGACAGTGCTATCTACGTAACTAGCTTTGGTGATGGCATCCTTAGAGATTATGAGTTCGAAGGAACAAGGTTTCAATATAATTAAGAACTAAGAAACGGCCCAGGTAAACTTGTATCTAGGTTTCGTAGGTACTGCTGCATACGGACCCCTCATAAATCTGGGAATAATGTCCAATTGATGACAACACTTGTTACTCCATTCTCTCCCAAAAGAGGTAGCTCCATCATAAATTCCTATCCAACCTGTCTTAATTCACAGTTTTCTTGGTCACGAAATGCAGAACGCTGATTGGATGCAATCAAAGTTAGTTGTGCAATCAGCGACGCCATTTCAAAAGTTATGATTCAAATCGCCTGAGTTATTACCGTAAGCTTTCCAAAAGCTTTACTTTATAAGAATATGCACCTTGCACTTTGAGTCGTCTTTACAGAACACAAATGCCTTATTTTGCGACTGTTTCATTGCACAGGCCTGTGTGACAACAAATATGTTATTCATGCATTCTTTGTTTTCATTTGCTGAAAATTGCCCTGCTAGGGGAAACTGCCGGAAGCACGAAAAACCTTCGTATTAAGACAGAGGTTGTATAGCAATATATGACGGAGCTACCTCTGTTGGGAGAGAATGTTGTTACCCAAGAGTTTGAAAGTTTCTAATAACCTAACTTTGTATTTGTTTGTTGTACTGTAAGCTTTCCCAGCACGACATAATGAATAAAGAAAGCGTAACACTTTATCTTCAGACGTACGAATTTGAATGGAATTCCTTTCACCACACAAAGGATACCATTTCCTCCAAGCGAGATTTTATTGCTTCCTGTTTCATTCCTCCAGGATCCCAGGATAACACTTGCAATTTCTGACGGAATTCCTCTATCTTTGAGACCCTTCCGGAGACATCAGTGGTGGTAACTGAAGCAGCAGCTTCTTTCCCATGGGATGATAGGTCTTGTGTGGCAAGACGAGAAGGTCCTTGTGTCTCGGTAACCTAATAGGAAGAGAAACAAGACAATTTAATAAATCTGGAAACCATGGTTTTGTTGGCCATTGGGGCACTATTAGAATAGCCCTGTTAACTTGTCCTCCCTGATTTTATTTGGTATCTTTGGCACCAGGTGAAACGGAGGGAAAATATTTGGTTCAAAATTACCCCAAGATATTGACAGTGCATCAACTACCATACTACCTGGTTTTGGAAACCATGACACAAATCTCTCTACTTTTCTGTTCAATCTCGAAGCAAAAAGGTCAACATCTGGGGTAAACCACATATTTCAAATCCTGTTAAAGAATCCTTTAACTTCCATTCAGTGGTATCCGAAAAATGTCTGGACCAATAATCTGCTTAACATTTAAACGTCCAGGGATATATTTCGCTGATATATAGAGCCCTCTATGTAGACACCAAAGCCAGATTTGCTTAGCAAGCTTATCCATTTTTCTGGATGTCATACAACCTATATTTGAAATATATGCACATGCTACTTGACTATCTGATTGACACATTATATGCATATCGGAACATGTAGAGCTGAGAAAAATAGCCATTAGTTCAAGGAAATTTATATGTTTTTTTCCCTCCTATAAAGACCATCTACCAACGAATTGGAGTCCAGGGTCCCGTTGAACAAAACACTAAGGTGACCTTAAGTCACTAAGGTAGCCTTAGTGCAATGTTAAATGATGGCACTAAGGTTAACCTTAGTGTTAAGTTGTTTTGTGCAACGACCCCCTGCATGTGTGCCCTCTAACCCAATAATGATGTGTCAGATTGTATAATGCATTCACTGGTGGCGGCCTGATAGATTTTACATTTTTATTCATGATGTTACTGTACAACCACTTGACTTCCTTCCTGCTTTCTCTACCCAGGGTTATAATATTTTCAAAAGACATATTCTCAGACAGTCCAGAGATTTTTTCCCTTTCCAATGAATGATAATACAAAGAACCTTCTGGAATAACCGGATAAGAGTTTATGAACGAATGAATGAAGCCAGTTTTCGAACAGTGACACTTGTCTAGTACAACAAGTACATAGCTTGCTCCCATATCTTGTTGAGTTTTTGCTTAGGAAGAAAACCCTTAAACAGTACACAGTCAATAAGAAACCCTAGGTACACTACTTTCTGCGATGGTTGAAAACTAGACTTTTCATGAAAGGGTATTTGCCAGCACATCCACATGTTCTTGACAACACTAAGGAGATGTATTCGTGACCAATGAATCATCAATGTAGTATGAAGCTTTCATTCCTTTTTGTCTAAAGAACGCATATACGAGGGGATATCAAAAATTTTCAATTATCACAAAGAATGTACTGGTGAATATGGACCAAATGTCACTGTCACTGTAGTGTAGTGATCCTTCTCTGGGTCAACAATAGTCTTTTTCGTGACAGCCAGTTTTACGTCTGTTGACCAAAACTGGCACGCAGTGTAATTAAGTTTTTCATAAGAAGGGCTATACTGCACCTCAAATTCATGATGAGATGAAATCTGTTTATGACAATGACAGCCCATTCTATGACACTGTTGTGAGATGGCATAGGAATTTCCAAACAGGTCACATGTCCCTCGCAGATGAACCAAGAAGTTGACCCCCCTCGCTTACTGATGATATGGATGTCATCAAGAAGGTTTAGACGCTGGTTCAAGAAGATCGCTGTGTAACTCTACAAATGATAATGCATGAAACAGGTCTGAGTTATGGCAGTGCATGGAACATACTCCATAACCAGTTGCTTACCCCGCTTACTGACTCCATTGCGAAAACAGAAACGAAGGGACATGTCACGCTGGCATTGGAGCTTCTGGAACAAGACGAAGAGGATATCTTCAAACGGCTTGTTACCAAGGATGAATTCTGGTCTATCAATATGATCCTGAGACAAAAGAAATGAGCAAAGAGTGGAGTCATGCTACGTCAACACCTCCCAAAAAGGCCAAGGTGCAAAAGTCTGCAGGAAAGGTCATGGTGTCTGTTTTTTGGGATTGTCGAGAAGTCATCTTGACGGATTATCTAGCTAAGGATCAGACCATTACTGGAGCTTATTACTGCAACCTGCTGAGCAAGTTACGAGATGCCATTAAACAGAAGCACCTCGGTATGATCACCAAAGGTGTACGCCTCTTAGCTGACAATGCCCAAGCTTGTCTAGCAGCTGCTGTGGAGGCACGGGGATGTGGCTTTGAAATCTTACTGCATCCCCCCTATTCATCCGATCTTGCACCAAGTGACTTCTTCTTGTTCCCCAAGATGAAAAATCCACTTCGTGGACGTCGTTTTGAGGACACCAATGACAGGTGGAGGCTTGGTTTTCCATGAAATTAGGGGTCTTCTATTCAGACTGTCTGCGCAAGGTCAAGAAGCGATGGGAAAAATGTGTATCTATGGATGGTGACTATGTAGAGAAGTCTTAAAAACATGAGAACAAAATAAAGTTTGTACCTTTGATATGTGTCTGTGATAATTGAAACTTTTTGATATCCCCTCATATAGGTCTCAGTATTGTAATGAACACCCTGGGAGAGGAATTTTATTAACTCAAGCCAAAAGGCAACACTACGAAATTGAAAGAGTCTCCCATCCCAAATAAATTTAAGGTATTTCTATGAATCTGCATGAATTAGGACCGACAAATAGGCATTCTTTAGATCATTTGATGCAAAATAGTCATCTCTCTGGATGAGGTCCAAAACTAACCGAAAATGTTCCTGTTTAAATGCTCATAATGGACAACAGAGTTCAATTCCTTCAGATTTATTATTGGTCTGTATTTCCCATTTGGTTTAGATCTTAAGAAAATATTTGATATGAACTCATTTACTTCATGTTTGCATTCTACAATAGCACCTTTAGCCAGTAAAGTTTTTACCTCTTCTTCACTAATGATTTTCTCCGATTCATTAAACTAAATTTGTTTAGGGATAAACCTCTGTACAGGGGCAGTGTCAAACTTAACCGATACAGCATCAATTGTCCATTGGTCATGTGTAAGAGAGGTGGACGTTTAGAGAGGACTTTAGTTTTGCAGCTGCACTCACCTGACTTACTGGCTATTGAACCCCTGTCTCTGTGTTAGGGGCCGTTGCTGAGGGTCACCCCAGGTCTACCATCTCTCTGGTCATATAATCCCCTGTAACTAGTACTGTACCCCCCACGAGCTGTCTGGACCGGGTAAGGGTTGTATCTTCTGAAGCCAAAACCTCGTCCCCTTGACTGAGGCGTCCAGCTAGGGTCTCTCCATATTCTCACCAAAGACTCACATCTTTTCATTTCCTTTGCCAGGTCATCCCCAAAAAGTTTTGTTGTAATGGGTGTTGATATTGAACATAGTTTCGCACATTTCTTTTTGAGATGTGGACGCAGTTGGTACCTCCTGCGCAAGCTTAGGTGAAGTTGAGCCTGACCAAACAGGGTAAGTGAATCTTGAAAAAATTACCTTGCTTGTTTGGAAGAATTCACCTTAGGGTCTTCTGCTAGCTTCATCAGGGGAATAACAACCACCGTGATTGATGAGGTTCTGAATGTCTCTAAAGCCCTTATCATCAGAGTGTGTCTTTTTTCCAATCTCTCCCCAAACCTCAACATTGACATAGGGTGCTTCGATTTTCTCACAGTTTTGAGGGACCTTATAACGATCAACAATGTCCTTCGTAGCACACTGACCTGTAAAGGCCGTCTCGATCAAACCTGCTAAGCCGCACCTTATGGCTTCTCCCCTTTCCGGAGTATACTGAGTTTTGGAGTTTGCCATCCTTCGTCTCCTTATCCGACAAGATCGCCAAACCAGTCCTCGGTCGGCGCCATTGTGGAAAATCAAATCAGGCTCATGTTCATCAGTATCTTGGTAGTTATCACGTGGGATGCCAAGTTTTGTTCTCAGGAGCTCGATCACAGTTTGTGATAAATTGTCTAAGGTCATTGCAAATGAAACTTTTTTTATCTTGTTTCTTTGATTTTGCCTTATCTTCTGGCCTACCCCTTATACAGGGTCATTTTTTGTCCAATCTCTTCTGTGCGACAGACACATCCTTCGGGGGAAACCCATAAAAGTTTTTACATTCTTCGTCTTCAAGAGAAAACACGGCTTTGCCGTCTACATCTGACATTCTGAACAAAAGAAAGAATAAATGTAAAAGAAAAAGGTGAATATCATTCACATTTTCTGAAATGTTGACCTGAACTAAATTCTAGGTTTGAAAAAATGAAAAATTCTTCAAGTATGCACTAACCACGTGGCCGACAACTTAGTAAAGTTTTCAACTTTTGTAACACGTATTTGACAAAACAATGAATAGAAAGTCTGTTAAATAATTGTCAATAGCTAAAGAAGAAGTAATATACTTGAACTAAGTTCAATGACAATCAATGTAACAACAGGAGAACAAAATAGGAGACATACCTATTGCTGTGTAGATTCAGTCGGTCGGTACCCTGAGGCAAATATGATCTTCACTAAACAAGCTTCCAGGTGCGTGCGCATGTAGAGAGGGGTTACATGACTGTCATGTGATACTTTATTCTTTAAATAGCGTAGATCGAAGGAACAATAGGCAGCATGCTAGGTATATATGCACAGCCGAAGGCTCAAAGGAAAATAATTGGCTCATATGATGGACACGCATCAGTGTTTCCACAGCTTTCATGTTTCATATTTGTGTCTATCTTTAATTTTAAAAGATATGGAGGCATTTTGTCAAAGGCATAATGTTCCCTTAAGGGCACAGTAAATATTTAAAAGAAAATCATGAAAGTTAGGTTTCTTTCATTATATAACCAACAAAATAAAATTAAAAAACAAAATGCCTCTACAGGTGATTCCGGTGTAACAGGCCAAACTTCCCCCCTAGTAACGTTGTCCCGTAAGTATAATGACAAAGTATAACAAGCCCAATCTAGAACTAGTATCAAATCCGCAGGATCATCACTTGTAGCCCAGAAACAGTTTATAGCAAATGTAGAAGATGCCATTTCAAATCCAGTTGATCTTTTTGATTCTATTAAAAGATATTAAAAAAAATAGAGGTATTACAAGATGCTAGTTTAAAGGTAGATTATGTTTTTAGGATAGGTTTGTATATGGCAAAGTGACATGAAACTAAAATTTGGTCAAGTTAAAGGCTATAATACTGAAATTGTTATTGCAGAAGATAATAGAAAATTGGGTATAAATGCCGAAATTAATACAGCAATTACACAGTTAATAAAGGATATAAAGCCAAAACATACTGAAATGCCTAAAAAATCACATGTGAGTCCTGAGCCCAAGCATGTGACTAAAAGAAAATACAGGCCCGTAGCACCAATTTCGAGAGTGGGGGGGGGGGGGGGCCCAAATTAGGGATTTGCTAGTTCAGCGGGGGGGAATAACGTTTATACTTTATAGGTCATGACAGATTATTTATTTAAGAAAAACACCCGCTTACAACGTCAGTGATACCAAATAATACAGGCATTTAATGTTCACGTCACATTCTCAATCTGCAGAAAAGAGTCAGATGCCTCATGAAACTTTCAATATTCTATTTTTTCATACAAACATTGAAATAAGGAGCAAAAAAAGTTTTTTCCCCTAAAATTAGTGGGGGGGCCGAGTCCCCCCAGGCCCCCCCGCTTGCTACGGGCCTGAAATAGGATAAACAACTAGCCGTTTAATACCTTGAGAATAGAAAAAAATATATTAAAATTGGAGAGGTAGTTATTGGTTTAATTATTTTCTTGTTATTCTAGCTTTAATAAAAACAATCATCAACCAACCAATAGCCACCATTATTTCCCAGAGATTTTTATTCATGCAATTATGACGTTGTTTTAGCTAAAAAAATTAAAAAGCCATGATAGTATACTTCCTATTATGCCTGGTAATGCAGCTGCAGCTTTTCCTGATAATTCCACTAACGCTTTGGATATATATTGTAGCCATTCCTTTAGTTTATTAGGTTTCTGGTTTGGTGTGAGAGGAGCAGTTGGCCTTTAGGGTCCTCCAGTTATAGATAGAGCCAGAGTTGAGACTAGAATTCCTATTGCTGTTAAAATACTGGCAATTGTTATTTCCATTTCCCGAAACTCTTAGTCCTTTTTCAGAATCTTGGAATCTAGGAAACTGATTTTATATTGCTCTAGATTTTGAATTGTTAGAGAGTCGTGTGCCATTCTATCAAGCTGCTTTGGGAGATACATTACAATATGAACTAACATTTAATGAACATTACTGTGTCATTATAGGGTCTAATGAAATGAAATATGAAATTAAGAATATTGCATTAGAATTTGACAAAGTAACAGAACCAGATTTGGCATGTGAAATCCATTCTTTATATAATAGTCCCTTGTCTTTATACTATGATCACATTCTTCGTCACCGTATGATACCAGCTGATAAAAATGATTCAGTGTGGAATATTAATATAAATGAACCTGCTTTATCCATGAAAGGTGTTTTGGTGCTATTCAAAACTCCTACTGCTGGGTTTGACAGAATCACTGAATCATTTTGTAATCCTAAAATTAAAACTAAACAAGTGTTTGCCACTAACATGGCAAAGTCCCCCGCCGTTATGAAATATTAGGCATAATGAATATTATCGTGTTAACAATGTATTACAGTGGTCAAAGTGTCATGGTGACCATGAAAATGAGGTCAAGGCCATCAAAGTCGACTGGTGTCTGAGTCTTCCGCCATTGAAAGCTATCACCAAATATGACCAGTCTAGGTGCTAAGCTTAACAAGTTATCACGTTAACAGGAATCCAAACAGACGTAGTGTCGTGGTGACCTTGAAAATGATGTCAAGGTCACCAAAGTCGACTGCCATCTTAGTCTTCCTCCATTGAAAGCTGTCACCAAATATGAACACTTTAGGTGCTAAGCTTCACGAGTTTGTCGTTGTGACCTTGAAAATGACGACAAGGTCACCAAAGTCGACTGCCATCTTAGTCTTCCTCCATTGAAAGCTGTCACCAAATATGAACACTCTAGGTGCTAGGCTTCATGAGTTATCGCGTTAACAAGAATCCGGACGTACGTACGGACGCCGCTGAATTCATAGTCCGCGTTCGTTCCGCGTTGCGGCGGGGGACAATTAAGCAACTTCCCAGTATGAAATGCCATCCAATAACAAATATGGTGATGAAAGATTTATGTCTAACTGATATGAGTATGTATAGGTAAGTTTTTAACTGACAACTGATTATGACTGAAAAATCTGGCCAGGGGAAAGTTCGGCCTGATACACCAGTAAATTAACATACTGTAAAATCATAATATTTCGCGGGGGTTTAATTTTCGCGCTTTTCGCGCAAAGCAATAATGCGCGAATAATAAAACATCGCGAAATACTATGGTTATGAACGTGAAGAAAACCAATAACAGACAAATAATTTGATTGACATATTTTATTACTCACAGGAATGTTTGGTTCGTTTATTAATGACGAGTCACTAATTAGAGCTCTCACAAATGTGTACATCGTACGCCGATATGCACATTGTTTGTTGTGCAAACACAGTCATCACAATAATCCGGCCTGGCGGAATCCACTCTTGATCGCCAATATGCGTGTCCTGATGTTTTGATTGCGGTACGCTTGAGCTTCGATTCGGTGCGTATATTTTCGGTTCAGTATGATATTTATTTGAACGAGATCTCGAGAAATCACATCATTCAAACACTATTGTTTGGAGTTAAAGATCAAACTAAACCGTTCCGAATGTTTACTTCCGAGAAAACTTGGCGACAGGTATCGTTACCACTTCAAAACTTTGAAGACGTTTAATGACAATAAATAAATAAAAATTTGATCATTGACTTTTTGAATAAATATTGTTTTTCTAAATTAATTACTACTAGTTTCAGTGTAATCTTTGCTGCACAGTGCATGTAGTAACTGTTTTGCTCACCAAATTTTTGCTATTGCTTAGTCGATATGCGCGAAAATTAAACCCCGCGAATCAGTCATTTTTTATGTTTCCGCGAAAATAACACCCCGCGAAAATAAATGATTTTACAGTATGACACAACTTCTTGTGTCAGCGAACATGGTAAATATTCTGACTTCTTTGCTAATGAATATGTAGACAAGGAGAACCACTGTCACCATATGTTTCTTTTTGTAGTTTAGTTTCTTGGTTGTATGATAAGAAACAATGAAGACATCATAGGTATTGTCATTTAGGAGATAAACATACTGTGTTTGGAAATCAGAGGCATATAACGGAATTATAATAGCTCTAAATTTAATTTAAAGTCGAACGCGTAGCGTGAGGCTTTAAATGGATAATTTAGAGCTATTATCATTCCGTTATATGCCTCTGATTTCCAAACACAGTATGTTTATCTCCATTCTACCATAACAACGATTTAAATTTGAACTATATTCTTTCGCGTTAGTTCGATTGTGCTGTGTCATCGATGCCCGTGCACGATTTCCATGGACTGACATTCATAAAAAGATGACATACTTTGGAATCTCGAATAAAGTTACTTAAGTAAGCCTCGGACATTACCGACAATTTCCAAATGCTGTCAAGGGAGCTCACTTTATTCAGTCCACGTTAGTATTTCTCGACCAGCGTCAGCATTCGGAATAATTTTTTAAATATTTGAATTTTTTAAGTCGGTATTAAGGCATTGATGGTTTCAATAAACTTATGAGGTGAGTGCAATTTTAAGTTTTATGATATTTGTTTGATATTTTTTCCGTCTCTGTTTCAAATCATCACCAGCCTAGCCCTAACGCCGGCGCCGTGTTATTGAATGCCTGCCTCCAAGAACTGTCAGGGTTTCGCCGTGTTTGACCGCGTTACGACGTTGCATACGTTAATTAAATTGGAATTTTACAATCGTGAAATATTAATCACAATAATGTTATCTTTTGTAAAAATGTCCGGCGGACAAGTACTTAGACAATATTGTTGCTAGGCAACTAGTGAATTTTTGCGCGTTAGACGAAGTAAACAGAAGACTAAATAACCAGATTATACACCCTCTGATTTTTCACAGCAGCCAATCAGAATTGGGTATTTCGCACATTTATGGTAGAATGATATTTAATATAAATTGGATCAATACACCGATGATCTGAATTTTCTCTTGATTGAACAGAGGAGATTTTACATGCTGCTATTGACAGAAATAATAAATTCTACAAGATGTCAGGTTAAAGCAATATGGATTTGATCTGAGGCATCATCTTCTGATAAAATTTGTCATGACCTGAACATTGAATGTCACTGTTGTAATAAGAATTCCTATATTGGGCAATAAAGTATTATTATTATTATGATTATCAATTGGTGAATTGGATGTACTTGGTATAAAGTTTACACCAGATCGTGAAGACTTATGGGTAATAAACACCAGGAAGAGACTCTTAGCAGCTTTTTGGTAAGATAAAACATTAGCAATCTCAAAATTAGTTCAATTTTTTTCAAGTCTTTGCCCAAACCACCAACAGAATTTATCACTTCACTAGATCATATATTTTTCAAATTCACATGGAATGATAAGATTGATCAAATAAAGAGAAGAGTAGTAAAAAATAAAATATTAAGAAGGAGGATTGAGAATAATTGCCACAAAAAGATTTACTGATGCCTTGAATTAACTACATTCAGACTTTATTTTTAGAAATGTGATAAGAACAACTCATGCAAAATACCTTTTGAAGCCTTTTTTTATTTTGGTACAAATTCTCAAGCTTTATGAAAGTTGAAAATACTTTCTGGAATGATGTGTTAGAGGCATGGACATTATACCACAAACAACATCATGTGGATCAAGAAAACCGCTATGGTTCAACCATAATTTCAAAAGCTCTAAACACTTCAACAAGAATTGGGCACCGTTAGGAAAGATAAACATCAGAATTATATGTGATGAAATCTGATTACTATCAATAGAATCTTAAAATACTATACTATACTAGAAAAATACTATATCAAAGCTACTTTCTTAAATTTATGACTTACTCAATCTATTTCTTTTATCTTGGAAATATACCATTAAACGCTGTCATTCTATCTAGTCATGAATTTGAATATCAACCATTGCCAGATAAATCTTTTAAAATGATCAAAAGGCTGCAGGATTTCTTATGATAAACTTATTTCAAGTGGTAAACAACCAAACATTCATATGAAATTCTTCAAAGTTGGTGTAATAATACAAGAAATTCTTATGGATGACAGCTTCTTCATTTGATTTCTCACAACAATTTCGGGCTACTTCTTTTGGCTTCTTTTTCACTTGACTGTTGATGAGGTACAAAGAATGGTATATATATATCATCCTGAACTTGGAATCCTGTTCCATCTTAACTCAATGATTTTTCAATATCTTATTTTTGTGATATAATGCAGCACAAACGTAAATTCAATTATTCATCAAATTTACATTGAAATCAGTTTTTGTATGCAATGCATTTTATGTTCAATGGCACATAGACGATGAGAGATAAATCCAAGCCAGTAGGTCAAGTTAACGACTTAAAAATTTAATTTTCTATGCAGGTACAACAAGAAAAAAGTGAGCCATGCTCACATACCCCCGCAGCCCGTCTGATTTCTTCTCCCTCTAGTCTGAATTAATATGATTATGGATAACCTGATTTACTAAAAGTTACTGTAATAGTTTAAGAGAGCATTAACAGGTGTGTCCAAAAAAAATTTTTTATTCACCCGAGTCTGAGAAAACTTGTCCCCATTGGAACATCAGATCTGTTAATCACTACAAGTCAAATTGCATATTCAAGGGCCATGACTTTGTGAAAAATAATATTTCACAAATGGCTTTCAAACTTGATCAAGAGCATCAACAGGTTTGTCCAAAAACAAAAATTTCATTCACCTAAGTGTGATACTGTCTGAGAAAACTTGTCCCCATTGAAGCATCAGACCTGTTAATCGCTGCAAGTCCAATTTCAGAAGCAAGGGCCATAACTCTGTCAAAAATACTATTTGTAATATAATGTGTTATCTGAGGACCAAAAGCGAAAATGTGTCATGGTCAGTCAGCAACTTCTTGACCAGTATCACGCAGACCCAGAATCACTTTTTGCTCATGTCGTTACTCAAGATGAAACCTGGGTTCATCATTTTGATCCTGAGACAAAACGCCAAAGCATGCAATGGATAACCTGTCTCCGCCTAGCTCCATCATATACCCTGATATCCTTCGGCCTAAAACGATCGTATCGCTAATTATAGCGATTAAGCCAATGAAATGACTCGCATTCAGCATTAGCGGCAACACCCGGATGACAATGTTCAAACAAAATCAATGTAGGCTATAAATAGCCATGAGTAACCAGCCGTAAGCGATACGAGCGTTTAAGGCCAAAGGATATTAGGGTATATGATGGAGCTATGCGGAGACAAATACACTGATGTAGCAGGATGTTACGAGAAAAAAATCAAAGAGAAACGCAGGGGTAAACTGCGCAAATGTGTGTCGCTGTTGCAGGACAATGCTCCCGTTAGCACTAAGGATGGGTATTGCTTCTCATTTTCGTATTGCAATATATTGCGATACAGAAAAGCGTATTGCAATACGTATTGCAATATATTGGTACTTTTCATATGTCATTTTTTGCATGCTCTCTTGACTAAATAGCAGTAATTATATCAGTGATCAATGTTCCACTGGCCATCGTTTTGTAAAGTAAGATAACTCAGTGATTGGTTTCGGACTTTTAACATGTCTGTGCTATTTTCACCTGGCGAGTTCACACATTGTTTACAACTTTCGGTAAAATCAAATTTTTTCTTGTCACGTTTCTCTGCAATTTTACATGGAAATTGTAAACTTTATGACTTCCGATATATTGGATGTTTTCAGAAGAGTGTACCGGTACGAATCGTGTTGTTCCTGTATTGCAATATACCGATATACCGATAATACCGCGCACCCTTAGTTAGCACCGTCCAAATTGCAGTCAGTGCAGCACAGGATTGTGGTTTCAGGATTCTCCCCCACCCTGCCTATTCTCCAGACCTAGCCCCCCAGACTTCTTCCTCTTCCCTCGACTGAAAACAGAGCTCCGTGGCCAAAGGTTTGAGACTGACGATTACGTCATTGCTGCAGTAGAGGAGTTTTGAGGTCTCGTGATAAGAAGTGGTTTTCAGAGTGGTTGCAGATGTTACAAAAACGCTGGAGCAAATGCATTGAGGTCAAGGGTGATTATCTCCAAAAATAAGTCATAAACATTTGAATGTTTCCTTTGTTTTGATGGTCAAGCCGGAAATTTTTGGGACATCCCTCTTACATCAACAGCTCACCTGAAGAAGGGGCAAGAAGGAGCCCCGAAACATCGTGAGAAATCAAATGAAGAAGTTGTCATCCATAAAAATTTCTTGTACAAACATTTATACTCAACGGTAGAATTTGTTCCCAGAAATTGACTTTGATTGGAGAAATATATTCACAGTATACAAGAAGGGATTACAATATATAAAGCTTAAAAATTTTCAAAACAAATTTTTACATGGTTCAATCAATACAAAATATGAATTACTCAAAATGACAAAAAGGTTGATAACATTTTATGTCGTTTTTGTAATCATGAAAATGGGAACTATTCTTTGCGTTTACTGAGAATGTCAGATAACCCAAACCTTTTGGAATAACCTATACATTTGGCTGAACAACTTATTATATCCTCGTCAAATATTATCCAAAGATATGGTCTGGTTTGGTACTCTGTATCAAAATAGACTACTGAATCATATCATCATTGCTGTAAAGGGACATATTTACAAATGCGATATTTACAATCAAGAATATACTACCTAATTTAAACTCTAAACAAATATAAAAGAATAATAAATTCAAAAATTTCAGTCACAAATGGAACCCTCTCCTTCCAGTACAATAGGTACTTTCCATACTAACATTATCTTATTGTGTCTCTTAATTTTTAGCCATATCATCTTACATGGATGTATCACATGACATTATTCCTTCACATCTTTTTATTGTTTCCTTGTTAAAGAATCTGAACATATAGTAATCTATACATGTAATCTTTGGAGCCAATGAAAAAAAGAAAAAGGAAAAAAACCAGAAAAAGATGATAACTTAACCCTTAAGATGCTAAGCCCGGACCTGTCCGGGTTGAAATTAGCTTTGACCGCATGTCCTCCAGGCGAGATGCGACAACCACACTCAGTTTTTCTCACGCTAGCTCATTATCGCTGTAGTGCCCAGTAGCGAAGGACGGGCAATTGTTGTACGGCAGTAGTGTCAGGTCAACGCTAGTACTTTCCGTCCGTCGGTCGCTAAGCTACCGAATTTTGTTTCGTTGGTGTTCTAAATAATGCGCGTACATGTTCCGAAAATTATGCAAACATTGATGCCGTTTATCGTACCGAAAATAAGCGTTAAAATCACTCAATTTTCCCCCACTCCCCGCCGCACGTGCTAATAGCCTGTGGGCACTTTCTCCCCGCTCGCACGAGCTTACCGTCCCGCGCGTGCTATCATTTGCTTACAAGCCTGCACTCACACCAAACGTACAACCTTATATCGCACGCCCTATGCTCTGAACCCTTGGGCGGATTTCGATACCGGTTGGATCATTTGAAAGAGCAGAAAATTGTCTTCAATTCAATATAAAATACATAACTACGCTACCTACACCAAAAAAGGTGATTTTTACATATTTTAGTTTTACACCATTTTGTCACACCAATTTTTACATGATGTGCTCAACGTATTTTGACAATTTTTATATCATAAGACAGAGAGAAAGATTGTCTTTCTTTCCATGTAAAATGTGTACATGCGCGAAAATTAATAAAGACACAGCAAGCTCCGCACAAAAAGCTAATTTTCGATTCAAATCATGTAAACTGAACGGCGATTTTGACATGTGCCTTTCTTTCGCTCATATCTTCTCAACAGCTAGGTGTATTTTGAAATTGATTACCTCGTGATAAAGAAGGAATAATTGTCTTCGATTTGATATAAAAAAATTATATACACTATATAGTATAAAGATACAGCAAATTCCGCAAAATTGTGACTTTTGTTTATTCTTTACGTTTTTACCATTTTCTCGCACTTTATATCACATAAATTTCTCGGTAAATTTTGCAATTTCATATATCAAAATATAGAGAAAAGGATGATCTTTATTGCCATATAAAATTGGTATGTACAAGAAAATCAGAAAGGCCCCGGCGCGCATCGCACAAACAGGCAATTTCTCTATTCATATTTTGTTTACCGAGAAGCGATTTTTTTTCAACTGCTTTTTACACTTCCTATCCATTTAACGGCAGAGCGCATTATCATCTTTTTTATATCACAATAAAGAGGAAAGGATCGTCTTCAATTCTATATAAAATTTGCAAATTACAATTAGACAATAAAGGAGCGGTTAGTGATGTCAAAATTATCAAAATCTGTTCTAAAATACCCGAGGGTACCATCTTTGCAAACTTTATATATTCCAAACCAAGTGGTACATATTTATCATTTTCATATCATCGTAAAGCAGAAATAAATACCTTCATTTTCATGTGTAATTTGCCCATATTTGCATCAAAATAAAACGTGTGGAAACGATGCGACATATGTTGCACTAAGGCGATTATCAAAGACTTTATTACTAGCTATACCCACGTTTCGTTGGTAATAACTTCTAATTACAGTGCAAAAGATTGTTATGATTTATTTCTTCGTAAAGAAGAATAAATTGCCTTCAATTCCATATATAATTTTGCATGTATACAAAGCGAATAACATGATTTATAAAGTTGGAAATAAAGACAATTTATATTGTATATTAACGGGGATACCCCGCCTGCACGCACGCGCTCTGAAAAAGGGCTATTAGCTTAGTAATATTACTGTGGGGGTCAGAACGTTATCGGGATTTATCACTACCCTGTTTTCGTAATTTATATCTTTCGTTTAGGATGGCGTATCGTAATAAAATTTATCGTGAGATATAGAGCAAAAAATTAGCTTCAATTCCGTATATAATTTGCATGTGTGCACTCAGTGATTAAATGATTTTATAATGTTTGAAATGAAGACAATTTTTAAAATTTTGTAAAATTCGTTCTAGACATATTATAAAAATAATTTTTATATCGATGTGAAGAGGAACTATTCATCTTTAGTTTCGTTTTGATTTCGCGCATGCGCTCTTGGAATTTATTGAGTTATGGCGCCCGAATTGAAAACAAGTTTACTTCAGTTGTAGAAACCGTTCCAGGGGTGATAGAAATTTCATTCAAAGTGTCAAGTAAGTATCATCCATTTGTAACACGGGATTCGCCGACTAGCTTTGTATAAAACGACGATAATGTCCGTATTTCGCCATGTAAAAACGCCATATGTTGTAAAAACGGTCGCATCTGGCGGCGCTGGAAAATTCGGCCACAGGGGCTAATTGCGCTATAACGGTAGCGAGGCGAGTGCTGGAAAATTCAGCCACGGGGGCAAAACTGATCAAAATAATATTCAGCAACGTAAGAGTTAAAGAAGATTTGAGGTTGGACACACTGCCACGCCAATATTTGAAGTGGGGCTCAACAGCAAAGTTCAACCCACTTTTATCCTAAATGCTTTAGAGGTGTCACCTTCAGAATCCCTCACCATAAAATTCTCGTGATGAATGTTTATAATAGCACGCGCCAAAGGCGCTTGTTGACTACCGAAGGCAGTTCACGCGCCTGCGGCGCCCTATATATGTTACAGTTAATACGTATAATCAGGGAATATGTATAATCCCTGAAAATTTCAGTGATTATGTATATTCCCTGATTCACTCAGTGAGTATGTATATTCCCTGAAATTTTCAGGGATTATACATATTCCCTGATAAAAGTCAGCAAATATTATACATATTCCCTGAATGCTTATAAATGAGATACCAACACAGTTTACAGTTGTTTTCTTCATCTATTATACCTTAACAACATGTTACCACATACACAACTGCATGCATCAAACATATGCATGTATGAAACATAGTTTATAATAAATGTTCTTATTTTGATATAATTTTTAACATTATGAAATATTCCCTGATAATAGCCATTAAATATTACACATGTTCCCTATTGTTAGGGATTTTTTCCCGACTAATTAGTGTATAACTGAATTAATGAGATCAAGGAACTGTCTTTTATCGTTGCTTGATTAATACTTATATTGAGAGAGTCATTAGTTTTCGCACTAATTAATGCATAAATTAATTATTGTGATCAAAGAACTACCTTTAATCATGGCTATTTTAATACGTAGGTTTAGAGAAGGATGAGTTTTCTTACCAATTGGTGCATACCTGAAGTGATCTCTGTTTGTTGTGATGACAATGTTTGCTACTAGTGTTTGTTTAGTGCTTTAAACAATCACTATTGTTAGTGTTTGTTTACATAACAATTAGTGTTGTTGTTAAACTGTTTCATTCTAGATTGTTTGTTTAAAGAAGGGGATTAATGCGTAAACAGGTGTTTTCTGCTTTCATAACATACCATTTACTGCTGCTTAATGAAGTTAATGATATAAAAGACATATCTGTGTGTGGATCCTCACTATTTCCAAAATGGATTCAGATAGAGAGGTACAGTTTAGAGATCAACTGTATCAGATGCACACTGTCATTCCCAAAGATGATTACCAGAAGATCATTAGTGAGTTGCTTGATGCTAATTCTTCAAGCAAGAAGTCTCCACACCAGTACTACTTACTAAAGAAGTATGAAGTTCTTGAATGTGGTGACGTGAAGAAGCTGATTCGCAAGAGAGATGGTAGTGAAGAACCAGTATATTTTGCCTCTATTGAACATAGCTTTGACATCATCCAGAAAGCCCACATTGCAACAGGTCATGGTGGAAGGGATAAAATGATGAAAGAACTCAGCAAGAAGTATGCCAACATAACCCAAGAAGCTGTGACTATCTTCAAATCTTCCTGCGTTCCCTGTCAACAGAAGAAAAAGAGAACCACAACCAAAGGTGTTGTTGTGAAGCCCATCACCTCCACAGAGCCCAAATTGACCTGATAGATATGCAATCGATGTGTCACGGACAGTACAAATGGATTATGCATTATCAAGATCATCTCACCAAGTTTTCTGTTCTCAGAGCGCTGACATCTAAACGTGCAGTCGAAGTTGCATTTCAGTTGTTAGACATATTTTTTACGCTAGGCGCTCCATCTATCCTCCAAAGTGACAATGGGTCAGAATTCACTGCTCAGATTATTGTTGAACTGAAACAGCTATGGCCACGTCTTGTCATTGTTCATGGCAAGCCCAGACATCCACAGTCTCAAGGTTCTGTAGAGAGAGCCAACTGCGATGTAAAGGATATGCTCACTGCCTGGTTATCCGACAACAACACAACTGAATGGACTGTTGGTTTGAAATTTGTCCAGTTTCAGAAGAACTCAAGTTATCATAGCGGTATCAAGAGAACTCCCTTTGCTGCTCTTCTCGGTTCCGATGCAAAGGTCGGCCTTACAACATCCAGTCTTCCAGCAGAGATCATATCCAGACTCCAAACTGAAGAAGATCTGCTCAACATCATCTCCACAGCTCCAACAACAGAACCAGAAACAGAACCAGCACCAACTCCAACAACAGAACCAGACACAGAACCAGCACCAACTCAAGATGTCATTGAAACCCGACAAGAAGAAATTCAGACCCAGAGGAAGCGTGCTGCAGAATCCCAGTTGCAACAAGCTGAGAAGATGGTGAAAAGAAGTAAAGTTGTGCTGTCAGAAGTGAAAGTTGGTGACAATGTAACAATCTCAATTCCCGCAGTAGATAGCGGTAGAGCTGATCCTCGCAATTTGATTGGTGTTGTGACTGACATTAGTGACACTGACATGTACACTATTGCTGTGAAAGCTGGAATCCTGAGTGGGAAGTATTCCCGCAACCAGTTTGACGTGTGTGCCACAGCGCTGTACAATCTGACCGACATGTCTACTGACTGTACTGTGTCTCTGAGATCAGCTGTTCAGTCTGAATCGATATGTAATGGACAGGGATTTGCCAAATGTAACTGTGCTGGGACAAAAAGATGTCAAACAAATAAATGCAAGTGCTACAAGTCTGGTGTCAAGTGTAATTCAAGGTGTCACCCCTCACTCTCCTGTAAAAACAAAAGTTAGTCTGATATCCATGTCAGAAGTTTCATGCGATACATGCATATGGCATTTTGTACAATTTATACCCTGTGTTGATGACAAATATCTGAAGCAACTGTGTCTAGTTATTTCATGATGTTATAAATTAGTTTGATGAAAACATCAGAAATGTCATGAGATGTTTCTTTTGGTACAACTGATGAATACATATTTGAGACAACTGTGTCCTGTGTCGTGTCATGTGTGACATGTCGTTTAGGGTTGGAATGTAATAAAGAAAACAACTGTAAACTGTGTTGGTATCTCATTTATAAGCATTCAGGGAATATGTATAATATTTGCTGACTTTTATCAGGGAATATACATACTCACTGAGTGAATCAGGGAATATACATAATCACTGAAATTTTCAGGGATTATACATATTCCCTGATTATACATATTAACTGTAACTTATATAACAGAAGCACGCACCAGCGGGCTGATCTCCGTAAGGAGACATTCTAGACGAAAATAGAGGTCATTTTCGGGTCTATCAGCAAAAGTTTAATTTAAAACTTCGTCTGAAAGACGATAGTTTTAAACACGAATTTTAGTATTACTCAAAAACATCCATCTGATCTTTGGCAATCGAGGGAAAATCCCGATGACATATCTGATCGCTGATTGGTCAATGTTTACCTCACGTGACGAATGTTTCCAAATAAGGAAGAGGTTACTTGGGGAAAATCTCATGACAGAAACGGTGATGTTTATGTTTACGTTATGTTTTTATTTGTAATTTCCCGTTTATGATGCTGCCTATATTGGTTACATTAGTGTTTTAACGACTAAGTGTCATTATATCTGTATGGAATTATTTTGAGTAACACTTTTTGAATGAACATATATATTTTTAAACAAAACTTGGAAGGATTCACAGGAAAGACCCAGCCTAAGTGAAAATGTCACGATGTTTTCATTAACATCCATGGTAAATGAAACTAAATTCGCATGCTACTAAATGCATTTAAGATTAGGTTAAAACACTTATAGATATATGGATAAATTTTCATTGAAACTTACCTTGTAGTAAATTTTATTATAAGATCTAATCATATTTTTTTCTTTGGTGACTTGTGACAACTTGTAGCCCGGAAATTTACACCCCGGGTCGGGATATTCACTATTCAAAATGAAGCTAGGCTTACATTACTACATCATTTAACAGAACCCTTGAAACAAAATTAGATCTAATCAAAGGGATGAGAATATCATGATGTGTCCAGGGGTTAACTTGTAACATATTGTCAGTAATCTAAACTAGATGCACCGCGAATCAAACACCGAATCACTCGGTCACGTTAAAAATAAATATGGCAATTCTTTGTCTTACACAAAATGACTGACATCAACCTAAAAGGACATTACTATTTAACCTCTGTTAAATGAATCATCTAAGAGGGGATCCAAGGGTTAAATAACATCGTCGAAATGTATCCATGGCTTTGCAAAGCATCAATCAGACGCCCGGAAAAAAACCAGTGTGTTGTCGAAATCGAAGAAAACCTTCGCCTACTGACACTAAAATTAACAATAGTTATTGAAATCATGAATGTGACGATCGCTGAACAATAATACTAACCACAAGATACGATGTTAGCGTGGGGCCTAGTGCGAAATAAGATCAACAATTTGTACCCAAAGGGCTAAAATTTCCAAAACCGCCAACCTGGCAAAAGTCACGGTAAACGTAAATATGGCGTCAAGTCTAACACCTCTCGCTTCAATGACAAATGGTGTCTGTGCATGTCCGGTAAGAAAAGTGTTCTCGAATGAAATAAAACATTCTTTTCACGAGAGGTATATTTGGTGAGGGATTCTAAAGTTAGGCCCAGTCTTAGAAAAGCAGTGTAAAACAGTTGATTGCCAACGGATGCTTAACAACGGCATCCCAACCATAAGTCAACTCTACATTAAAGGCTTGATGAGGTGAACTTAGATAGTTTTTCTTACCTGTCACTTGAAAGAAGACGAAATGTTTTAGGCTGTGAAGAGAAAAGCTCCAAACTTGCTATCTCGATTGTTTTCACCTGAACTGGCTCACACAGCTCAATCACAAACCTGAAACCACAGAAAAGTTATTATTTAACAAGGCATAACATCAGAATACTGTTTAAAAGAAGTATTCTTCTTAGAAAGTTTAAAATTGGTATCATTGTTCCCACAGCCAAAACAAAAAACCCATTGGTTCTATTGGTTCATGGTCATGAGGTTATCTATAATGTAATACAAATGTCTAAAGGTCACCATATAAGCTAGTTCAACAATGTTAAACGTGGTGGTTGGCCTCATTCAATATCAGATGTGGATCATTGGTCTGACCTAACAGTTAATCGATGAAGGCTAATTTCTTGGTTCAAATTCCAACGCTATGAGTGTAAAAACAAAATCTACTTTAAAAAGATAGAGCCATTGGCTCTGTATCCCTTTAGGCTATCTCTTATTCATTCTAGCTGAGGACTCGTTACACAAGATTTTAGCTTTTGTCCCTTTGGCTCTTACTAGATGTAATAGGGTGACCAAATCTATAAATGAGAATGCTCTTCAGTTAAGAAGTCTGTGCACAAAGTTTCAGCTTTCTAGATATTTGCTTCAGTAGAAGAAGATGAAAAAATGTTTTTAGGGTGTGGCCCCTTGGGTCCTAATTAGAGGTCACTGTGTCACCAAATCTACCAATTAGAATACCCATTAGCTAAGGAGTCTGTGCAAAAAGTTTCAGCTTCCTAGATCTTTTGCTTTTTCAGAAAATGATAAAAAAGGTTTTCAGGGTATTGTTTTACCAGCCTAATCAACCTTTTGCTTCTAGTAAGTAACTTTCCAAAGTACATGCATCAGAATATAAGGATAAATACTGAAGTGCCATAAAATGATTCTATTGGCTACTTAAAATTAAGAAAATTTGAACGTTTTTGAATGCTAGAAATATATATTTAGTTAATTTGTTGACAAGGGTTGTATTGAATGATGACATCAATTGTATATATTTACAAATATTTGGGTACGAATAATGATATTTAGGAAGCTGACTCCTACGATACTGATTCAACTACTGGGACGATGCAAAATGGACATAGTCTTTGACTCTGTTGAAGGCTTGTCTTTCTTCCTTCCTCAATTAATAGTTTATGGTTAGAACATCAGATTTTACATAATGCAATGCGATAAACTGGCAAGGTAATTAAAATAAGAAATCTTAAAATTTCACTTTACCTTTCATACAATCATATAATTGGAATTTGGAGTAACTTGAAATACTTTCAAGAAAAATTGGTTATCTATAGCAATACATCTTTCCTTAAACATTGAGATAAAAATATTTATATGGCCAAAATCTTGATTAATCCAAATGTAACCGAACCCATACCTAAAAACGCAAATTCTAGACATTTAACACCCAGAACTTCCTTCCAGCCTCTGCCAAACTGTATTGATATTCATAAGCCTTTCGTAAAATAACATTTCCTTGCTGAGAAAAGATCCTTACCCACTATTAGATATTTGATAAGCCCAAAGAGAATGTCTACTGAGCTCACCTCGAGCTACCAAATTAGGCGTACGCGTAGTCCTACCCAAATCCGAAACATCTTTATAGAAATTATCATAGACCCGGGTAGCATCAGTAGATGGATGAAATTCCTTAACTTCTGTACCATACAACAGAATGCGAAAAAGTTTGATTTTGAATATACGTAACAGAATCCTATATGGAAGATTGGAACAATTATACGAATTAGAGCGGATGATTCTAAGAACCTTCCAAGTCTGCTCCGAAAGAACCTTCTGGGATATATACCATGAACTGAACTGGAAAAGTGTACGCCAAGGCACAGGGGCGTGTATTGCTTAGAAATAGCTTTAGAAAGACATATATACCCATAGACCCTACCCTACTACTATATAAAAGGAAAGGGATGTAACGACCAAACCACCCCATGCTCGAACAAAGTCAGTTTTCGCATCCAAAATAATTTTTCTGGACAAATTGTTCACTACGATTCGAAAGCTAAATGATTTCCCTACAAAACGAGCTATGGATTGTCAAAATCGGGTAATTATTTCAAAAGTTACATGCAACGACGTCCCGAAAATCGCTACCGCCAGATTTTCAGGCCAAAATCCCCACTCACGGAAAACAGCAAAAACTCACCGTTTAACATCGTTTATTGATTCCAGAAATGTTGACAACACCAATGGAGAGCTCGATTCGATCGGCGACATCGAACTACATGTTCACAATATGAGAACAGCACCTAATTATTATTTCTACGAGTGCTAGCATACATTTTATCAAAAATCATCTGCTTTGCTGTTGTCTTGTCTGCCATAACAGTGGCCTTGACATTCATTTGACCTCGTAGCCGCAGCAAATTTAAAAATTATAGGATTTGGTAGAAATTAACATTGAGTATTTTCTATTAAATTCCCTTCTGCAGTCGTGTGTGTTTTAATGAGCCCAAAATATTAAATAAACTCTTTTTTTATAACTATGGGTCAAATCATAATTTTTTTTAAACGTTCCAGAAATATGAAATTATTCGACTGGCAAATGTCAAAATTTCAAACGAATCGTTAGAAAATCGCAACATAAACTTTAATTGACAAAAATATATTTTTTTTAATTTATGTAGAACAATATACTTATTAGTATGATTTTTCATGTTTTATTAAAGAATATATAAACAACTTTTACTCGGTTTACCTAAAAATATTGTTTTGATCTTTTTCTCCAAAAAGTGATGGCATATATAATATTAACCTGTTACCAACATTAACTTGATAGATTTCGCTATCCTTCTTAATTAAAGCATATATTTTTAAAACTCAGTTATGTTTTATAATTGGAAAAGAAAATATTCAAAAATTAAAAGAATTTGTAAAGAGGTTTGAATCTCAAAGGCAAATTTGAAAGCAACTCCTAATTCTAGATAAACTACTTCCATGTTGAATATTTGATGTGCAGTTCAGATACATTATTTAATAAAATAAGTTAACCATTATACCATATAGACTATAGAGTACCTCTGTAATTTCATTTCTTCAAACAATAGTGATATGATTAAAATTATCAAAACTGTGTTCGACAAAAAAGGGGATATTTATTTTTCAGAGGTCAGACAGAATTATATATTTTTATCAATATTGGCTTGGCTCAGGAGTGAGATCATGTAAATCATAAAAGATGTGGATAGCAATCATTGATAATGACTTGTATTTTGTAATTCATACTGTTCAACCACCCTAGTGGTTAGGGGCATAAATGCAATGCCTCGCTTGGAAGGTTACCTTAGTTTTCTTTATTGGAAGCAATTTTGATTTTCATAGTTAAAAGATTAAAATAACAAAAACAAATTAAGTTACAACATGCTGCATTAAAACTTATTAACAGTTATGTATAATCATGTTGAAAAAAATAACTTTTCTTATAACTTCAGTTGAAAGGTAGATATTTATGCCTCATTAAAAGGTAAATTGATTAAGTTGAGAGCAAATAGTCCTGTTGGCAGAGAGAATTCAATGATAGGTATCTTTTTACTAAAATAAGGCCTGTATCCTCCCGATAAAGGAACAAACATTAACAGTGTGTCCAATAAATAAGAGAATAAATTTCATTCTGAAAGTAATCAGTATATTTTTTATGTATAAGGTCAAAAAAAGCATGTCTGAAGTGACAGATCTCCAGACTGGCACAGTACTTGTATCTTTAATTGCTGTTTCAAATGCAATAAATCTGATTTAGTTATATTTTTTAGAACATTTGCGTATGGGGGCATTTTCCCCAAAATGTCCCGAATTTGTTTGCCTTGCAAGCAATAAACTCTTTAGTTTCATAAACATGTCTGTAATGGTAATGGTAATCAAATGATGGCTCTACCTTTTTTACACTTCAAAGAAATTAATTATGCTCAATGAAATTAATTTGAGTTGATCGTGATAGAATAACACAAACCTTATCAGTGATACACACTCAACCTTTTTACAAGGTTCACAGGCTCATCAGTTCTGTAATAGTTTTCTCAGTTTTAAAAGAATAGAGTCATGACCCTGGAGCTCATCAGGCTTTAAAATCTATTATCACTAGACCATAGTATTATAATACCAATCGCTTATGGTGCATAGAAATATTCCATCTTTCTTAGCTTTATTAAGATTATTTACGAAGAAGATATTTATAAGGCCATGACCTGTGTGACAAACAAGATATATAATATATAGTTAGAATCCTCATTAGATTGTACAAACAAATTCAAGTTTCTTCACTGTCATCTTCAGGAGAAAAAAATGAAAATAGGTTTGAGGAGGCCTTTCTGAGGTCACCAAATTAATAAATTTAGATCCTTAGTAGTCAAGGAATTGGTACTCAAAATTATATTAGGACATTGTCCCAAGTCAGGCTAGATGAGGTGAAAAGTGAAATTGAATCACTTATATGCTTGCAGTTTAATTCAATTGGCATTGAATATTTGATGTAGAAATTATAATTGAAAATCTAAAAACACATTCTTTGTACATCATCTGTTATATATCCAGCATGAAACAGACAGATTTTATTTGTAGCCCATATTTCACCTACTGTTAAGCACTGTATATTATAGTCATAAAAGTATTTGTATTCAGTATTGAACATCCTTTAAAATTTACCAACTCAACCTTTTAAATATTCATGAAAACATCATGAAAGGCTTTTATGAAGTACAACCTACTGATCATCTAACAGGCCTACCAAGGTAACGGATCAAATAACCTCCAAATGGAACAAATAACCGCATGAATGGATTAGATAACCTCAAAAACGGTACTAATAACCTCGTCAGCGGTATTAACCCTCAAGTTGCTGAATATTATTTTGACCAGTTTTGCCCCCGTGGCTGAATTTTCCAGCACTCGCCTTGCTACCGTTAAAGCCTAATTAGCCCCTGTGGCTGAATTTTCTAGCGCCGCGAGACGCGACCGTTTTTACAGTATATTATGTTTTTATACCGCGAAGTACGGACGGAATAAATTGTTTTATACAAAGTCAGTTGGCGAATCCCGTGTAAAAATGAACACTCCTTATCCGACACTTTGAATGAATTTTTTATACCTCCTAGAACGATTTCTATTATAATCTAAAGATTGTCTTCATTTCGAGTTGAATAAAATCCTGAAATATTATCGCGCAACTAAAATTCTTATATGGAATTGAAGATACATTATTCCTTTTTACGATGGTATGAAAATAATTACGATACGATCTCTAGTTAGATTTCTACAGGTTTTTAAAGACTGTCTTTATTTCAAGTTAAATAAAATCCATAATACTGAGCGCGCATACATGTATTATATATGGAATTATAGGCAATTTATTCCTCTTTACAATGACGAAAAAATTATTAGAATATGTCTTACGGTTCAAAAGATATACGTTGCGAAAGATGGCTGGGGGTACCCCGACAACGTTCCGACCCTACGGCATTTTTAGCTAAAACTAAATCCCCCGGGGCCCTCTGGCACCGGCGCGCTAATTAGTACCGTTATGCCCCGGGGCACCAGCATGCGAGTGCCACAGACTTCTAGGCAACAGCCTTGGCTCCCGCATTACCGATTCTCTCGGCGGGTGAAGTCACGCGCGGGCGAGCATTCGCGCAAACACTCCAGCATTATGAAACAGGAATTCTTTACGTGCACCGCATCGTTATTTTTTCATGCGCACATACAAATTATACATGGAATTAAAGATAAATCATTCCTCTTTACGATAGTGTAAAAATAATGAAAAAGCGCCGATTGGTTTTAGAGATATACACCGCGAAAGAAGGGTACTCTCAACTATTTGAAAACAGATTTTGATAATCGTCCTATTTGCGACACTTGTCGCATCACTCGCAGCATCTTCATCAGTTACTGCGCATATGCAAATTATACATGGAATTAAAGATAATTCTTTTGTCTTGATAAAGCTGAAAAAATTATGAAAATAAACCAAACAGTTTAGGAGATATGGACCGCGAAAGGAGGGTACTCTCATTTATTTGAAAACAGATTTCGATAATCGTCCTATTTGCGACATTTGTCGCATCACTCGCAGCATCTTCATCAGTTACTGCGCATATGCAAATTATACATGGAATTAAAGATAATTCTTTTGTCTTGATAAAGCTGGAAAAATTTTTAAAAAATACCAAATAGTTCGGGAGATATGAAACGAGAAAGAGGGGTACCCTCAGACATTTGTGAATTTATTTTTATCATTGCGACAATTATCGCATCATTCGCCGCTTCTTTATTATTTCATGCGCACATGCAATTGTCATATTATATCAAAGCCAGTTCTTTTCTCTTTATGATGATATAAAAACCATGAAGTTCGGCCGCCCGATTCAGAAGATATAAATTGCGAAAGATCGGGGGAGGTTTGTGATGCGGCTCATATTGAATGTCCCGTGACAGCTCACATTGACTTTCTCTGTCTCTTTTACGCAATAAAAAAAAGATTATTTTTTATTTATAATGAGTTTTTTACAATAAAGTATTTTCTATTAACACTTTTTCACCTTTTTGATGTGAAAACCAACTGGATCAGGAGAGTAACACTCATCCACACTTCTGCTTCTTTCTTCTTTCTTCAATCTTCTTGATTATCCCCCTCATTTTCCTTCTCTGACATCAAACTGATATAAGCTTTAGTGCAATCTTGTGACGTGTGATAAATTCTGAAACATGGGGTTGCACATAGAGCCACATTACAGTCGCTACATTCGTAAGAAGATTCTCTGCCTACCCTTTTCTTCTTTCGAACTGGCTGATTTGTTTCTTCCACATCCCTTCGAAGTAGTTCTCTTCTCGCTTTGGAGCAAACAACACACGTGCGTGAGAGATTCTTCTTTTTTCCAACAGGCTCAATCTTTGATGGAAAGTGACGACCATGAAGACGTAATACACTATCGTCGCTCGTGCTTGGTCGACCACGGGGACGTCTGCGCAGGGATGGCACCTTTTCTGTGTCGGCGAAGGTTATCATGTGCTGTACCAAGTCTTTTCTGAATTGACGGCTTGTTTTCAAGGTTTTATCCTTAGAGAATTCTTTGTAAAGAATGTAGGCGTTCAACATGGCAACGTTCAACACGTGAAACCACACACGCTTCCACCATTTGAGAGTTTTTATTTTGAACGGGGTGTACGACAGCATCTGGTCAGCCCGATCCACACCGCCCATGTACTTGTTATATTCATGCACGATACGTGGTTTTGCAATGGCTTCCCCAGTCATTCGGTTCTTCTTGCCTGTCTCTACAATTTCATTGTCTTCTACGGTTGACATGAGCAACACTGACTTCCTGTCTTCATACCGCAAAACGAGTAGGTCTTGGTTGTGATAGACTATCATATCCCCTTTCTTCTGTTTCTTCTGTGCCTTCTTTACTTTGTCTGGAATGCCTTTGCGATTTCCTCTCAACGTTCCCGTCGCACCAGTGCCCATTTCCCACAAGTTTATATACAATGCCACAGAGGAATAGAAATTATCCATGAACACATGATATCCTTTCCCAGCATAATCCTTCACCAAATCAATCACCAGATCGAACGTTTTTCCACCAGCAGAGACAGTTTCATTAGTTTTTCCAGTGTAGAGTTGGAACTTGCAAACATAACCATTTGTTGAGTCACACAACATGTAGGCCTTTATCCCATACTTCTTCGGCTTGTCGGGATTGTATACTTTGAAACTGAGATTGCCTTTCCAAGGCACCAACCCTTCATCGACGCAAATGTTTTGGTGCGGCTTGTAAACTCTAGAAAAACGATGTACGATTCTCTGGTACAAATAGCCAAGTTTATTGATAGGTGAAAAATGAGATGTGTTTCGTCCCGGCATTTGGTTGTTATCATTCAAATGTAGGTACGTTAGTAATAACCAGAACCTATCGCGAGGCATACATTTGGCAAAGAAAGGCGTGGACGTCACATCACTTGTTGACCAATACTCAGAAAAATTCCTCTGTACAACTAGAGACATCGCTATAGTCATTGCAACGAATACTTTCATTTCTTCAGCATTCGTATCATACCACTGCCTCAACCGTGAACATGGTTTCAGAACCTTATCATCGACTTGCTGGTGGAAGTACCTGTTGGTTTCTGCTGCCAACGATCCATAATCATCTTCATGCAGGAATAACCCCAAAAAATCTATAGGATGCGGATTATCAGGCAATTCTATAAACCGTCCTAATCCCGTTGCGCCAGTAAAATGCAGATCAACACGTCCACGTGGCCTCGGCCCCTCTGTCCAGCGTTCCATAAAGTTCTCAGGGTCATCAAAATGTGTGTCCATTTCATTATATTGCTCATCAAAGCCACTGAACTCTTCCTCTGTGGATGTACCAGCCCCACCAGTAGCAGCTAATATGTCTTTTGCAATGTTTCTTATTTCCATATCACTATCACTGTCACTTTCACTATCACTCTCATCAGTAGACTCCATGTCAGAAGCTTCATCAGCATGGACCTCGTTGATGAAGTCGTCATCGCTTGACGTTGACGGCCCTTCCCAACTCCTAGTCCTCGGTCGCCTGGCCTTAGGCATCTTTCACATCAATCTGTAATTGATTGAAAAGAATTTAGAAATGTGCAAGATATTCTATCAAATCCTGATAACCTATACAGAAAAATTCAATGTGAGCTTCATGGACATTCAATTGCCCCATTTTGTGAGTTTTGTAAACAAATATACCGTTGCGCGCCGATGGCGCCAGCGGCCATCAATAATGACGGAATTCCGGACATTTTCTAACTGTCCTGGCGAATGCCGGACATTTTCTTTCATTTTGTTGCAAAAGTCAAAATCAGGACAAATTCTAACATTGCTGGACAATTTCTAACTTTCGGACAACTTTTCACAATCCAGCCGAACAAGTTCTAATGTCGCCGGACACTTTCTAACTTTTGGACGACTTTTCACAATCCCGCCGAAGGTGCCGATGGCACCGACGGCCGCCGACGTTGTATCAACATTATCAACCCTGATGCCGCCTTCTGACTCCTATGCAACGAGCCGGCGAGTCGCGAACAACTGCCTTCTACGTCAGGAAAGTTCTGATTGTCAGTTGTGGATTACAAAAGTTTTTCAACTCTTGACTTCTCTTCCGAGAATGATAGGTTCCACGGGCCTATCCGTCGGGATGGCCGTAGTCAACGAGCACCCGGCCCCTTGTCTTTAGTTCACTGGAAGGAACTCATGCCATCCCGACATATATAGCAAAATATTTAAAACATCGGAATGCTACCAAACTTTTTTTTCAAAAATGAGTTTCCTCGACCAACAAAAATTTGGCAGAAAAAAACACATACCTGCTGGCGGTGCCCGACGAAAGTCCGCTGAAATTTTTTTTCTCGAACACGAACATTTTCGTTGGACACATTTTCTCATGACCTGATGGCGGTGCCCGGCGAAAGATCCCCGACATATTGTGTCTCAACCACAAACATTTTCGTTGGACAACTTTGCCCTGACCTGATGGCGGTTCCCGACGGCATCCCCGACATACTGTGTCTCAACCACAACATTTTCATTGGACAATTTTCCCATGAACTGATGGCGGTGCCCGGCGCAAAAATCCCCTAACTCAAAAAAGACATCAATAACGCTATGAATGTAAATCCAAAAGTTTTTTTCCCTTCAACTTTCATGGTTTATAAAACTCTACAATTGAACACTAAAGAAACAGGGTTTCCTTCATAATTTTTTTTACTTATTACATTTATTTATAACATTTTAGCGGCGCTTGTTGAGTCTTTATTTCTGTGAGCGCATATACAAATTGTATATCAAATTGAAGAGAATTTTCTGCTCTTTACGTCGATACCAAACGTTGTTGAGCGCGCCACTTGGTTACAGAAATACGAAATGCGAAACTTGCCCAATTTGCGGCACTTCTTGTGCCTTTATTTTTTATGTGCGCATGTATGATCGATATATGGAATTGAAGAACATTGTTTCCTCTTTATTTAGATGTAAAATTTATCAAAATGCGCCAAACGGTATAGAAGATATTGCGTGCGAAAGAAAGGTACATGAAAATCGCGCTTCATATCACATGATAAAAAACGACAAAAGTGCCCTTAGTGCGGCGCTTGCTGTATCACTATTTCTTTTAGCGCATATACATATTATATATCAAAATGTAGGCAATGTATTCCTCTTGACAATGATATAAAAGTTGTAGAAATGCGTCATTTGGTTACGGAGATATAAAGTGCCGAAGTTTTCCTATTCGCGGCACTTAACGGCGGAACGAAGTGCGAAAATTGCCCTTTTTACGGCACTTGTTTTGCTTTTATTTATTCACGCGCATAAATCATCGATATATGGAATTGAAGAACATTGTTTCCTCTTTATTTAGATGTAAAATTTATCAAAATGCGCCAAGCGGTATAGAAGATATTGCGTGCGAAAGAAAGGTACATGAAAATCGCGCTTCATATCACATAATAAAAAAGCGACAAAAGTGCCCTTTGTGCGGCACTTGCTGTATCGCTATTTCTTTTAGCGCATATACATATTATATATCATAATGTAGGCAATGTATTCCTCTTGACAATGATATAAAAGTTGTGGGAATGCGTCATTTGGTTACGGAGATATAAAGTGCCAAAATTGCTCTATTTGTGACTCTTACTGTGTCAATATTTTTGTTATGTGAGTGAACATATTTTATATAAAGGTGAAGACAACTTTTTCTTCTTTATTGTGATATAACAGTTATCCAAATGCACCAAACAGTTAAAAAGATATGAAGTACTAAAGAAAAGTATATCACAAAATCGCTACTCAGTTCACAAGGGTAAAAGAGCAAAATTAGCTCTTCGTGCGTCGCTCGCTGTGGCTTTATAAATATTTGCGCATATACAAATTTTACATGGAATGAAAGACAATCTTTTTCTCTTTCTTATGATATAAAAAATTCCAAAATACGTTGAGTACATGATGAGAAATAATGTGTGAAAGTAGGTATAAAACTAAAAATATCTGAAAATCACCTCATTTACGGCACATGCTGTATTTTCAGTTCCTTTAGCGCATATTCGTAATTTATATCGAATTAAAGACAATTTTCTCCTCTTTCAAATGATCCCACCTGTATTGAAATCCGCCCAAGGGTTTAGATCATAGGGCGTGCGAAAGCAAGGTATGCTTTTGTTGTGAGTGCGCACGCCTGAGCAAACAATAACGTGCGCAGCTCGATAAGCTCGTGCGCGAGGGGAGCAATAAGCCCCAGGGCTATAGCAAGCCCGGCGGGTAGTGGGGGAAAATTGAGCGTTTGTAATGCATATTTTCGGTACGATAAACATAACCAATATCTATAAAACTTTCGGAAAATATACCCCCATTTTTTAGAACAACAACGGGGAAAAAATCGGCAGCTTAGCGAAAGCCGGAACGAAAATACACGCGTTCAACCGACACGACTGCCGTGCAATTTTTTTCCGGGATCCGCTACATGGTACAATTGCGTTAATTAGTAAATGCGTCAGATTATAAGTCCGGCTTCCGGGGTTCGCCAAGGCTAACTGCGGCGTAGTTTAATTTCATCCCGGACCATTCCGTAAACCGCGGCTTGAGGGTTAATAACCTCAAAACGGAACGAATAACCTCAAAACGGATTCAATAACCTCGATTTGCGCAGCGCATCCCTACGATCTACCCAGTTTGAGTGAAGGAGCCCAGTCTTTTGTTTATGTTTACGCCAGCGGCTGTCAACAAAGTTACGCTAGCAGTGAAATTTCCCCCCATAAATCAAAAATAAATCATCATAATGTCGTAATTTTATCTTAACCGCGGTGTTCCATTCACTGTCTTTGACCCGATGAGGTCATAATTTGCATAATATGTAGACCAAGCGATCGCGTAACAGGATTCGGTCACGAATAAAATCCCTGTGAGTAGATTTTGTCAAATGTTGATGTTATTTTCATATAGCCCTACAATCAAACTAGAAGACAATTACCACCAGATAATCAAAAAATTAAATCGTAACTGTGTTCGCATGCATGAACCGTGTTGGATGTGACGTGAGACTGTAATCGATCGATAGTTTTAGTTGAGTTTGTATTGCGGCGAATTTGACTTTTGCTACACACGCACTAAAATCGTAGATCACAAATTTATTTATCGTGTAAATATAATTTTATTGTACGATTATAATTGTAGAGGTCTTGTTGTTCACTATTTTTAGTTTGGAATGTTGTCCTTCATAGAAGTTGATCCGTTTTCAAACAAAATCCCAAGTGTTAATTCTCAATAATGATTGCAAATGAGAAGGGACATGTTATGGGGATTATATAAAATAATTTGTTTATATTATGTAAATATCACGCGTTTTTTTTTACATTCATGAAAATTTGTAAATTTCAAACATCAAATAAGATTATATTTGTGCTCAATTAAAAAAATAATAACAAACAAAATATGGGTCTGATGATGACCGGCGCAGACATCAAGTGAGTTGTTGACACTTTCCCCGATGCGTTCCGTAGCTGATGTCACAAGTGTGTAGATTGTATTTCACGACTATTCGAGATTAAAAGTAAATAAATCCTTCAACTCTCAGCTGCAAAAATGTATTCTCTCTTTAGTTTTAAATGGAATTTGTACAATATGAAAATAATTTCTCAATATCTTGATTTGAAGATCTCTGTGTGGTGTAACTGATACAGACTTTTTGATCCGGTTTGTTTGGCCAGGGATCGTTTAGACATATGATTCCTGTTTTGGCGATTACAATGAGAGATGGACGTTAGATGATATAGATATAATCGATGTTATAAACTAATATTGCATTTAGAACATATAAAGCTGAATAGATTTCCTACACTTCCGGGTTAAGTTTATAACGATTGATACGTTAATTTGTATGAAATACTATCAGCACGAATTTTCCATTGCTTCGAATTGCCTTGATTTTTTTCTCTCATTTTCAATGCATAAGCAGTCCTTGCTTGCTGGACCGAACTCCCAGTCATGCACCTTAATTATTTTCTGGTACAAAATTTCATTCTGAACAAAATGATGTAAAAAATATTTTTTTTAAAATTATTGATAAACAGCCTACTCCGATTTGGAATATTTAGTACAGATTTTTAACTTGTGAATTTTTTATTTCATTCATCGACACTAGCTTAATTTGATTAATATCAGGGAAAAAAAGAAAAATGACAATATTTAGAAAGAAAAATAATTCATTCAGAGAAATTGGTATTCTAAAAATATTAAATCTTTTGATAATATTCAAGTTTGGTTATATCGGAACAATGTCAACATTGTACTTAACTATATTCTATCTTTATGATGAAACAAGATTTTTTTAAAAATTCTAAACCTTTTGATATCCTCCTTATATTTTGCGTAAACATTTTTTTTTTGGAGTTAGTTCTTATATTTGTAGTAAAATGTTACATTCAACACATATAGAATCCTGAATTTTCCATGTCACATGTCTCATCATTGACTATCCAGCTGTTCATAAACAAAAGTACAAGCCAAACGGGCAATACTTTATAAAGAAAAAATATTTTTTTTCAATTTAGGCAGACTTCAAACCAGCGAACTTCGAAGAAAATGTAGTTTGATATTTCGATTTTTTAAAACTTTTTAGATACATCTGGTTCATTCATTTATTTCACCATTTGCAAATATAGATAGCCTATGCCTATTCTTGATTCTCGTAACCACAATACATATTTCCAAATTTTAGTAAAATTATTGTGTCGGTGACCAAATCATCATTAGATTACCGTAACTTTTGGATTCAAGTAGGCCTAAATACCTTTAAATTGTTTTTTTTTTATCAGGCAAAATGAGAGCCGCAGGCGTAAACATAAACAAAATACTGGGCTCCTTCACTCAAACTGGGTAGATCGTAGGGATGCGCTGCGCAAATCGAGGTTATTGAATCCGTTTTGAGGTTATTCGCTCCGTTTTGAGGTTATTAATACCGCTGACGAGGTTATTAGTACCGTTTTTGAGGTTATCTAATCCATTCATGCGGTTATTTGTTCCATTTGGAGGTTATTTGATCCGTTACCTTGGTAGGCCTGATCTAAGTTATGCAAAGTCTTAACAATTACTCATGGTTAATGGTATTAAACTAAAACTTTGAAAAGGGGGGTGTTATCCATAGGTGGCTAGAAGTTCATGTATTAAACACATGAAATAACTATTTTATACTCCCTAAAACACACATTGAGTTCTTTGAAGGTTAATGGCACCTATTATGATCACATATCAAATAATAAGAATCAATTGAATTCAATACAATCAATATAATTGGATGAAATTTGATGAGGGTAAATGTATTGTTTTCTTAATTGGGGACTCACTTGTATGTCTGTATATATACAAAAACATATTAAAGAATCCTCACAAATAAATTCATTGATAGTCAATTTATTTATTTTATTTGAAGATTTTATTGAATTACAATAGCAGAAAATTTTCAAGAGTGTCCATGTATTAGAGATTCTTTTCCATGTATGCAGCAAGGATATTCTCCAGATTAAACTGTCCCCTCTTGATATCGAATCTTGTAACTGAAAAATATAAATTGGAACCAAATTAAATATGAGGCAAAAAAAGATTGTTCCATTGTCATTATAGCTCCTCAAGTACTGCAATATTAATTGTATTTAATGTTACAAACTAACATTTTAAATAACAAAGTATAGTCAAAGTGGTTGCTCTCATAATTCAAACAATCATGGAACTTAATATTTGGTTAATCATAATCTACATTGGTAAAGGTGTGTTGTATAAACATCTATGATTACAACATTTTGCTTTTAAGATAGCTGAAACAAATAGGTTTTAAATTTAAGTTGGATTTCTCTTGCCTCTTTTACAGAATTTCTCAATCAAACTCTAGAAACAAAGTGACACTTTTCACCAAAAAGGTTTCATACAGCATTAACAACAGCTTGAGACATGGTACCTAACCCCTTGTTATCTCCCCCCCCCCCCCCCCCCCCCCATGGTTAGGCCCTTCCAATACCTCTCCTCCCATTAAACCTGTTGTGACAATTGTCTTCCCTTTTCTCACTCATGGTGAAGTAATATATCTAAAAAATTACCTTGAGAAACATATGTCAAATGGATCATGTCTCAGTGGCGTATATCTAAAACTCTACATTATCTGCTGAAATACATTAACAGAAAATTTAAAAAAGTATATCATGCAATGATTCAAATCTTTAGATTGTGGCTGTTGTGCATACCTGAAACTTTCAAATAATGATGGAAAAGTGACTCCACTCTCTCCTCCTGAATTGAGACATATGCCTGCAAAGAGATAATCATTTTTGAAAAAACACTTCTATATTTTAAACAATGTACATTTCATCGCTTTATTTCTTAAATTAATTTTTTTTTGGATAATTCTAGGCTACATCATGTATTTGTGCTTGTCAAATTAAAACCACATTTGCTCTGCTACTCTCTTTAGAAACTTTTACCCAAATGAATAGATATGTACATGATCATATATTTGATATTTATTACAAAAAGCCAGAAGGCTATTAACCAGCTGTCACCATCAGTTTGTAAGTGTTATATGGAAGGCTCAATCTTTAAATTATCTACATGTATAAAAATGATATTACAAAATGGAAATAATTCAGGTATTCTAACAGTCTTGAATAAAAATCAAATATTGAGCAGCTTAGAAATAGAAGTGCTAGTAAATACATTTGATGGTGTTATATCAAATTGATAACCAGATCATTAAAATGACATAATTCTCAATCAAATACTTACTGTTCATGTCTGTGACATGCATGCCTTCATCTGAAATCCAAAATAAAAATCATGACTTAGACTTTTGTTAAAATGGTTTCAAACTTAATTTAACTTATCATTTACCTATTCTAGTTTCACATATATATTTTATAATCATATACAGATATAGGCATGCATACCTAATCGATAAAGTTGGTATTATTGTCAAATGTTAAAAACATGGCACTTTCATCTAAAATCAATAACCAATTAAGCCTGTCTTATTGGGGTTTTTTTACGGAATATTGGCAAAGTAATTACATTTATAAATAACTTTTTTGAGATGTTTAAACAATCACTAAAGTAAAATAATAAATTTATCTTAAAATGATAGATTGATGGCAATTAAAGAAAAAAATATAATTATCAGTGAAAACATCGTATACGCCGATGCTTACCTGATGGAGGCTTCGCAAATTGAAGGCATCGGTCCATTAATTATTCCCAGCACTGCCAGCAGCGGAGAGAAGTGATTCAAAGCGCCTGGAGTTGGAGAATCGTTTTTTCTTTTGCCGATTCAGACATAAATATTTTAAACTCTTACAAAAGGCTCTCTTAAATTACTATATGTGACTAATTTCCAAAAAACAACAGCTCCAGTTGTTTGTGGTAAGGTGGACATGTCTAAAAATCCTAAACGTTTTTCGACCACGTTGTGTTGTTTACAAACATGGTATTGAAAGGACTGTGAGGAGTTCGATCAGAGTTCGGAGTTCGCTCACTTACTTATTTGCTGCGGCTACGAGGTCAAATGAATGTCAAGGCCACTGTTATGGTGGACAAGACAACCGCAAAGCAGATGATTTTTTATATAATGTCTGCTAGCACTCGTAGAAATAATAATTAGGTGCTGTTCTCATATTGTGAACATGTAGTTCGATGTCGCCGATCGAATCGAGCTCTACATTGGTGTTGTCAACATTTCTGGAATCAATAAACGATGTTAAACGGTGAGTTTTTGCTGTTTTCCGTGAGTGGGGATTTTGGCCTGAAAATCTGGCGGTAGCGATTTTCGGGACGTCGTTGCATGTAACTTTTGAAATAATTACCCGATTTTGACAATCCATAGCTCGTATTGTAGGGAAATCATTTAGCTTTCGAATCGTAGTGAACAATTTGTCCAGAAAAATTATTTTGGATGCGAAAACTGACTTTGTTCGAGCATGGGGTGGTTTGGTCGTTACATCCCTTTCCTTTTATATAGTAGTAGGGTAGGGTCTATGGGTATATATGTCTTTCTAAAGCTATTTCTAAGCGATACACGCCCCTGTGCGCCAAGGTACTTAGGTGTATACAATATCCAACTGATCACTGACCACAAGAAAAACTTCTCACATTTCCTGAGTTGAAAACCATAACTTTAGTTATATCTACATTAACCTCTTTTGCTTCTTATGAAGAAGAGTAAAATAAGTTATCGGGTCGATGAAGGCTAATTTCTCGGTGCAAATTCGAATGCTGTGAGTGTAAGAACCAAATCTACTCTAAAAAAATAGAGCCATTGGTTCTGTAGCTCTCAAGGCTATCTCTAATTCATTTTATAAATGGTCACAGGGTCACCATATGAGCTACCACAGGACCACCAAATCGATTCATTATAATCCCCATCAACTAAAAAGTAGGTACACAAAGTTTCAGCATTCTAGAGAAGAAGATGAAAAAATGTTTCTTGGAAGTGGTCTATAAAATCTATGAATCAAAATCCCCTTCAGCAAAGAACACTATTCACAACGGTTCAGCTTTCTTGGCTTTTGCTCTTGAGAAGAAGATGAAAGTTTAAAGGGTGTGGTCCAGGTAGCCCTTATTAATCAGAAGTTTAAATTAATCAAAAAGTTTCAGCTTTCTAGGCCTCTTGTTTCTGGTAAATGAGACGAAAATTGGTTAATAGGTGCCAAATTCACACTTCGCACTCAAGCATTTAATTTCAAATTCAAGTTTTGAAAAATAGAGCCATTGGCTCTGTAGCTCATCTGGCTATTTATTTTACAAACAGTCACAGGGTCACAATTTTAGGGCCACAGAATCACAAATAAGTTATTATTATCAGGAGCCTGTTCACAGGGATTTAGTATTCTAGGCCTCATGCTCCTGGAGAAAAATATGAAAATTGGTAATCACAGCATAGTTCTTGTGACCCCTATTTGAGGTAACAAGGTTGCAAAATCTATAAATTAGAACCCCCATCAGCTAAGGAGTCTCAGTTAAAGGTTCTGGAGAAGAAGATGAAATAGTGAAAAGTTTAGGCAAGATGAGCTAAAAATATGAAATTAGGATTTTTGGCATGGCCTAATCATTATCCTCATAAGGAATGAATGCCTTTTCCTTCTTGAGAAAGAACACAAATATTGGTTATTAGGGCATGACAACAGAGTCATAAAGTCCTCATTCTTAGGAGTCTCTTCACACAATTTCAGTTTTCCAGGACATTTTGCTTTTGCAGTAAAAGATGAAAATAGGATATTAGGGCATCATCATTCGGGCCACAGAATCACTAAATCTACATTTCATAATCCCTATTGCTGAATAGGTCTTCACACTAGATTTCAGCGACTGAGACTTTCATCATGTGGATAGGAAGACAAAAATAATAGTTTGGGGTGTGGTCCATAATGACCACAAGGTCAAAGAATCTAGACACAGGCAGAAATAGGTTGTTTAGGTGTGGCCAATCTGGCCCTTATTTAGGGCCACTGGGTCACCACATTTGGACACAATGTTCCTAAGGAGTGTTTAAACCAACATTTCAGCTTTCTTAATCTTTACCTTCTGGAGAAAAGATGAAAATATTTTTAAAACACAGACTCTGTGGTCCTTGGAACAGACCAAAGAGTAAACAAGATCTACAATTTAAAATCCCCGTTGACTAAAGATTCTCTTCGCAAGACTTCCTCTTTCTAGGCATTTAACTATGATGAAAATAGGTTTTAAGGGCATTGTGCAAGAAAGGGGCCACAAATTCACAAAATCTGCAATTCATAATCCAAAATTTATCCTAAAACATTTTGCCTGATCAAGATCATCTGCTAAATTTTGAATGTATCAAGCTTCTGTCTGGCAGAAGATATTAATCACCCTCTTTTAAGCAAGAAGAAGTAAAAGTACATTCATTACTTTCAGTTTATGTCTTGTAAATGATCTTCAAGTCTAAAAATTTGCATGTTTAATGTACATACCTGTAACCTGTGTGGCTGATCTTGTACACTATCTCTGTTATGATACAAAAGGATTTCCCTAATAAGTATGAGGTATTGTTATTATCATAAAATCAACAACAATTACTTTCCTAATGGCAGAGGTACCTGTATCAAGATTTCAACTCTTTAGAATTAGTGGTCGTAAAATGCAAAAAAGTTAACGAAAGGATGCCTGATGTTATGCTATGCCAGATGGGCTATAAAGTACAATTGCATTCTGTACCATTTCTTTGGTGCGCTGCAGGGGTTTAGCATGTAGTCATCCCGATTGCTGGTGAGGACACCCTGTACATTCTCCGCCTCAGGGTTTGACGCTAGCACCTTTGCTCCACAAGTGTTTGAAGCCAAATTTATGCGCACCTTTGGCTTCGTTACAGTCTGCTGGTTGCTGGTAACAGCTGGAAAAATACCAAAAAATTAGTTTGAAATGACAGGAGGCAAAGGCACCATAAAAATTATGTTCTTTTTATATGTAATAATCAATAATATGAACGACTAAAAAACATATTCAAGTAAATTAAGTGAAAGATTTAAAAAAATAAAACCTGATAACTTAATAACTGCATTCATTGTTAGTAAATAATGGTTTTCAACTTCTGCTAAGTGTTGAGCCTATACAACTGTTCCTTTAGAGGCAAGCAGTTGTGTAAAAGAGAACCAAAAAATAGCCAATTATGATGATAGCCTCTTTGTAAAAAATTGTGAATGATTGTTGACAAAATGGATTACATTTTGACAACCAGTTACTCCCTTATTTGGCAAGGTTGAAGGTGTTTTGATGAGTGATAGTAAACTTGGTGTCACAAATGTTACTTTTTATATCAGAAACCTGAAGTTCATTACATAGTTTCGGTAAAAGGGTAATAGTTTTTAAAGTAAAAATTCAGTACCATTACAACTTAAGTCGTAATCTCTTAAATGTTACCATGAATAACTCTTCTTTGAATAAATTATTCACAAAATCTAAATTTTTCAAATCAAGAGTGATAAATTCATTAACATTTATGTTTTGAATACAGTGGGTGGTTAATTTTTTTTCAATGTAAATAATAGCAATCAATTCAACAAAATAATTCTTATATTCTTAATAAAAAAAAAAGAAGAGACATTGGCTCTGTAGCTTATCAGGCTATCTAAAATTGATTTTACAAATGGTCACAGGTGATCATTTGAGAGCCACAGAATATCAAAATCTAAAATCATAATCCAAATAAGCTAAGGAGACTGTACACAAGGTTTTAGCTTTGAAGGCATTTTGCTTCTGGAGAAGAAGATTAAAACAGTTTTTTAGGACATTGTCATGTCCCACAGAGTCAGAGGATCACAAAATCTATAAATCATAATCCCAATCAGCTAAGGAATCTGTACTCAAGGTTTTAACTTTTTAGGTCTTTTGCACCTGAAGAAGAAGAAGATGAAAATAACCTTCGTAGAGCAAGGCTCATGTGACCCTTGGGTCACCAAATTTATTAACTAGAATCCTCATCAGCTGAAAAGTATGTACACAAGGTTTCAGTTTTCTAGGCCTCTTGCTTCTGGAGAAGATGAAATTTGATTTTTAAGGTGTGCTCCCTGTGGCCCTTATCAGGCGACACCGGGTCAACAAATCTATAAACTGAAATTCCAGTCATCTAAGGAGTCTCGGTTTACGGTTAATGGTTTTTGGGCCTTTTGCTTCTAGAAAAGATGAAAATTGGTTTTAAGGGCTTGGTACTTCTGGCCCTTACTAAGGGTCACAGTGTCACCTGAAATATAAATTAGAATCCCAATCAGCTTAGCAGTATGCACACAAGGTTTATAGATGAAAATAGGTTTTTATAGTGTTGCACGTGTGGCCCTTACTAGTTGTCAAACGGACATCAAATCTATAAAATAAAATCCTCATAAGTTAAGGAGTCTGTACAAAAGATTTCAAGAGTCAATGGTTCTGGAGAAGAAGATGGAATAATTAAAAGTTTATGTCCTGCCGGACGACATGCCATGCCACAAGCCCATCAACCTTTCAGGGCAGATAAGATAAAATTAAATAGAATGATGAAATCTAGACACATGATGGCACACTGATATTACTGGGAGACAAGTTTCTTGTTCTGCATTACGAGTGAACAGCCATAGGACATTGTCATTGGTTACATTGGCCACTTTTGAGCTTGGATTAACAGAAACCGCCGTTTTCACAATGCATGTGAATAGATATAATTAATTGTATGCAGTAACTTATAGTGTTTATCACAAATAGTTTCAGATTGTAAACAATATTTGACTTTTATTGAGAAAATAGAGCTTTGGCTTTGGCTTTGTAGCTCATCAGCCTTTGTATTTGAATCCTCATTACTACATCAATATGATTAAATTGACGATTTTTTTACAAAGATTTCAAAAGTGGTTAGCCTTTTTCATATAAACACAACCATGCCAAACCATGTGAACCCTACCACACCCTTATTTATAGGGATAGGAAAATGAAATTTAGACTTCTTGGTGTACGGATAACAAGCCCATCTTACTTTTCAAGACTGATAAGCTTAAAATTGTGAGAAGTGAATAAACAATCTGTCTGTCTTTGTTACTTTTTATTTGACTGACTCAACAATGAAGAGTCAGATATCTTTATAACTGAAAATTACGCTTTTTCATCAAGATTAAAAGTACTTGATATTGAATCATTATATTATAATGCTGTAAATGATCAGTCTGATTAAAATATACTATGTTACGAGAGAAAAAAAAGTTTGAAAAACTCCAGCGGATTTTGAACTCAATCTATGAAGTGCTTTCCTGTCAACAATGGTCTGAAAGAAGCCTCATTCCTCGCAAGGTCTAGTGTAATCCCAATTAGCCAATCGCAAAGACTCCAAAAGCCTTTGGTGTCAGAATTATTGGGGCAAGAAACTCATGTTAACCATTTGTTTAACCTGATCACTGCTCTATTCCTTATAAACATAATAATGTAATTGGTCCACTAATGACTAGGTTTTGTCTGCTTAACTGGTGTTTGGAAAGGGAAAGCCCCTGACAGAGTAAATTCTACTTTTGTTTTGAGGTCATTCCAGTTTAGCAATCGTATTTACAGTAAGCATCTTTCCTTTGTTGTCTTTGTTCTACATGGCTTAGATACATGATCACAAAGTATGAAACTCATTGTTGATCTCAATTGCATTGTAAAACCAATAACAAAAGCCCCATTTCCTAGTGTATCGTGTCGTATGACCTAAAGCTCGAAAGCCTGTTCCCTGCCCAGTGCATGCATGTGAGATTGTTCCTTAAGACAAGGGTGCACTAAGCATTAATATACCTCCTGCCACACACATATTAGAGGTTTGATCCACAGGCACCAGACTCTGAATGTACAATATCATGTAAGTATACATACATGTAGCTATATAACATACACAAGGTATGACAGAGTTGTGTCTGCAAGGGGACCGGAAATGATTATACTGGTTTACTGGCTTGATTACCCTGTGTAAACTTCGTAGACAGATCCCAGTTCCCATTTCCAGTCCCCTTGCAGATCTGTCTCTGTTGTACCTTGTTTATATGTATATGTTATTTAGCTAGAAGTGAATACTTTCATGTACATATAGAGTCAGAAGCCTTTGGTTGGATCAAGACCAAATCTAAAAAACTTTATTCTCCATTTCACAAACATACATTTCTGAATAATTTCTTATTTTTAAAAATATTATATATCTTCTCATCTAATACAACAAATGACAACAATATAATACAATACAATATAAAAAGTTTTAGGATGTGGCACTTGAGTAGGTAGATATAAAGTGCAAAAATTGTCCAACTATCAAAACTTTGTTGTGATGTGCATGAAGTAAGACGTCTTTCTCACCCGCATTTATCACTGACAGAAATTTCAACATATAACATGCCAAACTTAAGAAAAAACAACAAAAACTAAAGCACAAGTGAATCACAATCCACACACATGTAAAAAGAATTGACTACTTTTTTGTGTACAACGTAAAACAAAGAAGACAAAACAGAAACAATGTCATGTCTGACTGTGAAACCACATGTGATGGAAAATGGAAAATTTCATCTCTACTGCAAGACATTTATCGCAAAAGTGATTGCCATTTTTATTATGTGAATTTATTTTCAGGTTTGGGACATTCTCTAAAATCTATTACCATCCTGGACTAGTTATCTTTCTACTGCGCATGTGTAGTAGGCCTAAGGTAGATCTCATGTATTTCTTCATACTCAATGGGCATTCACGGATCGTGTATGTAATAATCAACTTGGAAATTCCACAAAGAATTTACCTTTATAATGTTTAAGTATAGTGTGTTAAATTTGTGGATATTCTTGGAATGGACTTCCATACATAAAAGGTAAATATTCAAAAAAGATATCAAAATTATGTCCATGTAGTATGAACATCTTTGATATTAATCTTATTGATTGAAATATCATTGATTTATTGACAACTGTATGCAAAAAAATTATTATTTCAGGGATATTTGAAGATTGTGGGGGTTTTTTTGGTCTGTTTTTTCCCCTTCAAGGGTAAATATTTGACAGAAATCATATCAAAATATCTGTAAGAATCTTACCTGTCATCAATAGATATTTTTTCATATGCTAAATGCTTAATTTTTAATTTGCTGTCATACATTAATGGGGGTATAAGGCATACAGAGTTTGAGATCAAAAGATATGCATAATTCTAATGACCTAGTGTTTAAGATCTTCATTATTGTTTTGTCTTTGGCCATTACAGAGACTGGGAGGATGCATGTTATCAGAGTGCAAAGCGCTTTACAATAAGTGTAGTCTTTTTTTAAGACTAAACACTTACGGGATAAAAAGAACAAACTGAGATATTATTTCAATTTTATCAATTATTAAGCTGACTCTTAATTTACACTATCATTAAAAACATGGGGAACATGCACTTTGAATGGTATCCTGCCAAAACGCAGAACTGCAAAACGCAGAATCCCAATTAGCAGAAATGAAAAGTTCATTGTCAGGCTGGTCACACCTATTCAATTAAGTAATGGACTGGTCCACTCTGACAGTGAGTAGAGCGACACTTTAATCTCATACTTCCATATATATAGGTGTTAGAAACATGGCATAGACATTCCAATTCCACAATGGCTGGGTTACGGAAAGTAGAATATGTGATGTCTCAGAAAGGTGCTCCACAAGTGTTACTTGACGGATACGGGGGAAACGGAGAGAAGGCGAAGGTCATCCAGATCAACTTTGGAGCTGCTCCACCACCCAAGAAAGCAATCTACAAAGAGAAGGAGCAGCGCCTGTCTCGTCTGAAAGATCAGCTTCGCCGTGGTGAGAAGTCACCAATGCAGTTCCTGGATGCAGTCGGACCTCTCATGATGATGAAGATGTGAATGAAAGCACAGATTGAACAATGAACAATGATAAGCAATGTTGTAAATTGTAAAATAATCAATATCCAAGATGATGAAAGAATCCAACAATGGAAACATATGATTAAAAAACATGCACAATACATGTTTACACAACAAATTGTATTTTTGTCTTCATTTCATTTCCTATCGGGCCGTTCCATTATATTATGAGGGTTCAGGTGTGTGCAACCAACCATAAATGTTGTTGTTTTAGCAGTTCTGCGTTTTGCAGTTCTGCGTTTTGGCAGGTAACCCTTTGAATAATTTATTTATTTGATAGGTATTTCCCAAACTTTAGATGAATGTGAGCAGGATATTTTTCAAACAAGTAATTCTTCATCAGTGGGTACTTCAAATTATGTCTCCTCCATATCGAATGACAGCCACTTTTGCCTTTGACATAAACTACCAGGCAAAAGAAAGGTTTCACTAAATTTTCAAGTCTATAAAATAAATACAAATGCAGATATGGGAATTCTGATGGTTTGTTTATGAATAGAAACCAATTTTCAATATTCTCTATAAAAAGCATCCAAATATCGGCATTTAATTTGCCCCAATTTACAAGGAAAGAGACAGGGGGTCAATATTTAAAATAACACAAAGTGGAGTTCAAAGACCAGTGCACAGAAACTCTAAGTAGTCACAGTAATCACAGAGTCTGTTATCAGTAGCAAGTGTGACCATCCTGGGCATCAATGCAAGCAAGTACACGCCTCCTCATTGAAGTCGTCAGGTGTCGGATTACGTCAGAAGGGATCCTGTTCCATATCTTTCACAGGGCTTGCTTAAGTTCCTATGGAGGTGGCACCAGCTGTCTTAAATGTCGGTCAAGGTGATCAAAAAGGTGTTCAATGGGGTTCATTTCTGGTGAGTTGGCTAACCACGGCAAGATAGCGAAGTTGGCATTCTCAAGGTAGTCTCTAACCATTCGGGCAGTGTGAGGTCTTGTGTTGTCATGTTGCAATATCAATCTTCTTGACTATTGTTGGATGAAAGGAACGACGATAGGTCTCAGTACCTCATCAATGTATCGCTGGCCAGTCAGATTCCCTCGCAGAACAACCAGCTGCGTCATCATTTGGCCACAAATCCCTCCCCACACTATGATGCCTCCGCCTCAAAACGGGTGAACCTCATTTTGGAGCGACGCTAACCCCTTCATCGATAAACTCAAACCTGCCATCGTTCCTGAATAGGCAAAACCTGCTCGCATCTCTCAGTCACGTTGCTGCCACCGCCATCCATCATAATCTGTGTTGATGATGTAAACAGGTCAAAACCATTCCATGGATGGGGTGGTAGGCTTGTATACCAACCAAATGAAGTCGACGAAGGGTTGTTCTTGTGCTGATGACATGCTGATGTAGCGATCTTCGGCCACAGTTGTTACCCTCGGTCTTCCCGATCTTGGTCTGTCCTGTCTGCTGGTAGCGTATTAACAGCCTTCTGATGGTGGTTTGGCTGCAGCTGAAGGTTATTGCCATTTGACGTGAACCTTTCTTTTGCCTGGGAGTTTATTTTTCAAAATATTTTACATTAGTCAATAAGACAATGGATAACAAAATAAAGTTAGAGTCTGCAAACTGTAGAGGTCTTTGGAGGGGAATGAATGAAGAAAAATAATGAATATTTGGAGGAAAAAAAATTAATGTTGCTCTATGATATGTTTAAAAATATTCACAATTCTGAAAGAGATGGATTAGTTATGAGAAATGAATGGGGTTTAGATTGTATTATTATTGCTCTGTATAGATCAAATGCAGGATTAGTTGTAATTCTTTTCAATAACAATACTGAAATAAAAATAACCAGAACAATAAAAGATCTGAATGGCAATTGCTTGTTACAGATATTACTATTGAAGGAAAATATTTCACTCTATCCATTTTATATGGTTAAAACAATGATTATCCAGCAAAGCATGAAAATATACAATAAAACTATAGAAAGTTTTGAAAAAGATTCTTTGGTAATGTGTGGTGACTGGAATCTAGTCCTTAACCATTCAATAGCGTTAGAGAACTATCGACATGTTACCAAAATGAATAACCAAAAAGTACGTCCAGTAGTCTTAGATGTTTGATATTTGGAGACAACAAAATAAACCTATAAAAAGTTTTACATGGTGGAAAAAAAATCCTAGTGCAAGTGTCTCAGGATATGGCAAATCTAACTAGAAAGTGATGTTGTTCAATGAAACAAATCTGACCAGCAATTATAATAATAATCTCATATGTTCACTGTAAAGAAAAGTGCAAAGGTTACAGGAAACTTAATTCTCTCTTATTTAATCGTAATGAATTTGTGTCAAAAGTGAATGAGATTATAAAGGAATGAAACGAAGAAAACTTTGACAGAAGTATACAAAATGAAATAGAAAATATCAGTGACAAGGATAAAACTCCCAAGAATTTAAGCCAGACCACAGGGCTGGGTAGCTCAAAAACTTGACAGCCCTGACCAACACCTTCCTGCCCAATGTTTATCTGTAACTATTTTGAAATTCAAAATTGACTATAAATACTATTACATATTTAGTAAAACAGTGGTAATGCAAAAGAAAGGAATTTCAAACACTCGTTTGTTCAGCTTTGTGTTTGAATTACATCCTTGGACTTATATTATCCATTTATACAAATAGCCTAGGGCATATAGGGGAAGTTACAACTGGTTGAATGTAGCATATGTTCCTTGTTTTCAAATGCTACACTTTTAGTGCTTTGCAAAATTATAAAGTGAGAATTCTTTCGTTAATATTTATAATTTATCTTTACTAGTGCATAATTTAATTGAGACCAAAGTACTTTAGATGACAGATTTGATAAGGCATAATTTTTACCCGACCGCCAGGCAGGAGTAATTGAAAATTAGGCAGCCAGAGTTGAAACAACCTGCCCTGGGCGGTTGTGCAGACAGTTATTTCGAACGCAGATTAAACATTAGTGATACTCTTTTTTTAGAAACTTTCTTAATGAAATAAAGAGGTGAATATCTTTGTCTTACTTTTTAAAGAAAAAATGAGATACAAAATGGAAAAATTGGAAACAAATATTAAGATAGATGAAAATGAAGTTTGGATCTCATATGATGAATTGGGTACATATTTTCATCGGTAATGCAACCTTGTGTGTTATACAAAAAGGTTATCTTTCTTCATTTTACGACAGTGATACTGGGTGTAGACAAAGTGACCCCCATCTTTCCATATCTGTTTCTCTTTGTTGCAGAAATTTTTGCCATTTTGATTAGAAATAATACCAGGATCAAGGGCATACATCTAAAACAATACAGAGCATAAATCAGGACAGTATGCTGATGATAGACTACTTTTTTTCGATAGTTCAGAAAAAAGCTTAAAATCTGCCTTAGACACTTTGGGAAAATTCTATCATTACTCAGGACTTAAAATGAATTCTGATAAAACCTAAGGCTATATGGCTAGGGGAAATGATTAGAAAGAACATCAAAATCTGTGAAATCCGTGGAATGGATCAAACCTTCTAAGAGTTCTCAAAAGATCTACTATAAACTTATGCAAAGTGACCATCTGCCTAATATTTGTTACAAATGGCAACAATGTTTAAAACAGATCTTAATTGGGAAGAAATCTTTTAAAAAGCCACTCCGTGACTTGTTGGAGTCAAATATGCCAAACTTAATCAATGGTATCATTTGATCGCGAAGTATCGACTGTTACCAAAAACACACATTTTATAGCTTATTGGGTTTATTACAGTGACAATATGAAGATAGAACGTCGCAATAATGATCGAAAACCGGACAGTGGCGCGCGTCAAATAGTCAAACGTAATTTTGGAGACTTATCTAAAACAGCCAGGAGAGCAGTTAGGAGTTGATAGCATTTGTTAGGTTATATAAATAGTATCCATGTATATTGGACGTGATATCTACACCTCTGTGCATTTATAAGGCTGTTTTTAGATTTTCATGGAAAACCAGTATTTGTCATAAATATGTCATTTGGACATGAAAAGTTAAGATGTTTTGATTCTATATCACCACATATGACATTTAGATTCGTATCAAAGGTAAATAATATGTTATGAAAATCACGGAGTGGCTCTTTAACTTCCTATACAATGCTGTAAAGATATTAAACTTCCAGATTTCACTTTACACTTTTGCATCGTATTATATGTACCAAATTGAAATTGTCTAAAATGAAATTAGTTGACAGTTTAGGAGTTGCAATAAATGCAACAATGAAACCGAATCGATTGTCCATGTATACTTTGAATGTCCAGTGGTTGTTCTTTCCTTGGCTGAACTTGAACGCTTTCTTCAACTGTATCTGTGTTACAAGATTCATTTAAGTATCAAATCCATTCTGTTTGGTATTCTGTGGATTGCAAATTTCAAGCTGTTAAATAATATTCTGTTAGCTGGAAAAAGACAGATGTATATCAGTTTTATTAATAATGAAACTTTGTCTTTTAAGTCATTTTTTGCTTCCGTGAAAGATATTTTTCAGATAGAATACATAGCCAGAATCAAATGATTTTATAAGAAAATGGCAGGCACTGCACAATGTATTTGACTGACCTGATGTACACATTCAATAGAGGCAATTCACTGACTTTAATTGTATTATGCATTTATATTCTCATTTGATTTTCACTATTCTAACTTAAATTGAATAATAGACCATATTTTATGAATGTACCCACTCATATGAATAAAATTATATGAAAAAAAAATGTCAAAACTATGTGACCAGGTGGCTAAACCATTTACCTAAACAAACACAAAAGACTTAAATGTAAATATGAGTGCTGAACTGGAATGACCCATGACCAAAAATGGTCCGGGACTCAATAGGTAGTGATATTTCTCTGAATGTGGCTACATTCTCTATGTATTAACTCAATCAGATCATTGTGGAGGGCTCAACATGTACCAGAAGGAATGTTGCAAATTTTAATGGTAAATACTAAATAGTATGGGATGTGCCTGTAAACAAATATTATGCCTGAAAATAAGTGCAACTGTTTGTGTTGTCATAGTAAGGTAATTAAGATGGCTATCATTTAACTTTGCAATCATATCGCCAAAATCAATCATTTTCATTTTTTAGATATTTCTAATGTTTGGGACAATTATGACCAAGGCTGTTATATAGATCCAAAGAAGAAAGAATACATCACAAATCATTTTCAACGTGCATTAAACCTCATTAGACAGAGAACTCTACCTGTGTTGTCTTGCTTAGACTTCTGTTCTTCTTCCAGAACTTTCTGCCTCCACTCTGAGTAAGACTGAAAGTGATCAGATTGAGGCTTGCCAGAGATGTCAGCTTTTGCCCCCCCACTAAGTGACGCAGGGTCCAGCTCTGGTGTGGTCTCTCCATATGCCAAACCTCCAGCTTCACCAATCCTATCATTGCCCATCTTCACAACTTCTTCATCACTACTTGTCCCAGCACTAGAGATTTCTTCCACGGATGCAGCTCTAGTGGAATCACTCTCCTCTTCCTCCATTTTGTTGTTGTGTCCATCAACTGGATTGGGTGGCAAATCTCGCACACTTATTGTTTGCTGAGCAGTACTTATTACTTTCTCGTGTAGGTTAGCTGTGTTTTCAGGTGCATAATGCTGTGATGCCTCTAGTTTATGCTGGCTCTTTGTTTGTGTGTTTAGTGCTGTCAAGTCTTTGTGCTGGAGGTCACTGCCGGCAAAAGGCTCAGCACTAGGTTCCAGTTGCATCCCTGAGTCTTTTACCTCACTCACACTGAAACTACATTTACTCTCACTGAGAAACATGCACAACTCTCAATGCAATGAAACACAATAATATACAACACAAGACTAAACCTACAATCTTCAATAAGCAGAAAGAGTTGTCTATACACCCTGTCAATGGGAACATTTAGTATTATATACATATATATATTTGAAAATAAAATACTTCAGACGACACTTGCTGTAGATATCATTTTAATGATGACTGGATGCGTCGTGACTGTTGAAAAGACTTGTTATCAATTAAAATGATATCTACAGCAAATGTCGTCTGAAGTATTTTATTTTCAAATATCTTTTTACTTCACGTGAGACCTTCTTCACCTTTTTACCTACATAAAATTATATATATATATATATATATTATGATAATGCCTCTTTTTCAATCAATCTGAAGCCACTAACATTTTGGTAGATACAAACCATAGGTAATAAATTTATTCAACACAAACTAATTTGTTTCACATTATGCCTTTCATTCCTTTTCAATAAAAGAAACATATACACATGCTGATTGATCAACAAACCTAGTTTCATTGAGCTAGGTCTTACAGTTTTTCAGTTTTGCTCCAGAAACGAAATTATGTTTCCATGGAAACCTCCAAAAATGAAAATCTAAAGAATGTGAAAATACCAAAAGGCTTTTCTCACAATCTTGTAATTTGAGTGACTGGTTTTAGGATTTCGATGTTGTGCAAAGGATATTGTGTTTAGGGTAGGCCTGGATATGATCGGATATGGCCGATTCTGGCCATAAGGCCTAAGACTCTCATCCCCTGTCAACTCAACAGCTTCAAAGATCCTGAAGAAAACCCTACAACTACTTGTACAGGAAAGAATCCATCGGAAAACCAAAGCATTGACTCTGAACAACTTAGTCCATCAACCAGAGCAGCTCAAGAATCTCTTTAACCTTGACACTACCACAAGCTCAAGACAGCCTCAGACCCAGTTCAACCACAACCTTGATGAAGTTACTACGAAGAATCATCTAAAAAAATACAACAAACTCCTACCAACCCTACTCCGGATGACACGCACAGTTAATGAAGAATACTTTTTAAAAAAAAGACTGTTATCAATCTCAGCGCAGACACTGTTGCCATTCTAGCCAAAGGGTTACACTTTGCTCCAACCCCCAGGCCCAAAATCTATACATTCATTGCAAATGTTGGAAAAGGCCTGCAGCAGCTAGCTCCTGGTGGAAAGGTGAACTACCTCAGACACCAGATAGCTAGTATCTTAGAAAAGAAAAACTTGAATAACAAGCAACGAAGTGAGCACAGCTCACATAACCACACTCCAAACTATAGTCTGGCTTTCTTGTAAGTAAAAAACGTCAAATCTACTGTAAAGATTAACATTGTGACGTTGGATGAAAGTAAAATGGTAAGTTTCATTGACACATAAAAAAATATTCGAACACTACAAATAAAAGACTTGTAGTAAGTCAGGTTTCAGTTGACACAGCCAAAAATATCACATTAATTGTAAGGTTTGAAAGATAAATAGCTAATGTGAGTAACAAAGTCAACCATTATATAGATTATGACATCACAATATTGAATAAATGACTTCGCACAGAGTCACTGTTCACAAATAGGTTTTACCCTCAAAAGGCATATCTAGACACATTGATTACCATGTGTAGAAAGTTTGGTGAAGCTAAGATGTATATTTTAGCACATATAATCCAGACAAAAGACCTTGTCATAGTCACTATGTTAGTCATGTTCCATGGGAACTGCAAAAAATATAAATGATTTGTTGGTTTCACCCTCAAAAGGCTCATCTAGCGATCATGGTTGATAAGTGTATTAAGTTTGTTGAAGCTAGCATGAATAATTGAGGAGATATGCTCAGGGAAAAGCACTTTGTCATAGAGTCATTGTTTTAGTTATGTAACCATGGAAACTGCAAAAAATGAAAATAAATTGTTGGTCTTACCCTCAAAAGGGACATCTATGGATCATGGTTGATAAGTGTATGAAGTTTGGTGAAGATAGCATTTATAGTTTAGAAGTTATACTCCGGACAAAGGACTTTGTCACTGTTTTAGTCATGTTTACATGGACATCGCAAAAATTACAAATCATTTGTTGGTCTGACCTTCAAAAGGCACATCTAGGGATAATGGTTGATAAGTGTATAATATTTGGTGAAAATAGCATGTATAATTTAGGAGATATACTCAGGACATATGACTTTATCATAGAGTCATTATTTTAGTCATGTTTCCATGGAAACCGCAAAATATAAAAATCATTTGTTGGTCTAACCCTCAAAAGGCACATCTAAGGATCATGGTTGATAAGTGTATGAAGTTTGGTGAAGCTAGCATGTATAGTTTAGGAGATATGCTCCGGACAAAGATTTGTGACGGATGGACAGACTTCACCACGTTCCTTCAAATGCAACCACCCCCTGCAAGTCAAGAAAGGTCTCACTGCCACCCTAAGCTGCCGTGCAAAGAACATCTGCTCCTCACCACAAGCCCAGACGCTGAACTCAACAACCTCCACAGTGTCTTCATCAACCTCAACCAGTATCCAGCCCACCTAGTCAACAACATCATCAAGTCCATCCTCAGCCCTACCAGTAAAAACCCTTGTCAGCAGTCATCATTCCATATATATATATAAGCACTGTCCAACGATTACTTAAGAAGCAGGCCAAAATTGATGTAGTTTTCTAAAAAGGTCAATGCAGAACATCCGTCATACCACTGGTAGACCAACACAATCAAACAAGACCAATCACATTTTATCACATTAAGTGTGATGTGGCCACTCATACATCGGTGAAATATCCAAGGAATCAAGGAACATAAAACCTCAGTCACAAACAAGGACTCATAATCAGCTATGTCTGATCATATCCAGGCCCACCCTGAACACAACATCCTTTTGAACAACATTGAAATCCTTAAAGTTTAGGTAACCACATTGCGTGACAAATATATTTCACTATTTTCTTTGGAATATATGAATGTCTGATTACAATATTATATAGTGCGTCAAAGGTCGCTACTCAAATATGTTAAGTTTGGAAATGAAAGCCGTTTTTGAATGCCACTTTTGATGGGCCGGCGCAGGGCCGCTTAGATCTATCTGGCCACAAACCAGTGAAAGCATGACTGGTCACACGCCCATTTTGTGACGTCATAAACAGAATCATTGCCTCGTGATCTATATATCTATCGCAACTATATCACAGAAAAAAAACAATAATTAATGATTTTCAGAGAATGTTTTCCACTCAATTAGATAAATCATTTGACGATGTAACACTATTAAGCGTTTGGTGTAAAAAAGACATCCACATCAATGGTAATTAAACAATTATTAAAAGTGGTATTTCAGTTGAAATAATGATGCGCCACTCTGTACAGTCTGTTTATTACGTCACACCCGCACGAATTTATGGCCCCTAGCCCAGGTGGTTTTTCACAGCCGATAAATACGCTGTCTTCATGAAAGGCTAATTAAAGGTGTTTGTTGGACAAAATAACAAAATCAACCCCAGTTCTTATTTTGTTGAAAAATCTTTGAACGAAAATCGAGAAGTGAAAAAAAAACAGTCACTCAGATTACAAGATCAGAAATATTTAGAAGCTATAAATATTTCGAAATTTAAACCAGCCATGAAGAGAGATCAAAGGTATTACATCCCATCAGCATACCATTACTTGATCAAGACCAATCAACACTAATCCCTCTCAATCAGCAACTACCTCATTGTCTATCTGGCTTGAGAGATCGTACAGAGAAAGAGAGAAAATACAAATAAAATTTTATTAGCAGTAAGCGTGTTGTTTTTCCCCAATTACCTCTCTTATCTCCCCTGAATTTCAAATCTGATGTGTCATTTTTTTCAAGTAAAAACCTACTGGATGACGGGGAGGTCGGTAGGGAGTAAATTCTCAGTCTAAATCTAAGTCTAAATTTACTTATGATTACTAACAATAATTGTGATTGTTTTATAATTATTGCGTAAATATTACCACTAGACTGAATTTAGACACAATCACAAGTTAGGAGGTGGGCATCCAGGAGGCAATGGTGTTCTTGGATATCTCCGTAGTAAGACCAATTTTACAAGGAATGAAGAGACGTCCTCTGCCTTTCCTGATAGATTCTGTTCTGACCATAAACCACTTCAAGGCTCTAACAGAGCAAAAACAACGAGCTCTTTCCGTTGAGTCTTTGGGAATAGGCAATGCAGGGAAAGAGTACACTCTTGGACGCAACGGCCCTGCCGCCGCTATCTGGTTCTTTGCGAGGAATTCTGGTAAAGCTCTGAAGGACACAGAACTATAGTGATCTCCAAATTTGATGGAAGTAATGTCTATAGCGTGCAATTCAGACACTCTGGCCGCCAAGGCGAAGGCTAACAAGAAGGCAGTTTTCCAGGCTAAGTGCTTCAGAGGCGTGGCTTCCATAGGTTCGTAAGGAGCACGTTGTAATGATTGGAGTACCAGTAACAAATCCCATTTAGGGAAGATGTTAGGAGATTTGATATCTTGAATCTTGAAAGATCCAATGAGTTTGGTAAGAGAGACATCGGAACCAATCATTAATCCTTGTAGGTCCGTGACTGATGCAATGGCGGATCTGTATCCCTCTATGGTGCCTGCTTTAAGATTATAATCGTGACAGAGGTGAAGAAGAAGGTCAGTAATTAAAGGGATGGTTAAGGGGATATCGGCCACTCCATGTTCTCTTCTCCACTGCCGGAAACGCTTCCACTTATGGTCGTATAAGGAGGAAGTGGAGGATCAGATAGAGCGCTCCCTCAATAGAAGCCACACGTGAAAATTGACAGTCTCCAGGTTGATGTTGTCCGGCTTCCACCGCGGCTGTTGCAGTAGATTGGGCAACAGAGCAGAAAACCATGGTCTTTTCGGCCAATCTGGAGCCACTAGGAAAAGCACACACTAGTGTTGGAACAACTTGCTGAGCACATCCGGAATGAGCTTGAATGGCAGGAAGGCATAAGCTCTCAAGTTGTCCCACGGAATGGATAGAGCATCCACTGCAAAAGCCTGCGGGTCGGGAACAGGACTGACATAGCAAGGAAGGTGGCGATTCAGAGCTGTTGCAAAATGGTCTATCTGCAGCATTACCCATCTGTCGGCGATTAGCGATAGCACTCTCGGGTGAATCGTCCACTCTGAAGAGAATCAGGTTGTTCCTGGATAAGGAGTCTGCGAGGAAGTTTAGTCTCCCTGGAATGTGCCCGCTAGAATAGATATTGTCCAGGCATCCGTGAGGGTGTACAGATCCCTGGTGACTTGCATAAGATGGACAGATCTGGTGCCTCCCTGCTTGTTGATGTAGGCCACAACTGTCGAATTGTCTGTCGCTATGACGATGCTTGAGCGGCAGTGTTCAGATTTCCAGTGGCTGAGCGCTAGTAGAACGGCCTTCAGTTCCAGAACATTTATGTGAAATGAAGAATCCATCCGGCTCCATGAGCCGCTCACTTGAAATTTGTTCCAATGACCACCCCAGCCGCTTTTGGACGCATCGGTATAAATAGTGTATTGAGGTTGCGGAGGGACGAAAGGACAACCTATCATGACATGTGCCCTCAGTGTCCACCATTCTAACTCCATAAGAACTTGACTTGTTGGAGATATCTGGGTATCCAACGGCACTTGGCGGAAGTTGTTCACCCACATCTGTAGGTGCCGTAGGTTTAGTCTTCCTCTCGGGGTGAAGGCCTGAACTGAGGTCAGTGATCCTATGAGAGACATCCAAGCTCTGAATGAGGCTTCCTGTTCCTTAATTTGCGAATAATATCTTGGATGGCCGACCAGCGGGCCTCCGACAGGGCAATGGTCGAAGTAGTGGTATTCAACATGGCTCCCAGGAACTTTTTGTGACTGGTAGGAATGAGTTCCGACTTGTCAGGATGAATTATCCAGCCTAAGTGCGTTAAGACGTGACTGAGAAACTTGAGATGATCCCATAGTTCTGATGGCGTAGCAAGAAGTCGTCTAGGTAGCCGTGGATAAACCTTGTCTGAGGTGCAGAAATTGAAGGACGGAGCTAACAGCTTCGTGAATAATCATGGAGCTATCGAAATCCCGAAGGGAAGGACCTTAAACTGAAAACGCCTGTTGTTGACGGCGAACCGCGGGTATTTCCGAGACTTTGAGATGATTAGGGATGAGAGGTGGATCACTAGAGGCGGAACATAATCCCACTGACGGATGTAACCCTGCAGTATCACAGATAACATCTACGGGTCGGTTGTCACACATTCCCAGTTCCGAGGAAACAGTCCTTGCCGTCCCCCCCACGGGCAAGTGGAGAACCGGCTGGGGGAAGAGCACAAGAGTAATTCCCTCTGTTGCCCCCTGGAACAACGAAAAAGCCTGACTTGGTCTGATCCCTGGACTGAGGAGGATGAAAGTATTGTCAGCCCTGCAAGTTCCCATGGGACTGGAGGATGGTGTCGTCTGACTGAATGAAGGCTTGGCCAAATTGTAGGCCTGGAGGACCTGTTCCCGCGGCGGGGGCAGTGATAGCTGCCCCTGTCGAGGAGGGCTTGCGTCAATTTCACACTGAGGTTCTTAGATGTCTGGACCTCCTGGGACTCGCTAGCTTCCTTGCAAGAGCCGTTTAAGAGAGTGGGAGCCTGGATGTGTTGAGTCAACAAGGAATCTTTGACGTCAGCCGGTACATCTCAAAGCCGCGTCAGCTGTTGTTCCCGCTCTGTCAAGATCACCCGAGCCATTGAGTTGGCCGAAGCAGTGGCGATGTCTTAGAGGCTTGGTAAACTGTGTCTAGAAAACCGTGAGTCATGGCCGCATCATCTGCCCTCATGGTAACTTAGGTGTCCGGAGAAATCCAATCATAGGAGTGGAATTAGGGTGGTAATAGTTCCCTTATGCCCGCACAAAACCAGTTCAAATAAGAGAGAATATCCAATGTATGCCGTGCATTGAAGTCCAATTCAACAAAATCAACTCTAGAGACATCCTTTTGCTAGGCAGGAGTTGACGGGGGTAAGCCGGTTAAAATCCTTGTCTAAGGAGGGAAGGCCTTTTCCCGTGAATCGATTGTGGACCAAGTAGGGCGCCTTGGCAATCCTCGTGAAAATAAGCCCCAAAATCTGATGAGTTCATGTCAGTGGACACAAGACGGCGAGAGACAGGTAAGTCGGAGTCCTCATCAAGCACGGGAATAAAGGGTGGATTGTGGACAGCGAAAAAGTTGTCACTTTCAGAGTTGACACGTGCAGCCGGTGGGCCGCCTGACCGGTACTCCACTGACAGCTGACCCGTGCCTTCCATGCTACCGGTAGGCAAAACCAAGTCAACTGTATCCATAGCTTGGGCCTGGGAAGCCAATGTGCCACTAGGCGCCATGGCATTCCGTGCGACCCAGTCGAGAGTCAACACGGTGGCTGAGGCTTCACCGGGGGGTGCACGGGCCCATGGCCCATGTCCCTTGTCCCGTGTCCCTTGTCCCGTGTCCCTTTGGTTCTGCTCAACAGCTGGTATGCCGACCCCCTCCTCGCCTGGGCCAGGGAGTTCGGGAAGTTACGGCTGGACGTGGCGGGTTGTCCACACGGCCTTGGATGAGTGGCCCATTTTCACTTCTAGCAAGGAGAAATGCTATTTCATTTCCTGCTGGATCTTGTTAATGTTAGCTGAAAGAGAGAGTATCATGCTTTTTTAACTGGTCAAATTCAGAAGGCTTGTCGGTTTTAGAAGGCACAGAAGATTTAGGCTTTTAGACTTTGTCTTAGGAGAGGGAGAAACTGAAGCCTTGCGTTTCGAAAATTTTGTTTTTGATCTTTGGCCTGCATGATAAGCCAGTCTTTATCAGTCAAATCTTTACACATGAGACATCGAGCCTCCAGCAAACAAGGGAGTTTAGAATCGACACAGCCCATACAATTAGAGTGTGGGTCACCGATACACAAGTACTTTTGACAAGTAACACATTTACGTTGTATGGAAGACATGATCCAAAGGGGAAGAGTAAATTTATGACACGCAAAAGAAAAAGGAAAGATTTCACCCAAGTCCAGGAATCCGTGAAAGTATCACAAATCCAAAGGTGAAAATAATCCAATCACAAGTAATCCAAGGAAAACACAGGTATAATCCAAGTGAAAAACACAGTTAATCCAAGGAATCACAGAAGAAAAGAAGAATGTAACTTGAGTGAAGCAAGAAAATTTCTCTCAATCTATGAACGATCTTCACTCTTAGCGTACAGAAAAAAGAATGACAGTTCAGATTTGAAATTCAGGGGAGATAAGGGAGGTAACTGGGGAAGAACTACACGCATACTGCTAATAAAATTTTATTTTTATTTTCTCTCTTTCTCTGTACGATCTCTCCAGGCGTTGAGATAACTGTCTAAACTCAGTCTAGTTGTAATATTTACTCAATAATTAGGGTATATACCTGCTCTGGGAGTGGTAGTGGGGGGAATGGAGAATGTTGGGTGCTACATCCCCTGTGTTCAATTGTTCTCCTGCTTCTGTTACTGCTGGCTGTCCACTCTCCTCACACTTTAACCTGCAGCAGAACCAAAAGATACTAAAAAATCTACAAAGGAAGCTCTATTCTGATTACATTACCGTTAAGTTTAGAAAATGCTTTCTTATGATTATTTACTGGCTGTACATAACATTTAAGCATTTAAGGCCTATTCAATCAGAAGAAGAAGACAAAGAAATATGTTTTTAGAACAATGATTTCATGGCCCTTTTTATGGGCCACAGAACCAGCAAATTATTAATTTATAACCATGATGGGCCCAGGAATCTGTACATTAGAATTAAACTTTCCGAAGTCATTAGTTCTTGAGAAGAAGATAAGATAAGATGACTGTTATTGTCCAAGAAGAGAAATTTGTTATGTAATATTACAATTCTCAAGGATTCTGATGACTCGAGCAAATATAATTCAAATTAATACTTATTCAAAATTAATCAAGACAAGAATATTTAGATGTTGTATGAAAGAGAATTTATTACTCTTATGCTGCAAAGAAAATGATTGGCTAAATAGGTTTGTTAGCATTTTCCAGGTAATGAATATTCAGAAAAAAAAGGATGGGTAGAAAAATCTTAAATTTGTTTATACTTTAAAATCTTCATTCAAAGAGTTACATTATTCTTATAGCTGTGTAACAAGTCGTCCAAGTCTCAACAGGGCAGTTAAGAAAATGTCGTTGCAATGTTGGTGGCCATTGGCACAAAATGGGAAATATGTTCCAAACACTTACGAAATATGGCAATTGTATTCCCTTGAAGGTAACACTGAATTTCTCTGTACAACAAGTCATGTGTTGATGTTATAACTTGCATGTGCCTAAATTCTTTTAATCAATTACAGACTGATGTGAAAGATGCCTATATTTTTCCCAAAACAATTAACTTGGCTATTTGTACCATGGAAACTGGCATCATTTTTGCAGAATTTACAAGCCGCATTAAAACACTTGTGTTGACAAAGGATTGGTGCCTTGGAAAAGTAAACTGAGTTTCAAAGTATTATATAATCCCGACAAGCCGAAGAAGTATGGGATAATGCGATTCACACAATGGTTATGTGTGCAAGTTCTGACTCTACACTGTAAAAACAATTAATATCTTTCTGTTGGCGGGAAAACATATAATCTCATCATTGACTTCGTGAAGGTTTATGCTGGGAAAAGATATCATGTGTTCACAGATCATTTCTATTCCTCTGTGGCATTGTATATAAAGTTGTGGGAAACAGGAACTGGTTCGATTTTGCCTTTGCATTCCTGTTATGGTAAATAAAGCACAGAAAAAGCAGAAGAGAAGGGATATGAATGTCTGTTACGACCAAGACCAACTCATTTTGAGGTATGAGGAAAGGAAGTCAGTGTTGTTCAGCTGTAGAAGAAACTGAAATTGTAGAGAACAGAGCAACTAGTGACTGGCATGTGCATGAATAGAACAAATGTACTGGAGGTGTGGATCTGGCCGACCAGATGCTATCGTACACCGTTAAAAATGAAAACACAAACAAACCTTTCAGATTCTTTGAAGAGGATCCTCCTTGGAATACTATTGCATAAAAATCTTTATATTTTGCTATATGACAGGTTGTGACTATTTTTTTTAATATACAGCCTAACAGGGCCCCAAACCTTGGCCAAAACCAAGGGCAGGTAATTCTATTCTCCCCATTCATCAATCTAGCATAGCCATGCAGAATAAGGGGAGGTGGGTGGCCGTACACCAAGGAGGATACTCTTCAAGAATCTGAAACATGTACAGGTTTGTTCAATTCTTTTTCAAATGGGATCCTCTTCACTTCTATCACTTCTATCACTTCTATCCCCTACGAAACCTGTAAACCGTACAAACCATGGCCAGTATTTGTGTGTGATTACAATCCAATAAACTTTTCGAACTCAATAAAATCATCAGGAAATCCTGAATAGATGGCACCTACTCCAAGGTTCCGACATTTGCAAAGAAATCTTCCCTGCCCCCCACATTGCAGCCTATCGGAGGAACAAAACCCTCAGAGATATGCTAGTCAAAGCTAACATTACCTATCCCCCTAAACAACTAGAAATGTATGCATGTGATGCACAGTGATGTCCCCCTTCCAAACTTTTAATCCAGCCTAATCTTCTTATCGCCACTTATACAGGAACAATCCATACCAAACATATAACAAGTGTTTGCCGCTAACATGGCAATGTCCCAAGCCGTTATGCAGTGTAGGAAACTACCGCCCGCCCGAATGCCCGAGACGGGTTAATTTTGTTGAGGGCTGGCAAAAAATAAATCTTACACGTCCAATGGTCGGGTTCAAATAATCATTAAATCCTATCTTTGTCGAAATGAATTTCTGCATTGCCATTTGAATAAAAGTTTTGGACGCAAAAAACTCTGAAGTGGTCTCGTTTCGAGTCGAGTCAATATCTTTGAGTGTATGTCAAGTTGATTGCATTCATAAGAGATGCACGTTTATTGATTAACAATAATTAATCAGCCAATCGTAGCATGGCTTGAAACTGGCTATGGTTGTATAAAATGACAGCGCTCAGATGCCAGAAGTTCGTTAAGAACTTAACTTTGAAACCATGACTTCGAATATGAATATGTATATATTATGTAAGTAATACCAAATATTTTATTCAGCTATTCAAACAGGGATGTAAAGATATTTACCAACAAGACTGGTTTTAATGAAATATCGTCATCAACCTGTGTAAATTTCTATTCAGATTTTAAATATTGCATCAGAAGTGAATCTTTCTGAAATCAAGTCAGCACAACTGAGACGTGCACTCACTAAATTTAGATGTAACGCTCACAGCTGCAAAGTTACAGAGGCAATGTCGATTTAGAAATCTGCCATGCTTTTTCTATAACAATCTTCCAAAAATAAATTCCGTATGCACATTTAAAGTCTTAATTTGTTATTTAAGTTAGCTTCTCTGTTGTATCACATATCTCAGTTAAGAAAACATTATAGTTGTTAATTGGTTTGTATATCTGTTATACTTACGTTTTACACATGTGCTATATTGGCCTAGGGTCACTTGCATACAAATAAAATGTGTCTGTCACAGTAACGTAAATTTCTTGGTTTGCCAAGAGAAACAATTAAGACAGAATAATCATAAAAAAAGAGTATGAAAAAACTAAAATCACTGGTCGTGCTAATTTGAGACAGAATGGCATTGTTTAACAGCAATGTTTGTAAGTTTTGAAATAGAATAATTATGAAAGCCTGAAATTTAATTCATTATCTATCACTACTGAGGTAAAATATTCAACTACAGGGATTGGGAAAGACACCTTAAACAATGGGCCATTTCTAGGGATTTTAGTCATTTTCAGAATTTGTGAATAGGCCATGGTCCCCTTAGTAGCAATGGTAAAATTTCTAATTTGAATGGGCCATTTTTTCATCCAATGTGCAAAATGGCCCATGGCCACTACCTTTCCCAATCCCTGCAACTAAAATAGGACTGGAAACTTTAATGGAGGGCTGGTTAGTTTTCAAAGTTACCAGCCCTGGTGTCTGGTAGACTTTTCTGGTAAGTTTCCTACACTGCGTTATGAGATATTTGGCATAATTAATATTATTTATCTTTTGGTACAATGAATGTTACCTGTAAGTTGATGTGTCTTGTCATGATCAATTGAGAATCTTCTCTTCATTGTGATGTATTTCAAGAAATGCTCTTTGACATAAAATCTTAACTACTGTCACTATCCGTATGTATATTCGCACCTCTTTCCTTCTAACAAAACACACGTCGCTAATGTTTGAAATATTGAAGAAGCGACGTTAAATAATAACTTTCTCACTCTAACAAAACACAAGGTCTGAGTCTTCCTTCCATGAAGGCTGTCACCAAATATGAACACTCTAGGTGCTAAGCTTTACGAGATATCGTGTTAACAATGTATTACAAAGTGATGACAGTGTCGTTTAAAGTCCACTGGTGCCTGAGTCATCCTCCGTTGTACCCCGTCGTCAAATATGAAAACTCTAAGTGCTAAGCTTTACGAGATATCGCGTTAACAATGTATTACACAGTGGTCAAAGTGTCATGGTGACCATGAAAATGAGGTCAGGGTCACCAATGTCGACTGGCGTCTGAGTCTTCCTCTATTGAAAGCTGTCACCAAATATGAACACTCTAGGTTCTAAGCTTTACGAGATACCGCGTTAACAATGTATTACACAGTGGTCAAAGTGTTGTGGTGACATTAAAAATGAGGTCAAGGTCATCAAAGTTGACTGGCGTCTGAGTCTTCCGCCATTGAAGGCTGTCAACAAATATGAACACTCTAGGTGCTCGAATGCTTCCCGAAATGGGCTGACTTGAATGAGGTCTATACCTCATTGTATTAGCTCCGCAAATATGATGAGGATCAGGAATAGACCTCATTCAAAAAACTTGCGGCGCTTGTAAGCAATAAATAGACCTTTTGAGAGGAAGTTTTGGGGTTAAATCTTTATATTTGGTGATCAACCTTATTATCCCATTATCTGGAACATGCATCTATGGCCCCGGTTCACTCAAACACAGTTTGAAAAAAATATTGAAAAGGTGTGTTTAACTGTGTTGTTTCAAACCATTTTCATGAATTATCTTTCAAGGGAATTGAAGAGTTACCTCCCCTTATGAGTTTGTTCATAAGTAATTTTAACTTCAGCTTCAAATATTTCGGAAAATAGGTCTGTGACATATCTTTTTTCTTTCAAATTATTTCTTTGCATTATGTTTTATTCTATTTTAAACATATTTGAATTATTTTTCATTTATTTTTATATTGCGATCATCATCGAAATATTATCTTTAATATTTGCAGATAAGTTACAAAAGACAAAAAAGAAATACAAGACATCAATTTTCTATTACATTATCATCTCATTTATTAGAAAAAAGTTAACTAAACTCTAAATGTTTTTAATTTTTTGTTTTAAGATAAAATTAGCTTAATTGGACATTTCCCCATTTTTTAAAACAAACCCGTCAAAAATCATCATTTCTCATATTCAGCTTTCACCATGAAAATTTACAGTAATTTTTCATTTATTTTGTTTATTGGTACGAACCTCTTCAAACTGTTAATAACTAAATGCAAATTAAATAAATTCAATCATCGGTTTTATTTACTATGTTAAGACAAAGTGAAACCTGAAAGTCGCCGACTATTTATTCTCTTTTAAAGAAAACATTGATAACGTCCCCACCTTTGCTGCATATTAGCGGACTTAAATTACACATCATGTGACCGTGAAGGGGAATTCTATGTAATCTGCATATCTAAAAGAAGACTCAAGAAGGCATCACTGTACCACAGAGTCACAGTGAATGTTAAAATAAACAAACGACAAAACTAATATTATCATGATAATATAAACAAATATATGCGGCCTGAAACAGAACAATTGAAGAATATTTTTTTCGTAAATGGATTGTTACAAGGTTGTTCTGTTCGTTGTGTAAGACTTTTGAAAGAAAAGGTACCAATTAGATATGGAAATCGGTTAGGTTTTTCAAGGTTAGACTCTGTAGCTTAACTCGATGATACTGAGGGAAGAGGTTGTTTATAGACGTGTAAAAACTTATCTTTTTTCAAGCTATTATTCATAGACATTACTTCATGATATTTTCCCACTGACTGAATTATCCGACTTATTTATTCATATGCTATAATTCATACTCTTCTCTTAGATTTTTATTCATGCCAATACTTCATACCATTACCTTTTATTCTAACATGTTTATGCGCTTTGAGCATGCACCTTGTGTATGGATATAGCGCTTTATAAATACTCATTATTATTATTATTATTATTATTATTAGGGTAAAGATACGTGGAGGGTAAAGATACGCATTCGAACAAAACTTAACCTATTAATTAAGGACAAGTGTTAGCATGTAATACATTGATGTCTTAGAATCTTTAGTCAATTTGGAAAATATCATGAAGTTCTTGAAAAGGTAAAAAAGGATTTAATGTTGAACAGTGTCACAAAATTGGTAAAAACTGACAAAATTCCCAACAAACATGTCGTCATGAAACTGTTTGCCTTCTCACATAACAATGCATTGTCATTGGAAACCAAAATATTTATCCGGCTATCGGGTTCTCCTTACCTAAACTTCAGAAACAGTTTTATTATCTGTCAAAATCAAGATAATGGAGATGTTTGGTGTATTCAAATCCTGGGTGTGTATCTTTAGCCTACACATGCAGACCTATGGGAATAGGGGGGTTGTTGTATGAAAACTTTTGGTGTCATTGACAAACACATTTCAACATTATTATTATATACTGTATTTTTATCGGAAAAATGAACATGCATCTCTTGGATGCGTAGCTATACCCGAGAGCACTGTACAGTTCTGCAGCTAGTTAAATATCAGTCTGATCTCGTTAAATAACAAAGAAAATTTTATCATTTTGTTTTAAAATTGTTAACTGGTATGACATGCATTTATTTAAGAGTTATTATAAAGTGATGCAAAGAGTCACTATCTCCAGGCACTCAAAGAGGTGTATACATGTCCATGAGCCACTCGAGGATACATTTTCATGCATTATCAATTTATCAATAGTAATACATCATTTTCATTCTTTTAACGAATTCAACCTTTTGTGAGATGATAAATGAGATTTTTTCATATATTCTCAATCTAAAACCTAAAAGCTTATAACCAACAAGCAATGTTTCGATGTCGACAAATTATTGGACGTAGATCTGAAGAATAATGTCTCGGCCGACTGTCACTGAAAGCATGGATCAAGGTTCGCCATAAGTGCTGACTGACCGATTACCCTTACAAACTTACTTTTTTAACTGAAACATGTGTACATACCTTAAAATATTGGACAATATGAGACAAATGAACAGTTTAACAGCAGTATTCATCGTGGCCTGTTACATCTTTCAATACCAGTTAAAAGATATACAAAACATGATAGTCCTACACTAATAATCTTCGTAAACAAACGCCGTTTTCCTGTCAAATACTGACGTGTACTTAACTTCTTAGTTATCTGCCCTTAGTTACTCTTTCTACCGATAGTCTGTTCTCTAAGCCGATTCCCCTCTTCTTTTTCCTTCGCAAAGCACTTTGAATATAATGCCAGTGTTTTCATACGTTGCAAAATATCTCTAATACACGAACAATTATGACATATATATTAATCAAGAGACACTTTAAGCCAAACGAGGGTGACGGTCGCTCATGCAGTTATTTTTTGCATTTCACAAGCAATACTTGTATGATTTAGAAGAAGACTTGGTTATCATTTTTAAAAAATCTTGACGCTTTTATTCTCATCTATTGGTTTACGCCAAAATAGACGGACAAACTTAATTTCAATCTGGCTTAATTCAGACTGCTTGAACTATGACTTTTGGTTAAATGGTTTCAATATCATCACTGACCATTGCATGTAGTAAATTCACATACGAACTTCAAAAACAAAATGCAAAAGCGACAATCACAGAAAAACAATATCACGCAATAATAATAATAATAATAATGATAATGATAACAATAATAAGTCTTTAATGTCCTAAGTAAAAGAAAATTCGAATATTCATATTGTGCAAGTGCATAATAATTTTGTAAGAATTTAATTGATGAAAAGTTAAACATTGTGAAACAGTGTTGCACTGTTCATTAGGTTACACGCTTGTTTTCATTATGTGCGCTAGCTTTGTCTGGACTGTTTCATGTCGAGAGAGTTCTTCCTTTTTATGAATTTCTTGACTACTTCGAGATTTTTCTGGAAATGGACAGACCTGGAAGCAAGTAATCTATATGTAAAGGTCAGCTATTATTTAAAGCAATTATTCACACATTGAGCTTTCTGCATTTGACTTTGCGATCATTGTTCCTCGTGCCAATATTAATCTCACTTTTTTGAATTACCAACGCATTAGTAATGTTAATATATGTTATCAACTGCTGCTTGACCGGGGACTTTGGTAAATATATAGAGAATCTCACCCAAGTGTCTTCTGATATCAAATATATCAACACGAGTTGATGAAATTTACAAATATCCGAGGCTTGCCGTGGATATTTTTACTTTTATCAACGAGTGTTGATATATTTTATATCAGAAGACATGAGGGTGAGATTCTATTTATCATCCAAAATCATTTTTCATTTCTATTCCGTAAAAGACGTATATTTCTGAACACTGCACTATTCTAAGACTTTTAGTGAGGTGACATAAAAGGATTGTGACGTCGTCATGTTTATGACGTCATACCATTGTGATGTCCTTACTTGATGATGAAAAACAATTGTGATGTCATGAACTTGACTGTAATAGGGCATTGTTCAAAATCTACTGTCAAAACGATATCTCCTAGGAGATATCGCTTGATCTTCCACAAGCGATATATCCTGTGGAACACAGTTTTGACTGATAAATCTTTAGTTAGCCTATTGTGACTTATTTGATATTGTAGTACTTGGATTAATCTGTATTGTAACTGTAAAGTCTTTGATAATCATTAATTAATTGTTATAATTATAATCAATTGTTTGTCATAATTTTGCTGGTTTGACTGTGAACAATTTGAATTGAAATTGAATTGAAATTTTGTAACCAAAAAAAAAAAAAAAAAAAGGAAACTTGCTGGCTGCTTATCCCATCTTATCATCAATTAGGACATAATACTGAAGTCAGTTTAATTCCTTGTTTGATTGGATGTTTTAGTTCTACCCTCAGAGTAGTTTTAGAACTACCCTCAAAGTAGTGCATAGTAACTGTTTTGTAACAATACCAGACCAGTTATTGGGAAATATGTAATAGAAAGGGGAAAGTAGTCATTTTGAAAGAAAAAAAAAACATTTCGAAAAAAAGCCCCCCCTGTTCCTACGCCCCTGGGCCTATCTATAATCCAGGTTGGAAATCCAAAGGAATCCACTTTATAAATGACCTTTTGGATGAAAACGACTGTTTTCTAGACTTTATAAAATTTAAGAAAATATATGATATTAATACAAACTTTATTCTCTATCATGGCTTGATTCAAGCAATAAAAGCATATATACAAAATCAATGATACACAAATTAAAAAAGATAGAATTACCAACTTTTCCTTTAAATATAAAACATCTCTGCAAAGAAATCAAAGGATCTAAATACTATTATTCAAATTTTTAACAAACGATGCGTAATAAATCACCATATTAACAAGTGGAACTTCGATCTACAACGTAACATTCCTGTTAAAACACGGCACAAATACAACATGATACTTTTCAGATGCACTACCCATACAAATATACAATGGTTTCAATACCATGCAAAATTCTACACCATATCCTACCAACCAATACTCGACTATGCAGAATGGGATATTTAAAATCTAACCCTAGCGATTTTTTTCAAGAAAAACTGATACTATTCAGGATTTTTTCTGAGACGTGAGTTTGTGTCAGGCCCGTAGCCCCACTAACTTTAGGGAAGAAAACTTTTTTTGCTCTTTATTTCAATGTTTGTATGAAAAAATAGAATATTGAAAGTTTCATGAGGCATCTGACCCTTTTCTGCAGATTGAGAACGTGACGTGAACATTAAATGCCTGTATTTGGTCTCACCGACGTCATGGACGTTGTAAAGCGGGTGTTTTTCTTAAATAATTAATCTGTAATGACCTATAAAGTATAAACGTTATCCCCCCCCCCCCCCCCCCCCCCCCCCCCTCTCCTCCCCCCTGAGCTAGCAAATCCCTAATTTCGGCCCCCCACTTTCAAAATAACAATTTTCGAACTTAAACTCAAAAGGCCGCCAACCTTCCAAACATTTCTTTCTAAAGACCACGACTATCTTGATGTTAGTAAATGTGCAGCAGAAATGTCTGACAAATTCGATATGTTCTACCAATTCTGGTCATCTTGTCATTTTCTATTCATATAAATGTAATGAGTGATTGATACTTGCATGTATTTTTAAAATAAAACTTTAAATAGATTTTTTTAAAATGTTACGGGGACAAATTTGATATTCTGTTTATTGCCGAAAACGCGAAATCAAAGTCAACCCCAAGCATATGCGGTTTATCCGCCGGCGTCACATTTGGAACGCGACGTCATAATAAATATTCTAAACAATTTATATTCATTTAGGAGATAAACCTAGTGTGTTTTAAAATCAGAGACATTAAATTCAAAATTGAAACCGAACGTGCAGCGTGAGGTTTCAATTTAAAATTTACTCGCTATATATCAATTCTGCATTGTTACGCTATGGAAATGACAGAAGCTTAAAGTTGTAAAATGATACGTACGTTACCTGTCGCCGTCAAACTATTCATTGCATAACGTCTGCTTGTGACTTAAAGGTTAACTTTTAAGCTATTTTAAACGATCGTTTTAGGCCGAAGGATATCAGGGTATATGATGGAGCTATGCGGAGACACATACGCTGATGTAGCAGGATGAACATTTAGGTATAATACAACCAATTCAACATTTTGACCCATTCAATCTTTCAAGCCATAAAAAATAAAGCATACAATAATGTAGCTACAGAACTGTAGCTATATAACCTCTTCCACCAGTATCATCCACAGGCCCTCGGATCATTAAAAAAATGTAAAAAAAAATTGTTTGAGAACACCCCCTGAATCGAATTGTACCTCTGATTCAGGGGGTGGTTCTAAAAAAAACCATTAAAATAATTTACAAAAATTTTTTTTAATGTTCCGAGAGCCTGTGGTTTTATCGAGTTTACAAAAAAAGGCGACGTCAGGGTATGAAAGAGCCTAACGTATATCCTCGAATAGACGCCGGGTCTCGAATAGAGGCCGGGGTTATGGCTGTTTTAAGTAAATACACGCAGGGTCTCGAATTCACGCCGGGTGATAAGTTGATTAATATTTTTTTATATTGAGGTTTAAGAGAATTTGCCATAATTGCTCCTTTTTGAGGTTGGGACCTGGACAAAATGACCTACTATTTAAAAATGAATAGACGCCGGCCTCGAGTAGACGCCGGGTCTCGAACAAACTTCCCATATGAGAATCTTTAGGGATAATTTTCAAAATTCTTTTTTCATAAAGATATGATAAATTTCTAAAGGAACCTCCGGCAATTTTCCCAGCAATTTGAACAACTTTTTCCAAGCGAGACTTGTTAACAATAGATAAGGAGCCATACCAACATTGGAAAGAAAAAGTAATATGCTCTCAACGAAACAACGATAAAAGAGGGAAAGTACACGTTCATTTACATTAAAAGATCGTAGCTTGCGCATGAAATGTAATCTTTGTTGACACTTTTTGAAAACTGCATCAGTATTAGCATTCCAATTTAATTTAGTATCTATTATTGTGTCAAGGTACTTGTATTCATTTACAATCTCAACGTTGGAACTATTTATACAGACAGGGCTTGTTATTTGTGGATCATTCCTGAAATTTATGATGTGTTCGTTAGTTTTTTTGACATTCGACACAAGGAAATTGTTCTCACACCAGGTTATCATGTCGGCTTCGGATCACGAGGTCCGGTTCGAATCCCGCCAGGGTCGAGGTTACTTTGTTTTGCAGGAGAGAAGAAAGAAGAAAATAATTGTATTGCTTTCATTTAATATAAATTTACTTGTACAAATTTCTTCCTTGTCCACAATTTCAATGGTGTACAGTCATGAACATAACAACACTTTCAATATTTGAATTATAGAGGCTGGACATTCTGTTGTGATTTAATTCTATTGTAGAGGACTGTTCTACACGCAGTAAGGTGTGGGTGCAATGCTAAACTGAATTTCAGCGCAGCAACACCCATGGTTCGCTAGTTCCAGCCGATGCTCGCAGCTTTCACCGCAATGCATAGCCACAATGGTGTTGCGGGCTTTCTCCCTGCTATAATACTAGCAGCCGAGATAAAAGTAAAATGTTCTTGAAAGCGGCGTTGAAAATTAACCCCGTTTCACCTCACCTCGTCAGTCATTGATCCGTAATGACTGATATGAGTCAATTTAAAAAGTGTAAATTTCACGTCCGGGGTTGTAATACATACATTTGAAAAAATAATACTTGATTTTTAGTCGTCAAATTGATTGAACCCAATGTCTTCTACCCCCTACACGCCATTTATCAACAATTTGTTTGTTAATTATGAATTTTAAAGCAGTTTTAAGTGTAAAAATCAAGCAAAAGTGACTGTCCCACAGTCGAGGTCGAAATTTTGATGATGAACCGAGGGATGAATAAAATGACCATTCAAACTTTTTTATTCTCCGGGATAAGAAAATAGACGAGCTAATGTTTAATAAATTAAAACATTTTCAATATTTTGGATATTTTCGTCTTATTTTTTACTGTCCCAAGTATTGGGAAATGATTGCTCCCTTATTTTCAACAAAGACATACACAATGTAAATAGTTAACAATTAAATATCATCTTCAATCCAATAATCATGTCCCTGGTGCGAGAATCTAAGTTGACCTTAATTTAGTTATACCAAGGACTTTTATTATATTTTATTCTATACAGGTCTTTGGTTATACGTATGAAATTAATATTTTGTATTTAAAATAATTCTTGGAATTTTTTCATCTTGATGATAACAAGGGTATTTTAATTTAAATTGTCGGTAATACCTGAATTTGCAGGAGCTTTTCGACTTGCAGCTTTGGCAATATATGCATCGATCCGACGGTACGTTCCTCGGCGGCCTGCCAAACCTGGTAAAAATTGACCGATCGCTTATGAGACGACCCCAACTATCAGTCGGAGGGAGAGTTAAAAATATCATGTCACATGATGCCAATGCCAGCCAATCATGTGATTTTGACAGGAAGTTCACTTTCTTCAATCAAAATTAGTTCATGCTGAACGTCTGGTTTGGAACGTTGATAGCTTTAATACACGGCTCTAAAAGGTATTAGTTGAAATCAGTGTTTCTTTTCACGGAATAATAATTGTTGGTTAAACGTCCGAATTAAAGACTTAAAAAAGAAACAACAATTCTTTCCGATGATTTTTTTACCTTTCCACTGTAATAAGTAGGCCTAGTTAATTTTTAACTGATGATTTGAAAGAATTCCACGTCCGTGTTTTGGGGGATCGAAAAGACGTGACGCTCGAAAAAGGGTAACTTGAAGACGCACCTGTTACGATAAACAAATTTGTGTTTTTGTTCACATATCAGAGACAAGATCATGGAGGAGGTTGTATTCAATGTTTAGGGATGGAATTCACCCCCCTCGTGATCACACATTTTACCGTCGATTTTTAAAAAATAGAATCCAAAAAGGGGAGGAGTTTCATGAGACTGCATGATTGCACTCAAAGGGGATACCGGAAGTGTACTGTACACGGGAAACCCCGGTGACGTCACATGAAATATTTCGTCGCCATGTTCGAGTCCAGGAGGATGATGTCGTCATTTGTTGTTATTCTGTGTATCGTTTAACTGTTGATTTTGGTTAGATCTCATTTGGACGTTAGAGTCACAGATAATGTCTCTTGAAGATCCTTTCTTTGTCGTGAGAAGGTAGGAGACCGGGTAAACTGGAAAGATTGAATGTTTAGAAAGAGGTAGAACATGAAAGATCATGAGATGTCAGTAAGGTACTAAGACTAAATCTTCGGGTTTGAAGTTAGGCTATATATCTGTACTGGCACGACGACACTAAAAAATTAGTGACAGGAGTCGGTTTTATTTCATATTCGTTCATTGGTTACAGTGGAAACCCAACAAATCAATCGATCATTGATTATATATAGGCCTAGGTTAAATCGGAATTAATGGGTTTTGAAAAAAAATTTTTTATTGATTCCATAGTTTGATACAAATAGTACACATGATATAATATTATAATATTCATATAAATTACATATGTAAATTGTAGCTGATATATTATAATCTTAGTACATTACATAAATAGTAGGATAAGTTAATATGTGAAAGAGATATGGCAAATATATGGAGAGAAATGATTATATGGATTAATTATTGGGAATAGTGGGAACCACTTATCTGTAAATTGAGCAAAGTTAATATCATTTCTTTTGGATATGAATTTTTCAACAGTGTAAATATCTTTCAAAATTTTGATAAAATTTTTCAAGTTTGGATTTAATTTCTTCAATGTTGAAATATAAATATATCTTTTAGCTGAAAAAAGGATATGAACTAGCAATGGGTTATTTCCATTGAATCCAAACAGTACATTCCCATGACATAAGGTTTCATTATCAACATTGCAAAAATTAAGTATTGCATTATCAACCAGTTTCATTTTCAAAAGCTCCTTTTTTGTGTTACAAATAATTCCTTTTTTGGTTAATTTCAGATGTAAATGATTGTTTTATACAACATTAGTTTATGAATCCCGTATTAAAATGAAAGATCCTTTTCAGACACTTTGAATAATTTTTATCCCACCTAGAATGGTTTTATTACAATCTAAAGATTGTCTTCATTTGAGTTGAATGAAATCATAAAATCGGGTTGCGCAGCTCAAAATCTCTATTGAAATTGAAGATACATTATTCATCTTTACAATGATGTAAAAATTAGTACAATACAACAATATTTCAAGAACTTCTAAAGAATGTCTTTATGTTAAGGATAACATACAAGTAACCGTACATTCGTGAAAAAGAATGTACGAGCCGCGAAGCGGCGAGGACATTGTTTTCACGAATGTACGGTTACGAGTATGTTATCTGACTTAAAATACAGCCTAGTTTAAAGTGTTTTTTGTATGACCTGCTTTGGTTTATGATAATAACATTCGTATTTCATTGCATAATTATAACACAAAAAACGTTTTTCAATAAAACAAAATCCTTTAACAAAATTTGAGATGGTCCCAACTGGTTCACCGGTCATTCTTAATGCACGTGCAACGTAACCATCTTGCCGGTACATTCTTAATGCACGTGCAACGTTACCATTTCGCCAGTACATTCTTAATGCACGTGCAATGTAACCATCTAGCTAGTATATTCTTAATGCACGTGCAACGTTACCAGCTTAATTCACGTGCAAGACGTTTGAAACCGCAATCAGCTTGGGATTTGGTATAAAAGGAAGGTGGTCTTAATTCAACTTAGACATTATGTATGGCAATTTTGTTGTTGAGTGGGAAGACATGGCCGAGTATCCACACTTCGAAGACATTTCTTCAGAGGATGATGTTGTGTTATCAAATAATGAAACCAGTTCCCTTCCGGGGACCATCTCAAAATTATTATTGCTCAATTGTCCACATAGAAGCAGTAGATTCTTGTAGGATAATGTATGATTGAAACAATACAATGACGTCACTGCTGTATTTTAATTCCAGTTATAGAAAATCCCTGATACTCAGTGCATATTTATGTATCTTATATGGAGACAATTCATTCTTGTTTTCAATGACAGTCACTAATTAGAATAAGTCCCCCAGTTCATAAGATGTACACTGCGAAGGATTGTTGGGGGTACCCCAAAAGCACTCAGACCCCACAGCATTATTAGCTAGAACTTAATCTGCACTCTTGAATTGGTGTGCACAATAGTATTATTACACTCCTGGGGCACCATTAGCAAGTGCCAGTCTTCGAAACAACAGCCTTGGTTTGCGCATTACGGGGGGGGGGGGGGGGTGGAGTCACGTTCGGGCAAACATTCTAGCATTAGAAAACTGGAATTCTATACTTAAAACTGCATGGTATATGGTTATACATGACATCGAAGATACATCTTTACAGTGGGGAAAAAAATAATGAAAAAGTGCCCACTGGTTTAAGAGTTACGAAAAGCTAAGGTGGGATACCTTCAACTAATTGAAAACAGAAATTGATTATCGTCCTTCTTGCAATATTTGTGGCATCGCTTGTCACATCTTTTTTATTGACTGCGCATTTGCAAATTATACATCGAATTGAAGTTAATCTTTTCTCTTGATTAAGCTGGAAATTTTGTTAAAAAGTGTCTTAGTAAGGGGAAAATGAACAGAAACAAAGGTGTACCCAAAGATATTTGTGAACAAATTTTGATAATTCTGACAGTTTTTGTATCAATATCTGCTTCTTTATTTTTTCTTGCGCATATACAAATTTCATATTGAATCAAAGCCAGTTCTTTTCTCTTTATGATTATGAAAATTATGCATTACAAAGTGATGCGGCACTTATTGATCATCCAGTGACAGCTCACAATGACTTTTTCTGTTTCTTTATAAACTAACTCATCCGAAACTATTCCGGCACCTGTGACTTAAGGGTTAGTAAGGGACATATGAACATAAAATACAGAAAAAATACTTATTATACTTTCTAATATTACCCAAGCTGTGCTAAACATTTACACTCTCACTCGAACGGAAAGTAGCTCGTTTGTTGCAAGTGAAATGCATACCACAAAGAGTAACTTGAGTATAAATGGATTGATGATGATCTGATAGTTGGTTGAGAGCCATGTTGGGATAATCATTTGAATGTTTGCAGTGAAGTGGAGAAGGCACTGCAGACAGCAGGAGGACTATACAGTCGGTGGAAAGAACTCTACAGTCAGGCCGGGGCTGTGTCCAAGGAAGAACTGGAATGGACTACCAATGAGTTGCGCAACAGTCTGCGCAGCATAGAATGGGATCTTGAGGATCTTGAAGAAACTGTCGGTATCCTCCATATTTTTCCATTTTGAGAGTCTGATTTTATCTGTTGAATTTGTTACACCGTATCAACTTCTCTAGCATGGTATTGCTCACTGGATGGCATCATACTTTTGACTTCTCCTTTAAAACTGCTGTATCCTGAAAGCTTAAATTTTATGGGGAACTTCCTCGCCTTGACGGGACCAAAATTTAGTAGTTTTATGCCTGATCCCACCTCAAAAATGGTTGTGGCAGGCATTGCCCAAAACCTCTTGATAAATTCTCCCCCAAAACCAATTGACATGGGAAGTTAATAATATGTGAAGATTATCTTTGTTACAAGAACACTCAAATTTGTAGATTTGTTCTTGCCCCATTTTAAATAGGGCTTAGCAGGGCTATTTAGAGCTTTTGCCCTTTTTAGGTAGATTGTTCTACGAGTTAAATTGTACAAGTTTGTAATAGTGGCAAAAGTGATAACAATCTTAAAACCTTTTTTTCTTCCTTATAAATTTTAGGATCTTTTTTGTAAACACGCCTTCACCAATGTAGACCACAATATCTAATTATTTAATGTGCAAGTCTTCATCTAGAGCAATAATATATTATGCAGTAGGGGATATCAGGGCATATTGGGACGAAAAACGAAATATTGGGACATTTTCCTGTTCTTTTCTTAATCTATGAAGACAAACAACATTAAACTTTGCAGATTTAAAGCAATCTTTTTTGTAAAATATGATTAAGAAATAGAAGCTTGTAACTGGTGTTGCCATGTGTGCTTCTTGTGTGCTTCTGATGGTGCCATGTTTGCATCTTGGGTGCTTGCATCTGGTGGTCCTATGTGTCCATCTTGGGTGCTTTTGTTAGTTCTATGTGTGCTTCTGGGGGCCCATCTGTGCATTTAGGTGCTTGTATCTGGTGGTCCTATGAGTGTATCTTGGGTGCTTCCGGTGATATTATGTGTGGGACATCTTGGATGCTTGCAGCTGGAGGTCCAAGTTGCAGCTTTTTAAGGTATATCTATAAAAGAAGATTATTGTAGGCAGAAGTTCCTCTTCACTCAACACATTTCGGTCCAGTGGGTATATCTGTCACTATATTTAAAGAAATGACCTGATTCGTAAATACCCTGGGATTTGATGTTCCCAGTAATTCTGCGACATAAGAGATTGTCATTGTGACCCCTGCATGGGCAAATTGCCAAGCATCTTCGTCCTGATAGTAGAATTTAACCAAGGGACTGCATACATTCTGTCAAGAGGCTGTTGCTTTTGGCTGCAATGGGATACATGGCTCTGGTTGTTGTCAAGCAGAAGCAGCACCTTATTGTCAACGCTACAGTTTGCGTGGTCAACAAAGTGCTCAAGCCACTCACTGAAAATTGTTGTGGTCATTAATCCAGTTGTGTTGGCAGTTCTTCTGGAATCAGTAGTAGCTGCTGTTAGCATGTTATCCTTGAAATGCACTCTTGAAGATATTAATACTTATTATTAAGTATTATGATCTATTACTTTTTATTATTTTTAGTATTCTATGTAGACCAAACGCCAGTCTCGAACGGTCCAAGTTAACCCTTGCAGGGATTGGGAAAGACACCTTTGATAATGGGCCGTCTATAGAACTTTTAGTCATTTTCAGAATTTTGAATGGGCCATTTCCCTTAGTAGCAATGGTAAACTTTCAAATTTGAATGGGCCATTTTTTCATCCAATGTGCAAAATGGCCCATGGCCCCTGCCTTTCCCAATCCCTGCCCTTGCTGCCGACCTAAGACTTTTCTGACCACCTCTGGCGATTTTTAGTAATCTCCAGTTACCTCCTTTACCATGGCCAGTTGGCGACGCTGTGTCATTTGTGATATAATCAAAATGGCTGTGCCCATTAAAAGTGACCTGTTTGATAAGATTACAAAGAAGTTTGGCATTGCAAACCTTTATTTCAAGATTGAGTTTATAAATGCATTGGGGGAAGGAAAAGATGTTTTTGTGGCTGTTGGGACAGGTTTTTTGAAATAACTGACATATGAATGCGCCCCCATATTGATCAAGGGAAAGTATGAAGGAGGTCCCTATATATAGTATCTTGGGTCTTACCATTATACATGCTGTAAGTGGGAATATATAGCGTTCATTCTGTCCGGCCGTCCATATGTCTGTCCGTCACAAATCTGTGCCCTTATCATATCTCCTAAACTATACATGCTAGCTTCACCAAACTTTACACACTAATCAACCATGATCCCTAGATGTGCCTTTTGAGGGTAAGACCAACAAATGATTTTTTTTCCGGTTTCCATGGAAACATGACTGAACAGTGACTCTATGTTAAAGTCATATGTCCGGAGCATATCTCCTAAACTATACATGCTATCTTCACAAACTTCATACACTTATCAACCATGATCCCCAGATGTGCCTTTTGAGAGTTAGACCAACAAATGGTTTTTATTTTTTGCGGTTTCCATGGAAACATGACTAAAACAGTGACTCTCTGACCAAGTCCTTTGTCCGGAGCATTTCTCCTAAACCATACATGTTATTTCACCAAACTTCATACACTTATCAACAATGATCCCGAGATGTTCCTTTTGAGGGTTAGACCAACAAATGTTTTTTATTTTTTGCGGTTTCCATGGAAACATTACTTCAACAAGGACTCTATAACAAAGTGCTTTTTCCTGAGCATATCTCCTAAACTATACATGCTAGCTTCAACTAACTTAATACACTTATCAACCATGATCCCTAGGTGAGCGTTTTGAGGCTTAGATTGACAAAGAAAGCCTGACTATTAGTTTGAAGCGGGGGTATGTGAGCTGTGCTCACTTCTTTACTTATTTAACAGCTCTGATGCTTCAATGGGGACAAGTTTTCTCAGACAGTATCACACGTAGGTGAATGAAATTTTGGTTTAGAACACACCTGTTGATGCTCTTGATTGAGTTCGAAAGCCATTTCCGAAATATTATTTTTGACAGAATGATGGCCCTTGATTGCGCATTTGGACTTGTAGCGATTAACAGATCTGTTGCTCCAACTATTACAGTAACTTTTAGTAAATCAGTTAGTTATCCAGAATCATATTAATTCAGATTAGAGGGAGAAGAAATCAGACGGGCTACGGAGGGGGGGGGGGGGGGGGGGGGGGGGTGGGGGGATAATCTTTTAAGACACATACTGTTATATTCTCAAAACAAAAATAACAACCAAGACTTTAAATCAGTGAACATGGAAAAAATACAACTTAATATTACAATTTTTTGCTTTGTTGGAATTTTTATTGACAGCATGATATGGAAAGGGTTCACATTAAAAATACCTGGATTTTGCTTGCAAGGAGTTAAGTTTGTTGAAAGAAACATTTATTGCCGCGATATATAGAGGTCGCAGTCTACTATGCTTCGAGTGTTATGGCATCGAGAAATGTTCAAATTTTATCGCTTGATTAATGTTAAATTTATCAATGTTTCGGTTCAATGTAGATTCAATTATTGCTTTGTTAACACAAGTTACAGAAGAATTGTACGATGACAAGAAATAAAGTGTTGCCGGGCGTAGTGCACTGAGTCAGTGCTACAAATCATAGTCAAGTTTTTCTGAGTTTCATAATGTTAGTTTAGCGAAGGAAATATTCTTTGACAGGCCGCTGTCCGCTTGAGGTTGTAGCAAAGTACTTGCACTAACTTATTATAACCTGGGATGTACTTGAATATATTGTCTTTCGCTTTACAGGTAGCTATTTCTCTTAACGAATCTTGCAGTCGATGGAGGACAAGATGTTTGTTCCGAGTCCCTGGATGTACCTTTTGCCAGGAGCTTTCTGATTGGACTACTGTAAAATCATAATATTTCGCGGGGGTTTAATTTTCGCGCTTTTCGCGCAAAGCAATAATGCGCGAATAATAAAACATCGCGAAATACTATTGTTATGAACGTGAAGAAAACCAATAACAGACAAATAATTTGATTGACATATTTTATTACTCACAGGAATGTTTGGTTCGTTTATTAATGACGAGTCACTAATTAGAGCTATCACAAATGTGTACATCGTACGCCAATATGCACATTGTTTGTTGTGCAAACACAGTCATCACAATAATCCGGCCTGGCGGAATCCACTCTTGATCGCCAATATGCGTGTCCTGATGTTTTGATTGCGGTACGCTTGAGCTTCGATTCGATGCATATATTTTCGGTTCAGTATGATATTTATTTGAACGAGATCTCGAGAAGTCACATCATTCAAACACTATTGTTTGGAGTTAAAGATCAAACTAAACCGTTCCAAATGTTTACTTCCGGGAAAACCTGGCGACAGGTATCGTTACCACTTCAAAACTTTGAAGACGTTTAATGACAATAAATAAATAAAAATTTGATCATTGACTTTTTGAATAAATATTGTTTTTCTAAATTAATTACTACTAGTTTCAGTGTAATCTTTGCTGCACAGTGCATGTAGTTTTGCTCACCAAATTTTTGCTATTGCTTAGTCGATATGCGCGAAAATTAAACCCCGCGAATCAGTAATTTTTTATGTTTCCGCGAAAATAACACCCCGCGAAAATAAATGATTTTACAGTATCTATTTCCTTTGCAGTAAGCTAGAGAGCAAGTGTTAACTTGGACAGTTCGCGACTGGCGATAGTTAAGTTTTGTGTTGAAAGATGATAAACCCTGAAATTCCTGAATAACATGTTTAAGGTTCCCCCATTCAAGGTGGAAACCCTTAAGGTCAGTAATAGCATCCATAGAGATCAGAGATTGACTGTTGTCAATAGACCTTGAGGATGCCTTTGTTCATGGTTTGAATGCATCCCCAGTTGAAGAAGTTTGCCTTTGCTATTGACGGGGTGTGTTACCAGCTTCCTGTTCTCCCCTAGGGTGTCTCTGTGGCACCAAAGGTTTTCACCAAACTGATGCTGATTCTAGGTCACATTCACCCCTTCTTTTGTGAGAAACTTGATAACCACAGAATGCTCAGTTTTAGAACTTTCCATGTTATAGGGTACCTAATTTTGGGATGCCTTTGAGTTTCTCCTCTGGTTTGACCAGTCCGATATCCAGGTGAAGCCAACAAACTCCCAGGGGTGGACAATGTCGAAGCGGATGTCTTATCGTGAAGGATATTGGCTCCTCACGAATGGATGCTCCACAAAGAGACATTTTCCAATTGTTTAGACCATTCTAGATGGATCTATTTGCAACTAAGACAACACACCAACGTCCGGCGTTCTGCTCATGAATACCCAACTCTCGGGTGGTAGCCTCCGACGCCTTTGTGCTAGATTGGACCGACAGAGCCTTCACGCCTGTATCTCAGATTCCAAGGGTCTTGACACAACTAGCACTCATGCCGGCTCGTTTGCTAGTGCCCAGAGCTTATTCTCAACAATGAAGGGATACTTGGCACATGCTCAAGTATGGACCAGACCTTCGGTCACATGAGGGGGTGCCCCATCCGAATCCCAGGATTCAGTGGGTGTCTTGGCCACTGTCCAACATCACCTCTAGCAGAGCGGTATCCCTGCAAAAATTGCGGAGGGAATCAACGAACGTTCATTATAACGATAGATATGTCTGTTATGAGCGCTGTTATGGCGATAGGGGAAATGTGCAATCCCTTTTCAGATTTAGTCGCAGTACTTGAGTTCCTTCAGTCGAGGTTAGGCATCGTTCTAGTAGTGTCTATTTTCATCTTCTTTATCAGATGCAATAGTCGGCTCTTAATATTTGTGCATAGCGGTGACCTAGATATAAAAAACGAGGCTAAGCCCGCAAGCTTCGAAAATGGCAGGCGGCCATGGCAATTTTTCAGTTTGCGAGCTGCAGTAGTATTGCGCGACTGGCGTCAATAAAAAGTAACAGAAAGATGTATACTTTTGCAAAAAGATCATTTGCTGTATTTTCAAGGACTTGGTTTTAAACTTGTCACCGAAGATTAAAGTTTTCCTTCATAACGTGCCTTGGAAAGATTTCAAAACATCGCTTAACGTCGATTTGCTGAGATGAGTATCGATCAAATATATTTAATTTTACGAACTTCAGGTGAAAATTTCAGATGAGAAATTATATTGTTTGCAGAAATGCCTATAAATTTTCTTACAACAATCAATGCTTAATGATAAATGATAAAATTTAAATGATAAAATTTTTTAGTTTTCTTGTCGTTCGATTGTAATCTCGTATAGTCTATCAACATCAACTGAGTCTTGAGTGCAACTTCGTTCCTCCATTAGGACACAGATTCTATCATATATCACATATATAAGTCATAGAGCGACTCATCAGCTTAATACATACGAGTCAAAATCCTGAAGGGTCCAATTTTTTGGTCCAGGCATATATTTTAAATTTTAACAATTTTTTTTATCTGTTTTTATACTTTTAGTCTGTGGAAAAGTAACAAATAAGCAAATCATTAGAGCTGCAACGAATACACTACCAGGCGAATACGATACGTATCACGAATATGGGGTAGCGAATACGAATAATTATTCATGAATATGAAAGCTAAAAAATGATGAGACATTTTCAAAAACAATGAGTCAAGCATTAAAAATAAAAAAAAGTCAAATATTTTGTATACTATTGATATTTGTGAGATAAACATTTCCATTTCCATAATTTCATTATTAAAGCCGGTCATATACGATATAGGCCTACATTGAAAAAAAAATATGAAAACCATGCAGGAGGTGTTAAAATTTAATTTTAATTCAGTTACTCAAATAATTCCGATTCAGTAATTTTCTTAATAAAAACTATATGCTTAACCTTTCAATGTAAAATAAAAAAGGTTTCAATAGTCATTCATTCAGTTAACCACTGCTGGGTAATTATAACAGGAAAGCAGACGATGTACAGATCAATTTATGGACATGTAACCGTGCTGTGGTAAAACACTGAAAACACATTACATTAAGTAAACTAAAATCACTCAAGTTCTTTTAAACATTATTAAAATATTCTCAAAACCGGGCATGGATAAATGTTTCGACCTTTTTTATCAATACAATGATTTCTTACTGAAAATTGGATATCACTAACTAAAACATGTTATAAGAAAAGTGTTAACAAATTTTGGTAGCAGAAATGACGGAAGTGGTGGCGGTATTGACATATATACCAGATATGAAGCAATTAGGAGTTGTTCATACAGTTAATTGAGACTTTCTACTGGTGAATAAACATTTCTATCTAAAAAGAAAAAGAATAAACATGATTCTACATATGCAAAGTATCCATTATAGAAGATACATGGTAAACCTTTGAAAGCAGTGGCAGCATTGACATTTACCTAGTGGCAGTATTGACAAAAATCATTCAAATATTATTTTATTATTGATTGATATTGGTTTAGATAAAAACATGTGTTGTAAATTTAGCCGTCTTCTCAGACGAAATTTCACCTAACTCTTCTAAAATAAGTATATGATTCATTTCCACATTTTATTGACCACTCTTGCGGTGACAGTTTTGACAGCTTTGTTTATGGTATTGAAGTAGTTTGTAAGATGATACACCAAAACTTTTATGTCATTCACTACCTTTTGAACACTAAATTATATGAAATGTGAAACAATGTAGTATTACATAATATATCCCTAATATAGAAAATCATTATGTAATATGTCATATTATGAGTTTTCAAAATAATAGTATTCACAGATTAGTGGTATTTTCAAAATGAATTTGCATGAATATGAAATCATAGATGTCAATCTTTGATTATTTAAATGTATATATTCAGCTTTCAGACATTAGTCATAGATGAATTGACAAATTTTTGTATGTATGACATTAAAAAACAATATCTATCAATTTGAAAAGATTCGTTTTATCCATTCTCTGTTAAGATTTGTCAAATGCTGTTACTGCAAGAAAGTATTACTGCATAATAAATATGATTATGATATGCTAAAATAATTGTCATGCTATTTTACCAGACACTGGATAGCAAATTGTATTCATTGAAACCTTTTTATTAATCACAAAATATCAATTCAAAATAAAAGTTGTTTGCCTGAAAATCAAGACTGTCACCAGTCAGGTCAACACCAATGAAGTCAATACTGCTACCATAGCTGAATACACCATTTTATATTAGTTGGAAACAGACAGTATAATATTGTAAAATCAAAAACTGTAATACTTTATGTCAGTCTTGATAATTCAAAATTTGTGTATGTAAAATATTTAATTATTGAACATGATTCTCAAAAAGTTTCAATGTCAACACTGTCACTAAGTAGGTCATTACTGTCAGCAACACTGTCCTTTACTGCCACCTACTCAAAAATGGTGATTTAGGGAAAAGTATGATATTTATAACATTGTATAAGATTGTAGTATTTTGATATAGATTAGTAAGTTTCTAACTTAAGATATCTAAATCTAGATTTACACATGATATTAAGAATGGTTAAGTATGAAGATGTTTTTATTTCAAAGTTCAGTTCATCTCTTGTTTTTTAATCGAAGACGGCAATGAAAAAAGTATTTGTGAAGACATGTTACCTTATAGGTTTGAAACATAAAGCACATCATTGGTATGACATGTCAGGTAGTCATAACTTTGTTTTGTGCGTTTTGATTTATACAATTTCATGCTTTTGTTCTGGTAGCAGTATTGACTATTTTTAACCATATACGTAAAAGGTTAGATAATTACTTATTTATTAATTAAGGATAAGCTTGCATGTTTTTGTTCAGAGTGTTCAACATTCAAACAATACTTGTTGGTAATAGAAATAGAATTTTATACATTTTTTATTTTTGTTTTTGATCTCAAAAATGGACTCTTCGTGATTTTGACTCATATATCTCTTAAATAACTTTCATTATGCATTCACCTAATACAGACCAACAAACCAGATAAATGAGTAGATAAAAGTGTGGTCTAGTCTACCACTTACAGTTTCCACAGGCCTGGTCGATTCTTTAGGAGTCAAGGTGGACCCTATAATCGTGGGTTTTATCATATATATCGATCGTTTGGCTTTTTTAAAAACAAAATGGATTTTTCGAAAAACATACACAAAACTTGTCTAGATTTTTGTGCTTGTCATTTCTTGAATGTATGGCATCTTGTCAACATTGATAATAAAATGGAAATTTTAACTTATAATGCTAGATTGAAATATCTAAAACTAAAACTTTCCTAACTAAATCTTTCCTTTTTCATTGACAAATGATATTCCATAATGATACATGTAAGTAGATTCCTAATTATTATACCAACAAAGTCTCTCAGAAGATTTCATATAGTTAACTGGTTCAAATCCTATTTTTGTGACAAAAAGTCAAACTATTTCCACTTTATCTCGGTAAGAAAAAATTTAAAGATCGACTGAAATGACCCATGGCAACTTTCGTGATTCATAAAATATGTATTCCAATTTGCCAGTAATTTGAGGTTAAATTTTCGAAATCGGCCGATAAACAACTTTAATACGGCTTTTTCGAATCACCAGCTAATTAGCACCAGTGAACAGAACTGAAGTGGCCCGTGGTCACTGAGGCGTGTCCTGCCGCGTGACGTGCCGCGTGACGTGCTAGTCGGCGGAGGTATAACCTCCTTAATGAAAAAACAACACCGTTTAAAGCTCAAAAAGTATAGTCTAGTACCGTGCAGCGGTACTAGACGTTAAATGCGGATTAACAAAATTGAATAAACAAAACGAGTATTGCAGGGCTTATTTAATTTTGATTGTTTGGTCACGTGACCTTGTATACACGTTCCACCTTGGAAACGTTTGATTTGAAGCGGCGCTAAAATCTCCGTAGTTTTCTGACTGTCATGGCTGACCGTCGTGAAAGGAGCGAGTTAGTGTGAAAGTGTCGGGCGCACAGAACATGCAGGCATCACTGCATAACGCACTGGTTGGATTGAATATGAATGAATATGAATGATGAGTCGGTGATGACCTTGACTGATATGTGTATAGATTGGTTTTCTGGTTCAACATTCCAATCTCCAGCTCGCTGATGGACAACCCTGCTCCGAGCTAGTGAACCGACAGGTTGTTAGCAAGCCTTTGACTTGTCACGATTTTTTCTCGGCACCAACGTTTCATTTGTACCAGCAGTGTGATTATAAGATATGACTTTAATAAATGGGAAGATACACTGAGCGTGTAAAGGTAGTTTTCAACAAACCAGCGTAGCGTAACCTTTGTTTACAATGGGACAAGGGAGATAACTCTTGACAGTACGTCGTCTCTCGTTACTAGGGTTGCGCGTGACCCAGTTTAACATAGAAAAATATACCTACGGCACGTGACCGCTTTTGACCAATGAGTATCCGACATTGCTGTCCAAGTCGAGATAAATAGCCTTATGAGCTTCAGAGACAATGGCTCTATTCTTTTTTAGTAAAAGGCTGAAATTTTGTTTTTCAGGTTTTCTTAGTTTATGGGGTTATAGATTTGGGTTCTCAAGGATCCTTCCCTTTAAAAGCTACAAGGACCCAGCATAAAAAAGAAACTGTTTCATCTCCAGAAAAAAAATTGAAATGTTGTGTGCCAACTCTGGAAAATATAAGTATAGATTTGTGAATTATCTGTAAGTACTGCATCTGAAAAATTCAAGATTCATTTGTTACCCTGATTGGTCCACATTGCTTTTGTTTCGTTATACACATGTACATGTTTACATATTTGTCTGGAAAAAAAAACTATTAGGCCTTAACTTGGTGGAAGGAATTGTGGAAAAAAATCCTCGCAAGTTCAAGATAGATGAGAATGAGTTAAGAGAACGTAGGAACTTCATCAACAAGACAAAATGGACTGTGAAGGTGAGTTACAAGATTTCTTGACTATATGTAGAGCTGGATTAATGAAGTACTCATTAACTTGACTGACCGTCCATCATCGGTTATTTCACAATTGTATTTCATGAAAGGACTGACTTGTTAACCCTCAAGTTGTTGAATATTAGATAGACCACTTTTGTCCCTATAGCGGAAATTTTTAGCACTCACCTAGTTACCTTTAAATGCTTAACCCTTAAGATGCGGGTACCGGAATATTCCAGGAGGAAATTAGCTTTGCTCGCATGTCCTGCTAGTGAGATGCGAGTACCACACTTAATCTTTCTCATGCTAACTAATTATCGCCGCGGTTCTCAGTAGCGAAGGACGGAAATTTATTGCACAGCAGTAGTCTCAGTTCAACGCTTGTATATTCGTTCACTCAATTTTCCCCCGCTCCCCACCGCACATGCTAATAGGCTGTGGGCACCTTCTACCCTCTTGCACAAGCTTATCGAGCTTACCAACCCGCGTGCTATCATTTACTTAGACGCGTGCAATGGACCATATGCACACCTTCCTATCGCACGCTGAAATATTACCAAAGCGGCGTTAAAAAAAACAACTCAATCACTCACTCACTCCTATCGCACGCCCTATGTTCTGAACCCGTGGGCGGATTTCAAGATGGGTGGAATTGTCTTCAATTCGATATAAAATACATATCTGCGCTACGTGGAATAAAGATACAGCTAGTGCCGCAAAAAGGTAGTTTTTACATATTTTTAGTTTTACACCATTTTGTCACACCAATTTTCTCAAGATGTGCCCAACGTATTTTCATTTTTTTTATATCACATGATAGAGGAAACGATTGTCTTTCATTCCATGTAAAATTTGAATATGCGCAAAAATAAATAAAGACATAGCAAGCGCCGCAAAAAAACGCTAATTCCTCTATTCAAATCATGTGAACTGAACGGCAATTTTGACATGTGCCCTTCTTTCGCTCATATCTTGTCAACAGCAAAGCGCATATTGAAATTTTGACCTTTTGATAGAGAGGGAATAAATTTCTTCCATTTGGTGTTAAATTCATACGTGGGCTATATAAAATAAAGATACAGCAAGTTCCGCAAAAAGGTGTGTTTTTCTCTTTCGTTAGTTTTTTACCATTTTTTAACACTTTATATCACATAATATTCTTGGCACATTTTGAAATTTTATATATCAAAATATAGGAAAAAGGATGATCTTCATTTCCATATAAAATTTGTATAGATTCAAAATCAGTAAAGACCCAGCGAGTACGCACAAACAGGCAATTTCTCTATTCATAACTTTTTAACTGAGAAGCGATTTTTCACCTGCTTTATACACTTCCTATCCATTTAACGGCAGAGCGCATTATCAACATTTTTATACTACAATAAGGAGGAAAGAATGAACTTCATTTCTATGTAAATTTTGCAAATTACAATTAGACAATAACGGAGCGTTAAGTGATGTCATCATAATGTGTTCTCAAATACATGAGGGTACCATCTTTATACACTATATATATTCCAAACGAAGTTCGAAACGAATATTTATTATTTCTATATCATCGTAAAGAAGAAATAAATATCTCCAATTCCATATATAATTTGCACATATTTTCATCAAAATAAAACGTCTGGAATTGATGCGACAAATGACGCAAAAAGGCGATTTTCAGACTGTTTTCACTAGCTAGACCATCATTTCGTTGGTAATACCTTCTAATCAAAGTACAATGTACTATTTTGTTTTATATCTTCGTAAAAAAGAATAAATTGCCTTCAATTCCATATATATTGTACATGTATACAAAGCGAATTACTTGATTTATAAAGTTTGAAATAAAGACAATTTCTGTTATGTGCGAGTGAATTTCCAGCTTGGATGTCTAAGGGCCGCCTGCACGCGCTAAGTGCATGTGTTTGCCTGGGGCTATTAGCTTAGTAATATTACTGTGGGGGTCAGAACGTTATCTGGATTTATCACAACCCTGTTTTCGTGATTTATATCTTTCATTTAGGATGGCGTATCGTAATAAAATTTATTGTGAAATATAGAGCAAATAATTAGCTTCAATTCCGTATATAATTTGTATATATGCAAGCTCACCTCGGTTGTAGAAACCGTTCTAGGGGTCATAGAAATTTCAGGTCAGGTAAGTATCATCCATTTGTAAAATATAGAGCAAATAATTAGCTTCAATTCCGTATATAATTTTTATATATGCAAGTTTACCTCAGTTGTAGAAACCGTTCTAGGGGTGATAGAAATTTCATTCAAAGTGTCAGGTAAGTATCATCCATTTGTAACACGGGATTCGCCGACTAGCTTTGTATAAAACGACGATAACGTCCGTATTTCGCCATGTAAACACGCCATATGTTGTTAAAACGGTCGCATCTGGCGGCGCTGGAAAATTCAGCCATGGGGGCAAAACTGGTCAAAATAATATTCAGCAACGTAAGGGTTAATTAGCCTGTGTGGCTGAATTTCCCAGCGCCATGAGATGTGACTATTTTGGCAATTTATGGTGTGTCTACGGGGTTAATTCCGGATGTAAATGATCTTTTCATTCAAAATTAGGTGGCAAATCCCGTATAGAAATGAACAAAATGTATCAGCATGAATGAATTTTTTATCCCTCCTAGAACGATTTCTATTACATTCTAAATATTGTTTTCATTTGCGCAACTCAAAATCACATATGGAGTTAAAGATTCATTATTTTTCTTCACGATGTTATAAAATTATTACGATACGACCTCTATTTACATATTTACAAGTATCTAAAGAATGCCTTTGTTTCCAGTGAAATAAAATTCCTATTTCTGAGCGCACGTACATGTATTTTAAATGTTATTATAGACAATTTATTCTTGACGAAAATTTTTTTCAGAATATGTCCTCCGGTTTGAAAGATATACGCTGTTAAAGATGGTGGGGGTGATCCCCTACAACATTCCGAGCCCAGGTCATTATTAGCTAGAACTTAAGTCCCCCGGCGCACTCTTGAACCGGCATGCTCATTGGTATCATTAGTACCATTTCTAAGCAATTGGGGTAATTCTCAACTATTTGAAAACAGATTTTGATAATTGTCTTATTTGCGACAAATTATTCTTTATTGTTTACTGCGCGTATGCAAATTATGCATGGAATTAAAGATAATTCTTTTCTTATGATAATGAGGAAACATAAAAAACTGCTAGATGAACAAATTTTGATCATTGCAATAGCTGTCGCATCACTCGCTTATTCTTTATTGTTTTATGTGCATATGCAAATGTCATATTGAATCAAAGCCAGTTTTTTTCTCTTTACTATGATATAAAAATTATGAAGTTTTGCCACCTTATTCAGAAGATATAAATTGCAAAGAAATGGGGGGAGGTTCGTGATGCGGCTGTTAGTGAATGTCCAGTTACAGCTCACACTGACTTTCTATGTCTGGCTGATTTTATCTTCCACATCCCTTCGAATAAGTTCTCTTTTCATTTTGGAGCAAACACACACATGCGTAAGAGGTTTATTCTTCTTTCCAACAGGCACAATCTTTGTTCGAAAGTGACTTCCATGAAGACGCAACATACTATTATTGCTTGTGCTTGGCCGGCCACAAGGATGTTTACGCGGGATAGACACTTTTACTGTGTTTTGAAGGTGATCGTATGCTGCACCATATCTTTCTGAATTAACGGCTTGTTTTCAAGGTTTTATCTTTGAGAATTCTTGATAAAGAATGTAGAGGTTCAACATAGTAATGTTCAACACATGAAACGACACAAGCTTCCACCATTTAAGACTTTTCATTTTGAACATTTACTCTTAAACTATTACAGCAACTTTTAGTAAATCAGGTTATCCAGAATCATGTAAATTCAGACCAGAGGGAGAAAAAATCAGACGGGCTGCGGGGGTATGTGAGCCATGCTCACTTTTTTCTTGTTTCTTGATCACTATCAATTTCTGACAAAAAGACATTTTCACTCTCATCAGTAGATTCTATATTGGAGTCTTCATGGACAATTAATTTAAATGAATAAATGAATTTAGGCACACGCAAGATATAACATCGAAACATGAACTATCGTACAGAGAAATTCAATTTGAGCTTCATGAAAATTCAATAGCCACATTTCTTAAGTGTTTGAAACAAGTTTACCTTTTCGCGCTGATGGCGCAAACGGCCACCAAGATTGCATCTACAGAGGACATTTTCTAGTTGTCCTGTCAAGACCTAGACAACTTGTTACTCACCTATACAGAAGTCAAAAACCTAGACCAATTCCAATTGTGACGGACACTTTCTAACTCAATGGTCGTCACTTTCCATCAAAGATTCAGCCTGTTGGAAAGAAGAAAAACCTCTCACACATGTGTGTTGTTTGCTCCAAAGCGAAAAGAGAACTTCGTCGAAGGGAAGTCGAAGAAACCTATCAGCCAGTTCGAAAGAAGAAAAGGGTAGGCAAAGAATCTTCTTTCGAATGTAACGAGTGTAATGTGGCTCTATGTGCAGCACCATGTTTCAGAATTTATCACACGTCACAAGATTGCACTAAAGCTTATATCAGTTTGATGTCAGAGAAGGAAAATGAGGGGGATAATCAAGAAGATTGAAGAAAGAAGCAGAAGTGTGGATGAGCGTTACTCTCCTTATAAAGTTTATTCTTCACATCAATAAGGTGAATAAGTGTAATATAAAATACTTATTGTCAATGAAATAATCTTTTTTTTAAGTCGTAAAAGAGACAGAGAAAGTCAATGTGAGCTGTCACTGGACGTTCGATACGAGCCGCATCACGAACCTACCCCCAATCTTTCGCAATTTGTATTCTTAGAATCGGGTGGCGAAACTTCATACTTTTTACATCATCGTAAAGGGAAAAGAACTGGCTTTCATTCAATATGAAATGTGTATGTGAGCAACACATAATAAAGAAGCGGCAAAAAATGCGAGAAATGTCGCAATTATCAATTTTTTCCCTCAAATGTCTGAGGGTACCCCTCTTTAACGGTTCATATCTCCCGAACTATTTGGCACTTTTAAAATTTTTTTCTCACCTTTCTCAAGCGGAAAGAATTATCTTTACTTCCATATATAATATGCACGTGCGCAGTCAATAAAAATGGTGCGGCGAGTGAAGCAACAAATGTCGCAAAAAAGACGATTGTCGAAATCTGTTTTCAAGTAGTTGAGGGTGTTGCTCTTTCGCGGTTCATATCTCCCAAACTATTTAATACTTTTTTATATTTTTTTCACCTATTTCAAGGGAATAGAATTGTCTTTAATTCCATGTATAATATGCATATGCGCAGTCAATAATAACGATGAGGTGAATGATGCGACTGGTGTCGCAAATTGAACGCTTATCAAAATTTGTTTTCAAGTAGTTGAGGGTATCCCTCTTTCGCTTTTCATATCTTTTGAACCAGTTGGCACCTTTTCATTATTTTTTCACAGTCGTAAGGACGAAAGATTTATCTTTAATTCCATGTATAATTTGTACATGCGCAGCAAGAAATGACGTTGCGGCTTGCGTATAGAATGATTGATTTTATTATCTCGGAATGTTTGCCCGCGTGTGTCTGCACGCGCCGAGAGGATCGGTACAGCAGGAAACAACGCTGGTGCTTAGAACACTGGCACTCGCAAGCTGGTGCCTCGGGGGTGCTCCGGGGGTATAACGGCACTAATTAGCGTACCGATGCCAGACTGCCCAAGGGAGAATTAGTTCTGGCTAAAAATCTCGTTATGTCGGAGCATCCTTGGGGTACCCCCAACCATCTTTCGCGGCGTATATCTTTCGAACTGGGTGACATATTCTAACAATTTTTTATCATCATAAAGAAGAATAAATTGTCTACAATTCCATATATAATACATGAATGCGCGCTAAGTATTAGGGATTTTATTCAGCCGGAATTAAAGACAATCTTTAGATAATTGTAGAAATCTAACTAGAGGTCGCATTGTAAAAAGATATATATCATCGTAAAGAGGAATAATGTATCTTCAATTCCATATAAAAAATTTAATTGTGCGATTATATTTAAGGATTTTCCGTAACTCTAAATAAAGACAATCTTAATATTGTAATAGAAACCGTTCTAGGTAAGATAAAAATTTCATTCAAAGTGTCCGATAAAGATCGTTCATTTGTGTACGGGATTGGCGGGCTACTTTTGTATGGAACGGCCATTTTCATCCATAATTCACCGTGTGAATACACCATATATCGAAAAAATGCGTCTCGCGGTGCAAAATAATTCAGCCTCAGGGGCTAATTGCGTTATAACGGTAGCGAGGCGAGTGCTGGAAAATTCAGCCACGGGGGCAAAACTGGTCTAAATAATATTCAGCAACGGAAGGGTTAAGTTTTTTTGATATTCAACACAAGGAATTTGTTCTCACACAAATCTTATACCGTTCAGGATTGGTAGGAAATGTCAGTTTCTAATGACTCACATTAGACTAAGTTCTCTGTTGTAGGACATGAAGGAAGAGTTGTCCAGTCCAGAATCTCACAGGGAAGGCAATACTCGCCAGGTAACTGTAATCAGGCCTACCAAAGAAAAAATTGAATCGCAACAGAAAGCAGCGAAACAACAACATTTACAGAAGGAACTGCATCTCAATGTAGTGATGCCCATTGAAAAGTTAAGAAATAGCTCACTCAAGCGATGATCAGCCCTGTTAACAAGAGATGGCGCAAAATGAAACACTCAATACGTAACACTGTCACTGTGCAAGCACAGTAACCAGGCTTGGAAGCTTATTGCTTATTGTCCCCCGCCACAACGTGGAACAGAGGACTATGAATTCAGTGGTGTCTGTCCGTCCGTACGTCCGGATTCATAAAGCTTAGCACCTAGAGTGTTCATGTTTGGTGACAGCTTTCAATGGAGGAAGACTCAGACGCCAGTCGACATTAGTGACCTTGATCTCATTTTCAAGGTCACCACAACACTTTGGCCACTTTGTAATACATTGTTAACCCAATATCTCGTAAAGCTTAGCACCTAGAGTGTTCATATTTGGTGACAGCCTTCAATGGAGGAAGACTCAGATATAAGATAAATAATATTAATTATACCAAATATCTCATAACGGTGGGGACATTGCCATGTTAGTGGCAAACACTTGTCTTGCTTATGTGATCACGAAATGGGATTTCTTATAAAACTCATAATTCTATAATCTTTATAGCTATTCAATGAATTATCAATTCTCAAATTGCGCAGTAATAGTGTTGCGTATTGAGTGTTTCATTTTGCGTTATTGCTTGTTTAAAGTGCTGATTGTCACTTGAATAATGCTATTTCGTAACTTTCAATGTGCATCGCTACATGGTGATTCATCTGTAAGTGTGGTCATTTTGCTGCTTTCCGTTGTGGTTCGATTTTTCCTTTGGAAGGTCAGTGTAATGCTAAAGTAGTGTTAAGCAGCTGTCTGTGGCAACTGAACAGGCCTGGTAATAGAGGATACTAAAAGACCTTCAGTTTAAAACTTTTTTTTATTAAGAGAGGTTAAGTTATTAAAACCATTAGGTCTAGATCAACCAAACTTTTGACTTTTCTGGAATTCATTTTTTTTGTGTCTTTTCCATGGAAACGTTATTTTTTTTGACTTAGTTATATGGTGTATAATGGGGACAGATGATACTCTTGATCGAATTCAAAAGCCATTTCCCAAATCTTTTTTTTAAAGAGCCATGGCCCTTGATTGCTCAATTGGACTTCAATTGGAAGCGTTTAACATATCTGTTGCTCCAATGGAGACAGATTTTTTCAGACAGTTTTACACCTAGTAGAGTGACATTTTGGTTTGGGATACACCTGATGATACTCTTGATCGAGTTCTAAAGCCATTTCCGAAATTTAATTTTTTGACAGAATTATGGCCCTTGCTTCTGAAATTGGACTTTGAGTGATTAACAGGTCTGATGCTTCAATGGGGACCTGTTTTCTCAGACAGTATCACACTTAGGTGAATGAAATTTTGTTTTTGAACACACCAGTTGATGCTCTTGATCGGGTTCAAAAGCCATTTGTGAAATATTATTTTTCACAAAGTTATGGCCCTTGAATGCACAATTTGACTTGTAGTGATTAACAGATCTGATGCTCCAATGGGGACAAGTTTTCTCACACAGTATCACACTTAGGTGAATGAAATTTTTGTTTTGGACACACCTGTTGATGCTCTTGATCAAGTCAGAAAGCCATTTCCGAAATATTATTTTTCACAAAGTTATGGCCCTTGAATGTGCAGTTCGACTTGTAGTGAAGCTCAATAATGCTTTTTTTATTTTCTGATGATCTTAGCTGTATGGCACAAAAGATAGGACTTTATATGATCAACTGTGTTTACATGTGAGTTTGGGAGAGGGGAAAGAAATCCGACGGGCTGCAGGGGCATATGAGCCATAGTCACTTTTTAGCTCATCAGGTCTGAAAGACCCGATGGGCTTATGGCATGGCATGGCGTCCGTCCGTCCGTCCATCCGTAAACTTTTCACTTTTTCGACTTCTTCTCCAGAACCAATGACTCTAGAGAGCTGAAATTTTATGTGCATACTCCTTGGCAAATGGGGATTCTAAATTGTAGATTTCGTGACCCCATGACCCCAAATGGGGTCACAAGGGTCAAAACCTTAAAAATCTATTTTAATCTTCTTCTCCAGTTCCAAAAGGTCCAGAGAGCTGAAAAGTTATGTGTAGACTCCTTGGGCACTGGAGATTCTAAATTGTAAATTTTATGACCCCATGACCCCAAATGAGGTCACAGGGGTCAAAACATGAAAAACCTATTTTCATCTTCTTCTCCAGTTCCAAAAGGTCGAGAGAGCTGAATAGTTGTGTGTAGACTCCTTGGGCACTGGAGATTCTAAATTGTAGGTTTGGTGACCCCATGACCCCAAATGGGGTCACAGGGGTCAAAACCTAAAAAACCTAATTTCATCCTTTTCCCTAGTTCCAAAAGGTCTAGAGAGCTGAAAAGGTGTGTGTAGACTCCTTGGCAAATGGGGATTCTAAATTGTAGGTTTGGTGACCCCATGACGCCAAATGGGGTCACAGGGGTCAAAACCTTAAAAATCTATTTTAATCTTCTTCTCCAGTTCCAAAAGGTCCAGAGAGCTGAAAAGTTATGTGTAGACTCCTTGGGCACTGGAGATTCTAAATTGTAAATTTTATGACCCCATGACCCCAAATGAGGTCACAGGGGTCAAAACATGAAAAACCTATTTTCATCTTCTTCTCCAGTTCCAAAAGGTCGAGAGAGCTGAATAGTTGTGTGTAGACTCCTTGGGCACTGGAGATTCTAAATTGTAGGTTTGGTGACCCCATGACCCCAAATGGGGTCACAGGGGTCAAAACCTAAAAAACCTAATTTCATCCTTTTCCCTAGTTCCAAAAGGTCTAGAGAGCTGAAAAGGTGTGTGTAGACTCCTTGGCCAACGGGGATTCTAAATTGTAGGTTTGGTGACCCCATGACGCCAAATGGGGTCACAGGGGTCAAAACCTGTAAAACCTAATTTCATCTTTTTCCCTAGTTCCAAAAGGTCTAGAGAGCTGAAAACTTGTGTGAAGACTCCTTGGACACTGGGGATTCTAAATTGTAGGTTTGGTGACCACTTGACCCCAATTGGGGTCACAGGGGTCTAAACCTTAAAATCCCATTTCATCTTCTTCTCCAGTTCCAAAAGGTCTTGATAGCTTAATAGTTGTGTGTAGACTCCTTGGACAATGGGGATTCTGAATTGTAGGTTCGGTGACCCCTTGACCCCAAATGGGCAATGGGCCTTTTTTATTTGATTGTGAACAACTCAGACGTTGGGACAGGCTATCTTTCCTACACTGCCCATGACCCCATGGTCTAAACCCAAACACCTATTTCTATCAAAAGTCTGATGAGCTACAGAGCCCATGGCTCTATTTTTTCGCTCCCAAGCATTGGGACTACAACTGGTAGTAGCATATTCTGAGCTTCAGAAATACCAAGTTACAGCTACAGTAGTACTTAAAAGAACTTATAAGTAAAGCAGCTTACTAAAGGTGTAACTGTGAAATGAAGGGGGGAGATATCATTTCAGATGATATAACCACCTTAACTCAAGTGAGAATGCCCAGGGAGTAAAGGAGCTGTGAAACTTAAGTGAAATTTGAACATATAATTTGATAAAATGCTTTGATGAATATGTGATATGTAAAGATACTGCTGGTGTGTCATATTGCTTGCAGCTAGAGTACAACCAGTCAACATTGCTAGAAAAAACAAGATGAATGCAAGATGCAGAGTACAGCTGTGCAGCTGGCGTGGTACAAGACACAACAAAAAGTTGTCCTGCCAAAAGACCATTGAGATTGGATTTATCAATGATACCAAAGCAAAATGATCATTACACACAAAAACAAAAACTAAAATGAGCGTTTAAATATGGACAAAGTAATATGAGAGAATATGATACATAGGTTCAGTATGGTATTGAAAAGTGGAAAAGGATAATTATGGTGGATGTTGGGGATGAATGTGGGAGACAACTTTTCAGGAGCTTGTAAGTAAGCAAACAAAGAGTGATTGTGCAAGTAAACAACTGCTTGAAGTGTGAAATGCAAGACAGACACTTCGGATCTAGAAAATATAGATCATTTGATTGGTCGAAAAAATGCTGTTAGAACAAAAGAAAACTTTTATGCAAATTAACCATGGCCTGGTAACAAAATTAACGAACTGTGATTGGCTGATGTTGAGAACTTGTAGATGGGAGTTAACGCTTAACTCCCCTTGTTAAATTTACTTGTAGATACAGCAATGAAATAAAAAATATTTAGCTATGAGTAAAATGCCTAGGGATAAAATATGAAATGTATGTAGTTTTACACATGTACTTTGTTTGTACATATTAAGGCACAATGGGACTTAACAGGAAAATAGATAAAGTTATAAAGCTTGCTTCATAGAAAAATAAAAAATACATGGTTAAAGGAAACAAACCACGTTTAAATTGTCATTATAAACCTGCTCACAAATTGTAAGATTTAATGACGACTCACAGACTTTTATGATCAACTGACTTTCTGTGCATTTTAAAAAAAATATTGGTTCCTATCCGGTGATATATAGAAAAATAATTAATGGTGTCACTAGTATGTGTTGCTCTTAATTTTTAAAAATATATTCCCCGACTTTATCCTTACACTCAATTCAATGTGTCATGTAAAATGAAGTAATTGCTGTGTTCAGAAACAACAGATGCAGGATGGGTAGGGTTAAAGGGTTTTGGTTATCTTTAGACAATTTACAATATTCACCCCCAATGTGCATGACAAATATTTGACCAGCGCACAAAGAAGCACCTATCCATGTGTAGGAGAGTATTGCATATGGTAGTATTGACATTGTCAAGATCAGCTTTTCTCTGACAGTTGGAGATGCGCATTAGAAACCAAAACTACCTACAATAGGGATATGAACCCGGGCTTTTGGTATGACAGGCCAGCACGCTAACCACTTCTGCTGTAAGCGATGTTTTAAGAACAATTAAAGAAAATCATTAAGATAAAATTCACTGGTGCTGCCGTTGCAGAAATGACTAAACATCAACCCACCACACCTCTAAGCCTAATGTGTAGCAGAGCCAATTGTTAGCTAAAACCAAAGTGTACTTTGTTCAAGGTAAAATAAAAAATCAGTCAAAATTGTTGATTAGGTCATTACAGTGCTTTACAGCACACATTTTAGTATGAGTCTTGATAAGTACCATTATTAATGAATTAATTGTAGGGCCTTATGAGAAATGCAAACTGTTGTCTTGTTCTTGTTTGATATTATCACATGTTATATTAATACACAAACTTGGTAAGTGCTTATAGAAATATAACTTTGCTTATCTCCAGTCCCTGCTGGCACCTAACGGGGGAAGTGTTGGGGTGGACCGATACAGCCGATTGGACAGGGAGACTGAGGGCGCCAACCAGAGCTACATTGACGACACCAGTCAGCAACAGCAGGTCTGAAATCATTTTGTTTTTATAATACACTCGCTGCAAAGTAGTCAAGTCTTGATTCTAGTGCATATGCCTCAAACCAATACGCGGTGCACTTTATGCATATTTATTAATATACATTTTTAGCAGCCATAAGTTGGGGGGAAAATGTTTGACATGCTCACATTGAAAGTCAAAGGTCATGGTTGCAAGTTTTGAAATCCATAAAAAAAATCCTTGTAAACATGATAACTTAAAAATTTGCAGTGCTAAGTGGCTCTTACTTAGTTCTAAAATTTGTAAGATTTTCGCTACAATTGGTAAAATCTCAAGGTGAGCTTATGACTTGGTTTTGCAAAAATGTTTTATTTTAATTATTAACACCTTTAATCATTGCATAATTGTAGGTATGGGTTATGGCCATGATAACCCTTTGATGAAATTTTGAAACAAGAAATAGGTACTAAGAATTCATATTAACTATTCCCTCATGCAAATACTTTTGACATATTCCTATTCAAGTCCAAAGGTCAAGTCTTGAGTAATGAAATCATTAAAAGAATTCTTGCAAACTTTTCGTGCTTTGAGGATATCTTATTTAGTGTCTATCAAATATGGAGAAATACAAAGATTTTGAAAGGTTTTTGCTGTTGATTGGTCAAAGGTCAAGGTAACAGAAAAGGTCAAAGGGCATCAAGGGCCTCATCTTCCCACGGCAAGGTGAAAATGTATCGAGATAGACTCTATCCATTTTCTACCATGCCCTCAACGGTAACAAAACCTGTGTTACGAAGAAGCAACACCTAACGTCATCACGAGTTACCTCCCTTACTAGCTGCTAACCTGCAGCCAGTGAATTCGCCGGTTACATTTAAAACCTACGCCAAGTTACAGCCTGGAGACCCTTATCATGATAAAGAAAATCCAAGCGAAAATTTCATGATATACTTTAGTCAGATGGATTATTTGCAGGAATTCACTGACAACACCAAGAATTAAATTTTCACAAATAAATCACATCGGGCTGTATTCCTCAAGTAATTGATGCTTTTTTTTCCTTCTCTAAATGATCCTTCTTCAAGGCATATGTTTTACGTCATAAGCAGTATATTCTTTACGAGAGAAAAATTGTAGTGCACTGATAAAATCAAAGACTGAGAGCTTGTCACATTGGATTTTCATTGAAATGAAAAACTTCCCCCGTTTTGCACGTGCAGCAGTCAATATATTACTAAATAATGCATTTACTGCCGTGTTGATAATTTCGAAGCTAACCTAGTTGGCATCAAGTTTCATACATTCCATCTTTCGGTGTTCAGAATTTGAGTAAATCACATCGTTTTTCTCCAACATAACACAAAACGATGGCGCCATTACAGAAGGTTTGAAAACGAATACTTCGTGATAATTTTGTTTTGAAAGGATACATTTCTATGAGAATCATTCAAAATGAAATAATGATTATAAAAATCTTTAATTTCCATTCGTACAATAATATCGTATTTACATTACTTTTAAACTTTACAAACTCTACAGTAAATATCGATCGACCACAAACGTGATAGATCTACCCTGTATCCATCTAAATATATTCCTGAAATCACAACTGAAATTAATATTTTAAATAGTCATTTCTTCAAACGCGACAGATCACTACCGCTATCTTTTTCGTTGACATTTGAAGTTCATTTTGAAAGCCGCCTTTGTAAATGTAATTAAAACATAGGCCATTGATCTTCTTTCACTTATCTATCATGACAACTTAATACAAAAGTGGATGATTCATTTGTGTTTATCTAACATATAGTAATCTAATATAACCTCTCACACTGTATGGCAATGTATCTGCTGGCATCGTATCAAAGCACTGTCTTTTGCTTGAAACAATACAAATAACTTAAAACATATTAAATATCAATTATCGAAGGTTGGAGTTGTTTGGATGAATTATGTTTAAACGGCTGTTGAAATAGCGAGATTTGCTGTTGTGTTTTTCTAAAAGGTGGTAATAGGGGCGACTTCTAACACGTCATGTGGCAGGCTCATGCTTTAGTGACCACGGGCCCTTTCAGTTCTGTTAACTGGTGCTAATAAGCAGGTGTTTCGAAAAAGACGTATTTAAGTTGTTTATCCACCGATTTCTAAAATTGAAATTTAAGTCATTGTCAAATTCGAATACATTTTGATGAATCATGAAAGTTGCCACGGGGCATTTCAGTCGATCTTTAGAACTTGAATGCAACTGGTGATCCTCCATTCTCTCCCCTCTGTCATTAATTCCTATACAACCTCTGTTTTATTACAAGATCTGCTCAGGCTTCTGGCAGGTTCCCCCAGTGGTAAAACATTGCGACACAAATTTTGCAGTATTTCAGCCAATGACATCATCGCGTGCATGGAAAACATATTTGTTTTGACTCAGACCTATGGAGTGATACGGTCGCTAAATGAGGCAAATTTTTACTGTAAAGAAGACTGAAAGTCCAATGTGTACATTTGAACAAGTCTAGCTTTCCCGAAGCATACGGATATAAGGAGCTACCTAATTTATAATTGAATTAAATTTTAATTTATAGGTTTATTGACGCTACGAAACCTAATAAGAGGGACAACGCTCTAATAATCTATATCTTCTTCACCAGAAGCCAAAGGCCTAGAAACCTTGTGTGAAAACTCCGTAGGTGATAGGGATTCTTATTTATAGATCTTGTGACTCTGTGAACCACACACTTAAAACATATTTTCATCTTCTGCTTCAGAAGCAAAAGGCCTAAGAAGCTAAAATCAGGTGTACTGAGTTGTTAGCTGATGAGGGTTATAAGTAATGGATTTGGTGGTCCTGTGACCATTTATGTAATCAATTAAAGATAGCCTGATGAGCTGCAGAGCCGATGACTCTATTTTACCCAGGTGTTCAAAGGTTTTTTAGAACTTATATACAACTTCTTACTTTAAACCAGAGGGAAAATGTTTTGAAATGCTCCCATTGAAAGTCAAAGGTCAAGTAGAGAACTGTTCCACACGCAGTCAGGTTTTGGAACAATGCTAAATTGAATCTCAACCCCGTACCACCCATGGTTTGCTAGTTCCAGTCGATGCTTGCAGGTTTCACCGCAATGCATAACCACAATGGTGTTGCGGGCTTTCTCCCTGCAATAATACTAGTAACCGTGATATAAGTGAAATAGTCTTGAAAGCAGTGTTAAACCCTGTATCACCTCACCTCACCTAATAAATATGATAATTGTAAAAGTGTTTGTCTCAATTGGTGTACACAACTATCGAGAAATACCAAGGTCAATGTCACAGCGAGGCCACGACTTATGCAAAAATGCTTTTTTTAAACTATTAACACTTTTAATCATAGTATGGTTGTTATAATCAATGAAAAGTGATCATTGATTGTCTGACTTGAAGGACAAAGGTCAAGGTCACAAGATATGGATTGTGGCCATGTTTACTCCTTAATCAAATTTTTGTTTGTGTAAGAGTTTGATTAAAACAAATTTAACCATCTACATTAAGTTTGTAGCACAAGAAATCTATAGAATTTTGAAGGTACATAACATAAGGATAATAAAGGCACATCTAGGTTTTACAGAAATTACATATGTTACATTTGCTACATGTTACTTAATATTTAAACAATAAAGTGTAAAACCCAAAAAGTATGGAAGCTTAAGTATGAATATAGCAAATGTTCCCAATTTTTGGAATATCAACATTGGAATTTATTTTTCTAAATATGAATTTAGATATTTTTCATAAGTATGGCTATAATAACATATTTGCACCAATCAAGCCATCTGCTAAAGTGTTTCGGTTTCATAACTTTGTATTATTGAGAACGATTAATATAATCATTCAGATATTAATTATTTGACTAGCTGTTTTAACTTTATGAGTCTATTAGTTATCAAATATGCATCTTTGTTGTATAAAAATATAGCAAACACCTGTTAACTGCTTGTATAAACTCTCAGTCCAACAGAACTACTTTTCTACTTTTTGTTCTACAAGAATTAAAGAGGACACATAACGCATAATTGTGATTATTACAAATTATTATCTGTAGTCGCTTCACTTATAAGAATCAATAGAGCCAAAAAATGAGAAAATATATGCTTTAATTTGACTACTAGGAGACCTTTTATACCCCTGTTTTGGATAACCGCCTAATGAGACCGGCGAACGATATACAAAATCACCGAAGCATATGACTCGAAGCCACGCCCAGTGTGTGACGTGCTAGTCGTCAGCTGCAAGTCCAGCCCTTTGACTTTCTCTGTATTTTTAAGCTAATTCAACAGCAAAATAGAGGCAATAGCATGACCGAAAGAATTCCAAAAGACGATATGTAACTGCTTCATGATATCAACATTCCCTCTCAGTCGTCAAATCCATTTTGATTGGACTGTGACAATCCTTGGACGCGGTTTTCTTGGGTGGGTTTATATCAAAAAGGTTAAGAACTTGGTCAGTGAGAGATCCGTAACTATGGGATTTCACATGTTACAACATGTATTTATCGATATGAAGTTCTAAATTGTCTCGAAAAAATTAAAGTTTTTGCAATAAACGGGAGATAATGTAAAAACTGTTTTAATGTTTACTGTAGAAAAATTAATTTGTTTCACTTCACTTTCATGACAACTTAGTACTTAGTGGATGATTCGTTTGTATTTAACTAACATATATTATATTGTTATCTAGTATAACATCTCACACCATGTTGCAATATCTCTGTCTTTGAATTTAACAATCAATGACATGAAAACATACCTGGCACAAGCGTTAGAAACACCCTATGTAATGCTAAAGAATGTTGGTATCCGTATTTCACGATGTACTTTTTTAAATGTGTGTCATTGTCCGTAGAAGTGCATGAACCAAATGTCCTTCTCTGAAGTTACTGGTTTAATATATATTCTACAAGTTCATTGGTTCAAAATGACTGGACGCCATGACAATAAACTAAGTAGCAGTCGAATGCCAAGATTATGACAGGACATATATTCCGCTTGGTGGGTCCAAGGCGTTAGAATTCAAAAGGTATAATTAGAGACCATTAAATCAAGAATTGAAATTGAATGCGATAGGATTACATAACGGCCACCTGTGTGTCTTAAAAAAATAAACTAATCTGATTGTTGTGACAACATTTGGCAGACGTCGTAATAGATGTACACATGCTATGGGAAAGTGAGCATAGCATCATATTAAAACACTGTCTTTCGCTCGGAACAATACAAATAAAGATATATTTAACATCAATTTATCGGAGGTTTGAGCTGCTTGGATGACTTTAGATATGTTTAAACAGTTGTTAAGACTGTGAGATTTCCCGTTGTTTTTTCATTAAGGAGGTTATACTTCCGCCGACTAGCACGTCACGCGGCAGCACACGCAGCAGGATACGCCTCAGTGACCACGGGCCAGTTCAGTTCTGTTCACTTGTGCTAATTAGCTGGTGATTCGAAAAAGCCGTATTAAAGTTGTTTATCGGCCGATTTAGAAAATTTAAACTCAAGTTACTGGCAAATCAGAATACATATTTTATGAATCACGAAAGTTGCCATGGGTCATTTCAGTCGATCTTTAAGAACAATGATTTGAGCAGTGAATTCATGGTGATTTTTTATTTTTCATATAAGCATGTGTTTTTAAGAATATAAACCAGTCTTGCTCATATTCTGGAATTTCTTTTCATTTGATAAGGCTTTATGATAATGTTTCAGCCCCAATTTCAATTGCTAAAGAAGGATGATTTTATAACTGTCTATTTCAAAATGACATTCCCCAACCTTTCGTATTTTTTTTTATGACCCTCCCCTGGTAGCTGTATATTTTTTTCTGACCCTCCCCTGAAAACCCCCGGCCCACCCCCCCTGTAATAAATGACCGGTCCCTAAGCTACAGAGCCAGCTGTCAATTAGAATTTAAGAATTTAAGCGATTAGAATTTAATGATTTTCCAGTTATTGCAAATCTTTGCTGGTTCACAATTATCAAATGTATTAATGGCATAATGCTAGTATAGGTAGAATTGAAATCTGGGTACACTTGATTTGATTGTGTTACAGCTGTTGATCCGCTCACAGGATGACCACCTTGATATGATCGGCTCCAGCGTTGGTGTGCTCAAGAACATGAGTCAGCAGATTGGCTCTGAGCTAGAAGACCAAAACCTGTGAGTAACAAGCTGCATGAATCTGCCAGACACATAAAACATGATTGAATAATTTAAGAAAGATAAATCAGAAGAAAACTTATTCTTAGGCAGTAGCACATTTTTTGAAAGATTTATTTCTTCATATTTTCGCAAATAAACATCAATGTATTAAAGATGTATTATCTTCAAAACTTCTCATTAGAGAGTGTAGCACTGGATTTAGGCATTGGTCTCTGTTGGTTGAAGTGTAGCACTGGGAGTTTAGGTGGTTGAAGTGTAGCACTGGGAGTTTAGGCAGTGTTCTATGATGGTTTAAGTGTAGCACTGGATTTAGGCATTGGTCTCTGTTGGTTGAAGTGTAGCACTGGGAGTTTAGGTGGTTGAAGTGTAGCACTGGGAGTTTAGGCAGTGTTCTATGATGGTTGAAGTATAGCTCTGGGAGTTTAGGCAGTGTTCTATGATGGTTGAAGTATAGCTCTGGGAGTTTAGGCATTGGTCTCTGTTGGTTGAAGTGTAGCACTGGGAGTTTAGGTGGTTGAAGATTAGAACTGGGAATTTAGGCAGTGTTCTATGATGGTTGTTCTATGATGGTTGAAGTTTAGCACTGGGAGTTTAGGCAGTGTTCTATGATGGTTGAAGTGTAGCACTGGATTTAGGCATTGTTCTCTGTTGGTTGAAGTGTAGCACTGGGAGTTTAGGTGGTTGAAGTGTAGCACTGGGAGTTTAGGCAGTGTTCTATGATGGTTGAAGTATAGCACTGGGAGTTTAGGCAGTGTTCTATGATGGTTGAAGCATAGCACTGGGAGTTTAGGCAGTGTTCTATGATGGTTGAAGTGTAGCACTGGGAGTTTAGGCATTGGTCTCTGTTGGTTGAAGTGTAGCACTGGGAGTTTAGGCAGTGTTCTATGATGGTTGAAGTGTAGCACTGGGAGTTTAGGCATTGGTCTCTGTTGGTTGAAGTGTAGCACTGGGAGTTTAGGCAGTGTTCTATGATGGTTGAAGTATAGCACTGGGAGTTTAGGCAGTGTTCTATGATGGTTGAAGTGTAGCACTGGGAGTTTAGGCAGTGTTCTATGATGGTTAAAGTATAGTACTGGGAGTTTAGGCAGTGATCTGTGTTGATTGAAGTGAAGCACTGGGAGTTTAGGAAGTGGTCTGTTGAGGATGAGTATCGCTCCTCATTTCCATATGGCAATAATTGCAATACGTATTGCAATATATTGGTACTTTTAATTTTTAGTTTTTCCATGTTCACTTGACTAAATAACAGCAATTACAACAATAATCAATGCTCAACCGGATGTCATCTTGTAAAGAGAGATAATAAAGTGACTGGTTTCGTACTTTTAACATGTCTGTGCAATTTTCACTTTGCAAGTTCACACTTTTCATTAAAATCATAGGGTGTTTTAGTTACGTTTTTCTGCAATTTATGTATTGCAATATACCGATATGCCGATAATACTGCGCACCCTTATGGTCCGTGATGGTTGAAGTATAGCACTGGGAGTTTATGCAGTGATCTATATTAAGGCAGTAATCTGTGATGGTTGAAGTATGGCACTTTATGCATTGGTCTGTGTTTGTGCAGAATGTTGGACGGCTTTCGGCATGAGATGGACCAGACTGAGTCTCGTATGGACATCACCATGAAAAAGATGGCAAAAGTCCTACACATGTCTAATGGTAAGAGGGATTGTCAAGGTTGGTGCATAGTCGTATAGTGTATATTATTTCATGTACTTCTCTTATCACTTTAATTCTCTACTTCCTCCTTTTATTAAATGTCTTAAAACTCTGACCAACAACTGACCCTTAAAAATAAATCATTATTCTATTTTTATCATGAAATTTTTTATATCTTATTGATTAAGCAAAGTTTTTCTTCCTTCTTTTGCAGATAGACGGCAGTGGTGTGCAATAATTGTTTTAATCGTGATACTAGTCATTGTTATAATACTCTTCTTTATTCTTTGATGATGGTCATTGATCAGAAGTTTTTATATCATTCCATTGGGAGAACCTTACAGAGAATGTTACACAAGTGAAACCTTAATGCTCTTGAGGTGGGAATAACGTCTATATACTGAGTGAGAGGAAGAGATGCAAGTGCCATCACAATGTCAGCTTCATTTATCATCCTTGTTTGATTGTCCTGTTTGTCGTCTGTATTTCATATTTTGTTCAGTTTATTTGTCATCCCACCTGATATAAAGCATAGCAAGGGTACAAACATACTGTATTTCCTCGAATAGACCTTCAGGGGTTAATAAGGGCCACAGGGACCATGTATTAAAAACCTATATTCATCTTCTTATTTAGAAGAAAAAGTTCAAGAAAGCTTAAATGTAGTGTACAGACTTCTTAGCTGATAAGGATTCTGATTTATAGATTTGGTTACCCTGTGACCCCTAATAAGGGCTGCATGTACAAAGGCTTAGAAAAGCTGAAACTTTGTGTACAGACTCCTTAGCCAACGACGTGGACACTCATCTATAGATTTGTTGACTTTGTGACCACTGATAAGGGCCAAAGGAGCCACACCTTAAAACTTACTTTCATTTTCTTTCTCTTGAGCAAGAGGGCAGAAAACTTAAACCTTGTGTATAAACTCCTTAGCTCATTGGGATTCTAATTTATAGATTTGGTGACCCTGTGACCCCTAATAAGGGCCGCGGGGACAACACCCTAGTGATGTATCATAATTGAGACCCAGCCTAAATCAATCCCTCATTAGGTGAACTGTTTGTTATCTTTTAAATGAGTCTATCTCTTGTATGTGTCACAAAAAAATAAAGAAAGATACAAAATATTTTTGAAATGATTCATATTCTAAAGTCAAGGATATATAGCGCTGTGTGTCAAGATTGAAAACACAAGAAAACTATATGATGTGTAACTAAAATATTGAATTTCCCAATGTGTTGGTGCTATGCCTAATAAAAGTTATATCTCTAGAATTGCCTCAATAGGTTCAATTAGTTAAGGAACTCTCAAACTCCTCCATCAAGATTTTCAGTAATAATTGATTTATATAGCTGGTAAGTAATTTCTTGGTACAACTGAACCAGTCACAACTGATGAGACACTATACTTCAAATTGAGTTTAGAAATGGCAGAAGGTTTTCAACAATATTGATTAAACTTGATCTTTATCCAAAACCAGAAAATGAACATGAGAATGAAAGAAAATTCATGAGGTTATTAATTAGCAGTTGCGACTTAGTTGTGGCTGCTGTCAGTTTTTGTCTGGTTTCCATCCCTGCCGCCGTCGCCACACATTGTATTTAGCTATAACTTTTACACACTAAGGTTTTTAGAACTCAAATACATAACTTCTTACTTACTACCTGAGGGGACATGTTTTGACATGCTCACCTTGAAAGTCAAAGGACAAGGTTGCTAGTTATGAAATCCATGAAGTTTTGGTGCTACGAGACTATTATTTGGTATATATCATCTATGAAGAAGTACCAAAATTTTAAAGGTTGTTGTTACAATTGGTCCAAGGTCAAGGTCACAGCGAGGTCATGACTTATGCATAGTTGTGCAAAAATGCTTTATTTTAATTATCAACAGTTTTAAACATTGAATTATTGTTATAGTCAATGAAGTGATCATAGATTGTATGATCTTGAATTTCAAAGGTCATGGTCACGAGATATCGGTTATGGGCCATGTTGACCCTTTCCTCAAATTTTGAAAAAAGAAATTGTTATTGATAACTCATATTAACCAGTAGTACGGGAGACCGGGGCAGGTTGGGACATGGGGTAGTATGGATCACCCTAGATATTTACTGATTTCAAAGAAAGACGAAGAAACTATCAATACCATATGAAGTGACATCATACACCATGTGACAAATGATGCTGATTGCTAAAAATGTGGTGTAGTTCAATCACTGGAAAGTACTATTTAAATATCAATTTTAATTATTATCTTATGTAAAGATGATTAACAGAAACTAGTTGAAATTTATTGTTCTGGAGAGTTCTAATATGTAATTACTTTACACGCTATTTCAATTTTCCAATATGGAAACGTGACCCTTTTATGTGGCGTCTAACAGGGTAGTTTGGGACAGTGTTCTGATGTGCACTGGTACATTAGGGCAGCATGCCAATGGCCCAATCTTGATAACTTCATATAAGTGCACGCTCTTTGTTTTGTCTATAAAAATGACAAATAATAAGTATTAATATATTCAAGAGTGCATTTCAAGGATTACATGCTAACAGGGTCTCCAGTTGATTCCAGAGGAATTGCCCACACTACTGGATTAATGACCACAACAATATTCAGGGAGTGGCTTGACCATTTTGTTGACCACGGAAACTGTAGTGCTGACAATAAGGTGCTGCTTCTGCTTGACAACAACCAGAGCCATGTATCCGATTGCAGCCAAAAACTACAGCCTCTTGAATGTGTACGGTTCCTTGACAAAATTCTACAATCAGGATGAAGATGCTTGGCAATTAGCCCATGCAGGGGTCACAATGACAATCTGTTATTTCACATCATCATACCCCAGGGGTATTTACAGATCAGGACATTTCTTTAAAAATAGTGTGTTGGGTGAAGAGGAACTTCTGCTTAGTCTTTGGTTGCAGACAGACCAGAAATAACTGCATCTTGGACCTGGAGCTGCAAGCACCCAAGATGCACACATAGGACCATCAGAAGCACCCAAGATGCACACATGGGACCATCAGAAGCACCCAAGATGCACGTGCACATGAGCCAACAGTTACAAGCGCCCAACATGCAGACATGAGACCAACCAATTACAAGCTCCAAGATGGACCCATGGAACACTGATTCAACTTTGCATGGTACTTCATCAAGCAATATTCCATTGTTTATGTCAATGTTATGATAATTATAGGAAAACATGTATCTTAAATAATTATTTTCGACAGATTTTGTCCCAATGTGCCCTGTTTCATGTCCCAATGTACCCCAGGGTGGGGCAGTTTATGACCGCTATTTTTACTTTTTTATTACTTATTTATAAAAAAAGTTGAATATATTTCATCGTCTCTTGTTTTCATATTTTGACAATAAAGGTTGTTTTAAATCTGCAAAGTTTCTTGTTGTTTGTCTTCATAGATTAAGAACAGGAAAATAGTGGGGGGTTTTTCCAATGTGCCCCGGTCTTCCCGAATTATATACCCCAGAAATTCTTTTCAAGTGTTCTTATTCAAGGTCGAAGATCAAGGTCGTGAGTTTCGAAATCCATTAAAAAAATATTTGTAAACATGTTAATTGAAAGTCTTGGTGCTATGAGGCTCTAATTTGGCATGTATCATCTATGGAGAAGTACCAATGTTGAAAAGGTTCTAGTTACAATTGTCAAAGGTCAAGGTGCTCAACAAAGTCATGACTTGTGCACGATGTTGCGATAATGCTTTAACTTTTAACACTCTTAATCATTATGTGATAGTCAATGAAAAGTGATTGTTGATTGTGTGACCTTCATTGTCAAAGGTGAAGGTCATAAGATATGGTTTATGGCCATATTCACCCTCTGATAAAGTTTTTAAACAAGAAAAAGGTATTGAGAACTCATATTAACCAGTTAATGATTATGCTCCCTGGGATTCTTTTGACATGTTTTTTTTTCAAGGTCAGAGGTTAAATTGTGAAAAATAAAATCATTAAAAAAATCTTTGTAAACACCGTAAATTGAGGCTCTTACTTTCGAGAACTACCAAGATTTGAAATGGTTTTTCGCAACAAATTTGTCAACGGTCAAGGTCACAAAGAGATCATGACCCGAGAATGGATTTGTGGAAATGCTTTATTAAACTATTAACGCTTAACAGGTCTTTTGAGATCATTTATTGATTATTCCCTCTGGGAATTCTTTTGATATGTTCTGTTCACATTCAAGGACAAAGTTCACAGTAACAAGTTCTGAAATCATTAAATGAAATGTTCAAAATTGTGTGAAATCAACCTATCCAATGCGATAATTTACATGTGTGATTTCTAGACTTTAATGTTCAATTATTTAAAATATATTCCTATTTTATTATCCCATTCAACAACGAAGTTGCAGGGGTTATTTTAGTGGGCACGGTCGGTCATTGTTTCAAATCCTGTCCGGCTCCTAACTTCTAAACTTATCATCAAATTTTGATCAAATTAGGTTGTGAGATATATAATTACATGAAGGTAAGTCAAGATTAACAATTTAGAAAACAGTTGCCATATTTTAGTCTTCACAACATTGCAAATGACCTTTCAAAATAATATTGAGGAATCATTGATTTTAATACAGTCACAGACAAATCTTACATTGATAAAATATATACCTAAAAAAAATTATGGCAGTTGTGGGGTATAGAGCTTGATCATGTCAGCTGCTAGATGTTGCTGTAAAGAAGGCCAAATGGGGTAGCAGAATCCCCAGTTTCCGGCTGCTGTGCTTTTACTGTGTCCCGCAAATGCTCATCTAGTTTTTTATATTTTACTTCAAATACAAAACATAATCAACAACCATTTCCAATTCTGTGGTAATATTTTTAGCTCATCTGACCTTTCCTTTTGGCAAGGACCAATGTCTGTGTTCGGACTGTTAACTTCACTTGACTTCACTTTTCTCCTCCAAAACTGCTGTAATTGTGATAGTTTCAAAACATAATAGGAAAATAGAACATATAGGATAGCAAAGATGTGAAAATGTAATCTCTCCAAGGCCCTTAGTTTGAAATCAATGACTTGGAAAGTGTAATTTTCTTTAAGCAACTGGCCCTATATTGTTTGACCATTACTGTTCAGTAACTTCGATATATCGAAACCGTAGGTAATTTATGTACAAATTCTCAGAAATCAAGGCTGATCAAGTCATTGTGCATTCTTATATTGTTAATTTAACTATCGTTAAAGTAAAGTATACATATTTTAAAAGCATAAGCATGAAACTTTGCTTCACAGTTATTGGTAGTTTTTAAGATAAAAATCTTTATGCTTATATTGATATGGAGTCATTCCTTTAAAAGATTTATCTAAATAAAAGAAAACAAGCCTTTTGAACATGTAGGTCTACAGACAAAACATATGTCACTAACAATATTTTAGGATTTGAATTTGTTTAACTCATTAACAGTATCTTGTTAATGAAACCTATAGCAACAGTGTTTCAGCCAGACAGCGCCATTGCGCCATTCACGCAAAAAAATAAATATTGGCGTTAATTTTCAAATCTACTGCGTATGTATTGGCGCAAATAATTTAGAGTAAGTAATACTAAAATTTAGAATCAATAAAAATGTAAAATGTAAAAATGCCAATCTCTCTCTCTCCGCTGAGCAATTTTAGTAAAAGCAAAATACATTTGTAAGTAAGATATTAAATATGCAAAATATACATCAGAGACTTGTCCAACATTAGTTAACGCATCTGGATGTCATAATTTGAACTCACATTTCAATGATACTTGAGTGATGCTTTCTTCTTTCGTCTCCTAAGTTATAGCAGGAGAATACCCAGGAATAAGAGGAAGTGCCATGCTAGAATTGGGCCAGTATGTAGACATTTTCTGTACTCGGCCTATTCTGGACCAGTACTGGCCCTTTTAAAATATCACATAATTCAGTAAGACATGAAGTGACACCGGGTCGGTACTGGACCAGTAAAGTACACCTGTACCATATTTTCATTACTGGGCCAAATCAAATTTGTTTTAAATGGCAGGATTTGGTTAAACCTTTATCAACTTTACCAGCCAGTATTAAACCAGTACTGGCTCAGTAAAGTCATGTTTGCTAGGAAGTATGTGGAAGTGTAAAAGTTGTGTATGATATTAACACAGAGTTCAGGAGTCGCAGAGACCTGCTGCTTGACATGTGGCCTGCCGGAATTAACTGGCACAATCTTTAGGAAGGACTCTTATTTCTATATGCAGGCGCATCAAGGGTTGGACTTGGACGCTGTATGAAAGTGTTGTGTAGTTATTGTGTGGTTATTGTACTGTTATTGTGTGGTTACCGGCTTCAGGCTTCGGACACGATAACAGCACAACTACAACACAACCACAACACGATCGATAAATTGTCCCTCTTGCAATCATACTATTATCGTACTCATGTTAATTTAACCTTTATAGTGCTAAACTTTAGGACCGCGATGACACCACGTTGCTGCTACAATTCTCTACCCGTGCATACTGACTGTTTTGTCCAGTTGCAGCTCCGTGATTAATTCTTACACAACCAATAATACAAGCTCTTCACGGGCTTCCAGCAGGTTGCCTTCACGGCAAAATATTGCAACATAGACTTCAATGCAATATTACAGCCAATGGAAACGCTGCATGCATTGATAACTTATTTATCGTCACACAAGCATGTGCAAAGATGCCTTGCTGTGTAAAGAAGACGCAAAGTGCATATTTGATATAATACTTTTGTGTACTTTTGAGTTTACTAGATATTTGAAATTAAATTTTTTGCATAATGCCAAGTTTAAAGATGCATAAATGGGCAATATTTGTGAAAACTAACACTGAATTTTCGACTTGAAAGTAAACCTTGTATACTAGTGCAAGGTTTTGATTCAAGGTATGATAAAATGCAACAAGAATTCATCAGAAGCAAAATAATGTGGTAGCCTATCAAAGGTATGGTATACTGCAAAAATGTTTAAGATCTTCATGCTATTCATAAGATAATGTGCATAGGACTTTTCAAATTTATGTATAATTTTCATACACGATCATACGAAAATCCAATAAGTAAATAAAAATTAACACCCGAACACATTGGACATAAAATAGTTATTTCACTGGTAAATGGAATATTATGAATCATTCTAAACAAAGCAGGTAATAATGATAACAAAGGGGTTACTTATATTGCGCTGGACTCGCACGACATTGCTCTCTCAGGCCAAATGTAAAGCATTTACCACAGACTAACGTTTTTGGAATAATAACAATTAATGGCGCACAATATTCATATAGATCAAGGGAATGTGATGATCAGCATGTAGAAATGCAGATATTTCATAATTTGGTAGGAAGCGCTTTATAATGTCCTCAATTATCGATCGACTTGGCAAGTTTCTCGATGTCTATATGTAAACTTCCTTACGTGGTCCGGAAATTCAACTGCTTTGAATCAGAAGGAATGTCTGTGAAACACCATCGGTACTTATTTGCATAAAGCCAGAACATGAGAGAAAGACTCCGTGTGTCCGAAGATAATGTTAGAATTAGTAATATATGCCCTCGTGTCTTTATCGCAATGACATTGTAGTTCATAGTTGCAATACATCGCAGGTTGAATAACAATTCTACATAACATTCATCATTTAAAGCAATGATTAACCTCTTTTGCCTTTGCATAAATTATTTAAAATCGTGCAATATTCTTACACCATTCGTGATTGCATCGTGAAAGTGTCGTGTCAATTTTATGTTGATCGTGTTCTGGCCGTGTTAGTATCGTGATCTTTCGTGCAATGATTTTACCTACATCGTAAACCTCACGCACAGAAACCGTTTTCACATAACAGATCGTAAAAACGACAATACGATACCAGAACGATAGAATCGTAATACTGTAGTGTGAGTTGGGCTTTAGGTTGTCTTGCAATCCTGAAGAAATATGCAGTCGTCTATTCAAATATTTGAATTTTGTCACCTTGAAATTGCTTAAAGTATGTTTGACTCAGAACCGGAAATAACTCTTAATTTGATTAAAGTGATTTCTTAAGACTTAAATCATGTACAACTCTCTTGCACAAATGGTGAAATTCAATGTGTATGTTTTTCATTTACCTGCCCCTGAAGTTTGCATTTTTTAGATATTAACCAACTTTGAATGGTCGCTGTGGAAAGGTATTCTGAATTTGCAGATTCTGAGACAAATGACAATGCTTCAACTACGTACCATGTAAGTAATATGAGCCCTAGAAAAGAAACGATTCCTCAAAGGTACATGGGGTTGGATTTTTCTTAAATGTGCAAAACATAAAGATAGCACCCAAACCACGTGACCTACGAGTCGCCATGATTTACTTGTTGTGCTTCTATTTTTAGGCCGTTTTCCGATTATCAGTGAAAAAAGATTTCCTGTAACTTGGTACAAGTTTCTTCAATGCAATACCGTCTTTTGCTGGCTTCCTATATAGCTAGCCATATGGGTAAAAGAGGCAACATTAAAGCTGATGTAGCAGCTAAGTCTGCTTTAAACTTCAAACATATCTCACAAACTAAAGTTCCATATACAGATTCAAAACCTGCTATCAAAACTTATATTGAACAGCATTGGTGCTTCCAGTGAGACCAATAACAACACAATAAACTTCATGCAATCCATCCTTATCTAGGTTATAAATCTCATGCTTCCTGCCGGGTAATAGAAAATAGTGTCCCATGACGATTTTTAGCTTTCTATATTAGCTTTTAAACAACTTTGTGATATCGCTGAAAGTTGTTAGTTGATTGTTGTTGGATTTTTTATGGGTGGTTAAACTGAGATCAACACGAGGCTTGACCAACTGCCATGGTGGAGGGGCCACTAAATAGTATTTGGCTGATACTCAGGATTGAATACGCAGTTGCAAGGTGGATTTGAAGGGTTGGGTTTGAGCTTAGTTACATATTGAGGTGCTAACTTGATGCACCGATCAGGCTCATCAGCTTCCTAAGGCCCCTAGACAAAGTCTGAGATCCTGGTGGTGGATAATATCTAGCACTTTGATATATGAGGAACGTGCAGATAATGAATCCATAACCCAGTTGTAAGCGGAAGGTCGATAAAGATGAAGAATCTCTTAAAAGAAGAGATTCTTCATCTCAACCCCAGTTAGCATTTGAAACGACCTTTTTAAAGGTCTCGTATGCCTTTAAACATTAAGCTTTAAGCGTTTTCATATGTGGGATAAAAGAGTGTTTACGGTCAAAAGTGATGACAAGAAATTTGGCTTCTTGAACGATCTTAATTGGAGTTTTATCTAGAAAAAGTTCTGGGTCTTTGTGCATTTTATGCATATTGCAGAAATGTACACAAGACGTTTTAGCTTTAGAAAATTTAAAGCCATTTTCCAACGACCATTTATGAATGTTATTGAGACAAAGTTGTAATTGCCGTTCGATTGATGGCCTATTCTTGCCTCGGCAAGAGACTCCAAAGTCATCCACAAAAAGTTAACCATCATTTAAAACTTTTAAGCTCAAAGCTATTTATTTCAATGCTTAATAGTGTGACTGACAAAATGCCTAATTGTGGAACATCACTTTCTTGGTAAAAATCATAAAGGGTAGAACCACAGGGACCTTAAATTGACGATTATGTAAAAAGTTTGATATAAATTCAGGCATACAACCTCACATGGCAAATTCATATTAATCTTTTACGATGACATGCTTCCAAGTTGTGTCATATGTTTTTTCCAAATAAAAAATATAAAGATAATTCATGTTTGTTTATAAATGCTTCCCGAATAAACGTTTCCTTCTTTCAGAAACCACATTAAATGTTAGTAAGTAATTTGTTGGTTTCTAAGTACGATGTTTGATCATCCGTTCCATAGTTCTGCATACGCAACTTGTTAAGGCTTTGGGACGATAATTGGAAGGGTCTGTATGATCCTTTCCAGGTTTAGGAATAGGCACAATAGTGGTATTGAGCCAAAACAATGAAAAAGTAACCTGTTTCCAAAATGTGATTATATGGAGCCAGTAAACTTCAAGGCAAGATTCTGGAAGATGTTTTAAGAGCTGATAATGGATATCATCAGAACCAGTCATGTGCTTTAGCAAGTGCTGTTTTAAGTTCTGAAATTATCTGATTTGAAATTTATTGGTCGTTTTTCCTGAACTTCTGGATATTTTTGAAATGCTGGAACGTAATTTGCAGAGTTTTTAGACGTGGTTTCAGCCAACTAATTGGCAAGATCTGTTTAGAAGGAAGGTCACCATTGACCTTGAGATGTATAATGGCAGTTTTATTGCAACATTAAACAATGACTTGTGAATACGTGGTTTTGCCGAGGTTTTAGGAATAGTTTCATTTGCAATATGACCTTTGGAAAAGGCCTCAACCGGATCAGTTGAATTTTTAAATTCATCATATGTAAGATGTTCGCTGCAAAGTGCTGAAAATGTACCCAAGTCTGCATGAGTAAATTTCAAACGAGGGCTTGTGACCCTCAGGGACAGGTAAAGAGTGTTCTAATACAATGAGGAAGTGATCAGAAGTGAGAGAAGTCATCCACGAGCGATGGATCAGTTACTGATACATCTAATGCAGAGTATGTACGTTTGGCATGATGTAAATAGGTATTTGAACCATCATTGAATAAACATAAATCTTTTGGACAAGAACATTTTCAAGTCTTTTCCCTCTTGAACCAAGGACGTCTTCGCCCCAGGAGGGATTATGATAATAAAATCTCTAAGAATAATAAAGGGCTTTGTTAAATGTCTAACAATTCGGTCAAGATCCGTAGTATTAACATCTTGAGATGGTTGAATGTATAAAGAACAGGGAGTTACAGTTTTTGATAATGATAAACTGACAGAGACTGCTTGAAAAGGAGTTGTCAGTGAAATTTCTCTGTGAATAATTCTTTCACTGATCAAATCTCCTTTCGACCTATCAGCGGGGGGAGGGCCTCATGGTTGTGCTTTAACTTGGGAAAGGCGACGGTCCTAGGACAGTGACCTTTGGCCCGTTTTGGGCTTGAGGGATGATAACCGCATGTCTGATGATTCCATGAAAACCACATCAGATTCTAGGTCCAAACTTTTGAATTATTTGCAGACCTCGACCACATTCCGCTGGCCTTTTGGAATACGGATGTTTTCTGTTTTGTTTTTTGTTGAACTTTACTTTTAGAACATTATTATATTGTTTTGGTTTTGCTACAGAAAGGAGAGGGAATGTCATGGTACTTATTGTTGATGATGTTGAGCTGCGTAAGATGATTTGAGAAGGCGGATGTGACACCGATTGGATGTCTGTCTGAGTGGATACTAGCCTTTTGGAAACATTTGCAGAGGAAACTATTGAGGAATATGAAGGCTTTTTGGGGCCATCAAGAACTAGACGTTTATCTTTACGGAAGGGAATAATTTGTGTGTGTGACTCCTTTTGCCACTTAAAGACGTTTCATACACTAAGATAAATCCATAACAAATATTTGAAAATTTGTCAGAAGGTAGATTAAGTAATGATGTTCATTAAAAACAAGAAAAACTCTACCTCACCATTCAAATAAATTTTCTAGGTGGCGCCCAAATCTGACGATGACCCAAATTATTTTCAAACTTACTGGTTTGTATTACAGGATAATACATTTTCAGAAATGGAACAATTAATTTCCTAATTCGAAATATATGTTTTTCTAGTTTTCATTATGAAGACCGTATCAATAAAATTAAAGAAAGTAACATGTTCATTGATGAAATTTATTGAAAATTTGTTTTGTGTAAGAAATTTATTTTTTGGAAAATTCAAGGAACCCATTACAGTGAATTGCCAATCTGAAGAAGGATTGATTTGTATGTTTTGAATGATATAAAAAAGAATGAGGTCTCCATAAATTGTTTGAAAAAAATCTCTTTAAATAGTATATGTTTAAACATAAACCCAACTGCAACTTGGGCATAATATGTAAGGTTGAAGGTATATACAAAGATAGTCCTTCCAAATACACTGAAAATGTTCTATTAAGCTGACTAAACACAGCCTTAAGCTTTATCTGTATTTCAATGTTACAACTATAAATCACCCCAATATTTCAATTATTTCTTGCTTGCAACTACTGCAACTTGGGCGCAAAATATAAGGTTGAAGCTATACACAAAGATAGTCCTTGCAAATAACTGAACATTTTCTGTTTAGTTGACTAAACACACTTTATCTCTATTTCAATGTTACAAATATAAATAACCCAATATTACAATTATTTTACTTCTTGCTGCAACTGTAACTTCCGCATAAAATGAAAGGTTGAAGATTAGCAAAGATAATCCTTCCAACTACACTGAAAAGGTTCCTTTTAAGGGAATTAACACACACTTGATCTCTATTTCAATGATGAGATATAGTAACAAAGCTTTTCAATTATTTGTTACTTATTAATTATTACTCTTACTTTTCCTACACATTTTTCTGCAAAAACAGCCTTCATTTCATCTCTCATAAGCTAACAATAGATGACAGAATTGTAGACCAGATGCTGCACATTTTTCAGCCATCATTTTGGACAATACTTTTTTGCTGCTCACATCATGAAATAATGTAATGTTATTTCTTTTCTGTTGAAGATGCTTTAAAAGATTGCAAAGAGCCTTACAATCAACAAGTGCATTCTGGGCATCATGTGACACATGCAGCAGATCCTTTACAAGGTGTTCTTGTTTATGGCATTTTTGTTCAGGATTTTTGTTTTGATAACAGAACTGGTTTTGTGTCAATTACAGGATCAGGAATAAGTGTAACATTGATGTTGCTCCCTGTATTGGTGATAAGAGGGACCTTCACGCACTTCATTTGCCAATGTAAACCTGTTTCTGTTTTTCTGAGTACCATTTTTTTTGCATCTCTTTTTCATCCTGGAAGTAAAGTTTTTTTCTTGGTGAAGGATATATGCATCATTAAGATATCCTTGTCCAACAGCAGCTGACAATCTGTAGTCAAAATTTCTGATGAACTATGGTGACGACTCTTTAGAGCTTTGCTGGCAACCATATTATTGAAATATTCATTTCCATTTGTACTTCCAAAGGGAGCAAGACAGTTGGCATATACTGTATGAATTTCAAATAGCTTTGATGGTTCCATTTTCAAATCATCACCAGATAGTGGTTAATGATTTGAACTTATAACTTATCACTTCAGGTAAATCCACCACAGTTGTCATGTGTACCAAAAACATGTTGGTCAATGTTCCTGAAACCTGCCTGTACTCTTTCAACATTGTTCTTATTTTTGCAAGTACATAAGCATAACATTTTCGGAGATAATTGATATCCGTTCCTGATAATTTCTTTAGTGTTTTGGCAAGAGAATACAATCTATTAGTCAATGACTTCTTTGCATGGTAACTATCAATCCATTTCTCTATTTCAGGAAGAAATGCTTGACATGCCCATATTTTAGGGGTAAGGAGTCAGTCCTAAAATTAAAAATTTGGATAACCTTGGTGCAAAGTACATCCCCACAAAATTTCAGCTTTGGGTGTGCACTACTTCTTGAGGAGATGTCGAAAATGTGAAACATTTATGGACGACACACGCCAGACAATGGGCTACTGAGCTAATAATTTGAAAATAATTAAAAATAAAAGTTTACAGTTGGATGGACGACGGATACAATGCCATAGACCAATCAGACCTGATGAGATAAACAGGAGGGAGAGAAGGAAAAGTATGGATTATTTGCTACTTACAGAATGTTTTATTTTTTTAATTTTTATTTGTATTAGTTCCCATCGGTTACAGAGTTTTGACCTTAACATATGGACATAAAAAACAGCAATTAAGAGACATTCAAAAGGAAAATATCAATCTAAATATATGGATTGTTGTACATTATTCCGTGAATACTGGTATCAGTGATTTCTATTTGTTGTTGAAAATTTCCAATTTGTTGTTTCTTTTGAAAATGTATCTTTCAACAAGAAAAATTTCCTTCAAAGTCTTCAGATAGTTTTTTAATTTTGGTATCATCTTTTTTATATTACATAAATTGATATATTTCTTTGAAGAAATAATGATTTGATTATTGGAGTAATTTTATATAGTGTTACAAAACAAATCAAGTATTTTGAAATCATTATTTAGTGTTCTAAAAAGTTATTCATCCAAAGTTCAAGTTCAGTCCAGAATTTTGAGGTTCACAACAGTCCCAGTATACATGGTCAATGCTCTCAGAAACATCATAACAAAAAGTACATAAATCATTGTCGACATGATTCATTTTTAACAATTCCTTTTTAGTGTAAAAATTTCTTTGTAGAAATCTGTATTGAAAATCAACCAGTTTAACATCTTTTAATCCATATCTATATGAATTAAAAATACTATTCCAGTCAAACTCACAATCATTAAAAATCGTTTCCCACTTTTTACTCAAATCCAGTTTTTTATTCTTGTAAATCAGCTTATCATAAAAAAAATCTTGATCCTTTTGTAGATTTAAGGATATTTCTTTGGTAAATATTGATGTACAAGTCATTTGTAGGAATATTTATTGTATATTTTATATGATATTTCCAACAGCTGGGTAAAATTTAAAGTAAATAGTTATAGTATTGTACCCCTTATCTTGTATTTTAATTGTAACTTATCAAATGGCATAAATCCATGTTCATCAAATAGGTCTTTAATTGTCCATAAACCTTTTTTGGCCCAGTTTCTGATAATATAATTTAAGTTATCATAGTTATGGTTAAGCCATAGTGTTTCTGCAAGAAATTCATCAACTTTGTTCCCTTCAACAGTTAGCTTCTTACAATAATTATTCCATGCTTTTAAAACATCTTTCCAAAAAGGGTTTTTACTACTTTTTTTTTCTATAATATATATAACATTATCAAATTATTTTTTTCAATAATAATTGTACAACATAAGGTATTTCAAAGACTGCCCAGCCTGTTTGTGAAGAAAAAAAATCACACAGATTCAGTTTTATAAAGGCTCCACAGCCAGACCATAAACAGTAGCACATCATCGAGCAAATCAGGTCTACATACCATAATTCGTGAAATTGATTACAGAAATCACGCACAGCTCATTCTACTCCAGCCGGCAAACGAAGCAAACTTTCACAGGAAAGTGTTCACACATACCATCGTGTTGAACACAAACAACCACATTAAACATAAAACACATATGATATTTTTAGTAAAAGTAATATAGAAATAAACATACACTAAAATACACTTAAAGTTTTTTTACATTCGCGTACAACCAGGGAAAAATAGTGTCTGTCTCATTCATTACATTCAACCGAAAGAAACAATATTTCATGTTGGGTTTAATCTAAGAGATAAAGTATTGAAATATGAAAGGAAATACTAATATATGAAATCTATGTTTATTTCCAAAAATCACAGAGGTTTTTATATAAGTTTCCCAATGGCTGTAGCAAAGATGAGACGAACATTGCAAACTGTAATAAAAATATAAATATCTGGCGACCATTGGACACGAGGGAATTAGGAGAAGAGGAGAAGAACAACCAGATCCAAAATCCTAAATAAATCATGCAGTAATTAGTGCTAGCATGGCCTATCATGGCTACAAAAAGATATGTGCTGGTTAGATTCCAGAGAGAAAGTTTTGGCCGTGAGCAAATTTGATAGGGTGACAATTGATTATAGCAAAGCATATTCCAATTCACCAAACCTTACTGTTTTTGTAATATCTGAAAAAAAGAAAAAATACTAAAGCCTTCAAAAATTTTCATTTAAAATATTTAAAAGTTTGATCATAAACGTTTTTTAAACACTTTTATGCAAATATGCAAACTTTGTAAATGGTGTTATTTGATCGAGAAGTAATCTATAAAATTCAACATCTTTGCTTATCAGTTCAGCATAGAGATAACAAACAGGTTCAAGTTGCAATTTATGATCGAAAACCGGACATTTGCACCCGCCATTGACTCAAACGTAATAATGGAATGTTACAAATACATTAGCAGATACAAAGGTATTGGTTGGTAGTGTTTAGTAAGTCATGTAACTAATATTCATGTGAAATGAATGTACAATTTCGACTTATTAACATCTATCTGGCCATTTTTGTATTATCATTGAAAACAAGAAAATATTTTAATTTCGGAATTTTAGAGTTAAAGATGCAAGTTTAGGAAGGATATTTGAACTTAACACAGGACAATTGGTATTTTGGCTCTTATTTAAGAGACATGGATCTTTTAAAAACATACCATCTGTCACATTAAGCAAATTGAATTTTATATAAAACGCGTTTCAAATGTTGGGGTAATAGGGAATAATATTCATTGACCTGTAGGCACTTCGTTAATAAATCCACAATCCGAGCTCGTGATGAACAAAACACTTCGAAGGGCATAATGTCTTTCCTCAGAAATGTTTCTTAAATTTATAACACTGCCACAAGTTTAATTCAAATGTTCTGCAAGGAAACCAAGCTCGACTATCCTGCCCAAGTTCCACTTCAACTTGTTAACATTTTCTCAACCGAAACAGAGGGTGGGGGGTTGTTAGATTATCAGTGACAGGTTATAGCTTACATATCTTAAGCACTTTACTTCTTTTGATTGCTTGCACTACACTTTCAATTTTATTGCCTTTTTTCTTCTTTACAAATCGGCCTTAACCTGCCAGCACCAGCACAGTTGCCACACTAAAGCGACTCCTTGCAGTCTTCAGAGTGGTTGTCATCCCTGCAAAAGATGCTTCCATGGCCAAACTTCTAGCAAAGGTAGCAACGGAGTGGGTTAGGATTATAGAGTTCTGTTTTGAGTTTGTAGTAGCCTGCATTGAGGATTTTAGGAGCCTGTGGTAAAGAAAAAGTTAGAGGATAGGTGTGAGTTTTGATTGTTTTCAATTCCCTCCAGACAGAGAAACGCTTAATAGGTGTCACTGCTTGGTCTTTGAGGTGGGCAGGAGCTCCTCTTCCGAGGAATCATGGAGCCAACAATCCCTACTTCGGATGATGGCTTTGCTGCTGTTGAGGTGAGGTTAGGTGAGGTTTAACGCCGCTTTCAAGAGTATTTTACTTATATCATAGCTGCCAGTATTTTTGCAGGAAGAAACCCTACAAAACCAATGTTTCCATGCATTGCAGTGAAACCTGCGAGCATCGGCTGGAACAAGTAAAACCATGGATGGTTTTGTGCTGAAATTCAGTGTTGCATTTCACCCGGACCTGACTGCCAGTAGAACAGTTGTCTACCGCAGAGTTGCTGAGCCCCTTGGAGGATTCGAACCCAGGACCTCTTGATCCAAAGCTGAACTGGCTAACCACTGCGCTATCCAGCCTCCTTGTTGCTGTTGAATGTGTTGAATATTGTTCTAAGTTTGAAGAGTGAGTGATTGTTGATAAGTCTTGCATTCAAAGAGAAGGTACCAATTCCATATCAATTTTCATTCTGGACATCACCAGCAAGCCCTTGAATGGTCTTGGCGGTGGCAAAGGGATTCAGTTGTAGCGTATGTTGATCTACTAATGAGATTACCAGGAACTGTGATTGCGAGTTAGAAAACACTTTTGATGTTGATACAGTTATCTCCTCATCAGAGGAGGAACTATCACCCTGGGTTCCCACCCACCACAGGCGGTGCTACATACCGGGACTCCATGTAGCAGCACCGAGGATACCAGAATGATATCCCCCACTAAGAGTTGCCAATCCTCAACAGATGAGTGCAAAGAGAAGGATAGGAAAGATGTGAGAAGAGGTGGAGAAGAGAGGTGTTGTAAAAGGATAGAAGGATAAAATGATTTAGCTAAGGAAAGATGATATATGAAAGGAGAGGGATAGAAAGAACAGTAAATCTTATGCAAAAAACGAAAGGAAAGTAAACACGGATAGGATAATCAACTGTGCGTCAGTTTTCACCAACCCTTCCTTTAAGTGTAAAAATTGACAGTGAACCCCTCCCACGTGTATGGCGTTAATGCATGCTGCGCGTGCATCTCAGTGGTTCCCTTAGGACGATAAGTTCTTCATCATGTACATACTCTCAATGTCAAGTGTCCATGACTAATTATCATGTCACAACCTGCTTAGGTATCTGCATTTTAATATCCCCTACTTGATTTGAAGAGTATACAACAGAGGCAATTGGACATGACTGGGATTAATCAGTCATTGAGCACTCTTTACTTACTTTAAATTGAAAGAGTGCAGATATTTAGATCCTTGATAAATGAGTCATTGGTAAGCTATTAACAAGCAATGGTCACTATTGTGCACGCATTATTTGCTTAAATGTCCGTCTCTTATATTGAATGCTTGTTTAAACAACCTTTCTCTTCACTTGAGCTTGAGTGAGAAACGGATAAGCTGGATCAACTGCAACTGCAAAATCTGAAATGAAATATTTTCAAGTGGATATTTACCTTCAAGACATAATGTGTAACCATGTTTGTCTACAAGTTTATTCTTTCTTTTCTGAGAAGTGCCGTTAGTAAGTTTGTAGATTGGTTCGTTAGAATCAGTGCTGTCTTGGTCCGAAATGGTATCATCCACAAGCGATCTTCAAATATTAAAAAAACATGTGTTTTACAACTGTTTTTATGTGGAAAAAAAATCATAACCATAAACAAATCAAATATATTATTTTTTCATTTGATATTCAATATTTATGTTTCTCAGTTTAGATTTCATTTCACATATCTCACTGGTTTTTTTCCAGACATATGTGCTAACCTTACTCTGTTGGTGCAATTTACAGATACACAGTAACACCATTGAATATATTGTTTTTACCTTTCTATGATGTCTCCAACAACCTGTTGTGGATTTGAAACCGAGATATGAATGTCTGAAAATTCGGGTGCATTAACAGAGTTGTGTTCAGAAAATGCATTTCGAACATCCCAAATTTATACAAACATCATATCAACAAATATATATACAAGTTTTCCAAAAGTTACATGGCTGTTCTGTAAATACTTTACAAATCTTCCGGTCTAATCCATTCTCTAAACCTGTAATTTTCTGAAAAATAAATCTATAAAGCAAGAGAAGACTCGCATACTCTCACTGTAAGCATTAAATCTATTCTGCCTGTAAGAGAAATACTGTCACGATGTGGGTCAGCTGACATGTTTATTTCAGTATGTAGCATGGAAAGCATTGAAAACAATTGATATCTCCGATGTAAATAGCGTTTTAGCAATGCGATTTCATGCCAGGAAAAAACATTTACAATCACTTCAAACCATGCCCCTCTTCTTGACATAAGCATGTCAACATTGTCCTGAAATAAACACCATCATATATACGTAAAAAAAAACTTTGAACACAATTCTTAATGTGACAGTTCATATCCACATAGAGATGAAAAAACAATTCAATTATTCATCAGTCCACAATATCTAATGTCAAGCTGAAAAGAAAGTATGTTCATCAATCACAGTCAACAGTCAGGCTGAAAAAGAAATAAATCCACAATCGCTGATTGTCATTTGTCAATTGCAAAAACATTATTATTAACATCAATACATATCTGTCAACAGTCAAACAATAATGTCCAAAAATGTCAAATGTTAACAAAAATATGTCCACAATAAGGTCATACAACAGAGAATGTCAACTTGTCCACAAGGTCAAAAGTCAAACATCGTCAAACGTTAACAATCACTCGGAACCACCAGCCCTGCAGGAATTTGTAGACCCTGTTGTCAAACAATTCCAATGGGCAGATCTTGGTTGAGATCGAGTTTCCAGTCTGCACGCTGACAACACGGATGTGTCTATGAAGCCGTGGGTACGTTTTGAAATATTTCCAATCTTCAAATGTCCTTGAGGAGTTTCTGGAGATGTGACAAACAGAATGTCATTTACACAAAAGCCTCTCTCAGTCACTTGCCACGTTGTCCTGGTATTCAGCTGCTCATGCATCCACCGTTTCCAGAAATGATGTATCAACTCCTGGATGCAACAACATCGTTTCCTTGGATTGAAGGTTGTCAGATCCTCGTCAGAAACGTAGCTAGTGCTCAAAATGGCATATAAAGCACGTTTTGCTGCTTTGATCAAGACACCTATAAATATTTTGAACACTGTGGGAATAAAAATACCATTAAATACCTCTGATAGCTAAAAATCTGTGAATACGTTCTGTATCGAGAGCAACAACAAGCTGTTTCAGTTCTTTTACAGCACCAACAAAATTGTGCGATAGTCTGAGATGATGTATCTCTGAGAGCTCTCCTGTTTACCATTCTAAAGAAGGCATTAAGGAATGTGATCTGTGTCTAAGCTGTATGAAATTTCTAAATGAACGGCACATGTAATTAGACAAGGGAAAAGATAGAGATATTGTTTTCGTTCAATATTTCCTCGACCCTGTACTGTCAGAAATGAACCAACATGATTTACACCAATGTGACTAAATGCAAGCATTGATGCTTTTACTCTGAGACTTGGTAATGGTGCGGTGACCTGAACAACTGGTTTTGCTTTGAATGTTTTACACTTAGAACAATTTTTCCCTACTTTTGATTGCCTCCAGGGCTAAAATGATCTAATATGAGGCTCACAAACATAAGAGTGTATTGTTTGTCCCTTGTACATGATTTACTTCTTTGTTAAAATGTGGCCTGATGTTTTCGAGGAAGAATAATTGGAAATCATGTCTGACGAGGAAGACACTCTGCACGTTTAACATAGGTTGAAGTGGGAGAAGCTTTGAGGTAACAGGTAGCTTTGACGATGTAGGGATGCCACTAAATGTCTTATACTCTTCTGGAAATGCTTCTTTTGGTGCATGTACTATAATTCTTGTTTCCAAGTCTTCTATTTCTTCTGAAATAAGTCCACCAACTGTTCTGAACTTTGCTATTGAACAATTTTGCACAAAGCGAATCACCCATGCATTGATAGATGTGAGATTTCTCCAGTTTGAATATCTAGACCAACTGGTACTGTCTGGATCAACAGTTGTTGTGTAGTTTCTTCTCAAAACTTTGTTTCTGAATTGTCAACACATGATTTAAACCTGGCCCTGAATACCAAAGTGTAATCTCTTCAAGCTTTGCAACTCATATACCACTACTTATTATATCTGCTGGATCCTGAGATGTTGGGACGTGTCTCCACTGTGACGGATTGGAGCTACTTTAGATTTCACCAGGTGAGTTCGCAACAAACGGTTTGGAAGTTTTACTGTTATTCTTTATCCAATGGAGAACATTCATGCTATCTGTCCAAAAAGTAACCTTGTCTATTTCTATTTTCAGAGCCTTGAGCACAGCATGTGCAAGTTGAAGACCCAAGGACTCAACTCTGGTCTCTGGATGCTGCAAGCTTTGAGATGAGCGACTGTACCCTTATCAGCTACTATTCTGCAGGGTTTGTCTTTATTCAGGTAAGTATGCACAGCATAAACTATAAAGCAACTTCACAACTTGTTTGAGGACATTTCTCTTTGTTGATATGTTTGTAGGAGACGAATCTGTTTTGAAACAGGCGATATCTTTTGAGCAACTCATATCATTCCCAGAGTTTTTATGATTGGTAACTGTCCTTTGCTGATGTCAATTTCAGCAGCTGAAATGTTGTCAAGGAGATCAAATTTGTTTGATAGCCATTTGCGAGCATAAATGGATGCACCAGACCAATGCTTAGTTAGCTGTTCATATAGTTCAATGCCATCACGAACTGTGTCCACGGAGTCATTGCTGCCATCCATATTATGTGGATTCAAGAACAGTTTCTGCAGCTGTGAAGAGGTGTTGCCAAATACTACTCTGTTAAACTCATACACTTCTGGAGGTGAATCAGTATTCATTGATCTCCGTAGAAATCTTTGAAATGGGCTATTATCTGTTGAGATGTGTATTTGCAAAAACATCTCCAAATATCACAAAGAGAGCAACTGGCTTCTCTCTTAATCTAAGGAGATAATCAAACAACTCATTGTGGAGTTTTGGATGTAAAGCATCATTCAATGAAGTGTTCTTGCACTTTAGAGATTCAACTGATGCAATCTTCCTCACATAACCTTTCTGCATGTACTATGATATAATATAGTCATAAGCATGTGCCAAGTTCTGGTCTTTATCAAGCTTTTTCTCTGTGCTAATCAGTCTCTGAAAAGCCATGTCATAACTGTTTGGTAAGAAATGAGAATCTTCCTTCCAAGGAATTCCAAATTCGTAATGACCCTCTTCATATACGTGTTTGCTCTAACTGTAGTTTAAATTGGCCACCATACCTTCTCTCAAAACGATTGAGGGCAATGTCGTATGCAACTGCACTATGGCCGAGACATTGAATAATGCTAATTGCTTCCCCAGATAATAACTGCTTTAGCTTGTTTGTACTCAGATGTTGCTGGGGCCTGTCAACGTTGTTAATAGATTCTGCCTTCCAGCTTTGGTATTGCCTGATATAACCATGAAATACAGGTTTGGATATTGGCTTTAGATGTTTCCACATATAATTTGCTAACCTGACAGGACGTGTATTGTCTGCCTGAGTAGTTTTATCTTGCATGTTTTCATTTTTGTGTGTAAATGTATCATGTAATATATATGGTATCATAGTGGATTGTTTCTGATTTGTGCAATAATGTTTGCTTTTGAATGAGATTATCTACTCAATGACTTGTCATGTGACTCGAGTGAATTCTTGAGTCAGACCGATGATCAAGGTACTCTTGAGCATGTGCTAGGATTTCATTTGTTTCCTGTTCTATTTCTGTCATTTCTTACTCGGTTCCGATTGCGTTTTCACTTTGTCTATCTTTGGAAGAGGCTAGTGTGAGATCCCTTATTATTATCCATATGGTAGATGATAAGCGAGTTAATATTTTCGATACAAGCACATGTGCACATATCACTTTTGGCATAGATGTTTGGTTGAAATATGACCTTGACCTCTGTGAACAAGACGAGGGACTTCTTTATTCATAAATTTTACTACGTAGCATAAACTTCATTCAAGTTTTCAATCACGATGAGACGAGATTACAAGTCGGGAGTCATATCGACAATAAACGCATTCTATATTCATAAATTGTCACTAAATAAATCAACGTCAACAAATATGAAATTTGTATACGTTATTTTCCAACTTTCCTGCAAAATTTTAGTTGCAGGCCGAAAATTTCCACAAGTTTACGTAGCACCTAGCCGACAATATGTCGAGGTTTTCGCCTGTCAGCTCTCTTGTTGAAATAGACGGTAAAGCTTAAGGTAGGTTGATTGCCATAATTCAGCCACTTTGAAGTTTTAATGTGATTGTGATTAGTAAGGAAGCAGGTACAATCGAGCAAATTCCTCGTTATCGTTTGAGAGTTTTACTCAACATCACTATCGTGTCGGGTGCCGGTGTGACTGAGTGCATGTCGCCAACATTGCCTCAAGCTAAATAACGGAGAATCTAACGTCCCATCGACCTCTCGTCAGGTGACGAATAAATTCCTTCGTAAACACTAACGTTTCGTCGTTTTCGGGGGAATTCTAACAAAACTTAAAAGGATAATAAAGAAATAACTACACTCGCAAGTGTGTCATATGATACATACGAAACTCGTGTGCTCTCGCTCGGGTGCCACAACATTTGACACGAGTTTCGTACTTGCGAGTGTAATAATCTCTATTTATGTTTATTGCTTTTGTCATAACTGTTAACTTGATCGATACCGCCACGTACTTGTGTGTAAGAAGGCATGCCTTGTGTTTCAATAACGTTTAACAACATTTTCTTTGTTTTTTAAATACCGATTATTATCATTTGTTAGATATGCCATTTATCGGTGAAAATAAAATCCGTATTTTCACTTGATTAATTGAAATAAAAATGCGATTCTACTCCGTGAAATAAAGCTACAATCATATAACGTCATTTGTAAAGTAATGAAACAATTAAATGACGTCATGCGATGACTGCGATAATGAAGGGATCTTGCTACTCCATTCATAGAGTTCATCTATTCTGCCTGTAAGAGAAACCCTGTCACGCTGTGGGTCAGCTGACATGTCAATTTCAGCAAGTACCATGCATAGCACTGAAAACAATTGATATCTGCGATGTTAATAGTTTTTGTTGATACGCTTTCATGCTAGGAACAAAAATTTACAATCACTTCAAACCAGGATCTATAGTCATATATGTCTTTCTGAAGCTATTCTAAGCGAAACACCTCCACATGTATCCTAATGTGCACGTGAATTTGCTCGAAATAAGGCAGATCTCAAAACCCATCAGAGATAGTTATCAACATTATTCTTCACATTGATAATGGCCTTCTTTTTCCAAAAGAAGCACCGTTATCTGTAATTTCACCATCCTTAGTAAAGATAACTTTAATTGTCAATTGGTATTTAATCACAGGGACTTGTATCGCCGAAAATGAGAATATTATTATATAATCAAAATTTTTAAAATGATATTTCATCTCTATAAATACTAAAGGGATATAACGCCCTCGGACCCCTCGTCTTGTTCCGCGACGAAATCAACTTGGAAATTCAAAATAGATTAATATAACAATACACACATGAAGCCTGATAAATCTCCTTTCGATAGAATGTAAAATAATCAAAATCGGTTCACTTTTGACCGAGCTACACTGTTTGGAAATCGAAAAAAGTCAGCTTTCTTGAGAGTACGCCAAAATCCTGCCTCACAAAAACATCGCTTTGAAACTGATGAAATACGTATCAAAAACTCGCATACGTACAATAAACGACAAATACAACTTTATCTCAATCCCTATGTATCCCGATTTCGTAGCATGACTATTCAAATGAAATATTATGTGATCCATACCTTGTTAGCGAGCTTTTACTGCATTAAATGCGGTTGCGATCGCTCGGGTCAGCCATGTTTAACCTCAATAATCGGAAGGATAGTACAGAAAACGAGCGGCTTGCTGATTGGTTAAACGTTCATATTCTCTTATTCTTTTTTTTACTTCTTCATCTGTCATTCTATTATTTCTCTCTGAAAAATGTAGATCAAATATTTTTGCTTTTGGATTTAATCTGATTGTTTTCGAGATTGATTTAGTGTGAATTCTATTTTTGATCCTTTTTAGTTGATTCAATGTAGATTCAGATGGATCTTTCAAAATAGATTTGTGATGATGTGTTTCTTTCCCGCACCATTTTATTGCCCCGCATTTTATTGCCTCTGGTCTGCATTTTATTATAATCTAGTAAAACCTTTTTGCTTTTAAGATTCTTTCGTTTCATAGGTATCCTATTAAATGAATACAACACAACCAATCGACTAGAAACCATTTTTCTATAACAGTTATGTAAAATAAAACTTTATTTAAAGACCTATTACTTATCCTAAACATTTTGCTAATTTCATTATAACTTTTATATATATTTAATTTTTTTCTAAACTTTATACAAACAAAACAGTATCAATCCCAATCTTTTGTTTCCACTAAGAATTATGTTTAATTTTTCTACTACTGCAATATATTTCTGTGCGACAAGTTTTTTAATTGGGGTAGGAATATGTATATTCTGTTTTCTAAAGACCTCATGGACAAGGACATTTTGGGGATTCATTACATTTTTATTTATCGGATAACCATCTAAGAAATTAAGAGTTCTGATTTCTATCCCGCAGTCTCAACACCCTTGTCCTTTATAACTATAAACTACAGTGTATATTCTCATGAAAACATTCTTCAGTTGTAATACAATTCAAATATTGTCAATTATTACATCTATTAACAAATTGACAACGGATATCACAGAATAACTTCCTTCTATATATTATAGTTCCTTTGTGTGGGCATTCCATTTCTATATTTTGTTAGAAAATGTTTTTAGAATTTGTTTATCCTACAAGTGATAACACCTACTGCAAACATTCCTAAAACAACAAATATTATCTCACCCTTTTTTTGATGTTCTGAAGGAGTGTAAAATTCAGCCAGAGTTGGCAAAGGTTCAAATAAATGTAAAGGTATCTCACATGATATTCATACATTGGTTCATTAACATCTTTAAAAGTTTTAATTGAATGGTTTTGTCTTCTGAGCTGTTCATTTATGGAATCTAGTCTTTTGACTCTCTGGTTCTTCCATATGTTCTTGGCAACTGTTAGTTTTTCTGAAGCTTTGCCATGTCTTGCTCTTTCTCCATTATTTATTCTTGAAAACAAGTAGTTGCTCCCAGGAAATGCCAATGCATCCACATGCGCACCACCCACCATCATAGCAATTGTGGCCTTTTTATAATTACGGTTTTATAATTTTTAAGGTATGATTTTGATAATCAGGCATTATATCAATGGGGATAGGTTTATGTTTTACAAGATAGTATTTCATAAACATTGTTTCCCCAATATGAAGTGTGACTATTTCAACACATTAGCATTGAGGTCAAGTTTAGGTGTACTAGTTTTAAAAACCATTTTACTAACCCTTGAATGGGTAATCCAGTAATTACTGCGGCATGATAAAGTATGTTTACACGATTTTCAGTTTCAGACATCTTTTCTTTATTCAATATGAAATACTATATCTTAAAAGGCTTATTATCTTCAGAATTACTTCTAGGACAGATATGTCTGGTATCTAAGATACCAATTGCTATTCCTATCACACATATCAAAATAGGAAACACCACATTTCCATCCAGAGTAGGCTGTTTACTCGGGTGAGCACTTTGCTGTGTTCTCTGCTCTTTCACTTTTCTGTGCATTCTGCTGAGCATTCTGTTCACGTTTTGTTTTCTTAAACATAGTCTCCTTCTTACCAGCAGCTACCTTTTGGAATCTTTTCTTCACTTGGTTCCTGGTGTCTGTAATGGCTCCAGTGAACTAGTTTAAATGACAGTACTTAGCAGTTCTTATGATAGTTGAAAGCCGTGTTAGATACATGTTAGATACATCCCGTATCTATCATAAAACTCACAATAAGTTTAATTTCTAGCATGATCAATAAAAGGATCTTCATAAGATCACCAATTGGCTGACTTTTAGTTTCTGGAGAGATATCTCAGAAGTAGCTTACAGCATTAGAATATTGATGTAGCGAAGACTTTCCCTTATGTCTTAACCATAACTGCACCTAACCTGCGTTCATATTCTCGTATTCTTTTTTTACTTCTTCATCTGTCATTCTATTATTTCTCTCTGTAAAATGTTCCTATCAACATATATCTGCATTGATCCGCATTGTGCTAAAATCTTTTGATAGACCCGTTGTGGTAAGACAAGCTTTGTACTAGATTTAAAAGAGAGTTATTACTATGAAAACTTTGAACAAAATCGATGGGTTGCCTCGTTTAAGTGTAAAGATAAAAACAATTTTGATGAATGTCTAAAGGAAGTCAGTGTTATCAAAACCAAATCTAAGAAAGAAAAAGTTAAAAAACAACTGGACTAAGATAAATACGCAAAGTTGGTGCTTTGTACAGATTACGCAATGTCATATGAAATTGTAAATAGAAGAATGTAGTAGATAAAATGGGGAGTTTTTGAACCAGCAGTGAGTGAAGTATCATTACAGAGCAAATTTGCGAAGTAGTTTTTGTGTTATGGATAATGATAAAATATGTTTTAGTCTCCGTTAGTCCAGAACAAAAGCATATTTCGTAATTATAGACGAAAATAACATGGTTTTTTTGTGTGTGTTACGGATAATGAGAAAAATACCATATATACTATTTATACCTACTAAAAAAACGCAGCTAAAACGGAAAATAATATTAAGCATGCCCAAAAAAGAATGTAATTGAAGGCATTTTCCCTTCCTAGTAGCAGTAACCTCATGTCTCTGTAGACGTAAAGACAGTCCCTGCTGTGATTGTAGCAGTAACCTCATGTCTCTGTAGACATAAAGACAGTCTTTGCTGTGATTGTAGCAGTAACCTCATGTCTCTGTAGACATAAAGACAGTCTCTGCTGTGATTGTAGCAGTAACCTCATGTCTCTGTAGACATAAAGACAGTCTCTGCTGTGATTGTAGCTGTAATGGTCAAAATAAGTATTTTTTACTATTTCAATTTTCCCTCAAAGATAAGCATCATTCTTCACTTTAATTTTCATTCCAAATTTATAAGGTTTATATTTTCCACTTGAAGTTGCATTTTTTATCTAACTGTTTTGCATAACTATAGCTATAAAGGGAGGTAACTGATAAGCTATCCTGTTTGTCAGTCTTAGCCATGTGGTTTGTAGGTCATGAAGGACATGGCCTGCAAGATTAGGAACATTTTCTTTTCAAGTTGCATTTAAGGTCCAAAACAATGGTGAGTCTTTCATATTTGCAGTTAGGTTTATGTTTCATCATTGTCAATATATAAGTTTATGATTTTCATTCAACATTACTGTAAACTAGGTTGCATGTGGCAGGTAAACATTGCCCTTGCTGTTCCATTAAGTAGGTCATTTTGTATGTTAGCTCACTCTCCTAGCTCACATTGTAATATTTTTCTTGTCTAACATTGTAATTTACAATTCAGGAGTAAGTATTTTGTTTGGATAATTCTAGCTATGCTTCATTTGTTTTGGAAAATATCCTATACTAAGACAGGGTTTTTCTGTTATGTTTCAGTTTATCTGTAAGCCTTGTAAGAATTAAGAAAAGAACTAAGAAAGAAAGAAAAGAAAGAACAGAATAAAGAACTTGAATCAAATAAAGAAGTTGGTCTTTATAGCATAAACATTGTTGGACTAAGAATGGATGAGCAAGAAATAAGAACAAGAAGAATGAGTGAGAAGGGTTTAGAGTTTGCAAAGGAGCAAAGAAGTAGAAAAATAGAAAGTACTTACAAGCAGCTTTTGAAAAACTTTGACAAAATTAGGCCTGATATGGAAGAAAATCCAATGCATCAGGATAAAGTGGAAGAAATTCGTCTGCAGTACTCAAAATGGTTAAAACTTTATGGGAGCCTTTTTGAAATTCGCCAGGACTGCTCTAAGTTGTTAAATCAGACTGAGTTATCTCACTTTAAAGAAGTGTGCAAAGCACAGGATGTTACTTTGTCAGCGCTTAAGGCATCGTTTGAACATTTCTTCCTGGTACATGGTTCTGTTCAAGGGTCCAATGCAAATAAGACTAGCGTCATATCATCCTTGAAAACAGTTGGTTCTAAGAGCTTAAGTTCAACTAGGTCAAATATATCAACTGATATTTTGCGTGAAAAACAAAAACAGGCTGAGTTACAAGCTAAAGTTAAAGCTCTTAAGGAAAAGCAAGAACTTGATAAGTCAAAGTTAGAGCTAAAGATGAAGGAAGAGGAGTTGGATCTGAAAACTCAGCTAGAAGTATTACAGGCCAGAAGTAGAGTTGTGCATGAGTTTGAATCTGAACGGTCAGGGCTAGGCAGTGATACTGAAGAACAGTGAAGAGTGAATCCTAACTTTGACATGAAGAATGAATATGACTATTCAAACTTAACACCCATACATGCAGAATCAAAGGATCAAAATAAGCCTCAAAGATTAGTTTCATTCTTGCCCTCTACTACCCACAGCCAAACTGCAGTTAGTGCTGATAATGTAGAAGTTATTCAGTCAGTTGTTCAGCAGTTGCGCAAGCCTCCCCCTGAAATTCAGAAGTTCTATGGAGATCCATTAGAGTACCAGAGATTTAAGAGACAATTTCATGTAAAGATTGTGACCAATTCAGACTCTGTTGATGAAAAGATGAGTTACTTAGAGCAATTCACTACAGGAGAAGCACATCGAATAGTCAAAGGTTACAGTTATTTAGACGCTAGAACAGGGTATACGGCAGCTTGGAAAGAATTAGATGATAGGTATGGTGATGAAGATTCTATTGCTTCTGCTCTCGTTAAGCGTGCACTTAGTTGGCCTGACGTTCGGATAGACAACCCTAAAGCTTTGGATGCCTATGCCATTTTCTTACAAGAATGCATGAATGCTGTTACCACCATGAATGCTGTCAAGATTCTAGAATATCCTGATAACATGAGAAAGCTAGTGATGAAGTTGCCTTATGCATATCAAGAGAAATGGAGAAACGTTCTTCTCCAGGTAAGAAGCACAGGCAGGCTTGTTGACTTTCAAGATCTTGTTGAGTTTGTGAAGCGGGAAGCGAAAAAGGTCATGAATCCAATGTTTGGTAGAGAGGCTATGAAGTCAGAAGAGAAAGGCAAACCTGTCAGGCGAGTGCAAAATACACCGGTAAGACAAGTCAACAAATCAACTTTCAGAACTGATATTCAAGATTCAAGCCATTGCAGCAGAGAGCCAAGCAAAGTAACCTTTCCCTTTAAACCCATGAAACAGGATCATCCAAGCTGTTGCATTTTCTGTAATGACAGGGATCACTCCCTTAAAGATTGCAGAAAAATAATCTTGAAACCTCACCCTGAAAGATTGTCATTTCTTAGACAGAAGGGTGCTTGCTTTAGATGCCTACAACGAGGACATATGAGTAAGGATTGTACCCTGCTGGTGACATGTGCTATCTGTAAGGGGAACCACCAAGCTATACTGCACTTTGATGACAACACTGAAGTGAAGGCATTCAGTGCTTGTGCTGAGATTTCTGAAGATCCAAGTTGCTCTACAGAGGCCGGGAACACAGAATGTACTCTTACTGTCATACCAGTCAAGGTTACCTACAGATATAAACTAGCAATTGAGACTACGTATGCTTTCCTAGACCCAGGGAGTACTGTGTCATTCTGCTCTGAGTCACTACTATCCAGACTTGGATGCTCTGGAAAAAAGATGGAGATAACAATTGACACAATGGGAGAGCCACACACTTCTGTAGTACAGGCAGTAAATGGGATTCAAGTGTATGACCTCGAACTACAAAATTCAATTGCTATGCCTACAGTCTACACAAGAGAATACATTCCTGTCTCCACAAGGCACATACCGACTAAGCTTGATGCATCACAATGGCCTCATCTTGCCGACATTGAAATACCTGCAGTAGATGCTAAAGTTGAATTGTTAATTGGAGGAAATGTACCTGATGCTTACACGCCTCAGGAGATACGCACAGGTCCTAGGGGAAGTCCTCACGCTTCTGGAACTCAATTAGGATGGGTTCTGTGGAATGTCATGAGATCCCCTACTGAAGATAGAGAAAACAGATTCACATCCATGAGAACAGATGTAATATGCAAGGAATTGGAAGAAGTTGGAAATCTTGATAGAATGGTTAAAGAAAGTATGAACTTTGACTTTCCAGAGCGAAGCATCGATGATCACAAGGAAATGTCACAAGAAGACAAAGCATTCATTGATGTTGTAACAAAGTCTATAAGAAAGAAGGATGGACATTATGAAATCAAATTGCCATTTAAGAAAGAAGTTATCATGCCTGACAACTCCGAGCAAGCTCTGAAAAGACTTGATGGCCTCAAAAAGAAAATGATCAAGAACAAGAAATTTCATGATGATTACAACGTCTTCATGAAGAAAATCCTTGACCAAGGGTATGCAGAGAAAGTCCCAACAAGTGAATTACAAGGCAAGGAAGGTAAAGTGTGGTACATCCCGCACCATGGAGTATACCATCCTCGCAAGCCCGAGAAGATACGGGTAGTCTTTGACTGCACAGCTAGCTATAGAGGGGTATCGCTGAACAGCATGTTACTTCAAGGCCCAAATCTCACAAGCACCTTATTAGGAGTACTGTTGCGCTTTCGACAAGACAACATTGCAGCCATGGCAGACATAGAAGCTATGTATTACCAGGTAAAGGTGCTCAAAGAAGATACAGACTTTCTTCGGTTTTATTGGTGGCCAAACAGTGACTACTCAAAGGACCCTGAGGTATATAAAATGCTGGTTCACCTGTTCGGCGCAGTGTCTTCCGCAAGCTGTGCCACTTTTGCTCTCCAACAAGTTGGTAAAGATCACAAACAAGAACACAGTCTACAAGTTACCAACATGTTGAAGGATAACTTTTATGTTGATGACCTTCTCACTTCTCTTCCCACAGTAAATGAGGCAGTAGATGTAGTGAAAGAAGTAACAGAACTCTGCAAAAAGGGTGGTTTTAGACTTACCAAGTGGATAAGCAGTGAACCAAGATTGCTGAAGACTATCCCAGTTGAAGAGAGGGCTACAGATGTAAAAGAGCTTAATCTTGACTGTGAGAATCTGCCTAGTGAAAGAGCGTTGGGAGTCTACTGGTTTGTACAACCAGACTGCCTAGGATTCAAGATCCATGTCAAAGAAAGGCCAGACACTAAGAGAGGAATCCTCTCCATTGTAAGTAGCATTTATGATCCACTAGGTCTTATTTCTCCATTCACTCTCAAGGCAAAGCAGATCCTACAGTCTCTCCATCTGAAGCAATATGGTTGGGATGAAGAAATTGATGAAGTCTCCAAAAAGAAATGGTCTCTGTGGCAACAAGATTTACCCAAACTTGAAGACATCAAAATCAACCGATGTTACAAGCCTAGGGACTTTGGTAACGTTGCATCATGCCAGCTCCACCTCTTCTCAGATGCAAGTGACGTTGGTTATGGTGTAGCTGTCTATCTCCCTCTTAAAAATGATCGCAAAGATACTCATTGTGTGCTTATCATGGCCAAATCTAGAGTTGCCCCCCTGAAGAAGATTACCATTCCACGCATGGAACTTACAGCTGCCACTCTTGCTGTTCGACTGTCTGCAGTGATTAAGTTGGATCTCCAGTACGACATTACAGATACTATGTTCTGGACTGACAGTATGTCCGTGCTGAAGTATATTTCAAACACTACCACTCGCTTCAAAACCTTTGTTGCCAACAGGATAGCTCTCATTCATGATAGCACAGAGCCAGACCAATGGAGATTTGTCAATACCAAATTAAATCCTGCTGATTATGCATCAAGAGGAATAAATCTGAACAGCGCAGGACAAATGAAACACTGACTTGAAGGTCCAGAGTTTCTGTGGAAGTCTGAGAAGAAGTGGCCAACAACAAGCACACCACCTACCACTGACCCAGAAATCAAGCAGACAAGCTGCGCTACAGTATTACAGCAAGATGTTCTCGACAAACTGATCGACCACTACTCGTCTTGGAAGAAACTGAAAAGAGCAACAGGATGGCTAATCCTCACCTTTAGAAAGTTAAAAGAAAAGATTCCAAGTCGTGAAGGTATACTCGAGAATAAGAGGCAAGTCTATCAATTATCTCCAGACATACTTCAGCAAGCAGAAATGTTACTGATCAAGCATGTTCAGAAGCAGAACTTCTCAGAAGACTTTGATATCTTGAGTAATAATGACATTTTGCAGAAGAGAAAGACTGTCAAGAAAGCTAGCCCCTTGTTCAAGCTTGACCCATATCTCCAAGATGGAATCATTAAAGTTGGTGGACGTCTTGACAAGGCCAGTTTCAGCGATGAATCTAGACATCCAATAGTTTTACCCAAAAAATGTCACATCTCCACTCTCTTGGTCAACGATGCTCACATTGCGGTGGGACATCTTGGGAAGAATGCAGTTCTGTCATCCTTGTTAGAAAAGTACTGGATAATCGGAGCAAGATCAATCATCAAATCCCAACTTGCTAAGTGTGTTACTTGTCGAAAATACCAAGGACGACCAGGGCAGCAAATGATGGCCGATTTACCAACAGAATGTCTCACTCCAGATTTGCCTCCTTTCTCCCATGTCGGTGTCGACTACTTTGGTCCCATCCTTGTTAAACGAGGTAGATGCAATGTTAAGAAATATGGAGTGCTCTTCACCTGCATGAGTCTGCGAACAATTCATCTAGAAGTTTCCTGCAGCTTAGACACTGACTCGTGCATAAATGCAGTTCGGAGGTTTATCGCAAGACGAGGTTCCCCAAAGACTATACGCTCAGACAATGGTACAAATCTTGTAGGATGTGAACGTGAACTTCGTGAATCACTTTCAAGTTTGAACCAATCTAAGTTGTACTCGTCATTTGCCAATGAAGGGATCGAATGGCACTTCAACCCCCCTTCAGCATCGCACTATGGAGGCATATGGGAGAGAATGATTCGGACTGTAAGAAAGCTAATCTATTCTCTCATGCATGAACAAGTCATAAAGTTGGACGATGAATCGCTCTACACCCTCTTCTGTGAAATTGAAGCGATTGTGAATAGAAGACCAATAACAGATCTACCATGTTCTCCCAAAGATTTAAGACCACTGACGCCAAACCACCTCCTTTATCTTTGATCAGGTGAAACTATGCCTCTCGGAACCTTCAACAAAGAAGACGTCTACGGCAAGCGCAGGTGGAGACAAGTTCAGTATCTAGCAGATGTCTTCTGGAAGAGATGGAGCAAGGAATACCTTCCCTTGTTACAAGAAAGACAAAAGTGGAACGTGAGTAGAAGAAACCTCCAGATAGGCGATCTGGTCCTGCTAATGGACAACATGCCTGGAAATGCGTGGGCACTTGGACGTGTGACTGAACTCGTGACTGACAGAAGAGATCTTGTGCGTACTGTGATGGTGCGAACTGCTACAACAGAGTTGACTCGACCGATTGACAAACTCTGTGTGATCATGGAAGAAAGTTTGTAAAAGTACAAACTTGAAGAAATACACTAACTCTGTAAAGCTGATGAACTGAAACCTTTTGTGTTGATTAGCATTTTCTTTCTTATCAATGAAGTTTGCACAATTTGATTCATTGTGAATATTAATTTTACCTAGCAATGGTTGGTTTTTTCATCAAAAGAAATATCTTTTCTTTGCAAGAGTGCTTTTATTTTTCCCATTATAAGTTTTTTTTTGGTAATTGTGCCACTGACATTCTACAATTAGAAGGCCGGTGTGTAATGGTCAAAATAAGTAATTTTTACTATTTCAATTTTCCCTCAAAGATAAGCATCATTCTTCACTTTAATTTTCATTCCAAATTTATAAGGTTTATATTTTCCACTTGAAGTTGCATTTTTTATCTAACTGTTTTGCATAACTATAGCTATAAAGGGAGGTAACTGCTAAGCTATCCTGTTTGTCAGTCTTAGCCATGTGGTTTGTAGGTCATGAAGGACATGGCCTGCAAGATTAGGAACATTTCTTTTCAAGTTGCATTTAAGGTCCAAAACAATGGTGAGTCTTTCATATTTGCAGTTAGGTTTATGTTTCATTATTGTCAATATATAGGTTTATGATTTTCATTCAACATTACTGTAAACTAGGCTGCATGTGGCAGGTAAACATTGCCCTTGCTGTTCCATTAAGTAGGTCATTTTGTATGTTAGCTCACTCTCCTAGCTCACATTGTAATATTTTTCTTGTCTAACATTGTAATTTACAATTCAGGAATAAGTATTTTGTTTGGATAATTCTAGCTATGCTTCATTTGTTTTGGAAAATATCCTATACTAAGACAGGGTTTTTCTGTTATGTTTCAGTTTATCTGTAAGCCTTGTAAGAATTAAGAAAAGAACTAAGAAAGAAAGAAAAGAAAGAACAGAATAAAGAACTTGAATCAAATAAAGAAGTTGGTCTTTATAGTAGCAGTAACCTCATGTCTCTGTAGACGTAAAGACAGTCCCTGCTGTGATTGTAGCAGTAACCTCATGTCTCTGTAGACATAAAGACAGTCTCTGCTGTGATTGTAGCAGTAACCTCATGGCTCTGTAGACGTAAAGACAGTCCCTGCTGTGATTGTAGCAGTAACCTCATGTCTCTGTAGACGTAAAGACAGTCCCTGCTGTGATTGTAGCAGTAACCTCATGTCTCTGTAGACGTAAAGACAGTCCCTGCTGTGATTGTAGCAGTAACCTCATGTCTCTGTAGACGTAAAGACAGTCCCTGCTGTGATTGTAGCAGTAACCTCATGTCTCTGTAGACGTAAAGACAGTCCCTGCTGTGATTGTAGCAGTAACCTCATGTCTCTGTAGACGTAAAGACAGTCCCTGCTGTGATTGTAGCAGTAACCTCATGGCTCTGTAGACGAAAAGACAGTCTCTGCTGTGATTGTAGCAGTAACCTCATGTCTCTGTAGACGTAAAGACAGTCTCTGCTGTGATTGTAGCAGTAACCTCATGTCTCTGTAGACGTAAAGACAGTCCCTGCTGTGATTGTAGCAGTAACCTCATGTCTCTGTAGACGTAAAGACAGTCCCTGCTGTGATTGTAGCAGTAACCTCATGTCTCTGTAGACGTAAAGACAGTCCCTGCTGTGATTGTAGCAGTAACCTCATGTCTCTGTAGACGTAAAGACAGTCCCTGCTGTGATTGTAGCAGTAACCTCATGTCTCTGTAGACGTAAAGACAGTCCCTGCTGTGATTGTAGCAGTAACCTCATGTCTCTGTAGACGTAAAGACAGTCTCTGCTGTGATTGTAGCAGTAACCTCATGGCTCTGTAGACGTAAAGACAGTCCCTGCTGTGATTGTAGCAGTAACCTCATGTCTCTGTAGACGTAAAGACAGTCCCTGCTGTGATTGTAGCAGTAACCTCATGTCTCTGTAGACGTAAAGACAGTCCCTGCTGTGATTGTAGCAGTAACCTCATGTCTCTGTAGACGTAAAGACAGTCCCTGCTGTGATTGTAGCAGTAACCTCATGTCTCTGTAGACGTAAAGACAGTCCCTGCTGTGACTGTAGCAGTAACCTCATGTCTCTGTAGACATAAAGAAGTCTCTGCTGTGATTGTAGCAGTAACCTCATGTCTCTGTAGACATAAAGACAGTCTCTGCTGTGATTGTAGCTGCGTAGCAAAGCTATATAACTTTCTACTAGTAGCAGCTAAAATTTTATTCATCGGGTGAATTTACAAATAATGCACAGGTATCTCTCTATGTAACACTAAAAACCCGCAATCAAGTAGTCTACCATATACGTTTTATGTGTTTTTTTAATACGTATTCAGGTTATAAATTAAATTCTGACAGACCGGAAGTATTTAGAGCAACGTTGCAATAAATCCGCATAAACTACGATGTCGAGAATGTTCATATCTTGCTTACAGCCGGAGAAGCAAAAATGGCAGAAAAACCAGCCCTATGCGTTTATGAAATCGGTTTAGTTTCAAGATTGCCTTATCAAACAATATCTTATCCTTTGTTTTCAGTTTGGAAAATATGATATTTCAAAACTACACACATTAATATTTCAGTCGTTCTCAACAGTAAATATTTAATTCTTTAAGTGCACAACTGACCTTATACTTATTATATCCCTCAGCCGACTTTGCGGCCGCCTAAAGTTTTTCAATATTGATTGCAGGTCAATATTATTGTAAAGAATAAAACAGAAGGTTGCCATAGTGCCTTACGACCAAATGTCTCAGCGTGTGCCTTAAAAATGTGTTTTTTATGGAATTTCTCCCTCAGGTGTTGCACTCACATCTGAAAGCAAACGTAGTGTGTATACGAGCACTGCGATTTCTCAACCCTTGTTTTGTGAAATAGGATTTCCCACACTCAGCTCTGATTCTTGGAGCTATGTTTCGTTCTAGCACGATATTTGTTGACCATGCTACTCGCCAAATATATTGAGCACTAAACATCGTTTTCGGTACCAAATAATTTCATAATTCACAGCTCAGCAACATATCTGATCCACTTACATGTCCGTCACACTTTTATCTGAAACAGATGTGCCTTTCGGTGTTCAAAAATTGAGAGAACTAAAGTCTTCTGTATCCTATTTTTCTCCACTATTCGGATAAGACAACAGATAGAAGATATCTACCAATATGTGTGCAGTTAATCAGTCACTAAAACATCAGCTACGTAGCTCATTTTTCAACAGTGCGTATTATAGGATGTGGATGAAATATCGGTGAAAATAGATATATTTTACAAATTTGTCCCGCTATCTAACTAACGACCCTACTTCCTTTTTATTGTCAATACACTTTTGCTGAATCGACTAGCACAAAATGATACTTTTAAGATTTCATGGTGAAATGTGGAACCGAAGGAACCCAATACTCAACATCCTACGAGCATCCGTTCAGGATAGGCTATTAATATAATTCAATAATAAAAATGTATATCCTTATCAATTATTTATGCGAATCTTATACGCTTATCGTTTTCAAATCTGATAAATTTAGTCGTGCGTCATTGTTGAGTGAGCGAGTGAACCGTAGGTAAGAGTTAAGACAGAGTCGGTTGATGCGGGCACCTGAGATTACCTGGGTACGAGGTCACCTGATGACAGTGTAGTGAGTGATGCCACGTGACTAGAAGTAGTGGCGGAACCGAGGCCACGTCACCAGAGTTACCAGACACCAGCAACCAGCCAGACAAGCGCGACATCAGGGTAGGTTGCTAATTTCTCGCTTTCTTTTGACTTTTTTCCTTTTTTAATTAACAACCATACGTCGGAGAATTTTTCGTCACCATCCCGTTTTTGGCCAACCGATTTAGGGGAACTTGTCGATTCAAAATTACATGTTGTCTTAAAAAAGTTGTTTTAAACCTAATTGAATCATTGATCATGGCATAGACTAATAAAAAAAAGCTAGGGTTTTGAATACGTTTTATTCGTTAAAATATTGAAATTTCTATGATACCTACATTTCCCTTAATAAACATGTAAAGTACCCAGCACGAAACGAAGAATCATATGTGCATTAAATATGTATTAAATTTGGTGACTTTAAATGTCAAGTAGGATTTCGGTATCCGATCAATATTACAATGTTAAATTCCTGGGAGAATCTGTAAAGAACTTTGGCGGGGCATCACGTCCAGGAGACCTTGGTCTGTTCCGCACTTTTGTGTTAATCTATTCAATTTGTTTAAGCCACTATACATAAAGGAAGACTCTATGTTTTGTTGGGCAATATTCACATGCATCATCAATGGTATTTATCCTCTATAAGTCATGGCCCTTGCTGAAAATTATCATTTATATAAACACATCGATCTGGCATAGTAACAATATAGTTTGTCGTGACTATCAGGTTGATGTTCCATTTTCAAAGAGACCTATTAATCATCATATTTGGCATTAGGGCATGAATTGCAAGCCGATTGATAACTTGGACCTTCAAATAAGCTCGCGCTATTTGTAAAGTATAATTAAGGCAAACATATTTTTACATGTATCAATGATTCATTAAAATATTTAAAACTTGAAAAAACCCCGTTATTTATAGATTACACTTTCCTTATGTTTTGATTATAGAATTGGTATAGAAATTAACATTTTGGCCCTGCCATATATCCCCATAGCCAATGGTATTCAATAATTCCTGAATGTTTGATACCTAATTATTCTTTCCTCTCTGATCATGCAAACGTGTATCGTAACATTGCTGTAGTTATCTAGAAGAGGTTATATTTGAAAGACTCATCAAAATTGTATTATTTTAGCTTAAACAAAAATGTGAGTCGGAAATCTTCATCTTTTCATTGAAAACAGCATACAACTAGTACGCATACAAACATTTATATAGGTGTTTCGAAAAATGATCTACTGGTTGGAGCGAATCCTGGCTACATCAACGTAACACCGGGCCATGCGGCCATTCTTTGAGGAAAAGTTATAGCACACGGTTTCCCTAGCTTTAAACATGTAGGTGTTTTTCTTTATGCACCTACACATTTTTTATTTACCTACACTTTCGAAAAACTTGGTTTCTTTTGTCAGTACAAATACGCTATATACATAGTGAGAGATTCCTCGTACAAAAGATACAAAAGTAAAGGATGATGTTTGATATCAAAACAAAGTCGTCATTTGTAAGGCATTGTCGACTTACTCGCATTCCTGAGGTAATCAACAAAGCTTCTACGAGGGAAAAGTTTGTATCACGATAGTTTCCACTTACTAGTGTTGAATAGTTTTACTCTTTTTGTGAGCTGCGTGTTCCATCGCAACATGATATATACACTGTTCAGCAAATTGTTACTAGATTAAAGTGTATGAAATTAAATTATCTGCATGAATAGAAAGAATATAACAAGGCTATTCAATTAAAGTGACACAGAGTATGTTTCATGAATTTTGTTTGAGGCTTAAATAGAACCTCTTTATCTCTTAAATACCAAGTTTTGACATTTTCTTGTTTTTTTATTTCAAATTAAAAGCTGCAATATAAATGTTAAGAAGTCGAAACTAAGCGTCTCATTCACATGTATACAAGTAAGGTGACCTATTAAGAAAAAACAACCTATATTTCTCGTTGTGTCTGCTTCAAATCAGTTACAGAAATTACGTTTGAGCCATTGGCGCGCGCCCGTTGTCGGTATTTCGATGATATATCTCGACTATTTTCCTTTTTATTGTCATGACAACTGAAAGGCATTAAGATGTTAATTTTTAGAAAGAACCACTACTTGTCAATGAAATATAACACCATATGTAAAGTGTGCTGCACGTGCACCTTGCTCTCCACTATTTTCGAAACTTACAGTATGGGTTTGTGGTAAATTTCGGTTTTAAAAACGTTGATACAATCCGTTTAAGCCATTGTAACCCAGAATGCCGGGTGCTAAAATGTCAGAGGCTGTCAAGTGGGAGATTATTGGTCTTCTCGGAGGGGTCTTTCTTTCGAGGAATTTGGAAGACGAACTGGACGTCATTACTCTACCATAGGTCGTTAAGCCAGAAACAATGCGCGAACCAATGTCGTGAAGAATCGCACACTCTCAGGCAGACCACGTATCACCTCCATGAGGGAGGTAAGAATGTATCCTTTCGCTTTCAGTACAACCCTTCAACGCGAACGGCTTGCGCACCTTCTGTTCAGTCACTAAACTGTCAGAAATCGACTCAAAGCTGTTGGATTGAAGTCCAGAAAAGTAATTGAGCGACTGAAACTCAATCTCAACCACAAGCAGTTGCGTCTGGAATGGTGTAGAGAAAGACTTGGGTGGAATTTAAGAAGGTTCACTGGTCAGACGAAAGCAGGTCCCTTCTGCACTCTGTGGATGGCAGGATCAGGGTTTGAGGCGTCCAGGAACAGCGTATGCAACACGAAACATCATGCCAACAGTACCTTAAAGAGCCACTCCGTGCTTGTATCCTATATGTATTTCATTTTGATACGAAGCTAAATGTCATATGTGGTGATATAAAATCAAAACATCTTAACTTTTCATGTCCAAAAGACATATATATGAAAAATACTGGATTTCCATGAAAATCTAAAAACAACCTTATAAATGCACAGAGGTGTAGATATCACGTCCAATATACATGATTACTAGTTATATAACCTAACAAACGCTATTAACTCCTAACTGCCCTCCTGACTGTTGTAGATGTCTCCAAAATTACGTTTGACTATTTGACGCGCGCCACTGTCCGGTTTTCGATCATAATTGCGATGTTCTACCTTCATATTGTCACTGTAAAAAAACAATAAGCTTTATAATGTCTCTTTTTGGTAACAGTCGATAATTAGCGATCAAATGACGCCATTGATTTAGCTTGGCATATATGACTCCAACAACTCACCGAGTGGCTCTTTAAGGCTGGGGATCTGTGATGGTATGGGGGTGCTTCTAGTTTAACTGCAAACTTGATCTTGTAACCATACGAGGTAACTTGACAGGAGATCACTACATCCGGGTAGTCCTTTAACACCATTTCGACAACCAAGCACTTGCAACAAGACCTGTATTCACGGATAATGCTAGACCGTATCGTTCACGAGCTGTGAGTTGGTAATCTAGAATAATGACCTGACACATCTCCCGTGGTCTGCAACAAGTCTGGATCTTAATCCGCTTGAACATGTTTGGGTCATTTTGGTAATGCAACACTTACAATATCCACACGTATATTAATGATTTATGATAAGACTATTCGGCAATGTATTGTAATACCGTAGCAAGACCTTTTTACACTCGTAGCGCCGATGGATGGTTTCACTTCTCATTGTTGTTTTTATTTTAAATACCGACTGTGCGCTCTTATTTACAAGGTTGTCAAGTCTTAATCAACCAAAAGTTTACCACCAGTAACATGTCTATCATGTACTAATAATACATATAAATAAACTGGTGTATCCCCTTAAATTTCGTTTCCACAAAAAATACCCTGTAAGGACTGCCTTTTTTTTAGCGTTCACCAATATTTTGTAAATAGAAAGAAAGCACAGATATTACATTATGCAAAGTTTTCGTTATTAATAACAATACCCACTCTAGTAATCTATCTCGTAAGTTATTTAGCAAATATGTACGTATTCAAGTTATTAAGTTGATTCTAAAAAAGACCGGAAGAATTTAATGTATCGTTTGATATCAGCAATATTAAGATTTTGCTTACAACCAGAAAATAGAAAACGGCAGCCACTTTGGTTAATCAAATAACAATGCTAATACTATGTTATTAAATCGGTTAATTTAGGGATTGCTTAAATGAACCATAGTTCACCCTTTGTTTGCAGTTCAGATTTTAGGCAAATTCAGAAGCTACACACATTACTAGTTAAAGGCACTAGTGCACACTCAAACTAGCTAATTTAAGGCATACAAGGGAATATATAGTCACTTAAGCTTCATATTGATGAAGTAAAATACTTATTATTCGTTAGAATGAACCTGCACTCGATGATGAAACCAATGTAGCGGACTGCTTGAAATACGCCTTCATTTGCCATTATATGGCGTGTAAACAAAAGCTCCACACATCGCAAGTATCGCACGCGGTGTTGTGATGCATACCAAACTGGTTTGAGCGTATCATGTTGCTTAAGTCAGTTGAACGTAGACACCTTTTGAATCGCCGTTTACAAGAAATTCATCTTATACTTGATGTTATATTTTTGATGAAATATCCAACACGATGCTTTACTACGAAGCTCCAGAAGGGACATGGTAAAAAAATTTGTTTTACGTACGTACGTTTTATTATTACGTACGTGATATCATCTCGTACGTACGTAATAAATATCACGTACGTACGTAATTATAACACGTACGCGTGATAATAACACGTACGTACGTGATACTTTAGCATTTAAGGAGGAAGTACATCTAAACATGGAGAGGGACATACTTGTTCGACTCTACTTCGATCTGGGTTTTAACAAGACTGAAATGCTTTATTTCCTAGCTGCAAAACACCGGATAGTAGTAAGCAATAGACATCTGAAACGCATTTTCAAAGGACTACGTTCGTATCGACGTAAGCATTCAGATGACAGAAATACTATTGCACAAATCGAAAAAACCCTTAAGCTGAACCTAGAGATTTATGATAGAGTAGTGTCGAGAAAGTTTATGTAACTGATAGCAGAAATGAGAAGATCCCGTTTGAAGTTAAATTGAGTGATGGGCGTATGTCTAGTGATGGACAAACTGTTCTGTGACCCTGAAAAGATGCTTTGTCGAATCCTTTGAATTGTAATTGTAATACGACTTGAAAATGCGTAAATTGTGATATGGAAAGTGAAGATAATAATGTCAACAAAAGGTCCCTAAGGATTTAATTCAACAATAAAATAGCTTTCTCCTTTCTCCACATGATTAATACTTTGTTCATTTAGTTTGAGTGAAATCCAATTTAATTTGATAAATTGTTTATTGATGTCAATGTACTATACAATGTACTAATCTTTTCTCGTATAAAAGTTTTGACACAAGGATTTACAATAGTCATTTGTGGTATGAAATTACCACCATTACAAATTGTGTCGTAATATATGTGGACTTGACAGTTGACACTTTCCTTTTTTTTGTAGAAACAAATGTCGAATATTCGACGTTTAATAATGATTAGAATAGTTGCTTTAGTCAAATCATAATTTGCGAGTCAACTGAAAAGAATGATAAGTATTTTTCTGCAAGAATACGAAGCTTATGTGACTACATGTGCTCTTAAATTAGCTAATTTTTCAGCAACAATCATTACACTATAAGTAAACTCACTCACTCACAGTGTGATGCAAACAAATAAATTTATAATATTTGTAGAAACAAATATTTTTTACTGTATTATATCTGTCTAAAAGATAAACCCGTTTTTTTACTTATCATCCTTGAAGACATCCTTGAAGACATACTACGAAATAGAAATATAGTTTCTTTTAAATGAAGGGTTTCCTTCCTTGGATATGACAGTGTGATTGACTACTGTTGCTCGAATGTGAATACATTTGTTATCCCCTGGCGAAAAAATATTTTTCCTTTTTGATTTCACAACGTGAAGTTACTTTAAATGGGTCATTTTCGAACAAATCAAAATATACTAATCTATACAAATTCTAGTTTTTACTGAAAGCTTATGATATTTATGTGCTAATCCCTTCATATTGCTCTATATTTCTCTGCTAAAATCAATATAAAAAATGTAATGCCTCGATAGAAAATATGATATGGTGATGAAAAGTGAAGGTTTAATTAAGGTGATGCTTACTTCATCCTTTGCGTTATTTAGAGGCCATATTTTAACAAATGCTGTTGCAAATGCTTGTTAGGTGATATAAGATAAGGAGCATAATCTTGGGAAAATATATCTAATTAAATTTAAGTTCTTCTTCCTTCAATTAGAGTAATGTTATCTTTAGTAAGTTACCGACAAATGCAAACACTTATTATACACGGCGATCAATCAACGTAGCCGGTTCTTCAATTACGACATACCGTAAATCCTTGAATAATCGCCTGTCGTTAATATTCGCCTGCTTTCAGTATAGGCCGAGTCTAAGGTCTCGTTAAAATGAATAATCGCCTGCCTTGCCTTGCTGGGTTTGCTTGAGCATTGTGAACAACATTTTGAATATCACCTTTTTCTAAGTTTTCTGGCTTTTTATAATGTATGCATATTTTGAAAACGGTAAGAGAGTCTATTTTAGTGTTTCAATATAAAATTCGCGATGATGATGATGGTTTTGTTTCATTATTTTCAACATAGAAACACATATTATGGCTTCGAAAAGAATAATTGCCTGCCTGAAAAGTCAAATCGGTGGTTGAAATTGATAAGCGCTTGATAATTATTCAAGGATCTACGGTATATGTTATTTTCCTATTGGACATTTAACAAAGTGAGTGTTTCAATAGATATTGTTATTTTGTTATAAAACGTCTTTTTTCAAATATTCTTTTAGGTCAGAAAGAGAAATTAACAAGTGATTACATAGCTGATTAGACATGATTTATTTTAGGCGACATGTTAAATGTTTATTGAAGCTTAGTGAGGCTGTGTTCAACATTTACCTACCACGTGGTTTGTGTTTTACGTACGTACGTGGTATTTTACTACGTACGTACGTACGTAATATTATCACGTACGTACGTGATAATATTACGTACGTACGTAATAATATATTTTTTTACCATGTCCCTTCTGGAGCTTCGTACGAAACTGAAACGAAATTTGTTATTGCTTTTAATTACAAACTCTTTCTCATTTTGGGCAACTAATGCTTGACTCTTTGTAATAGCCAAGAACGTATAGGCTAGTCCTGAATGTTGTGGCCCATGAGGACTCTTAATACGTGCACCACAAACTTTGTCTCATTACTTATCGACACTTGATTATTTTACGGGCGGATCCCTCCATTTTATGTTAGATTTTACTCATAGCGCAAATGATGTGAGCGCTTCTTACCGGGGAACCAGTTTCACTGTTCAGTTAGAGTTATCTACCTTTTTTGTTTGTCGTTTCCGGTGTTCAAAACGCACATGGCGAATCAAAGAACTAATACAACCACAATACTTGCTGTTGCAACTTGCCTGTTAGCGCACACTTCTTTTACCCTCCACGTGTGTAATTACTTATTTCTGAGGTTGTCTGATGATAAAACATTTGAATTACGAACAGTGCTTGTGTCATCATAGTAAAAGAAGTGCATCGTGAATTCTCGGCATGGATTCACCCGATTCCATTCACCGCTGATTTGTGGTTTCAATAGTGACATTTTGATTCGGTGCTTCAATACCACAACGCACTTACATGAACACTTGTAAATTTGATATTCAACATGTCTCGTGCTAGGAATTTGACAGGCAAGGCCGTTGATTTGTATCATGACAGGGTATCTGTGTACGTGAGTGAACTCTTGAGGTTAGATAATCAAATAGACGATGTGATTGCTGAATCCGAAACAGTAACAGAGGTTCATTAGTTACGGGAATATCGCAACTAAATAGATTCAAAATACAAAGAATATTCAAATGTAAACACAGAATTTGTAACCTATTTGCAACGTACCAGAACTGTAGAAAGCATGGCTACAGAAACAGAACAGCAGAACATAAATGACGATGTGTTGAATAAAGTACAGAAATATATGAAAATACTAAATGATCGTATCAGGAGCCTTACAGATATTGACAATATTGAATCTGTGTCTATGATAGGAAGCAGGAATTCTCGTCATTCCAGTGTCAGTTCCCTTTTAATGAAACAGCGTGCTAAGGCAGAGGCTGCTAAGACAAGACTAGAATTTGCTGAAAGAGTATCTGAACTTCAAAGACAGCAAACAGAGCTGGAAATCAGCAGGAAGCTCCTGGCTTCACAATGTGAGGCAGAGGAAGCTCAAGTTGAACGTGACGCCATGCAAAGTTTGATAAAGGTAGACAGGGATAAAAAATCAGAAATATCAGCAAAAATCAGACAAATGGAAAAGTTTGTAGAAACACAAAAGAGTGTTCTGAAACAAGAAATATCTCAAGCACAGCAGCAACTCCACAGTGACCGCACAGTGTACCAGAGACAAAACAGTAACTATGAAACGACTGGTAATCATGTTAATAACAATCACAATGTCCCTATTGTTCCTCAGCATGTACTTCAGGATGAAGTTACTCAAAGGATCAGTGACGTTGAGCCTGTTATGAACAGCAGTCTCAACCCCGGTGCTCAGCCATACATCCCAAATGTGCCAAAACCTGTTCTCCATAACTCTAATCAATTCAACCTTTGCGCTGAACTTTCTAAATACCTAATGAAAAAGGATCTGCTTTTGTCAAGATTCAGTAAATTTAATGACAAACCAGAATATTTTGTTACATGGAAAAACAGTTTTAACTCAATTGTGCGAGACCTTGGGGTTTCTGCTCATGAAGAGATGGATTTACTAGTGAAGTGGCTGGGTCCTGACTCCAGTAAACAAGCAGCAAGCATACGGGCTGCTAATGCATATGACCCTGTTCGAGCCCTAGACAAGATATGGGAACGACTTGAGAACAGATATGGTAGTCCGGAGTTAGTCGAATCAGAGCTTAAAAGAAAACTCTTTCATTTCCCCAAGCTTTCAGGTAGAGATCATGCAAAACTGTTTGATTTGGCAGATATCGTGTCAGAGATCGAGTCTGTGAAATGTAGTCCTAGGTACTCAACTCTACTGGCATACTATGACTCATCTGCAGGCGTGTCACCAATAGTCTGTAAACTCCAAGAGAGATGGACAAGTGAAGCCGTAAAATACAAAGAGCAACACAATGTTGCATATCCTCCTTTCAAAGTATTTTCAGACTTTCTTTGTCGTCAGGCAAGTATTAGGAATGATCCAAGCTTTGTGTATGACGCACAACCAGCTGTGACCGGCACAAGGAAAGTGACACCCCACCAAAGCACATCCCGGATACAGACTACAAACTTAACTCTTAGAAGACAGATGTCTCGAGAGAGCAGAGTGATAAGGTCTGTGTTACACTTTGCCCTTATCATGGAGCGTCAGAAGGACACACTCTAAATTACTGCAAGGGCTTTCGTCGATTGCCAATCAAAGACAGAAGAGATTTCCTTGCGAAGCAAAAAATATGCTTCCGATGTTGTGAGAGCACTGCACATTCTGCACGCACTTGTGAGGAAAAAGTGGTATGTTTCTGCTGTAAAAGTGAAAAACATGCTACAGCATTGCACATACAACCAGACAATGACATCTCAGGTAAATCAGCTAATCCTCAACCACCCTCAAGGAAGTATGGAGGGGAGGAAAAGTGTGTGATGCCAGGAGACAGACCTAATTCTATTACTTCCACTTGCACTCAAATTTGTGAAAATTTAACTGGTGGTAAATCGTGTTCAAAAACTGTTTTGGTGAAAGTTTTCTCTGTTGACAGACCAGATCAATCTCTCACTACCTATGCAATTCTAGACGATCAAAGCAACAAATCCCTTGCAAGATCAGAATTTTTCAATGCTTTCAGTGAACATGGACAAGAGATAGAATACACACTCTCATCTTGCAATGGTTCAGCCACAATGTCAGGTAGGCGAGCATCAGGTTACATGGTTCAGAGCTTAGATGCTTCCAACTCATTGCACTTACCTACACTTATCGAGTGCAATGAAATCCCAAATGTGCGGGATGAAATACCCACACCTGCGGCAGCCGAATATCACGCACACCTGAGAGATATTGCGGAGTTCATACCGCCTGTTGATTCACAAGCGGATGTCTTGATTCTGATAGGTCGGGATCTCCCTACTGCTCACCATGTTCTGGACCAGCGTCTCGGGCCATCAAATGCCCCCTATGCTCAGAAGATGTATCTGGGCTGGGTTATTGTCGGCGAGGTTTGCCTTGGAAAGGTCCATCAACTGGAAGATGTCATTGTTAGGAAAACTCATGTTCTTAAGGATGGTCGCACTTCTATTATGCCACCATGCACAAACAACTTTGAAGTGAGAGAAAAGAGAGACTTTGAGGACATTTTCATCAAAACTGACCTTGATGAAACACAAGGTCCTTCTGTTTAGGACAAACAGTTCTTAAGACTCATGGACTCAGAGTTTTCAAGAGACTGTGATGGGTTTTGGACTACACCTCTTCCCTTTAGACCAGACAGACAGATACTTCCATGTAACAAACCACAAGCTCTACATCGAGCACAGCTGTTGGACAAGAGTCTGCGAAAGGATCCTATCAAACGTGAGCACATGATAACATTTATGTCAAAGATTGTTGACAAAGGTCATGCTGAGGTTGCTACAGCAATACCGAAGGATAAGGAGTGCTGGTACCTACCCTTGTTTGGAGTTTACACGTCGGCAAAATACAACGGTCTCTCACTCAATAATGTGCTTATGACAGGACCTGACCTGATAAACAATCTGCTGGGTATCCTTCTAAGATTCCGGACTGAGTCTGTCGCAGTAATTGCTGACATAGAACAAATGTTCTACTGTTTCAAGGTCAAGCCCTCTCATCGTGACTTTCTCAGGTTTATTTGGTACAAGGACAATGACCCCAATCAAGAAATGATAGAGTATCGAATGACCACTCACGTATTTGGAAACTCACCATCTCCGGCCGTCGCTACATATGGCCTCAGGAAGTCTGTAGAGAACGCAGATGATGATGTGAAAGAGTTTGTTCGTTCTAACTTCTATGTTGACGACGGACTGCTATCGGTTCCCACAGATGAGATGGCTATAGACCTCGTGCACAGAACCCAGACTCAATTGAGGCAGGGAGGAAACATTCGACTTCACAAAATAGCTTCAAATAGTCAAACAGTTTTGGCTTCAGTTGACACAGAGGATCTAGCCAAAGACATTAAGGACTTGGACTTGAGTACTGATACTCCTCCGATACCGAGGAGCCTAGGACTAGCCTGGAACATTTCTCAGGATACGTTCACATTCCAGGTGTGCACTGAACAAAAGCCCTTTACCAAACGTGGAGTGTTGTCCACAATTCATAGTCTCTACGACCCGATTGGATTTACTGCGCCGGTGGTAATCAAGGGAAGACTCCTGTTGAGAGAACTAATGGGTTTGACTACTGACTGGGATGAAGTCCTCCCATCCAAATACTTGTCAGAATGGCGGAACTGGTGTGAATCGCTATCAGCGCTTGAAAATATAGCGATACCAAGAGTGTATTCTGAACATTCATTCTCACAAGCAGAACACAGAGAAATCCATCTGTTCTCAGACGCCTCAAAGGAAGCGGTCGGAGCTGTTGCCTATCTCAAGATTTATGACGTCAACGATTCAAGTACTGTGAGTTTTCTGTATGGCAAAGCAAAGGTAGCGCCCCGTCACGGGCACACAATCCTACGTCTTGAACTCTGCGCAGCAGTGTTGTCTGTGGAAATGGCGGACATGTTGACTCGACAAGTGGGAGACTAAATCCAGACTGTCTGAAGTTCTATACAGATAGTCGTGTGGTGCTTGGCTACATTCACAATGAAAAGAGAAGATTCCACGTGTATGTAGCAAATCGTGTAGACAGAATACGTCGATCTTCTCATCTTGACCAATGGAACTATGTATCCACAGACATCAATCCCGCAGATCAGGCAACCAGATCTCTGCCATCGTCTCGTCTCCATGACAGTCTGTGGCTCAATGCACCTGACTTCCTCAGATATGAAACCCTTGTCAAGGATGACGATCTTTCATATTCTCTTATAAATCCAGAGAGCGACAAGGAATTGAAACCTGAAGTCACAGTGGCTAAAACATCCATCAACAGCAAACAAAGGAATCTTGACACAGATCGCTTCTCAAGATTTTCCTCATGGAAGAGACTTGTCAATACCATTTCTCTTTTGAGACATATCCTGAAATATTTTCACATTCCTTTGGGACCATGTAAGGGTTGGCACCAGTGTAGAGTATATCAAACTGTCGATGACTTTGAAAACTCAGAACGTGTCATACTAAGACTTGTGCAACAGGAATGTTTTTCTGATGAGATTACATGCTTGCAAACTGTTGGAAACAAATACTTTTCCAGGAAGAGTTCAATCTTATCTCTTTCACCAATCTTGGATGAACATCCTCAGGGTTGGCGGAAGATTGAAAAACAGCAAACTTTCTATCAAGGAGGTTAAACCAATTATTATCCCAAAAAATCATCATGTGGCAAGACTTCTCGTTCGACACTTCCACGAGATGGTATATCACCAGGGCAGACACTTCACAGAAGGTGCACTCAGATCTGGAGGTTACTGGATTGTTGGAGCAAAGAGACTTGTATCATCAGTCATCAGCAAGTGTGTGATATGCAGAAAACTTAGATGTAAACCTGAGACACAAATGATGTCAGATCTACCCATAGACAGAATCACTCAGTGCCCACCTTTCACGCTTGTAGGTGTAGATGCCTTCGGCCCTTGGGAGATAGTGACACGTCGGACGAGGGGCGCACAGGGTGAATATACCCTGAATCCGTCAGCCGGATCCCTTGCCGGATCCTCCAGATCCTCGCAACAATGGTATACTGGGATCCGGAGCCGGATCCCTCACCGGATCCGGGATCCGGCCGTACACCGCCGGATCCCTTGCCGGATCCCCAGTAGAAAAGAATACGGGGATCCGGAGCCGGATCCCTCACCGGATCCTAGATCCGGACGGACACCACCGGATTCTCTACCGGATCCTAAGTAGATAAGAATAATAGGATCCGGAGACGGATACCATACCGGATCCTCTCCTTATATCGATGTAGGAATGTAGTTGAGAAATATGAAGTTTTTATAAGTTAAGTAAGCTTTTGTCAAAATGTTGTCTGAAGCAACCAATACACAATCCATCTTTGACAACTTTAACATATTGTTTACATGATATTGTCATATAAAGGCCATTTGCATTTATAAAGAGAAAGAACTGTTGAGTTCTACACTCTTAAAACATGTCTTTGTGAAAGTTTGTTAGCCAAAGGTGACAAAGTCAAATGATAAATGTTTTGATGATGAGATTTAAATTGACATACAGAAAAACAGTTTTTAATCGGAATCAGAATTCAAGGGGTCATTTCGTAATACAATTTATTCAAAATATTTTCTGAATTAACCAACGTAAGATACACTATTCAGTACCAATTGTCACACTTGAATGCACACTCATCACACCTGTTGGTCAGTCAACATATCAACTTGCCTAATTACGGTATTACATTAGTGTATATATTGTAAATGAATTCGCTTTAGGTAATATATCATAGATCGCAAATAGTTTAAGCAAAACTTTATCACACAAAATTAAATGAAAAAGAAATCTATTCAATTATGTCAAACATTTATTTACAAACGCACTCACACATAAATATATAAACAATCATATATACATATATACAAATCAGCATGCACCTGAGGGTAGTGTTCGTAGATATTGCATGTTTGATTTTATATAAACATATATATACAAAGTCAAGTATACACCTGCACAAAGGTAATTGCAAAATTGTCCGATTTCAGAAAATTCATGAAACCCATTCTGTGATGAAATCATATACTTTCTTTAACTCATTAACGCCGAGACAGCTTCACGGTTCAACGCCTGGGCTGCTGACCACAGACGCTGCTCGCTGTTGCGAAACCAATTAGGTCAAAGCAAATCGGCGAGTGTTGAACGGAAACTGTCTAGCCTTGTACCATAAAGTCTTGATTGATTTATTGTTTCATGAAGATCAAATGCAGGTGCTGAATGTGGATACTTTACAGGAATATAACAGGTGATATTTCACCATAGAGTTTTTATTTTGCGGTCCGATTTCATTTCATAAACATATTCAAAGATGATAATAAGAATGGGAGAGAGTGAAATTGTTTTCATTGTCTCACCAAATGCAATTGACAAGTAAACTGCGTAAGATATCGCACCTTCTATATTGGTCAAAAGGTCCTGAGAGACAATTTCTCTTACTTATACCTAAACAACAGTACTTAAAGAACAACAAAAAGTAAACACAGACACACACACTTACATATTATGATATATATAGTATATACATAACCAAATATCACTTATAAGCGTTTGTCAATCTTCATGTTAGAATGTCTTTCTCAATCTACCACTACACTTCACTCTGAGTCCGACCAAAAGTGATATTGACTTGAAACAGACATAATGACGTCAAACCATTGTTACATGACGTCATGCTATTGTTATCGTGACGTCATTTGACCGTCATGTTGAACAATTGATCCAAATTGCTGTTCATGACTGTATTTCTTTCTTTCCTTTTCGTATATATTTCGAAACATAATAAAACAATTATGGACTGGTGATTCGGTCAATACCTGTTTTTATAGACCCGAGGAAAGCAATATTGACCTCGGACTTCGTCCTCTGTCAATATTGCTTTCCTCGGGTCTATAAAAACAGGTATTGACCTCATCACCAGTCTATAATTGTATAGTGTTTCATTCTGTTGGGACAACATCGACTCGAAGTATAATTTAATATGTGCAAAATATATGTAACGCAAATTAAATCAATTAATTGAACTCAAAAGAATACAAATAGGATTGAATTGTCATCTTTACAAAGTAACTATTTTTCATATGGAAGATTTCATCAAAACTCGAATGCCTAATTACAGGTGATGATTGTGAATATGTATAGAATGATGGGCGTAGCTCCATGAAGAACATTGTCCAATGATGTAACCTAAACTTTATTCTACAATTTTTACGTGACAAAGATTAGTGGCGCGTATACAGGTGTGTCCCTACATGATTCTTCCTGTATTGGTTTTTCGTCAAAAGAGACTGACTTTATTGCATCGAATAAACAGGTTATTGTCGTTTAGTGACTTGAATAACCCAGCGCTCTGATAAATAAATAATGCAAGCTATGTGCAGGTGTATATGTATCCATTCAATGGCAGACAGGGGCGTGGATCTATTAAGCATATTGTCGAATAAAAAACATGTATATGCTAAATTTATTAATGTTACAGGACCGTTATTGACCGTGCTTGATAGACGATGCGCTCAGCATGTTCAGTAAAGCGTTACTCGAATAAACTCTTATATTAATAATAGTATTCAAAGTAGAATAACACTTGCGATCAAAATATGATCATTACATGCAATAATCAAATTGATAAGTTATGACATAAGACTAAAGTGATGCATTCAAGAAGTAAATTAAAATCAAAGTGTAACTTTCAATAGCCTCAAATTCTTCACAAATGATTTATGAATAGATGTACATAAATGTATATGATAACGCTTCCTTCGTTTCGTCTTAGATATATGAATTCAATGCGTTTTACAGATCAAATGTATCTAACACTGTTTCAAAATTGGTAACTTCACAAAGATTCATCTGATTTAATAAACCTTCTTTATTTATTTTTCCCTTTCAAGACCCACATATGCAAAATGTTTTCATTTACCAAACGTATTATATTTTTGCACAAAGAGCAACGATTTTCAATTCTTCTTAACTTAACATACTTAAGAAACTCGTTTTCCTCATTTACTATATTGAAATCTATATGCCTACACCCTGAGAAAAAGATTTATGAGATGACTATGATTATGGTTCTTAATAATTGTTATGGCAACTAGATTTGACAACATTTTCTAGAATAAAGAAGGCTTCTTTAATGTTTTCCTTTGATTTCTGGATGACAGGTTTTTTAAAGGTAGTTTGTATGCATATCCACAACATCATTTTGAAATTGGTAGGTCTACAAAACTTTATTATAAATTTTGTCATTGATCTGCATTATCATTTCAAAGAAAGACCAGTAACAGTATCTTTCACGTGTATGGTCTACATTTACTACTATTACAATATCAATTGATGAATGGAAATGTTACATTCATTTGGATATTAAACGAAATTAGTTAACCCCCCTCCCCCACCCCAACCCGGTCTATCTTGTCACGGATCGTTGAGCTCCGCTCTATTTGAAGAAAAGAGGCTTGCTCCTGTCTGATTGCTTGTGATTGCATAAAGGTGTTTTATGACCCCAAAATGCTAATTGGCGTGGAACTAACAAAAGGAGTATAATTGCGCGGGACTACTTGAAGTCATCGGATTAAATTGACGACACATACACACGTAAAATATTTACTGGTATAGGTATTCCTTATATACATGACGCTCTGTTTTGACTAACCACCGGAGGTATCTAACCCTTTGGTGGGGTTGGAATACACATCCGCAAAAAAACAACATAATGATTTGGGTGAAGAATTAGATTTGTCTTCCACTGTAAAACATTAGATTAATTTAAGAACTCTATTATTTGAAAATCTTTCTTTATCGTAATTGTAACTAAAACAAGTTGAACACTTTATTAAAGATATCATTTATATTAATTCCTGCAATCAAAACTTTTGGATCACTGAACCAATTTACTACAGATTTCAGATTCTGAGACAATCTCAATTTGAAGTACACTGGCTCAATTTTTATCAATTATCTGATTTTTTTCAGATTTTATAAATTGCTTTATTAAATAGAATGAGTTTAATATATTGTTGTTCCCTTCAATTGAAATACCGAATTCATGCGGCTGTACTGTTGCAAACATGTTTCAATAAAAATAAGCAAAAATGTGCTCATTAATGTTACAACATCCAGTACTTTTTAGATGATAGCAACAATGAAAACGTGTCCTGATGGGCTACGTTGAAATGAAAGGTCACAATTCGCGATGTCATACTCAAATAAGCCTTCCAGTAAATATATCCCCTTAAAATATTATTTCCGAACGTAATTTCTCCTACACAGGATAATGTGTTTACTGCTTTGGTACAAGTTCATAATATCTGTTTAACGGCTGGATTCACAAAAATTCGTAAAATTTCCTTAGACTGAAGAATTCTTAAATCAGCCAAACCATCTTAAGGAACAATACGTTTCACAACTGTAAAAATGAGAAAAGCCGGTCCCATTTTATCAACAGAGACAGAGAGAACCTATTTCCAGTTCCGAATGATTAAAGGTTAATCAGGGGTGTAGCAACGACTTTCAAAGAGAGAGAGAGAGAGAGAGAGGGGGGGGGGGGGGGGGGAGAGGACTAATTAAGGTACGAGAGGGTTTAGTACAAGTAGGACCCTACATATTAATTTTATCTCTTGCGCAAAAGGTGTAATAATCCTTGAAATTCCTTATTCTAATTGAAGGCGATAAGTATCATTGTACTTATGGAGAAGGAATAAATTTGACAAATTGCACGAACAAGCTTTTCTGCAAAAGCAGCACTATCTTTGCATGTGTAGTTTAACTATGCGAATCCATTACCTTCTCTGAAAGATTAGAACGTGTTAAAAGACAAATTGTTGCTAGTGGATTTTGCTTGATTCTTGATAATTTCTTCGACTAGACTAATACAGAGGATCGGTTTGAGTAACGAGATGTTTGACCTCTTAAGATAGTACATTTGGCATAAGTAAATGTTTATTTGTGAAATTTTGGTTAATAATGACATTAAAATAATTTGCTTCTGCCCCGTTAAAGACGGCTTCGGTATAAAACTGTTTGGCCATTCTGCCTATAAATTGTTACTTATTCTGTATGTATAGTATCCCCTTTTAGTCAGTTCCTAAACTTTTGTACACCTTTTCTGTTCCTTAATCCTGTATATATATTCCTGTTATCGTCAAAACAAAGTGCTTTATTTGGCTTCAGGTGAAAATGATTGTTTTATTTAGTTTAAGTCGACTTTACATACCATATTGAAAATAAAATATAAATGCATATGATCCTACTTTAATCGTTAACAATCGAATTAAAATTTTCAATTTCCTGCCTTATCAAAGGGGTAACTTTGATAATTCAGAAACTGTTTGGTAACATAATATATTTCAAGTTTTACGTTATTCATTATTATTATCCTATTATTTTATATTCAAACACTAGTAACCATTTTGAAACTGTATTATGAGAAAAAATAGAAGTATTAAACAGTGTTAACTTTATACTAACTGCCCTTACATGCAGAGATATAAGATGCATGTTTTTTCTAATGTGCATGTTAAGTTACAGTTCTAAATCCTTCTATTGCCGCTTGCCACTTTATTTAAGTTTCCCTATTTTGTTTTGAAAAATCAGTGAAAAAAAGTTACTGAACGGTAATTGAACACATGCTTCGAATATATGTATATTCTTATTTCATCTGTTGCAGCAATAACACACAAATGAGCCTAGGTGAAATGTGAATACGCTAACAGGTGTAATGATCAAGTGTGTGCGTTCAAGCGTTACAGTGTATAACATTGAACCTTACTTCTATAAAATTAAAACAGCCTGTTTAGCAAATTCCCTTCTGATTTTAATTTAAACAAATATTTAAAAGCTACAGGTTAAAACAAACACTTGATATTAATATATATAATAATGTTAATAGTAAAGTGACAATGTCATTTCAGGAATATGATAGTAGAAGGTAACAAATATACTAGTATGATATATTACTTTTTTAATGAAAATCTTCATACTTTCATATTCATTCATTCTTGCCTACTCTTGCCACCAGGAGGGGATCCGGTATGGTATCCGTCTCCGGATCCTAGTATTCTTATCTAATTTGGATCCGGTAGAGAATCCGGTGGTGTCCGTCCGGATCTAGGATCCGGTGAGGGATCCGGCACCGGATCCCTGTATTCTTATCTACTAGGGATCCGGCAAGGGATCCGGCGGTGTACTTGCAAGGAGGCGATGTTGTTCTCATGAAGGATATTCAAAGTGCGAGAAATGAGTGGCCCATGGGACGCGTTGACTCTGTGTATCCCGAACCCGATGGACTAGTTAGGAAAGTGGCAGTCCGTGTATGCATCCGTCCAGTAACTGAACTAGTCCGTTTGCTTTGACTCAAATACCAGCATCCCGACTTACTCTAGTCTTAATGATTATTCTCAGGACAATCCATTATTGCGACTACCTCCTTTAGTATTATAAAGGAACTTCTTATTATGTCTATTATGCTTTCATTTCAGTTTCAATTGTGATTTTTGCCAAAATCAGAAGGGGAGTGTTGTGGCCCATGAGGACTCTTAATACGTGCACCACAAACTTTGTCTAATTACTTATCGACACTTGATTATTTTACGGGCGCATCCCTCCATTTTATGTTAGATGTTACTCATAGCGCAAATGATGTGAGCGCTTCTTACCGGGGAACCAGTTTCACTGTTCAGTTAGAGTTATCTACCTTTTTTATTTGTCGTTTCCGGTGTTCAAAACGCACATGGCGAATCAAAGAACTAATACAGCCACAATACTTACGCTGTTGCAACTTGCCTGTAAGCGCACACTTCTTTTACCCTCCACGTGTGTAATTACTTATTTCTGAGGTTGTCTGATGATAAAACATTTGAATTACGAACAGTGCTTGTGTCATCAAACTGAACATCTACAAATCAAAGGGCCTAGAATTTTTAAAATGTATATGTCAATAATGTGCTTATTAATCCTCAAGAAGTGTATATAAACTGGTGTCACTGTTACCATCTCTAACATTGTAATAAGTTTTCATAGAAGATGAAAAACCCATGTGATGTCGAAAGATTAAACTAATACTGTATGACGTCGATGTTATAATCAGCAACGCGTAAGATGAAAGCACCCTTTTTTTGAAAGTATATCTCATGTCCTGTATGTATTTATGTTCTGAATTCATAACGGCACACTTAAGCTGAGGGGATATTATTTATTTGGTATTGATAATCTTGAGGTGAAGTGTTATTCAAATTCTTGGGAATGCAAACTGAGAAATGTTTTTATATAGCTGTTGCATCAGTTTTGTCATGATTTTGTTTTTTTTCTTCGATTGAAGACTTAGTTAATGATATCCAATGAACTACAAACAGAACATGCAAATATAACTTGCTTCTCAAAATACGCCTACATACGATATCAGCAGGCATTGTAATGCAGTATCGTTGATGGAGGGGTATTGGGAATATTTCCCTACCTACGACTGGTTACTTGAGAGAAATCAAAGGATGGCTTATGGTTGGACCAGTTGCCCATATTTGAAGAAGGGTGAAGACCAAATCTTTAAGAAATTATTGTCACCATGTATTAGAGAAATTCAGGACACTGAGCTCCTGTGGCAAGTGGCTTTGGTGAATAAATCATTTATTGACCATGCTATACTTGTGGGGAAATCAGGACATAATGTACAAACTTGATTCAGTTGCACAGTACGTATACCTTCCTGCTTTTTTAAAAGCATATCGCAACTGCCAACAGAACACCGCTGCTGGAAGGATGTCAAATATTGCAGTTAATTTTCTTTTCAAACCTAATATAATGCCCCTCCCTGCCATTTGAAATCAATATCTTAAAACAGAAACACAATGTACTATATTATGATAAACTTATTGATCACTGAACATGCCTGATTGCAAATGACATTGAGAGTAGAAAAATAAAACAATGAATTTCCCTCTTGTGATAATATGAATTAACTGAAATAGCATAGCACATAACAAGGCCTATAATATCCAAGCAAATTAATAAAACAGAAAGGAATAACAATTATACTCTCTTGCATATGAAATGTATTTAAATATTTATTATAGGTGTTTTCTCCAGTCACTTCCTTTTTATACCTCTTCAACCCCTTCCTCTCTTCAGCCCCTTCAGTCTTTTATGAGAATTGAAGAGTCCTGTAATTTTTCATTATTTTTGCTACAGACATGTTATGTACCTCATCTGAAATTTCAAAACTTGTTTACATTCAGTATTTATGATAGCCCAGGAGGGTTAAAGACTCTTATCTAGTCTTGGTACACTTCGACAGTGATAACGAACTTGTTCTTGCAAATGATGCGTCACAATGCGGATTGGGTGCAGTGCTCTCTCACAATATGCCATATGGGCCCCAGCGTCCCATATCATTTGCTTCACGAACTCAAATAGAAAAAGGGTACTCCCAGATTGAAAAGGAGAGACTTTCTGTCATATTTGGAACTAAGAGATTCCTCCAGTACCTCTATGGAAGACACTTCCTGATCTCGAACGATCACAAACCACTCCAATACCTGTTCAAAGAAAAGAAAGGCATCACATCTATGTCTTCTCCACGCATTCAGAGATGGGCCATCACTCTGTCTGCCTACAGTTATTCTTTCGTCTACACTCCAGGCAAGGACCTTGGTCACGCCGATGCCATGAGCAGGTTACCACTGTCTACCACACCACCTGCTGTACCCACTCCTCCAGAAACACTGATTCTACCTTAGTTCTTGGAATCGACCCCAACAGACATAGAGACATGGACAAACCATGATCCACTATTGTCAAGGGTGAGACGATTCATCAACAGTGGATGACCATCGTCTATATACGACGAGACAGTGAGACCATTCTTCTCATGGAAGAGTGAACTGAGATCACATGACGGTGTGATACTTTTGGGATCACGTGTAGTGGTGCCAGAACAGGGCCGTGCACAAATACTTAAGTTCTTACACGAAGGACAGCCAGGAATGGTAAGGATGAAAATGTTCACACCGCACTATGTATGGGGGACAGGTGAATGGAAAGGCCATGCCTCCAGTGAACATTCATCCATGGGAGTATCCCAGTGGTCCTTGGCAAAGGTTGCACATCGATTATGCTGGTAGTCTGATGGGAAAGATGTATCTCGTCATTGTCGACACTTACTCAAAATGGATCGATGTATACGTCACAACCTCCGCAACATCGGAAAACACAATACTCAAACTGTACATTCTGATGAATAAATCATCTATCTACTCTACTCCCAGTTGTGTATAGTACTTCACATTATCATAAATTTCGATCAATGTTAACCCCTCTGTCATGTCATCTTTTTCTGTAGCATTTATTCAAAGTATATTAATTCCGTTGTTGATATGGGTCTTTGTCAGTTCATATGAAATCTAAAGTTTGCAAGTCAGATCAAATTTGAATGTTTTACAGCAATATTTGAACAGCAAATCGTTCATCAAACTGTAAAAATAATATATGATCCAATTCACTATTTACATTCGTACATTCGTAATATCATCCGCCACTACAAAGTTACAGTTTTGAAACTAAGAGAACCCGTACATCATTTGTTACAAACACAATATTTCTTCTAAATAAATGTTGAAATAATTAATTTCATATACATGAATATTACATGTAACTGTGTCTTTGTATCTAAGCTCTCTGATGATGTAAAACAATTCCTGAAAAAAGGCAATAAATTATTGCTATTGTAAGTAAGTAAGTAGAAGGTAGACGCACAACCGATAAATGTGCAATTTGCAATGTGCAATGTGCAATGTCGGAAACCGGAAATCATGCAAATAGACGTATGACGTCACAAATCAGATATACTGATGTGATTATGACATCACAAATTTTAATTGAAATTATTCTTAAAAGAATGACTTTGCAAGACAATGAATGTGATAAAATATTATTATCAATAATAAACTTAAGTTTATGAAACGAATGAATTCATTGATTGTGTTAATGATGTATCATCCATCATTAAACTGAAAACGAAAGATAGCATAATGAATAGATGTACATTTATGTAAAGGCTATGAAGATGTATGTCGCAAGTCAAAGGAGTCTAAAGTCAATTCAAAGTTTACTAGATAATTTGCACTCATCCATTCACCTGACCCTGTGTGTATAAACAAGGCTTGTCCTACATGCATTTCCTGGTCAGCTCTATCCACCGAACGTGCTTTAACATAAAAGTGTAAACAACGTTAACTACTTGACAATTCACCTCCCTCGTGTAACAGATATTTGTTTGCGTTATAAAGATACAAGATTTTTCAATGTTTATAGGGGAAGTAGCATGTTTTTCGAAATTTTATGTTTTCAATTGCTCACTGATAAATTATTGTACGTTAATGCTAAATCTAATATCTTTACAAAAACAAATCATCCAAATTTTAAAGATTCACGCCCATTTTTGTGTGAACACCTTTAATTCATTTTGTGTAAGAAAAAGGAATCGCATGGCTGATCTTTACATTAAATTTTGATTTATTACTCCATTCATTACTTCATTTAGTTTTGTATATTGAAGGAACGCTAAATTAAATAAAGATATAACTGTCATTATATAAGTGTACAGAGGTGAAATTGACTTGTCAAAAAGTCTATATTTTTTATGCTTGTTTGCTTTGAAATATGAACAGGTAATCTTGTGCTGTCAAGATGTGTTCCACTATTAGGTAGTCCCTAATCAAGGATCCAGACGATTTGGTCTCCAATAGCTTGGGGCCCCTGATGCAGATACAAGCATTATTCCGCTGCGATTGTCACCGGTAGATGTATATAAATAAGACATAAGGCATTCTGTCTTCATTTGCGAGAGAAAACAAGTACAAATCGGTCAGAGGAATACTACAGTGAACATCATGCATAGAAAATTATACATTCCTGATACACAAAATTTCTGAGACTTTTTTGAACGTCCACGTGAGGAATACAGAGGAAACCAAAGTCGACCTGATTCATACATAATTCCTACCAAGACTGAGGAAGCCAGGGAGTGCAAAGGTCCAAGGCCTCTCCTAAACGTTCCAAGGCTATCCAAGGCAAAACAGAAAATATTGGAGGGGCTCCCAGAGATTTCTTTGCATAGTAGCATACTAAGAAGAAAACTATCAGAAGAAATCATCATTTCATTATCCATTGCGCATGGCAATCCAACAGCATAAAACACGATTACTGTAAGGGCTAAGTATTCATTTTCCCTCTGGACGTTGGAGAGAGAAGACACATAACCATGAAGAGACCTTCAGTGAATAGATGTAGAGATATTTTCAGTACGCATGATAAGGTAATAAAGTCCAGGAAATAAAAAACTTCACTAGAGAGACAAGTCAAGACTTACATCTAAAAGGACATTCAGCAAGCAAAAGATCACACCTCCTGTAGTGAAAATTCGGCCAATCACTACCACAGAGGGCGTGGTCAACAGGGCTTTAACTGCCTTGAAACGACAGAAACTTGAATGCTATAAAAGGAAGGTCCAACGCTGTAAATCACATTCATGAAAGAGACAAACATGGAAGAGTTGAACTGTTTGGATTGTCGAAAGAGGTTTACACGGAAAGACAATTTACTGGGAAAGACAATTTACTGAGACATCGACAGAAAACCCACAAATGGAATCTTTGAGTGGACAGCCTCCTCATCCTCCTCCTGTGAGTGGAAAGCCTCCACCTTCTCCTGTGAGTGGACAGCCTCCTCCTGTGAGTGGACAGCCTCCTCCTTTGAGTCAAATGTGGAGAGGTCAGGCTCCCCCTCCCCTCCTCCTTTGCGTCACTAGTGGAGAGGTCAGGCTCCTCCTCCTCCTTTGAGGGGTGGACAGTTTGAGTAAAGGTATTTGCTAGGAGAATATTCACAGATGATGTCACTAAATTCATGAGCCTGTAGGAAAAAGCCATTGAAACACATTATGGAAACTTAACTGTGGACCTTAAACCTGGTTCAAAATATTACATTTAGCATTAACGTACAATTATCAGTGAGCAATTGAAAACATAAAATTTCGAAAAACATGCTACTTCCCCTATAAACATTGAAAAATCTTGTTGTATCTTTATAACGCAAACAAATATCTGTTACACGAGGGAGGTGAATTGTCAAGTAGTTGTTTACACTTTTATGTTAAAGCACGTTCGGTGGATAGAGCTGACCAGGAAATGCATGTAGGACAAGCCTTGTTTATACACACAGGGTCAGGTGAATGGATGAGTGCAAATTATCTAGTATATTTGAATTGACTTTAGACTCCTTTGACTTGCGACATACGTCTTCATAGCCTTTACATAAATGTACATCTATTCATTATGCTATCTTTCGTTTTCAGTTTAATGATGGATGATACATCATTAACACAATCAATGAATTCATTCGTTTCATAAACTTAAGTTTATTATTGATAATAATATTTTATCACATTCATTGTCTTGCAAAGTCATTCTTTTAAGAATAATTTCAATTAAAATTTGTGATGTCATAAACAAATCAGTATATCAGATTAGTGACGCCATATGTCTATTTGCATGATTTCCGGTTTCCGACATTACACAATGCAAATTGTACATTTATCGGTTGTGCGTCCACCTTCTATACTACTATTGTAATTATTATTATCATTATTGTTCTCGTTTTCAAGAATCTTAGAGCCTACTCGTAATTGATGTATATTCGACTCGTATTTGACTCGTAGGCCTATCGAAACTTATACAAGAGGATTCTCTATGGAACGACAGAGGGAGCCAGTGTCGATTTCATGCGTTAATTTATTTGAACTTTAGGTTATATTCTATTATCTTATTATTCGTGCGTGTTCTGATCATTATGATTATTGTAGCTTCCCATATGATTGGTTTAAAACAAAATTTTTTTTTGATAGATAGGCTATTTAAAACAATATTCGATTCTAGAAAAGGGCAGTGTGCGATTTCAAAAGTATTCATCACATTTACAATTCATTTTCAATTTGTGCCAACTAGTCTGCACCCAAACCCTAAAAAGGCCACATTGATGGTGCCATTAAATCTTTTTGCTTTTCTTCGCGAGAAAAAAAGCAATTAGACGGATTAAATCTGTGCCAAACTACAAGCGTTTGAACATTTCCTTCTTGAACAAACTTCTAAAGTTTGTACTTTGTCCTTTCCTGAGATCAAACAATTGCAGAAAAAGTTTTCTATCGTGTAAGGAGAGTTGTAACACTTGATACAGTGATTCTAGTTTATTTTGGTCAATTTCTGTGGTTAGACTATAGTTGTTCATTGAACTTTAAGTTGGTCTATGAGAAAGGAAAACAGACATTTGCAGTTACCAGTAATTGAATTGATCAGGGATTGACGGTCGGGACATTGGTTAACTACGCTCAGGTTTTATAGATTTGCAATTTTATCCTATGAATATATCTATGCCTACCTTCGCTTAAAAATGAGAATATATACTGTTAACATTTTCTGGTTTGACTCTCGTTATTTGTGTTTGCAGCCTTTTTAACTATTGACCAGTGCTAGGGGTACATGTGGTCACCCCGCACTTCTTTCTGACCTTACTGGCGACGAGTGAGTGAGACGCACACGCCGAGATGAGGAGTTTCGTCGCGCTGCTGCCTATCGTGGTTCTAGTGAAGCTCTCCCACGGGGGGCGGAAATGTGGCCCACCGACTGAATATCGACGTCTGAGATACGACAACGGCAATATGTTTCACGAGAAGCGCCTGAGGAACAAGAATCAGTGTTTTAATCTGTGCTGGAACACAAGCCCATGCCTGTCTGTCAACTTCTCCTACAGAACACGCCGCTGCACTCTCCTATCAAAACGAGCAAACAGCCGTCTTGACCTCAGCATCGACTTCAACGTAGTCTACGGCGAGGTTATCATTCCGCTGTGCAAGGTGCCCAAACTTCCCATCCGTCAGCATTGAAACAATTCAAATTAACCTGTAAGCAGTAAATGGAGTCCATCAGAGGGCATCAGTTTCGTGACTTATGAGTCCTTATATTCTATTTAAGACATGTCACAGAAATAAATATGTATATGTTATGGTAACGAATAATTAAATTACTTGATATAGTAATTCATCTGTCCTGGGTTGCTGGTTTGATATCTGTCTTTGATACATATTTTTAGATTTTAAATTACTATGAAATGTCGGTCTTTTGCTTCAGTCCTCATACAGCCCATGTGACAGACGACCGTGCAAGAGACACGCCACATGTATCGCATACACCAGCAAGAACCACCAGTGTATCACAGCCAGTAAGTTGCCAAAAGATTTGAAACAAAGTTTATACAATACGTAATGTTTTCACCGGGTGTTAAGGAATATTGTTTGCAGAGTGTGATCAATACAAACCCCGCAAATGTATTATATGTCTAATTCAAGTGTAATTAACAGAACCTCCAAGGATCCGTTGTGGGAAGGTCCCCGTGCTCGAAAACGCAAAGTATTCGGTCAGAGGCAAAGGTGCACACAGAGTGGCGGTGTACACGTGCATCATGGGCTTCAAGTTCAAAGGGAGAAAGAACAAGCACGTATGTACTCGGACTCGTGGTCGAAGGGGCAGCTGGAAGGGTTTACAAGGCAGCTGCAAAAGTAAGTTGTCAGTTTTGTTGGCCCAAATTTTCTTCTGTCATCGTTGTTTTCATTGTTTAAATAAGCGGGTGAAAGGATAATTTGGATAACATGGAAGACATATGCATCTCGGCAGAATATTTTGAGCCTTGTTTGTTTCAGAAAAGAGATGTCCGGAACCGTCTGTGCCGATGAATGCTGACCTGGATAGCGGAGACGTGGATGTTGGGACCGAAATAAAATACACCTGCCGCCATGACAAATCCAGAACCGGCAGCAGCACGTGTCTGAACAACCAGACCTGGTCGCAAGTCCACCTCTCTTGTCCAGGTATGTTGTTGCTAGTAGAAACTTCTAAGGTGTTGGTGTCATGTACATATTTCGGTCCTTTCTTTCTCTCTATTGACCTTCGTTTCATATATATTTTGTATTTAGTAAATGTAGACCCAAATCCAAATATTCTAAAAATATTGATAGACATAAAATTAGATTCCTGGTGTTTGACGTACAGCAATCAGACGAAATTGCAAAAACTGCAAGATCAGAACAATACTTTCCATCAATGGGAGGTGTGTTAAAAAATGTTCGTGCCGGTTCATACACAATTTGTGCCAATAGCTGTAGCGGTTTAGTCTGGTTCATCATTTTCCCGTTCATATACGAACCGCAAAAGGAGCGCCACATTTCAAATATATATCCAAACAGTTTCGCAGAAAAGTAAAGCAGGTATTCGGAGGCTTTTGTGTTGTTGCAATATATTCGAATAAAAAATAGAGATATTTGTGAAAACAAAATTGCGTATGCCTATCTTAGTAACCCCAACAAGAATACCGAGCTCAAACAAGCATCGTGTCCGACTTATTTTCGTACCAGCAGAGAGCCCATATAACTAATAAATGACAGTCTAAACCTTGGAAGCACCTGGATGCTTTTCAGGCAGCACGGGTTGCCATCAAGCATGTTCATGTTCATGTTCATGTAAGAGCATCAATCAGTATCACTAGCGACACCCTTGCTTGCCAACGCAGATAAAAAAAACTGGGTCACAACGTTTAACTCCGGCGTAAGTCAAACAAGTATCGTTGTAACTGATGACAGGTACAGATAAGAAGTTTTTTGTAAACAAACGAACGTCATTCCAAAGAGCGTGTGAAGGAACGGTTGTTAGAGGTGGTCCAAGCATGACACTGTAGGATGGAGCTGCCCTTAGTTTGTAACTTAAGCATGTAGGCCTCTTCGTTTAAGGATATCGGCCAAGGACGCAGATTTTTGAACAAATTTGCATTGTTGATTGTTTTAAAGCCAGTACATTTAAATGGGGACTAAGGTAGACTACATGAATCAAAATCACGGCAGACAATCAAATTTGGTTGGACATTTCTCAGAGTTTTTTGCAAATTTACTTTCAACAATCAACTGAGCCTCTATATATGTATAGATAATGAGAGTCTCTTTTAAATCCTAATGAGACCCTTCCGCGATAATTGGGGGTAAACGTTCAGATAATTCTTCACTGAACCCTGGAGTCAAGATAGACTCCACCAAATAATTTCAAGATAATTTTAGTTACATTAAAATCTTTGAAACAATGTTTACTCAATATTATTTGTGTGTGCAAACAGTTGTATACTGTTCAAACATTCATGAACATAATTATAAAATCTAATCTCCTGCAGTTATTATGTAATTCAAGTAAAGGCACTATAGCAAGCATGTTCGCATTCTAATTGACTTTTTGGGGCAATTTAGGAGATTTAGCTCACTTTAGCTTTTTTTTCACTGCAATAAAATACTCATCATTATTTACAATGTGACTGCTATCAATAATTGACATGTAGGCCCTAGTCACTAAGGATACCTTTATCTCTGTTAACATGGGGTTGAATATTTTTTCTAAGGGTATATTTGTAACTTGACCGATTCTATATATATATACTATTAGCATTGTTGTTAGTTTAACATATTAAACCGACTGCCGTTTTTGGTTTTCAGGTCGTTGGGAATATTGAGGTATTGCCGATATCGTTTAAATGCGAATTTGCATTAATTCCCTCTGGTCTGTGAGAATTGATTTTTTGACTTGATACTTTTCCAAATAACGTATATAGTAGAACTGGGGCAGATGGTTTGTAATATCGAGGGACAAGCAATAGTTTTTCATTGTTTATATTTAGGAAATATTGGTAGGAATTAGATTGTTTAAGGTCATTGAACTGCATCACCAGGCTTATATTACATTCAGTATTTTTATCTTTAGGTGATAGTCTATATCAACCAAACTTTGCACACTTGTTAACCATGACATTAACCATTTGCAACTTTCTAGAAATTAAATTTTTTTGCCGTTTCCGTGGAAACATAATTTTTGGACTGTGACTTGGGGACAGGTTATGTCAGAAACCATTACACTTAGATTAGCCAAATTTTGGTTGTTGGTACCTCTGATGATAGTAATGATCAATTCCGAAAAGTGACTTTTTACTGAGTTTTGGCCCTTAAGTGTTTGATTGAATTCATTGCAATTGACAGGTCTGATGCTCCGATGGGGATACGTTTTCTCAGAAGCTATAACATCTAGATGATGCAAAACTGTGTTCTTGGACACACCTGAGGATGCTCTTAATCGAGTACGAAAGCCGAAATATTATTTTTGATGGATTTATTGCCCTTGAATGTTTTGCATGTGAATGTGAATGTAATTAAACTAAATGTAAATGACAGGTCTGATGCTCCAATTTGGATAAGGTTTCTCAGTAACTATTAAATCTACTATAATTTAAGTTGTGGGTTCACATGTTGAGTTTGATCGAGTTCGAGAGCTGATTCCGAAATATTAAATTTGATGGAGTTATGGCTCTTGAATGTTTGATTACACTTGGTGAAAATCGATGTCTAATGCTCAAATAGGGACAGGTTATATGAACAAACTTTTACATTTTATGAAATAAAATTCCAGATATGGCTAGTTCTGAGGGTATTCTTCATCGAGTTTGAAAGCTGTTTTGGCTAATGGCTCTTGGCGGTCAAGCGACCGCGGGGGTATTAGAGCCTTGTCACGTTTTTCTGTATCTCTTCAAAAAAATGAGGGGGTATTCAGAAACAATACCAAACTGCGGAAATGCACTGCTGTTTTTATTAGAGGTAACCAGTGTATTTTAATAACAGGCCAATTGCAAAAAGAGATACACTGTCAAATGTGAAAATGGCTGTTTTTGATTTTTGTCTTAATAATGAGAAATTGCTTCAGCAATCCTCAGACATTAAACAATTCGTCGTGGTATGCTCCTAATCAACAGTCCAATCACGATTTGGGGCAATCTGTCCCACTCCTCTTGCAGCGCAACGGCCAATTCGTGCAGTGTTGTCGGTTGATGTTGACGTCGACGAACATGTCTCTCGATCATGTCCCAGACATGTTAGGACTCATGGTTGGTTAAGGCTTACGAACAATATGGTAACGCTGAAGGTAGTGACGACACGAGCGCGGTGGGCAGGGGCATTATCACCTTAAAGATGAAACGTCGACCTACACATTAAGCAAAGGGCAGAACTATCAGGATGTTGTCACTGTATTACACACCAGTGACCCTTTCTTGAACAATATGCAGGTCCGTTTTGCCAGTCATGATTGCTCCCCACACCATAACAGACCCACGCCCGAATCTGTTAGCTTGACGCTCATTTACACGCCTCCAAACGCGTACACGCCTATCAGTGAAATACAGAGTAAATATTGAATCGTCAGAAAACATTATACACGCCCCTCGACAATAACCCCAATTTCTACTTTGCCTACACCATTGACGTCTGTTTGCCATGTGCTGGCGAGTGATTATGAATGGATAGGATAAACTAGCACGCGGCAGTTTTCATCAACCCTCCCTTGAAGTCTCAAATTTGAGGGGAGATGATATGGGGTTTAAAGCCGCTTTCAAGAGTATTTCACTTATATCGCGGCTGCTAGTATTATTGCAGGGAGAAAGCCCGCAACACCATTGTGGCTATGCATTCCGGTGAAACCTACGAGCATTGGCTGGAACTAGCGGACTATGGGTGGTAATGCACTGAAATTCAGTGACTGCGTGTAGAACAGTTCTCTTCTGCAAGCAATGTTGCCAAGGTACCATTCGAACCTCTTGATCCGAAGCTTATCGCGCTGACCACTGCGCTATCTCACCCTTTGTCAAATTTGACAATGAACCCCTCATACATGTATGGCGTCATTGCGCATAGCTCGTTAAGCTCAGTGGTTCTAACAGGGCGATAAGTTCTTTATCCGTACGGTGAACATTCTCTCAATTCGCATGTCAAGTGTCTATGACCTGCAAAGGTATTTTATAAGAGTATATTTGAAATATACTGCTGCCATCATAGTAACGTTTCGTTTCTAAAAAAATAATTTCCCTTTTTTCATTCGTATCAACCTGTTTTTGTTGAATTTTTAAAAAAATAATTTTTTATTTTTCAAACACATTTTACAAAGTTTTTTTTACAAACTCAACAGTTGACAATCCGGTACAGCATTCAGTCAAAGTTCACATGAATAAATTATGACAAGTTGACCAAAATTTATAGAATAGGCTTATATTCAATACACTCGATTATCGCGGAACACTTGGTAAGAAAATAATATTCCCTTATTTCGTTCTGGAATGTTTTGAATGGTGGTATTTTTCTATTCAGGTTGCTTTTAAATATGAGATATTTTATCAATATCATTATGATATTCAAGGGATCGTTATTTTTATCCGGATATCCAATCAACACATGCTTTTTTGTAATTTTTACTTGGGTAAGAGCTTTCTGGTGTAGCCATGATTCTAATTGTTGCCAGATTTTATTAACACTATTGCATGACCAAAATAAATGTGCTGGTGTCTCAATATCTTCCGAAAAGAAACTACAGATTGGACTGTCAACATAGCTTAATTTATACAAAGTGTTATTTGTTGGCAGTATGTGGTGTAGTATTTTATATTGAAACCACTGAAGTCTAGTGTCCTTTGTACATCAAAAAGGGATCATGTTGTATTGGGACCAATAATCAAATAAGTGTTCATTGAGTATGTTTTGTTCCCATTTCGTGCAGTGTATGTTTGTTGGGGTGATGGGTAATAAGTATGTCGTAGAAATATTTAGATCCTTTCAAAACCTTTATCACATTGGCTAGTGTTTGAGGTAAAATATGTTTATGCAATTTTTTCACATGGATTAGGTCCACATTTTTGTTCTGAAAATATTTCTTAACAGCCGAGATAAGGCCATTATAAGTAAGAAAGTTTGTTTTTATGTCGAAATATTTAGAGAAGAGTTCAAATGTAAAAAATTGTCCGTCTGTATCGATGAGATCATTAATGAAGCGTACTCCTATTTGGTTCCAAATTTTATGGTAGACAGGTGTGCGTCCAATGCGTATGTTAATGTTGAACCAGATACTTTCTGCTGGTAGGTCGTTTACACTAAGTTTTGTTCTAGAAATGAAATCCCACCAGGCGGTAAGAACATCTTTGTAGTATTTGTTACCTGTAGGTGGAAGAAGTCCGTTTTTCAAGTAGTCACACCTATATTCCAAAAAGCTACCCGAGCCCAACTTAGGGAGGTTGAAGTTAAAAAGGTAACACCATTTTGAATCGGAGGGGACAAACCGTCTTAACATTGATAATTTTTACGCCTGCATTATTGCTTTGATATTTCGGGCATTGAATCCTCCGTTCTTTTTATTACAGATTATTTTGCTTCTTTTAACTTTGTCAGGTTTATTTTGCCAGATGAATTTAAAACATGTTTTTTTGAAATTCATTGATAACATTAATATTCGGATTTGGTAATGAGCTGAAGAGGTGGTGTAATTTTGGAATAATTATTGATTTTAAAACGGTGTTTCTTCCAAACGGCGTTAGGTAATGTGCCGACCAAATTGACGTTAACCGTTCGCATGATCTAAGTTTATCTCTATAGTTTCTTTCTACGATATCTTCAAGATCGTGAGTAAAAGTTATGCCTAGAAGGTCAAAGTCGCCTTGGTCCCAATTAAGATTAAGTTTTTGACATAACTTAATTTTCGATCGCTTCTTTGATCCGATCCATACGATGTTTTTTCAATGTTAACTTTTAGACCTGAGAATCTGGCAAAGAAGCTAAGTACATTAAATACAGCAAAGAGGCAGCGTTCAGAGCCATCTAAAATGTACGTTGTATCATCCCCAAATTGATTCAACAAGAATTACCTATTACCTATTATTATCCCTTTGATGTTCTCATTATTTTTAATCAAAATGGCAAGTATTTCAGCACATAACATGAATATATAGAGCGACAGTGGATCGCCCTGTCGGCATCCTCTTTGTATCTCAAACATAGCCGAACCATAACCATTTACCAGCACATTTGATTCTATCCCGTTATATAATGTTTTGAACCACGAACGTATCTAGTTTCCGAAATTAAAGGAAGCAAGTGTCTTATCAATGAATGACCAATCGACTGTATCAAATGCTTTTTCAAAATCTTTAAGCAGGAGGAGTCCAGGAATTTGGTGTGATTATCTATATTCATGAGGTCGTAAATGAGCCTCGTAATCTCACCAATATATCTTCGAGACATGAAACCTTTCTGGTCCTCGCTAATCAGTGCAGAAAGTACAGAATTTATTCTTATAGAGATTGCAAGTGAATCTATTTTATAAAACACGGATAGAAGAGAGATCGGTCGCCAGTTTTTCATAAATATCTTTGGTTTGTTACCTTTTGGTAAGCAAGTAATAAGTCCCCTTTTTAAAGAAATAGAAAGTTCCCCTTTATCATATGATTGATTTATTGATCTGATTACGAATTCGTTAATATCTGACCAAAAGAACTTTAAGAATTCTGCTGTGAAACCATCGGGTCCAGGGCTTTTGTCATTTTTTAAGCACTCAAGAGCTGAAAGTATCTCGTCATATTCAAGTTTGCCCTCTAGTGACAATGATACGTTTTGATCTAGCTTAGGTACGCTGTAGTCTTTTAATAAATTATCAAGGTCTTATGGTAAAGTTTGGAATGGAATTTTTTCACTTCATTTTGAATTTGTTGTTGATTTGTCAGTATGAGTCCATCATCACTTTGCAAAGACGAAAATGATTTATTCAAGAAATTTCGAGATTCTAGTCCCAGGAAGTATTTGGTTGGTTTTTCATTATTTTCAAACTTGTTAACCTTTGATCTGATCATAAGTCCTTACGTTTTAATGTAGTTTATCTTTTCGAGTTTTTCGTTTAGCTCCTCAATTTCTTTAAGTATTCTAGATTTTATCTCCATATCAGTAGTCTCATCCATATCCTTTGTATTGGTATCTATTTTAGATACATGTTCAGTTTCGTCTTTTTCTCTTTGTCTCTTTTTGAAAGATGAATATTTTATAGTTCCCCCCCTTATTTGAAGCAATAACATTTCAAAAAAACATCTGATCATCTATGGTGAATTCTCTCTCCGTATGGCTATATTGTGAAATAGTTTCCGAAATAGCTTTTTTTACAAGAGCGACATAGTCTTTGTCCCTTAAAAGAGAACTATTGAATTTCCAAAATCCCTTCCCCCTGTCTAAATCAGTCAGTGTGAATGACATTGATATTGGTGAGTGGTCTGACATAAAGCTAGGTTCTATAGTTACGTCAGCAATAGACGGGATCATGTTATGAGATACAAGGAAGTAGTCGAGTCTAGCCTGTTTTAATGGAGATGGTTGACGCCAGGTATATCGTTTGTCATTTGGATACCTCTCTCGCCAGGGATCAATTTAATCAATTTCGTCTTTCAACTTCATTATTCTTTCTCTAGCCTTAGGGTTGTTGTGTTGTTTGTATTTGAATGTATCGATATAGTAGTTTTGAACTACATTCCAATCTCCACAAATAATCATGTGGTCACTTTTAAGGGTTGTTAGCGTTGTTTCAAGGTCATTGTAAAAGTTAGGGTCGTCAGCATTTGGGCCATATAAATTGATGATCGCTAATTTATATTTGTCCAATGTGATTTCTATAATAAGAGTATTGCCATCACAATCCTTAATAACGTTATCAAGGGTATAATCAATATGTTTAGAAAAAAGTATAGCAACACCTCTCGAGTTACTGCTGTAAGAACTGGAGTAGCAATTTTTTTACATCCCCAATCTTCAATTACCCTTTTTTCCATATCTTGCAAACAATATATCGAGGAACGTTTCTTTTTAAAATATCTAGACATTTCTCTTCTTTTTTTCTTATTATTAAAAAGTTAAGCCTTTCGATTTCAGTAACCTTCATGTAGCAAAATAAACAGTTTGATAATTATTTCAACCTTGACTATAACTGCCATTTCCTATTGTATTTAATTTGTGGACCTCGTTTCAATTAAACGTCCTAGTTCTAGTACACAGTTGGCGTTTTACAAACTATTACAAACTAATGTGGAACACTACGGTTTGAGGGATTACTTTTAGAGGTCTAGGATAAATGGCTCTTAAGACTATACACACTCAAGTTTTAAATTGTATAAGAAATGGATGCATTTTTCAGTTACAAAGAAATGAAAATAGTATTACTGATTTCGTTTCCAAACGAGTTAAACACTTTCACATTGAATAATGATGATATGTGTATAGTAAGATATAACATATGTCTCCTCAAAGAGTGTAAACAAAACTAACGAATCAAAGAAGCTAAATGCGGTTACAAGTCATTTAAAACAAGCTAAAGGAATTTATAATTTATATATGAGTGGTTTAGTCAGTGGTTGTCCAACGTGGTTTTCTTGCGCGTGGCTTTTGTCCTGCTCCTGACCGAGAGTGCTTGTAACACGACAGTGCCTTCTTTATAGAGCATGTGTACCGCCTAGGTCGTATGTACATGGAGCTACAGTAGTCACACTGATTTTGTTCCAGGCAAACGCCCCTTTCAGCAAAGCCAATCCCTTTAAAAAAAGAATTGTTTTTATGGTTTGAACTTGAATTGTTTAATTCTTATCCCTGCAAGAGTTGATTTGTTACGAAAGAAAACCAATGAAATAGACTTCAATGATCAAGTGTCATTTTGTCTTGAAACCCTTTTCATTGAACAGAATTTGCTAAGTGAAAGTCCTGGTAAGAATATAGTTATTGCCTGGACTGCAGGTGACTGTGGAAATCCTCCTAACGTGAGTGGAAGTATCGTGTCTGAGGGTTACACAAAGGAAGGTAGTGTGCGAGAGTACACCTGCAACCAGGGCCGTGTTGCAAAGGGAGACACCTTCGTTACCTGCCTGCCAAACGGGACATGGACCCACACCAATCTTCAGTGTCAGGGTAGGTTTTTTGTTTATATTTAAGATAAATGTAGATCGTATTTGTATATATAGTGAAGTGGCATTGAGTAAAACATTTTTTTCAGTTGATTGCGGAACAAGCCCAAGTGTGCAGCATGCTCAAGTGAAGATGAATATGGGTAGCACAATTCAGTATCAATGCGAAACCGGCTTCACTCCAGAAGGGGACAATTCAAGTATCTGTATGGAGAATGGAATCTGGTCGAACGTCACCCTCAGCTGTAGTCCAGGTATATACGCTGACACTAGTGCACTCTCATGGTGGCATTCTGCCCCTCACCCGTAGTCCTGCTTAATACACTCACATTTCTACACTCTCATGGTCGCATTCTGCCCCTCACCCGTAATCCTGCTTAATACACTCACATTTCTACACTCTCATGGTCGCATTCTGCCTCTTACCCGTAGTCCTGGTTAATACACTCACATTTCTACACTCTCATGGTCGCATTCTGCCCCTCACCCGTAGTCCTGGTTAATACACTCACATTTCTACACTCTCATGGTCGCATTCTGTCCCTCACCCGTAGTCCTGCTTAATACACTCACATTTCTACACTCTCATGGTCGCATTCTGCCTCTTACCCGTAGTCCTGGTTAATACACTCACATTTCTACACTCTCATGGTCGCATTCTGTCCCTCACCCGTAGTCCTGCTTAATACACTCACATTTCTACACTCTCATGGTCGCACTCTACCCCTCACCCGTAGTCCTGTTTAATACACTCACATTTCTACACTCTCATGGTCGCATTCTGGCCCTAACCCGTAGTCCTGCTTAATACACTCACATTTCTACATTCTCATGGTCGCATTCTGCCCCTCACCCGTAGTCCTGCTAAATACACTAACATTTCTACACTCTCATGGTCGCACTCTACCCCTCACCCGTAGTCCTGGTTAATACACTCACATTTCTACACTCTCATGGTCGCATTCTGCCCCTCACCCGTAGCCCTGGTTAATACACTCACATTTCTACACTCTCATGGTCGCATTCTGCCTCTTACCCGTAGTCCTGGTTAATACACTGACATTTCTACACTCTCATGGTCGCATTCTGTCCCTCACCCGTAGTCCTGCTTAATACACTAACATTTCTACACTCTCATGGTCGCACTCTACCCCTCACCCGTAGTCCTGTTTAATACACTCACATTTCTGCACTCTCATGGTCGCACTCTACCCTTCACCCGTAGTCCTGGTTAATACACTCACATTTCTACACTCTCATGGTCGCATTCTGCCCCTCACCCGTAGTCCTGGTTAATACACTCACATTTCTACACTCTCATGGTCGCATTCTGTCCCTCACCCGTAGTCCTGCTTAATACACTCACATTTCTACACTCTCATGGTCGCACTCTACCCCTCACCCGTAGTCCTGTTTAATACACTCACATTTCTGCACTCTCATGGTCGCATTCTGGCCCTAACCCGTAGTCCTGCTTAATACACTCACATTTCTACATTCTCATGGTCGCATTCTGCCCCTCACCCGTAGTCCTGCTTAATACACTCACATTTCTACACTCTCATGGTCGCACTCTACCCCTCACCCGTAGTCCTGTTTAATACACTCACATTTCTGCACTCTCATGGTCGCATTCTGGCCCTAACCCGTAGTCCTGCTTAATACACTCACATTTCTACATTCTCATGGTCGCATTCTGCCCCTCACCCGTAGTCCTGCTAAATACACTAACATTTCTACACTCTCATGGTCGCACTCTACCCCTCACCCGTAGTCCTGGTTAAAACACTCACATTTCTACACTGTCATGGTCGCATTCTGGCCCTAACCCGTAGTCCTGGTTAATACACTCACATTTCTACACTCTCATGGTCGCACTCTACCCCTCACCCGTAGTCCTGCTTAATACACTCACATTTCTACACTCTCATGGTCGCATTCTGCCCCTCACCCGTAGTCCTGGTTATTACACTCACATTTCTACACTCTCATGGTCGCATTCTGGCCCTCACCCGTAGTCCTGCTTAATACACTCACACTAGTACACTCTCATGATCGTAGTCTGATCCTCAGCTGTAGTCCTGGTTAATACACTCACACTAGTACACTCTCATGATCGTAGTCTGATCCTTAGCTGTAGTCCAGTTTATATCCACTCACATTTGTACACGTTTATGATCGCACTCTGCTCTTACGCTGTAGTCTACCACCTGAATAACCAATCTCATTAGAATGAGAAACATTATGGTTGCACAAAACCCTACCATTTTAAATGTTCACCTTTGAAGCTATCCTTTGAAACACTTGCCACAGCTACAACTGCTGCAGAACAAATGCTTTGCATCATCACTAATCTGAGATTGACCAAGTCACAAACCACTGATACTCACAAGCATAGGGAAGATTGACATATACATATACATAACATAGTTCATGTACAACATTTCAGTTGACTGCGGACCTCCCCCAGCGGTAGAGCATGCCGAGGCTCACTTCCATTCAAGCTTTGTGAACAGCAGCGCGCAATACATCTGCATGAAGGGCTTCAGATCAGACAACGAAGAGTCTGTTACGTGTGAGGAAGACGGCATGTGGACCCACCCTACTATGAAATGTGTACCGGGTATGTTAGTCTATGTAATTCCATCATTCTGAGTGTCTCTGTGTTGAGAATTCATGAGAAGAAGATACATGAGGAGGATGTTTTACTTCCAACTACTCATAAGTTATTTCATAATTTTTTTTTACTAAGCTGTATTCCAGATGAATGGTCTAATGCTATCGTTATCGCACCACATTAAAGGGACAACCATAGGATCCAAATAATTATAGAGAGATATCACTTCAAAGCATGTATATTTAAACAAAATATTTACGTCACTCATACGTCATACGCATTAAGGGTATGAACAGAATTTGAGGATAAAATTGTAGACTCGCAAGCTGGTCTTAGGCATGAATATTTCATGATTGATATAGTAAAAGTTTAAATGCATTAACAAAGAAAAGAAGTAAATCATAGACTTTCAAAGAGTTTTTGATAACGGTAGACGTCCCAAGTTATACAATATATTCATCATCATCAACTTTATTCAAGTATATAGGCCCCTTGGCCAAAATGACTAATACAAAAACACAGACTATATACAGAAGGTAGATAACATTAATATACATATTTAGTCACAACTTATTTCCTTAAGGTTTTTACACAGTTTTTCGTAAGCATAAAGAACAAAATGGCATAACCTTTTCAACCTATATAGACCATCAGTAGTTAGCACTTGTTTAAATGCATGAATATTCCCAGTTACAGTTTTAGGTAGGTACAGTTTTCTTAAACCATTATAATCTTCTTTTCCGCACTAACAAATAGAGAAAATCCTCGAAAGTCTATCAATTTGCTGTCATCTACTTATTAATCCTGAAACGTATGGCAGGCCCGATCGTAACTTAATTAAACATTTACGAAATCTTTTTCTGGTGTAAGCAGACAATTGCATTCTCTTTATAAGTCATATATTTTACTGTATTTATTTGACGGTATTTAATGTTGCATTCCAGTTTCGAAAGAACATATCTCTTGCCAGAGTTTTAAAAGTTTTAATAAACAGCACTTTGTTTCCTAAACTTTGTGATAGCCAGACAAAACCAAATCCATGAGAAAAAAGCAAACCATACATAATCTCAACCGCTATGTTACTGCCTTTGTCAGAAAGGAAAACACTTATTAAGAGTTCTTCAAATGTCTCATAGGGTCAAAACAAGGCTGCATAATGAGCCCTCTAATATTTTCTGTATATATAAATTAACTAGCAACGAGTATTGAATGTTTAGTGCTGTGGGCTTCAACTAATGCTTGATCTTGTACATATTTACTTTTGTTTGCTGATGACATTGTGATGTTTTCAGATGTTCGTAGGGAAACGCAATAACAGCTAAACATTCTCTCTTCATTTTCCGTCAAAAATGGACATATTATTAATAACGCAAAATCTAATATAATGGTTTTCATAAAAAAGAGTCAAATATTTATAATTAAGTATTACCAATCTTAACATAAAGTTGCGAAATCAGGGGATATAAGAATTATGAAGAACTGTTAAGACTTCGAAGAACAGCCTGCAAGAGGTATCTTAAGCTGGCAATTAAAACACCTAATTATACTGTTCATCGTGAACGTAGCAGCTTTATTCGTTAAAACTACGATAATAGTTGTCAGACAGACAGACAGAACAAATTATTTCTCAACCAACAAATAATGGTACATGACAATATGAATAGCACATATCAATAAAATATATACAATAACGTGACCAGTGACTAGACATTATCACTAATTATTATTTAAGCAATTTAAACAATGCATTAAGAAAGGACCGCATTTTTTTAAAGTGCATAGTATTTTAGTACACATTAAGTTCTTTTCACTGAAACATGCAAATGTAAATCACGTAATTGTGTCTATAGATAGACATTACCCTGTCTGAGAAGGATGTCACATTCAAAGAGATAGTGACACAGTTTACACAAACGTTCCTCTTTTGGAATTAAATGCCGTCGAACGGTTACAATTGGAAGATTATGGTTACATGTTCTTAATTCTAATATAGTAAAATATATGTCCTAAGGTAAGTATAATTAATGTTCAAAGCAAAGATTATATTTGAGACATACTTATAACTGACCTTTAAGGTATTCTCTATTGAGCTACACCAATGTTGTAAATACTGATCTCTCAAAATAGTTTCTACCATCAGAACCAGCCATGGCGTGGTGAAACTCTGAGGTTTAGAAAACACTTCGGAGGTTCAGGTTTTCAAATACCCAAACTTCACACCTATGATTTGGCGCATCATAGTATCAAAATATTTTAGGGTACAATCAGTTTGAAGTTTGAAGTTTTGGTTTTTTTTTCAACAGTTCAAACATGGCATTAGTTTCATTTTCTACTAAGGGTTTAATTCCTGTCAGAAATTTACCATTCCAGTGAAACCGTAATCCGAGATATGTATATAAATCCTCTATTTCAGTTGGTATACCTCCAAGCAAGAAAGAGAATTTTGAGTTTACTGTTATACATATATTTTTAACAAGCGTTAAGAACTTGCCATTTATTTCACAATGAAGCATTTTATATCATAGCCCTGCGTGCAAAACTGTGTCAAAGCCTTTAGTGAAGAAAACGAACACACAGTAAAGTTTACGCTTAGATATCTTAAGTATTTCTAAGACTACATTTAGAATAAACATATTATCGGCAGTCGAAAAACCTTTTCTAAATTCTGCTTGTGTATACTATTGATCTCTGTAAATAATGTCGAATGATACCAGTTAACAAAGATTCCGGAACAAAGTTAGTCTACTTCCTTAAAGATAAAATATTCAAACTTACGATTAAAAAACTTTTAAACTCAGATTCGAAACCGAAAATCATATAAAGTATCTACAAATAAATGAAATCAGAAGCACTTTGGAAAATTCCGTTGTTTAACACTCCCACTAGAAATAAAAACAGAGAACACAACTATAGAATATATAGGTAATGTAAATTAGGAGAGATATAGGATGAATATAATTTTTATTTCACTGTAAGCTACTTTCACACATCAGGAAATAATACATCACTATCGTAACAAGTTCAAAAGAACATTTCATAGCATAGAATTTATGACAAATAATAATGAAAAATGTATTGGGAGTAACCATGTACATTCATCATGCTATGTAATAGCGTAACTGCACGAGCATCAACCATATATTGCTCCTACGGGCGAGGATACACAGGTGGATAATTTTTGGATATCATCTCATGTGCTCTTATGTGATTCTCGACGTTGATTAGTCGGTTACCCAGAGAGTGAAATACGATTGGTTGACGGAACTGTTTAGCCGTTTCATTGATAAATGGAACGTGCGAACTCGTGCATCTTGATTCAAAGAAAAGCGTAGATCGATGAACATCTTACACATATATTATTCGTTTACATTCTAACAAATTATTAGACAATTAATCTATATGTTTCGGTGTCACTGTAATTTACAAGATTGACCATTTTCCTCCACGTAAAATAGGCTGTGATCAAATATTCATGAAAACATCATAACATATGAATATTAACGATCGTTCATAATTAGTTAAACTTAGTCATCATCACGGCACAGCATAAAACAATATGAAACCAACGACTGTTACACAAACAATACACTATTTTTGTTGTCACTGCAAAAAGGTGCAGTCAGATACGTCTTCTGGCGGTCTTGAACGTTGCAGACACATCGCCTTGCCACGTCGCCTGCAAACGACAAAATGATGCAAAAACGACAAATCTATGCACAAGGGCGTCCTCTCCCACGCAGTAGGCTTACTCAGGACTCAATAAAATCTATAAACGCTCTGTAAACAAGTGTTTTGTTGGTGTGGTTGTGTATTTAATCATTTCGTCAAAGGTTCATCGACTACACGATAAGTAATTCGTTTAGAGTTATTGTTTTTGATACTGGCAACAGGAAGTGATTAAAAGCAACATAAAGGAGAAGAAATGTTGAAATTTCAGATTATATTAGTTGACATTATTGCCATACAAACTTGTTTTGATGCCTCCCTTCACATTTGTTTTTTTTTAAAATGACAATGTGAAGGGAAATGCACATGTTCCACTTTGACACTTGTGTCTCAAACGTCTATAAAATACAACCTCGTACTTGAAAATAGTTCAGATGAAGAAATTCTGAAAGCTGAAATAATTGACTGTAGCATATTGTGTTATTAGGAATCCTGGAGTTTGGTTGCAAAATGGAAAATCATCATGAAATCGAGTAATTTACGAGTTTGGTTGCAGTCCCTTATAGGCAACTGCAACCAAATTATTTTTTGTCAAATATTCATAATTTTTCATGTCTAGGCTAATAATAATTTGGTTGCAGGTAATAAAATTATTTTTTGAAAAGCTTTTCAGATCAATTTTGTTGCAGAAGACTTCAAATTTACCTAATTTGACGAGAAAAAGATCAAATCAACAGTTTCAGTTTGACATATTCCCTTTTGACACAATGTGTGACGTAATGCCATGCGCTGCGTAACACGCCTTCGTATTGGCTAATTCAGTATCAAACATTTTCAATAAAATTTTAACGTTCCTTTTTACTTATTCATGCTGCATTTTGATCGGATTTTAGATTGAAACAACCATTAAACTTACTTGCTGATGTTTATTTTCTATCAAAATTAATTTGCAATCAGAGGCATCTGTTACAGCCAATGGGAATTGTGTTGAGATTTGACAACAATTCGAATTCGTCTCGGGGCCATGCAAGTTGTAATAACAAATGGCGTTATCAACAAAAACATCCACGTAAATGTTTTTTCAGATTGGGGAAGAGAAAGAAGTCATCTGGTTACAAATTTTGGGAGTAGGCTAGATGTGGCAGAATTTCAAAGCCACATACGGTCGCGCCAGTGACCTAAGCATGTGCTCTGTAGACTGGAGCATGGTCATGAAGGAACAGCACTCCTACAATGAGCTTCCCTCACCTCTTAACCTCGATCACTACCTTTAACTGCCACAGTTCATTTGCATAATATGCACCGTTGATCTTGCTTGAACTATTTTTGGGCTGGTGATTTGTCATGCTTCTGTTGTTTTTTTTTGAGGGTCAAAGTGATGTACCCACGTCTGATCCTGGGTCACTGATCGGTGCAGGAAATTATCTTGTCTCATTTCGTCAATGATAATTTGCGGCGGGTAGCCATGCCACCCTAATGACGATTGCTTGTGTAAGACAACCTAGTCCGTTTTCAATTTTTAAATCACTTCCCATTTGGTACTTTTTGGGTAAAGATTATATTAAGCCTTCTACGACATTACCCAAAAATGGTATTAATTGGGTATGTGGTCAAATATGACCCCAAGTTGTTAACACGTTAACACATGACCACTTTCCTGTCTTCTCCTTCAGGAACTGGAATCAGCTTCTTATTTGTTCCACACGGATTTTATAGACATATATGCCCTTACCCAAATGTGAAAATGTGAAATAACAACCTGGCGTAATATTTGACCACCAACATATTAATGATAAAAGCAACACTTAATAGTCCGCAATATTATGTTGAAATCAATTTTGTTTTGTGCTCTCGGTACCCGCCAGCCATAATGCAGCGCCAGATCAAGCGATGTTCTTTCTATATATTGCTGAGCGTCAAGCAAGGAAGCAACATATCCCATATTTAACGTAAATTGATATAAAGGGACCGACAATCGAACCCGGGCCTACTGGGCGGACGCTCTACCAACGGAGCTACATCCACATGCATTAAGTGCCATTCTCGACATTATTATTGTTATAACTATTAACTATTATTTAACTATTACATATTTACAATTTAGAATAGCTTTTATGTTACATTACAAGAGGTGTAAGGAGTATCCAAAAATGAATTTTTTATTTAATTAATATATTTTAACATATTTAGTGCAATGTATTACAGATTTAGAGGGGAACGTACTATACATGTATTTGTGTTTAAACATGAATTGTAACAAAATACATTTATGATAAAAACTAGTTGATTGAGAAATCCCTTAAAACAAAGCAAATGTTTTTTGTTAATTGTAAATTTGTTAATTAGTTCAATGAATGTTTAGACCTGGGGTCATTTTAGACTCCAAAAGTCAAGGTCATAAATTGATTATAATTGTTTCACCCTGTTGTTTTGTGGATTAGCGCACTTGCACCTCGCGGATAGTCACACAGGGGGAGGCCCTCGAAGAACAAATGGAAATGATAGTATGTGTAAATTGATGTTACAACACTGTTGATGCGGTGTTTTGCAGTGGTATGTGAGAAACCGCCCCCTATCGACCATATACAGGATGTGAACGGGACGTACAAATACGGAGATACGGTGAGGCTGAGCTGTGCGAACAGCTTCTATGCCGTAGGAGACCCAGAGTTGCGCTGTGACGAGACTGGCCATTGGGAGAAGAAAAACTTCCAGTGCAGAGGTACATAGCTGTCACCTGCTCGCTGTAATACTAGTATAGGTTACCTAAGTAATCTTATAAGACAGACGTCCCAAAAGTCAGACGCTTTAAAACAACAAAGCTTATGATATGGGGCACTCTACCGCAATGCAATGTTACCTTTCTGGACTGGTCAAAGTGAAATGAAACACACACACACACACACACACACACACACACACACACACACACACACATATATATATATATATACATATATATATATATATATATATTATATTTATAAGTTTGAATTGACTTTTTTGGTGTACAGTGTCGTATAACTAAAATGAAAAATGACTTTTATTGACATGTGAATTCATTACATAAATATGTACATAAGTTTAAGAATGTAAAGAATAAAACAATATGTAAATTAGACAAATTACGAACAATCTTGGTTATATAAGTAGTAGTGTAAAACAGTCTAAGAATATTCCAACAGGCCCAGATTGTTTCAACAACTTGCAGAGTGTAAAACACCAGCACTCTAAAAACCATCACAAAATTGGTCCATTCCTAGTTTGTAAAGGCTTTCATATTTTATTTCCTCAACCTTAGGAGTAAAAGGTCGATTCCTATATTGCAATTGGCCTCCTGTTCTTGTAAATGTATAGGCGGCGATTTCTACATTATCACGGGTTTTCAGCTCGTCACTATGTTAAGTTATGGATTTACGGGATCGATTCCTAAATTGTAAATGACTTTCTGCTCGTCTATATGTCGACCCGAAAAAGGACAAGAATTTGTTCTATGTGATAGCAATTGAAATATAACAATGTTTCATATGTTCACTATGTAAATTGCATGTGTCTCTAAATTGTCGGTAGTTAAAACCAAATACTTTATTATCATGTGCTGACTCTTCGTTTTTTGATAGGAAACAACCCGCAAGTGTTGGTTGCAGTGAAAGACACGAAATCATTCCACACGATCAATGTCACGTCGAAGGAAACAAAGAAGCTGAACGTTACTGGAACCGACAGCATACAAGACGTGGACTACTGTCTGAGAACCGAAACCATTTACTGGGTAGAGCCCAACGTCATCCGATCAGCCCACATTGAAGGAAATGCATCGTCTGTGGTACACAGTGAGACAGGTAAACTCACGCTGCCTAACAACAGTCTATATCATTCATACCCCATCCATCTTCACTTCGCTCCTGATCTTAAAGAGACATCAGTCCCTTAAATGTTGTTTATTTCACGCTCGGTCTTTATAAGTCTTGCGGGTCCAGGTATTGGCGGTTTTGTGCGAGTGGACACAGCGGCCGGGTTTGTGTTCTCTGCTGTGCGCGGCAACATGACGTCCCTGGTGCGGGTGAAGCTCCATGGCGCGGGGGCCAAGTCGGAGAGTCTCATCCTGGTGGACACGCCCCTCGCACTGGAGATCGACAGGAACAAGAAGTAAGAGGCCTTCACTTTTTTTTTTTTTTAGCCATCTGATAAATTTCAACTTCCATTGAGTACACGCTTTTTTTTCATTCTGGTAAAATTTGTAAATCATATTAAATTTAGTAATGTTCAGTCATTGATTGGATGTACTGTAATATTTGCATTACACCGACGGCATTTAGAGACAGTCAATTGCTTCCGTCCGATTTTATAAAACCTATCTACGTTGAGAACAACTGATCATATAACGATAGAGTACAATCAATTATGCCCGAGTGATGTAAGATTTGGAAGGATTCGTGTCACGCTATTGGAGCGTGCCACCTTTCCCCCGCCTCTCATTATTGTATATATATATAGAGTCCATCTTATGCACTTTTCACTCATGTATCACGTTTCTTTATTAATATCTTAAGGCCGACTATGGTTATTTATATGTGTTCAATTGTATTGTTCATGCCCTATTTACCAGCCTTTTAGCATGTATTATTAATATATCAATACCTATTTTGTTTATATTTACATGTACTTGTAAAGTTTGCCCTCTTTATGATAAGCTATTGTGTGTTGTGTGTGGCAACTAGTTACGGAGATAGGGTCATTTTAGTTTACCCAAGGAACACACCACGGTGTCTCTCAGCCTACCTGCGCTATGTGGCGTTCTTCGACGTCTGCAAGCTGGCCTTAAAGATCGACAAAAATGACCCATGGCAACTTTCGTGATTCATTCAAATGTATTCCAATTTGCCAGTGACTTGAATTTAAATTTTCGATATCGGCCCATAAACAACTTTAATACGGCTTTTTCGAAACACCAGCTAACATTACGCGTGTCGATCTCATCAGGCGCCGTGACGCGAGCCGTCAGGTTTGCCTCTGCCATAATTCAAATCAGCCAACCAGCGAGTTCGCCCCGTATTCTATGGTGCAGGCTAATTCTATTTCGCTTGTACGCTTTTCAGCACTCGAAAATCGAACAATTCCGACTGTATTCCGAATGTCGAACTGCCTAAATATCAGAAAAAATTTATTTCATGTACTTTCAATTTACCCTAGCTCGGTTTGTTTCTAGAAAGCAAAGGACATCATAATCATTAATAAAGTTACAAAATTCATATGATAAAAGTTTTGTTTGAAGTCAGCAGAAACACGTTTTTTATGTCTAATAATTGCTTGGCCACGTTTCTGTTTCTAATACACATAAACTTACGATAATCTTATTTTATCGATACAGCGCAAAAAACGTCTGCTTGTTAAAGCCCGATTCGTGAATGATGAGTTACTACCCTTGCATAAATATTGTGATTGTGCTTGGTGTAGTAGTAAATGGAAGCTTCCCAGCGCCCAATGTATCTTTTGGGTTTTGTTTCAGTCTTTTATGTATTTGCTGTAACGTTTACTGTAACCATGCACTGATACAGTTTAACGTTAACTTCTTTCGTCTGTACAGCAACTGTTTTTAAAGAGAAACGCTATTTGCATTGTAAACACTATTCAAATTTCAATTTGAAATATCCCGTGAGGAGTTGTTGTTTTTGACCTATGTTGACGCTGACAGACCCGCAGCGTCTGCAACTTCATGGTTCAGCTTTGTTATTGAGCAAACTGTACTTCTCCTTACATTTTCTTAATGCTTGTTCGATGCTTTTCTTTGATGAATAATTGTGAGTTTAGATAATCGAACTGTCGATTAACACGCATGTCTCTGTCTCCAAAATAACACAAAGTTGGTATTACTTCTAATTTTACCATGGATACTGGATTCTGATTGGTTGATTTGTCGATTTCACGATTTAAGATGCTCTGTTTACCCGAAATCAGTTTACAATGTATTAATGCATACATCGGTATCGAGTCGGTATTTTGCTTTTAAGTGGGATTAATCTATCTTCAAAAGGAATAAACCGTATTTGGTTTCGTGTGTTTACACGGAGAGAGCAAATTGTTTTAAGTATATGTCTTATTTTGTTCAAAATAAGAAGTTTGATTGATAACTCAGCGTAAACTAAGCTTTCCGCTACTGGGCATACAGCAGCATTCCTTCGAATACGGCAACAAAACAATTACGTCATTTCGCGAGCGCTTCTCAAGTCATACTCCTTATTACGACGTCATAGGGATTTAGGAGATAAACATACTGTGTTTGGAAATCAGAGGCATATAACGGAATTATAATAGCTCTAAATTTAATTTAAAGTCGAACGCGTAGCTAGGCAACTAGTGAATTCTTGCGCGTTAGACGAAGTAAACAGAAGACTGTATAACCAGATTATACACCCTCTAATTTTTCACAGCAGCCAATCAGAATTGGGTATTTTGCACAGTTATGGTAGAATTACTGTTAGACACATCTATTTGCTTCACAGGGATGTTGCGGTCTTTGTTTGCCATTAAACCATGGACAACGACTTCTTAAACAATTCGTTATTTACATTTGTACTACGCACGGTGACAAAACCTTTTCGTGAACATGCGATTTTAGGGTTTACTTTGTCAACGGTAGAATTTATTTTCAAAACTATGACGCATAATCGCCATGGTAGAATTGAGATAAACGTAGTGTGTTTGAAACTCAGAGACATGTTATACCGGATTGATAGCGAGTGAATTAATTTTAAATTACAACCTCACGAGGTTTCAATTCAAAATTAATTCACTCGCTATCAATCCGGTATATACTCGCTATCAATCAAGTATAACATGTCTCTGAGTTTCAAACACACTATACGTTTATCTCCTAAATAAAAAACAACAACATTGCATTGCACTCTTGCAATTTTGTTCTTCAAAGTCTGTTGGTATATAGTTCTGAGTACCACGTTATGTTTACTTCTAGATTGGTTTACTGGGCCGAGTGGGTGAATGAAAAGCAAGTGCGCCAGATGACATATGATGGAAGTGACGTCACAACCGTAGTGAAACTTGATAAGTGCGACCTCGGACCCTGGGCTGTGCACGTGGATGAAAACAGTGAGCAGACACACAAAGCGATAAGAGGACAGATACACCGACCGACAGACCAACAAGCAGACAGTTTTGCGAAGTTACAGGCACATACACGTCCATAGCAATTTTCACAAATGGACAGGCCAACGGGCAATTTCATTAATACATGTACATGATTCTAATTCAAAACGTTCAAGCAGGTCACGTTTAAAGTAGCAGAGCAAATTTGGTATACCCTCACTGAAACATGCTGAACCCATTTCTTTGTCCAAAATTATTTCAGATATCATGAGATATCTCGTAGCAACCATGAACACAATTGGCATTAGGTTTTACAGATTGGAGGTATTTAAAAGTCGACAAGTATTTTAATTTGATTCTATTAGATAGATTGATTTGATATTCTTTCTTAAAATGTAAACTGTTCTGTATGTGTCTATTAATTTTGATGAAATGAGAGTATCAGTAACTCTTTTTCTTCTCAAGCACGTCTTTATTGGAGTGTAAATGACGAAGTGCACATGCGTGAGCCTGGCCAAAACAACGGTACAGTCCTGCGTAAGTTCAAGAACATCTGCGACGGCATAAGAACCCACAGGGACGCAGTCTTCGTCAGCTGTACGAACGACAGGTACCAGCGTAATCTAGTTTCTTTTTCTGTATCAATGATAACTAATTTATTAACCTATCAGGTTCTTATGTTGTAATGATGTACAAATCATACGTAACAACATACCCTTGTTTCCCAAGATGTACAAATCATACGTAACAACACACCCTTGCTTTCCCAGATGTACATATCATACGTTACAACACACCCTTGCTTTCCCAGCTGTACATATCATACGTTACAACACACCCTTGCTTTCCCAGCTGTACATATCATACGTTACAACACACCCTTGCTTCCCCAGCTGTACATATCATATTTAACAACACACCCTTCCTTCCCCAGCTGTACATATCATATTTAACAACACACCCTTGCTTCCCCAGCTGTACAAATCACACGTTACAACACACCCTTGCTTCCCCAGCTGTACATATCATACGTAACAACACACCCTTGCTTCCCCAGCTGTACAAATCATGCGTTACAACACACCCTTGCTTCCCCAGCTGTACATATCATACGTAAAACACACCCTTGCTTCCCCAGCTGTACAAATCACACGTTACAACACACCCTTGCTTCCCCAGCTGTACATATCATACGTAACAACACACCCTTGCTTCCGCAGCTGTACAAATCATACGTTACAACACACCCTTGCTTTCCCAGATGTACATATCATACGTTACAACACACCCTTGCTTCCCCAGCTGTACATATCATACGTAAAACACACCCTTGCTTCCCCAGCTGTACAAATCATACGTAACAACACACCCTTGCTTCCCCAGCTGTACATATCATTCGTAAAAACACTACAGCTAAGTTCATGCATATGCCAGTGTGCAATTATAATAGGTGAATAGGCAGATATCTCTAGGGCTTTTGTCTGTTGGCAGCTCGGTGAGAATGCACAATTCAATGGGACTGACCACGCTTGAGCTCGGTGTGGATGTGGTCGGAGGAGAAAAGTTCATCACAGTCATTCCGTGATGTTGATGGTAAGTAGAAATGGGTCGGCGCCCTTCTAGAGCTGGGCTAGTTACGCTCGCCTCCTTGTGCTTAAATTGTAAACACGTTAAACACCAACTCACTCACTCACTATTATACTTACAAAGGCTCCTTAGGCGGAAGATGAAGTTAAACCTTGCCGCTGCCATTCCATTGGTCATTGATACCTATGTTACTTGACGTGTTCATTTATCCCTTGTCATCATATTCTACCTTATTACCTTGACTATGGTGAAGAACATATTTTCTTGAAACTTTTGATTTGATCAGTTTAGGCCTTCGATACTTGACATGTGTATCCCTTGTCACCTGTCACAGGACCGTTATGATGAGTCTTAGCCATGCCTTTTGTGGAGGATATCTTTTTCTAGAAAATTTCTCTCCAACCGCAACGCAACGCTTCTTTCAATTTGAATTTCAACTCTGCTGCAGGAAACCACCTCTTCACAATCTTTAGTTCTTTATACCATATGAAATGGAAAGTCTGTTCTAGTCGGTGAACTGTTACAGCGACCTCATGTCATTGTTACTTTACAGGAAGCGTTTATGTTGACTTCAGATTTATCGGTCTTCATATGTCGTTGTTACAAGTGTTCGTTCTGACGGTTCAGAAGAAAGTACGATTCGTTTTATTTAAAGAAGGAGCCCCATTTTAATAATATTTATTGCCCTGTTGCCATTCGTGCAAAAGGGTTTGGACGAACTTGGAAAGGAAATCACAATGATGCATTTTCGGTATTGTTAAGACTGATGCCCAATTGACACTTGCAAGTACTTTTAATTCCGCCATGGTACGCAGTTGATAATGGCCGCCACGGCGGAGTGTTTCACACCTGCCAATCAAACTTGTCCTGTCATTGCAAACCGACGTTTGTGCATGGTTCGCAAAAGTGTTCCAAACTTGTGTGCATTCGTACCACGCACATTGTCCCTGAAGCGTCACGCCTCGTACCGCACAAGTCCGCCCCCACATAGATGCATCCACTACATATAAATAAAGATAATTCTCATACACAGAAACAACATACAGAACAGTGATTGTGAAACGTCAGAAAAGTGCAGAAAAGAAACTGTCATTATCTGGTGCTATTCAACAATCGAGTTGTCTAACAACAAGTGATGACCCTCGGGGGACAAACATAAATGCTTATGTAAAAATATGAACAAGCTGTAGCTAAACCTTATGGTCATCTGTTAGTGGACCTAAGCCTTTCACACCGAGTTCTGAGCGATTGTGTCCTAATGCCCTTACTGAGTCAACTCAGGAAAAAATCCAGATTGGATAAGGAACAAACTGAGAAAAATCATGGAAACAGAATACCTGGATAGCATCAACCAAGGGATATACATATGTACAACATTATATCTACATGATAGTCCAATAGTTATGTCTATAATTAGGCAACTAAGACTTTCTGCAGAACCTACCCTTCAGTTTTATGTAAACCTAGATTAAGAAGTAAAGCGACAACTGAAGCCTTATAGGGCTAAGATCTTATCATATATGGATATGGATCTATTAGAATCTGAAAGCGAGGATGAAACTGAGGACAAAGAAGGAGATGAAGAGGAAGATGAAGATGAGGAGGAAAATGAGGAGGTGTTAAGAAGAGTATCTTAACACTAGACCCTATAAATAGGAAGATAATGAAATGATTCTTATCCTTTGAGAGAAGACCGGTCATAATAGCTTCGGAAAATCTACTATGAGCTGATACACAATGCTAGCTTTATAGCTCTTCAATGATCAGCTGATCTGGTGGTTATATTTTTCTAAGTATAACAATGGAGCTTCCATCCTCGAAGTCATTGATGTATTCACTATATATCATTGCCTGTGATCATAGGGTTAACGGACAAAATCCCCACTGGACAAAATCCCCAAGGACAATATCCCCTAAGACAAAATCTCCAGCGGAGGGAATCCCCATCCCCAAAACAACAACGTGGACAAAATCCTCAACAATCCAATCAGAATATGTCTTTGTTAATAACATGATGTTTTTTTAAAAAATGACTACCCTCATTACATTATGTCATTTTAGATGAGTAGGCTTAGGTAGGCTTTGTTTTCTTTATAATCTTTTTTAATAGGCATAGGTCACTGTATAAGGTTTCACTGAAACTATAGTGATTCTTAAAGCCTGAAAATGCTAGTTAGTGATTCTTGTATGAATAAAAGAAATTTTCATACATTCCTTTTCTCTCTTCTTTTCTTCACATCTTAGGGATTTTGTCCCACCTTGTTGGGGATTTTGTCCGCTGGGGTTTTTGTCCTAGGGGATTTTGTCCTTGGGGATTTTGTCCACTGGGGATTTTATCCTACGGCCGATCATTGAATACAAGAAATTGAATGACTATGACCAAGCCCATCACTCTGTTTTTGATGAATGGAAGCAGTCTACCCAAATTCTTCACTAGGAGTGAAGGCAGTAGATGTAAATAACATAAATAATGGAGAATGTCCTCCTTATTACGAAATTGTTAGATTGTATTGCATTGTAAAGGATACTGTGAGGTAGATCCCGACTCTATATCTATGCTTAATGCTCAGGGGATAATACATTTGTTCTTAGAAGGTGAATTACAGTTGTTGTTGTTGTTGTGTCACTTGAAATATCACGATGTAATAAGTCATTATTTTTACGGCGTGTGCAGTCCAGATGTTCATTAATTATGCCAAATTTTATATCATTTACCCCCATATTCATCACATGTTATTAAAATTTCAATAAATGTGATCAGATTCACAGTAATTAATCGTCTTGTAAAGATTGTGAATGATACAATGCTGTAATGTGCTGTAGATTGGACTTAAAGATAAGTTTTGTCGACTTTACTGAATCAGACAGCGCTGTGGTGTTGTGCAGCTCAACTGAATAAAATAAGGATTGGTACTTTGCAGATAGACTGAATTGACGAAGCCCGGACCACGGCGCTTCTTCTCGACCGCCAGCTCAGGGCAATTGATCACCTACTTGTGTCCTCAAGACCGGTGTTGGATATCATGCTGGGCAGCGATCCTCTTTGCATCCATCGTGACTCAACGTTATTGAAATACATGTAGTTCATTAAGTGTATCTGTTGATCTTTTTAAAGTATCAAGTAGAATGTACATAGAACTACGCTGACCTATTTGCATAAATGACACATAGCCAACATTACTCCAACAGGTTTCATTGATATCTTCAGGGAGTCTTACGAAAAACAGTTATGACGTTATGATGTCACAATACAATTGACACAACAATGGTGTGACGTCACAATATTGCAAGTGGTAGGATGGACACAATAATGAATTGATAGAGGGAAAAAATGTAATCATTCTAAAGCATTAAGTTGAGGTTTTAACATTTTAATGAAAAAGTCTTCTTTCAACTGACGCATTATTCTATCATTTGTATAACGGAAAATGGATCCGAGTAGATAAAAGAAATCAGAAAAGACAGCCAAACAACAGAATGAAAATTGAATCGATTCGAGATTACAAGACTTAACAAAGAATTGGACAAGTATAAGATACATGTCAAGACCCAAAACATATCCAAAAACAGACTGTTAAAAAAAGAACTGTTTTTTAGAACCGGGAAGAAGTTCAACACAGAAGGGGATAATGAACAATCACATGAAGAAGAGGATATAAAAATTGTGAATCTCTCAAAACGTGATTTAACACCGATTGAAGTTAACATTTTGAGCAAAGGTTTGACGTTTACCCCTTCATCAGATCGGCCAAATATTGAAGAATTACGAAAAAACTAAATGAATTTAGTCGCTATTTGCGCAATGCTGAATATTTCTATGAAAGAGATAATATTGAGAATCATTCCATTGTCAAAAACAAAAGTAATTGGATTCCCCGAAAAGTTAGGAATGTTAATTTAGACAGATATATAGAAACTATATAACGTATTCCTAGCACATGTTCTAGAAATAAGAATTAAGACAATATTTCTATTTTAGAGAGAGATGCTTTAAAAAATCTGCGTAACGATTATTATCGTGTTATGATCAAAGAACAAGATAAAGGCGGCGCAGTTGTAATAATGGATGTTGAAAATTATGTTAGAATGTCCCTTGAAATGTTAAATGATAAGGAAAGTTATGAGAATAGAGAAGACATCTATACATTAAAACGATTGAATAAATTTCTCAAAAACTTTGGAGATGTAAAAACAGATAAGGAATTTGACTATCTTACAAGTTTTTCATGTAAAGGAAGCAACTTTTACAGTTTGTCTAAAATTCATAAATGCATGGAAATTACAGAGAAATGTGCCATCTCTTCGGAAAATTATATCACCTGTGAACATCCTACAGATCTTAATAAAGACCAATAATTGCCGGCCCAAGTTGTGCTACCCATCGTGTGAGTAATGTTATAGATATTCTTTTGAAACCATATTTTACTGAAGGAAGAAGTTATACCAGAAATACAATGGATTTCATGTTTTCTGCTTGAAACTATCCCTGATAATATCAAATTAGTTACTTTTGATGCTAAAAGTTTATATTCAAATATTCGTCATGAACTTAAACTTGAAGCTATAAAATACTAGATAGACAAATATCCAGAGCTATTACTTAAAAGATTCACTAAATGTTTTATTCTAGAAAGTGTGAAATTCACATTAACAATGATTTCTTCTTTGAGGGTATAAATTACAGACAAATTAAAGGTAAGACTATAGGTACAAAAATGGCACCAACATGCGCAACTTTAGTGCTATGATATATTGAGAACAAATTCATTGATAAGTTACAGGAAAACTAAGGTAGTGAAATCTGTAACTACTTCATTGAACATTGGTGATATTTAGATGACTGTTTCATTTTATGACCATTCTCAAATACCAAACTAGATACAAGACATTGAATAACACGAACGAACACATTGTGTTTACTATGAAAACAAGTGACAATGAAATTTCCTTCTTGGATACCGTTATAATATCAGATGGTCATTTAAAAATGGACTTGTATTATAAGCCTTCCGGCACTAAGCAATACTTGGATTTTTCACGTATTTGCATGACGTATTTGCATGATCTGTTCCAATGAAAATTCGAGGGATAGACTTAAGAACTAAAAGAGGATACCCGCCTTTTCTGTTTGAGTATGTAATATATAAGGCAGCATCCATCGATAGAAAAGAACTCTTGACAGTAAGGAAGAAAGAGAATTCTGGTACTATTGATATGCATATGTCTCAACTTACAATCCACTCAATCCAGATATGTTCCTGAGTATTAGACAAAGTACACCTATTTGCAAAATAATTGATAATGTTAATTTTACCAAATGTAAACGCCAAAGGAAAAATTAAAAGCAGTGATTAACTAAGGCAAGATTTGACTCGAACACTATCCTTCCAGAGTACAGAGTTTCGAAACGTTACAGAGGTAATTGTGAAACATGTCCATATATCTTTGAAAAGTCCAATATAAAATTCATAAACAGAAACAGGTATTTCATGTGCACTCCAATATTGATTGTGCGGCAATATACGTCATATATGTCGTCATATGTCAAGGGTGTTCCGGTGAATATATTGGACAAACTGAATGAGTCCGCGTCCATAAACAACAAACAAATTGTCCTGAGATACGTTGTACACTAATCAGTGACCACTTGGATACTTGTGCAAAAGACAAAGACATATTCCCGTTCTACAAAATGGATACAAATGATAGAATAATGCGTCAGTTGAAAGAAGACTTTTTCATGAAAATGTGAAAACATGAACTTAAAGCTTAAGAAATAAAGTTCGCTCTACCCCAATGTGTTTTGTAATAAAGTATAGTTTTGTCCTGAACGCTTATAACGTCAAAGCGCTAGGACGACTAGTGCTTTAATGTTATAATAGTTCAGGGCAAAACTATACTTTACTACCGTCCTAGTGCTTTGACGTTATAATAGTTCAGGGCAAATCTATACTTTATTACCGTCCTAGTGCTTTGACGTTATAATAGTTCAGAACAAAACTGTACTTTACTACCGTGCTAGTGCTTTGACGTTATAATAGTTCTGGACAAAACTATACTTTATTACAAAACACATTGGGGTAGAGCGAAATATATTCCTTTTCTAAGATGCCAAAATGATCTTTACCGAAACCACCCTGGTTTTAATAATATTAATTAAAAATAGTGTTCACATTGCTCACATTAGTGATCCTTAAACAGGGCTAATTGCTGGCTATTCCAAGTATGGAACCCAACCCCTAGCTTAAAACAACATTTAGTTGGTTAAAGGTTTGAATATTTTAGTTTTACACTTTAAATTTTTCATTAATTCAATTTTGAATTTTTTTCTTTAAAAACTCAAACAAATAAATAAACACCCCACCTCAAAACCAAATTACATTTCTTTCCTCTATCAATTCATTATTGTGTCCATCCTACCACTTGTATACTTGTGAACCCTTTTTCAAATATCGTCTTTATAAATATATGTGAATTTGTCTATATATACATGTCAGCATTTGTCCGACCAATTGCAGAAACATATATTCATTATTTTTTAAATTTGGCACGGCTTCTAACCTATTTGGAGAGGTGCAGTCCAAAGTCATAGGCAAGTATGTGTTTTGTTAAATTTTAAGTTTATATTGAGTCCTTAGTCACTCCCAACAGAGGTAACTCCGTCCGATGTCATTAATTCCTTTACAACCTCTGTCTAAATACGAAGGTTTCTCGGATCCGGCAGTTTCCTCTAGCGGGACAATATTGCAACTTAAACTACCTGGCTATATTTCAGCCGATGTTGATAACAACGAATGCTTGAATAACAAATTTCATGTCACACAGACCTGTGCAATGATGCAGTCGCAAAATGAGGCGTTTGTGTTATGTAAAGACGACTCAAAGTGCAAGGTGCATATTTGAATATTAGTTTTTGAAAAACTTACGGAAATAACTTGTGCGATTTGAATCAGAGTTATTGAAACGGCGTTCTTAACTGCACAATTAACTTTAATCGCATCCAATCAGCGTTCTATATTTCTAGATCAAGACAAATTTGTATTAAAACAAACGTTGTATAGGAATTTATGACGGAACTACCTCTGTTGGGAGAGAAAAAAGCCTTGCAGCGTTCCCAGACTTTCCTATGCCAAGGCTCTAAACTAGTGCGACAGACAATGATATTCCCTTCAGGGAGTTGCAACATATCGAAGAAGATGGCGCTGTATTCATCCACTGGTTTTGGAACTTAGCAGCAAGTCTTAGATTAACAGTGATCGATCCGTAAACTATATTAAGTCTTTTTCTAAGATGAAAATTTGTCCGACCTGTTTGCAGTTTGTTGTCAGTTTCTTTGTTTTAGATTTTGTTGTTACATCGAAATAAATTTATCCATTGCAGCTGTTACAGACAGCTGTTATTAGTAGTCTAGTTACAAGAGGTATCAGTTACGGGCTGTAATCAGCATTTTATTGGTCAGGGATGCACGGTCTGGGTTTATTAGTTAGCCATGCTCACATGCATATGTTCGCTTGTTGATGAAATTTTGATCTCTGACTATTTCTCTGCTTCCTCAAGAGCTGCATCCTAGGATTGAGTTAACTTCTTTTAAAATCATAGATACAACCTTTTGATGCGAGTTACAGTACTTCGAGCGTACTAACAAAATGATCACTGCATTACACACATGAACCCAGTCATTCTCTTCTCTTGTTGTATGCCTCAAGCTTTGCAGGGACAATTTTAAAGAGCTTCGATTTGCAAGGGTTATTTGAATTTGTTAGGGATATGTCAACTAGTACAGCCTTTGAAATTAATTACGGTTTGATATGCAAGACAAAATGTTTATACTGCACTGTTTGACTGATGTCAAAGGAAAACACAAACGGATCGCTTAAAATGTATACATTACTGATGAGTTGTTCTTAGTGAAGAAGTGGCAGGCACTAGGATGCAGCTGAACGCTTGGACTGGTCGTCTGCTCCAGGTCTCCTCCCTCCATTACTCTCCGCCTTGTCTTCATCTGACTCTCATGTAGATTTTTCTACCCTTTTCCATTTATGTTGTATGTCACTTCGTGTTGTAGATGTAAAATGTTGATAAATAGAAAAAAGGGGGATATTTTACAATTTGCTCTCTTGCTAGAAATATGGCTGGTGAAAGATGGTGTGCAGTGCTAGTGACCAGGATTAGTCATGAAGAGCGTTAACCTTCTAATTGTTAACAATAGTACTTTTGGGCATTCATGAGTGCCAATTGTCTTACATTTTCAATGGAAAAACAAACTAGAAGGTATATAAATGAAAATGAAATTGTTGAAAATTATTGAAAGATAATCTTGTAAGGGGTTAAAACTCTAATGGCCTCTTTAAGGAAATAAAGTCATGTCTTGTACGCGTGTATGCGCTGATTTCCTTATCAATACGTTTTCTTATAAGTGTAAAATCATAGTTACCAAAAAAAATTGAACAATAAAATCAGTTGTGGATAAAACCATTCTTTCCAAACAGAGGTAGCTCCGTCATAAATTCCTATACAACCTCTATCTTAATACGAAGGTTTCTTGCAACTTAAACTACCTGGCAATATTTCAGCCAATGAAAACAACGAATTCATGTATAACATGTTTGTTGTCATACAGGCCTGTGCAACGATGCAGTCGTAAAATGAGGCGTTTGTGTTCTGTAAAGACTATTCAAAGTGCAAAGTGCATATTTGAATAAATATAAGCTTTTGGAAAGCTTACGGAAATAGCTTAGGCGATTTGAATGATAACTTTTGAAACGGCGTCGCTGATTGCACAAATAACTTTGATTGCATCCAATCAGCGTTCTATATTTCTAGATAAAGAAACCTACGTATTAAGACAGAGGTTGTATAGTAATTTATGACGGAGCTACCTCTGTTGGGAGAGAATGGGATAAACCGAGAGCATGGCAAATCCCTAGGACAAATATCATTATTCTTCATTCCTTCAATTTTTATATGTGTTTTAAACCGCTAACAAATTAGAAAAACTGATTTTGACTGTTAACGCGAAAGGATAATGTGTAAAAATCTCTATAGAATCGCCCGTAAAATATCTAACAAAGCTGACCCATTTGTCAAACCCTGTAAAACCTGGTGACTCGCCACTTTCAACACAGCTTTCCGTTATGTACATATGTGAATGTATTGAAAGTATTGAAAATGTTATAAGGGTGAATCTGTTGAAACAGTTTCCTTTTATAGATGTTTAGGATTAGTCTTTACACCCAAACGTATATGGAGTAAAGCACAGACATGCCTTGCATCTCAGGCTAGTAAAGCTATTATGTCTATAAATGGGTTTCAAAGGAAAGTTGGTAACATAAGTTGCACTGATTTGCTAAATATTTTTGATTATATGATTGTATCTATTCTTTGTTATGGTTCTGAAATTTAGGGTGTCACGGTGTAACGATATCTAAACTCAGACGAGACCCGTTTATCCGACAGAAAGATAAGAAAAGAAAATAATCAAGCCAATAAATAACTAGAGAGAAGCCAATCTGTGAATCAAGTGTTTTATTTGCAGTCTAAACAAGACGATAACTGGGTACAGCAACAAGCTACCCGTAATCCACTCAACAGGAGTTAACAACTAATTAAGGAAGTCAACAACCCATGAATAAACAAATAGACAAACTGTAGGGAATCACTCTAGCATACCCCCAGACGTTGTAACAACAAGATAAGCTAATGACTGTCTTAACGAGATAGCATCACTAAGACAAGTCAACACTTAGCGTAAATATACAAGGGTAGTGTCGGGACACGGGTGTACTAAAAATAGGGATGAATAAACAACAAGCACACAGTACTTTAGATGATCCCTAATCACTACTTGAGTGAGTAAATGAATAAAAACACTAGTATAGGTATAGTGGAACTTATAAAATAATGGGAGGGAAGGTAAGGTTAAAAACTGTAAGTTCTTAAAGGAAGTGATCACATACTCCAGAAAGGTACAGAGAAAAATAAAGGAATATCAACCTCACCAATCCACTTCCAACGTCCAAGGGTCCACCCGTGACCTCTCCCCGCAATTTATTGGCTCCGTTCGGACGTCGGAGAAGACTAGGCCTTACTCCAAAGAAGAGATGGTAGCTTATCTAGGATATCGCGAAACTGTGTTTCTTTGCGAAACTAAATTATCCCTAGCTCCATAAATATTTAAGGTATGGAGCCCTACAATGGCTTATTGTAAAGGGCGCAAACTCCTCTACAAGAAGATATAAATATATGTAACATGAGCATTGGCATAATAATGCTACATGTAAATAGGCTGATAAAAGGAGCATGAAAATGACATGTGAACATATAAAAATAGCCACAGTCGGCGAATAAAGACATGAATGATAAAAATAGATACATGAAGGTAAAGTACATAATATGTACTTTCGATATATACAATAATTGGTGATATTTTATGAAAGTACATTATAGGAGAGGCGGGGAAAAGGTCGCACGCTCGAACTGCGTGACAGGGGGACATGTCACTCCAAAATAATAGAAGGTGTTAAAATTAAATTTTGTAAACATTACTTAATTATGGTTCTTGGTGAATGTGGTAGACTCCCACTGCAACATTTACACATGCCAAGAGTGATCTAGTTTTGGTGCAGACTTATACATATGCCACAAAATAGACTCCCGCATCAATATTATTTAATGCTAAGATCATTAGATAGTTTAGGTTATAATACCAGCTGGGTAACAAAGGTTAGACATATACTTTTCGAACATGATTTTGGTTATGCTTGGCTTCGCCAAGAAATTTGAAATGTGGATAATTTTATATCTCTATTTAGGCTTAGACTAGATGATAACTTAAAACAGTCATGGTACTCATCAATTGATGAATCTCCTAAATGTATATTTTATAAGGAGTCGATCGAGACCTTGCTAAATGTGGAAAGATATTTATGTTGTAATATTCTTATGCATTTAAGGATTGCCATATCAAGATTTAGATGTAGTAACTTTAATATTGCTGTTGAAAGTGGCAGGTATAATGGCATTGAATGTACCAAAAGACTTTGTCCTTTTTGCAAATTGAATGATCTTGTCTTTATAGAAAATGAGTATCATGTACTTACATATCATATCATATCATATAAGTTTCTACTTCACGAGATGAGATATCAATGGTATTCGACGAGAAATTACAAATGTTTTATTTATTATATCTCCACGATGTGACCTTAACTTTAGTAATTGAGAAGAAAGATCGTTTCCGTATCGCGGCCATCTCATGACGTTCTTCATTTTTTAAAACCCATTTTGTATCCATGGAAATAGCTGCAAATAACAAGTCGAATACCCGAAAATGCACCACTACATGAGAAAATTGTTCAACAACCTTAGTTTAAATGTGCCCAGATTTAGGTTTGAAAGTTCTGCCTTGGGAAAAAGGAAAAGGTTACTTGTGTTTTTGTGTTCCAAGGAAACAGTTAAAACTATAATTCAGAAGTTGTTGAAAATATTTGATTGTTTTGACTGGCAAATGTCAAACTTGTGAACTAATCGATAGAAAATCACAACATAACCTTTGAAAAATTTAATAGACAATACTTTATCATAATCTTTGTTGAAAACTACTACTCACTGCTATTTCTTATGTTTTATTGAATAATTTAAATACTTTTCACTCGTTGTTATCATCATTGGCTCACCTAAAACAAAACATTTTATCAATAATATTTTTTCCTAACTAAGATGGTGAAATACAAAATATTAACCTGTTACAGACAGTAACTTGATAGTTTTCCAAAAACATTTTAAGGTCCGTATGGGTTCTACCCTTTCTGCTTTCTTTGACACAGAAATGGGTACGGGTGTGCCACAAGGAAGCATTTCACCAGTCACCCTTTTTATCATTAAAATAAATAGCTTAGCTAAAAGTTTTAAATGATCAAACTGACTGTTCACTATTTGTGGATGACTTTTGAGTCTCTTGCCGAGGCAAGAATATGCTATCAATCGAACGGCAAGTACAACTTTGTCTCAATAAAATTAAAAAATCGTCGTTGGAAAATGACTTTAAATTTTCTAAAGCTTAAACATCTTGTGTACCTTTATTGCAATATGCGAAAAATACACAAAGATCCTAAACTTTTTTGCGATAAAACTCCAATTGAGGTCGTTTTAGAGGCAAAACGTCTTGGCATCACTTTTGATATTAAACTCTCTATCCCACTTATAAAAACACTTAAAGCTTAATGTTTAAAAGCATTAGACCTCTTAAAGGTCATGTCTAATGCTAAATGGGGTGGAGATGAAGAAACTCTATCAATCATTGATCAAAATTTGATTATGGATCAATTATCTATGGATCATATATCAAAATGCTAGATACAATCCACCACCAGAGTCTAAGACTTTGTCTTGGGGCCTTCAGAACCTCTCTCGTTTAAAGTCTTTACGTCGGGGCTGGTGAGCCATCTCTTGGAGATCAGCGCATCAAGTAACTAAACTAAAATACTTAGCTTGACTACTCATAAAAATCTGAAACCATATCAGAAAATATCCCTACAGGCTTTCAATGAACTCCGTGGTTTTCTTTTTAAGTATGGTGAGACAGTGCTTCAACTGTAACAACTGTTACACCTTCAACAACTTATGCTTCCAGGCTGCATGATGGCATTACAGCTGAAGCAAAAGCCACTCTCAAGGTCATTCAGCATATAAAAAACTCTACTGCTAATAATAACATTATCTTTTTTTTTGACTCTCTATCATGCCTTCAGGTCCTCAATAGATGTAACTACAAAAGTGATTCACAATACATTTCTCAATTGGACAACGTCGTTTGCTGGCTTCCTAGCCATATGGGTACAAGAGGCAACAATAAAGCTGATTCAGCAGCTAAGTCAGCTCTCAACTTCAGACATATCTCACAAACTAAAGTTCAAAATACAGATTCAAAATTGCACAGGTATCCAAGTGGGCACTAAGTGGTAAACAACGTGTCTCAGGACATTTTATTTGTTGTTTATGGACGCGGACTCTGTCTCTGAGGCACTCAGTTTGTCCAATATATTCACCGGAACACCCTTGACATATGATGACATATATGACGTATATTGCCGCACAATCAATATTGGAATGCACATAAAATCTCTCTTTTCTGTTTATGAATTTTAAATTTTAAAAATGCTTAACTTAGGCAAGATTTGACTCAAACACTACCTCTCCAGAGTACAGAGTTTCGAAATGTAACAGAGGTAATTGTTGAACTTGTCCATATATCTTTGAAAATTCCGGTATAAAATTCATAAACAGAAAAGAGAGATTTTATGTGCACTCCAATATTGATTGTGCGGCAAAATACGTCATATATGTCATCATATGTAATGTTTCAATAAATAATATTCATATCAATGAAGTAGCCTTAAGTTTATTGTAAATTATTTTTTCTGTAGGAAAAGGTATAAAAATAATAATCTCATGTAAAATTGTATGCAGGGATAAGAACATGACAGAGAAACAATAGTAAAGCTGATAAATCGAGATAGTATCAAAATTTTAGCAAGAACACCTTTTATTACCGTGGGGGATCGCTTTATAAGTTAAATTTGGCTTTTAATATTCAAAATTGCTATCCAAATGGAGTTAGTCGTGCTTACCTGAGTATAAACGATAGCGTGTCTTCTGATGGAATAACCGTGCGTCGTCTGCTACGTTTTTGTTTACCAAGTCGCCATGTTGAATTTAGCGCCACCTATCGCTCGCCAAGAGCGGACCGTTCAATAGCGGAAGATCTTGTTCGCGAACAGTGCACGCTTGCAACGTTTTACTGAACGCAAGGCTGATGAGACCTTATGGTCGAAAGTACTTGTGAATAAATCATTTTGGTTTTCTTCAACAAATGTTTTTCTATAAAAGACTTGAGAGGTGGAACTGCATGAACTGTTCATATATATATATATATATATATATATATATATATATATATATATATATATATATATATATATATATATATTATATTCATAAGAGTGACGTCACTGAAGATTTAGTAGGTGGCATGTACAATGTTTTTAATTTGTACTAAATTACAGTTCCATTAACAAATCAAGGAATGGTTTTCAGCGTTTTTGCAAGATAGCAATTTACTAAATGGATGGGTAAATGGTTACATCTTTACTCAGAGAGTCGGTCGAATCATGCCTTAGAAACTAAACCATTTTTGTTGTTGTAGAAATTGTATGCGAGGATACGAAATGTATGGATATTGTTTATCAGGGTACTTTAATTGAAAATCATGCATGTGTAGGTATTGTAGGTGACGATAATATATTTGTAGTTATCCAATGGGCAGCTTATTTCCCTCTGCTCTTTACGCAATGATATTCATATATAAAAAAACTCAACCTATAATCATTAAGTCACGTATTTATCACCAACACTTATTTCCGACGTTTTGATTCGACAATCGTGAAGGAGTAGGGCGGTTCTAGGGCGGAGCTATCAACATCAGGCCGAGGACCTGAGCTATTTCAAAATCGTTGCACATTTAGGAATGTAGCCAGAGATCAAAGGAAAGAAAGCCGCTCTGTGACGACAGGCTACAAAACAACATCATTACCTGACACTTGACTCTTGCTCAATTATTTGAACCAACAAATATCAAGCTGATCACGAAACGCAATTAGAGTGTAAAACCAGCATGTTTTAAGTCATCACTGAAAACAAGTATTCACTTGCGTCCCGTAAAACTACCAATGATTTGTGAAACAAATCTGAGTATTTACGTTATTTACACAATTAAGCCATCTGAAGATTAACCCTTTTATTAATAAAAAAGGACCGTCGATGACAAAACTGCAAACAAACTTTCACTCAATGTAAACAACTAACCCTGGTTATAAAATTAAGATATCTCTATGAACAGGTCAGTAATATACTCAGAACAAAAAGTTAAGCGCCACCAGAATTTGAACTAAAGTTTAACAAATACATGTATTTCTGATTATAAAGATGTATAAAGTGGTATCCAGTAGTAATAAGGGTGTGCCGACTTGACAAAATTTACAACAATAAGTGGATTGCTTTACATTTTACTGACTCTGTAGACTAAATACCAAATAGTGTGTTTTTCAGCAATTATGCAACGAAAACAACTTTTGCCATAGCTGTTATATTGGTCGATAAAACAGAATGAGAAAGGGTAACATTGCGGCCTTAAGAATAATGTAAACCATTGTTAAGTCAATAGCGAGTGTATGACCCTTGTGCATTGATGGCTTGACATGGTACGTATCAGTCTCTGTATGGCTGTTTGAGTAATCTGCTGCCTCTCCTGATTCAGTGCTGCATCCAACTCTGCCACAGTTTGAACAGGCTCACTTCTACGTATATGGCGACCAAGAATATCCCATAGCTGTTCTATCGGGTTCAAGTCGGGACTGCAAGCAGTCCACGGTAGCATTGTTATGGCTTCAGACAGATTGTAGTATCTCTTTTACCACTCTGGCTCTGAGGGGTCTAGCATTGTCATTCATGTAAACTGGTCTTGTTGGAGGGTACCAGGGGTCAAAATTCCGAAAACATTCATTTTTCTTTTAATGCTTCAAAATCCTTCCGAAGTGATCAACATTTTTAAACACAACTTTTGTTTGTTCCCATGCATTCAATCAATGTGACGGTGCTGGGTTTTTTTCTCAGAGATTGGAACTGGAATATTTTAATCGAAATTTCATGAAATCAGAATTGTTTAAATATGATCCCTTATGTCTATTTCATCATGCCAAAATTAGAAGTAAAACACGAGAGACAAGACGACTCCAAAATAAATTAAAGAATGGCTATTTTACAAATGGACAATAGGTGATCCAGTTTTGCTGAAGTGATTTTGTTACTTTCAAACGAAACCCAAATTACATGATATTTGCACTACGATACAGTGGTATGTGAACAAACTTTTGATATGCAGCTGTATATGTGAATTGTGAATGAGATGATGGTGTTTATGGATGCTGAATGATTATATGATGTGTGTTGATGCTGAATGAGGAGGTGATATGTGTGTGGATTCTGAATGAGGAGGTGATATGTGACGATGCTGAATGAGGAGATTGTTTGTGTGAATTGTGAATGAGGAAATGGTGTTTATCAAAACTGATGGCAGATGATGTGTGTGGTTGCTGAATGAGGAAATAATATGTGTGTGGTTGCTTAATGAGGAGGTACTTTGTGTGTGGTTGCTTAATGAGGAGGTGATGTGTGAGGAGATGATGTAAACGTAGATCCAGTTTTAATAGATGCTGTATGAGTGGGATCTGTTTAAGTATGTTAACAGATACTGTAAGAGTAGATATTCTATTCAAAGATTATAATTTTTTTTATGTGTGTAGATGGTGGATGAGTAGGTGATACGTTTTAGATGCGTGAATAGATACTGTATGGCCGGGTTGCTGCTGTATATGTAAATGCTTTTTGAGCCAATATTGTATGAATAGATGACGTAGAGATGCTGAATGAGTAGAAAATAATTCTGTAAAAGCTGTATTCATAGATGCAGTAAGAGTGGATACTATATGTGTAGATATTGAATGAGTATAAAATGTATAGCTATATGCTGTATAAGAAGATGCTGCTTAAACTGATGTTTGTAGATGGTTTTGTTATGGTGTTGTATGAGGAGATGCTGTAGTTGTAGATATCTTATGTATAGATACTGTATGTGGAGATGCTGAATGAGTAGATTCTGTATATGTTGGTGCCTAGTGAGGAATGAGTAGACGTTGTATGTTTAGATGCTATATGAATAGAAGTGGTGTGTGGAGATGCTGTATGAAGATATGTTGTATGTGCAGATGCTATATGAGTAGAAGTGGTGTGTGGAGATGCTGTATGAAGATATGTTGTATGTGCAGATGCTATATGAGTAGAAGTGGTGTGTGGAGGTGTTGTATAAAGATATGTTGTATGTGCAGATGCTATATGAGTAGAAGTGGTATGTGGAGGTGTTGTATGAGAAGATGTTGTATGTGCAGATGCTATATGAGTAGAAGTGGTGTGTGGAGGTGTTGTATGAGGAGATGTTGTATGTGCAGATGCTATATGAGTAGAAGTGGTGTGTGGAGATGTTGTATGAGGAGATATTGTATGTGCAGATGCTATATGAGTAGAAGTGGTGTGTGGAGGTGTTGTATGAGGAGATGTTGTATGTGCAGATGCTATATGAGTAGAAGTGGTGTGTGGAGGTGTTGTATGAGGAGATGTTGTATGTGCAGATGCTATATGAGTAGAAGTGGTGTGTGGAGATGTTGTATGAGGAGATGTTGTATGTGCAGATGCTATATGAGTAGAAGTGGTGTGTGGAGGTGTTGTATGAGGAGATGTTGTATGTGCAGATGCTATATGAGTAGAAGTGGTGTGTGGAGGTGTTGTATGAGGAGATGTTGTATGTGCAGATGCTATATGAGTAGAAGTGGTGTGTGGAGGTGTTGTATGAAGATATGTTGTATGTGCAGATGCTATATGAGTAGAAGTGGTGTGTGGAGGTGTTGTATGAGGAGATGTTGTATGTGCAGATGCTATATGAGTAGAAGTGGTGTGTGGAGATGCTGTATGAAGATATGTTGTATGTGCAGATGCTATATGAGTAGAAGTGGTGTGTGGAGGTGTTGTATAAAGATATGTTGTATGTGCAGATGCTATATGAGTAGAAGTGGTATGTGGAGGTGTTGTATGAGAAGATGTTGTATGTGCAGATGCTATATGAGTAGAAGTGGTGTGTGGAGGTGTTGTATGAGGAGATGTTGTATGTGCAGATGCTATATGAGTAGAAGTGGTGTGTGGAGATGTTGTATGAGGAGATATTGTATGTGCAGATGCTATATGAGTAGAAGTGGTGTGTGGAGGTGTTGTATGAGGAGATGTTGTATGTGCAGATGCTATATGAGTAGAAGTGGTGTGTGGAGGTGTTGTATGAGGAGATGTTGTATGTGCAGATGCTATATGAGTAGAAGTGGTGTGTGGAGATGTTGTATGAGGAGATGTTGTATGTGCAGATGCTATATGAGTAGAAGTGGTGTGTGGAGGTGTTGTATGAGGAGATGTTGTATGTGCAGATGCTATATGAGTAGAAGTGGTGTGTGGAGATGTTGTATGAGGAGATATTGTATGTGCAGATGCCATATGAGTAGAAGTGGTGTGTGGAGAAATATATTCATGAACACTGGTTAATTAATCGTCCGAATACTTTTTAGAAATGACAATTAAAATGTCAGTGAAAGCATATTTTTCAGAAACAATCGTTTGACAATGTTGACATATTAAGGTTGAAATCAATCGATTGATTTATTTATGATCAAGAAAATACGTCTGCCTGAGAATTCCGTAGAAAACCCATATCCGAGAGAAAAAGCACCATGTCTGCCCCGCTCTCATACATAAATAATTTTTTCCGTATGTACTAAAGTATATTTGTGTGTGTTTTTGTCGTACCCAAAACGAGTCCTCCCGTTTTGATGAATAGACAAGACATTTTTTAATAACAATTTTGTATATTCTAAAGAACAGAGTTTACTTCGCGCAATGTATGATGTGTGTTTATAATAAACAATAAACATTTCCAGAATAATGTTAAGAATTACCCAATCATTTCCAAATTATGCTATTAATTACCAAACAATTTTCAAAATTATGTTATTGATTATCAAATCACTTTCCACATTTTTATAATGAGATACCAAGATCATTTACATAAGTACGTTTTTAAACACTCAAACTATTTTGGACTTTTTAATCACCCGGACATTTTGTGGAATTGCCATTATGTTTGTAAATAACGTACAAGGGAAATCACAGTACCTACTAATTTTGAAAAGAAACGGCGTGTCTCTGTAAAAAGGAAACAAGTTGAAAACGTTTGAACGCAAACGTAAGATTACTAAGCTAATCAGGATTCAAATGTGTTAACCGTGTGAAATCACCTGCTAACTGATTACTATTTGGTTGGACAGAGTGTGATCGTTGAAGTGTTCATCTGATTTGCTGGCATGGTTATACAATGCAAGATGATTCAAGTATAATAGTTGATACGTTGCCTGTGGTGTAAAGATTCTGAATGTAGTTAGTAACAAGGCGTAGTAGCATATTGTTTTGACTTAGTTACAGTTCGTAAAAAGTGTCGTCCAACTTCCAGGCATGCATGATATCCATGAATTACGTTGTCAGTGTAGCTATATGCCCTAGCGTAGATCTAGCTACAGTCAGACCTCTTTTTGTATAGTTCAGTGTAGATCTAGATTATGGCCAATGGAGTTTTCAGTGTAGATGTAGTTAATTGTCGACGTAGCGTTCAGTGTAGATGTAGTTAATGGTCGACGTAGCATTCAGTGTAGATCTAGTTAATGGTCGACGTAGCGTTCAGTGTAGATGTAGTTTACAGTCGATGTAGCGTTCAGTGTAGATTTAGTTAACGGTCGACGTAGCGGACAGTGTAGATCTAGTTAATGGTCGACGTAGCGTTCAGTGTAGATGTAGTTAACTTAACTAGATCTACACAGTATACATCTAGATGTAGCGTTTAGTTCGGATCTAGTTAACGACCGGTATAGCGTTCAGTGTACATCTAGTTTATGGCCGACATAGCCTTCAGTTTAGATCTAGTTAGTGGCCGAGGTACAGTTTAGTGTAGATCTAGTTACCGGCCGATGCAACGTTAAGTGTAGGTATAGTAAATGGTTGCAGTAGCGTTCAGTATAGAAATAATAAATAAATAATAATAATAATAATAACAATTGTATTGCGCAGTCTCCACGTCAGTAAAGATATGCTCAAAGCGCAAGGCATCGTAAGTTGTTACATAGGGTGTTTACCTAATTTTTTTAAAGTGTACAGATTAAAAAGGTGTGTTTTAGGTTTGATTTGGAACTCTCGAGAGATGGACTGATATTGAAGGCTTCGGGTAGTTAGTTACATAAAGTAGCAGTTGAAACTGCATAAGATCTGCATCCGAAAGTTTTTAGATTGGTTAATTAGGAAGATGTTTTTGACTGAAACGTAGAATTCTTAATGGGCAGTATTGGATAATCAGGTCACTCAAATATGCATGCCCAATACCATGAACAGCTTGGTAAGTGAGTGGAGAATTTTGAAATCGATTCGCATTGTACCAGATTGAAACTTTTCTGTAACAGTGAATCGTCTAAATAGAAGTTATATTATTGTCCCAGAGGTGTTGTGTAGAGGGTAAAGAGTACTCAACACTGATCCTTGTGGCACCCCATAAAGCAATGTGCTTGGAGAAGACATTTTAACACCAATTTGAACTACCGGTGACATGTTTGTATGGTATGACTCAAACAACTGAAGCACTGTACCTAGTATGCCAAAGACGATACAACATTGCCCCGTGATCTTTTGTGTCAAAGGCCGATGACAAGTGCAATAATACCAGCCTAGAAATATCACCTTTATCAACTCACATATGAACACTATTCATGACACAATTCAAAGCCGTTACTGTACTGTACGCAGATTGGTACTTGTTAAACCGGTCATTTGAGATCAGGTGATCCCGTAATTGATTTTCACCAACTTCTCTAAGATTTTGGAGATGAACGATAAGTTGGAAACTGGCCTGTAGGTCTGTAGAAGCTGTGGATCAAAGTTTGACTTCTTTAAGAGTGGTCTGACAATTGTTTGTTTGAAATGACCAGGTTCAGTGCCAGTAGAGATACTGACATTGTTTATATCAGTGATAGTGGGAAGTAGAGCACCTAAAACCTCCAGCATGGACTTGGTTGGAAGAGGATCTAGGGTGCAAGATGTTGACTTCGCACCAAGAATAAATTGACGGACTTCACACTCTGTTACCATCCGAATGAATTCAACACTGCACCTTGAATTCAACACTGCACCTTGGAGCATGGTGGTGTAGTGGTCAGCGCGCTGGCCTCTCACGCAAAAGGCCGGGTTGGAATCCAGGTGGAGACACCAAACATTTGTTACCAGGGCTTTACACTGTGTTGTGTCCTTGGGCAAGGCACTTCATCCACATTGCACTCACTCCACCCAGCTGTACAATTGGGTACCTGAATACGGGATGTATTGCAAATGTAGTAGCAGCATCGCAAGTACAATTCTCTCAGGGTAATAAATGTTAAGCGCCTTGAGCATGGAACATGGAAAAAGCGCCATACAAAAGCATATTTATCATCATCATTATATGTAGGGAATGATTCAATGTCCACATCTGAATCGAAGTGTTGCCGAATCTTGATCATCTTTTTTCCACAAAGTAATCATAGAAATCCGCTGCCAGATGATCATCTTTTCAATGCGGATGTACTGTGTTTGAATCTTTCCTAAGTAAACCATGGAGAATAGAAAACATTCTCTGTGGATCATTGGAACTGTTTGTGAGTTCGGTGTTGATATAGTGAGCCTTGACCTTACACATTAGATTGTTCACAGACTGCCTATAAGCATTGAAGATTTGTCAGTGAATCTCCAGTTTAGAAACACTCCACTGACGCTCAGCAACTCTCGTTTCCTTTTGGTATCTTTGGCCATGGGGAATGTCTTCTTGGTCTACGCATCCACCTTTTACAGGAGCATGCCTATCTGCTACAGATAATCAGAGAAGAGTTAAAATTGCTAAGTAATATATTTACGTCATCTAGGCAGGCAGTGCCTTTAATATTTTGGAGAAAAACATTTGAGAAGGAATTTACATCTACAGATTTGAAATTACGAATGTTCACTGTAACAGCTGTTGGAATTTGTTTATGGAATTGAAGATAAAATTTCACCAAAAGGTGATCTAACATTTGATGATCATCAAGGTATTAAAATCCCCTGGTATATCCGTATGATCTCTTGTCCTATCAAGAAGGCTTAGTAAATCAGCAAATTCCTTGAGGAAATCTGAGTCTGTTAGTTTTGTTAAGGGCGGTTTGTAAATGCATAAAAGTTAAATGGATGTCTGTTGTAAGATGTAAACACATATCATCTGTTTAAATGATGAGAACAATTCTTGACGAATAAGGTTAACTTGGAGTCCCTCTTTAAACATAATGGCTGGACCACCACCTTGTTTATTAAGATGGGTGATTCTTATCCTTGAGGTGCAATTTCCATAATTTTCGATTTAATTATAAGATTCTTATCACGTGAAAATGTTCTTTGCTAAACCTCAGGCTGATGTCGTCGTCCTTTTCCTGAGATATGAATTGAAGCCACGTGTCTAGCCGCGTCTTTATTGTGAATCAGTTGACCTTTATAAAAGTAAAACCGAGCTGAAACAATAGCCCTTTCTTTGTAGTCCACCAGCCAGGCAAGGAAAATAGAAAATATGCTCACCCCAAAAGCTAGAAAATATATAAGTGGATAAAATGTTTCTCTTAACACTTGGGTTTATGATGAAAATGGATGTCAAGTTTGGAAGTGGTGCATTATTTTTTTTTTACACTAAAAGTTTTATGTATGAAGTCCTCACACCATACCAAGATATGTTATTAGTTGTGTGGAAGCATCTACCACTTGAGTTATCTCCCTTATTTGATTTTGACCTTTGTTTACAAGATGGCGGTTTGCCAAGCCCAAGGACTGATGTTTATTTAGCTTTAGTGCACATTTGGATATGTTGGAAATGAACATAGATGGAACAATTAACTCCAGTCAAGATCAGCAATTGCAAAGGTGACTAATTGCTTTGTTTTTTCCCAGCTAGATATCATTGAAAATTTTTTTTGACATTTCTACATGCACTGGTTGAGTCAATAGGATAGTAAGATTGAAGAAATCTGTCATTGTTAGAGATGTTAAAATGAAATAATATACAAAAAACATGATACACAAGGTTTAACTGAACTCCAACAGCAAAATTTTATGTCTATTTACAAGAGCAAAATTGTTTTGAATGGTGGAAACACACCAGGGGCCTATTTTGGGATGGGTATTTTAAAAATGTACTCTGGTTATTGTAAGCGAAAATAGTTGAACTTTTTTTCACATTTTTGTTAATGATACAATGTAACTGTAACTGCTTGTGTAATATTTATATAAGGATTTCAATGGTTAGATTGAATATCACTTATATTAATCACACCTTAAATGGGCCCCACCATTATTCTAATGACTATAGGCACAAACAACACATTATACTAGCTCAATTTTTTTGAGGTGAACAACACACACTAACTAATGTGTTAGAATCAATAAATAAATAATATTTTTTCATGTTGATTTTTAATGTTCATAATCAACAGTACTAATTTATAAATCATTGATCTAATATATCATTCAGTGAATTTTTTAGATTAACAATGAGCTAAAAATACGGTTTAGAATTGATATCATGATTATTATGTTATCTATGATAATAATTAGTTTTGTTAATGGTATTATTATTATTTTTATTGTTTTTGCTGATTATGAAATGAATGGTATTTTTCAATAGCTTTGTTTTGAATATGTAATTTAATAAGATATTCTATCTGTATTAAGGTTTATTTAAAATGATTTTTATAAACAATAAATACCTGTCTAATATCTTGTGTAAAATAATTATTTGACGATGATATTTGACGACCCTCCCTGGAATGCAGCCAAATTACAATTGTAATGTAAGTTAATATGACCAAATCATGTCAATAATGCAAAGAATCCACTAATGAAAACATATTCTCTTATCTGTTGTATCATTAAGTGTAAAAAGTTCCCCTGAAAACATTAAAATACTTTTTTCCAAAAAAATAGTTTTCTTAAATTTTTTTATGTTTTAGCCCAAAAAACACTATTTAAGTGTGAACAAATAAAATGATTTACTTTCAGAATATACACTCATGTTTACTGTATAGTTCTATATGCTTAACAATCAATTGTAGAATCAAAATCAAATTTATAAAATAAAACACAATTTTCCTGGATTTTTAGAGATTTTTTGGCAAAAAAACACCTTTTTTTAGAAGATAGCACCACTACAAAACTTGACATCCCCCTGAATTATGAAATAGAGGTATTATGGAGGCTAAAAATGCATTCATAGTTTTTCTAGCCGATGGGGTGAGCAAACTCCTTAATTAGAGCCCTCTTTGAGTTTGGCTGGTGGACTAATGGTTAATTGTGTATAAAGTTGATATCGTGTAAAACCCTCGAAAGGATAGCTTCATGGACGTAAGACCGCAATTAGGCTTTGTCCTTTCCGCTAGGATTTCATGCCTCAGGTTTTACAATCCCGAGCATAACCACTTCCCGTGTTTTATCCTACACTAAAAGAAGTTTATATCCCGATGTAAAACTGCTCACAGAATAAAATCGGATACAGTTTCTGTTGGTTGATGAATAGTCTATTAAAGTCTTAAGATGCGAGGCATCATCACATCACTATAATTGCTTTTTAAATTATATATTTTTGTAGTGAAACGCAGTTCAATTCCGGTGTTACCCCTGAATCAGTTTATATTTTTCACTTCAAGGACCCATTTCTTGAAGAGCATGTTGATTGAACCTGAAGGACTTCATGTATAGTAAACGGTAGAGCATACAAGCTGGTTTTATTATCAAGCCTACACAAGACGCAAGCTACTGACTGCTCGACAGCTTCATCAAATGGGGCAGCGTGACTCGCGACTAAAGCGTCTAGGTCTGTGCGGGAATTATCAGTTTGGTAGTACTTCTACTTATTTCCTGTGGCAAGATTGGAGAATATTTTATTAGCTATGGCCAAGGAGAGGCAGACGTTATATTGACAACATTGATCCCTGAAGTAGCCAGGAAGAGAGAGAGAGAGCGATCAAGAGAGGGAGCGTGGACGGTGCCATTCTGCTCGGCTACTACACGCTCGATTCATGTCTCCCTCCCTGTCTCTCAGCCTCGACTTGGCCGCGCTCCCTCACTCAGAGTCTTCACTCGCTCAGTTAACGCGACGGTCATCAGACCGCTATATCGACACGCGCGCTTTGCTGTAATCAGGCATGTGGACTTACTTTCTAACTTGATGAGGCGCTGGTTTGGATCCATGCAACTTCATGTGTGTGTAAAAGCAATATATTGTGTTCAGTGATGTTAAGCATCGAGTAATTCTTGATGACAGAACGTGTTTGGATTGTATTACTTATCATGGTGGTCGTACCTGTTATGCCAGGTAAGTGATGAATAATTAAAGATCATTTACAGGAGGTTTTCCTGTGTAACGGTATTTTCCACCCGACTCATTATGTAAAAGATTGACTCCGCGTTATTCAGTGTGTATGTTTACTGAGAGATGAGACGCAGCCAAGAAAAATGGGCCCATGGGGAAGAGACAGAAGAACGGAATCATTGCAACTACACAGTGTCATGTAAATCAGTCTGGTGCTGCCACTCATTCCCATGTATACGCTAGGGCTTGTCTGGAGCATGTAAAATAGCTCCACATACAAGAACAAGAAACTGGTTTGGATTTATATCATTACAAACATTTCAACAATTCTATTTCATATTTCAAAAAAAGAAAAGTCCTAGTAGGACGTAGAGATATATATTTTAGGAACCGATAAATGAAAAAATAAATCGACGATAGAGTATATTTTCCATTAATAAGAAAATAATTTACTATCCCTAAACAACAGTTGATATTTGCCATGGAAACTTGGTGGCGAATTGAAATCTCTATAACACATACGCATATAACAAACAAATGCAGCTGATAAGAAAGGTGTGACAAGCACCTGCTTTTCGTGATAGTTCGCGGTTAAGCGTGCGTGTTCAAGTGATGGGGACAGAGAGTAACTGTAGTACCGTAGTGGCTAACTAGGAGAAGCTGCGTGATCTAACTTGCAGACAGTATAGAGTTGCTTTAGCTCCGAAGGCTCAACAATTCAACCGCCCATACACTTAAGAAATATGCAGAAATAAACAGAAACCTTCAGTGTGTCCACAAACTTTAAACAGCCAATAAAATAATAAATAACGAACTCCTTACTTATATATACTTATATATATAATGTATAAACGTACATGGTACAAACAAGGTCTCAAGTCCTATGTATGACATAAAAATGACAAAATAATACTGTGCAACATCACACGTTTCCAAATTGGTGGAAGACCATATCCTGGCAAAATGTCTAGGTACCCAAAATATTAATATTCTCCAGGTACCGAATCGCACCGGTTTTGGACAGAATCACTCAGAAATGTTATTTCTCGACTTCCTGACGTTATCACATTGTCATCTTCATTGACAAATCGGAACAAAAACTCACAAATTTTCTATATAATAATTTCTTAAGACAAGAATGACGATTTGAAAATTCTTAACATTTCAGAAATTCTATTTGTGTATGAATATATTAAGTGGATTATGCGAGATTTATACAATAGATATAGTTTATAAGATAATAGAACTACATGTATATCTATAGACTGTGTGCAATATGAAATGTTTTCATATATTACAATGTTGATCCTTAATCCCCCAATGACTTTGAGTAGATGATGTTACTAATTCACTGTATACCTGAAAACTCAACATCAACAACTTTCTAGAAGAGAAAAGGAATCTCAACTATGAAAATGCAACAAAAAGTATACACCTGCATACCAAAAGTTTGGAAAAATCATGTAATTTGGCATGTCTTTGAGACATTGTAGCATCGCGAAAATTAAACGGATCATTTTGAACTTTCAATACAGAAGTGAAATTCCATTCCACCTAAACGCAATCGTATGCCATACCCAACCGTAAACTGTAGGTCACTGATGTGACGACGGGTCAAATTTGCGAAAATGTTAATTTTTGTTGATCTCAACAGAATTCTGTATAATTGAGCCGGAGCTTTAAACACAATTCATATGTGTTCCTTTGCAATTAGTCAATATGATTTTGTTTATATTTTTCTCAGAGAGTCGTAATGGAATATTTAAATCGATATTTAAGGAAATCGGAATTTTAAAAATATGACCCCCTCTGTCTATCTAATCATGCCAAAATTCTAATTTTTGCATAGGAGACTAGACATTCCCATAGTAAGTTAAAAGTGTAGCTATTTTACACATTGACAATGGGAGATACTTCGTCAGCTTTGCTGAAGTTATTTTATTGATGTTCAAACCAAACCTAAATTACATGATATTTGCACTAAGCTGTAGTAGTAAGTGAACAAACGTTTGATATGCAGCTGTAGTAATTCATTGTTGTTAAATCCTTTACTCTACGTTATTAACATCATCAGACACAGGGTGGTCTATTCTATTCTGGTGATAGGGGTGCATGACTATGGCTGTAGGCAAACTAATACATCCACTGTAGACAAATTGACACTAAATTGACTGTAGGCGAAGTGCATTGTCGGCAGAAGTAGACCTAACCCCTTTTCGCATGTCTTGTCTCATCACAAACTCGTGAATATCAAGCAGATGCCGTGTTTGCAAATCCATCGGTATATTTTATAGACCTTCTTCACAAAGCAATTAGGGGATCGTAAGTCTCTAATATAAACTTGTTGTAATATCAAAGTATTGAACTTCAGGTTGACGAAGGCAATCTCTCCCTTTGGGTTTAAAAAAAGAAGACTTAAAACTTGTTATTTTAATGCTTTTTTATGGTTGAAGACCAATGATTTGCAGATTACTCTATATTTATCTTCATCAACTTCTTTTGAGAACTGATACATTTATGTGAATAGTTAATGTGATTAGAATTCTGAAAAAGGAAGACAATGATATTATGGATGTACAACTTCTTTATTACACAATGGCGGCGTTTCGGTATAGATCCTTATACCATTGTCAAGCATATGGGAAATGAAGGGTACAGTCATTTATACATGAACTATATATCGGTAAGCCACATCCACAATATCATTGTCGTCCTTATACATTCGTAATTTCATTGTCTTCCTTATACATCCATAATATCATTGTCTTTCTTATACTAGCAACTTCTAGAATGCCACTGAAACAATTCAAGAATTATGAATGATTAAATAAAACAACGTGTATAGATTATATCTTACAACTGTCAGATGGGATCTTCACCGAAGTCTTGATACACTCGTAACCAGCGATTAACTTGTACCTGATTAGGGGTATAACTGTTTTGCTCGCAAAAAAATCGTGATTTTTGTATGGCATGGCCCGTCGTCCGCCGTCCGGCGTCCGTCTGTCTACGGCAGTAATCAGTCTGTTGTTATCAGCAAGAACACGTCCAAGTAAATGGTTCTTCAGATTTGGGAAAAGGAAGAAAGCAAATCTGGGGAGTAGGGTGGACATTGAAGAAATTCAAAGCCACATTCAGTCATGGCAGTGACAGCAACATGTGCTGGTAGGTAGAATTGTCCTGAAGGAGCAGCACTCCTGCACTGAGCTTCCCTGGCCGTTTTGCCATGATGGCTGCCCTTAATTGCATCAATTCATTCACGTTATATGCCCTGTTGATAGTTTGGCCCTTGTAACTTGCCATTAGGTGATCCATATTTGTAGTTAATGGACTAAGCCCCCCTCCCCCTTTAAATATGGGCGTGGAATGCATAATTCCTGAAATCTTTCTTCACATCAGATATACTTATCAAGCAAGCCTATTTCTGGAAAGAACCACAGGTCGGTATAACATCGTGTTAAATAACAGTGTAATAACAGAAGAAGAAGAAAAAAGTTCATCAAAGTGTCACACAACATACGACATCGAGTAAAATAGTGCATGTTTCTCGGCCAAACATGGTTTTCGGTACACTATTGAACAATTAAAAGATATAAAAACATATTCAAACACATACAAAAATTACCAAAGATAGTGAGAGAAATAATTATTTTTTAAACTGAATGAATTTAGTTGAGATGAACAATAAACCAATAGATAAATAAATACATGAATGAATGAATTAGATGAGGGAGTGAACAAATGCAAACAAAAATACTATTAAAATGAAATAAAGAGACAAAGAATAAATAATATATTCACTGATTGCTGATAAGTCATTACAGTAACATGAGTCTAAATTAGTCAACACAGGTAGTAAACTAGCAACTTCAAGAAATGGATTATAGCGTGTGTAGAGATAGAAATTGCAATCAATCATGAACTGAATTCATTTGATACTTCTTCCTTAGAAATTAACTTGGTGGCTATCTTAATTTTTATATAGAACAAATAACCAATGCTTTATTATTTGGCATGAAAGTCTTCAACCAAAGTGTTAATGAATAATGCAGTACCTGATGATATGCAGAACAATTGGCTATATTTTGAGCTCATCAGTTCTTCAAGGTCAGATGGACTCTTTGCATGGCCCGTCGTCGTGCGTTCGTTGTCCTCCGTCCGTTGGCGTAAACTCATAACATGTTCGACTTCTCCAAAATTGCTGCACGCCCAAAGTTGAAATTTCGTTGGGATGCACCTAGATTAAAAGTTTAAAATCTTCTTCTTCAACACCACTTGGCACAGGAGGCTGAAATTTTAAGAGTATTACTTTTCTGACATGAAAACTTAAAATTTTAACCTTGGTCTTGACCCCTCATTACATATAAGCATGACAGGGTGTCCACCTTCAAATCTTCTATTTTCTGTTTTCAAGAAACCATCAGTGATAGGCATCTCATTTTGAAAGTATCAATCTTGTAGGATGGAGATGTGTACATTTCATTTTCCTACCCCAAAAAATATGTTGAAATACCTAAACAAAAACTTGTTGACGTAAGAAGCTCAAATGATCAGAATAACATCTGTATTCCATGAAGATTAATGATTGTAGGTTTTGTTTTGACCGCCCTTCACATATGGGTGTGGTAGGGTAGCTACCCTTAAATATTCTGTCGTCATTTTCCCCAAGCACCAATAGCATCTTTGTAAGATTGAGACAAAGTTTTACTGTCCAACCTCAAACATAAGGGTGTAGTAGGATTGCAAATAAAAAAGGCTAACCATTTCTTTAAAGCGATGTAAAATGGTGTACAGCTGCACATCAAAAGTTTGTTCACATGTTCATATTTTGAATTCTGATTGCCTGAAATTTCGATTAAAATATTCCAGTTCCAATCTCTGAGAAAAAACCCAGCATCGTCACATTGACTGAATGCATGGGAACAAACAAAAGTTGTGTTTAAAGATGTTTATCACTTCAGAAGGTTTTGAAGTATTAAATGAAAAAGAATGTTTTCGAAATTTTTACCCCTGGTCACTTTAATGACCTGCCAAAACTGCTATGGTTAACTGTTGGGTATTATATATAGTTTATGTTAAAGTTCAATGGATCTTCACTTCTGTATTGAAAATTAACATTATCAGTTTCTTTTTCGTAATGCTCTGATGTTTCAAAGACATCTCAATTTACATGATATTTGCACCAGGGTACGCAGGCATGTGAACAAACTTTCGGTATGCAGCTGTATGACTGAGCTTGTGAAGACTGCAAACTGCAGGCACATGAAAACCTGATTTTTGTTAGCAGTGTCAAGGATTTGGTTGTAGGGGTAGTGAGAAGGTGAAGGTAGGATGTTGGTGAGGAATGATATTTTGCAGATTTAAGCCATGCTTTTCGCTATTTTTAAATTCATTTAGTGTTTAAGAAGAAAATTTATACAAGATATAAGGGAGCAACTGTGAGTTAATGAATTAAGAGTGAGTTAATGAATCAAAACATATTCACTCTCTAACTGTTATTTTCAAAGAATCTGTTTTTCTATTTTGATCATGATTCAAGGAATATAACATGGTTTTATCGACTTTCTTCCAATTTTGTGTCAAGACATCTTGTCTAATGCACTGACACTAGAGAATTTCGGTGATGTATTTCACTTGGAGAACTATGCAACGGTTGATGAACACCAGACCACATGGATCTATTTTTTTATTATCATGTTTTAAAATTTTAGTACCAGTCCATATTCCTCATTTCCAAAAAGAATACTCCATAAGAAAAAATCACTGTATGTTTCGTAGTAAATCATCCAGACAATTAAAAAGGGTAAAAGTTTCAGGGAGTACGACTTTGATTTAAATGAAAATGAAATAATTTCTCAGCGATTCTTTAGTTCTTTCATTATATCTTGAAATATTCCAAATATTGGATTTATTGGCAAAATGTCATATCCGAGACCAAACGTTAGGTATAAATGGTGTCATGGACAGATAGAAACCCAGGCGTCTCCCCTTTCTTCTATCAGATACAGACTGCCCCCCAATCTCCTCCTGCCACAACAAGCCGCTTCCTCGCACGCAGGCACTCACACACTCTCAACCAGCTTACACTCACACACTCTCAACAACTTGTCCAGTTTTAATCCGCCAATGCAAATCAAACCAATGTGCACAGCCCATTCTCTTTGTTCATGGAATGCTGTCTTTCTTTTATTCGATATTAACCACACAACACGATGTAAAGACTAGTAGTAGTGAACTTAGATATGGGGACACCAGCTTAAAATTACTATTTAAAAATCAAATTAATTTCAATTAAACTAATGTCATTTATGAACAAAGTCTGTAGTTCTAAGTTTCAAAAGAGCGTTTGCATTTGTCATATAAATTGCGCGAAAAGGGGTTTATGTTAATTCCAACAGAATTGTTTGTTTTTTCATTATGACCGAAGTAACCACAATCCATAAATCCTACATTCATCAACAACAGACCATAATTATATGTTTGGTGATAACTCGCCAATATGCCACCTCATTTTGCCAAACTTTCACCAAATACGATATTTTGAACACAAAGGCAATATAACAAAATTAGGTATGGTAGGCAAACTGACAATGTAAGTTACTACTACTTTATTTCGTAACGATGCACCCTCAAATCGTATGGCAAACATCAGACACGAATGAAATAATACTGAAACGTTTTCTGTCATTGAGAAAACTCTTCTACTAAAGATTCTTGAAATAATATCCCTATGTGATAACACCAAGGACATAGACTTTTAGTAATGGAACTTCAACAGCACTGAATGGCTTTTTGTGATGTATAGCTTCATTGCTTTAGTGGGAGGTGCGTCTGTTGGGTAAATTATGGTAATTTCTTAAAACTGGCAAAAGAGGCCCCACCCTTTCAATCAGTTTGTCACTTCTTCTTAAGGTAAACTTTAAGTCTGTGTGAAAGTTTCAATTTTGTTACTGTCCGAACCATAACAGAGACCACGCGGGGTATGGTTTATTTGTAAGAATGTAAGTCTTCAACCAAATAATAAAATGGCTACATAAAATAACCTACAGAAAGAATAGATCTTTTTAACCTCTATCAGGACACCAGTTATGGTAGGAAGCTAACATATTTAGAACATATTCTCTGTTTGGAGGAAATAAAATTTGAAAACGGCATCGTCAAACTCCCAACCAACGTCGTGCATTCCGTGAATCAGGTTTCACACACGTAAGATTTCGATTATTTTGACTAAAGATAAAATGTGAGTTTGATAATGCCCAAATCCGCGGAGGATCATTCGTAATATGACATCATCTGGTCACCGCAAGTGATTATCTGGCTCCGGTAGCATCATCGGGAGAGTGAGCAAGACAGAGAGTTTGATAAACCATTTCCGTGTTGCATACCTATTTTTGTTTAGTAAGATACATTATTTTGTTCTATTTTTTTAACTCATCAAGGCTGAAGGCCAGATGGGATGATAGCACGGCTCGTTGTCCGGCTCTATGTCCAGATTATATTGAAAAATAAAATCAAAATCACAACCATTTGTTTCTGTTATATCCACTTGAACTATATCTATGAACTTATTGACTTCCCCTCGTATATCCATTTCAAGGATACACACTTGAATGCTGAAATTTTAAATAGACACTGTTGACAAGAAAATCGAGATTACTGTATTATTTTGTAACATTTCATTGCATGTTACAGTATACACCTATTTTGATTATTCATATCACTCCCATAAGCCCGTCAAAGACTTGCTCAAACAATAAATCACGAAAACCTAATGAACCACAGATTCAATGGCTCTATTTCGTTTTGAATGGTCCATTGTTTGCGCAGTGATGTTGTCTGAATTGTTTTTATATGTTTAAATAATCAGATTAATTTTTAGGTAATATATTGAGTGATGATATATGTTTGATGTTATCATGTTGCTTTGGGAATCAGTTCTTAGTCTGATATCACCCAATTTAACCACTGAAACAATTATCTTTTATCATGACAGCTTCAAATTAGGGCACAGAGCTGATTATTTAACCGACCCTTGGTCAAGAAAGAAGAAAATATTTTGTTGTTTTCTTGATTTTAAAAAGGCTTTTGATAGTGTATGAAAGGCAGTATTGTGGAATAATTTGTTTGATCAAGGTATAGATGGCAAATGCCTTTGTGGAATCTATGTATCGTGGCATTAAATCATGTGTAGGTGATTTAAACAGCGATTCCGCATTTTCCCCCTGTATTATTTTCTTTGTTTTTAAATGACTAAGAAACATTTTTAATGTCCAAAGATTGTCCAAGTCTAGTAATTAACTCTGCAACAACAGATTCAATTGATTCTATGATAGACTTATCCATCAAGTGGTTTGTTCTCTTATATGCCGATGACACTGTCCTTTTGGCCTACAAACAAGCAAATCTCCAAAACGCTATTCACTATTTTGAAGTATATTGCAATATTTTGGAAATTAATAATACACGTGGAAAAAACTAAAGTTCTTGTATTTTGTGGTAACAAAAATTATATGAGTAAAGATATTTTTCTCAACGTTTCTCCTTTGGAATATGTTAACGAGTATATGTACTTGGGTGTTATTATTCTTGTTATAAGAAATGCAGTTTTGGTCAAGATTACTTACTGACAAAGCTAGCAAAATATACTTTGTTATGTATTAAGTTGTCTATAACCTCTTTAATAACGGCATTTACAATGACATGTCATGTCATGTTGACATTATGATGAGATGAGCGGTACACAAAGGGCAGAATCAGATGTTGGATGATTTCAAACATGTCTTAGGTACGTTCACATGCATTTTGTGGGTAGGTTTGCATTTCATTATACATTGTAGCGCCGTGAATTGCCAAACATATATGCATATTGGAGTTTGAAAAGAGGCATTAGATATCACTACTTTAAAATTATTTGACACTTCCTCTTTAGAAATCAAAGGTCTATCTAATTGAAATTTAGTTTAACCATACCTTCACCGATAAAAATTAGTAGTTGCAAATTTGTCTTAACCATGACAGAGACCAAGTGGGCAATGTCTTAATATTTCACATGAGAGACTTCAAGCTGAGCGGTAAAAATACATCAGTACATAATGAGCTGCAAAGCCAATCGCTCTACTTTTATATTTTTCATTCTAATGCATCTCTTTGTTTGGTTTGAGTGTATCTTGTTTTTTATGTTATCTTCAATCGGGTCCTCTCCGTATTGTCTTCGTCCGTCAGTCGGTACCATTGAACCATTACAATATCTTCGCATGTGACAAGATGACCATATGAGTGATCGTAATGCTTTGCAGTTGGATAAAACGCACACATTGCCTGTTGGCAAGGTTAGTGTTCAGAAGTTCACTGCATGACCAGGTACATTTACAATAAGTTTCCTGATGAATAAGAATGTCAGAATTTTTAAAAACATTCTACTCACGTTTTCTACACCTTGCTGCCGAACTGTCTTCCTGCAGACTCCACAATGTCCTAGTTTGTTTGCTTTAAATCAGCTACGTTTGTTTACTAATGACAATTTGCAAGTCAACTTAACGTTTGATAGTCGGACCATAGTCTCACTCTAGTCCAACAATGCAAGGGTACAATCATACTACTTGACAGGTGCTCTTCTAATTTAATTTATCTTTGTGTATTGACTGTGTATTGAATCGTTTAGCTCGGTGATTGAGATTGGTTGGGGAGATGGGATTGACTTGTCAAATTGGTAGAAGTTGGTAAATGGGGTAGGTTTGCATTTAAAGTTTACAATTTGGAGGGTAATTGTATAGATATTATTAAGCTTATTTTAGAATGAACTCGAGTGTTTTAAAATGTAGTTAGGGTTTTAGAAAGCAATCACAATATAAAAGAAGTCTATGTAAACTGAAGTACAAAAGAATTGTACACCAAATTGAAATCGCAATACAACAACGGAAAAGAGGTAAAGAGATAAAGGGATAAAGTCATTTATACAAATCCACCACTTGATTAGTTTTCGGGATTCTAGTTTGATAGAGACATAGTGTAGATAGTGCTTGAAATGATAGGGAATAATGTGGTTATCGGTTGAGATAATAGGGATTAATGTAGATATTGGTTTAGATGATAGGGAATAATTTAGATATTGGTTGAGATGATAGGAAATAATGTGGATATTGGTTGCGATTAAAGGGAATGATTAAGACATTGGTTGAAATGAAAGGAAATAAATCATATATTGGCTGAGATGATAGGGATTAATGTAGTAACTGGTTGGGATAAAAGGGAATAATGTGGATATTGGTTAAGAAGATAGGGAATAATGCAGTTATTGGTTGGAATGATAGGGATTTATGTAGATATTGGTTTGAACGATAGGGATTAATGTAGATATTGGTTTAGATGATAGGGAATAATCTAGATATTGGTTGAGATGAAAGGACATAATGTAGATATCGGTTGTGATGATAGGGAATAATCTAGTTATTGGTTGAGATGATAGGGAATAATGTAGATACTGGTTGAGATGATAGAAAATAATGTATAATTATATTGATTGAGATGATGGGGTATAATATAGATACTGGTTGAGATGTGTGGAAATAGTATAATTTGGGATTGAAAAGATAGATGATAATGAATATACTGGTTTAGAGGAAGGAAAATGAAGATATTGCTTGCATGAGGAGATCCTCACAGCGAGAACCGGATATAGGCGTCCTTTGATTAGCAGTTTCTCACAGCGAGAGACGCTTATGTGCACCCCATATTCAGCGAGAGCCGCATATGTGCGTCCGTCCTAAAGAATTACAAAACATTCATTTTAGAAATCAGTTTGGTATCCATCAACGAAGATTAGAGTTTCTGAAGTGAGATGCTTTCCTCAGGAATCAATTGGAAATTGCTACTCTTTGTACACAATTATAACACGTTTTGTAAATGAAAACATTCCGTATAGGTATGTCTTGGAAGGGGATAACAGATACTTTAAAAAGCAGGTTTATCAAATTAGATGAAATGATTGGAGTCTTTGTGAAGTTATCAATATTCCGACACAGTCAGATATATTTAATCTGTAAAATGCTTTGAATTCCAATATGCAATAGACAAAACGAGGGGGAGCGTTATTATTGATATTTATCTAGTATGCATTCGTAAATCATTTGTAAAGAATTTGAGACTATTGAATTAAATTCGCTCTGTCAGCGGTTAAACATCAACTTACATGAAAGGAAATATTAAATTATAACATATTATTACAGTATATTTATTCAACTACTAACATGAATATCAAAATTTACTAATATCCAAAGCACATATCTAAATATCTTAATGGATCTGATCACATGTTTAATAAGTTGTCAACTATTTATAGTATAGGGTACCAACTGTACGGAAGGGGGGTGACAAGAAGAAGAATGCTAAGGTTAAACTGTTATAACGATAAGTACACTGACTGTAGCATGTTTCCATATGGTCTTTTCCCCATTCGGATACATGATTAATCTCATCGTCAAACTAGTGAACGCCTTCGAACTTATTATGTTCTTCTCAAGAACAGAACGTAAACGTGGATGTGACTAGAAAATGACCAATGAAAGGTGTTATGAAGAAAGCAAGTAGTAAACTAGAAACCTGGACCCATATTTTCGAAGCTCTCTTAGTGCTAAGATTGTCTTAAGCCAATGTTAATGTATGGTACTTAAGACTATCTTAGCAATAAGAGAGATTCGAAAATCTAGGCCCTGGATAACAAAGATACGCAGTTTGTCAAGCTAATACTAGACTGAAAAACTAATACATTTTTACATGTAGGCAACAAAGAGCATCCTTCCAGGTCGTTTAGTTTAGACGTTTATAACTATATGTGTTGTCGTTGTATGTTTCAGTTGATGTGGCGACATTCCTTGGCCTGTTTGTGCGCATGCCACTCCTAAAGCTAGGTTCTTTCCCCTCGCACGTGCTCACAAACACAAGTGTGGAGGAATGCGCGCGAAGCTGCACTCAGCAGAGCACTTTCGACTGTAAGTCGTTCGACTTCGACAATTCGCTGAGGAAATGTTGCCAGTACAACGTGACTCACGAGAGTGGAGTGCTGCAGGTGGCCCGAGTCACAGACCACTACAGGAGTGAGTCCCTATTTCTTATTTGAACATTGAAGTAAACGAGATATGAGCAATCGTAGTTCTTTTTCTATGCGATCGAACATTGAAGCAAACATTTAAAATTGTCGGCACCCAGGGTGAATATGTTTGACATTATAATACAATCTAACTATTTTCTTCCAAGTCTAGTTAACCTTCGTATTGAGTGACAGGGGAGAAAATCTTTGGTGTAATATTGACTTTTATAAGCATTATATATTGTTGTCGGTATGAGCAAAATATGTCAATGCTTTTACTACGAAAATGACCATACAGTTTAAGTACTCTTAAAGTTAAACAGCCCTCAAGCAGCCTATGCCAGGTACTAGGGTTGTATGTTTTATGTTGTTTGATGGCTATCCAGGAACCACAATGGCCAGGTACTAGGGTTAGTGATTGTTGTTTGATGGCTATTCAGGAACCACTAAGGCCAGTTACTAGGGTTAGTGATTGTTGTTTGATGGCTATTCAGGAACCACTAAGGCCAGTTACTAGGGTTAGTGATTGTTGTTTGATGGCATCTTCAGGAACCACTAAGGCCAGTTACTAGGGTTAGAGATTGTTGTTTGATGGCTATTCAGGAACCACTAAGGCCAGTTACTAGGGTTAGTGATTGTTGTTTGATGGCATCTTCAGGAACCACTAAGGCCAGTTACTAGGGTTAGAGATTGTTGTTTGATGGCATCTTCAGGGCTTGATGTTGCTGTTAGTCAAGGGCAAATAACTTGTGAAATAACAATGGTTAATTTATAAGAGACAACAATAAGACAAAATATATCATGAATTATGTGTACATGTCACAGGATCTGTTATTCAGGTAAAACAGTGAAAGTGCATGTATCTTTCCATTTTGCAGGTGCCTTTGAGAAAATGTTTAACAGACTACCAAATCATGTGGTGACGTTACGTCATAACCGGAAAATACCGCGAGTGAGTGTCGAAGAGTGCGCGCGCAGATGTATATTCGAGGTGACGTTCATGTGTGAAGGCTTCGACTATGAACCGGAACTTCGAAGCTGCTGGTTAACAGAGGATACACCGGAAACTGCAGGAGGTGTGCGCACTCATAAAGGGGCGGACTATTATAGGAGAATACCAGGTAAAAGAGTGGTTTTGCTTTAGGTCTGTAGCCCTAAGTTGTATTACATAGTTTCTCTTCACATCATGTACATCCAAATTATATTAATTATATCACAGAGACCTTATATCAGTCGTTGAATTGGAGCTCACCTTGAAGGTCGCATAGACTACGTCGGGACTGGTAGAGTCCCGCTTTCTCATTGGGCGCCGAATCGAACTATTTATTTCAGTGCATCAATGCCTTAATCCTTCAGCTTTTACACTTTGGAATCTTGTGTTCACTTCACAATCATTAAGAGAATACTTTTCAAATGCAAAATGTAAGGTAAATGGTTTGAGCATTTTAAATGAGACATATGTGTTTCATTGTTACAGAGGGACCAATCGGCAAATTCGTATGCTACGGACGTGGCTCTCTGCCTGCTCTAGAAGGTCACCAGATTTACAACCGGGTCATGCTAGGGGTCACTCTCAATGCATGTGCACAGCTGTGTATATCGGAACAAACGTTTCAGTGCTCCAGTTTTGACTACGACTTCGGAGAAAACGCATGTCACATGAGCCAGTACATTGCCGCTAACGTGAATGGCCTGAACCAGGACAGTGCAAAGAGCGCCTCAGTCATGCACTATGAGACCAAAGGTGAGCAATAGCTAGGCTTTAAACTTGCACAGCCATTCTCCAATATGTATTATGTGTGTATGTTTTTGTGTGTGTTTTGAGTCCGAACGTCCCTTACATGTAGCTTCTTTGTTGTGTACTTGCCAATGCGTGTAGCTTGTTTTAAGAAGTTAAGTATACAGATGTAACTTAATTAAGACATTTTAACCGCCACCGTATTGACTCGGCAATGGGTCTCTCACTATTATTTTAACTTCTATGTAACACAGTGTTAAGTACCTAACATTGGTAAATGTCATTACTTGTTTTAACCTTCTAAAGACAAGTGATGCTTTAGGGAGTTCCACGATACAACGTTGGTGACGTAGAGGTCGACAATGGCACAGATAAGTTCATGACAGAAAGTGTGATTTGAGATCACAAGAACACAAATCATAACCAGGATGTCAGCAGTGAGTGTAAACGAAGTTTCCAAACCAGTAAGGAAAACCAGGAATCAAATCTGGTCTCATATGAGGCAAAGATAATTGGTTGACAGTGCTGTTTCTGTACAGTAAGGGTACGGGATGACTGGGCGGTATCATCCATAGATAAAGGACAAGCTATTTATGTAAGATATCAAAATGAGGTACAAGAACGGGGTGACGGATGTTTCGGATTTTGCGATAAATTCCTTAGTTTCCTCCGTAATGTAACAATATCCAGCACATAGTCATGAGAAGGGCATTTCTAAATGACTCATCACCTCAGGAAACGTAGGACATTCATGCAAGCAGTGACTTTGGTTCTCTACACGTGGCTGACATTCATTTGTTACGTTTAAAACGAATCGCCTCTCAGTCGATAATTGTATGTCAAAATTCACAGACTCCGAACAAACAGCAAACAAAACAGGCATCTGAGAACATTATGAATTTTTTTCTCATTTTATACCTAATTGCAAATCAAATTGAAAGCGTTTTTGAAGTGCACGTGGATACCTTTCATTTCTTGTATTTCCTTCAATGTTCGCGCGTTCACAACACAACAAAACACGCGCGTTCACAATCTGAAAAACACTTGAACCTCTCAATAATTAATGTGTGAAAAGTATCACACAATGAATCAGGCGACGCTTAATTATTCTTTACGCTTATATATTCTCTTATATGTCAAGTAGAGTTGTTGGCTGAGAAGAAACGTTCCTACTCACGGAATGTTCCACCATTGATGAAAAGTCACCGAGTCTTACCCTGATCAAGGTCAGATTAAAAGATAATTCGATTTTTGGATAAATGGATGATGTCCACGTGGGACGTAGAAAACCCATTCATCCCAGTACATAAGTGTTCCGGAGAATAAAGACGGAACTGATAAACAATCCAACTTGTGACATTACTGATGAAACTTTGAATAATACCATTAGCACCCTGATAGCCAAGTCATAAACTGATCGATTGGCAGTAAGGCATCATCGATTATAGCTACTCAACCGGCTCGGAAGTGACTGTAGAAACTCTGAAACATCTGCCATAGGAGCCTCTTCAGCGTCGAAATATCAGTTCATAGATTCACTTTTACGATGTGAAAAGATGTCGTTCTTATGTTGATCACTCGCAGAGTAGACGGCACCTGTAGAACTGGACTGCCGCCCGCAGTCTAATGATCAATGCAAAGTGAATTTGTCACCGCTTTCGGGAAAGCGGGCAGTCTCACTTTTGTTTGTTGACGAGCTGAGAGCCTCGCGCACTTAACAAAGAACGTCTTGCTTTCTGGCCAATTACTTAAGTGCTTTGGGATCACACGGTTGCTCATTTGATGAAAGGTCGGTGATTTCATGGCTGACTCCGTGCTTCATCAGAGAGAAAACGAGCAGCTGGTGTCGGAGAGAAGAGTTGACTAGAATGAGAAGAACTTCCCCTCCCCTGCCCGTCTGCCCTTTCTTTCCATCCTTGAAAATTGTATATAACAAAATAGCTTTAAAATGACCGTCCATAAACCCATTTTCACTGGAATGAATAACTGACGTGTTCTTTAGTCAAACAGGTTTTTTTTAACAAGAGATCGGTCACCCTGAATGATAACCCGCTTTTAAGGTTCACTGTTTGAATTTAAGATGTAAGATGCGTTTTTAATTATTACATCAAATGACAATTAAGTAATGGCATGAAAACATGGAATTTGTATACCGACAAGTTAAGGGGAAAGGATAAAATAACTAAACAGGCTTTCAAGTTGTTTTTCCGAAGTAAGAAAGTATTTTCATTATAATATCTATAAGATGAATTGCCCGTATATTAAGTGTTTTTATGATATCAACTTTAACCAGTATACAAAATAGAGGGACGTTTCTAATTTATTTCATTTTTGACGTGATTCAATAAAGTAGCGTCATTCTACTGTGGTAAGCGACTAACGTGACGTCATTTTATTGTAGTAAGCGACTAACGTGATGTCATTCTATTGTGGTAAGCGACTAACGTGACGTTCTATTGTGGTAAACGACTAAAGTAACGTGACTCTATTATGGTAAGACACTGAAATGTCGTTATTCTATTGCTGTTAACGTCTATTTGAGAGTAATCTCACTCTGTTATGGTAAGCAACTAAAGTGACGTCATTTTATTTCGGTTAGCTACTTAAATGACGTAACTCTTCTTTATTACCGATCATATTGGGGTTTATAATTTTCATACGATGCCTTAGGGCTAAATTTCACTTTTCCATTGTGACGTCATTTCATAAACAATGCATTGACGTCACAGTTCGCCTCTGACTTTGCGTTCCAAATGTGACGACGTCTTGAAAACTGTCTATGCTTTGAGGTTGATTTTGATAATCTCCTTAGATTTTGCGACTTCGCAATCGGTAATAAATATAACTGATTGTGTGTAAAAAATTGAGAGAAATATCCTAATAAGGAAGACATTCCTAGTGTGACACACGAACTGTAATTAACAACATTGTGATCTCAACATAACCTCTTGAAAAGCAAGTCTAGATTTGAATCTAACAACTATGCTCTGACATAAATAAATCTACATGTAAACTTAATAATTATATCGGATAACCAAAGCGTTTAGTGTAATTGTTAGCTTCTAAAAGGTCAGATTGGTTGATAAAATGGCGCCCGTCTCTCAAGGTCCAATGGCTCAAGAGAACTCAAAGCTTGTGTAAGGGTAAATTGGTCAGTTAGGTTAACGAATCGTAGAGTTTAGTGACCCTGTGTCACTTTATTAGGGTTTTATTGGCGATTCCGTAAAATACCTTTTTCATCTTCTTTTTCATTGTTTCTCACGCTAGTCTATATTTGGTAGATACACAGTACAGTTGATGACACAACACTTACCCAGAGGCTAGTACAACTTGGTTGACATTTATTGTGCATCACTCTCGATCTACTGTGTTTTAGCGGCAATTAAAAGTCATTACATTCAGTGCGTGTGCGGCGTTTTATCTATTTATGTAAAACAATATAATGGATAGTACAAACTTAAGACAGATTACTTCTCGCTGCAGTTGATACTGTCAATATTCTGAGACTTTCGTCTTCAACGTCTATAAATAGAGTTGCCATTAATCTGCAATCATTACAGAGAATTTATCTTTAAGCTTAAAAAAGAATGGATTTGATACTCGCACATTAGGTATTTGTGTATGTACATGTAGCGTTAATAAATGTTATTACACTAGTAAATCATTATTTAAACAGTTTTTGCGGGGCAGACCTCTTCATGTTGATGTAATTCAACTACACACATGTTGTTTATCCAGACTCTGTTGTTGGTCTGAGACTAATCATTTGTAATTAAAGCATTTATAAAAGTTGTAAAATGCTCACATTTTTATTAAACCGCTTGCTAGATGCATATTTGTTTGTTAAATTAACGTCATTGAGCCTTGCGCACAAATGACACAGATGTATAAGGGATCCGCAGATTACAATGTCTGTGTTGCTCGCATTGATCCCCGGCCAGCTCTACTCGAGCCGAGCCGCAGGTGCCGTGTTCTGAACCCAGTTCGTTATCGGTCTCTCAAGGCGCTCCAGCACAATGCCAGTGTACAAAATCTTCCTCGTCCAAGTTTTATTAAAACAAGTAAAGACCCAAAACAGATCAATGTGGCGAGTTGATTCAGCTGTGGATCTAGATCTGGATGTGGTCACAGCTGCATTGATGATTGCTTCACGAATGAGATAGTGGAGAGAAATTAATCTTTCCTCACTCATTACGCATTTTCATATTTTCCAGCATTTCTGAATCGACATACATTTTCATTTGTAATAGCAGAAAATAAATATAGGTGCCTTAAATAACTTATAAACCCTTGTAATGTTGAGAAATAAAAGAGAAAGGTACAATGGTTATTGTTTTGAAGTAAACGGCTGATTTCACTGATCATTCGAACCATGTAAGATACTGCAGTGTTATGTGTAACTACGTTAATGTTGGCCTGCTTCATGAGTAGTCGTCGGATGTGGTGGCTGGTTGTGCTTATATAAGGAATGCTTATGATGAAGGGGGCTGTCTGCTGGCGGGGTTTTTTGCTGGTGGGGCTGAGGGTGGACTTGATGATGTTGTCGACTAGGTTGGCTGGATACTTGTTGAGGTTGATGAAGACCCTACGGAGGTGGCAGGCCAACATTGACGTAGTTTTCAAAAAAGGACAATCAATGCAGAACATCCTCCGAGCCACTGGTAGACCTCCAAACAGCATCAAACATCACCCATCCGGAGTAGTCTACCACATCAAGTGTGAATGTGGCGACTCTTACATCGGCGAAACGTCCCGGCCTCTCCCCCAAAGAATCAAGGAACATAAAGCCTCAGTCGCAAACAAGGACTCAAAATCAGCCATCTCTGGCCACATCCTGGCCCACCAAAAACACAACATCCATTGGAACAACATTGAAATCCTTGAAACCAGTCGCCCGGATTATAAGATCAGGAAGACTTTAGAAGCAATGAATATTTTGAAATTTAACCCCGCCATAACAGAGATCAAGGATATTACATCCCATCAGCCTACCATCACTTGATCAAGACCAATCAACGCTAATCCCTCTCAATCAGTAACCACCTCATTGTTCATCTGGCTTCCAATCTATTGCAAAAGCATTTACTGAACATCAACCTAATTACTTGTGTAAACATGCCTCAACGTATGTATATAATCACAGTGTTGTAACATTGAGTATCACTTGCTTGATAACGGTGTTTGTATCTACACCGAAACGTCGCAATCCATAAATTTAATATTTTCTTCATCATACCAACTTCTAAAATGCCACTCAAAGAAGCTGGTACATATGTCGCAGGGATTTTCGGTTTCAGACCAATCTTTGTCTGCTGTTTTGTGTCATGGATGTATGACTTAAAAATTATCTTTTTTACGAGTATATTTATTGTGCTATTTATTTAAACTCGTGAATGATTTTGTATCAAACTCGCTCGTTTGAACCTCAATCAGTAACTCATTCAGTATTCATTAATGGAAGGCCGTTTGGTTCCGATATCTATTGGTGAATGCAGCAGCACACGTTATTGGGGATAAGACATAATCTGGTAAAAACTAACGAAAAAAGGCGCGTATACGTTATTTCCTTGAAACCTTATTCAGTCACGTATGTTCACCAGCTCTGGAATGATACAAAATTAATTCCTTTCGGGTTAATAAAGTATTATTATCATTATTATCATTATTATTATCATTGTTGTTTTCATTATCATTATCATCATTATCATTATTTTTCGCTTAAATGGCTAAATTAGCGTTATTATTAACTAGTTGACCGTTAACAAAGATTGATAAAACGTTCCCGTTCATAGCCATCCCCCAACCCCTTTTGTGTGTTAAGTTGAATAAACGTAATTATATTCAGATGGCAATTTTTTAAATACATAAAATATGAACGCCCAAAATCCCCCTTACCCCAAAAATACACCAGCATCCCCCACCTCAAATCAAAACCATTCTCCTATCCAAGCAAGACAGTATCATGGCCCTCGAAATGTGTGCCCCTGCTCACTCAAATAGCTGAATCCGCCCCTGCCTGGGCGTAACTAAATATTTGTGTGTCTCCCCAGTTTACCATTTGTTAAGACTTGTTTCGGTCGGTTTAAAAGTTTGATAAATCATAACCCGTGGGCATGGAAAAAAGTAAGCCCTTTTTTCATGCGAATTATCAGTGACCATTTTTTGTTGGCATTGGGCTTACTTTTTGATAATGCACGTGGGTCATGTTTTATCCTACACGTAGTACAAGATGTGTAGGATCGACCGTGTAGTACAAGGCGAGTTACCTCAGCGTGTTTTACTAGGTTTGTTGTACTATACGTGTTGTGCACGTAGTACCAGTCGCGTTGACTTATGCTTGTGGCCTAAGGCATGTGGCACTGGCGAGATGTTCACAGCCCAATATAATTGGTCACCCATAAATATCTCAGTCGGGTTTCTCCACTGCTGACTCATCCAATGATGCTGTCATTTGGGACTGTTTTTGCTTCGCCTACCCATGATTAACCAAATTCTAATTTTGATGCAGCAGAAACAGCCTTGGTTTCAGTCCTTCAAAAACTGTTGACGTAATCGATGGCCACACCAGATAATGACCCAGCAATCGGCCTTCTCAAAGACTGGGGTTGTCTGGATGTCAGTTTAACTGCATTCGATCTCAGACATCCTAACACGCTTGAATGCAGTTATTTCTCTTCTTTTGTTATTTTTTCTTTTTTTCATGATGTTTACTTATGTATTCACTCTGTAGTTAACATAATAGTGGTTTGCGGCAATTGTGTCGATGCTGTAGGGTACAAGTTTGTTTATGATTCAATTTTGCAGCCCCGTACTTGAGCTACTTCTACCCAACCCCTTACGCCGTTGTGCTGGGCAACAACGAGAAGACCTTCAAGCGAGTCACTCCCAACAGGTGCGCACGGAGCTGTCTCGAAGAAACCAGTTTCGTTTGTCGATCATTCGATTATCAGGTAAGAGCAAGGAATTAATGTCTCAACTTGCTTTACATGGCTTATTCATATACAAAATTAGTAAACGCTTATTCCTTCATCATGCGTATATGCTAACTCTTTTACAAGGATCCCACCTGATTAAGGAGTAAGCATATACGAAACGTCGTGATTTTTATCACAAAGCAGTTGTTCTCTAGAAAACCAGTCGAATTTAAGCGACTTCTAAATGTCCTGTAAAGACGTCACCTGTATATTGATTTATTTAAAATTGCTCATTCAAAATTTGATATATGTTTTTAGTATACACTTACCACAGTAAGCAATATTATTAAGCAACCCAATTTTCTTTTCGGGTAAGGAGGCATTGAAGGAGACGCCTTAAGTATAAACTTAATTGTAATCTCAGTATTAAGCTGCTCTTAGTTATGAAATTCTTTTATCACTCTGTCATGAAAGCGTGTTTTGCTCTGATTGCTTTGTGGGAAATCACTCGGTGCAATTAGTTTCATTCAAGATTAGTCTCATTACATTTTAATCCTCCCCATCAGTCATTGATAATTCAATCTTCGCTAACACAAACCCAGCGCTCAAGGGATTTCAAACAGTGTATAACTGGCGCGGTATCCGCTCACAAACTGTTCGTATTGTTTGATGAACAATTAGGTATTCTAGACGGCAGCAAGGGATCAGGTTGAGATCAATAATCTGCTGAAAGCGCCAGGTGAAGAGGACAGGTGAGAAAAACACGTGAAAGGCGGAAGCAACACTCACCTGGAGGGCCAGCTAATCAATACAAGCTTGACTCGTAGATCAAGTTTGCCAGAGTAAACTCGTCTTAAATAAAGCCCCACCCAGGTCATCTCAATCAAACCCGCTCCTCCTACTCTCCTTATATCTTCCCTACCCTGCTTCTCTAACCCTACCCTGCTTCTCTAACCCTACCCTGCTTCTCTAACCTACCCTGCTTCTCTAACCCTACCCTGTTTCTCTAACCACACCCTGCTTCTCTAACCACACCCTGCTTCTCTAACCCTACCCTGCTTCCCTAACCCTACCATGCTTCTCTAACCACACCCTGCTTCTCTAACCCTACCCTGCTTCTCTAACCCTACCCTGTTTCTCTAACCACACCCTGCTTCTCTAACCCTACCCTGCTTCTCTAACCACACCCTGCTTCTCTAACCCTACCCTGCTTCCCTAACCCTACCATGCTTCTCTAACCACACCCTGCTTCTCTAACCCTACCCTGCTTCTCTAACCCTACCCTGCTTCCCTAACCCTACCCTGCTTCTCTAACCCTACCCTGCTTCTCTAACCCTACCCTGTTTCTCTAACCACACCCTGCTTCTCTAACCCTACCCTGCTTCTCTAACCACACCCTGCTTCCCTAACCCTACCCTGCTTCTCTAACCACACCCTGCTTCCCTAACCCTACCATGCTTCTATAACCCTACGCTGCTTCTCTAACCACACCCTGCTTTTCAAACCCTACCCTGCTTCTCTAACCCTACCCTGCTTCTCTAACAACACCCTGCTTCTCTAACCACACCCTACTTCTCTATCTCCTTCCTGCTTCTCTAACCACACCCTCTTCTATAACCACACCCTCCTCTATAACCACACCCTGCTTCTCTAACCCCGCCCTGCTTCTCTAACCACACCCTTTTTCTCTAACCACACCCTGCTTCTCTAACCACACCCTGCTTCTCTATCCCCATCCTGCTTCTCCAAACCATACCCTCCTCTTTAACCACACCCTGCTTCTCTAACCACACCCTACTTCTCTAACCACACCCTGCTTCCCTAACCCTACCCTACTTCTCTAACCACACCCTGCTTCCCTAACCCTACCCTGCTTCTCAAACTCTACCCTGCTTCCCTAACCCTACCCTGCTTTCTCTAACCCTACCCTGCTTCTCCAAGCCCACCCTTATTCTCCAATCCCCGCCCGGAATTAAAGCTTCTACCGAGTCCTTGCTCATCTACTCCATTATTTGAATAATTAGTCGAAAGAACTAATTGACCCAATTCGTGCCGATATTAAGTGGTCGACCATATCGCTCAGCAATACTTCCGATTCCTGTAATATTGTTTTTATTGATCACGTTTCACCTTTCAACACTAGGGGAACTAGGCTGCTTTCATGGTAGGGTATTTATCACGATTGATTGCTTCGGAGGCATAATAATTGCAAGAAAATAAGGTCCAATGCTTTCTCATGTTGCTGCTTGCAAAATATAGTAAGTAATGATTATAAAAGCATGAGTGAATATTACTGTCATGTCTACCGGTTTCCTCTAACAATATAAACAAGAGGAACTTTTCTTACTAACGTGCATTTACTGTTTTGACCTGAAATTTTTCGAATTCGGGGAAAGGGGAGATATATATGCCCCATAGTTTCATTTGATTCTGATGCCTTCGCCGTATCATCTCCCGTACTTGTCTGTGCTTGTCGACAAGGCTGCTGCGACGGATCGCGATTGTCCAATGAGAAATCATTTGAGAATTGCAACTTTTCGCCAAAGACACGAATTTCGACTAGTTGGCAGCAAGGTTTAAATAAGGCAGTTATAAAGACTGGTGCAATTTAAAGCCATGCGCCGTAACAGTAACATGACGTTTGGAACATATCAAATTCGGAAAACATTCCTTAGAATAGCAGAAACACTTCCATTTCCTTATTGACTAATTAACATAATATACTGGGAATACTTAAAAGTAATACTGGAAATATTTCCATTGAATACCTGATACATTTTAGCGTATATTTGAAACATTTACCTAGACCTTGATATGTGTTTTATGATCTTCAAACAGAATCGTTAAAAACAGTTAAGGTGTTGGGCGAGGGTAAGTCATTTGCATTTGCTCCCGTCTAGATGCTAACGGGTGTGAAATATACTTACGGTAGTAAATTTTTCTTACGTCTAAATGCGCCTTTGCGGAGAAATTTTACTGTCGCAGTAAACACATTGATATATGCCCGCTACATTGATCACTAACTAACCCATTCAGAACCCTCCCATGTGAGTCAGTAAAAGCTTAAGTGTTGTGTCCTCTTTATCGAATCAGATATTCACCTCCTTTATTACAAATGTATAATATGTTAAAATGATACAAGAACAATATCATCTTCCAAAAAGAAGAAGAAAACAAATTTAGATTTCGGTGATGATAAAAAAAACCCTCAGACTTCCTGATATTATAAATGAATGATTCAGTAACATCCCGACTGGATTCAAGTAATACTTGAAAGCGTACATTTCTGATTTTAAACAGTTTCAGGCCAACATTTGTTTAGTACAAAACAATATTTGCGTTAGTGTGTACTGTGTGTGTCTGTGAGTATTTGCCCTAGCTTGTGTATGCAGTTGTTAATGTCTGTAGGTGGTGAGTGATGGGGACAGACAACCCTGGAGCTTATTGGCTTTATTTGTCAGCCCCATTACCCATTGATCCCAGCTGATCGATGCCAGGCAAACCCAACTTACGCTCCATAATCGATTGATTGGCCATTTACGTTGCAACTGACAAGGTAGCTTACACACGCGTCTATTCAGAACGGATACAGAGAGCAATTAGGTGGCAAATAAGGTTTTTAATTTCCTATTGTGGAGATTAAGATCCCAGCGTCATGTTTTCAGATAGGTGAAAAATCTAATCTCTTTTGTGAACCATGCATGGTCCTTCCCTTTTGGCTACGAATCATTATGTATCTTCCAGGCTCCCACTACCCTTATATCTATCGAATCTTTTCTGTCCCTGCCAGCCTTCTAGTTATTGCTTTTTATGGCATGTAACGCTTTCAGCCAATGAAATGTCGTCATTCCAGATCACAGCAAAATATATCGAAGTTCCAATGGCTGGTTGCATATAGAGGGATACGTGAGATCTGCCTTAACATCTATCAGGGCATTGAAGCTATGTAGCATGATGGTGATCAACGAGACGTCTACCTGCTATTGGTTACACCAAGCAATGTCACAAATCAAACTTATATTAGGGTTATTGGGTGCATATGTACTGGCCAGTGATCGGATTAATTAGCTGGTTCCTCGTCCCAAATACATTTAGCTCGAGGTTCACATCAACATGATCATCCCACCAAATCCAACTGACTCGTGTCTACAGGATAACTATACTAGTAACATACTGTTGGCTCGTTCATTACTTCACAAATATTTCAATGTATAATATATGTAATGTCAGTAGATTGTTGAAAGGAAAAAAACAAAAAGACACCCGAGGATATTCAATTGAAAGTTATTACTAATTTATTTGGGATTTTTTAAAGGATAAGACAGCACCCACCTTAATTGCAGATTCAGGACGGGACGTGCATGCTGAGCTCAAAGACCGGAAGTGACGTTGGAGGTCTGTACTACCAGGGATCCGTACAGGTGCACCACTTCGAGATGAAACCCTTTCTAGGTTGGTTACATATGTTATCTCGCTTTTTTACAAGAGCATGGAACAAATAAGAAGCTGTCCGTAATGTACTGTACACGAAAATGCACAGAAAAAACCCATCCCATTTTCAGAGAGTTACATTGTTTTGTAATTGTTTACTGTCACGACACAATTCGTTAATATCTGAGCTTATTCGTTTGTCTTGATAAAATATTTAGAGATAAAACGTAAGGCAGTAGAGCCCAGTTGTGTCTCGAGGCAGTGCGACCCGACCGGAGGCTCCTCACAGACGGGCCTCGAGAGATCTTCCGTGCCTGCTTCAAACAGAGTCCGCACACCGACACTGTTTCATCTCCAGCGACGACAAATCATGCGCTTAATTAAGCTATTACCAAACTGATGTCCTGCCAACTGATGATCAAACGACTTTGTGAACTCCTGACATGCCTGGGATAGTCGAACTATCAGAGAAGGAGTCAAGAAGAGAAACCTCTGAAACAGACATTACTTTAAATTTATTAATTGTTTGAAACTGACAATGTGTGAGGAAATAACGTAATGTATATTCCCCCAATGTGTACATCGTGCTTCTATTAGCTACCACTACTGCCGGGGCTCTTTCTGTTCGTATCTTGCTCGTACATTGCTCGCTCCTTCTCAATCAGAATACCAGTCTCATGATGCACCCTTTCATGATGGTAATGCTGACAACTTCACATGATGCTGATGTTAACAACTTCACTTGATGGTAATGCTGACAACTTCACATGATGCTGTTCTTAACAACTTCACTTGATGGTAATGCTGACAACTTCACATGGTGTTATTGTTAACAACTTCACTTGATGGTAATGCTGACAACTTCACATGATGCTGATGTTAACAACTTCACTTGATGGTAATGCTGACAACTTCACATGATGTTATTGTTAACAACTTCACTTGATGGTAATGCTGACAACTTCACATGATGTTAATTTTACAACTACACATGATGTTAATGCTAACAAGTACACATGATGGTAATACTGACAACTTCACATGATGTTAATGTTAACAACTTAACATGATGTTAATGCTAAAAAGTACACAGGATGGTAAAGGTAACAATTACACAGGATGGTAATGCTAACAAATACACATGATGGTAATGCAAGCATGTACACAACATATTAATGCTACCATCCAAACGTTATGATTATAATAACAAACTACACATGGTTGTTTACGAATACCTTCATAGTATAATAATGCCAAAAGAAAAAACGGTTATTCTAACAACGAGACAAAGTGGCAAGCATAACAACCACTTATATGAATTTTAACACATTAAAACAATAATAATGTAAGTTGAAAAGTAGTGTTTCTGAAATATAATGAAATGTTATGGCCGAATTTCTGAGCCTATGCTTGAAAAACAGTTTTTATAAACCTTCAGATACTGTGTAGGGAGTGAAAGCGATAGTAAGCAATTGTATATACCTCCCTCAAAGGCCAAATATATGAACATTACATGTTTTCAATAAAACTAAAGCAACGAACATATACATTTGCCGAATTGAAGTAACACGTCCAAGTAATATACTGGTAATGCACTGGTCATATGAACTTTTAAACACTACTTATCCAATTCTTTTTCAGTGTCTGCATTACGCAAGTTTCCAAACTTACATCTGACTAATTTGTGCATGTCTACCTTGGTACAGTTTCCCATTAGCGATACAAATCACAACTTAAACATTTTTGTGGCACTATATTTGATATATTACTTTGAAATAACACCATTGGCAAATTTTGTCCTATTTGATTCCAGTATCATATTCTATGTCACTTTAAATCAAAATTGGTGCAGGGCATTTGGCGTTGAATGACATACTGTCTGTTCCAGGAATTTTTAAACTTCGCTTTTGGATCTAGGTTTTCACAGGATAAGAGATTTGAGAGCAAATACACGAGAGAATGTGTGACCTTGAGTTACAATGGGCGAGTCATAGAAATTCAAAGCAACATTTAGCTCATAAGGCCATCGATCGTTTAACGTCCGTCGGGCGTCGTCTGTAAACTTTCACGCTTTCGACCTCTAGATCTCTTCCCGAACTACTCTTCGTACCATCGAAGTTGAAAATTTGTGGAGATGTGCCTTGCTTCTACGTGTACGGGATCCGAATTTGTAACTTTTGCAGAAATCCAACACGATTAATTTCACATATGTATGATAGTATTTGTAAGTATTCAACTTAAGATAATGAATTATGGTTAACTGTTTTACTTTTAGTAGTAGATGATAAGTATTAGTGGGAAAGAGTTTGTTCAGTGGAATATAATTGCATATTTGGTTGCATAAAGTCCTGAATACTAGCATATGCAATTATTCAGTTTAGGAAACAATTGCTTAATATGACAAGCTGCAGAACAAATTGCTCCATTGATTCTGCAAAGAAAATGAACTGAGATTTCACTCAGTGGATGAATACCAACTTCGGGTGACAGGGACCTTACCTATTTTGTTAACTGTTAAAAACTTTGATCTTTAAAAACTATATATATTTAAAGGGAAATTTCATCTTCAAGACGGACTCTTGCAATCGGAGATAAAGGCAGATTTTTCTCGATTCTCTACATAAGAAGCCAGGTGAACAAAGCAATGTGCAATTCTAAACGAAGAATCTGTTTGCTTCTCTATATAACTTACAGAGCAATATCGATTTTCTAGCCATGTGCGTCTTAAACGCGACACTCAGTACTAAATTTCCTTGAAGTACGAAATAATTCCTGTCTTTCCAAGAAACTCAAATGTCAAAGGGGAGCCAAGATCTTGAAACAATTGTCTCTTCGTAGTATGTGTGTGTGTTTCATGCATGTATGTATGCAGCGGCTGATCTAGAAAATTGAATAG